>OX411307.1:137883281-139163281 GCA_948150685.1 Rhaphigaster nebulosa
TCCACACGTGTCTCGTATCTAATTCTAGCGGTTCTTTCCGTATTCATTCTGAGGAGGTGCCCAAACCACCGCACTTTCTTCTCTAAGGTGGTTTCCACTGGCTGTACCTCGAGGTTTGAGCTGATTGTTGTATTGCGGATCCTGTCTCTCCTCGTCTTCCCTTCAACCTTTCCCAAATACCTCATCTCCATTGTCTGGATCTGCCGCTTGCGTTTGGAGGTGAGGGTCCATGACTCCGAGTAGTAGCAAAAGATAGGCAGAAACGTTGACTTGTAGACGGACAACTTCGTCTTTTTGGTCACCTTTCTTCTGTCGAGGAAACCTCTCCGAATCGAGTAGAACATTCTTCCAGTTATTCCCAGTCTTTGCGACACCCCTCCGTCGATATAACCGCTTTCATTGAGCAAGGCACCTAAACATTTGAAATCTTGAACTTGATCTAAAATTTGCCCCTTCAATATTACAACCAGAATATTCCCATTACTCGGTGGGGCTGTCTTCCTACTCGCATGCATTATGTTTTTCCTGTATTGATATCCATGTTAATGTTTGACAGCACTTCTTGCATGATATTTACATTATGTTGTAGGTCCCTGTCATTAGCAGCGAATATGACGAGTTCATCGGCAAATGCGAGCGTTGTATAGAAAGTAGGCAGCAAGTTCCTATATCCAAGTTGGAATCTCCTCAGCCTGGGTTTAGCCCTCCTCAGCGCCCGGTACAGGACCATTATAATGAGCAGTAGAAAAGGGACTCAAACTGCATCCCTGACGTATTCCCTGCAAGGTCTCAAACTCCTTAGAGGTGTGGTTGCCAGTCCTTACAATGTTTCTTGTCTTGCGAAACAGACTCCTAATAGCCAAGATCGTGCCGATATCAACTTACTTTTCAGACAGCACTCGCTCTATATCCTTCTTTCTTACTCTGTCGAAAGCCTTTTCCAGATCCACAAAGCAGACCGAAAGCTCTTTCCCTTTCTCGATAGGCTTTTCTATGACCTGCCTCAATATAGGCGAAAATCAGGTCCAGTGTACTCCTCGAGTTTCTAAATCCATACTGCTCCTCTCCGATCAGGCAGTCGAAGACTATTCTTGTCCATGCTTCTAGAATTCTGGTTTCCCAACCGACTAAACGAACTAACAACATAAAAAAAAAAATACTTTATTCTCGTGAAAGTACATAAAGTGCCATTTTAGTTACTGATTAATTTCAGTTACAGTAATTAATTATTTTTAAAAATAACATCAGATAATTGAGTGCCGTTGTTACCGACACACTTATGCTTTCCTGCAGAATGGCTGCGACTTCCTGTAAAATTGCTTGTTTTAGTTGGTCATTAATGCGAGGAAGATGAATTCAGAACTTTGATTTGAGATAGTCCAAAAGGGAAAAATCAAAATATTTCAAGTCGCGTGACCGGGCAGGCCAACCGATGTCACCTAACCTCACTCGGCACTCAGTTGTCTGATATTATTTTTAAAAATAATTCATTATGACAACTAAAATTAATCAATTATTATTGCTAAAATGGCATTTTATGTACTTTCAGATGGAGAATATTTTATTTTTTTTTTCAAATTCTTAGCTTGGATTATATTTAGCATTGAAATGTGTCCGATATTTTTTCCGCGCCCCTGTATATTGGCCGCTTTCTCCATATTATATCTCCGGGCAATTTAAACCGTTAATTTGAATACTACATCTGCAGTTTTATTATCTTATATTCATCTTTCATGTTGCTATGTAGATTGGATATTTTATTTGTTGGTTTATACCCAAATTTATATTCCCGTTCGTCATAATTTTTAAACGATCTGTTTAAACTATGGGATAATTTATTTATGTATGTACATTTCCTATACTTTACAACATTCATACTTGATGCCATAATATTTTTTTTATTTCCTACTACTTTTTTTAAATTTTTTATCCATATTTGTAACATAATTCCAAGTTAGTCTTATAATGTTTAATGAGTAAAAATTGTCTAGAAATTATTTAAATATTCTGGTTTTTATTATTTTGATTTTTAGTTTATCTTTTGTTTTTTGAGGCTTTATTTATAATATTCCTAATTAAATGAATCTTTGATAAGGGTGATTAGAAAAATAATTTAATATACCATCCCTTCTTGTCCATTCCGTAGTTAGTCCCTCATTCTCCCGGTTTATTTTCATGTCTAAAAATCTTATCGCATTATTGTTTGGTTTCTTTTGTGAATTTTATTTTATTAATGTTTTATAATCGGGCGTAGGTGACACATTAATAAGTCAATATTAAGTTTTTGTAGATGTTATTGTAAGTATTAAACAATTACTTTCGAGAGCAATGAGTGCTGAAGAAAAAGTTTTTTTTTCTTGTAAGCTAAATTTTTTCTAATTATTTTTCACACATTTCCATCCTCAAAAAATAATTTTTTTTATTGCAATTTGTTAACAAAAGATCCTTATAGGCGTATCTTCACTTGTATGGCTCGATTAAGGTTACAATAGGGTTGGCCAATTCCAATTTTGATCTTGCAGAGAGACTCATGCTCCGCAGGAGTGATTCTTCTCTTTTCGGCTTACAACCATTTTTCGTCGTTCTTTCCTCTTTCGTTCTGGCTCAACTCCTTTCTCCTGTTATTACCAACTCAATTTGGCTGCTAAATTTCATTCGTTCCTCTTTTGCTGCATTCTAAGATAAATGCTATAGATCCACCTTATTCGGAATTCTTGATAAAATATTGTCATCCTGGGAAAGGGAGATTTAAAAATTGTAACATCCCTTCTTCACTTGGTTCTAGATGACATATTGTACTATTATGTAATGCTGAAGTGCAGTTTATGTATATATTATATATTCATAAAGAATCTAAAAATTGTGTATGCTTTTTATCCCTATGCAAACATTATGAGCCCAAGTCTTTTTAATAATATATAATATAGTAAGTTATTATAACAATTTTATTTTTAAATTAAAACTTCAGATCTGATATACACAACGATTTAGAAAAAGTTCAATATTTGAAAGTTTTATTTGAAAATAGTATGTCCAACATATTTATCTTAATGCAAATTTCTTTTTACTTATGGAAAATTAGTTATGTGTCAAGACAGGGATATCCGAACTTTTTAGCCTAAGGTCAACACTGACTACGTCCTAAGGGCCACACCGAATCTTCAGCCAAGTCCCAAGGGCTAAAACTTGGCCAGCTTATCATACCAATATACTCATAGATAGATAGATAAATAGAAAAAAACCTTACTCTGGGTTTAGGTCCTTAAGAATAACAAATTCGAACAAACAAAAGTCATATCTGGCCAAAATGTAAAATGAATATATATTTAATATAAAAGAATATACACTAAGATTAATTTATAAGTAATATACTAATGTCATTAATTACAGTTAAAATGTTCAGTTTTATTATGTATATCAGTTATCTTGTTTCTTTATTAGTCGTAAAATAAAAATATCTGATTAAGAGATCAGATATTTTAACTATTTATAATTATTTTAAATTTAATTATAGTAAATGTATAATGTTTATAAATATGATATAATGTTCTTATTTTTGTATTAACGGTTTCTGAAACATGTATTTTTTTATTTTATTTAGTTTAAAGTAAATAAATGTTTGCTGCTATGCCCTTGATTTTAATAAATAAATTACCAATTCTTTTAGTGTTTATTTCAGGTTTAAATGTCTAAGACACTCATAAATAAATAAAGTAAAAGTATAATACTAAAATATTATATTTATTATACATTGATTTATTTACATTTAGGATCAAGAGGATAAAGAAACTTTTTCTACGTAAAAATTACATTATACTGTAATATTTTATAAGTTTAAATTTATCTTATTTATTATTAACGTGACTTCCATCCAAATTATCGTTCTTAACATTCCAGTAAACGTTGATAAAATTAACAGTTGCCGATAGAAACAGCTTGGCTCTTCAAAGCTAACACACATATTCCAATAAAGGAATAATCTATTAGCATATGAATAGATTGTTACGATTTCGTATCAAACTTACTCTCACATCTTCTTCCTCAAAAGCAAAACTTTATAATTCGAGAGTCCCTCTAATTCCTTTATGAGAGTCCCTCTAATTCCTGATTGCTTTTTACAGTGAAAATTGTAGCAATTACGAATATATGATCTCTTAAAAGATTTATTTATGGCAATCCGGTTTTATTCAAAACGATATCTCTTGGAAAGCATATTTTATACTGACTGCGTTTCGCTTACTGTCGCAATAGTGTCCTTTTATATTCAATCGCTTTATTTAAATAATTCATTTAATTTTCTTCGTAGAAAAATAATTATGCCCTTATTAATTTATGGAGCATAAGATATTATCTTATGTTCAATCTCCTATTATGTTTTCCTTGTACAAACTGGATGAACTTTCCATTTAGGATTTTTTTAAAAACAACTAATCTTCGAATGGCACGAAATATTCTCATTTTTAGCCTATTAGAGACGCGTTCCACAAGGCAGCGTCTAGGGTCCTGTTCTATATATTATTTTCACCGCTGATATTCCTACGATTCCCGATACCTTCCTGGCAACATTTGCTGATGATGCCGCTGTTCTATAATCCCACTTAGACCCTTAAATTGTATCCTTAAACCTACAAAGGCACCTCTCCCTGATTGAACAGCGGTGCAAACATTGGCGCATCACATTTAATGAATCTAGATGCAAGCATGTCACTTTCACCCACCGTCACAGATTCTGTCCGCCAGACAATTTTAACTCCATACCACTTTCCTCTTCAAACATAGTCCTGAATCTTGGCTTCCTTCTTGGCAAATGACTAACATGGAAGCCACATACCAGACTTAAAAGACAAGAGCTTTTCTGATATGACCAGTTATATAGACTACTGAACATTTATCTTTCAATGGTCAACAATTCATTTGCAAGACCATTCTTGAACCTTTGGACCTTCGGAAAGTATATTTAAGACATTTAAAAAAAAAAAAAAAATGTGGCTTACAACAAGAAGAAAAATAACTAAAAAAAAATGTTTTACAAATTTTGAAAATTACCAAGAATAATAGTCGAAATGTCAATAATTAAGTGACGATTTCACTTATTTTATATATTTACTTCAATTTTCTTGAAAATCATGGATCATTATTTATAGGTATCTAAGCCATAAAATTTAAAGAATAATTCCCGAAACGTAAGGATGACAAAGAATAAAATTGAAGTTGAAGAAGCTTGGATTACCAAGGTAATATTCAAAATTTAATAAACACATTTTTTTTTCACTTCCTTCTCCTTGCAGTAGTCATATGTTAAAAAAAAAAAATTCTTTAAATACACTTCGCAAATAAATTACAATTTGTTTTTATTGTTTTTGTGAGACTTTATAATAATTTTGTTGCTGTATAATAATTTAAATACTGTATACTTATGCAAAGTTATGAGATGATGTCCTTTTTGGACAGTGTATTTAAAGAAATTTATTAAAAACTTTGTGACTTACTACAATGAGAACATAATGATTTTTTTTTTAAAAACAATTCTGAAAATAGTCCTGAAATAAATTTTATAAAATAAAATTTTATTTCAGCCTGGAGACCTTCCTTTGTATAGGAGAATTTATTTTTTCTTTGTCTCTAATATATATCATAGATCTCATATTAAAAAAAAAAAAAAAAGAAAAGAAGGAATTATTATATCTTAATCCTAAAAAAAATTTTAAAAATTTTACTTTAAAAATTAACGATATTATTTTTTTTTTTTGTATTGATTTTTACAGATCATCATCATTGCGAATTTCGACAATAAGAAATAGATTATAATAAGAAAACCCTCCCTCTTCAAGTTATGAAACACTAGAAATACTGGACACGAATTCAACGATGGAAGAATGAGACGGGGTCCTACTGCTCTGTAAATAAGTGAAAACATTGGTAGATTGGTTAATAAAAAGGAACCATCCCGTAATGAATGCACTTGTGACCAGGACCGGAAATACCCAATTGCTTGCCCGGAGTGTGTCCACTGGCTCGGGGTAAAAAAAAAAATCTGCAAGTCCGAGTGAAGATGATTGTTAATTATCACCATCTGTCCTCCCTCCCATCTTCGGGGGAGGGACAAGATTGAGTGGATGACATCCTGTCAGGTGCTCCATTACAAAGGTCAATTATTACAATCTTCTGTCCAATTTCGACAAGTTTCTGCCCTCGATAGCCGTGAGAACGCACTCCCACTCGCCCATATTTCATATCGTCGAAAATTCCTTCTTTCACATCTTGAATTTTTTTATTATACCTTAACTGCGTATCTAATAGCGTTGAATGAAATAAATTAGGTAATTATTCCGTTAATATTCTATTATAATTAGAATAATCTCATATCGAAGTTTTGGATATTTTTAATAATAATGAAATTTTCGTACTAAAATTGATTCAGTATATCTTGATTAGACCATACAATTATGCTTGTTTATATTTTTTTGTGCATTAAAAAAAATATGATTATCAAGCAATAATTATGTTAAAATATATTTTTTTAAATATTTATTATTTTCTTATCCCTCTTTTCTTATGGAATAGTTGTGTTAGTCCAGAGGTTGTTAATAAATATTTTAATTAGATCAATGTTAAGGATTTTTTTATTGCCTGATTTTAATTTAATTGTGTAGTACTACTACTTTTAGGGGTTTCTTTCTTTATTAAATTAGATATCCGTAGAGACGTATTAAAAAATTGTAAATAGTTTATTGCAGTGATTAAGGTAATATCTTGAAGGCGTCCACTGACGACCACTCCTAATGGAACAATTGAACGATGGAGTGGAGCGATTGAAGTGCTTGAAAATCACACCAATCCTACGTTCAATTTTTTAAACGACAGGTAGAAATTCATGCTGGCGTATATACGTAAACACGTATTTTATAATACTCACAGTCTATAAATATTTCAATAGTGTCTCTACAATAGCAAGAGTATTAAATAATTTAATCTTAACACCTCTCTAGAAAAATAGTTGACGTTTTAACCATAAGTACTAAAAATTATAAATCCACAAAAATGTTTATTCACTTTAAACTAAATTTATGTTTTTTAATATCATTAATATTTAAAAAATAAACAAAATTGTAAGTTATTCGTATCAATATTTTTGTAACATATTTTATTCCAATCAAATTTAGTGGTAAGTCAATAAAAGGAAGAGCAATTTTGACTATCCAAAAATGTTTATTATGTGTTCACATCACAATATCATAAAAAAATTTCAACGTTTCGGGGATGTGCCCCCACATCATCAGGACATTTTTCTAAAAGTTTAACAACATAAAAAAACAATAAATTATACCAATAACAATGTGAATCATATAAATACAATATATATACAAACAAATTAAATTACAATAATATTTACCTAGAACATCTATTCATATATACAATCTACATCTCATTAAATTAATTAATTACCTTGTATGCTTGTCTATAATTATCAATAGTCTATCTATATCAATCTATTTTGTCACATTTGGCTTCAATCAAATCATTAGCACCTGCCTGTCGTGCTTTAACAATGAATCCTATTTAGACTTTGTCTTCATTAGATTATTTACAACATAGTTCAAGTACTGACTCTCAAACATCGACATATTTAGTCTGAAATACCACTAATAAATATATTTAAATTTATTTTTCTATTGTAACCAATTTTCATTACTGTATAATTATCGATATAATTTTAATATTATAATTGTGTTAATTTATTTTTTTTAATATACTATTTATTATATCCACATAATGGGTACCTTGGGTTTTAGTATTTATACAGTTGGAAATGTTTACAATAGACAACAATATTTTTTTTTCTATTGGTTTTAAATGTTAATTACTCTTTGAGTAAAATTCTTTAACCATAATTTTTGCAGTTTGAAGTAGGTTCTCATATCTGAAATTTCCCAACTTTTTATAATTTCAAACTATAGGAGCGGGTGACACACCCCTACCTCTCCCATGGCAACGTCTCTGGTCTAGAGCATAAAAAGTTTCGAGTTATTCTATCAGAAAATATCAATAATTAGCAATATTAAATTGAGATCTTTGAGGTCTACAATTTTAGAAGTGCAGTAAAATATTTCCTAACCTATTTTGTTTAATTAAATGTGGTTATATGAGCCTCAGTTTTGGCATTTTTTAAAATTTAATTTTATTAATATCTTATTTATTATATCAACATAATGGGTACCTTGGGTTTTAGTATCTGTTTTATAGTTAACAGTTACATTATTGTTTTTTGGTAATTTGTATGGTTTCTAATAATTTTCTATTTCTTGCTATGTGCTATCTAATATTTTGGTTTCATAAAAATTAAATTTATGTTGCAACTTAATGCTATGATGAGCAAGAGCTGTTGCATTAATATTTTTATCATTTTTACAATTATATACGTGTTGTGTAACTCTTGTTTTTAACTTTTTGAAATTTCACCAATGTAAAAACCTTTACAATTTTCACAATCTAATTTGTTAAAGATGTTTTGCTTGTCCAAATAGTCTACATTATTCTTCATATTGTTAATAAAATTTTCTATTGTTTCATTATTATATAAACCCAGTCCAATATTAGAAAGATCATAATCCTCTTTTTTACATAATTTAAAATCTTTTTTACGTTGTCAGTTAACACAGGAACATATGCTAATTTGTAATATGTCTTAGGATAATTATTGATATTTCGTTTATTATTTCTTTTTATTAACATATTTTATACAATCAATATCGTAAATTTTAACTAGTCTATATTTACTGAATAATTTTTAATTCCTTGTACGCAGTAAAGGAAATATCCATTTTGAGTATCCCCGAATACAGTTTGACCAATTTCGTCATGACGTCTGTACGTAAATTCACTCTATATCACATAACTCCAAAACTGTAAACCGTAGAAAGTTGAAATTTTGTATTTGAGATTGTTGTAACATTTAGTTGTGCACTTCTTTTCTTGGTTTCGACATAATCACAGGAAGTGATACTTTACTTAAAGGTCATAATTGATTTTCAGCAAAAATCATATTAAAATATAATGTAAAACTTCTCAAATTTAGTAATAATATTAATAATATACTAGATTTTGGATAACATTGGCAAAATAAAAGTGGTACTTTACTTGAAGGTCATAGTAGACTCGTTAAAAATTATATTAAATGCAAAAATTCTCAAATTTAGGATATAAGACTTGTATGTCAGTATGAAGAACATGCCTAATTTTTTATTAAATTGGATTGCCGGCAATGGTACTTAAGTTTACCTAAGTTCATAGCAGACATTTTTTTAATTTTTATAATATATTTTTAAATGGTTTTCTACCAATTTTATAAATAAAAGCGTCAAATAAACATTTTATAAAATAAAATTCTGAGTCTAGCACATCCAGAATTACGAATAAGGGCACCAACGCAAGTAACCGGGGACAATAGACGTCGCGACGCTAAGTGTCGTTTTTGAGACACTGCTATCTTCGGAATCTAGTCACCAAATAGTGATTCAGGATCACTTTTCGAGCCACCGATTTATAGTTTAATAGACGCATTAGGAAGTCATGTGGTGTCAATATCAGATCTTTATAATGATTATTATAGCACAACCTGAAAACTTTGGTAAAAAAAAACTGGGCAGTCCATCGTTCCACTCCATCAGATTTCCGCACTCACGGTATGTTGGAATTCCACTCCATATCACTCCAAAAAGTTCAAAGTGATCGGAAGCGACATTCTTTAAGCTGTTTTAAAAAAAAAAAAAAATTATTCTTTTTTATTTTTTTTTATTTTTTTTTTTTTTTTTTTTTACAAATAAGATTATATTAGACTAACTATATGTATGTATATATATGACCGGCTGTGACAGATAATTATTTATTCTGTTATCAGCTGTGGATCGACCCTGTGGGGTCGGGAGACCCTCTTGGGGCTCAACCAGCCTCTATAAAGTGGGTTCTCTTAATTGGGGGAAAAACCTGGCGGTTGAGCGTGATCTCGGCCAAATCACCTCCTTGCACAACCGGTGGCTTGGAAACAGTACGGTCCTTACAAGTATTGAGCCCAAGACCCTTCACAGGTTGTGGTCGTACATTTTTTTTATTTTTTTTTTTTTATATGTACGTTTACAGAGGATAAATGAGTTTATATAAAACTCTACTATCTATTTATTTATTTTTTCAACTACGGTCAGTAACTTGTATAAAGCTCTGTAGATAAAATTATTTTCTTTGTTCCATTCGAGCTGTAAATTGTTTTAATTTAATTCACGCTAATCCGGTTCAGTTTCCGTTGGATTTATCACTTAATATTTTTTCGTTCCGTGTTCCCCTTACGCCGTTGTCTCGTGTTTACTGCGGTAATAAAGGAAGTAAAATTCGACTAGATTGGAGGAAGGCGAAAGTCAGAGATAATGTAATCGGTAAAAAGGTTAGAAGTAATAGGCTTGCGGGGGGACTCGCTGCGTTAGTCAAGTCTATTAACCTGACTGCGGCAACACTTAGCCCGGCCTGCTGTTTCTTCATAGTATGCCTCATAGAGCTTAAGCACTATGCACCAATGTAATTATCCTTTTAAACTTGACCAGTGGTTGGCTATTTCTCCTTTATTGGCTACAGCTTAACTGCCTCTACCTGGGACATTAACTCTCTTCTACGGAGAAGAATTTCAGAAAAATCCGATTCCTAATGACTCCAATAATGAACTTGTCAGACTTTATCCCAGGTGCGTATTAGTCTTCCAGGGGATTCATTCACAACGTATTAACAAGAACAAAGATGTTTGCTAGATCGATTACCCGTAAGAAATTTCCAGGGCACGAAACAGTTATTGAACTTTTTCAAAAAGTTTCAGTTTAGCTGTTTTATATGAACTGCTACAATTAAAGTATCATCATTAAAGTTCTACGCAAAAGAACCTTCTGATAAAAAGTTCCTTAAGAACTTATATCATTCAAAGGTTCTGATAGAAGTTCTGTTAATATAAGTTCTCACCAAATTTTTTTTTGATAAAAGTTTTGTTAACAGAGCCTAC
The DNA here is from genome assembly GCA_948150685.1 of Rhaphigaster nebulosa. Lineage (NCBI taxonomy): Eukaryota > Metazoa > Arthropoda > Insecta > Hemiptera > Pentatomidae > Rhaphigaster > Rhaphigaster nebulosa. The sequence goes on from OX411307.1 coordinate 137,894,320, forward strand.
TAGAGCATTTTAAATATAACTTTTCACATGCTTATGTGTCAAAGCTTGAGATGGATCTTCGGGAGGTGGGGGGGAGGACTGAAAATAGTATTGTTGAAAAAATAAAAAAATATTTTAACAAAATACATAGATAATAAATAAAATTCGAAATTTATTTGACATTTAATTTTAATTTCAAGAGAAAAATTGCTTTAATTTTAATTAAATAACCTACCAAATGTTTATTGGAAGAAATAACATTTTAAGATAAGAAAACCTTTCAAGACACAATTCCATAAGTATTTTTCACATGTAATTGGTAACTTTAATGATGAGAACTTTTATTATAATATTACTGAAAAGCTCTAACAAAAACTTTTTTAATAAAGAGCTTGTATACAAAAGTTCTTACGATAAAGTTCTTGCTTGAACTGTTTCAAAAAAGTTTAATTTAGAACAAGAACTTTTTCAAAATAAAAGTGAACGTTTATTTTGGAGCCCTGGAATTTTCTTGCAGTTGGAAGAAATGCGATCCTTCCCAGTCAATACAGAAACATTTTAGAGGAAGGGTGAACCTTTTTTCGACCAAAAAAAAAATACCCCCCCCCCTCCTCTCGAAATATGATTTTATACGTTTCAAGATACGTAGAATACAAGAATCGAATGAACAAAAATCCGTTCATCCGCCATACACAGCTTTTTTCCGAGACTACTGGAACGTTCTTTTGTTAAATATAACACCGGAGTCACAGATCACCCCAAGATGATCCTCGGAACTCGACATTACCACCAGCCGTTTAGCCCCGAAATGGCGGCCGATTAGAGGTTTCATACGTCCGTATCGCAGCCATTTATAAAGGTAGAGGAGGAACATTTACAGTGTTCTGGAATTATTATGCAAAAGGCTTAAAAAAAAAAAAAAATATGCCTCTACATGAGGCCTGCAAATAACCATGCACTTACCGAAGATGTGGTAATTATTTGGTAAGAAAAACAGTAATATTTTTTTGTGTTTTTAAAGTAATATTTAATACTTAATTCTAATATTTATTTGGCATGATTGATGTTAAATAATTTATTTATACCTACAATGCACAATATAAGTAGTAACATGAAATTGTATTCAATATTTTCATTCAAACCTAACTATTGTAGTTTCAACACTATTTTATAATACTTTTTTTTTTTTAACTTGAATATATGTTGTGAATGAAGATCATACTTATGATGATCAATATTTCAATGAACATCAATAATACTTATTGCCCATACATGGCAGGTTGTAATATATAAAAAAAGGTTTTAAATAGAGTACTGGCCAATAAAACATTTTTTTAGCTGAGATTTTTATATTATGAGCCTTACTTTATTAATTTATTTTTGTGTGAATTTTGTTTATCTAATCCATATGGAATGAAAAAAAAACATTATATTATTATTATTTATTGTCCATACAGTGACAGATTTTAACACAAACACGGCTCCTATCTTCGGGAAACTTGACCGCGCATCGGTGATATTCAAAGGAATGCTGGACGACTGAGAAAAGTACTGTGGCTGAAGAAGTGTTGTTGCAGTCATAAAAGTTTTATTCGAGCAAGAGCATCCTCTAAGCCTTGCTTTTCCTGACAGTATACACCCATCTTCCTCAAGGTTTCTTTTTGTGAATCACAAACCGTGTAGTACATTCGCCGACACAAAAAAACCTAATTATCGACATCATAGATTACTTGGAGAAGGATCTACTCGTTATTTGAGAGATCAGCGAGTCCTTGTGCCTCTCTTGATTGGTAACTGGTGATTGTGCCTCGTTCCCCCTTCAGGCATCATTCAGTTTTTGTGAATGATATTGATTCAAGAGGAGATACAATTCGCAACCCCTAGTAAGGCTTCTTATAGGCTTCTACATTACGACTCACCACTTTTTCACTTATAACAAAAAACATTCCTTGTTGTCTTGCATTTAATCGTTGATTATATATCTAAGATTGTTCAACTAGATTAATGAGACTTAATGAATATGTTTGTATCATCAAATAAACATGAAAGTAACTGGTAGTTCTGTGAACAGATAAAATCGACAACCAATTTAGGGATTTATATTTGATTATTCATCCATTATTATGCATTCAAAATCCTCTGGTAATATCAACATCAATAATACAATTGCAATTCTCAATTTTTAAAAATCGTCAGGATTCTATAAGATAGAAATATCAAAGAGAATTCACAAATAATCACAGAACCCATTATAGAATTGATCTCTTTTCTTAATTGAAAAATAATTTAATCTCCTCACAATAATTGAATAAAATCAAGTCAAAGCTTTTTAAAAATAAATAAATAAATGAAACAGAGACATCCAAAAAATAAAATACTCCATTTGATAATTAATAATATAACTAATTTAATAACTAACATAGTTTACAAAGAATATTCATGTCAAATTTGGTCGCGACTGGGAAACAAACACATTTTTGACGACACGGGGCCAATAAAATGACCGCCAAAAAACATTTGTCCCGAATTTGAAGAAAGCCGGACAGACAGACGAGTTAAAATAGGAACTCGCTTGCGCTCGTTCAATAAAAGCTCAGGGAAAACGATTCCTCTCAGCTAGTCAACAGTTATCGAATAGCTTTTGTGGTTAAAATATATATATATATATATATATATATATATATATATATATATATATATATATATATATATAAAACAGTATATATATATATAACAGAGCACGTAGAACCAGAAGTAGTATCCAGGTGGTATACTGTTCTACATATGAAGAGGTCAACATCGCTGGTTGGTACATGTAGAATAGCCAGAGAGAAATCGAATCCCAGAAAGACCTAGAAATGTAAAAGTAGAATCTGGAAGACGTGAAGGAAGCCGAGTGAGTAAAGCCGCCGCAGGTGGGCACAGAAAGAGATGAAGATTAAAACTAGAGCAATATATTAATATAGTAAATATTTTTATAAAAATAGTGTATATAGGTACAGTGGAATCCTATTTATCGGGAATAATTTGGCCATGACTATTCCGGATAATGTGAAATTCCGTATAAGAGATGGCGTGATTAATAAATAAAGAGATCTTGATATTAATTTTATTTGTTTGCATAGATCTGTAATAATACTTGTAATAATCATATAAAAGAGAAAAAAGAGGCATCAATTAATTGCTAGAATACAATTAGAAGATTCCAAACACACTAAAATACCGGTAAACAACCAGCCAGTCAACCTTTCGCCAATGAAGGCATCATCAGAAAAGAAATATTAAGATCATATACATGCAGACAACATCTCACATCAACAGCCTAAAAAAGACGCACCAACTAGAGACAGTATATCAATCCTAGATATCCAGTCGCATTCAATACAACTGAATATAACTAAAGAGATAGGATTTATTATAAAATAAAAAAATAAAATAAAAACCTTCCGGATAATCCAGTTTTCGGAAATAACAAATCAGGATAAATAGTCGGGTTTTTTTATTATTCTTTTAATATTTCAGTTTTGAGTTATTTTTACCCATTTAATCGTTTTTTAAAGGGCTCACATCAACTTAAGGTCTGTTCGATTGACAATCCTAGAAAGTCTTTCGCAAATACTGATCTCAAATTCCATCTATATATTCTTCTCCTACTACTTCTTCTATAGTATTGAAGAACAAAAACGTAAGCATACACTTTTTAGCTATAAATAATACAAACTATTCAGGATTAACTACTTCTTCGCAAGTGGCTTAGAAGATATGCACGTCCCCTTTGTTTATAGTTATCTTTAGAATACAGATTGTTCATTTCAAGAACGCATTTTACGGAAAAACTGTCGGTCTGAGAGAAAAACGCTTGAGGAAAAAATTCTAGACCTTAAAGTTTCCTTCTAAAATGTGCCCATTATTTGACACTTCAACGCCGCTCACGCGCCTGACGCGTGTCCGAATTGATGCAGGTGACAAGAACATGATTATGTATGATTCTGACAGACTATTTGATAAAAATATGATCAAGCCGATATGAACGATATTTATCCTAATAAATGCAAATTAATTAATTAGAAATAATTAAAGATATCAAAATGTGGTTTCCATCATTCGTTTTAATTTTTATTACCTTCTTAAGATGATGTGCATAAACATCGCGGTCGTCTACGAAGCTCACAGTATGGACGCGTACTTGGAGCCAAATGTCAAATAATGGGCATATTCTGGAAGAAAACGTTACGTTCTACGGTTTTTCTTTCAGCACTTTCACACCTCAGACCAACCATTTTTCCGTAAAATGCTTACGAGTCGTCTCAAACTGAACACCCCGCATATATCTTTGAAAACTAATATCTTGATTAAAAAAAAAAAAAAAAAAAAAAATCGACAATTTATATAAATTCAATATAAATTAAAAATAGAACATATGTTAAAAAATTAACGTTTTTTTTTTTTTTATTTCGAATACTTCGAATACTAGGGGCCTTTAGCGAGGACTTAAATTTAAATTAAACACATAATTAAATTTAATTCTACTAATTGGACGTAAATGTTTTGGAATATTCAAAACTTAAGGTTTTTTATTTTATTCCATAGAAAATCGTAAAAATAAATTAATTAGGCTAGATTTCTATCTATCATTGGGCTTTTATTTTTGTATTCGTATAATTTGTATTTTTTTTAGATAACTTATGTTTTAGTAAAAAACTCATTACTCTTTTTATCAACTTGTGTGGTGAGCATACGACAGCGCGTGAATATTCCAGGCAGAGACGTATGTGTTCACTGAGGCATGGAGGTTTTAAAATGTCCTTGATCGTCTAAGATCAAGATAAAACTTTTTCCACATGCCGTCTTATCAAGTTAGTAAGAAAAATCTATAGCTGTATTCAATATTTATTTACATTAATTAATACATTAAACAGAATATTTGGAGTAAAACGACGGCGAATTTACCGTTTTATATAACAATAACTGTTATGAGTTATGTATTAAAAAGTTATCACCAAAAATACATCGTTTTGACTAATCCAAAAAAAAAAAAGGGTGTTCGAGTAACTTTGCCAAATTATATTTCCACAATCGATTTGTCTACTATCAGAAGATGCTATTGAAAACCTCATTTTGCCCTATCCTTGATATCACGTAATATGTTGGTTTGTATGATACGTGAATGTTTATTAAATATGAATCTTCTATGGGTTTAATATGGAAAAAAAAATCTAAATCAACATAGACAATAATAATTAAACAAACAATTCGAGGATTCAGCATTACTTTTACTAAATGGTCTGCTCTTTTATAAACATTTTTTTAAATAATGCTCACCTTCGTTTTATTTTGAACTATGGGATTACTAGTTGCCGATTATATAATTCCCAATAATTTCTAGAGTATATTTCTTGGTATAGTGAGTATAATTGAGGTGTTAAAATCTAATTAGTTGTGGATTGTTTTATTTTTTATTTAAGTGATATCTTATAGAATTAATGTTCTTTAAAACCTTTTTTTTTTTTTTTTTTTTTTAAGATTTTTCATTTATTGTTTATTTCTATAATCAAATACTACAAGAATTTCCTCCAATCGTTTATGAGCTGTGGGTGCTGCGGTGACCATTGTTTAGCAGCGACATCAAAGGCCGATTTGGAGTCCACACGAGATAGGAGGGTCAGGCAAAAAGCCGCTACAGTTGGAGGGTTACAGCAGCTAGTGGGCGAGTTGTAAAAGACAGAGCCGAACGGTAAGTAGTTAGACGATTAGAGGTGGGGGGGGGGGGGTTCGGTTTTTGGGGCAAAGAGGCCCGAGTCAGGAGAAGTGAGGGCCGGATCAATAAGGCCGTAGATCGCGTCACAAGAGAGCGGGAATCCAAAGTAGTGGGGTCGGCAGGGCTGAATAACAGTGGAAAAGCCACAGAGCATATACCCCCTCCCCAAACCTCCCGCCCCCTCCCTCCTCCCTATATCCCATCTTCACTGTGCCCGGCTAAAAAGCTAAACACACTGCCTTAATACCCCCCTCCTCCAGCCATCTCCGCACTGCTACACTCTCCCCTCCCCACAACCCCTTCCCCCGCCCCATATCCTATACTCATCCCTTTTTGCCTCCGAGTAAAAGTCCGAGTATGTCACTATCCATGTGTGTACCCTGGGCTGTATCGGTTTCCCTGAGAATTGGCGTGAGCTCCTTCCAACTCGTTTCACCGGATAGAGCACGAGGCAATCTTGTTCTTAAAAACTTTTTGTTTCTGCCCTACGAGATGTCTGAGAACAATAAACTCATAAGTCGACGAGAATAAGTATTATTAAAAAAAAAAAAATTAAAAACGCTTCAAAAGGTTAAAACATAAAATAATTCATATAAAAAGACCCAGTTAATGGAAATATCATAACATTGAATTAAGTATATGAAAAGTTCTTTCCAAGTACAAGTTAAAAACAAACTCAATTCTGTATTAATTAAGTGCCAGTTATTAAAACAATCAGCATTTTTCGAGTATTATTTATAAATATTATCTCTTTTAATATATATATATATATATATTTATTTTTTTTTTTAAGTGCATTGGTTCTGTTGGATTTATTTAATATATCATATAATTGGAAAATGATCAGAGTACATTTGCTAGGATCATCTTGTACATTAATATTTAATAATTTCTAATTATCATAGGTGGAAATGTTTTAAGATAACAACCAATATTTCTTTTTTTTTTTTTTAGCTCCGATAGTTTTCGTCTTCTCAATCCATACTTTATGGACTAATTGCATAATATAATATAAATCCAAATATTGTAGTTTAATTGGAAGACACTGAAAATCTAGATCCGCGGTTGTTATCCGAATTTTCAATAAAATCCTGGAAAATGTTTTTCGATCGATAAGCTAATATTTTTAAGACAGCTCTATTTTTATTCCCAAATGATCGAAATACTTGTGCATTAGTTATTATTATCGTTGCGACGGGGAAGAAGTGGGAGTAGAGATGACACAGTACGGAGGACAGTGACCTGGCGAGTGGCATATAAACAGAACTTCTCCCCCCCCCCCCTCCCCACCGCCCTACCTACGCTCCGCTACTTTTGTCATATGAACAACATTTTCCTTAATCGGAATGAAGATTGTAAAATACCAGTCTTGGTTTATAATAAAAACATCTAAAGGCTGAATTGTTTTTTGAAGAATTCATATTTTTAAATGATACTCGTCGAGATAAAAAAAAATGTCTATACACACAATAGTGATATCTTAAAGGGATAGGAACTGAAAATGAGGATCTCCTCAGTTTTAGTCATATATATTCAAATTTATTTTGGCTTTCGTATGATTGTTAACAAGTGTTGATACTTTTTATTATAGACTATGCTTTATGCTTTATAAAGTTTATACTTTTTATGTATAGACTATGTTTTCAGGTTGCTATATGATTTTAAAGCATAATTTAAAATATTACTGCTATATTTCCATATCAATCCATTAAATTCTTTGTATACAAAAACAACTGTGTTCATTAAATGTTTTTCAGTCTCTATCCATTTTTAATTCAGCCATGTTTTTAAATATTAGCCATTATTAAAAAAAAAATAAAAAATAAAATGTAACGCTACAGCCTTTCGGAAATTAATTAAGGTGGAGAGAGATGATTCAGTTTCCACGCGATTTAGACAGGTTTTATTTAAAAAGTTCTAGGACGTCATGAGCTTTGAAAGTAAGCCATCGGCAGTTCCCGAACAGGGGCGTACGCAGAATTTTTTTTCGGATGGGTATTTAAATTAAATTTAAATTTTTTCAGAGGGAGATTTAATATGAAGGCAAATAATCACCTAACTGTATATAATCGCCAAATTTGGTGCAATTTTTAAAAATTAGCATGAAAATTGGATCAAAAATTATAGTTAAAATAACCAAAAATATTACTCAACGTACAAATCTTATATTGGTGGGAATGAAAATTATCTTTTTTCGTACATTTCGGGAAGGAAGGGGGAGGAGGGGGGGGGGATATATCCTCCTGATCCTTCTTCTGCTTGTGCCACTGTTTTCGACTATCGAATTGTTGTCTGGAATATGGGTTCAAGACTAAGAAAATTATGGCCCATATTTTGACTAATATAACTATTAGCATTTTAATAGATATTAAAAAATAAAACATAAAAAGTCCATGTCTAGAACAGGGACGTCCGTGACTAGAACAATTTATTATTGGGAACAAAATTGGAAATTTCCCAACAATTTTGTTGACAAGATTTCCCAAGTATATTAATTTAATATATAAATATTTTAATTTTCCTACCTATATTATGAAATATTGTAATTTCCCTCAACTCTTTTGAATGTGAGCTTGTCACTTACAAGTTGGAAATATTTACAATACACAATATTTTTTTTTCTATTCGAATACAATAGTTTATCAATAAAATACCAATTTCTTAACTCAAAAGATATTGGTATTGGTTTTAAATGTTAATTAACCTTTGAGTAAAATGCTTTTACCATAATCTTTGCAGTTTGAAGTAGGTTCTCAAATCTAAAATTTCCCAACCTTTAATAATTTCAAATTATAGGAGGGGCTGACACACCCCTGCCCCTCCCCATGGCAACGTCCCTGGTCTAGAACATACAAATTTTCGAGTTATTTTATCAGAAAATATCAATAGTTAGTGATATTAAATGGAGGTCTTAAGAACCAAAACCCACTACATCCAATTGGATATTTTAGTTTCCAGGAATTAAAAACATGAAAATTTACAATTTTAGAAGTGCAGTAGAATTTCCTAACCTATTTTGTTTAATTAAATGTGGTTATATGAGCCTCTGTTTTGGCAATTCACAAATAAAAATCTCAAACTTTTGGATATAGCGGATTTTGATTGTTTTGATTCTATAGACCTCATATTCCCTTTAGTGAATGAAATTTATGAGGATTGTTTATATTTTTTTAACAGTTTAGTTCATACCATTGGCTTTACTCAAACAGTAAAATAATTAAAAACAATAACGCAACTGCCTACGAAAAACCGACTTGAGATCAATTACTGGCAGAGGTATTAGACTCTAGACCTTAACTAGAATAATAAAATTAATTAAGATAAATAAATAAAAATATACAATTATAAAGTTAGTGCTTATAACACGGTGTAGACTTCTTCGGAGATCATGATCATTCGATTAAGAATGTTGATCTGATGATTTCATTATAATATTACAAAATTTATCGGTGATATTTGTTGACTAAAATAAAAGTTCCTAGTAGTACGAAGTAGGCTATATTATAATTCCCCCTCCTCCCAATCTCAGTGCAAGTTTTCAAATAGGAGTTATCATCTTATATATATATATATATATATATATATATATATATATATATATATATATATATATATATAAATATTTTATTTTTTTTTGGGTTGAAAAAAAAACCTCCGAAGAACCTTAAATTACCTTATATACGATATTGAAGTTATAAACTATACTTATCATTATGATTTCTTAATCATTCATTAAATTGAATTATAACATTTTTAGGAGAAGTTACCGACGGACGCAGACCTCTCTCACGCCTGTTATACCAATTATATCATCCAGTTCTCCGTTTATTGTCACAGACTGAGCGACTGGTGTGAAGTGATTTGCCATGGACCAAAACAGGTCATAGTCGGATGGCACGTAAAGCTTTGGGCATAGCTTAAGAGCAATATGCCAGGCAGAGAAAAGAAGCCGACGATCCTCCTGCAAAGTTCGCTTGAATCTTCACGTTTTTTTGTAAAATTTTATATCTATACACACATCTGTACAATTGTTAAGAATAATGCTCAGAGTCAATAATTATCTGGAATAATTTTAAGTGTAAAATACTTTCGTAATTCTATCAAAGCTTAGACTATTGTGAAATAATAAGTCAAAGAAATGTTGTTATTAAGGCGAAACACCTCCCGGATAAGAGCGCTTCTTCGACAAACTTTGCACATCCTCACTTTTTCAAATAATGTCTTCAAAGGACTCGAATAAGTAATGAGCTGTTTACTTCCTTGTCCCCTTATTTTAGTCAGAGTATCAAAGGCGAGTACAAATTAGAAGGTCTCGATTTTTACCGCATAAGGTTCATCAAGGGAAGAATTTCATAGAGCACAGGGGAGTATATTCATATAAATCTTTCGGGAGTATGTATATACTTTATATAAAACATTTATAAATCCTGCAGTAGCCTATGTAGTGTCCTGAAGGCAGATACTGACATAGCTGACTGATTCTCGACTTTGTTTGTAGAGAATGTTTTTTTAGGACAGTTTCAACAACATTCCAACCGCCAGGTTTATTCCCTGACGGAAATCATGGTGATGTAATATTATGTAAAAAAAAACTGTTGTTGGAAAAACTTGTTTAGTATTGTTAGTTCTTTATTGGTTTGTCATAATTAGAACACCATTGAAAAATATATATTTGATTTTGGCAAGTATCTTTTTAATGCAGCAGTTTTTTTCCCTGCTTATTTTGGCAAAGATTCACCGAACATTGTCAACGAGAATTAACAATAATACCATAAGGAATCAATAACAATACAAGTATACAGAGTGGGGTGTTTCATATTATATTTAAATAGATGGTTAATTAGCCAATTTAGATTAACAAAGTCACAAATCATTTTAAAAAAAATTATTTTTGTATTACTCATTTAGATTTTTTTTTTATATCAATGATTTATCCTTTTTTTTTTCTTTTTTTTTATTTAAACGGATAAACTCACAACGAAAAGTCTTTACGTTGGAAGTATCGTTGACCGTAGAACTAATACAATAGGAAGTAAGTTGCGAGGTGTGGTCAGGAAAGAAAAATAGACAAATAAATAAAAACTTATTTTAATGTGAGCCGATGTTTCATCAGGACTAAGCAACACAGGAAAACAATTGGAATGAAATAGGATATAAACTAGTATAAAAAGGAAAATAAGAAGCAGTATGAAAATATATTAAAATTATTATAATATATGAAATTTGTATACATGAATAATGAAAAACGAAAATTAACGTAATAAGAAATGAATAACAAATTAAACAAATAAAACGCAAATATTACCGATCGTTAAGAAAGTAAGCAGCAGACAGAAAATGAAACTGAGTGGGACGTTAAAAAATACAAGAAGGTGAAATGGAAAGCCGGTAAATGAAAAAAAAAAAATGTTTACATGATTGAAATCATCAAAATATGCAATTATATGCATTTTTCATCAAATATGCAAAATAAAATTTGGCTAATTTTATCTGAGTACACTGATTAGTAAAGATATTAGGTCAACTGTTTAAAAAATGCGGGCTAATAAAATATGCAATTGCATAAAAACCCGGGCTCTGCTCATCAGTCTGTATTTCTTCCTACAAACTTCTCATTGAAAAAGTTATAAAATTTGAAAGCCTATATTAAAAAAAAAAAGTTTGTCCTAAAAATCCCATGCAATATCAAGAGGAATGTATAAGTCTTGCCACTCTTTATGGCGCCCTCCTTCAAAACAGCTCATGTATTTCGTTTATGAACGATGCCAATGAAATTATAGAGTAAATTTGTTATCGTAGCTAACTTATTGATGAAGATCATATAGAATAACTTTATTCGTAATAAACATTACCTATAGAAGGCGTGAACATATTAATTGTATAAACTAGTATTTAGAGATCTACAATAAGGGGGATACTAGAGGGAGCTAGAGCTAGTAGATGTACCCCATAAAACTTACTACTGCCTCGACTCCTGGAACAATTCTCTCTTTAAACATTGAACTTATACGACTATAATGTTTTACCTCAGTTCAATAAACTATCATAAAATTTAAATATTTTTCCGTTAAAATATTATTGCTTACATAAAAACAAGATGTTAGATTCATATCCTAGTTGCCCTGAATATTCATTGAAAAATTGCTAGAATAAAATTAAAAGAGGATATAACTAGACAATGTAAGGAGATAACAAGGATATAACTTTATAATCCTAAACACAAGGAGCTAACTAACTAAATGTCAGAAAGTATTAATTGGTCAATTAACAAATGCGTTACAGGCATTTTCTTCATAATTAGTAGGATATGTAAATCCTGACTCGTTCCCAATTACAAGTTGATTCATTTATTTGTAGCGTATGCGTGTTTAACATTTTATTTTAATGCATTTTCTTGTTATGATCCGTTTTTAATTATTAACAAATTACAGTTAAGGGTTCGTTTAACGTCACAGGGATGCTAGTGAAAATGCTTGTTTGCTCGATAATGCTCGTAACTCCATTTATAAATAAATCAATATTTATATTTATTATCCAAATAAAATAATCTTTCAAAATCTCATGAAGGGTAAATGCGATAAGCACTGGTGGATGTGCCTGATTCTAGATCTTAAGGTATCCTTAGATTTCTCCTTCGAGGAAGAATTTCCGATCTCTTGTGTGGTCTGCAACTTGCTGGAAATGTTATATACCTCTAAGCCGATAGCAAGTGTGATCCGGCATTTTGATAGTGGTAACTCAGTTACTCTTGAGGTTGATTGGACCCCATTGATTCGATGCTTTTTCGTTGTAACCTGGAATCAAATCAGTTCATGTCACTATCATACGCAAAACATTAAATTGCAGTATTTATTAGATATACAGAAAAACACTGCTCAATGCATACATATTTTTTAAGATGGCAGTATCATTAATATTAGTTTTTTACATGGAATTTTTACCTACTAAAAGTACCAATCAATAAAGGCTAAATGTAAGGAACTTGAAAATTAAATTAATACTTTGCCATATAACAAGACATGAGAATTGTGGTCAGGCCCAAGGTGATTATTAGGTGTGAGAGCCGAGGTGCTCTGTAAAGTTTGTATGAGACATAAAAAAAACGCAGCGAAACAACGTGGGAGTGGAAAAAAATCCATTTCATCTACTAAAATCCTTTGAATGATACCGCACGATTGAAGATTATTAATGTTTTGTTAACTTATTTAAGCATTTTATTTACTTTACCTATAAAAAAATAATCAATAATGTTTTTAAAAAAGGAACACTATAATCCCAGCATTTTCAAAAAAAAATTATTAATTAACATAAAAAAATAATATGAAATTTTGGCACCCATTATTTTAGCCTTTTTCAAGCATGCAATTGTTTCAACACCAAGTTCTTTATGTATTACACTTTTAGTTATAATTAATTTTACCACCATTTTAAAAATTGTTTCAATCTAATTTTTGTTTAATATTAAATTTCATCCTGGTTTTAATAAATATTATTATGATTTTTTTTTGTGTGCATTTTTTTACTAATATGGCTATTTTATCAAATTATAACGGCTTCGAAAAATAAGATATCAACTTCAAGTATGTCAAAACCAGTTCAATGGAAAGAAGAAAAGTTCTAACTATGTAAGTAAAATGTTAACAGATTCATGTTTGAAATTGGCCAAAATAAAAAGGACCGAAACATTATTCTTTAATGTAATTTAGTAAAATTTTATTAATAAAAATGTTAGAATTAAAGCGGTCCTTTTTTAATGATTATAGATTGATTATTATAAAAAAAAAAACATTATTGCCGGAGGGTTCGAGTGGAGATCCATGATTCACTGAAAATATTTACGACTCGTATTTCCCCGGATTAATTGATCACTTACATCATGAAAAGAGATTGATCTTTGAATCAATTCATGAGCGGATCGGCCATCCGCCTTATCCTTGCCTTCATATCGTGAGATAATGACGAAAGAGTTTCCTTCAGTAATATCTCATTCCTTTCCCTGCCCATATTCTTATCCATAGTCTATCCTTGTTATAAAGTGGTGAACTTTTGAAATGGCTTGATTCTATAATTGATCTTACAACCATGTAGAAGAAAAAGTTTCATTACGGAACACGTTTTATTTTTCTTGAGCTTTTTCGTTAGAAGAAAGTTCTATTCCCATAATATCTCAGTGAGCTCATTTTTCGGAATGCTGATCTGGTCAATGGGATACGTATTTAAAATATTTTATATTATCTTCAACTATTTATGAAGTATTCAAATGTTTGTGAAATAATTTCGTTTAATTGGTTAGCGTAGATGAAAGAAATAGTTATAAGTTGCAAAGTCACCTAATTTACAATAATTTTACTGCTTTATCAAACACAGTACAATATTAATACAATCAATAAAGATGTAAAAATAGTACAAAATATTAAGTAACGTATGTTTATATTATAATCATTAGATAATTTCAAAACAGAAAACAAAATATTTTATTTACTTTTTAATCGACAAAAGTTCATTTTATTGTCTATTAAATATTTTGTTATTTTAATTCATGTTTCAGTAAAAAAATATACTGCAACAAAATCGAAAATAATATAATTATTGACGGATTTTTTTTTTTTTTTTTTTTTTAAATATTTGGTTGAAACAAATTAGACTGGAATAAATTGCCACGGTTCCTAAATTCGATTTAATGGCACACGCGTTTCGCTCTTTTTCGGTAACATTTTTCCGATTGGCCTGCATGATTTTTTTTTTTAAATAAGAGTTATTCTGAAGTAAAGGATTACCCCAATCGATTTTTTAGGCCCAAAAATTCTTATTCTAAAAGTTAAGGCCCAGTCCTTCGGCGGAACTTAGACATCCATTTTGCAGGCAGACAGGCAGAAATTGTACATGTTTGAGTATAGGATGGATTTACTTTTCTCATTTTATCAGATTCTCAGCCAATATTCATCTAAAGTATTTTTTATTCTATATCTTGTTTGCGTGTGAAGATATTTTCGTATTTAATTTTATCAATTCAATCCGTGGATCGTGCGTCAGGGTTAATGTCCCAGGAAGTTGTTTTTTTGCTGCTCATTCTTCACTTGTCATTAACCAGTTGCCCAGTCCTTTCTGACAGAAGAATTGTTCTCACCAGCCCTCGGCGGGAACCGATTAGGAAGTCTTAGTTTTTTTTTTTTCTTTTTTCATTACGATACAGAGCCTATTTTTTACTTATTATTTATATATTTTACTATAAAGTCCCGAGAAGTATATCTAAGAATGGCTAACAGACACCGATGTTTTATTTAAAACACCAATGTTTAGCCATGTTTTAAAAAATCGATGTATCGATATTTTTTTCGACTTTCTGGTATTAAGGTGAAGAATAAGTTCATCACATTTATTTTTATTATTTTAAAACGTTTCGGCCTGAAAAGCCCTCTTCAGGTACATCCAGAAGGACTCAAAACATATTAGAATTGCAAATACATTTACATAATATTTCGCATAATTACTAATTGACGTATAACTATTTTTTCATTCTTAAATTACAGGTTGTTAGATTTACAATTTGTTCATTTGAATACATTCATGTTATAAAAATGTATACTTTATCTTTACATTCATTTGGTTAATTTATAATTACTAGGTTGTTACAAAAGTCCTTGTGCATTAGTATAGCCTTATTTCAGATTACATATTTTTTTTAAGCATTATTGAATACTGCTCTTCAAAGTAAAGTCCATTGTTTTCAGCTACTTTAATCCATCTTTCTGTCAGTAATTGGATTTGATGCCGGTACCACTCCTTTGGTTTTGAGGCGAAGAACTCTTCACATCCAATATTTACATACTCGTAATTATCAAAGATCCGACCTTTTAAAAAATAAGCCATTGATTTAAGCAAACCATAATCTTATTGTGAAATATCTGGGCTATACGCAGGATGGGGCAAAATGTTTACTCCTAGCAGTTCCGATAATTTTTTCCTTGGTAAAACGAGAACGATGTGCAGGGGCATTGTCGTGTTGCAATGATAGTAATATATAGTATAATATATTATATATAATGTTGCAATAGGGTTCCTGTTGACCAATTCGGGGTACTTTGCACTCAAAACTGCATAAACTCTGTCCAGTTGTTCACAGTAAAGGTTTGAGTCCACTGCCCGACCATCAGGAACATTCTCAAAATGCAAAACGCCTTCGAAGTTCCACCAAACACAAAGCATTTTTTCACAAACAGATCTTGGCGAACCTCCGGTTGTGGAGCTTCACCTGGCCGTACCCACTGCTTATGTTTGCTAGGGTTTTTTTACAATATCCACTTTTCGTCACTGTTGATAATTTTTTTTCCAGAACCTGTCATCTTTCGGATTTTTAAGCAAAATTTTGCACATATCAACTCGCTGCTGAGCTTGGGCCTCTGTCGAGTTATGTGGGCCGGACCTTGGTCTTAAATTCCTTACGACCAGGTTTTTAAGATGACGAGCCACTATGGCATTAGAAGCCCCTAATACGGCCGATAAATCACGAGTAGTTGCATGTAGGTCCTGGTTCACACATTCATGAAGAACGTCATCGTCAACGACCTGATCTGGGTTCATCTGCAAGGCTCATATTCCCATTGTTGAAACGCCTGAACCAATATGCGGCGGTATTTCGATGGATATTTGACACTCCTTCTATGGCACAAATTTGCGTCTTTGCGCTTAAGCCTTTCTCCAGTAATGTCTCAAAAGACCGCGAATCACGATTTTTTCTTTTGACAATGCACGTGCGTTTAAAAAATTTAAATGACCCCATAAAGCCAACTAAAGTCACAAGGAATTAAAGGATTAGTCAAAGTAAAGATTGACATAAACAATAGGAAAAACTAATTCTTATAGGGTTAATTATGAAAGTTGTAATTAAGGGTTTTGTTCATGCACAAGGACTTTTGTAACAACCGTATATAATTGTCTATTGAATGAGTTTTTTAAGTTATAATTACTTAAAATTTATATAATCCTAATTAAGTTTATCGTCAATTAAATTTTTGTAGTAACTTGTGTTAAATGTATCATCATCTAACTTTTATCAGTTTTATGTCGTTAAAATTAAAATTAAAATTTTTTGTTGTCCATTTATATAAGACCAGGTTTGTCAGTATTCTTTATTGTCCACTTTTGATATTAATTTTTTATTAATTATTCTAATCTATTACCAAAACAATTGACTATAATGAACTTTAAACAAAATTTATGATAGGACAAATTGGAAATAGCAAAATAGTCTAGTAGCCTCCCTAAATACTCTAAATGTAAATCTAAATAAAACCATTAATTAGCAAACACATAGCTCCATTAAATTATAGTAATAAATTATAATAACTAATAAACAACTAATGTCACAAGTGAATAACAAACAATACCTATCTTATACAAATGGACAAAAAAAAAAAAAAATTAACGACATAGGTATAACAGATCAAAGTTAGACTATGATAAATTTAAGCCAAGTTACAGTAAAATTTAATTGACGATAATCCTTATAAAGATAATAAAATTTAAAAAAAAAAAATTATACAAATTTTATTTTTGTAAAATAAACATAAATTAGATCCTTTAAATTAATTAAAGGAATTAAATTACTTTAAATTAGCTCATATTAAATTAATTTTAATTCCTTTTTTTCTTTCTTTAAATTCTTTTAAATTAATTTAATTCGTTTTAAATTAATAACTTATTCAATTAACAATTATGTAATGATAAATAAACCAATTGACCGTGAAGATAAAGTATAATTTTTTAAAACAAGAATATATTCAAATTAACAAATCATAAATGTAACAATCTGTAATTTACGAATGAAATAATAATTTAACAATTAGTAATAATGTGAAATGTTTCGTAAATGTAATTTCAATTTTAATTTATTTTGAGTCCTTCTTGATGTGCCTGAAGATGGCTATTCTGGCCGAAACGTTGTAAAATAATAAAAATAAACGTGGTGAAGTAAACACAGCCTAATACACTCAATGTCAATATTTTAATTTTTGTTTGCATTTACTATTTATTTAAAACAATAAACCACTTAAATATATTATGCCAGGAGAGGTATATCGAACAGTTTTTCGGACAGGTTTTTTCTTGATCGCCAGAACTTGTCAGACTAACGTTTGGATAGCGTATCTTAGAAGAGATTTGATGAAAGGATCAATAACCAATTGTTTCACTCCGATCATGAAGATATTCCTGCAAATTAACATGTGATTAAGGAATGACCCCAAACTATTTTTTTTTTTATTTTTTTTTACTAATCTTAATGTCTTTGAAGAACTGCAGTTAATCAGAGATCAATAGAGTGGGCTGAGAAACTGAATTTTATTTCTTTTCATTTTATTTCCTGGCCACTCACGACTTGTTCAATAGTTCCCTACTGTCCTAAAAGTATTTTTACTCGTTTTGCTCACAGTGGTTGGGCGCTAGCATCCGTTCTGGCCCGACCGAATGGAGTGCCTGAAAAATGTTCAGGCACGTTTCACGGCTATAATCTGTTTTACGCTCCGTTATAAACGTATCCTTTACGTTCGTGATCGAATAAATCATTTTCTCAAATAAAATTATTAAATTATCATCGTATGACCGTTGGCAGTGCCAATAATTGAGAAATTAAAACAGAAGTAGACTAATCAAATACGAGCTTTCGGATAAGCGAATATGACCTTTAATAAATTGTAATGTTCATGCCGGATTTGTAGACCGAGTATTGAACCGGGTCTTTAATTTTATTGGATGTATAACCGTGCTGTATTAAATATCTACTACACCAAAAAGATATGTTCATCATTTCCCTAAACAGCTTTCTTCCAGCTCATATGAATACTTTTTTCGGAAAGCACAGTATTTAAACTAGTATATTAATAAAAATAATTCATAATGGTTACCCTAATAAAGGCGAATGGGCTGAGTGTTGAAGAGGACTTAAGAATCAAGCAGAGCACCATCAAGCCTAACACTGATGCTCTGATTGTAATTTAAACAACAATATCCTTTCCAAAGAAAAATATTGAAGCTTTTTTTCACGATGACCAACTTTCTTATTTTTGATGGATACTTTTTTATTTGAAGAATTTGATACTCTTGTATATTGCCTTATTTATATCATTTTTTTAAATAGTATAATATAAATATTTTTGTATATGGGTCATTCTCACGAGACTTGTTTTTCCATGGTTCTTAATTATTGTGGAGTTGACACCAATTTTTGTATATATTATTGATGAGTACACCTATCATTACTAAATACTAAAGGGCCAAAATGTTTGCATTTAAAGTAAATTGTGATTAAAATAGTTAGGAGGTCATCGAGAACTTATGTAGGGGGTGGTGAAAACGAGAGCTCAAGTATGTTACCACTATTTTCTATAAGCTGGTAACCCTGAACTCATCTGACCTAGGACGATGTAATATCTCATAATGCAGCAGTTTTACCCTGGAATCCAGAGAATTTGTTTCAAACTGAACCTACAACTGAAATCATAGTGGTAACATACATGAGCACTCGTTTTTATCATATTCTAGAGACATAAGTTCTTGATGACCTACTAACCAATGGAAATATTCAAAAATTTGAATACATTTCAATTTTTAAAAATAGCACAATTTTGCTCTGTGAGTGTCACTTTCAATTTGAGTTAGGATCATTTTTTCATCAATGTATGGCATTTTGGACAATAATATCCTTGAGAATTTTTTTTAAATTTAGAAATAATACAGTACAAGCTGCCACGCTCAAGGTAAATAGGTATTAGGGCTGTGAGAAGCCATTTATATTATATATAAAAGGTAAAGAGGAAAAAATAAATTGAATAAATGAAATTAAAATAATAATAATAAAATTAAAATAAACAAAATGACATAAAAAGAAATTACAATAATTGAAAACAATATGTAAATTACAATGGAAATAAATAGATAGACAATTAAATAAAAACCAAAATAAGAAAATTTACGTTGAGTAAAAATAAAATAGTTCATCATGAACACATTCATACCTATTTACAATATTAACAATCTGCCCAGGGAACTCCAAACCAAGCTCTGTTCCCACATGTGGATGACAAAGCAGGGCTCTAGGAGATCCCAGCGCTTCTCAACCAGCCTCGTCACTGGTATTGAAAGCCAGTGGAGACTGAGTGAGGGCACTAGAGCCACATACACTCAGGACACGTGTGGAGAAGCTGGCCATTGCCAGGACTCCAAAAGAATATTTACAAAAGTTCTCGGGGCCACTGCCGTTTCAATCTTCGAGGAGGGTTATAGGGATGGTAGGAGCTAAATAGGGATTGTGCTAAGGGGTTAGAATTTGAACGGAATAATGTCAAGAACATATAGGATATTAAGGCCATGGTGTAAGGTCTTGTTTGTAACATAATTTGGGGTATTGACAATTGTTCGGAGGAATTTAGACTTAAAGGGTTGGATACGTTTGATGTTAGAAAATTTAGCTGTCCCTCACAGTTCAAGTCCGTAGGTCCAAAGGCTCCAGAATGGTCTTAGATCCTGCCCCTATTTTGATTCATAGACTTTGATGCGCCAATTGATGTACCAATGCTCGATCAGAGAAAGGTGTCTTCGTATGTTTGAGGATGATATTTCAGGATCTGAATGGGGTGATAGGATAGTGGTATCATCAGCAAATGTGGCTAGGAAGGTATCGGGGTTTGTAGGGTTGTCTGCTGTGAAGAAAATGTAGAGAACAGGTCCCAGGACGCTGAACACCAGCCTCTATGGTCCCAATCCATGCCGCAATACAATTAGAAAATTACATAATAGTCATGAAGTCAAACATAATTTTTTGTTGCACATTACTCAACGATATACAATATTTAGTCTCCTCAACAGATGTTGGCTTATCTTTATATATTTTATAAATAATTAGTTACTGGCTGCTAGGCAAAAATTATACGCTGAATGGTCAATAGTCAAATAGGGATCCATACCACATTTCGGAACGTTTTTAAGAGTTTTCCTTGTTATAATGTATTCTAAGATATTATAGTTCTAAGGTTCTGTGTTGCCTGACTCTATGTGTATTTAGGGATATACCATGAGATAAATGTCAGTAAATAAATACAGGGTGGAGCAGAAATATTTGAAGAGTAAAAAACAAACCATTGTCTCCAGAAAATCTGCTAATTGAAAATAGTTATATTTCAGTGGGTTTTAAAAATTATATCTCCCCAACGTCTGCCGTTATTAACTGGGCATTACGGAGGACATTCCCAAAAATTTTCTATTATTCTTCGAGTGATTCCTGGTGGAATTACTTACCCAGTTCGAGAGGGCACTATGAGCTGCTTTCGGAGACTTTGGTGTTATCGGTCTCATTCTTTTCAAGAGGGGGAGGGGGATGTAGCGGTAACTGTGATCTCCGACCGTAAAGTGCACTTATTGGAGACTATCCTATTCTCTAAGCTGGACGAAATCGAAGCAGAAGATATTTGGTTCCAATAAGATGGAGTCGCTGCTCATATATCAGGACATTTGTTTGGGGTTTTGAGGAAAATGTTCCCTGACTGATTGATCTCTTTGAGGAATGACTTGGCAATGCATAGGCCGTTTTTGTATCCTCATTTGGAAGATGTAATTTTCAAATCCCACTAAAATAAAACTATTTTCAATCTGTTTTTTTTTAAATAAAACCTTTTTTTTCTGAAACATGTTTGACATTCCTTCATAATGTGCAAGTTATTTCTACCCCACCCTGTGGAATATTTTCTTTCTGTACCAGGAAAATATAGAATCTACCATATGTAGTATTATTAGCATCGAAAATGTGGGACTCTTCAGTGCCTTGCCAAAAATCATTGCAGATTTTCCGCCCCACACCATCAATAATGATAAAATCCATAAAGTAGCCCTAAAACTGATATACTTGTCAAACTACGCAGTTTTAAATTAAATGTTTTCAGGCTTTCTCTCTCAGGCTTTAATAATTCCGAATGTTCCTAACATTGTACCTGTTGTGATGACGTTTTTCAGTCGATTTCCCTACGCACTAGTACCATATCATAAGTGGTATCCAATCCAAAGTCAACAGGGTGAACCTTCCTTGCAAAGTTAGCTATCATTTGGGGATGTTATTGGTTTTTGTTGTTGTCTTTTGAGCAGTTTGAGAAACGGGACTTGAAGAGGTTACCGTAAAAGTGAAGCGATTACTTTTCTGCTTAGTTCTGAGTAAAGGACGAAAATCGAAGAAGTTTCTGAGAAAAGGAAGAGGACGCGCCCCCTGCAGGGCATCCAGCGGTGCAATATAAATCGGCCAACTTAATGACAACTGTCATCCCGGTTTGCTTAACGGCGGAGTATACTGCTCGAGTCCATCGCAACTCTCATATTTGTTCGGATAACTTGTAAAATGTTAGAAATTACACAATATGGAAAAGGGCTATTTACATATCCCCTGCGCTATTTACATATTCCGAAAGCCGTAGCTCAAACCTCCACTGTAAAGTCTTCTTTTTAATCGAGCTAGCTCTGATAATTCCGATTGATAATTGCTTACAGTTTGCACCCGTATTGGGATGAAAGTTACTTTTAATCTTATAATGCAAATGGGATGGAAATAACTTTTTCAGATCCGGTTTTGTAATATGACTAGAATGAAAGCTCAGGATTCGTTTCTGAACATGAACGACTTAAAAATACCGAATTAATTGCTAATAACGCTCATTCTGCTTGTAATTTAGAATCAACTATTCTTCTTTTTAATATATAAATAAGGTGAAAGTTTTTTTTTTTTTCTGAAATCGATTCTGTACGGTTTAGCGAGCTGTAACACACACTAACCCAACGGCTAAAAATCCGGTTTATTTTTCATTTTAACAGTCTCCATATCTCCTCTACGTTTTCGATTACAAACTCAAAATATTACGCCTATAACCAACTCTGAACATTTTCTAATTTGGTGGGTGTACATAAAGCAGTAGAGTGACTTCGGTATTATTTATTTGTCCAGAGTTCCTCCGACTAAATTACTAGAATTCCTTTATCAAAAAAAAAATTGATTGAAAGGATTAAGAGCGTAACTTCCTCTGACTAATCTTATTATCATTATAAAAAATGATGAAATCCAGATAGGTACTTTAAAGGACAAAATGAATAATTAAATTTAAAACTTTATTTACCGTGATTTACATCCTAAAAATAGAAGGAACCATTGAAAATGTACATGACAATAAGGATTTTATTGTTCAATAAAAAAAAAATCAATATTTATAATCATCCAATCATTGAGGGAAAAATTCTGGATTTGAGAACACAGATTTCCGTATTTCATCAGGTAAAAAATTCTTTAAAACGTTGTACTCTACTTTTCAGCCGTTAGATATAAAATGCAAAGTTTTGGCATACATTACTCACGTATACGCAACCACTAGATCATCTTGAGCCGTTATGACCTAAAATAAACTTTTGGATGCATCAATCATTATCTCAGATACTGATAAATGACGAAGTGTAAGTACTGTTATAGACAGGAACAGTTTTTCCTGTTGTTCCTTATTACTCGCAGAAACGCTACAAATCACACTAACGTTTTCAAAATTACTTCCTGACATAGTTAAGTCCATTTCCACTTGAACAGCGCCTTATTCTTTTTTTTCTGAATTTATTGAAATTTATAACTGTATTAAAAATTAAAAAAGGTAATGTGATATCTGAATTATAAAATATGATAATAGCTTGTGAAGAAACTACTCGTTGGTAGCACTTTAAAAACGGTTTAATGTTTAAAGATCCCTTAGACATCTTTTTTTCGGATGTTTCGGAGGGTTATCAGGAATATATTGGGATGAAAGATTACGTACTGGTAGGTTTAAATGGGCATGGAGTTGGTAATAAAAGGAGGTATACATATTTCGGACCGAATCTGAAGCAAATGGAATATTGAGGTCTTTAGGGATAATATTATTTGTAGCATCATAAGGAACATTAAGGATTCTTTGAAGAATTTTGGATTATAAGGATTGGATAAGGGAGAAATCGGATCGTTTCGTAGAACCTCGAAGCTCAACGTCATATTTCCAAATAGGCCTGATGTATATGAGTTGTTTTGTGGTAAATTGGAATGTTGAAGCAGTTGTCGAGTAAAATGTTGGAGTAATCGAAAACTAAGAGCAGTTTCTTGTCGTTTCAGTCTTTTATGGGGATTACATATAAGACGCTTATCAAGATAGAGTCCTAGGTAGCGGATCTACTCTACAAGGAGATGGAAGGACGGGATGTCGTGGATATGCGACGATGTGTAAAAATGATTTGATGGGATTTATATTAATTATCCAGTTCCGACACTATTCTTCAAATTGATCTGATGTGTGCCGAGTTTGGGATGCAGCAGTAGGGCAAGTGCGTGGTAGCGAAGGAGACAATTACCCTGGATCCCAAAATTTAAGGCCCCCAAATTTCGTTATTTTTTTTCTTTCTTCGATACCCAAAAAGTACTAAATATAACAATAATTTTGTAATAAAAAGGGGCAGAAACAATAACTTGGAGCTTATAGGACAGATATATTATTGTGTGTGGAAATGTCTCAGAAGTATCGTAAGCAGGGCATTGCTTAAGCCATGATTTGCTCACATTGGGATCCACCGTGCTCGCATCACATCGCAACCTTCCGCATGGCGAACAATAGAAATTCGGAAACCAACCAAAAGAAAAAGAAAAAAATAAGTAAGTTAACGAAATTACTTTTTATTTTGCAAAAAAAAAAAAATAATAATAATAATACTTTAAATATGCTAATTTGTTGTTTATTATATTTAGCTGTGATTTGCATAATGTCCATGTTTTGTGAGTTGTATTACTTGAAAAGTAATAAATTTAACATGTTTACAAATCACCTATTACATTGCAAAATGTATAATATTTATTACTAATTCATTGTGGTTTGTTTATATAATTTATTTTGACTATTTATTATATTGAGCTGACTTTAAAAATGATCAGTTCAACTATTATACATATTACATCTTATATTATAAAAAAATTAATATTTATAACTTGTAGATTGTGGTTTACTATATATTTTACTTTGACGGTTTATTGTTTTGCACTTACTTGAAAAGTAATAAATTTATAATATTTTAGAAATGAAAAAACTGTTGATTTGTGTAATTCCACCCCGCCCCCCAATGAGACAAAGGGGCCTTATCCAAGATTTCGCCCCGAGTCTCAGTGCTACTACTTGTCATTTTATTTGGGTCATTATTTACAGATAACACAGATACGTGATCATCGTATGCAGTGACGACAATGAGTATTATTTTAAAATACCTATCACACGTCTGAATTTATTATTACTAGTTCTGATAAACTTAAATGAGTTTGACAGTTATTTCTCACTTTACTTTTTACCCTTGAATGTGTTAGATATTAATATTTTAGTATTAAAAATAAATGAAAAAAAGAAAAAACATTATGCGCATTATAATTCAGTAATTATAATGCATAAGTCTGAAAGAAAATATTGTACTTACTTAAATTTGAATCGGCAAATTTTAATGTTAGTTTTAATGATATAATTAATTCTTAATTCTTACGCGTTTATGTTCCGAGGTCTCTACCTTAAGGAAGTCTGCGGACATATGATCTGGACGGAAATCGGTATATACGACACGAAGTACTCGTATCAGGTAGAAGTATCATATACAGGTAAAAAACAGAAACAATTTGTCACTGAAACACCAAGCGGCTGTCGCAATCTCAACTTCTAATAAAACTAACAAATAACCTTTCCATTAAAGAAAATCAAAACAAATCATTTAAATATACATCATCCTTGAATAAAGTATTATAACCAGTTTATTAGGAAGTTCCGTAATAATAAAAACAAATTGAAATCTGTTTAATTTCTTCATAAAGCAGAGCAGATTAGTAATAATTGAAAGGGATTAGGCTGAGTTAAATATGCCATCCGAGCATTCCTCGGTAAAGCAGTCCCTATTTGTAAAATTACCAAAACAAATTATGAACTTTTTTTTTTTGGCTCCTAGCGGGGGACCAGGAACGAGGGCTGGGATGAGTAAGTTGGTAGGAATGCCTCTGCGGGCGGTGGTACATCCCTCTTTACCTTTACCTTAATGATAAATCGACTAAAATAAATCGACCCGATCGATATCTTCTTTGTGGCTTCAGGATATCTCCCTTTATCACCAAATCGAATACATACATTAAGATTCCAATCTTTTTTCACGTTTCTTTCCATAAATTTTACAGCACTCTTTCTTTTACCTCCATGCACCAGGCTACTTTGTTATTTTTAGAATATTTGTAGCCGTTATTGGTGGCTATTATAAATATTATTATAAATGGAATTATCAAACAAGATTTCTTAGGAAAGGTAATATATAATCGAAATTGAGAAACGATAACTCGCCTTCAACTGCCACTGATTATATCTCGAAACACTGTTCTCATTTAAGGTAGGAACATTATCTTTTGAAATTATGATTAAATACTTTTATAGAATGACCTTTGGAAAAATAATCTATAAAACTGGAGACCATAAACCAGATAATAAAAATAAACAAAGATCTACATTTAGTAATTAGTTCAAAGAAAATAAAAATCCTAAGATATTCTGAGGAGAAGCAGGTTGGTGAACACAACAAGAAAACTTCAAGGTCTAGAAAACAATAAATTGAATTTTAATGGAACTTTAAAACTGTATACAAAATACAGTAAGCATACGAACTGTACAGGAATGATAAGGCTTCCATTCCTAGTGGGGAAAGTTACCCATCACTAAACCCTCATTTAGAGATTGCACTAATTATATAAATATATATATATGCATATCTTCTTTAAAGGTGCCTGGCAGCGAAGTTACGTACTAACTGATCTGAGCGATATTTTACAAATGAAACGTTTGGTTCGTCTTAGTTCAGTTTATTTATGCTGAGAATTGTTCTTTAAATCGATTTGTTTATTTTAATTTTTTTTTTTTTTGGAAGATTTCCCAATTTGAGCGGTACATTTGAAGTTGGCATCCTGGTTTTCTGCAATTAGTGGCAAATTGTTAAAAGATTAAAACGCTGGGAGTGGTTGGATTTATCGTTTATATTAATTCACCATTTTTGAAACGTTGAAAAGAGAATGAGGAGTAGAATATGTGGATCATTGAACTCAGAAATCACCTGTCATTATCGGTATATCACACATGGCAAGAGTTATTTAGCGGCTTAGGGTTTCAGAGCCAAGTCTCGATAATGTCAGTCTTCTAAATACGAGAATACGAGCTAAATAGCATATTTACCTTTGTTTTTTGTTTGTTTTTTGTGATTGTTATTTGATCTAAACAAAACAAATGACAATTAAACAGAATTGATCAAATGGAAACCTAGTTTTTTCTTATTATAAAAAAAATAGACGATTTGGGCTAGGTAACTTCACGTCGTGTACCTTAGTTTGTTAGTTTATCTAAATTCATTCCAGTATGTCCGCAGCCTTAAAAAAAAAAAAATATTTTTTAGTTTTATATAACACAGGATGAGTTGGGATGTCAGCTGCATGAACATTATATGTATATCATACCTGCAATTTAGACTTCGAACTGCAATTTAGAATGAACATCAGATATATAAGATGAACTAATAGGTAAAATTATGGTTGTTCTTTAACTGAGATAGGAATGTACGTTGAGAAAGTATTTTGATTTTAAAGTATAAGTGTTATCCATAAAGGAATAAGAAATGCACAAAGTCATTCTGTGTTATATCAGTAAAAGTCCTTGCCTAATAGTATAAACGGTTATTTTTCACGTAACATCATATTTCCCACCAATTATTTTTTTTTCTTTAAAGCAACAAAACTGGTTTTTCGTAAGCAATAGGCATTCTTGATTTTAAAAGAAATATCAGCAGAAATCGTAATATAAGATATAAGATATGCGTAAATAGCCTATTTGAATAAATATTAAAACATTTTAATGTGTGAAAAGATAATTTTTTTTTTTTTTTTTTTATGAAAAAGTTGAAATTCGTTATCAGCACAACTAACGAAAATGATCAAATTTTCAAAAATTCTCCATAACTTTTCACCGAGATCCCATTCTCTTGTTTAATTTAGTATATGTTGATGATGCTAAAAAAAAAAAATAATAAAAAATAAAAAAAAAATAAAAAATCATGTTTTCATGCTTTGTGAAATTAAAAAACGAAAAAATATTAAATTTTTGAGCGTTTTTGCATTTTTTTTTATATTTTTGGGAAAAAAATTGAAGTGGATAAGCTAAATCAGCACCCCAAAAAACATAAATTAGCAAATCTTAAGAACTTATACAAAAATATCCACCGAGACCCATTTCCAGTCCTCATTTCACTGGACTAAGACATTACGTATCATCCTTAAATTAGCCAAGATACCTCGTAAGTCCGAGGTATCAATCTCCAGACGATGGATCATTCCCCTGTGTTGATTTGCACCGGGTACTGCAGGACAGGGGACAGACGGAGGACAGGGAACTGACGAAATCAAGGTTTTTGCATTTTTTACGATTTAAAAAAAAAAATAGAAAAATTAAAAAAAAAACACTGTTCTATATACAAAAAGGCCTATCTTAATTGAATAAATTTATTTTGAATATTAATGTTGTTTTGATAGTACACTAGCAAGTTCAGGAGACTGGCTCAGTAAAAAAACACCAACTGACTTACCTACCTACAAAAGTTTATCACCATGCCACTAGTATTCTTCTTCTCCAAAGACAACCTTTTTGAGACTCTCTACTGTCTGTGGAAAACTTGATCGATTAGCATAGTACGACAGAGGATTGACGCAATTGGATAGGGGACACACTAATTTACTCGAATAACCTGGCATTAAATATGTAGTTTTGTATATTTTTTTAGAAACTGCAACCAATACTTAATACGAAGTAATAATTAAATTGATAGAAATGTGTTCAGCTAATTTATAAGAATACCGTCTTCAGGTGAATTCACCAGGGAGACAAGCAGGGGACTGACGTTCTTAGGTTTAGTATTTAAAAAAAAATATATATATGTATATTCAGGCAATATAAACGTGGTTTGACTATTGTGTAATACTACACTATAGTGTTAACTTAATCAGTGCATACATACAAGATTTTTCAAATTTGTTAAATTATTTATATTTTAATAGCAAATCTTCTGGAATGAGGAACATCAGCAATGCAATTTATGTGAAAAATACCCAAATATTGATTTTTTTTAAACAGGTGCATCTTTCTCGTCAAAAAACATTATCAATCAAGAAAATCTAATGTGTTGTTAAAACTACTTCTCATACAAATTAAATCTACTTATATATGAATGGCATATTATATAATCGGATTAGTTAATGGCCACTTACAAATTAAAATAGCATGCGGTTACTGGGTCAATAGTAGTTTAGAGGGATGTGGTGACGACCTAGCTATTGTTCACAGCTTTCTGGTCCATGTGATCCAGGATTTATTCACAAAGTCTTCTTTCTGGACCCGTGGGGCCCAACCCGGAAATTCGATTACCTTTTGTCCTTCGGCCCAGAGCGGCAGCCCGGAAAGACAATGTGTCCTGTCTTAGCTCGTATTAGATTTCTCTTCGCTTCTTCCTCACGTCGAATTTTTAATCCGGAGTGTAACATGGTAGTGATTTAAATTTTCACGTTTGAAAGGTGTTCCATCTTTGAGACATTATTTGAAGTCAATAGAGTCATTAATTGGACTGGGAAACAGATTTCGATATTTTTTTACCGATGAATCAGTAAAATTATTGTTTGAATTTCGATATTTTCAAACATCGATGTTTTGGTTTCAGCACCCGAGATCTGAAATAAAAATATTTTGAAAAATTATTTTTTTTTTCTATAAGCGAATTCCTTGAGAGAATAAGAAAAAAGGGTACAACTATAAACTAGGAGCGCGTTATCACTTGTTCATTCCGAGGTCACCCGAAGGTTGCCGGACTAGCACACTCTAGCGTCATTTGTGCTAACTAACTGCTTTGCATTCAATTGTAACATTGCATTATTGAAATTGTTCCTGCTTTAATTATATATTATTTAAAATTACTAGTTCTGTCGACTTCCGCTCATTACGTTCGCCCAAGAACTAAACAAAACAGCAACGGATCCTTTTCAGTTGAGGTCGGGACCTTACTGTAACTTCAATTATTACTGCTTTAATTAGATCACGCTCGCTCAAAAGATAAATAAACCCCAAAAGTTCCTTTTCAGTTGAGGTCGGGTCCTTACCGTAATTTAAAATATCACTCCTTTAAATTATTACAAAAATTTGCCCAGATCACAGGAAATCGACATTTTAAATAATACATAATTAAAACAGGAACAATTTTAATAATTCCAATGAATACGAATGTTACAATTGAATGCAAAGCAGTTAGTTAGCACAAATGACGCTAGAGTGTGCTAGTCCGGCAACGTTCGGGTGAACTCGGAATGAACAAGTGATAACGCGCTCCTAGTCTGTAGTTGTACCGAAAAAAGTATTCTGAAAAAAACATATTACATTTTTTTCTAATCATAACATTGCTACGCTATGAAAAGAGAGTTTATTTAAACATTTAAATTTTTCATGCTCTTAGACATTACATATGTACACATATTACAATTTTATTACATGGGCAAACACATTATCTATGAGTAGACACATTATACAATTAAAAAAAAGAATAATTTTATGGTATTAAAAAAAAAATACAATAAGGAAGATAAATTAAAATAATAATTATGATGAATTATATGGCTTCATAAATATATCGCACCAAAGTCACAGATTACAACGGAATGATCCTCGGAATTCGACATTACCATCAGCAGTTTTCAACCAATTAGAGGTTTTCTACACCCACATCTCAACCATTTATGTAGATAGAGGAAAAATATAAAGTGTTTTGGAATCATTTTGCCAAAGGCTAAGAAAAACTAAAACAATTATAATAATAAATATATATTAAATTCAACTAACTTTTCATTTTTTTGATAGGTATATAATAGGTTCGAAATGATAAACCGTGGTGTTATAATTCGTAGAGTTTTATGTAATAATGATGTGAACTGAAAAAAAAAAAAAGTTTAAATTTATTTCCTATATTATCTCTATAACTAATTATTTATAATCCTAGGGCTTATATGTTTGTATAATATGTTTGTGCCTGTTTTACCTATAGATTAAAAAAATTAATTTAGTCATATATTAATATTACCCTCACAAATAAGGACATTTTCTATCATTTGAATCAGAATTTCCGAAAGATGACACCAAATTATTTATTAACAGCCCAGAAATGCTCGAAGACTTATTTTGAAACTCGAAAGGATCCCTCAACGTCAGATTACCTATAGGTCTTTTAGTCAACCGTTTTTAAACTAAGTTTAACGCCATTTTAGGCCAGTTGTATTGGTTTTTCGAAAAGGCCAGGTTGTTTTTAAAACTAGACATCCTGAGCTGTCTGATGGGATCTGAAACATTTTTTAAGATTTGATCCAATTTTGGACATAGGGAGGGTTTTCATTTATTTATTTATTTTTTAAATTTTCGCTTCAAAAATATTCTGCCATGTTCAGGTGTATATATATTTTTAATACATTTTTTGTAAAAACGTAATAATTTTTTGTAAAGATTATTTTTTTTTTAATTTACAAAAAATTTCTGATAAGTTTAGGGCTTAGCTAGAATGCCAAAAAGTTGGTAATGAAATGATAAAACAAAAAGGAATAAAAAAAAAAAAAAAACCTCTTCCGTAAAATTTAATTTTCGGTAAGCTACTTCTGCTCTGAAACGATGAAATGAATTAACATTCTGGTTCAATCTAGTTTCTAGCTTTAGGCGGACATACTTCCAAATCAATTGCTGTTCTGTAAAAATTAAAGGTGTACAATTGATAACTATAAATAATTGTTTTATTTCTGCATAATATCAGCAACGGCTTTCCGTCTAATTCTTTATTTAATTTGAAATTCAGTTTTTGGTTTGGATCGAATTCATTTCTAGATAATTTTCAGGAACAATTCTTTGCGAAATATGCAACTAGAACAAAACCATCATTGATATTATGAATTTCTTTTATTGTTCCCGTGAGGGGAATGATGCATTAGTACTATTGTGAAAATGTATTGCCGTAATATTAGAATATAACCATTTTATGCCACTTCTAGAAGTCTTTCAGGTATTATTTTCAGTATCTTTTTCAGCATAAACCTATCTGGGGTGGAATACGAGACCAAGAAGAAAGCAGGGACGTGTAAAGACTCACAAGGGCTTTGTAACCTGGCCCAGCAAACATCTTTTCTTCGCAATGGATCATGGCTGCTTTTATTCGAAATTATTCTTCTCGAAATATGTTTAAGCTGAACTTGACTTAAATAAACTAATATGGTCATTATAAAAAATGAAATCGGTAAAAAAAAAAATATTATCATTTGTACATCCCGTTTCAATTAAGAATAGGAGATGATTTTTAAAATTATTTATATATTTCTTATTGTAATTTGCATTTGTTTTATTATATTTATATTACAAATAATAAAATAATATAAAATAAACCTGTACCACTATCCCATTACTACCCATCGCGTAGGTCCTCTTATTTTTAAGCAATCAATGAGTTTTTACTATAAATTACACAAAGAGGTGATGTGGTCAGCAACTCAGCACTCAACCGCAAGCCCTTATTCCACTGAAGCTTCTGGTCCCTTCACTTTATAGTGGATAGACGTACCGCGGTAGAGTCTTCTTCGAAAATAAGTTTCACAATGTTTCCTTCGAATAGGAATTTCAACGGAGGCCGGCGAATTAGCAGGCCAGCATCCATTCCACTTGGCCATCCTTCTCTTTTATGACTATAAAATTATTGTTATAACAATCCTTTTCCAAATCCAGAGGTTTGATGCCTACAATATCACTACCGTAGACTACGTATCTTCCTCCACTGATTCTATGTTTCGACAGCAATATTGGTCAAATGAAAAAAAAATTCCGGCTATGTCCCGGTTTTCCCATCCGAAATTCACACGTCGATAAACGTCTGATCCGTCTGATATTTTTGCACGCCATTTTTAATCGTCAATAAAAACTTTTCTTTTTTTATTCTTTTTATTTCATGATATCAATCTAATCAAACAATGTAATCCGTCTATTGGCACCAATCGGCATCAAAAGATTTCGAGGCAGTACTAGAGTAAGAGCACTCGAAGCGATCCTACTAAGTGATGACCACTCGAACCTCTAGCACCTACTGCCCACTTCGGGGATTGATTCACCCTTTCTTCCAATAGCCATATCCAATCTTCACTTATTGGCCTAGCTCCAGAAAGTGAAGAAGGTATTCACTGCTGATCGCATTAAATAGAACAGTAAATTTGCAATAAATGAAAATTATAATATTTAAAGCGCCCCTCTTACGATCAGCAATACTGGCGCTATACCGTATTAATGATGGTCTGGGGGTAAATGCTGCCGACCAACAGTATACTGATATACTTTTAAGGGAATGAAAGTATTTTGTCGGAGAAAACATAATGAATATCATAATATTCTGATAAATCTGAATACGGTACTGCCAGTTATTCACTATTCCAAGTGCGGTAATGGAGTCAACGTCACCATCACCAATAGCTTCACCCGCTTAAATTAAACACAATAAAGAAGAAGTTACAAAAAAAAAAATTAAAAATTATTGAAACTTATAAGTCGGTACCAGAGTTGTGGAAAATCAATTTAAAAGAATATACGGGTCGACGCCAAGAAAAAAGTAAGGGATATTTAGTAGAACTTTGCTCCAGATTTGTGTGGACTTGAGAACTCCAGGCCACTATTGAGAATGTAAAAAAATATATTGACACGTTAAGAAGTAATTACAGAAACTAATCGGTGCACATTATTATTGTCATTATTAATTTCAGGGATGAGAAACCCTTCTTTACCATGACCCAAGGATCTCTTTTGAAAAACCGTTCTGTTTGTGAAGAGATCCCATAGGAATCGTATACTTCTTACGAAACAAATTAAATGCATGGGATTTGTTCTATTAATACCCTTGAGATTTATCTATTGCCTGTTACAGGTACGGCAGTCTGTAGAAGGCAAGGGCTTCACATTCACACAGAATGTGTTCGGCCCTTTCTCAATCCTCTGCCACTGACGGCATATGGAATATTCCAGTAATTTCACCTTCTTGAGATGTTATTCTATCGGTTAGTGGTGCTTAAGGAGACCCTTTATTGTTATCAACTCGTTATTTGTCTGGTTCAGGTGAACCTTAACCTTTTCTTTTGACAAATTGATAACAAGTTTTGGTTGTTTCATACCAGGTTTGGAAACAAAGTATAGTTCCTTCACCTTTATTTCGCTGGATTCAATTTCTTTCTTTGTTTAACTACTTGATATGTTGCTATATGGCTATCTCGTTGCCTTAATCCTTCGTGTCCTGATGTCTACATTAGGATAAACAGCTTTTTAATTTTAGGGTAACCAAATTTTAAAGTCAGCATATCTGCTCGAAATTCACTGCTCGAGGATTTTCGAAAGGGTGAAAATGATCCGATGATAGGAGATACCAAAAAAATTCTTTATTATTTTTGATTGGATTGCGTCTAATAGTCCAACAAGAACAGGCATTCATAATTTAGGATATCGGATCTCAGATTCGACAGTGAAAGATAGAATTTTAGAACATTAAGGACAGATACTATATAAAAAAAATATATATTGTCAGATAGAATTATTATCTACCTGTTCCTATCCTCTCATTAGAAAATAAAATGGCTTGTGTTGTATCTTCGGACACTAAGGTGATGTACTTAAGGATGCAATTCGTTTATCAATGGAATTTTTTACAATTTTCAGTGAACTTTGTAGGATTCATTTTGCGTTACTGAGCTCAATGAATTAACTTTATTTGTATTCTAAGTTCAAATGTTAATTTTTGATTATCAAGTTATTTTTATTTTTATATGTATACTTATATCTGAAACATTTAATGCTTAAAATCAATAAACTGTTTATTTACAGCCTTCGTGGTTTTTAATCATGTAAATTGCACTTTCTATCTTGTGCCCGCAGGTAAATTTGTGTCTATAAATATATCAAGTCTTTGTACCTAAGGATATCAATCTCATCACCGAATTTTGAATTTTCAAAAATACATTATTTGGATAAAAAAATAAAATAAAAAAAATATTTTCAAGGGTATAGAGTATATCTTGAGCATTTTACTGGGTGATAATATTCTTCCCGACGGCTGAGAAAAATATAAATTTTGTCTCTGGGCACAGCATTCTTCCCTATTTACTTTATAAATTTTAAGTTAAATTTTCCCCCGTACCTATGAATTAAATATTTATATTAAGGTCGGTTTAAATGTGTACATCGGTAGTTCATTGAAGAAGATAATCGGCTTTTGCGAAATTTATGAATTGTCGAAGTTCTAAGTCTCGAAATTCGTAAAATTTCGCTTTACTGTTATTATTTTTTTTTAAATAGCTACAACGAGGCAAACGCCATTGGGAGAAATTAATGAATTAGTGGAGTCAGACTCAGTTTCTACACGGGGCGGACAGGTTTGGTTTACATAAATTAGGGAAGGTGACATGAACCTGGTTAGTCATGTTCAAAGCGCCCTCGATCATCGATTTGGAGAAGGACCAGTGGCGTACCTAGGTGGAGGGAGGAGGGAGGGGATGCCCACCCTGGGCCCCACTTATTATCGGGGCCCTGCGACAGGGGATTTTTTTTTTTTAATGAATGGTAATTTCATTACAAAATTATTCCTCGCCATGGACCCCAAATAGTCTAGGTATGCCATTGGGAAGGACATGGAATCGCTTGCAATAAAATAGGTTTAAGTCATAGAAAATTATTGCCGATATTTGAAGAGCAAGTTTACTAAGTGAATAGGTATTCAATCAATTTTATATTAAAAAAAAAAAAAAAAAAAAAAACCTTTGCTTACGCTGTTGTGATTTCTCCTTACATTTAAGTAATCATTATCCCTTTATTAAAAAATAAAAATAAACCTTGGTACTCTTGTATCCTACTGATGATTCCTTTAATCCGATATATCCCTTGTCAGACGTCATATCAGTTCCTGATAATGGAGAGTCTACAATTGTATAATAAAAAATCATATCAGTAACTTAAGAGCAAGGCTGGCACGTGGCGTTTGCGAAGTGCGTCAACAAAAAAATAAAATATATATATCAAAAATAGATAGTAAATTCTTATATTCAAAATTAATGACAAATTCTGTCAATACATTGAGACATAGATTTCACAAATAATAGTGCTAGCAATAGATGCGGGATTAGCAAATAATTTTAATTTAGTGACTGAACTAACAAACCGAAAGTGAAAATGATTTTGGACCAGGTGTCATCAGACCGAAAAATTAAGAAAGAAAGTAAGAAAACCCAGAGGATGAAAGAATATTTCGAAACGTCGGTTTGTAAGGAGAGAAAAAAAGTTAAGATTATAAATATAAAGATATATTAAGAGAAGTTGTCTTTGTTCGCAAAAAAAAAAACATTATAATTTAGTGACATCGAACTTCCGAAAGTTGAGCGGAAATTATATAATATAAGAAATTTATAAAAATTTGTTTAGATATTTTGTTTACAACGGAAATTACTTCAATGAAAAAGATTTTGGATTATTCAGAAGCTGATTGAATTTTAAAATAATATAAAATAATTTGATGAAAAGATTGACAAAGTATTAACAGAGAAATGCAAATCCTTAGAAAATACATTAACTGATAAAGAAAATAAAGACATTGAAGCAGAAGAACTAGAATCAGAGATGAAAATGTTGTCCCGAAAAATTAATTAATTAATTAATTACGACAGAGACGGTGTTAAAGTGGATTTATAACCACAACTTAGATGAAAATTTCCCAAATACACTAATTGCATTGAGGGTTCTACTTGTTTTAGATGCTAAGAGTGAGAGGACTTTTTAAAATTTGAAAAAAAATAAATTAAGAACTACCTGTGATTACGTATGGATCAGGAAAAAACGGATGGTTTGGCAATTGTTTTAATTAAAAAAAGTTATGTAGCATCATCAATATTGACAAACTTCGATAGGAATTTGCAAAAATGAAAGACCGACGCGCTTCTTCCATATAATATTAGTTTTATTGTTTGGTAAATAAGCGATTTTAAAATAATAAACTGAAATTTTATATAAAGTAGTTTTGATGTCCACTTTATTCCCTGTTTAGTTAATATATATATATATATATATATATATATATATATATATATATATATATATAAATCATATGCATTTATTGATCTAAAAGGCACTATATCTTTTTCGCACACGCAAGAATCATACCACGGGTCGACCCTGCTTAGGAGCAACACATTAATTCAACATTACTTGAGGCTATCGGAAGAAGTTGATATAATTAATTAATTTAAAAAAAAAAGTGAGGTGCCGAGAGAAGCTTCTAGGCTGTTACGATTTTCCTTATTACATTTTTGTCATTGTCTTTCGTATTTCCTCCGTCCTTCAGACCGAAACATAATTACAATAAAATTCGAAAATCATAAATAAAATAAAAATAATAATAAAAAAAAAGGAAATGATGCTTGATATTAACTGATTGTGCAGGGAATGGCACATAACATGCGTGGCAGTATCGAGTGGGATGGAGTTGAAGAGCCCATTACAATAACCCAGTGGGCAAAGTTGGCTGTTGACAAAACCCTCAGAGCAAGAAATTAATTAGGACGATTCCAACAGGATGGGGATGTGACTTATGGCAAAGTTTTCTCGCGGGAGTATGTCCGACCTACTCCTGCTTGTTTACCATTAGTTGTCCCCTGTACACATTGGTAAAGACGAATTCCAAACTGTCATAATTCACCGGCCTATGAATGGGCCAACTTCCCTTTGTCTGCCTTCTTAGCCTTGGGGGTGGTTAATTGGGATGGGGATCAAACCCCCCATCGATCCTGTGTCTATTCCATGCCTCATGATTTGTGTGGTTTCTCAGCGGTGACAGCTATAGCCCCGGCATATCCTGTCATCGCTCTCTACACAGGAATTCTCTTTCCTTTGACCGATGAAAATTGAAAAGCCCAGTTTCATTACAGGTTCGTGAAGAAAATTCTAAATGAGAATTGCCTGCTAATTTAAGTTAATACCTTTATATCAGAAGTATTCTTCTAAATAAATAAACCTCAGAAGATTTTTTTTTAAATACTATCTATAACTAAAAAAAAATATTTCTCTATGGTTAAAATTATTAAACTTTTATTGTAATTTATTATATAATTTATTACAATTAAAATAAAACCTTCTTCCTACCCAGAAAAAAAAGAAGATTTATGATGTGATTTATTTTACACCTATTATATGCATTATAGTACTTATGGATGGAAGAATGTTGCATTAAAAATATAAAGAATAAGATCTAAAATTAAGGTAAAAAAAAAGAAAAAATATGTACAACTCAGTATAAGCATATCACCCAAAAAACATATACAACTTAAAGAACAACAAATATTACAATAAAATATTACGCAATTATCAAAACAATGAAAAAAAAAGTAACTTTGAGTAATTTTAAGACTGACAGGGTAACTTAAAGTCAATCGTTATTTTACATTTGAACTTTAACGATCATTAGATTTAAGTTTGCTGTGTCAAAAGGCGGTGATAATAAGCCCGCTTAAGAAGTTCAAATTTGAAATAACGATTGTCTTAAAGTTACCCCGTCAATCTAAAAGTTACCCCAGTTTACGGTACCTATTTAAGTATTAATATAGTCACTGCATACTATTATTACTACTATACTATAAATATATAACTGATTTAAATTATTAACAACATCTGCAACCATTGAACGCAGAAATAAACAGAGAGATACATATTTTAATTAATTTTTTATTCATTAAAATTTTTCTGCATCTGAAAGGCTTAGAAACAAAGCTATAAATGTCAATAATGTGATTTAAATTTTTTAAAAATCAACAAATTTACCGCGGTACACGGATTATATTTTATTATATATTTGATTCTATATTTTATCTAGCACGCAAAAGTCTATAAAAATGTCAGCTAATGTTTCTATATCATAAATTCAAACTGAGCAGTTTTCGTTACAATTAATTTCGTAACTTTTCCTCTTTATAGTTTGGCTTATAAGTTATTAATATTAAATGAAGAAAATATGAATTGAATGAATAAAAATTTAAATAAAAGTGTCACATATATTATTTATTTTTTTACGCTTCGACGACTATCCGTGGTAATTTTCAAACTTGATTTGATCATTAAAATTTTCAGCTTGCGTAAACTTAGAATTCAAAATGATGCAAACAAATTTATTTATCTGTCTGTTTGTGAAAAGAATTTTTCTTGCGGTATAATATTTGATTATGTACATCTTAAGAATATATAGATGTAAAAAAAACCAAAATCGTTTCTTATAAAAAAAAAAAAAAACATGTTAGAGTAAATACATAAAATGTCATTGAGAAAGATATAAAAAATCTGGTGTGCCCATCACACAACTATCTACTAACCACCTTACATGAAATAAATGTTGATAGTTTCCATGAGAATTCCATTTAGTTTCCATAGAAACATTTTATTTCTTCTAGATAATATGAAAATAGAAATTATTAACTACAGCAATCACGTATATTTATACTTAAGTGTTTATATTTATCTTATTTTTTTTTTATTTCTAGTAGCAAGAAGAGATGGTTAATTATATTAAAAATATACAAAATTAAAGGGACTTTAGAAAAACCCATTTTGGAAATTTGGCAGTTGAGGCCTGTCAAACTATTACAGTAATAACAAGGCTGTTACTAAGGACCATTTAATTGTACATTGATATAACGAATTTAATCAGAATCTTTAGAGAATTTATCGAGAAAATGGTAAAAAAAAAAAGTGTAAAACCAATGATATAAATTAGCACTTCTTGCAAGCCGATTTTACTGAAATAGGTGCTGTAACATATATATGTAATTACAGTTTCGTACTATTTTTCATTTTTTAGTTAGACTTACCACATACACACAGTGACCATTTTGTGAGAATTGGTTATTTGGAGTCAGGGGACAATGAACCATATATTTCCGTTTGAGATCTCGGATTCGAAATTTTTCACGACCGCAATGCTTCCCCTAACTATATATTTCATGCATAGGCAAGTGAAAGTAAAAACGAAAAAGAAATTTTTCTGATAAAATAAAAACAATAGATATAATTACTACAGAACAAACAAAAAATGTTTAATTCATCAGCTAATCATCAACTGTATCGTTAAAAAGAAATTTGAATATATACATATCATTTTAAATGCACAATGTATATTTAAATACAACAATATAATTATGAAAGTCACCTTTTAATTATTAGCAGAACTTCTTGACTGGCTTATCTCATTATTAAACCACAAGAGGGAAAACTTTATTTTTAAAAACAATCGAGAACTTGATTATTTTCTCATGTTGTTAAAATACATACGTTTCCAGACCACGTTTCGTTTAAAAATAAAATCTAAAAGGTTCTTAAGGTTTGAAAATCGGGTCATTGGACGCTGTTATCTCCGTTGCCTCCGCTCCCATCTCTCATCATTACCCTCTGCCAGGAAATTCGGTTTCCTTAAAGGAAGCATAAAATGTAAAATGGCCACCATTTCGGTTTTGCCACTTTTAATGAAACGATTTTTTTTAAAGTTATTTGAATTTCAATGTCATTAACATGGATTAACGCTAGTTAAATATTTTAAAACAGTCAGGCTTCGCGAAACTGGAGGTTCGATGCCAAAAATGCCTACACGCCTTCGCCTAAATTGGCAAGATCGGGCATGACTTTTCCTAATTTACGTTTCGGTCTCCTTCATAATGTGCCTCCATGTTGCGTCGATTACCATTATCATGATTCGTTCATTACTCATTATATTGAAGTTGAAAGGATTCATCTATAAAATTATGTGTGTAACATTTTTGGATAATATGGTGGTATTACGCATCAT
This sequence comes from Rhaphigaster nebulosa, assembly GCA_948150685.1. Classification (NCBI taxonomy): domain Eukaryota; kingdom Metazoa; phylum Arthropoda; class Insecta; order Hemiptera; family Pentatomidae; genus Rhaphigaster; species Rhaphigaster nebulosa. The sequence continues at coordinate 137,935,058 of OX411307.1, forward strand.
TTATAATATCTTTGTAGGAGAGATGGAGTAGCTAATTGGTCTATATTCGCAGTAAGGCACAGTTGAGCGTGCTAAGTGCTTGGATTGGTGACGGTCAGGACCTGGATGACCACAATCATAAGAGAAACATATTGCCAGATTTTATTATGCGGTTATACTTAATACAGTTTGTGTGATGAGGACCCTAAGATATTCAGACGAAAATAAAATCCTAATAATCATTAATACTCATGAACTGGTATCTTCGTGACCTACCAAAACACTGTCTAATTGAGTATACATGTAAAGAGTTTTAATATTTTATTAATAACCATTCAGTTAACATGATGAAATGATATAAACTTGGATAAGAAATAAAATTAAAACAATTTTATTTTTTTTTTTAATTTTTAGGACTTTCCACTAAAGCAGTGTTTCCTTAACCTAGACCTTGTATGGCCTCCTTCCAAGCTATTTAAGATCCCTCCACTTTATTAGCCCAGGTTTTTATTGGTCCTGATTAAAAAATTAAAACCTGAAACTGTAAATAATAAAGCAATTTTTGTTTTCTTTCGATCCTTCATGCATTCTCTAGTAAAACATTATATCTAACCGTTGTAATTATTTCAAGTAAAGAATTATAATGGATTTGATTAATAAAGGCTAAATTAGCTTAATTTATTATTTCATCCAACCTTTTTTGCTCTCATACCATCATCAGGTACATATTCTATAGCGGGCTAAATTTACATCATTGCAAAAACTAATTATAATTCAAATTGATTATCATCTTATTTTTTTACACAAATGCTACTATATTTACAATCTTCTATCACAATTATACTTTATATGCCATTTAAATTTAAAATATTATTAAGCTGGTGATACTTTGTTAATAATTAAATAAGTTATAATTACATTAAATAAAATAATCCTTATTAGGATCAAGTCCATTTAATTAAAATTATTTACAAGCAGCAACTGTAATTAGTCTAAATTTAATTTTTACCAATTTTTTATTAATATATAACAATTTAATAAATAATAATACTATCAATCAATTTACCATTAATAAAATCTGTACTATATAAAATCTGATATGAGTTAATTGAATTTCCCATTGTGGTTCAATATCTTTGCAATCAATAGCTTTGTTCAACGTTCCAGTTGTGGCTCAAATATTTCTATATCGCTCTATATGTGGATGCATCCGCGGCAGTCTCAATTCTATCTTGCTTTAATAAATAGGAAAGATATTTTAATTTCGCGGCTACCGTACTCACTTCTCTGACAAAGTTCTGTTAGCTCGAATCCTCGTATAAATTCTTATATAACTACGTATACTGCAAGCGGTCTTTGTTGCACATCATTTTGCACCAGTCTCAGTTCCACATGCATTAATTTTCTTTTTCCCCATTCATAGTCGAATTATACATTCTATGGAAAGAATGCAATGATTAAGTATTATCAAGTATAATTTCCGTTTGGCAGTATTTGAAATCTGATATATTTTTTTTTTTTTTTTCAAAAGCTCATAACTTATCGGGTCTTGATAAGTTGAGATTCAGTCAGCTTATTTCCCTACTTGATGCCAGTCAAATCTGTGCCCCCTCGAGACTTCTTATCACACGCCAAATTAGCAAACGAGTTTAAGGACTTTTCTCCCTACCCCTTTCTGTCAAACTTCAACCTCGACTCCGTGATCCCTCCAAGAGAAGCATTATGATGGGTAAAAATTATTTTCGATAACATATTTAATTCAAGAGATGGCCGACGGAAAGCAAATTCGTTTTTATTGAAAAATTCCCAATCCGGACCACTCCTCCATTTCTGCATCATCTTAATTGCTCCGTATAAGATAGCCTCTCTCATCTGACAGTTCTTTTTTTTTTTTTTTATATTTCGCTCACGACTGAGTTGGATGTTGTAATTATTGTACAATAGAGTTAACTACAACTATAACACATGAAAATTGAAATTACTCCAAAATTGTATGTTGCTATAAAAAAATAATGTAAAATAAAACCAAAATATGTCATCTTAATTTTAATTATAAACTAATGTTAAAAAAAATATTGATTTAACAGACCTTAGTTTGTACCTTCTTTATTTTAATTTTCTAGAAGGTTTCCATCATTTAAATAAATAAAGGGCATCGCAAGGCGCAAATTAGTTTCGATTAAATGTTTCATTATTTCTTACTTTATTTTTTTCTATTATTTATTTACTAATTACTTTATATATGTCATTTATAAATTATTTATACCTTTAAATATGGCAGTAACATAAAATTAATATAAATAAACAAATTATATTGTGAAAACTGACAATAGGATTGGAATAAATTAGAGAAATAATATTCTGAAGATGGGAATATTTTCCCTGAAACGTTAACAAAAATGAATCAAAGTGAATATTTTAATGAAAACCTTCTGTTACCCTTTATTTATTACGTTCTATGATTTTTTTTTTCAGTACTTTCGTTAGAATTTTTTTTTGCAATGTTGTTTATTGGTATGTAAAATGTTTAAGGCGTTAAACCAGTTTTTATTTTATTAATTTCCTTCTTACTGAAAAATTTAAAGTAATAAATAATGTTTATATGAGATATATAAATTTCTTTGAAAATATCAAAAAATAAATAATTAGAAAAAATTAATAAAAAAATAATGAAACATTTAATCAAAACTAATTTGCGCTTTGCAATGCCCATAATTTATTGAATTAAGGAGGATCTTCTAGAAAATTAAAACAAAGAAGATACAAAAAACGTTATGCTAAATCAATATTTTGTTTAACATTGCCTTATGATTAAAATTAAGATGACATATTTTGGTTTTATTTTATATTATTTTTTTATAACAACATACAATTTTGAAGTAATATTTCAAATTTCATGTGTTATAGTTGTAGTTAACTATATTGTAATTACAACATCCAACTCAGTCCTGAGCGCAATATAGAAGAAGAAAAAAAGCGAGAGCTGTCAGATGTGAGAGGCTATCTTATACGGAGCAATTAAGATGATGCAGAAATGGAGGAGTGGGCCGGAATTGGGAGCTAGTAAACAAAGGAAGGAGAAAAAGATAGAAATATTTTTTTTTCTGTTCTTCTGAGCTCGGCTAAAGTCGGCATCGATCGGAGGGCTTTGTGTTCGGTGGCCTGGAGGCATTAGGCAGCTCATTATCTTGCAGCCCTATCGAAGAAGTGGCTGGAGGGTTCTCGCCAAGGCTGGCAGCTCTGGAGCACTGGAAATAATTACAAGTGCCTGGTGCATATTTGCAGTCCACTCTGTCAGTGCCGCGGGCCTCCTCTAACAAGGGATCTCAACGAGGAAGAAGGACAACTAATTATTCATATTGTTCCTTCCACTTGCCACCTTCCTCGGCTTCCTGTCACTCGAGCCACTTCACAACATTCGAAAAGGTAAACAAAAAAGAAGTATTAAAAAATATATTTATTCGTCTATGAAAACCTGCAAATGCTGCTTGTCAGTTTTAGATACCTGTGTATAATTGGCAACAAATATATCCATTCTTCTTTTACTTCATTAATTATCATTAGAACTTCTAAAATATATATATATATATATATATATATATATATATATATATATATACTTTATGGGTTATTATCAGAAAAAGCTCAAAAACAGGCCTCCAAAAAATTGAGTCGATGAACTCTTCCCAAAAAATCTGAAAAAATGTATCAGTGATCTAGAGCTATTAAGGACAGTTTTGAGCCGAACTCCAAATTTTGGGCCAGGAATCCAAAATTTACAATTTTTTGAAGTGGCGATAATGATAATAATTTTTTTGTTTGTGAAATGGAAGTAAGATCTGTGGGCTGTAATGTAGAACATACTTTCCAATCCTATAATGAACAATTATTCCAAACCTGAAACACTCTGCATGTTGATAACGTTTTTGAAAATTGAATTTTTTGGAACTGATTAAAATTAATTTCAGTACATCAACAAAATTAAGGATCACAAATAAGACACTGAAGACGTAATTTCAATTGATTGTATTTTTGATAAAATCGATAAAGTAATTGATTTTCAATCCACTATTACCTCATTACAGGCTCAAAACGGAATTGTAGCGGTAATGAGAAGATTTAAGGAGTGGTAATGATAATTTCAACTTTGAAAGCCTACCAATGAAAAATTAATAGAGCTATATCAAAAACCAATATGCCGTTCTGGAAGGATTTTGATAGAGAAAAAGAGTATTTAAATATTGAAAAAACTTCAATGCAATACTTTAGAAGAAACATTTAGGAGTGGTAATTATAAGAATAAAAATACTCAAGAAATACGTCAATTTTATGTGACTGCGGTAGCTAACGTGAAAGATGGACCATTGGATAATGGTAGGATCTTCTTTGCAGGTAGGATCTTCTTTGCCACTTGCCACCAATGGAGAAATTCTAGCTAAATATGCATTATACTTCCGTATAATTATACGGATATTATATATAATTATACTTCCGTACACGGAAAAAAAAAAATCAATAGTGTGGCGGTAATGATAACATGCACCAGGAGAAAGTTTAGATTATTCTACAAAAGAATAGATTCTACAAAATTCAAATAAAACTCAAAATACTGCACTTTTGAAAAGTATATATATATTTTATAATTCCTTTTTTTATTCCTTTTTATAATGGAACTGATTTTCGTGAAAAAATGTAGTAACTACATTTATTTGTGTGTAAAAAAAAAAAAAAGTGTCAGGGACATGTGGTGTGAAATGAGAATTGGAATGTTGGAATCAACAAAAAGTTGACAATGTAGTGAAAACTCATCGTTTTTGTTTTTGATATTGAGCCGAAAACGAAATAAACATAATGAATAAAACAAAAAAAAATACTTGATACCATCACGTGAATGAAATTTACGAGGGACACGATTTTTTACCATTTATCCGAGAATCATCCATATATCTAAATTAATGAGAGCAAAATTAAAAACATAGACAAAGAATGCTGATTGCGAAGCAAAGCCTATAGTCTCATATCAGCAGTCTAAAAAAAAGGCCAACTAAATAGAAATATCACATCTACTGATGGCAACATTAAAACATTGAAAGGTTAGTGGCAAAACATCAATCGTTTTAATGAAAATATGGATGTTTCGAAACCATTGATATCAGTTTTCCATCTTCACTCATGTCTTACATACGACTATCTTGTATTTTATCATGCCATATAGTTCACTACAATAGTCATTTTTAATTTATCTTTCGTATTGTATCCGCTTTTTAATAATTTTTATTATTATTAAATTATTAAAAATGGTAATATTTGTCGACTCGTAAATTGTTTACACGTGTAATAAAATTGTAATCTGTCTGTGCATTTGTAACACATAAGGCATGCATGTTTAAATGAACTATCTTTTTATATGATAGGTATCGTAGGATAAGAAAAATAATATATCAATTATCATTATTTTTTTTTCTTGATTTCATTCATTTCTTATTTTCCTACGAAATTCGCTATTATACAAATATAAACAAATTTTATAATTTCTCGAGCTATTGTTATTTCAAAATTCTGACGCTAGAATCTAAAAATTGTAAATAGTGTATATGAGTGTGCCTGTGTACAAGATGTTACGTTGATTTTATTTTATATAAATTTATTTATTATTTCTTGTACTAAGTTTGTTTTTTTATTATTTCATTTATTGTAAATATGGTATGAATGATTTATTTTATCATTATTACCATTGTCCCAGCTGTGACAGAATGTCATATTGCTCAATAAATAAATTTTTAAACTAAAAAACAAAAAGAATCTAAAAATACTTCGATGTTTAAAAACATTGAAAGTCAAACATCGATGTTTCTAAAACATTTTGTAGCAACATCCGTAGATTTAGAAAAACAATTATTTAAGACAACATTTTTTTCTAGCAAAACCTTTTGAACGGTATCATGTCTTATATGGGGTGTTTAAGACTCGATTAACAACCCCCTTAAAATCCTCAATTTTCGGAATCTAGGAATGAGACTCGGGAATTTTCAATTGAATGGGGTATATGTTATGACCGGATTCTCTTAGAAAAATAAAAGCGATTTTATATTAGTGAAAATATCGATCCGCCGTTTCGGTAAGGCACTAATCACAAAAAACGCTACATATCAGATTTTTTCTGACAAATTTTTATTTTTTTCCAAAAGAAAGCCTTGTATCAAAAATACCTCCCTCAGTAAACGTTGTAAATAATTGAATTAGCTTTAAAATTAACTCATGTACAGCGCCCTACGTTAAATATTAACTGAGAAAATCCTGTTTGAACATGAGCATTAATTGTCACTGAAAAGGTCGGGGTGAAATTCTCAAGTGTGTTGTGTGTTTGATGTCCGTTTCTTACAGGACATTACAAATAATACAATTGTTGTTCTTTTAAATATTTCGGCGTCATTCGCACCGATAAGAATCCCTTTTCTTAGATTGGTACTAATAGTGGCAATGACAGGCCATCTTGGGAGAAAGAAATGGTAATCAAACCCATAGCACACTTGAGAATTCTATCCCATCCTTTCAGCAAAACAGGATTATCTCAGTTAATACTTAAAGTACAGTTATAATTATAACTATATCAATACAAAATTTTTCTCTTTAAATTAAATAATTATTAACGTTGTACATAAAAAGCATATCTGTAAATACTTATAAATAAACCTATTCATCTACCTATCTATCTGATTAATGATTATTAGATACTACGAGAAATGAAACTAAAAAATATCAAAGGACGAATTTTAAATAAAACGATGAAGAATAAATGTAACCAAGATAGGTATTTAAGAAATAAATATATATATATATATATATATATATATATATATATATATATATATATATATATACATGTAAAAAACTGATAAATACATTAGATAGTTGGCATCCGCATGATGATATAGAAGGATCAATCAAATTAGGGATTCATAAATATTTGCCACTTATATAATTTTGTTTTTATTGGAAACTAGTTTCGAATGTTATACATTCATCTTCAGCTCTAAAAACAAGCAAACATTAAAAAATAAGCAATTAAAAACATACAGTTTGGCATTTTTATACATATTAAATTAAATATAATATAAATTAGTATTATAAAACATTTATGAATTATGAATTTAATTAAGACAAGATATCAAATACATGTTGTTACTCACCAAGGTTTAAGTAGATTATATCAAATAGAAAAGTTTGTACTGGTTTGTTCTCGCACTGAACTAGCAATGAAAGAAAGGTGGGATGTTTATAGGTAAACGGTTTAAAAGTTGGGGTTTTACCAGTAATTCCGGTGAGTAGTTGTTTTTTCTGTTATAGATGGGAATAACTTGATTAAGGATGGAATAGCCGAAACGTCGAGTTAAATGTGAAAAAATAAAATCTTGGCGTCCTAGTGGCTATTTTTTATTTTTAGTAAAATTATATTCCTGAACATACCGGAAATTTCGTCAAACACCAGTTAACATAGATAAGTAATTAACTTTGGAATAATTATAAAAATAACCTAACAACATTTGTATCTAATCTGTATTTTAACTTCTTTTTATATTTAAATATTATTATTATTTTAAATATTATATCAAAGACGGTTCATTACTACGATCACACGATGGAATCGGTTTTAATGAACGAATTTAGAAGATGTTATTGGTCCATCCATATGGAGTACGCGTACGGTTCTCTGCCGGAATCGATTAGGGATTATTTTCTTTTAACCAGGAGGCGGGTGCCCAAGAGGTGTTTGGGGATGGTTCGAATTCCTTCATCGAGAATTCGGCATATGGCTGCTATGTTGGGTCTGCTACAAAACAGATGCACTGATAGTTTGCCGAACCATTCCTTTACTGCTCGAAAGCGGGAAACTCGAGCCGCTTCGGTCGGTAGTGATTATCAATCATACACGCTCCTGACTTGGAATCTTCAACTGCTTTTCGTTATCGGCTTTATATCGGTTTCGGAGTAATTTCTGATTTCTAACTAATGCATGCCAAAGAATCCATGTTGGTCATTGTTAATATTTGTAGCTATATAATATTCTTTGTTACTGTTTTATATACTTTTGTGCAATAATCACATTTTGTGATCGCTGTATCATGATTCATAAAGTCCAACATTACTTTGCAATTAATAAGTATATTTGTTTTATGAACAAACACATTTTATTTTACTTTTTTTTTTCCAACTGCTTGCATCTAAAATTCATAAATTAATATGTTCTTAAAACATATTTAAAACTTTTTTATTATTCATAAGCCGCATTTTACTTATTAAGTTAACATCTGGGGAAAACCCATTAGGCTATTTATCAACTTCATTAAAATTTAGTAAAATTAATAGTAGTTTACCATATTTTCAATAACCGAAAACAATATTTTTTTTCACACCGAAAATAATATTATATTTTTGAACAAACATCGCCATATTACCTATATTGATTCATTTGGAAATGAGATAAAAGTCTATTCTAGCGCACTTTAAATGGAGTTCCTTTAAAAACTGATTTATTAGGGTCTGTAAAAAATGATGACCGTTTCAAGGGTTAAAATGAAGTTTACTTTTTTCTTACATAAAATTTCTTCTAACATTCGAAATACTGTCCATTATGTTCTATGGTTAATATATATCCATGTTTTACGTTGCATTACTTTGAACTAATCTGAATGAAAATCTTTCAATGTTTGAATAAATGAAGGCTTTTGTTTAAATTTATTCCGATTGGCTACAAGGAGGAGGGGGGGAGTAGAGAGGAGCCAATGATAGGCTTGTGCCACCTGTAAACAAACAGACCACTTAGCTCTCGAGGGTTCTCTTCACAACTTTTTCCTTCGCCCCGCTGTTCCCCAGTCAAATGAACCCTTAACCTCATGAAAACCCTCAGTGGACCCTCCAATCGGAAATAATAAATAAAAATATCTCAACTAGAATAACAAGAGCCTCTTCTCTTGTATTCTATTGTATTTTATTGTTTACCTAAAAAAAAAAAAATAATAAGATTGTATTAAAGTATAATCTAATATTTATTTGTATACATGCGTACAAGAAGTTACATTATGAAATATATAACTTTAAATTATACAAATATAAATATAAATATATATATATATATATATATATATATATATATATATATATATATATATATATATATATATATATATATATACATAAATAAACATAAATAAATAAATGCATAGCATAAATAAACAAATATAAATATATAAATAAATTTCCTCGTTGCCCTCTATTTTTGCTCGATCTTACCAAAACATATTCTCCCAATGTTGCTCCTTTAAAATTTATTTCTTCCTGCTTTTCATTTATTTCCTAGTTTATTATGTCCAAGAGTTCTGTTATACCATTGTCTTCTGAAACTAAATTCACGACTTCATTTTCAGATACACTGACAAAATTCAACTATTTAACAGAACGCTCTTTTCTATCCTTAAGTGTGGCAAGAAAACCTTTCAAGCTTCTCTTACAGATATCCACTTCTCTGGTGGTCCAGTAATAGCTTCGTAACAATTTTACCTTCTGGCACACTGGACGTGTAACAAATAAATAATGAAATAATTGTAATATCGCGTACTGATACGGGACGTTATTTTAATCCAAGGTACATGACGGAGTGTTTTTCCAAATTAAACCTCCTCAGCATCCTAGGTGAAGTTTAAAATTGAAATATGGCATAACAAATTATTCAAAAATAAGCAGTGTTTCAGCTAGAATAAGATTAAAAAGTTAAAACTCAATCGTCAGCTTGTAAAAAAAATAAACGTTGTTACTTTTTGAACTATATTTTAACTTCATTTATATTATACAAGAAAACAATAAGACATGGATAAACCATTCTCCCGCGTGCTTGCACTTTACTGAGTATACTTTATTTTAGCTCAGTTCTATCGAGTAGACAGCAGCCCCTATCAAAAACTAAAGGGTGGTCCGAGACACACACACACATACATATACATATACATATATATATATATATATATATATATATATATATATATATATATATATATATATATACATATATCTTAATTTCCTAAAAAAAAAATTAAGGAAGGAGGAAGGAAATAATCCTGTGAAAGGTAAATTGGAAGGCACAGTGATGAGGAGAGAGGCCTTAGGAGATAAATACGAAGCCAGTAAATCGGCTGATCCATAAATGTTGCTATTAGCCTAATAATCCGGCAGCAAACAATAATTGAATTTAATTGAATGAACTGATACTGTATAAAATATCCGCCGTTAATTAATTAAGGGGAATAATTGAGTTGGCTAATTGTGGAGCGGCTATTGTATGGCGAGGATCTGACCGCCGGCCGCAATCCCCCCTAATTGTTTCACCGCCCCTAAGAAACGCCCCTTCCATTGAAATTTGTCTCAATATAGAGTCTAGGGGGGGAGGAGGGGGGGTAGGTCCGATCCAAGCAAAAACGGAGACCGCTCCTAATTTACTGATTAATTTACAGGTAAACAGGGCCGCCAAGAGATGGATGGCTTCTGCCCACGACTCGCTATTAATGTCTTTTCCCTTGCCCCTACAATGGCTCGTCTGGACTCCGCTCACTAGGGGTCGTTTGCCTCAGACTTGACATTCTGAATGCAGAATGATCGACAAGTAGTAATGTAACTATAGTTTGTACGATGGCGTACAGCAATTCGAAGAACCTGAATAAAAAAAAAAGTGTTCGGTCAGAGACTGTTGGGTAAAACTAATGAACAATGGAAGGACAATTAATCAAACAGGGAAACCTCATAGGCTCTATTAATATTAAAAACAAAGTAAGAGGATCTATAGAAGTAACACAAAATAGTTTGTAAATCGGCGCAGAACGTGTGTGATGATACAAAAGAACGGTTTGTATACCTATTTGGTTCGGCAAATTGATAGACCATCATCGGTAAATCATATCTAATTTATAGAAACTTGTTATAATAATCTAATAAAAAAAAAAAGTGATTAAGTAATATTGTTAGCTTTATTGTATGAAAATAAGTGAACACCCACAAACTTTGGAACTCACATAGTGGTGATCTGAAAGGAGAAAAAAATTAATATAGAGGTGTTGTATTCAATGAGTCTTGAAATTCATGAATAATTAACATATGCAGTCGATTGAGTACCTATGTGATAAGCTATGTCCGCACTCGTCCTTTTTAGATGTGCTTTCGTTTTCGACTTCGCCATATAACCCTCTCATGCCTTGAAAATTTGAGTTCCTTTTATAAATTATTTCATTATTATCACTGCCTATTTCATCTGTTACATATTTATTTTTTTTAACAAATAATTTATTTGTATTCGGAAACTATCCCAAAACAATATACTTTTCTTTATTTATTTTTTTTTTTTTACTTGAGATATTTTAAATATAAAAAGTAAAGGTTTGCTTATATTGTTATTTTCATTAGATAATTAATATATTTAGTCATTTTAATTAATCGAATTTATCATTTAATGAGATAAAAAAAAATTAAAAAATAAATAGATGAAACCTATAATTTGTACATTATCGGGAAAAAAACACGAATCTCTCAAATAGGAGCAAATAAGTAATTAACCGACGAACCATGACTGAAAAACATAGGATCGCATAAATCCTGTCCAGAGATATATTTAAAAATGGCCTATGTCCGGCTGAATAATTATCCCAATTAAAAAAAACAAAACAATATATTCTTTCGGGACTGTTTCGGAATTCAAATGAATTATAAGTTTAAAAATAAATGTGACGAATGAAATAGGTAGTGATAATAAAGAAATAATTTATAAAAGGATCTCAAATTTTCTGGGTATGAGAGGGTTAGGCAGCGATGTCGAAAACGAAAGCGCATCGAAAATCGATAAGCAGGTACCTTCGAAGTTCGTTTCCTCAATAATAATTCCTTTGAAAATTTATAGTGTAAATTTATAATACTTTTGAAAAAATTAATTTATTAAAAAATTATAAAATCTACCTCACGCAGGCGAAATAGGTATTTGTTCTGTATATATATATATATATATATATATATATATATATATATATATATATATATATATATATATATATATATATATATATATATATATATATATATACATTCACACGGTATATACGAAATAAATAAAATTAATCAAAAATGACAAAAAAAGATAATGATAAAAATAAATAAAATAATACCTATATATTCATCAAAAATAAAAATAAATTAAACAATAACAATACAAGTAAGCAACCAAGATAAAGAAAATTAAAGCAAAGTAAAAATAAAATGAACCATCCTGAACACATTTGAAATATTATTATACTTTTTAAATTATAAAATAATTTTATTTCAGTTCGAAGTTGTGATGGCCGAGCACGTTGATGCGAGGGCTCAAAATCGCGTGGTTCGGAGTGGCGTGGGTTCAATTCCTACCTAGTTCAGCTATTATTTAATTTATGAATCTTGGTACTCCCACTCAAATTAAAATGGGGTACCAACCTCTAGATAGCCACCTGGGATTGGGAATAAGAACCACTAGCCAGACTAGGTCAACCACCAGTGCCTGCATTTTAGTCCAGTTTAATTATCTATTGTGTTTGATATATTTGTATAAAACAAAATAATTATTCACTAGAAGTATTTATTATAAAAAATCATATATATATATATATATATATATATATATATATATATATATATATATATATATATATATATATATATATATATACACACATACATCTGTTTTGTAGGTTGCATTATTAATATCCTTTAAATCCAAACCAGATTAAAATACCATCCCATTATTTTCATCTAAATCCCAATTATGTAATTTAACAAATCCCGAAAAACTCACAACCTAAATAAAGCGGCGAAACTTACAATTCTTGTCATCTTTAAGAAAAACAATTAGTTGGGGTAAATGTCCTCATTCATACCATGAACAAATATGCAATTTAAAGAAAAAAAAAAAAAAAAAAATATATATATATATATATATATATATATATATATATTATAAACACTATAATGCACATTCACGGTTATAGCAATATGATTTCATAATTTGATTAGTCAATTGATATTGATAAATTTACACATGATCTCGAATAATATAATTATATAATTTATATATTTATTGTATAATAATAAATAATATAATGATGTGTTCATGTATATATATATATATATATATATATATATATATATATATATATATATATATATATATATATGATTTTTATAATAAATACTTCTAGTGAATAATCATTTTGTTTTATACAAATATATCAAACACAATAGATAATTAAACTGGACTAAAATGCAGGCACTGGTGGTTGACCTAATCTGGCTAGTGGTTCTTATTCCCAATCCCAGGTGGCTATCTAGAGGTTGGTACCCCATTTTAATTTGAGTGGGAGTACCAAGGTTCGCGATTTTGAGCCCTCGCATCAATGTGCTCGGCCATCACAACTCGATTCACAATTCTCTCTATATATAGAACATTTAGAGTTTAAGCTTCAGTATGAAGTATAATAAAAAGACTTTTTAATACTGTATGTTAAAAATATTAGTTTTAAAAATATGTTAAAAATGTTGTTGTTGAAATGTTAGAGCCTAACACCTATATACACTAAGAAAATTCTCTTAAATACTATGCTCATTTAATGTATTTTACTAATTATGAAACTAACATCAATTCTTGAAGTAAAAGTACATTTTTTGTTTGAGGATTTTATAAAAGTTTTCTAGAAATAAGATCATATTTTTGTCTACAAATTGTGCCATTAGGAATACGTATCGTCCTCCCACACTGACATTTCTTCACAGCACGTGTTCGCTTGCCCAGAAATAAAAGATCTTTTGTGATTCTTTCGTACTTTTTCAATCTTTGTATTGAATACGTTGTGTATGAATATTGTATACGAAATTATTAAAAACATCATTACTTATTTAAGAATCGATAGTCAAATTTAGAAGGGATTTGAATAATATAAGTTTTGTATGTAATATTTTCAAAAATTCTATTGGAAAATTTTAGGTCCAATTGTATCATATCATCAAAACAATTTCGTTTTATGTGTGTGAGACGCTTATTAGTTATTTTTATAATTATATATATATATATATATATATATATATATATATATATATATATATATATATATATATATATATATATATATATATGTATGTGTGTGTATGCTTAACATTTAAGGTACTTGTCTCCAATAGTATTCCATACAACTACTAAGTAAGATAATTGTTTAACTTTTATTGAATCATTATTGAACCTCCTAAAATAGGTTAAATTAGAAAAATATTACTCCTCAAACAGGCAGGCTTATGTAATATTAGCTTTATACCAATAAGAAAAGCACCAAACCTAACGAGTAGAAAACCCCGGTGTAAAACTGGGGAATGAAATCACGTGTACTCCATTGGTGAGTTCAGCCTTCATATATCACACGACTCAGTTTTCAGATAAACGATATCAACCGATTTACGCGGTGGTCTGATGATGGTACGACATACATGGAATAGACCACCTTATCATATCTAGGAATAAGCCAAACAAACGTGGAATATAACAATAATTTTTTTATTCAAACGGATTTCACTATAATTTCAAGTAAGCATCAAAAGTATCTTCAAAATGATTAGTTTGCTTTAACAATCATAACACTAGTGGAAATCAAGCTACGGAGTCCTAGGGCTAGTGGAAAACTATAAAATATAAAGTATTTTACAAACAAAGCATTACTATTAAATTAATTTTAAATAAATTATATTTACGTCGCAAATAAAATCTTGAGGCCTTGTATTAAAAAATAAATAAATTTTAAACCGAAATAACTAATAAATTACATTAAAAAAAAAATTAAAAATTAGAGGAAAATGTGAAGGATGGAAAGATAAGAGGAACATCAGTTCAAATATAAATGACGGAAAGATAAAAATAATCTGAGGAATCATTAAACCAACTGATTTTAAAGGAAGGTCTATCTAAAACTATTCAAGAGTAAACTCCATTTAGAAAACCAGAATGGTCTACCATTTTCCTAATTCTCCTCCCAAATGTATTCCTGTGAAGTAGTGTGATCAGCAATTCATTCGCAGCTCATCCGAAACAGATGACTAAACTTTTGCTAACTTCAGAAACTAAATTTAGGTATGATTATAAAAATGAAATAAGTTATATTTAAACAAAGATTAGCCAAGCATCAGAAGGTGGCAGAATTACTTACGAATTCATGAAAGCTTGTCCACCAGCAGACCCGGAAAAAAAAAATATCGTATATTTACAATGATGTCTTTAATGCTAGTGAAACCTCAATTTTTTAAAGGACCCAGTAATTCACCATGAATAAAAACAGTGTGAATTATAGCGGGATGGTACATCAGAGTACTGGATGGCTTTATGAAGCCCCTAAGATCAATCCGTATGTCCAGCCGGCTTTCTGGCAATATGGTGATGTCGATGAGCTTTTTGCAATAGAGTAAAATATTAGAGTTTTTGTTAAGTGATGTTGAAATCGTAAACAAACAGCAGTTTCTTGTCGTTTCAGTTTTGTATGAAGATTTTGTGTTAGTCGTTCGCTAGGATAGTGGTTCTATTTTGCAGGGTTAAGCGAAGTATTTTTATAGGGTACTGCAGGACAGGATGTCGTAGATTTACGACTATTAAGGGATAAAATATGTGAGAATAAAATAGTATTTTTTAGCATAATTAAATGGTTCTTTTTACAGGGTGTCCCGTAAGTCACCGAGAGTATTTAAAGAGGTGATAGTGGATCACACCAGAAACAAAAACACACGTGGACTATGCTTCAACACAGAGAGAGGAGTAAATTAAAGTCGTCTCTATTTTTTTTTTTTTTTTTTTTTTATATATAAGACACATTTTTTATTTAATAAAAAACAATCACTCGAAAATTATTCAAGGTTCATTAACTTCATATTTCCAAATGCAACATAGTATAGTCGACAAAATTTCCTTTGATAAATATAGTTCAGTTTAACAGGATCCATTGAGAGGGGATTTTTTAATATAAAGGTATGTTTTACCTCACAAAAAAGGTTTTAATTCTGTATTTCCGTGTTACTTTATTGTTTATAAACGAAGTGAATTCAATAAAATTGTTTCTCAAACCACTTCTTTGTTGGGGAAACCTTATTCCTTATTGGCGAATCAGGAGCCCTTTGGCCAATCCCAAAAGAACCCTAGACTTTATTTACGAAATTAAAGCTTAAAAGATAGATGTATTCCTAGAAGTGAAGTATCTGTAGCCCAGCAGGGGCTGAGAAAAACATTCGCAAGTAAAGTTTGATTAAAAAAAAAAAAAAAATCAATCTAGCTATTGGTCCACCCGAATGTTCCCTTACAATGAATTCTGCTAAGCCAAACTTTATTTCTTAAAGGGAATTTTGTCAAATTTACGGTGGCGTAATAACCTTTAACAGTTTTCGAGTGATCGTTTTCTATTCAACAAAACACGTGACATTTAAAGAGCACAAAACTTAAATTTCCTGTTTTTCTGTGTGAAATATGAACCTTAGTTAGTATTTCACACTTAAAAAACTAACAACAAAAAACTTCATATGAACTATGGTCTTAGTATAGACCAATAATCCAAAGGATCATGTGTGATCTTGAAGCCCGCGTCAAAATCTTTAAAATCCAACTTCGACTCTTAGTCGTCAAATCTTTGAAACCTCCCTGTTTTTTCATCACTTTTATTTAAGCCCTAGTATGAATTTAAGAAACAAAATTGGAATTCGTCACATCTCCATGAAATTTCCTTTCTTTTGATACCTCATTCATCAAAATCCATCGCTCCTGAGAGCCGGAAAAGGGATCTATACTACCGTAATAATATATAGTAGTGATAACAAAACGATTTATGGTAATAAAAATAATTGAGCATTTTAAAATTTTTTAAACCATAAAATATTCTATAATTCTATTATAATTACAATATTCATAAAATAAACAAATGATCGCCTTAGTATAATAGCCATAAATTAAAAAAAATATTCCCAGCTATCTAAACTGAAAGGAAAAATTAAGATGCTTCATACAAATGATTACACAACATAAATCATGTGAGCATGTTTTTCTTTTTCTTTTTTTTTTTTTTGCTGTTTATATTTTTCCTTCTGACAATTTTGATGGTACAAATACATAGTAAGTGATTGTATGAAAATAATTGTAAAGATACATTTTTCAGGAGATACAGTTAGGAAATAAACATAGTTTTCATTATAAATATAGAAAATATTGTGGTAATCAGAAAGCATATAGGATAAAATTATAAACATTTAAAAATCTTTATAGGATTGGATGTAAATAATAATTTTAAATTTGTATTTCTAAAACTATTTTTAAAAAAAATATTCAAAATCAATTTCTGATTATTGTATTCGCAAATGACCAATAAACAATAAATTTAAAATTAAAGATATGATATTTTATGATCCAGATATCGTATTAAGATACGATTTATACGTTAGACAAAAGATCCCTCATCCAACTCCTTTTTTTACATTAATTTTCCTGCATTATTTAGAATGGATTTATAGCTACCATATATGTAAATTATTAAATTAATATAAAATTAATAAGGTGATTTTTCATCGGACACATTAAAGTCTATTTGTGGGTCAAGCATACTTCTATAACCTTCAGTAGAGGTTCTCATGAATTTTCGAGACATAAGTTGACAAATTGAAAGTTTAAATTTCATTTAGCAATTGAACTTAAATTATCTTTAATCTATTCATAGAGCACAGGTATTTCGACAATAAGTATATTTAACTATCTTGTAGGGAGGTAGGCGGTAGAGGGTTGACTGTCGAGACATGATGTGTGTGGCCGTGATGACGAGACGAGACGAGTACTTGAAAAATGTGTCTCTTCTAGTTCTGATTAGCCATCCTTTCATTGTCAAACCATTTTCTGTCACCAAGGACTGAGGATGGTGAAGTGGCATAACTTATTCGTTTCCATGTTTTTTTTTCCCCTCAGCAGTAGGCGCCGCATCTCATTCCCAGCCCTCCTCTTAGCTATCTGTATTCTTTTTTTCCCCTTCATTCTTTATTTTCTAGATATTTTATGTCAATCAGATGGTATATTGTCTTGTTAAGACAGAACAAGGACTGACTTAGAAACGACAGATCAGTTAAAATAAAATAGTGTATTTATTAAAACACCGGCATACCCAGAAATATGCAAACTTGTTTATTTTATTCATTGATTGAGATTTACTACTGAAATTTATAATATAAAAAGTATATGTGATATCTGATCAATGAAACATGACAGTGAATGTGGATGAATTACCTATATCCAAAAAAAACAACAGTTCTGTGTTGGAAGGCCCCAAGCCAATCTTACACAAGCAAAATATTACAGTACAGCGAAATATTTTTTTCACTTTGGCCACAAAATCAGGGTTTTGTGTACGCCTGTTCCCGGAATAGTACATATACTCTATATACATGTCCCAGAATCAAAAGTATCTTCGTTCAATTTCTAAAACGGACCTGTTTCTCGCAATAAATCGTAGCTTAGCTACAGTTTATCTGTAGACATTGACCTATTCATCAAACTCACCGATCATCGGCTATATTTCAGAGTTGATTAATCACTTCTAGTTAATTCATGATTATCGTCCATAATCGAATCATCTCTGATAAGAAGAGAAATTTATTTCCTGTCGAAAATTTGGTAAAAAATACGCTAGCCAAGAGGTGAAACGAAAATAAAAGTGTTAGGATAAAAATAATAATAAAAAAAAAATAAGGGAAGAAATTTCATGGTTGATGCCGGCTTGGGTCTCGAAGGTGAAAAAAAAATTAATTATCACTGCAATGAGGAGACCTAATCGATCAAATCGGTAGAGTGTGGCAGGCTGCTAACTGAGACTCATTACTTCTTCTTTGGTGTCCCGGCTGTTTCATGACTTGTATAATTACTTCCATAGCAATTAGAAGACACCGCCCGGGCTCTCACACTCCCGCCAACAGTTTAGCATCGTAAAATTAAAACCTTTAATTTTTTTTTTCTTTTCAATGGAATCTCGGGACGCAATTGAAGAAACCAGCTTGAAGAACTAGTTAAATCACTTTTCTCAGCCCGTCTTATTCCCCGCCGCCGACGTCGCCCGTGCGACCATTCTTCTCCGGTTGTCTTAGTTCTTGAAGGGCAGTATGCTGCATTCATTTCCACGACTGTGGAACGTACATTTGTATTTACTCGGAGACTAACGAAAATTCGGTCTTAAACATTTCGATTTTTGTATATCGGTGAATGTTACGATCTTTGAAATCACGCGGGGGACGATTTTTTACCCCAATTCGTAATATGATAAAACTATAAAAATATACATCTATAAAGTCTGTAATAATGGATAACACTGCTTAACATTAACACAGAAAAAAAAATTTTTCTTGCGGAATAGCTATTGGGTGTGAATATATATACAATCAATGTACTAAGGTACACGATGCGTAGTTACTTTGTTCAAATTGACTCTTATTTTGCGTAAAAAAGTCTAGGTTAGTTACAGTATATGTTGCCTTTATTTCAAAAACTAGAGTCAATTCGGCAAATCTGATATTTTTATCGAATTGAGGAGACTGAAATTATCCAGGCTCCACTTGAAACTCTCCGCCGCAAAATCACTATAGCCTAAAAAAAAAAAAAAATATTCTAGTTATTTTAATATAAGAGTAATTTCAGCAAATCTGATATTTTTCTTTTATTTAGAAAACTGAAATTCTCCAGAATCGACTCTGAAACTGCGCCGAAAACTCATTGTTGACCGAAAATTCCTCTAAGCAAACGTTCGTTTTTCTTTCAATTCAAGAGTATTTACTGCATTTATTTAAAAAACTAGAGCCAATTCGACAAATCTGATATTTTTCTCGTATCTAGAATATTGGCATCATCCAGAATCGACTCTGAAACTCTGCGCCTATCGACTCTGAAACCCAGCGGCGCAAAATCACTGTTGCTCTGTGTAATGTGACGGGCGTAGATCCCTCGCAATTTAGTGATTACTATATGTTGCGTCTAAAACTTGTAATATGCCGGTCGCTAGATTAATGGTTCGTTCAGTGAACGACAATTTAACAGAAATTATGTATATTTTGAAGAACCGTCATAACACAAATTAAATTTATATAATTAAGCATGATCACAGAACATAAACATTGAGTAAACGAGTTTAATGCCTAAAAAAATCATTGTAATTACTATGTTGTTGTATCACATAAAATTGATAAAAATTATTATAATCGATGCAATCAAAATTATTACAGAACTAATTGATTAAAGGGACAAGTATAAACGTTATTATAACGACAAACATAAATGTTCAACAGTAGACAAATATTTTACAAAAAAAACATTATATAAAAAAAAAAAAACGCACTGAAATCGGTTGGCTGCTACGTGTCAGAACTTGAGGTAGTCTGCAGTTCCAGATTATCCATATAGGCAATGTAGACAACTACCTTGAGAAGCTTGGAGAGAATGTCTTCATACTTTATAATACTAGAGAATATACTATATAATAGTGGAGAGAATGTATAATACTATTGATGTTTTTTTTTTGTAATCTAGAGAAGCTGTTCTTTTGAACGTGCTTGACGAACTGGTTACGAAGCACAGTAAAGAAAAAATAAGTCCAAAAATAAGTCCGTTTCTGGATCGAACCACTCCCACGACCATATTTTAAAAGTTATTACTGATTTTAGGTGAAAAAAAAAAACAACAGAAAAATCAAATTTGTGGTCGACTGTGATTGATTGATTTTTAAAATTGAAAATTGTCATTTATTTATTATAACTTTGTTACAGCTCTAAATCTCAGTAAACAAAAAATCTAAAAAGCTTCACTAAAATAAATAAGATTAAAAAAAAGAAAAAAGAAAGAAAGAAATGTTTACCAGTTTTTATAGGGTAATAAGTTACATAGCAAATTGTAATTCATGTAGTAACATAAATAATTGTAATGCAACAGCTGGTCAAGAAACAATAAGTCCTTACCAAGTGCTGCACCATATATATATATATATATATATATATATATATATATATATATATATATATATATATATATGTATGTATATATATACATATATACCTGTATCTAATGATTGATCACCTGCTACATGGTGAGATAAAATATTCGATTGCCAGGACGTTTCACGTGACGAATTCTATATATACTGCACCATATATATATATATATGATGCAGTATATTAGGAGGTCATGTAATCCATGTAATGCCTCAAGTAAAATAGAATTCGTCACGTGAAGGTCCCGGCAGTCGAATATTTTTCTCTCACCATGTAGCATGTGATCAGTTATTCATTGTGCGGACAGTGGACAAAACTAAGCATAATCCGTCAATTTCCTTTCTTCGATCCACACTTGTTTGGTATAAGTCAAGGGTCTTACAAGGAAATATCAACAGCATCTTGTATTAAAAAATGAGTAGAATTAATTCAATCTAATTAAAGGGTTGCAATGTAACTTTTTGGTAGTTTATATTCTAAAATATATGCAAAATTTAAAAAAGTTTTTATGTTCCGTGTTATTCGCTCGACGATATCGACGATTGATAACAATAATCGAAGAAAAAGAAATTTTTTTTAACGAATTTAAAACGAAGCTGGAAACGAAACTGTGACGAGATATGACAAGTGCAGACCGTGCGGGAGCGCAGACAGTGTGTAATTTTCTGTCGCCAGCTTCCGAGGCGTCTCTAACAAACCGATGTGGCGTCTGTGTGGACAGTAATGCACCGATAGAAATTCTATGGCGATCATTGTCACTTTGTGGGCTTTGATTAAAGTCATCAAACTTTCAAGGACCACCTCGTCAATGACCGACTTTAAACGCCACTTTGGTGCATTCGAGTCAGTCTCACGTTTCGGAAGCACGTAACATAGAAGATACTTGGACGAAATAAGTCGATAAAAAGAAAAAAAAAATGTATTAGCACTAATGCTAATTGTAAATTACGTTATTGGTAAAGGCAACCAAAAAAAAATATTAATCAAATATATATAATAAATCTTCAAAAATAGCAAAAAGTTTCATACCTGTGAACAATAAGTATTTAGTTATAATTTTAAAATTTGCATATATTTTATATATTCACTACTTTTTTATCGATATTAATACACCTGTTTTAATAAAAATCACAGCAAAGATTTTCAAGGTATTCATTTGTACAGATTGGAAAAAAAAAAAAAAATTGGTGTGTCACCAGAGTTCTTCCACAACGAAATATTTACTCAGGTAATGATTAAATTCATTCCGATTATTTTGTTGGAATTTCTGAATTTGAACAAATTCATATAAATCCTAATTCATTTTAGTTAGAACTTTTTAATTTGAATTTTTTTGTTCCTATTTTAATTAAAATGACGCCACGAATTTTCCTCTCATTTAGATCTGTAATAGGATTAAAATATAAAAATTTAACCCTCCAAAATTGTAGAGAAATGTATGTTTTCTCTAATGAATTAAAAAAAAAAACACAAACATGAATATTTCCATATTTTATATCGATTTTCGTTTTTTTCTAAGATGTACTTGACCTTAAAAAATTATTTCATCGGAGATTTGAGAAAAAAGTTATGATAAACCTTAGATAAAAATTTGAAAAAACAATTCTTTTTCTAATAAAATCCTTGCGCAGTCAACTCAAAACCACCAAAAACCATGATGTTCATTTAAATACCAAAACAAGTTATATGACAAAAGTAACTGGATACCATTTTGATTATCTTCAGTCTGCATTGTTTAATTTTAATCTTTTTTTTCTATGTTTTTGTTTATTACTGTAGAAATCTTCGAAAACACCAATTAATTCTAGAAAAAAAAAATTGAAGAGCACCTAGAAAATTTTTAGTTTCTAATAAGATTTTATCAAAAAGTTTTCAGTAAGAATATTAAAATTTGATTTTTTTTTTTAATTATTATGTTTGTTTTTTTTTTTCGATTTGCAATCCTTATAACATTTTGATAATTTCTATTTCAATAAAAACGAAACCCAATATTTGCTGACTGGAACAACTAGACCAATATGTGCCTAGTGCAACGTACCTATGACTGTTTGAATATATTTATTGCCTTTGTTATTTATCCGTATCTTTTTATTTATTTATTATTTCTTGTACTAATTTTGATGCTTAGTGTGCGTTTCTAAAATGTGAACATTTGATTAATTTTTAATTTTTTTCATTTATAAAAAAAAGCATGATTTTAAGTTATAAAATAGTTGAGGCTCACTGGAAATGAGAAATAAGGGATATATTAGAGAGTGATAGAAGGTCTACAGCAAAAAAAAAGGAAAAATAAAAAAATAAAATAAAAAAGAACAGATATAATATGGATAATGTAGTGATGATAATAATGTGTTTAGAGCTAAAATGAAAGGAAAAAAAAATGATATGTATATTGTGTCTAGCAATAGATTGACAAGTATGCTATGTATGTAGCAACCCAAGGTATTTAGGCAGAATTGCTGTAAATAAAGAAAGCATTACTCTATCATATACATCCATATTTTATGAAAGATAAACATCTATTATCTATACCATATCGATATGGTCTATATTGGATTCATGAAAACTTATTAAAGTCAAAGCCGATTTGGAATCCCTAAGTAAGAAGTTTGAATAATCCGGTATTTGTGTGTGATGAATGTCGGTATGGTATTGGGATCGAAGGGATCCCCTCATCCTTTTAATATTCAATAGGCTGCCACCCCACCCCCCCCCTGAGTATACCTGCCACCTGAGTTAATGTGGGAGCATCATCTCCTTTTGATGCTATTTTTACTCAACTGTTCCCGAATAAGTAACTTCAAAAGGAAACTCACTTCTCCAAGAACTGAGTGGAAATGTGTGTAAATTGAGGAAACAGCATCAATACATGTTCTACGGGATTTGATTGCGGAACATTTGAAAAGGCACGTACCCCTTGACTCTCTCAAGTATTTGATAAATAAACCAAGTGGCATCTTCTCTGTTCGCGATTATATCAAACCGTAGAACTAAGTCGGTACCTAAATCCTTATCGTATCACTCAAAAAAAAAAAGTTTAGATTTTATATATACAATACTGTTTGATTTTAATTTATTTATTTATTAATTTTAGCTATATAATCTGGCATATAAAGTATAAATTTAAACATTATAAAGGATTGTTATTTATTGTCCTTAGGTTGCAGGCTGTAAAAATAAAAATAAATTATAATAACCGTTTTGAGTGAATTTAATCCTTAGGAGTTACATTCAAGAATTATTTTGTGTTTGTTGGAATAATTAAAATTTAAAATTGGATTAAGTAAAACTTAAAATTGGAGTATGTAAAACTTTTATCTCTTTAAAACTAATTTTTTTTTTATTTGAAAAAAAAAATACAAGCTGCCACACTCAAGGGCATAATAGGTATTAAGGCTATAAGAATCCATTCATACTATATAAACAAGAAAACGAAAAAAAAAAAAAAAAAAACATAAGTAGATAAAATATAAATATAAAATAATAAAGGATGCCAGGTTTAAGGATGCCATTTCAGGGTTGGAATGGGATGATAGGATAAATGTATCATCGGCAAATATTGCCAGAAAAGTATCGGATTTGCAGGAAGGTCAGTGATAAAGAAAATGTGGAGGGCTGGACCTAAGAGGCTACCTTGTGGAATAGTTGGAAATTAAACTAAACTAGTGAGTAAATAATTTTTTGAGTACTTAACGAGATAAAAATAAAAAATATCACGATTGAGATGGTTATGCTAAATTACGATACAAAATATATAACAGATTACAGAATTAAATATTCAAGTCAAAATTAGTCTGTAATCTTCTATTGTGTAATGTGAACATTTTTTTTTTGTATTTATAAAAGAAAGCGTGATTTTAAGTTATAAAATATTTGAGGTTCACTGGAAAAGAGAAATAAGGGCTATATTAGAGAGTGATAGAAGGTTTATAGCAAACAAAAGGAAAAATAAAAATAAAATAAAAAAGAACAGATATAATATGGATAATGTAATGATGATGATAATGTGTTTAGAGCTAAAATGAAAGGGGGAAAACAATGATATGTATATGGTGTCTAGCAATAGATTGACAAATATGCTATGTATGTTGCAACCCAAGGAATTTGGGCAGAATTGCTGTAAATAATGAAAGCCTTACTCTCTCATATACATCCATATTTTATGAAAGACAAACATCTATTATTTACACCATATGAATTATTTTATTTAATTAAATTAAATTCATGCCGGTACCGAGATTCGTAGGTGCGTTTCACAAATTAATTAAATGTAAGAGAAAAACTTGGTTTTTAGAACACTTAAAGAGGGCGAAATTTTAACAATTAGTCTTAATCAGTTATTATCAATTGCTTAATAAACAAGTATAAAATTAAAACACTCCGTTTACCCTAAACTAAGCTGATAACGTTTCGCCAAATTCAGATATTTTCCGGCCTAAACGTTTAATGCTACTTCACATTCCTAAATGAAGCCTAAAGCAAATAATTTCTCAGTTTTTGCATTCCATCATTGAACGGTTATCGATGTGACGTGAGCAACTCAATGAGGTAACAAACAATCTACGTCGAATTGAATTTTCAACTTAGTGCCATTGAATTATCATACCATTAATCAGCCTGAAATTTTTCAAGATTTAACTCAAATCAAATAAATTCAAAGTTTCACGTAACAAATCCAAACTGGTTCTGTACTGGATCCCTACAAGCTTGGTGTCCTTGCTTCTGCAATATTCTTCAAATGTAGAATGTAATACGTACTTCCCGATACGAATAGTTTCCCAACAGGAAATGTTCGATTTTAATGCAAAATAATTAATGATATTAGAATCATTAAATTGTAATAATATACAATGTTGCCAATATCAAAACATTCGTATTGCCAAAAATCAACTAGCATTGCACGCATTTATAAAAAAAAAAAAATAAATAAATAAATAAATACATTGATTATTTGGGCACTGGAAACTATATTATATTTGGTCACTAATATAAAAGTGAAAAAAAATTTCACGAAACGCTATAGCAAAAATTTTCACAATTATAAACAGTCCCTTCCTCCTCTAGACCAACATGTGTGTATATATATATATATATATACATATATATAAAATTATTATTATTATTATTTCAAAAACTTATTATCAACAAAAACTGATCATGATCCGATTTTTTACTTTTCTATTGCTACTAGGAAAGGAAACTATTTTTAAAAGTATTACGTATAGTACTTTACGTTTATGAGGCCCCTGAGTCGAGTATGAGTGCCTTTATGTGTGTATGTAAGTACCACGTTATGTCTTGAATGGATGGACCGAATTTTTTTTTTTTTTTTTTTTTTTTGTACTTAACCTTTATATAACATTTTATGGAAAATTCTAAATAATGACATAGAAGGTAGGTAATTAAGTTATTTGCTGTATCAACAAAGTTACGGCCTATTGAACTCTCTACCCATAAATTAATCTGTACATGTTGCCATGGAAACCCGTCCACGTATTTTTAGTTTTTCGAATAACTCGAAAATTATACATCTTCGAGAAATTTCCAGATGCTCATTTGAAAGAGAATGCAGTTACATGGACGGCAGGAACCGACTAATGTTTAATTTAATATGATATGGATTTTAAATAGTATGATTTCAGTAAAGAATGAATTTGGGAAAACTTCGACAGATCGGTAACTTCGACTTGAGATATATCAAGCTTTTTTTAAGGAGTTTTTAAAAATATCTGTCTCTAATTTGATTTTTAATCGCATTGTCAATATTCATAAAAAATATGTAAACAAAATAAATAAAAACATTGGCTGTACTTGTTTATACAATAGCTTACACATTCATGTAAAGTAATATACAAGATTCATATGTATATATATATATATATATATATATATATATATATATATATATATATATATATATATATATATATGATTATCTAAAATTAAATGTATGACTAATTTAGTTTTCACATTTAAAATAATAAATAATCACTATATCTATTATTTTTTATTAAGGTACTTAATGTTAATAATAGATTTTTCATTAATTAAAGTCTATCTTTTAATTTTAATTTTAACAGAAATCAGATTTAACAATTATTGGAATAAATATGATGAGAATTTTGTAATTGTAATCATGACTAACATTTATATTTTACTAAAATTTGTATTTTTTGTAGTTATTATTACGGTAGTGGTAATTGTGGTGAGGCCTGAATTTAGACGACAGCTCAAATTTGAATAATAATAAAAGAGTTGCGTGGTCGTTAAGCGTTCTAGTAAGAAGGAGCTTTTAATTACTTTATTATTTGTTAATTATCAACATTATAATTTTAGGTAATGGATTTTGATCTCAGTTTTATCAATACCAGATGAATATAATTGTTATTACTCAGTAGTTTAATTTATTTTATCTTTTTCAGTAATGATTATGTTTTTCAAATAATTTCAGTATTTGTTCTGTATGTATTACTGTATGATTATGTATATACTTATTGATTTTTCTGTTTTTACTCTTTATCTTCTAACTAATTAGTGTATATGCATTTATTATTTTTTCATTCTAGAATCTCTTTTGACTATAAATAATTTCTGGTTAGTTTTTTTACACTATTATTTATTCTTAAGGAACATAGTTCCTTGATTTTTTTTATCCTATTCCTATGATTATTTATAGATTTTTTAATTTAATTAAATCATATATTTTAATTGTAAGAGACACTAGATTGGGAAATTGTAAAATGTTTTTTGAATAAATATATACTTTTTTCGTAATTATAATTTTATGAAATTGTATTTTGTGTACTTATTATTCCGAAATAACTAATACAGGAATAAAATAATAGTTACTCGTTAATTGATACACATGCGTATTTATGTTGGTTAATTAATTCTCTTAGAGGATTTGTGAAGGTAAATCTTCCAGTTGGATATTAATATTTTATTTAATTTACTAAATTAAATTATGAAATAATTATTATATAACATTGACAATTTTCGGGGCAAGTGCTCCATTTTCAAGTTCTTAAAAAAATAGATTATACAATTTAGCAATCGTTATGCTCTTAAACCATAGACAAATTACATAAATAAGTATACTTTATTACATTTTGGATATTTTATAAATTTAACATTGCTGGACGAAATTATATTATGTATTTGTTAGCAATTGAAGATATTATGGCAAATATAAACACATGTCATATGAAAGATTAAAAAAATAAAATCTTCAATTGCTAACAAATTTATAATATAATTTCGTCCACCAATTTTAAATTTATAAAATATCCAAAATGTAATAAAGGTTCCTCAATTTTTCTATGTCACACTGACCCTAATGTATAAGCTCGTTGCATGTATATTTTAACCTTCCCCATATCAATTATTAAAGGATTTTTATTAATTTGTTCTATTTTTTTATTTAAAAATACGGTTTTAACAGTGTGTCAATAATTGTTAATTATGATAATCGATGTTTTGTTATAGCTATTATGTTAATATTTTATTTCCAATTTATTTTTTAAGTTCGTGTAATGGTTGCTCAAATTTTTCGAATCCTGGACACTACCTACATCTTTCTGAACACTGCTAAATTAAAGTGTATTAATTCATTTTTCATATTTTTTGAAGGAAGCGTTTCAAAAAACTACTGAAAAATATTTAATTTTGAATAAATAATGAAACGATATACATTTATCAAAGTTATATTTCAAGGTAAATTGGGCTGGGTTTATCGATTTTAGTCAACATGTTTAATTACATCTACATCACGTCGTTAACCAGAATGCTCTTTGATGCTCTTTACCAAACAAAAATTATTTATACCGAACCCCCGTTAAATTAGCGAATTAATATTGATGCCACTTTTTAAGGACGATAGGGAGCTGGGGATAAGAGAAGCCCCTCCCCTCATCCAACGGTCTAGGATCCATGATCTTACATAATGCACTTTTAATGAAATAACATGGAATATTCATTATCGAATCTATGAATAGAATTCCATCTGCCTATCATTGTTACTCAGCCCTTACAAAGGAAAAGCTCATTTAAAACAGTACAGATGTGTACCCTCCCCATTCGGAAATCTGATCTTGCCCTTAGCATGAAAGGAATAATAAAATCGATTTGTGCATAAATTAGCCGATGGGAACCTTGTCCCTCCTTATGGTTGCCAGGTATAAGAGGTTAGGATGAGTGAGGCAACCCTTGAGAAAGTGGTTACACTGCTCGCGAGTTCGGAAGGTAGTAATACTTGAGGGCATCGCGTCCGCTGGACGCGTAAAAGTTGCGAAAGATCCAAACATGAAGAAGTGGATAGTGAGCGCGTCCACCAGGAAGGTGCTTGTCGAAAGAAATCGTACAAGAACACATTTGGTCCACTTTTGTTTAGATATTCTGGGCAACATGGCGTCTTATGTTCTTATGGACTGTGACAGATCGATACTCATTTATGCTGGCAGAACACCACTGATTCTGCCGCACAAGAAAGTATCAAGTTTAAGGACGAAAGCTGTTTTCTATTTGCAGAATTTTCTGTTATGTGAAATTGATAAACTTTTGAACTTTATTTTCAATTTATTATTTTATTAAGCAAATTTGCTGTAATATATGTTGTTTTGTCTGCTAAATAAACTTCTTTTTTTAGTTACTGTTATTATTTTACTTACTTCTTTTTCTTTTTACGAAGACGGATATTCAATACTAACATCATAAGAACAGAACAGGCAGTGCTAGTGGTACGCCCGATTATCTGAAAAGTGAAAGTGGTACAGAGTGGCATAAAGTCTGGGAACCCCTGATTTAGAATGTTCGAGTACATATCTGTAAGAATTGTGAAGAACTGTGTAATTCGACTTAAGACGAAAATGGATTAGGTCCATCAGTGGATTTTCAAAGTTCACTTCTTCATCGTGAATAAATGGCTAAATTAGAAAAGAAAGTGGTAGAAAGATATCGCTATTTCAAGTTAAAAGATT
This sequence comes from Rhaphigaster nebulosa, assembly GCA_948150685.1. Lineage (NCBI taxonomy): Eukaryota > Metazoa > Arthropoda > Insecta > Hemiptera > Pentatomidae > Rhaphigaster > Rhaphigaster nebulosa. The sequence continues at coordinate 137,965,105 of OX411307.1, forward strand.
CCTATAAAGTCTCACATTAATTTAAATCTGATAAGTTATAATTTCCGACTTACACACTTCGCAATTCTTACACATATATATCATATAATATTCCAACAAGAAGCCAAGCGTCTCAAAAATAACAGAAAATAAATCACCTGTCGGTATTTCGCCAATTCAGGACAGAACGAGAGAAAGATAGGAAATGTTTAAAAAAAAAAAAAAAAAAAAAAAAAAACAGTTCACAGTTTCGTAGTTCACACGCAAATATGTCCATTTAAATTCAATGTATTTTGTGGAATAGTGTATTTAGTGGGTATCCACTGTTTTCTTTATAAGGAACTTCCTATTTTGTGCATTTTAACTTTCCCTTTCTTCTTGTATTTGTTAGATTTTTTTCTGATTTAATTATTTGATTTATTTTTATGATCTTTTTTACATTTTTGGGTTTTTAGTATGAATATCTCTTCTTTTTTTTATGATCAGCTGTTTATAATTTATCTTTTCCCAGCTGTTATCATATAAACTCCCTTTTCTCTCAGTTTGCGTCTGGGTGTCTTGGTGTAGGATGCTGTCTCTGAACAGTGTCTTTTTTGACTGTAGATGTGGGTTGTGCTGCATTTTTTTCTATATATAGGGTTTTTTATTTATTTTTTTTTTATCTTTCTTTCTGTCCTGATGATGTCTGAATTGGCGAAATATCGACAGGTGTTTTATTTTCTGTTATTTTTGAGATGCTTGGCTTCTTGTTTGGAATTTTCCATTTATGTCCTAACAGTTTTTTTATGTCTAATTTTGAATTTTTGCTCTTGCATATCAATTTATATATGTATATAATGGAGTATAGAGTATATATTTCAACATTTTGCTATACAGATCTAACTAAATAAAAAAAAATATTAAGAAATGATTTTTAATCTTAACTGCTACTGAACATAATATTTCTGTTTTAAAGTAATTTGTCATAGTATTTTAATCTATCTGATAATTGTAAGTTTTAAGTGAGTTAGTTGTCTTTACATTTTTGAGACAACATATTACGATGAAGGTTATCAGTAATGAATATAAACATATCTAATGTCTACACTATGTCAGGGCATGGTCGAATGCACAAATAAACCGAATGAAGGAATAAAGATAAACTCCAAACACCTAGCGAAGCCTATCGGAAAGCTTTTCGTTTTTTACTAGTAAAGAAAACTAGATGCATATATTGCTGGGTTATTGTTCCACCCTAGTGATCCCGTAACGCATCTGTGAGCAATTGAATTGATAATTAGTTGGTCTAATTGCTAAAGGAAACAGCAGCCTTGGCGGACCGACTCCTCTCTTTGTCCGTTTCTGGCTCATTCTTGTCTATAACCCATTTCGTAATATTGTTGGATCAGCATCAGATATTCCTTCATTTTTATTTAATAACCAAGAAAAAATATTCTGATAAGCAACATTTGTACATACTTGTATAGAAATCACATCAAACAATAAACTTCAATTCATGGACTTAAATTAGCATTGCTCGAAAACTATTATAACATACTTTAAAATAAGCAATAATTATAACAGAAACAAATATACATGTATAACGTTAACTTATACCTTTTAGATGAACTGTGTATGTATATATATATATATATATATATATATATATATATATATATATATATATATATATATACCCTTGATAGCAATGTTTAAATACTTTTTTCCCCTTGATAAAATTACGTATTTCAGTCGTGGGTTTAAAAGCAATATTCATACACACTGCGAGAATAGAAAACAGAAGTAGATAAAATTTAAGCATAGAAAACAAATTTCACACACACAAATATGTCCATTTAAATACAATTAAAATAAAGAGTACATTCGAAAATAGTCACATAATTAAAAATTAAAATGACAAATCGCGAATTTGGTTAGTAACGTTCCCGAAAGTAACGAGTATCGGCTATAGCAGTATCGGCTTCAATGCGTAACAGTTGTCCCAAGCTGTGGCTGAAAGTATCAGCTTTAAGATATTCACATTTTAGCGTACCTGTTTATATTTGATGATGTATAGTATGAGGAAATTAATAGTATATATATATATATATATATATATATATATATATATATATATATATATATATATATATATATATATATGTGTGTGTGTGCGTGTGTGTGTGTATATTACGAAATTAGTCGAACTAGGCCTAATTAATGTCTTCAGAAATTCTCGGGCCGCGGTATTTGTTCTTTTTCTAAATATTCAGTTTTTTTTTTAATGTTTAACAGGCAAATATATTCCACTATATCCCATTTCTGGACAAAACAAAAAATAATTATAATACAAAATAAAAAATAACTTAAGAATATAATATATACTAAGTGTTATCCCAATGTATACGTTATTTGTTTTGAAATACGAGTTGGAAAAAATTATTACATTTCTATAAATCCTTAACATCCCTTAGTCTAACTCTGCTGAACAAAACATAACAGTGTATGTACTATTTTCAATTTACACATGATATTTCTTTTCTTCCTGGTACGAAATATTGTAATTTTTCTCACATCTGACACATTTCCGATATGATTACAACATGATCATATATTTGTTTTTATTTCCCCTAGGATAGTGGAAAACATCTCGAAAATAGGAAATGACAGTTGATTGTGGAGAGAATAAAGAGATGACGTACTGATAATATTTGCTCTTTAAGAAATGCACCGAGCCGTTGTCTGATCAAAGCAATCGACTTGAATTGGACAATTGCCCGAAGCATCAATCGCTTCCTGTGATTTAGCGATTAGTTGCCTGCCTCCTACGGCAACGCCATAATTAGAATATATCCAATAATAATCGGTTGATCCATGGATTGACGTCAAAATTTAAATAAAAGGAGTCTTATCGAAGAAAAGTTATCATTGTGATATTCTTTTGTATTTTAGCTGAATTTTATATCGTTCCATTTTTCGATTAAATATAATAATAGTACGGCTAAGTGAACCCGGAGGTTCAACGCTGACACCACCAATCATCTTTGCCTTCAAAATAGCATGGATTCACTTGACCAGCCACTCCCCCCCCCCAAAAAAAAAAACCTTAAGCCGATAGATCAAGCCTAAAAGAACTCTTTTATCTACGTGTTGGTCTACTCCCCGGAGACACAACAAATCAGGAAAGGGGTGCTGGAGCAGACTTAACTTATGATAAAATAGTGAAATAAAATTAATTCCGTATTCTTTCTATGTTTACTTTTCTATAATAAATATTAATGATAAAATATCATATTGGTTTAATAATTCCTCAATTATTAATTCACAATGACAAGATTGATTGTATTAAATACGAAGAATTTAGTTGGTAGAAAAACAGTCTTAAATATTCAAAAATAAAATTCTGGCTTACCTAGTCCTCAAAGTGCCTAGTTCACCTTTTGAAATAGGCAAACAATATGAGGAAAGAGAATTCCAGTAAAAAAATCGTTTAGAATTTAAGGGCCTTAGTTGTAACCCTACGACATCTTGTCCTATTGCATCCTTTAATAATATTTGGCTCATCTGGGCTTTTTTTTCCTCCCTTCTTCGCCTTTCGGCAATACGGGATTCCGTTCATCTGGACTACAGATTTGGATTCCTCGTAGAAACCTGAAACAATACAGTCGTTCCCGACTACTCCAACATTTACAAGAAAAACGCTCTGAGCTTCCAGTCTATTACAAACTAGCTCATCTACATATAGTGATGGCAAAAATTATTAAAAGGTCGATACATTGGTATAAAAAAATCGATGGTAACATCGATGTTTCAAAAACATGGATGCCTGTTTGCCATCCTTACTCATGTCTCACGTCTATTTTATATGCTATTAAGCCATATAATTTCCTATAATAACCATTTTTAATGTATCTTTCCTAATGTAATATTTTTTTTTATTACACTTTGCTATCATTGAATTTATGGAAAATTGTAATATCTGTCTATTCAAAATGTTGTTTCGATGTAACAAAATTGAAAATGCATGCGCATATGTGAATTCTACGGGCATGGAAAATATAAATGTTTAAATAGTAGCGTGCCAAGGTGAGAGCGAGGGGGGTGGTCCGCCCCGGGTACTATGAGGGGGGGGGGTCGTAAAAGTGGTGAATAAAAAAAAAATTGTACATTACTGAAATTGTTAGTTTATATCAAACATTATTTTTGTAATTTCTGTATAATATTTTATGAACCTGATATGATCTCGTAGTGTATAATTTTACAATGTAGGCTACTCTTATTTGCAATGTATATTGCATTTTGTGACGTAAAGTTTAAAAGAATAAATAATTTTAAAAAAAAGTTAAAATGTAATGTGAAACTATTACTTAACCATGAATTCGCTGTTATCAGAGGTATACAAAAAAAAAATATTTATTCACATTTTTAGTTAGGGCAGGAGGCGTAAATGAAGTGAAAACGGGGCATAAGAGAAGTGGACCGCCCCGGGCGCAGGAAGACCTTGGAACGCCAATGGTTTTAGATAAACTCTTCTTTCATAGTACAATAGGATAAAAAAAAAAAAGTAACAGTTATCATTATTTTTTTCCCCATCAAGGAGAATTCGGTATTAGAATATTGCAGAAATATTTAATAATTTTTCGCAATATTTCAAGTCTTGAAACTATAATTAAAAAAAAATGCATACATCAGTCTCAAAGCATTGATGGTTTCAATGAAAATATTGATTTTTGAAAAACATTGATGTCTGTCATCCTTCGGGCGTTTTCACACGGTCCGATAAATATTGGATAGGGGCCCGACTCCGATTTATTTTACGCAGAAAGAATGCGTTCCTTTCACACGGTCCGATAATTATCGGAGTCGGATTCAACACTTCCTTCAGTCTAACGCCACCTCAAGAAACCGGTTGTCGGTCCGACTTCCGAATTATCGGATCGTGTGAAAACACCCTTATCAACATGGCATTAATCAATTCTTTTTGCACATAATGAGTTCAGGTTTGGGATTCCAATTAACCATCCCATTCCTCACCTATGCAATATTTGCAATCCAAAATCCTTAATTTGTTTCTGATTCGTCCTAAAAGCAGGACCTTTCTTTCCATTACAATTGTTTCTCCATACCTACATAAATCCTCAAATTTTAAACCTTGGTTCCCAATCAATTCCCGATAATCCTTCCAGGTGTCTGAAAAGAAGAAACTGCCAATGGGTCCAAATAGGATCTGTCAGGTTATCTTATTTGGATATATTTACTTTTAGTATTTTTATGTCAATTAAGTATTTAAAAAAAAATAATATATGGACAGATTTGATTGGTTTTAAGCACAAATTCTACCAATATGTTGCTATTTTTTTTTAATCAGTTATATAGGACCGGATAGATCCTATCATAAAAATGAAAATATAAGTATCTACTTCTAGAAACGGGAAAACACTCTCGTATTAGAGAACACTTTTCCTATACCACTCATCCTAATTAATAGCTCTTATCTTTTCGTCATAGGAGCCATTGTAAAGTGGAGTATTGTTTTGTATTTATTCTTTCGAGTTTTTTTGCCACCTCCGACTGAGAAGAGAGCTCCTATGAAAAGAGTCATTATTTGAGTAGTGACTGGGGGCAGGTAATGGATGGGGACGAACAGAATAAGAAAGGGTATACACTGCCTTACTTCAGGATAGATGGCCAATAGGGGCGCTCTTTCTTCTTGGATTAATTTCTGTAAGTGGTCGAAGCCATATGCTCTCCTCCCGGCACTGTCTTATTTATACAGTTCTCTACAACACCTCGACTCTCCTCTCATCCACATGACGGCAAAGCCAAGTCCCCCACTTTACTTGGCACTTGTGAATAATCGACCGCTCAATCGTAACCGGTTTTCTATTCTCACCAGCTGAGATTATTGTATCATAAATAATCGGCTGTATAAGCTATAATGCTCGAACAATTTTCAATTTAATAAATGTATGATGAATTGGCAAATGCTGCTTTAATATTAGTTTGAACATTCTGAAAAAGTTAAAGACTGTCCTAGTAATTTACTTTATAGATTGCTATAGATTATCCAATAGCAAACAATAGTTAAATAACCGATTAAAAAAATATATAAAAAATATTAAGCTGAATATATTCTTATATATCGTTGGCTGAAAAAACCTCTACTAAGAATTTCATATGGACAATCTTCTAACATGGAATCCTCGTGCAAGACAGAAACGAAAAGATATCGTTCATCGCTTCCGACCTCTTCAACATTTACCAGAGCCTAGTAACTGCTAGTCAAACTACCTCGTTTATCCTGAATAAATTATAAAAAAGGCGATCCTGCTAATATGGGTAATAAGCAAAACAAATTCCTTAAATAAGGAGACACCGTTTATTACGACAAAAACTATTTATAGCTGGTGAGTCAATGTCCTGTGGCTCTCTAGTAAACCTTTCTTAAATTCAACATAAAGTGTTTTATTACAATAATTCATTGCGCAATCTATGCAGGAACTCTACATTGAATCAAACTAAAAAGCGAATACCATATATGGCGTATGTATACATATAGGACCGTTACATATAAACGAGGGTTGATGAACGAGGGTTATTGTAGTGACTGCATTTAGACCTATTTGGACGAAGTTGAGTTACGAATTGAGAATTCCTCCCGCTATCCAATAAAATCCTCAATGTTCCTTACTATGTCACAGACAAAATTATAAATAATGAACTTGATGCCTTTTTCCATCGTGAATTCCATAACCGCACGAATCTAATAACTTTGCATCCTCCCGATAATCCTTCGAAGAGTCTGAAAAGAAGATGACCTAGGGACCATCTAACATAAAACTGTCATTTTAGTCCGACAAATGGGTAGTTTCTTCACAGGTCATTGTCGGTTCATATTAAACAGACAGCTCATTTCCTTGAAGTATATTTTAAAAATTCATTTGTTAATTTCAGAAGTAAGAAAGACAGATATGAAGAAAAAAAAATGAGGAGTCACTTAACATAGCCACTAGCGAGCAACTGGAGTGCTTGGAATGAACAAGATTTTAAGGGACCATTCCTCTCCATTTTTTACCGAAAGGAAGTGAGTGACTCATGCTCACGTAATTACACCTAAACACGTTTTTATAATAATTACAGTCTATACATTTTTCAAAGTACTAATTAATATAACCCAAAACCAAATGATTAAAAATCCTTCTCTTCTACAATATTTTTCCGACATAAATAACGATGTGGAAATCATTAAATGAATAACATATAAATTAAACACATGGTTTTAGCCAACCGGCTTACACACACATATATATATAAATATATATATATATATATATATATATATATATATATATATATATATATATATATATATGATGGAAAACTAAAGAATCATATAAACCTCCTATTATATAATTATATATATATATATATATATATATATATATATATATATATATTTTAGGAAGTTTAAATAATTCTTTAGTTTTCTCTCCTATACATTATTATATATTTACTTACTCTCATCTTACAATAATTAATTTTCACGATTTTTCTTCTTACTTCTAATTTTTATTTCTTTTAATTTCATTGTTTGTTTTTTAAATACTAGTTTCTTATATCATAGTTTACTGAAAAACTTACTTGATTTCCTTTTTTTTTCTTGCTGTACACCTTTACACTTACTGTATCATATACTCCTCTCTGATCTTGTATCTCCGATCTATTTCAACATGTTTGGACTTAAACGTTGGCTTGTATAAAAATCTGATGTGGACACCACATTCCTTCCTTGTACACCTATTAAACTATAAATCAGTGGCTCAAAAAAAACACGGTTGTAGGTAAACTACCACTTCCGGATGGATAATTTTAACCAAAATCTAGTATATAATTGATATAAAAGTCTTATATACAAAATTAATGATGATTTGCATCACATTTTAATATAATTTTCGGTAAAAGTTATTATGACCTACAAATAAAGTACCATTTCCGATTGGCCAATATTAACCAAAATCTAGTAGTTCAACTTTATTGATATAGAAGTCTTGTATAGGATATTCGAGAAGTTTTGCATTATATATTATTTTTTTTTTTTTCTTGACTACTAAATTTGAGAAGTTTAAGTCTACTATGAACTTCAAGTAAAGTTTCCACTTTCGGTTATCCAATTTCAACAAAAATCTAGTATGTTATTTATATTGACATAAAAGTCTTATATACCATATTTGAGAATTTTTGCATTTAACATAATTTTTTATGAAAGTCTATTATGACCTTCAAGTAAAGTACATCTTCCAGTTTGCTAATTTTAACCAAAATCTAGTTTGTTATTTATATTAATATACAAATATTATTTTTCAAATTTTAGAAGTTTTTCTTTATATTTTAATATAATTTTTGATGAAAATCTATTCTGACTTTCAAATAAAGTCACACTCTTGGTGATCATGAAGTGACCAAAAAAATGAGGTGCACAGCTGGATTTTACAATAATCCCAAATACAAAACTTAAACTTTATACGGCAAACCGTTTTCGAGTTATGCGAGATACGAGCGCACGTCCAGACGTCCCGACGAAACTAGTCAAAATGGATTCAGGGCTGGTCATAATGGATAATTCCGTCGAAATCTGAAAACCGAAAATTTTCGTAATAACAATACAAAAAACTTAACGTTTTGTTTTTGTCACTGACTGATTTCCTGATAATCTATAGTCCATATTATATTGATAGTTTTATTAAATGTTTCTCCAATTTTTTTTTTTATTATTTAACGATTTCCAATTCCAAGTATGATTTGAGAGCCATTACTTAGATGTCTTAGATGGCAGTGTTTATTATTATTATTATTTCCATTGAAGGAATAAAGATGAAGAAAAGAGGGAAAAGGACAATAATACAAGTGAGGGTAAGGTCCCTTGATGTGGGGAGTGCTGAGGAGGGGAGTAATGTACTAGTCGTCGATCTTTCGCCCAAGAGATCATTATCATAATATCGTTTTGAATTTATTAGTACACGTTCCAACCGCCTGATTTATTAGTTTTCTTTGACACTCGCATTTTCCGCTCTCACATATCATCATTTTCATGACTGACGCATCAAATGTCTGCTCGAGATACGGGTTACGTTAATGTCACCTCAATATCGCCTTCTCTACTTTAAGAGAGAAATGTGGCTTTCTAAATTTATATAGGACCCCTCTTCGAATATCATCAAGCTTCGCTTTGTTGGATAATGTTATTCGTTATCAGTTAATTGTATTTGTTTATAATCCAGCAATTTTTTTTTATCGATGTGTGTATCTATGAACAACGTGTTAACGACTTCTTCGTATTTTTAAGGTTACTTAGCTTTATATTTGAGAAAGGTGTGATTGAGATTTAGCGATTATTTTCAAAGTAAAATTAAGTTCAGAAAAAAACAAATCAAATTTAGATTGGAAAAACAAATCATATGCAGTGCAGTACGGACTGTATGTGTAACTGGCAACTTATCAAGCAACTTTCTCTTCAATTCAAAATGATTCGTTTGTACAAATTATATAATTCGAAAATAAATATCTGGTGTATCTACGCAAACGACTTTCCTTGGCGCTTTTGGGTGTCAAGTCCAATATAAAAATTGTTTGCTGTATTATTTAAGTTTATTTGATGTTTTTTAGATGTAATGTTTTTATGTCGTTGGCCAGTTTAATTAAACTAACGAAGTTGGCTAAAGGATCATGATAGTAATAAGTAATAGTGTAATTTCGCCAATTTCAGGACTGAAATTATTATGGCTATTTAATATTAAAAACTGTAAATGAATAAAAACTTAATTTTCTATATAACTTTTATAATAATAGAACAATAACTATATATATATATATATATATATATATATATATATATATATATATATATATATATATATATATATATAGTTATATATCCTCCTGTTGGCATTATAGACCGTGAAGATCTTTGACCGCGGGATAAGGTTTTCTTACAGATATATATTGCTTGCGGTGGCACAGATAGCCTGGAGAGGGTCACCCAACCTCAATTAGGTACGAACCATGGTTTCCATGTTGCAGCGGTAGGCTACCCATAGCTCCATAACCAGTCCCCTTGGGACAAATCCGGCAGTGTCCTTCCCACCGACGTTCGTTCAAGCAGTTGGGCTTCAAGGACAGTGGCAAATCATTCTCGATCCACGGATTATGGCAGTTCGGTGTCTGCAGGCGCACGAGGACTTACATTTCTTTCCTCGAAGCAGACCGTCCCTGGACCGAACCTCCGGGCGGCCATTTGACAACACGACGCGATTCACATTTATCACATTATCACACATAACTCCTACGCCCGGTCGGTGGGAGTAACCTCCAGTAGTCTGACGGCCACACGGGGAGGAGGTGAAGGTTGAGGAATCCCGAGACCAGGACTCTAACTCGCAACCGTTGTTTTTGTAAGCATTAGCGTTAACCTGCTCGGACACCTCATCCATATTTACTGATTTACACATGGTTATATATGTTAGAAAAACATTGTAGAAGAAAGGGATTGAAAACATCAATTGGTTTTTCGGTAATTTTGTGTAATATTGAATACCATTTTTATTGTTTTATATTTGTATTGATAAATCTATAATCTTTAGTATTTGATTAACTCCTTCTTATTTCGAAGGTTTGAAATTTATCAACAGCCAAGTATTGCCAATGACTCAACGAGAATTACTGGTTCCTATAATTAAGAAAGGAAATGATTTTTTCTAATTAAAAGGATTCAGGAACTCAGATTTTTTTTTAAAGAAACAAGAAGGTGAATGACAAGAATAGAAGAGACTACGAGTCTCAAGAAGGTGATTTAGTGCATGTAGCAAACGGAAATAAATTGAATAGAAATACACTGGATGAGGTTAGAAGTGGACCGTTTTAAAAGAATGTCCAAATCAATATTTGAAGTGAGATAAAAGAAGAAACGCGATTCTCTTCCACAGCTTACTTTTTCTCTTCCTCTCTCTTACTTCTCTTCCACATCTTACTTTTTTTATTTTTATATATATATATATATATATATATATATATATATATATATATATATATATATATATATATATATATATATATATATATATAATATAATATAATATAATATACACATAGTATATATACGATGTGAAAACAGCCGTTTATATAAATTTAAAATTTATATTAAGTAAATTCTGGAATAAAATGATAATTCCTTAGTTGGCACGGTATAATTTCTTTGCTGATCCTCTTAGGCTTATCCATATCGGAAAGAAGGAAGACGGGGCCGCCCCGATATCTATTCTTAATTCGAATTATGTCTGATTGACAAACCGATACATCAGCCTTACAAATGGAATTTGTTACCCTATAAAGTGTTCGACATGAATGTTCCACTCGAAAATCGGATTAATGATTGCATCCCTCAAAATGATCAAGACATAAAGTCAACGATGTCATAAACATCCATTTTTATACAGGACTGCCTCATACTGGAGTTTTTATTTGGTCCATTATTCTTCCCGTTTGGTAGAATAACCTGAAGACTAGGCGCATCCTGCATGATTTACAACTTCTTCACCATTCGAAATGACATAATATTTTATCTGCCTATCAGGGGGGCGTCTTTCTTTTTTAGCCCCTGTCTAACTATCAGAGGTACGCTGTTCTCCTGCTGATTTTTTACTATACCTTTGGTCTTGTGTCTGTGGACGGGGCTTTGTTCGATCCATGGTTAGTGATAGTTTTCTGTGGAAAACAAATAAAAGAAAATTACCTATAAGTTACCTATTCGTAGATTTACTGCGATAATTTCTTTTCATGTATTTTTTATAGTACTTATATTGAGTATTTGATTTTTCGTTCAAAACATTTTAACCATCCCGAATGTGATGTGTCCCAACAATGAAATTTTTATCCCTTGAACTAAAAAATATTTCCCTACTTTTTAAAATAATATTTTGCCATACGACTGTTTGGATAATATTTCAATATTATCGGAGAAAATGACACTGCTTGGAGAGAACAACTTGGGTGAATCTTTGTAATTTTTTTTTAATTTCAATTATTTTCTTTTGTATGTTCATTCCACAGTACTCATGTAATTAATATTATTATTAATTAATATAAATAATTAATATTGAATTTCAATATAGGTATGTTTTACTTGTAATTAAGTTCAAAGATGCTAAAAACACTATTACAGATATAAACAAATACATTTTTAAAAATTTGAAACGTTTATTTATTTTCAAAAATAAGAAATGAATTTTAAACCCCACTACACAATTGTGGTACATCAAATATACCAGTGGCCTCGTGAGATAATGCTTCTGAAAACGGGCACTGGTTCATATGTTATACCATCCTATTATTTCCGAATAAATTTTATTTATTTTTTTATAACTACCTAAATATTATATATCTAAAAGAATAAATTTACTGGTAAACTTTTTTTTTTTTTTTGTAATGCTCAATAGTTTTACCCTATAAACGGCTAATTAAGGTTTTGAAATCGATGATTATTTTTTACCAACGATTCATGAAATAATCATTATTTTTTATTAATAAATTTAAAAATCATACCTGATTTATGCATAAAAATCAATCTTTGAGTTTTATAGATTTCATTAAAAATAATTATCCTTCTCTGAGTGATCACTTTCTTTCCATAAAAAAAAAAAAAAAAATGATCAATTCTTGATCGAAAAGATTTTGCTCAGAAATAATGATCAAGTTATGATTTTTTCATTTTTTGATATCAAAATTATAATCACTCTCGATCAAAATGATTTATAAGATCACCACATAAAAATTTCGATCAGATTTTGGATCGAAATATCATTGATATCCATATCATTGATCAATATCAGGATATTGATATATCCGTCAAATGGCAAGGTTATTTAAAATCAATTAAACATCCTTTTTACACAATAATCGGAAAACAATTATTTATCTGGCACGTAAAGACGCTCCTGATCCTGGAACTATAAAAAGCACCTAAATAAAAAAATGTCAGCGCTTAATAATTCCTTGCCATTTATTGTTGCGTTAGAACTGCATAATTATTTTCCACAATTTGACGATAAAGATACACTGCATATTTCAATTGTTAGGTAGAAAGTGAAAATCTGAAAGCAAAAATAGCCGAAGGCAATAATAGAAGCTAATTATGTTTTAAAAAAAAACAATTAAGGTCTTAAATTACAAAAGTGTAACGAAAAAGTTGTAATAAATTAAAAGCTATGGTGGAAAACATTGTCCTTGAATATTCAACCCCGCTTGATTATGACGTCTTTTTTTTCTATATAAATAGATTTTCTCGCCGGTAGCACGTGAGTTTATCAGTTAATAAAGACTTATAGAGGGTGTTCATTTTAAGACGGACCAACGCATTTTACCGAAAAACGGTTGGTCTGAGAGAAAAATGCTCGAGGAAAAAATTGTATATCGTAACGTTTTCTTCCAGATTATGTCACTTATTTGACATTTTGAAGCCGTATGCGCTCCTGACGCGCGCCCAAACTGTGATGTTTAAAATTGGTCCCTATATTTATTCATACCATTTTAAAGGGTAATTAAAGATAAAACGAATGGTGTAAACCGCATTTTGATATCTTAATTCTTTTAATTAATTAATTTGCATTTATTAGGAAAAATACTGTCACTACGGGGTCGATCATACTTCTTTTAAGAATGAGAGGGAAACACGTCAGAATCACGTATCATATTCTTGTAACTCGCATCAATTTGAAGGCGCATCGCCTGCGTACGTGAGAGTCATGGAGTCAAATATTGGGCATATTCTGGAAGGAAACGTTTTGGCGAACAATTATTTTCTCTAACATTTTCCTATCTGATCAACCGCTTTTCCGTAAAGTGTTTTTGAGCCGTCTTAGAATGGAGAGCCTGTATATTGCTCAAAAACAAGTTTTTGGTAATCGCGTCTAAATCGGATGATTGAAATAAATATCAACAAATCACCTTTATATTTCGCTAAAACCTACGGCATTCTGTTCTACAATGGCCTTTAATTGTTTTTCTGATGTTTCGAACAGATCCGCTATCAAGGACTTCATCTTAACAAGTACCTAGGACTACTTCAATATCGAATACAATACTTTCAATAAAAAAAAAAAAAAAAACCTTCATAAATTTTTCAACGCTCCTTATCATGCCACAAATAAAATTGCCCATCATGTTATAGAATTACCATCGTATAGATAGGATTAGCCATGACAAAGTATGATACCGAACTAAGTACGCTTCCAAAACCGGGTAATAACGTTGTTTAACAAACCGGTACCTCCGTTGTCTTCAAAGTTAGCCTTCACTTTGAGAATGTTTAATATGGAAGGGAGATGAAAAGAACACTTGATTTAGACGTAATGAAACGAACAAAGCCGAAGCGAGGCAAGCGCTGCACTATCGGACGTTGGGTGTTAGCAGACAAAGAGGTCGGGAGTAAACACTTACTTGAAGGGTGCTAAACACGTGCTTCATCCCCCCCCCCCCCATCCCTGGCACACCTCAGTCCAAACATTGGTCCTTCCAGCTAATCTCTACGTGTAGCGATCCGTAACGTTTAACCTGACATCGGTCGGGAAAAAAAATGGACAGCTTGACTTTTCATCAGATTTGCAAATACCGATTTTTTTGTCGAGTGTTTAAGCTACGATATAATAATTGCCTAGGGAAACTGAAAGGTGATTTGGTGGATTTTAGATTTTTTCTTATACTATTTAAATAGATTGCCTAATTACAAACGATTTAGTGAAATTGCATATTCGGTTTGCCATATTTTTTAATATTTTAAAGTAAATATACAAAAGCCTTTCCTTTTAAAGGAGTCGAAATTGTCGAGAAAGTCATACTATAATTTAAAAAATACTTTTACATCTTTATTGTATTGATATTGTCTTGTGTTTAGTAAAGTATTAAAGTTATTGTTAAGTTCACGACCTTACAACATATAGCAAGTGTATTTTACATCCACGTTGATTAATTAAATAAAAAACGAATTAAATTAAATAATTTCCGAGCATGGCTAGGTTCGGGTACTATTTTATTAAAAAAAGTACTCGGCAAAATTATTTGTGGTTTTTTTCATAGTTCTACCATCAATTCAGTCGAACTCGACTAATTCGGAGGTTTTTAATTCGAAATCGTGGATAATTCGAACTTTTCTGTCGGTCTCTCGTTTTTTCTATTTATCACGATGTAAAAAAAAAAGGCTGTAATTTGATTTTTGTTTGGACAAATCGAAGTGAAATATAAAGGTGCGTTCACACCTTTGCCTAGACTAGGCAAGTCAAACGTCAAGCCAAAAGGCAAACGTGTACAGAAGCTTAGCAAACTAACCTTTCCACACGCTACTGTTCTGGTTATTCCAACTTTTGTTGTTGTTAATTTCGGTTTAAGCTTTTTTTTATTTTATAAAGATACATTTAAAAATATAAAGTAAAAACATATAAATCTATAATTTATATAAACGCACCAATATAAGGATGCAACACTAGCGCTATGTGACTCTTTCCGGAGGAACCGGATTCGACCCAAACACAGACCAAGCCAAGCCGAAATACTACCCCCTTTACAAGTTTGCCAAGGCTTGCCATGAACGCACATTGATATGTTATTCTCGTGAGATAACTGCAAGTACATATATCCTACATAATTGCATCACCAGTTCATTTATTAAGGAAAAAGAAAGATTTATAAACGTTAGCATGTTATTTGTTAGAAGAGTTACACACTCGATTGACAGAACAGGTATTGGGTTATGAATCGGGGGTCAACCAGCCACTTTATGTTAAGGCCGAGAATTTGCAAAACTAATCGTTCGAACAAATTCGTAGAATGTTTTTATTACACGATGGTATCGTACATACACGTGTTTATTTAACTTTTTTTTTACACGTTTAATTAAAATGATTTGTGAATTATAACAAAGCTTGAAAGCTGAAGTTTTGTTCTTCTGAATTGTTTTAGTGTTTTTTTACAGGCCATACATATTAAACACCTTTCCTCCCACCAAAAAAAAACAATATGGCGATAATGTCAGCGGACTCTATGATCACAATGGATCTTTTATAGATATCAATTAATATTTCCCTAGGGCAGAAACAAAAAAAAAATAAAAATAATAAATAAAATTAAATGATCGCAATTAAAACTTGATTAATTCAAAATTTTGGATAATTCGAATTTTTTCAGTGGTCCCTTCAACTTAGAATTAAACATGTTCCACTGAATAAATAATAATATTTTATTTTTACAGATTTTCTATAAGAAAGTCAATTATTAGGTAATCCAGGTTCGGATTATGAACAGTTGTCATCCGCATGATGGTATAGAAGGTTCAATCTAACTAGGGATTGATACATTTTTTGCCACTTCTATAATTCTGTTTTTATTGAAAACTAGTTTCGAATGTTATACATTCATCTTCAGTTATAAAAACACACAAAAATTCAAAAATAAGAAATCAAAAATACTACGGTTTGGTATAATTATACATATTAAATTAAATGTAATATAAATTAGTATTATGAAACATTTATGAATTATGAATTTAATTAAGACAAGAAATCAAATATAAATGTCTTAATTAAATTCGTAATTAATAATTTTTTTATAATAATAATGTATATTACGTTTAATTTAATATGTATAATAATACCAAACTGTATTTTTAATTTCTTATTTTTGAATTTTTGTGTATTTTTAGAACTGAAGATGAATGTATAACATCCGAAACTAATTTCCAATAAAAACAAAATTAGAGCGGCAAATAATTTATCAATCCCTAATCTGATTATGAACATATCGATATTATGATCACCCACTCGCGTATCGTATACTGCGTTTTTTGATCACTCAAAACGTATTTATGATTCTTTTCTCAGTTTTAAATGCTACAATATTTTACCTTTATCATCTAATTGAAAAAAAGAACAGTTTTTGTTTTCAGTATTAAAAAAATCTCCACAAAAAGATGTTATAACGTAGCGTCGTAAGTGATAATATCAATCACTGAACAATAAGCAAATGATTGAGGAAGATAAAATCCAGATGGGAAGGCTCAGAAAGAAAGCGGCCATGAAAGCAAATGTGCTATCCCTTATCCATTTCCTCAAGTTACGGTTGAGAGAAGAAGACAGGTGTGCCAGCCCCCACGCCTTCTCTGATTATCTCCAAGTCTTATTTCCGTTCCTTGGGCTATCGGCACTTCTGCTGAGGAATCAACAGCATTTAGACCAATAAACCAATTCCATATTATTTAAGACATGTATACATCCCTGTTTCCTTACATGGTAACCAGATAAATGGAGCGAATTATTTGATATATGATTGCACATGTACTTATTACGATCGCAAAGTTCAAATCCGAGTATTCAACAGAAATACGCGGTACCCTGAGTCCAAATAACCAAGTCTCGCAAAAAGGCCTGGGTGTGTGTTTCTTTGTAACGGCGTAGCTTAAAAAGGATATTTTGTACGAAACTGAAATTACATATTTCAGATAGGTGTATGCCTGGGATGTTACAAATACATTTTTTGCTAAAATCGGCTAACCGGAAGGGCCAGTTTACATCATTGATTTTACACATTTTTTACGGTTTTCTAGAAAACGGCTCTAACGATTGTGTTTAAAATAAATGTAAAATTAAATTCTTTAATATCAGCTAGGTTTATCCTCATTGAAATAGTCTAGCAAGGCTTAAACGCCTAATTTTCAAAATGTCTTCCTCTAAAAAGGTACCTTCAATTTTCTTTACTTGAAATAATTAAGAGTCACTCATTGTTATTAATAATAAAAAATGGATAAAAATGAACTAAGAGAGAATTAAATAATTAACTGAAGGAGAAACATTCTCGCAGGTTCAAAACAGATTTCCGGAAAAAAAAGAGTAGTAATATATGCAGATATATAATATACCATTGGAAAGCTATTGCTTTTAGAAAAAATAATATCTAGCATATAAATCGGAGAAGATAATAGACAGTGACGAAAAACGCAAAATTTAAGTGATCTATATTGTTATTGAGTTATTTTTTTGGAATATTTCAATTGATAAGCCTTAATTCTTTTTAAGTTTAAGTATATTAAATGGTAAATGTTTCTAAAGCTCTACCCATTTTCAACACTTAAACTTACTGTTAACTGATATTCTTGGATAAAACCTCAAAACAATTAATTTTTTCTTGTAAGTTGTATTATATAAATCCCTTCACATTTAAATGTTGTTAGATCGTCATAAAGCCACGTGAGCCGAGAATATTGAATTGGACCTACACAAGCTATTTTATATATATTTTTATTTATATATATAATAAATAAAAAAAATATTAAATTATTTTTGTAATGCATTTGTATTTCCTATTTGTTAGTAATATATTTTTCCAGCGCCCTTCGATAGCGAATCATTTACCATTTTCCATATTGAGTCGTTCGAAGTGTGAAAGATAATCTTAAAACCGCTTACCTTCGAAAAGGTTGAAAGCAGCACCAACTTTTTTTTCTCTTCCAAATTACGTAAACGTTATAATTAACGCATTATTGGCCCCCCGTAAGGATCAGTTCTTCGACAAATAAGAAATATAATGAAATCAGTCTAGGAAACAATAGTCGTCGTAAAAGCAGTTATAAAAAATATAACAAAAAACGACTGTGACTGATGATTTGGGAGACAACTGGCAAAGAAACGCCTACAAGTTCTGGAAGAAACTAATCCATGGGATACCTAACTGAAGAACATTTCATTTTAAACAGAACATCAATCAGCTGGCTATCATATTATTTTCTTTTTATGTTTTAAAGTTCAAAATACGTTAAAACATTAGCATGCGTTTACGAACGGTTCTTCCTTAATGCTTCAATGCGCCGCATCCGCTTCATTAGCATCAGGCCTGGGCGCATGCAATGCTGTCTCTCTGCTAATCACCTCTAAAGGATCACCCTAGCTCTTCTCAAACACATACATGGAACAGTTATTTTTGTTTAAAAATTTATTGTGTATAACTATGGACTGATATTCAGTTCATTTGGGTTTGATGCCCTCAAACCCAATCCTATTCCTGAATGCCGAGGAAATATTTGGTATTAAAAAGGATTCAGGCCTCTGAGGAGTATTACCGATTGATTCCATGTCACACCCAAAAAGGTTGTATGGCGTAAGCTGCTATTGACCATGTCATCCGGGCACATTCCATACCAATCTGGCCACTTTGCTTCGACACAACCGGGAAACAAAAAAAAAAAAAAAAGAGAAAAAGAAAAAGATATTCTGACAAGAAAACTATCAAGGAACTGTTTGACTGTAACGAACCTGAACGAAATGGGAATTCTACGACGGCTGGGAGTAGAAGGTGACGATTGGTCTGTGGCGCCAGGCGGACGATGACTGCTCCCAAACAGAGGACCCAAACTTACCGTGACAATCTATATTTCCCTCTTTTATTTATTTATACTGATAAATTAGTCATTAATTTATTGATGTGATCTTCAAGTAAGCTGCCAGAAGTACGTTCAATGTCCCTGATATTGATGCAGGGATGATATCTGTAAATTCTTCATTGGTTTTAATCTTCCATATATAATAATATAACCATATGTAATGTCTGCTTTATTTAGTCCAATACTAGTAAATAATTTTTTACTCCCTGTGATTTTTAAAGTTTAAGAAAGCGTACTTTACACCAATATATCTTGTTAATTTATATTATGTCAGTTGGAACTTCTCATAAATTAAAAAAAAAGGTTAGTTGTAAAAGTAAGGAAGAAATAAAATGTAAAACGAAATTTATTTTGTGTATGAAACAAATATAACAGAACCAAATCATTAAAAACAAAAAAAATCATACCAGAATATTGCATACAAATTTTCATAGCATCTAAAAACATATAGATATTACGAAGTACTGAGCCCCTTAAATTTAAAAGAGTAATCATTTTAAAAGATTAAACACGTAAAAATTTGTCATAACTTACATTAAATGCTAATAAAATGAATTAAAAAAATAGTTTTTTTTGTTACGACATATGTAAATACATTAAATTCATTCGTCAAAAAGGACATTCAAATTATAAATTATTTTAATATGTCGAGAACTACCATAGCTATACCCTTCAAGTAATATATTACTAGGATCAGTAATTAATAAGAAATAGGAAGGAACTATAAAAACATGATAATCGTAATTAACAAGACAACAGTAATAAAATAAAGCTGGAATCGACATTGGAAATTTAAATAATATTAAAAATAAATGAGATGTGTTAAAATGAAAGTGACAAATTAAAGTCAAGATGAATGGATATTATGAGGAGTGTAAACAATCCTTTTTTATGAAGTTATCACTAAATTACGTTCTTTTATATTATATGTGACAATACTCTTTTCTGTTAAAATTGTGTTACATTTTCTGCAACAAACAGAATAAAGGTACCTTGAAGAAAGGTGCTCATATTATTGTTGTTCTGTTTTAGAATTATGCATTATATGGTATTTATTTAATAAGTTCAAAAAAGAGACTACAAAACAATAAAAGCGAGATGCTCTATCTCTGGTCAGCATTTATTTTATTTTAGATTTTTCAGTCCTGATCATAGACGAGATTATAGTTTTAAATAATTTAATGAAAAAAAATTGTTTCCATGGAAACTAAATAGAAAACTTTTTAAATTTATTTCAAGTAGCATGGTAAGTGAAAGGAAATCGTACACCGCACAAGATTTTTATATTTAATAAATAATATTAAATGGAAATCATTAAAAATAATTTTTAGTAGTTAAAAAAGTATATATATATATGCTTATTATTCTATATATATATATATATATATATATATATATATATATATATATATATATACTTATATATATATATAAATTATATATATATTATAACTACGTCTTGATGGACTAATTCTGATAAAATATTATAGAAAGATTCCAGTACTAATTCTAAAATCTCGAATAAATATAAGTAACTGACCAGTCAATGTTTCGCCAATTCAGGCATTATTTAACATGACAGAAATAGTACAAACCAAAGATAGCACATCTCACATTAATAATCGAAAAAAAGACTAACCAAATAGAGATAGTACATCATTTCCCAACATATCAACCTTTATTAGGTCTGTTTATCTCCAGGCAAAAAACATTTTTCACAACATGTTTATAGTTAACAATGTTTCGGCTTAAATAAAGTAATTATTTAATATCCATATCTGTAAATAAAATAGAAATAAATTTAAAATGACATAATCCTAAAATATTGATTAATTTATAGTTTAGTTAGAGACAATTTAATATGGCTTTTATAGGAAACTACTGGATGGATACAAAAGAAAGCCTTTATACTCTGGAGCCTGGCATCATCAGAAAAAAAAAATAGATAATATCACATAAATGCAAAACAGAGACAGCACATCTCACACCACCAGTCTAAAAAAGACTAACCTAATAGAGAGTACATCACTTAAAGACAGTTCAACATGTAATCTGACTGGTTAGTTATTTATTGCAATTTGAGAGGCTTGATCCTTTCTTTTAGTATCTTCCTAAAATATTGTAACAGAAATTTCTGTCCATTTGTGTGTTTGTTTTCTCTCTCATTAATTAAATAATTCTAGTAGGACATAATTAGAAGATTCCGAAAACAAAGTCTCATAAAAATAAGTAAATAACTAACGTATCAACATTTCGTCATTTCAGGCATCATCATGACAGAATAAGATATGATCACATAAATGCGGATCAGATGGAGCACATCTCACATCATCAGCCTAAAAAATACTAGCCTTATTAAGATAGTACATCACTCCAAGACAGTCCAATCCATCGTCGTTGCCACCTTGAAACCTCCCATGTGACCAAAAATCAGTTAAGTGATTCAGATTTCATTAGAAACAATCTTTTATCTCCTACGTGCTGGTGAAAAGCACTCATGTGTTAAAAAATCGTAGCATGATTTAAATTGATCAAAAATAATCTCTGTATTGTGATTGTTTATCGCATACGCTACTGTTACCGCTTAAAATCACCCGTGAGACACTTTCAAGACAGTCTTTATATAAGTGGTTTCACAGTGATTTATCTAGCATGTTGGAATGTTTATAGTTAATGTAAAAAATTATATTTAATGAAATTGCCTATAAATCAGTTTTTCATTTGTCTCGTAATATCATGTTTTTGGCACATAGGTTTTAAGGCGGCAATTGCGATATGCTATTGCATGAAAGATCGGTCTCTGGTTATTAGTTTCTCCTTCCATAGAGAATACATGATGAATTATTAAAGCATATAATATATGGTTTATATGATATAATTGAAGATAATGTGTCCTGATTACAATACTCTAGCACTGTTCCTCGGTATTTTATATTAAAGACGTCAATTGAACATCTTTGTTGGCGAGGTGTGTTGGCCTTCAAGCAAGTGCGTGCATCAAGTTAAATGATCCCTGACCAAACTGGAAAACCCACTTAGGTCCGATCGCGGGGATCTTCGATCGTCCTCATAACAGCTTCCGGATAAGCTTACCTATACGACGTTGGACCCGTTGTGGAACTGAGACAAAGGGAAGGAAACAAGAGACAAGGCAATTATTTGTGCGGGCGACTGGCTTCAATGGGCCGACATATCCCTCTAATTATACGGCTAAGAATTAGTGTACCGAATCTAATGGCAGGCCGTTCTTCCCCTTTCCAATTCCGGTCAGTGAGGTAACTCATGCAAATCCTGCTGTCATTCGATCCACTTCTTTCTTTTATTGATTTTCTAATACAATTGCTCGTCTGCCGGGCTTCAACTTCCATTGTTTCTGTTGAACATCTGTATCATAGAAGATTATTTCCTAAGGAATTGTCTGAAATAACCAATAAGAAAAAACATGAGAATAGATTCCTATAATGACTGAATTATCTCTCCCTCAACTAATGTATTGTATAAACAAATTAAACTTAAAATGAGCTATTATCCATAGTTTTAATCGAATTCAACTGTCGATAAATTTGATTTCGCAATACTCAATCGTAGGCGAAAAGTAATTAATTAATTACAAAAATATGGTGAGGTGCGCACATCATACAAATTTCAATCACCAATAATCACTTATGTTTATGCGTTTTTCTGTAGCTTTTTAATGGTACATTATACATCTTTACTACTGCTCTTGTTTCCGGAACTTTGTTTTTACCCTGGGAAAATATTTCACCTTTAGTTAATTATCAAATTCTTACATTGCTTATATTCATCCATTTTTATTACTTGTAATAATGAGAAGCGGTTATTAATTTCGAATAAACAAAATTAAAGGTACTTTCGTAGAAGCAATTTTGATAATTCGGCAACTAAGCAGTGCCAGACTATTTCAATGAGGATAAGACCTAGTGATATTAAAGAATAGTTAAATTTACAATGATGTAACGATTTTAATAAAAATCGTTTGAGCCGTTTTTCATTTTTAATAAAATGTAAATTTAAAAATTTGAACCAGCGCAAGCGAGGTCCTGTTTCAACTGAACCGTTTGGCATTTCGTTAGTTTGTTACGCGATTACGACCAAACGCGTCGTTCGTTTTTAGTCAAATTTGGTACTAATGTTTCTTGAAGTCAGGAAAAATAATGTATTTGTGTGAATTTTTATTTTTTAATTCCGAACTAGGATATTGGTCGTTTTATTGCTGCCGTATAATCAAAAATGTGTTTGTTTCGCTTTCACGGCCAAATTTGGCATGAATATTTCTTGGAAGCATTTTTTACTTTTCTTTTCTTTTTTTAATGAAGAAAATTAATCAATTCTATAACAGGTTCAGGGATTATTTGTGAATTGTCTTTGATATTTCTGGTATGTATCAATAGATAAACAATTAAATAATAGCTACATAAGTAAACAACCAATATAAAGGAAATGCTAAGTGAAAATAAAACTAATCATCTTGAACAGATTCAGACATATGCACAATATTTACAATCTGCTCAGGGACTCCGAACTATTCTTCGCTCCCCCTCATTTAGATGGTAAAGCAGGTCTCTAAGAGATCCCAGCGCTTCTCACCCAGCCGTCACTCATATTGAAAGCCAGTGGAGACTGAGTGAGGACATTAGAGCCACAGACGCTCAGGACATGAGAAGCTAGCCATTTCTGGGACTCAACAGCATATTTACAAAAGATCTCTGGGTCACTAACGGTTCAACCTTCGAGAAGGGTTATAGGGATGGTTGGAGCTAGATAGAGATTGTGCTAATGGATTAGGATGATGAGTAAGGTTCTGAAGAAATAAGGAAAATTTGTATGGAATAAGGCCAAGAACATATGGGATATTAGGACATGGTGTAAGGTCTTTATAGTAATATATAAAATTGTATCACTGATGTCGATATTACAAAAGGACAGTGTGAACTGAGCCGATAGAAGTTTATGCATAGTCACATTCGTATTAAGCAGAGTTTCGTTGTGACTGGAATAGACGGATTCATAATACATAAAAATGCCTAAATAGATGCGCGAAGTTTACTTTTCACAGAACTACTAGTTTAGTAAAAATTAAAGGACAATAAAATGAACTTTGGAGGTTAAGAAAGTGATTTGTTTTCTCTTTTGAACTTCTCTAACAATTATATCTGTATCATGTTATAAATGTGTTGAAATATTTTTACATCTTTATTCTATTAATATTATACTGTGTTTAATAAAAGAGTAGAATTATTACAATGTAGAATATATAATTGTTCTTAGTATCAGTAGTATTAGTATTCTTAGTAGCTATTTACAAATACACACACGCATATTCATCCAAAAATGCACGACAAATAAATAATAATAAGTATCAAGTATAAAAAAAAAAAAAAAAGTACTCAATCAAAAATTTCTGTTGAAAAAATAAGTAGCAAACAGTTTAAAATATATAGATACCAAATATTTTCCCAAATCTGTTACCTGTTGATGATCTAATATAAAATGAATATTTATCTTTTTTTAGTTGTTCTTTTGAACTTGAATAATCTTCATGAGATTCATATATCCTCGACTTCTTTAATTCTATGAAATTAATTTTTTTTTTCTCTGCAGTATTCATCAAAAGGATTTCCTCGTTCATTTATGTAATTAAATATTTAAAAAGCGAATGAGCGTTGAAAGGATAGAAATAGATTCTCCTTTGTTATATTTTACCTCTCCTTTTCCTGATTACTTACAGTATCCAATTTCGACGGATCTGAAATCTCTAGAAATGGCCCGATGGTTATTGAGGAAAAGCACCGGGGAGAGGGGAGAATGGATATTTCCGTTGAAAGCATTCCTCAATTTGTGATTCCTTCTCCGGCATTGTTTTATTGTTCAAAGAGAACTTTTCATAGGATTGAATGCTGCCCCCCCTCCCCCCTCCCACTTGATGCTTGATGCCTCGGATTAGGGTTGCCGCCGGTTTAAGTCCCGCATATAACGGAATGTATATAGGCCCACTCTTTCCTTCCTTTGACTATCTTCTGCCTAAGCGTTCCCTGAATATGAAGCTCACAAACAAATACGAGACATAAATTTCAAATGAACCAGATGGGTAATGTTTTTTTAACTGCAAGCAAATATGTTAATAATAGAGAAGGATCGTTGTTAATAAAAGGGAAGAAAACAAAAAATCAGTCGAAACAAATATAACGAACCTGATTATGGGAAACATATTCAACAAGTAGGATTTAATGTATTTTAAGTTTTTTGAGTATTTCAAACGTTGTTAGAATCGATTAAATATAGGCGTGTTCATACGGTAATTGATAACGATAATTATCGTTAGATGGCAGAAAATGTCGTAGTATATTAATGAAGATGCCAGCATGTAAAATATCAACTTTTTAACATCAAACCGGAACAATTGGTAGAACTTCATAATTATAAGTCTTACAAAATCAGACATCTGAAAAACAATAAAAATTAATCAATTTTATTTTGGAAGTTTTTAATATTTCATACTTAATATATACTATATATTACTTAATATATACTTAATACCTTCATACTTCTAATGCCTTTATTTCGATTTGCGTGACGTTTGGGACTTACATTGTCCGTTATCAAACATCTAAATTCTTTATGCATTATCTCAAATAAATTGCCTTTTTGATGTTCTGAACTCTTAAGGTGTTGCAGAATGAATATTCTATATTTTTTTTTCAAAAAATATCAACAAGTAAAACTATAAAACTAATTGTATTCTTGAAAACCTCACGAGCGTAACAGTCCGGAATACGTTTTTTGAATTTTCATCAATTTTATTTGTACTAAAAAGTTTCAATAGAAAAAAATATGAGTCAGTGGCGTAACTTGATTTTTTGCGCCTGGGGGTGAACAGCGGAAAAGTGCGCTTCCTTGACATTTACAGATCATGGGTTGAGAAAAAAAAGTGCACGAGAGGGGGGAATATTGTTTTGTGGCATAACAAAGCTTTGCAAAATGATTTGACTAAAAATAATCACCAATATGTAAAAAAATATTGAATTACTTAGGAAAAAGCAAAAGAAAAAAAAATTGTATGATCAACTTTTATGTCCGATCCATACGAAGGTGACACCAAAAACTCTCGAGGAGTAGTTCGGAAACAGCTGTGCTAGAGCAGGGACGAAGGGAAAAAGCAGTAGTGTTGGTGAGAGGGAAGCGATGGTGCTGCGCCAGTGGCCTGGTTTCTTCAGTTTGCTCGGTTTTAGAATGTCCTAAAACCAACAAAGGAGCTAAACACGGTGTGATAAAAACATTAGGTTATAAGATTCCCTTTTCCGCCGCATTCCTTCTTTGATTCATATTCATCTCTCATCCTTTACAAACTATAGTTTTTCTTTCAGTAAACTTGATAAAAACGGGATGTTTAATCTTGCATTTTACATTTCCGTTTTTTTTTTTGGCCCTCCGAGGATGGCGCCTACCCGGCACCGCTGCTCCCATTCCAGTTACGCCAGTGATGCTTAACTTCGTAATTACCTACAGAATAAACTGGTGCAACGTAATATAATTTGTATTTTGAGTAGATAGTTTTAAATAATTAACAAATACTTGGTCCGAAGTATCCATCACGAGCGTAACGATTTGGAAAAATGGTTGGCTAGTGAACAAGGCAACATGGTAGCGGGAAGGCAGTGGACGGGGTAGATATCTCAATAAATGAATGTCAGTTTAGATGTGTTTTGGGTTTCCGACATAGCATATAGCCTTGGAAAGACCGTTACTCTGCAATTGAAATGGTACGTTTTTTTGTTCATCATCACGTCTATAACTTATATTTTTTAATATAATAAATAATAATTTCATAAATTAATAAGTTTAACTTGTTATGCAATATTTGAAATTTTATTTTGAATATTTACACTCATAACTATCACGAGCGTAACGTTTTGAAAAGCGGGGACTCATAAAATTTATTTTAGAACGTGTTCGGGACCAAATAAATTTTAAATGTATTTATAAAACTGTATGGTTACTAATAAATATTCATCACATGTCGACAGTGGCTTGTTCATGGACCAGATATTTTTATTATGCAGTTACGATTGCAGTACATGGCAGACTCAGTGTTCAAATTCTTCACGGTTCATACGAACGTTTAAACTTTGTATTTATGCGCATTATAATCTATAAATTTGTATTACTATAATGAATTTAGTTTTATTTTTCCCCTCTTTTTGTACAGTTAATTTCATTAATCAACTTCCTCTTTCTTAATTATTTTCTTCGTTATTTCTTTCATTTTTTTTTTTGCGGTTTATTATTTTCAATAATGAAACTTTGTAATCGACTAAGGGTTAAAAAAGAAATTTAACCCTTCTCCCCCACCTCAAAATTTGAAGTTTTACGTTTCAAGATATGCAGAATCCTAAAATCGTATAAGAAAAATATTCTCAGAGACTAGTGGGTCGATTGTTTTGAGATTTGGCATCTAAGTCACAGGCCACTCTAGGACGATCCTCGAAACTCGACTAATGTAATCCATCCAGCATTTCGATTCAAAATTACGGTCGCTAAAATATATTTTTACCTTAGTGTATGCAAGCTTTTAAAAATTGGTGATAATGAGCTGGTACTAAATTGTAATTTATACATTTACAAAACTGTTTTCTAATTTTCTGATTTTGCCTGGAATCATTATGACTAAATGAGTCGAAGAATGTGTATTGTAATATTAGTATTAGTATGTAATGTGTATTAATACTAATGTGTATTAGCATTGAATGTATCAGATAATAATCATAAATATTTTATTGCGGAATAGTCATTAAAAACTATGCAAATGCAGCCTACTTGAAAAAATAATTATTATTATAGATAGTGGAAAATGACCAACGTAAAGTCATAAACATTCGATAATAAATAGTGAGGAGCAGCAATGCAATAGCTGCTATAGTATTTTCTAGGAAAAACCAATAAAAAAATGGAAACAAAATCAATCTTCATTACGTGATGTAAAACTGAAAAATGAGTTCGCAATTGTCAAAAATTTATAGTAAATCAATAAAATATCGAACTCATAAAATAGTTCATCTATACCTTCCCTGGTACTTGTACACGTTTGTGGACTGGTAAGTTTCCAATAATTTTATTTTTCTGATTCCCTCAGCATGTGCATATAGATTGCGGTAGCACAGACGTCCTGGAGGGTGTCACCCAACCTCACGTTGCTGCTAACCATGATTTCCGTGGTGCAGCGGCAGGCTATCCATGGCTCCATACCCAGTCCTTTTTGGTGCCAATTCGGCAGTGTCCTTCCCACCGACTCGCTCGGGTTCAAGGACAGGGACAAATCGGTCTAGATCCACGGATTATGGCTGTTCGGGGTCAGAAGGCGCACGAAGACCTATATTCTTTTCCCGAAGTAGACCGTCCGTTGACCAAACCTCCGGAGGGCTATTTGACATCCTGGAATACCACTAAGCGATTCACACTTTAGTAACACGGGGTAGGGTCATCACGCCTACGCCCGGTCCGTGTGAGTTATCTCCAGTAGGCTGGCGGGCCTCGCATATCCGGAGTGGGGATAGTCACTGGTTGTGTGGGCGGTTTTTTTTCGGGTAGGCGGTTACCCAAATGCGGACGGTAACCACGCTTACCACGCGGCCACTCCGCCCCCCCCCCCCCTATATATATATATATATATATATATATATATATATATATATATATATATATATATACATACCCTTCTATTCTATTGTAGACTTAATATTTTTTAATAGAAGGGCCTAAAAGGAATAGTAGACGAAATAACTTCCATAGTTTAAGGTATAATGACAAACCACCAAATAAAAAAAGATAATGCATAAGAAATATAGATGTTTGATAATGGACCATGTAAGACCAAAACGTCACACAAGATGAAATAAAGGCATTAGAAGTATGAAGATTATTAAAAACTTCCAAAAGAATAAAAAATTGATGGCATTTTTTTTTGTTTTTATCTAAAAGAAAACTTTCACCATAGACTTGCAACATCATCGTTTAACGCAAATTAAAACAAGAAGAATGGATTTCATTTTTATATAAATGGATCATGGTTGAACTGTAAAAATTTATTATTAACAATAAGTAAACAATTTGTGATTTAGTTCTTTTAGGATTTTAACAAGTTGCAGATTAAATTTTCTTTTTGTACACGTTTGTTTCCTTTTGCACAATTTTAAAACAAAGCTTTAAAATTGTCAGGAGCAGCATCCTCACTAATTTTATCTACGAGCCACCACTGGCTGTTAGTGCAAATAGTTTATAACTTTCAAGTTTTACCTCTTTGATAACTATTTCGAACTTGTAAAGAAGGTTGCCTTCTATTTTTATTACTCTTTTAAATGAATAGCAGTTTACGACAGTAAAAATATAATAGTTAGTAAATAAAATAATGCTAATTAGCAGCCCATCTATGTTAAAAATACTTCAAAATCACTTAGGCACGGTCATGCGTCTTGATTGGGTGAAAATTATTATTGCATTTACATAAAAAAAAAACTATGAAAAAAAAGTCTGGACTTCGACTGGACGTAGTGTCGTAATAAACGAAATAAATATTAGTATCAGGTTAATATTAAAATAAATTTAGAAAAAAAACAACAGTGACTTAAGTGACATGGTTAACATCCTCATTCAAAGGAATCAGTAAAATGAGGGTCCAAACGCATCAGTGCTACCAACCGTTTCTTCAGTATTGACCTGGCGTGAATGCTTTAACGCTTTTGATATCGTTCAATTTAAGAGGAAAGAAAACAAAAAGAAACCTCGCTCCTAGTAAAGGCGATCTAATTTGCATCATCAATCGATACTCTACTCGAAATAATCGCATTTAACACGCGAGACCATCTACTAGATAATCAGCTTTAGCACGGGAAAACCATTTTCGATTTTCCTTACCGGTTAACAGTTGTAATTGCCTACGTGCGACTGTCCATCTTTGAACATTCGGTGACCTCCCGCCCGGAGGAACATGCTGATCAAGAAATTGTGCGAAAGACGATTCTTTTCTAGCTGTCTCGTATGATAGTGAGGGAGGAATCTTAAAAACAGGCTAACACTTTTTGGAGATTTTCGTAATACCTAGTTTTTTAGAAATAGTCTGTAGGTTCATATGTCTCAGTACTTCGCAATAATGCACTAACAACAGTAGCTGATCCAGGATTTAATTTTGTAGGAGGCTAACACCGGTGGTCTGGGGACAGTGATTACATTATCATTAAATCATAGCATTATAATTATATAGTATAATTAACATATTATATTATAGATGCATCGGCATTTATAAAACTGAGTTTCTTGAAATAGCTGACGTCGATTACTGATTTATCAAGTTGTTGAAAATTTAGTTTATTGCATTTTATATCAAGTTTCTGTTTTCGGTAAGAGTCAATATATACCGCCAACAACAAATACGTGAAACATGGCGATCTCGGCTCAGCTGATAGATTGTTGGCTTGTATATGTTGCAGTGATGCTACCGTTTCCTTTTCATTACTAACTATCCCTCAACGCCCTTTACCTAGCGAAGCGTCGACGTATGAGAAAAGCGCATATGGGCAATTGATGCGAAATTATCGCAAATTGTTAACTTTAAACTTACATAGCTAGAAATAATACTTAATACTAGGCATGCATTAACAAACCTATTTTTATTATGCGTTATGGTTTAAGAAGAGAACTTATTGTAATTGCTTAATTATTTCTAAGATCGTTCTTAGAAGTAAAATTGTACCGATGTAAAAAAAAAAAAAATTTTTTTGGGAGGAGGGCTTCAGCCCGAATGCCTCCCCTTGAATCCTCTATTGACTAACAATAAGACGACATAAAAACGATTATCAAAACGTCAGACAACCGTCCATCTCCGCTTACATTATCGGACAAAAAAATTACTTTAAAAATACATCGATTTTCTATTTAAAAAACTAATATTGGCTTATTATTAACTAAGCAATCTTTACTATTAATGAACACAATTTTACAAATTGTAGGTTTATGATTCCTTGATAATTTCGAATAGATTTGCAAATTGCAAAAAAAAGGTTGATGTAAATTAGTCAATTTATCTTTTAAAAATAGCAATTAAAAAAGAATTGATTCTTTGCCCTGTGGTGAGGCTGTGAAGCCCTCGCACGTTCAGCAATGGTCTCAGGGCGGCTGGTTCACAGCATTATGTTCGATTCCCACCTTAGTCAGTTAATATTTATTTCGTGGGGAGTATAGCGAATTAAATATTTATTCTGTCACTTTGTTTAAAAATGAGCGGCATTCATTAAGAAGTTGTCAAGGGTTGACAAAAAGTACGAACAGGCCCACTTGCCGGGCTTGCCCCTGGTGATATACCAGTAGTACTGGTACTGGTATTGGTGGGGAGGGAACTATTCCGGAAAGTGGGCTTTGTGGTCCTTTTTTCCAACCCCTGGCGGCTACCATTAGTTCGCTGCCGCGTACTAACCACAGTGGGAGTGTCGCAGCGGTCCCGCGAAATAAATATTGACACGTTGGGGCGCAACGTGCTCGACTGTCGCATCCTCATATACAATTAGTACTGTGGTACATATCTCGTTCTTAGTCAATCCTTGTAAAAAACTTATAATTTGAGTAAAAAGAAACTGAAACTTGTTGCAGTTAGCAACATTTTAGATGAATAAGGGATTATCAGGAGAAAATAATAAATAAATACCTAAATAAATAATAAATAAATAAATTCTATAAATAACAAATTTATAGAAGTGGCAAATAATTTATCAATCCCTAATTAAATAATAAATAGGTATTAATAATGGTAGACAGCATTAAATCGCCAAGAAAAATAAAAAGTTATTAATATAAAGCATATTAAATAATATTTTCCTGTCTACAGACAATGCGTGGCCTATTAGAAGGAGAAAAACCTAGCAGATGTAGACGTAACTGGCCTTGGATTTGATCAGAATAACCTACAATTTATTTCTTTTTTAATAACACGATTTGTAATACATGGCAGGTGGTTCTATTCCTGAATGTTTTTGTAATGATTCTAGGCTACATCATGCTAATATAGATTCAGTCCACTCTTTGTTGATCGAATTTGGATGTTTCTATACGAAGAAAAAGTACAATTCTTCATTATTAGCATAAATATTTAATTGTGCATACTAAAAAATATTTGTACTGTTTTTTGTAAGATTCCTTAACAAAACCTTTGATTTTTAAATAGCAGTTAATACCAGGCCGGTCAACGTTTTACCAATAGAGGGCATGTGGACGACAGCATATCGAGTAAACTGAAACTTAGCACAGTTAGCAAACCTCTTAGCTGCATAAGGGAGTATCATCAGCAAATAACATACAGGGTGTACTGCATAAGGACTAGAATACTTCAGGGGCTGATTCTGTACATCAAGAGAAACAAAATAATTAAATGAACCTATGGTCTGATTCCCCATAGGAAAGCTGTAAATTTAGGTTTTGTGTTTTTTAGGTAAGTCACGTTTTTGGTTGAATAGGAAGAGATAACTCAAAAACTATTGAAGGTAATTAAGTTTCATCTGCACCATTGTTAAGTAGACAAAGTTCCCTTAATGAAATATGGTTTGGTTTAACTGAATCCGTTTTATGGGGACTTTCGGGAGGACAAGTATTTAAAAGTATAATTTTATTTTTAAAATCAAATTTTACTTATGAATGTTTTTCTCAGCCCACTGCTGGTCCACAGATATCTCACTTTCCGAAATTAAACAACTCTGAAATTAAATATGAACCTGTAGTGTCCATGTTATTTTATTGATTAGAAACAAAATGAATTTAATTAATTTTACTTTCGTAACCTGAACTCTATACCACACTTTTTGACAAATCAGATGGCAATTCTAGAGCAATCCCAAAAGAAACCTAAACTTTATTTATACGAAATAAAGCTTAATAAAATGAGAAGTTTTCCTAAAGGTGGGATATCTGTAACCCAGAAGTGGGCTAAGAAAAATATTCATTTGTAAAGTGTAATTTTAAAAATAAAATAAAAAATTTCGCAATTGACCCCCCTCCTCCCTAGAAAGCTCCCATATAATGGATTTAGTTAAGCCAAAAGAAAATTTTAAAGAGGTTTTGGTCAAATTTACGGTGGTGCTATTAATTGGAAGTTAATTACCTTGAATAATTTTTGAGTGATCGCTGTCTATTCAACCAAAATGTGACACCTAAAACAATGGAAAACTTAAATTTCCTGCTTAAACCTAAATTTGAGAATACATCTATTGAAAATAAAAAATATTATATCAAACAGAAATATTATTATGATGATATATACGTTTATAGGAATATAATTAAACGTAAATTAATAGAAGTATTAATTTGTATTCACAAAAAAAAATTAACCATACCTTAGTCATAATATTATTACATTAATGTTAAATTTATTATCTTTTATAAAAATGCTTAAAGTTTTAGAATCAAAACGGTCAATTATATAATTGACTGCTTAATCTAAAGTCTACGCAATACGCATAGCTTCCAAGATCATTTTTTGTGTGCCATTCCCCCTATTTGAATCACTTGAACACCATAAAGATCTAAAACAGGGGTCTCCAAACATTTTAGCCTAAGAGCCACACTGACCCCTCCACTAAGTCCCAAGGGCCACAACGACTCCTCCTCTAAGTCCCAAGGGACAAGATCATACCAGCATTCTCATGTCATTAATTACAGTTAAAATGATCGATTTCTTTATGTATTTCAGTTATAGTGCTTCTTAATTGGTCGTTCTTAACATTTGATTATTACTTTTTATGATTTACTTGCATTATAAATATTACAATATGGTCAAAACAAACTGTTGCGGACCAGATTGGCAGTGTTCGCGGACCGATGTTGGCCGCTGGCCGTAGTTTGGAATAGGATGTAAATATCGAACTAAGATATCGATATATATCGTATCGATAGTTTTCAAATATATCGAACTACTCTTTCGATATATCAATAAAAAATATCGATATTTCGATAAATCGGGCTACGATAAGATTTTTTATCTTTGAAAGGTGGAGACGGTGAAGAGGGTTTACATTTAATTTAAGGATAGGGGAATATAAATTAACAAGTCTATAGATTTGTAATAGCTTCAATAGCAACAATTAAATATTTATATATTGCTTTTCACAAAAAAAAAAAAAATATCAATTTATTAGCATTTGGCAATAAAAAAACAAAACAAAATAAAGCTTTAAAAAAATTTAAAAATATGAAAGAAAATCAAAATTGAATTAATAATAATGAGTAAAACCAATCAAACTTATTATTAACTTTTTCATTAAAAATTTTTAAAAAATGTATTACTATGATAGAGAAATTAATAATTAAACCAATATTTCTGGGGTATTGTATTTTAAAATAACCTCATTTTGATATGCACACCAGTTTGGAATAGGCTTCGATTGTCTGGTACCAAAATATTCAATGTTGAAGCCACACTTTCCGATGATACTGAAGATGCTGGTGGTATTAAGCACTTCTGACCAATTTCAGATATTGCAGGACTGAAATGCTGAATGCTTTATTTATTTATTTTTTGTTTGATCAATTTTTAGGGAAAAAAAATATCGGTTTTCGATACATTAATTTTAATATCGATATTATGATATATCGAATTAAACTATCGGACAAAAATATCGATATTTTTCTATGAAAAATATAGACATTTTGGTATATCGGTATTTCTTCAACATCCCTAGTTTTGAGACCCCTGATCTAAGCATGTTTTTGAGTACTGAGACCATGTAGTGTGCGATACAGTTGTTGTTTTTCTTATATTTTTATTCTCAATTTATTTATTATTTTTATTTTATTGATATCTTTTTGTTATTACTCTTACCATGCCATTGATGTTATTACACATGTCTTTGTGTAGGATATGATATGTTTTACCTATTTAAATTATAAGACAAAATCAAACATACAATCCCTGATAATTTTCGGCTTCATCTTTAAGGGAAGTGTACAAATTGCTCTCATCCATTAAAAAAAAAAATCCTATCTCATTCTTTATAATAAATTAAATTTAATCTTATACTACTGCTCACAATGCCCTTATAATGCTTACATAAATAATACAATATAATGAAATAGTTAGTGACTACACATTCCTGTTTATAATACGCGCAGTACCTAAAATTATATTATGTATATACAACTATAGATAACGATAAGACAAAAAAATAATTAAATTAAAATAATTCCTGATTAAAATTAGCCAATATATATTTGAAAAAAAAAATTATGGAGGAAATATTGGAATACATAAAGTGTCCTCATCCTCCTATCCTTTGTCCCATATTAGTTCTTTGTCCTTGTGTGGAATTAATTAGAAACAAGATATTTATATTAAAAGCTTTCCAATAGAACGTTGTTTTAACTCCACTTTCATCTCCACTCGACGATCACTTAACTTCACCCTCGTTATTAAATTACGTACGAACATATAATTTAGTTTATTGCTATTCGTTTTGAGACATTTACAACGCTCGGAATAATTATTACAAAAGCATCCAGGTATGAATCTATCTTTTCAAAACTCGCATTACATTTATATATTTATTAATTAGGATCCATACCTACATTATTTTTTAATACAGGTAAAAAATTTTGATTGATTGTAAAAATCTTATATTTCATCCAACTTACTAAATCCACAGCTGTCTTAAGTTTTTGACATGTTGACGAAGTTAGCAAACCACTAAGGGGTACTTTACCTTAACCAGAAGAGTAATAGATGTATTACCATTTATAATTAGTATAGCGAAATTTATTAATTTGGTTAAATCCCGAATTTATCTGTCTCCATATCAGTAAATTGAGGTATTTTTAATCATCGTATTAGTATTAGCCATAAGCATTGATTTAATGAAATAGAAGAAAGGTCATAAATAAATTCATAATGCGTTAATGAACATCTGCTGTTAATCAAATTCTATAAAGTGATTTAACGGATGTATACTACAGTTATTAAGTATTATCGTTGACAAAAACAATGACAACGCCTGTATTAAAATGTATGAAAAATCGATCCGTGAATAAGTAACACGTCAAACAAATCACGAACAACAATTGAAATCTCAATGCTTATTAATGAAATAGCATAGCCACCTAATTTTTTTTTTTTTTTTTTTTTCAGGAAAAGGCAAGTGAAGCTCTTCCGAGCAGTTCCATGAACACAGAATGAGTTCTTTTTGTTGTTACAACAAAAACATTTCTCTTTTACCTCAATTAATTCTTGATTGGATAAGCAATATAGAAATTATGTAAATTTGTTCATCTATTGTTCAATTTCCTTCATTAAACTTAAGAATAGAATATAAAAATTATATATCAACAAAAAGAATAGTATTCTTTTGTTTTGTTTTTTTGTAGCGTTTTGTCCGCTGACGCCTGTGTATCAAATTTGGGATCCTGAGCGCAATAGCCGAAAAACTTGGTTTTCTATCGACTACAGCGCCGATTTTACGATTTTGATGAAACTTGCCTAAAGTTTTCTCCTTAGAGTGCTTTAACTTTTTTCACGTATTACATATCCGAGAAAAAGCAGAAAAAAAGTTTTGAAGACAAGAAAAACTCAAAAAGTATACATTTTAAAAGAAATTAAATAATGTATCGTCGAGTGAATACACCAGATATTTTTAATTTCTTTCAGTGTTCAATTATAATTTAATTCAGCTTTTTTTATGTCCTAAAACGTGAGCTAAATTTTAAAAATTTAATGTTTGACTTATTATTTGACTAATTAATTATGTAAAATAATATTTTGTTATGAAATTATAATTATCGTAATGGGTTGCTGAAAAAAAAAAATTAAAAATATTGCAATAGAACGTTAAAGGAATAAAAATAAAGTATGATTTAATGGTGATAATAATAACGTAAATTGGAGAATACTTGAATTAAAAAGGAAAAATATTATGCCTTTAACAGATTGAAATGTATACTCCCTCCTACTTCATGGGTTTCGGGCCGAAAAAAAAAGGAATTAAAAATATTATTCGGGAACACTCAAGAGGTCTTTTATATGAACGTATCTCAGCCAAGTTTAAGATGTATAAAAATACATTTCTTCACCTTTTAAGGGTCTGATTGCTCATGTCCGTGACGTGTCAGTTCAGTATCAGTATTATCCGTCTTCCCTCATTCCCACATATCAGTGCCGTCTCAGTATTCCATTTCCTACAGTCTCAGAACATGACCTCCTCCACTGTGGCCATGTTTTCAAAACATGAATTAGCAAATAATTGCTTTAATTTTAGATGAAGAAGAAATTCAAGTAAAAAAAAAAAAAAAAAACCTAAATGACTTCATAGTTTCCCACCTTGTGTTCTTACATTTCTTAATTGATTGATGATGGAGCAAAACTTTATGAATATTTTAGAATGAGTTAGAATCGTTTTAACATTTTGCTGAGAAAATTGGAAGAACATTTTAAAAAGAAATATACCAAACGTGGAAAATCGATAACACCAAAAGAAAGACTAACAGGATGTTTGAGGTGTGTATTAACAATAGAAAAGTTTACCATTAGTATTTATTTATTGCTGTTCGAAAAAAGTACAAAATAATAATTGATTGATAATATTCCAAAATGATTTAATTTTTAAATGAACTATCCCTGTATATCGGATTGGATAAATCGTACAAAATTAGATATATTTTTGTCGCGTTTAATGAGTTTTTCTTCATATTGATGACAAAAAAAAATTTTCACGTCCCTGAAACTCTGAAAGAATTATTGGGAATTAATCGAGAAAGCACGAAAGGAACACTGAGAACACTGATAGTGAAATGCGCCGGCCATGTGGGAACCCCTCCATTAAAATCCACAGAAGAATATAATTTTTTACTTTTACGGAAACAAGGAACTGACACGTCACGGACATGTGTGAATGGGCTCTAAAACGTATTTTATCGACCTGGCATGGGCAATGATGACATCTACTAGCCTAACGCTCAGTTACTATTCACTAAACACTAATTACTTTTCTATACTATATTTCTGATGTATTCTTTTACAAATCATTAGTACGTATTTTAATACCGTAATTTTTTTTTTTTTTACCTACGAAAATCATAATTATGACGCTGTTCAGTACTTTGAGTTTGTTAAGTTATTGTTTTAATTTTCTATGACATGAAATATGTGGGGGTGAAACATTCAAGAGCTCTCTTTTATATGAATGCATCTGAACCAGTTTCTAGAAACTCGGTTTGAAAAATACGCGTCTTCAACTTCTATTTAACAACTATTTAAATTGGCATGTGTTCTAACTATAACGAAACAAGAGAGGGTAACATATCAATGTCAACCTGTGATAAAAAAAAGTCAAAAGGAGAAGAGTATTTATTCAAAAGCGCTTATCTTTCCCTTTCATCCAATCCGTCCATCCACTCGAGTTTGGACTATCCCTTCAAGGACTGGATTAGACTCCTTTTATAGGTTCAGAGGGTCGAAGAGTAGAAGCCTGACTTATTGTAGGGTATGCAGATAGGAAGATGAACTGAAATACGTTGGAGGGATCTTGGCTGAAAGGGGTGGCGAGCTTTATTCAAATAAGGGTTCGCTGAAGATAAAACAGGTAGGCTTACTATAGAAGAGAAGGGTTCACCGCAAAGACATACAGTCTTTATTTACCATCGATGTACAATAGATCGATAATAATAAAGGATGTTCCATGCTTTTGTTTGTCGACAGATGTAGATCAACCGTTTCCTTTACGACGTTCACAATCCATTATATAAAAAACCGGACAATGGATTATGCAACGAGTGCTATCATATTCAATATTGGGCATCTGCGTTTTAGAAGAAAAAATTCAGACTGAGATCGGAACTGTGGCTTGAAATGTGACCAAGTTTCTATAAAAAATCCGGAATTCATTATCTGTTTAGTGCATTAAAATAAAACAGTGAACGGAAACTTTGATTTTTTTAATAAGAATTATCGATTATTCTCTTTTATGTCTATGGGGAAGAATTTTTATGGTAAACTTTATAGAAGTGGACATCGCTCGACTTGTGAACGTAGAAACCTGATCCAAAGAAAATAAGACACTTTTCTGCTGTGTTCAATAGAATCCAATTCACCGAACTGCACTATAAAGTCTTATTTTTCAGCACTTATGGATAATCACTATACATAATATAGCGGAAAAGCTGCTCCATAATTGATATTCTGGTCCTGATTTAGTGTGACAACGCCTCACTCCAAAGAATTAAGTTAAGGAAAAAAGTGGGAGAACAAAATTCAAACTTCTTGGACTGCCATCTTTCTAAATTTTCAAGGCATAATATTTTGAATATACATTTTCGCAGTCATTTCAAATTAGTATTCAATTTTATATAGTCAGGCCAAGTTCTTCGTGAAATTCAGAAATAATTCCGAAAGTCAACACAAAGAATGAAATGCAGTCATTGCTTTTTTACTTGATAATTTTATTTCCATTCAATCGTATTTTTTTTTTTTTTTTAATGTTTATGTGATTAAATATCTTTCTAAGATCTTAAGCTAGCAGACACTTAAGGAGATAGTTAAGTCAAAAACTAAGAAAAGTATTTAATAATTTATATGAAGTGTGAAGTCAGTCGGTCAAGACTTTGAGCTTTGTGGCTAACGCATGATACGAAGAATCAGAAAAAGGAAGGACTAAAGACCCAATGTTACTACAGGCCTTGACCCCTCGCGGGTTGTTGTGCCAACGCAGTAGTAGAAATATTAGTATGTTTTGCTAATTATCGTTCTTCAAATTTCCAATATATTTTTTTAACAACGTCCCTCAATTCATGGTTAAAGTTCCTTATAAATATAAGCCGTGGAGTGTCCATAAGAGACGTTATCTAACCTAACCTTGTAAAATATGTATTTAAAAAAAAATTGACAAAATATTGTCATATGTGGATTAATAGAATCCAGGAGGCTACGAAGGCTATAGATGTTATGTGAAATTAATGTTTACTTGCTAATGTGTTAAAATAATTAATTATAAATGATGGGAATAAGTCCTGATGATGGGAAAAAATACCCCGAAACGTCGAAAAAATTATTATTATTATTATTATTATTACTGCTATTATACCAATTTTATGTTCGAGTGGATCTAGAGAACCATAACTCAACAAAGCCCACTGATTTCCTATCAAAATAAAAATTAGTGAGCCAAATTAGGATTTTAAACGGTTCTGCGCGGTGTCTACACTTTTTTTTTTCCTGACGGATTTCGAGATATCGACGATTATATTCTTAAAAAAAAATATATTTATTTAATCTTTTTCGATTTTATAATAATACTAATTAGAATTTTTTTAATGTAACTTTATATCATAAGGCTAGAATAGCAAGTTGAATCGACATGCCATTGAAGGATCCCGCTGACCCGAGAATGAAACAGATGTTCCCCGACGTCTCAAAAAGCTGCCATTAGAGAACGGAAGTTTATAAGGTTCACTTCACATCCTATCGCTACATCTACCAGCCTACCGCTCAATTATCATCCACTAAATATTAATTATCTTTCTCTACAAAGGTCAACTGTTTTCTTGGACAAATTCCTTAATACATATTCACTTATGTCATAGAAAAAAAAAACTGCTTCCCACAAAACATATAACTCGGATGATTTCCAATCATATAAGTCTTAAATATTTTTTCAAGCCCCATATTTCAGATATAACACATGAAAGACCGAATCATCATTTATTGAATATTAGAAGATACGCTCCTTATCGTATTTTGATAAATTATTCGGTATAACTTGTGAGGATTTTAATTATTAAACCATACCCCTTGTTTTGGATTATACAATAAATACCCAAGCATGAGTCCTTTTGAAGTATTTATGAAAATCAATTTTCTTACTCTCTATTACATTGTTATAAAATTTTTACTATTTAACATATGTAGAAGACTACCAGCTTCATTGAATTTATAGATAAAGCATCATGTGAGAAATAGTAAATGCAGTAAAAAGAGGTCATTTTTATTACTTCAAAAAATTCAAAAATTAATAACGTACCAATTTAATGATAATGCATGAATTTAAGAAAAAAAAAATCAAAAAAGAGATGTCAGTTAGACTCACAGTAGCCTCATTAAGATAACTTATTTAATAAATCCAGTGCAGTGGTTCCCGACCCGCACAGTTCTGTGGAAACTAAGCAAGAAATTGAACCATTCGCGGACCACTAAGCCAGAAATTGAACCCCCCCCCCCCACTTAGGAATTAGAATGCTTAAAAGTGCATTTTGGGGCACTTTTATTGCGTATTTACCTGTTTAAACTTTTCAACTGACACTCAAATCTTAAGGAAAGATAAACAATGGAGCAGTTCTATCAACAAGTCCTCACGATAAAATTCATATCGTATGTATATATCGCAGTCTTAAATGCTTTCATATACTTTAAGGAATAAAAATTTTGAGAATAAAATGAGGAATATACTCATAAGGATTCTGAAAAAATGTGACTAAATCATAGAGAAGTAAAAAAAAGAAACACTGCTATATAAATACAAAATTATAAGAAGGAAATAAAAGAAAGGGCTTAAGAATGGACAAAAGTTCGGAACATAGACCAAGGAATATTAAATGAAAAATAAATGTAAAAAAAGGGTTAAATTATACTTGGAAATAAATGTATGATTATTATAAATAATTTTTGATAAATTATATATATTTATACAAATGGTTTATTTTTTTATATTGTTTCATTTTTAAAGAAACATACGAAATTTTAAGAAAAGAAAAATTGAATTTTCTTGATAAATAAGTCAATTTCATTGATTAATTATTAAAACATCGATGTTTCAGAAACGGATAGATCGATGTCACGGTCCTAATCAGGCGGTATTGTTTTTATCAGAGTCATCAAAACTCGGCGTAATTCATTGTCTAAGAGAACATTCAGGAAAGAATCACCGGCTAATATGGGATTGTGAACAGCTTTGGATAACTTCTAAGGATTCAATGTGAGCCATAGATAGAGCTCAGTTCATTACGTTATAGAATCAGTCCATCAGTACAGCCGCCAGTCAAATACCCATTGATACATTTCGATAAGTATTTAAGTTTAGAAACACGATCTCTTAAGAACATCTCGTTTGAAACATAAAAACACTTGATAAAAAAATGATGACTCGAAAATAATTTCGGAATAAATTGTACCTCTTCAAGTCGAAATAACAAACTATTTACCTTTTCAACTCAATTATATATGACATCGATATATGACAAATTTATTAAAAATATCACTTCTGTTAGTGATATTTTTACTTATTGTGACAATAATAAAGTATATTGTCTGACTGTGTTTAATCAAACATGCCAAAAAAGGTCACAAGGTCTCTCTGAATAAATAAAATCCGCTGCCAGTTATAGTTTATCATAGGCGGACTTGGATATTATTGGAATAATAATTATTTAAAGAACTAATAATTTTTTTATGAAAGTATTTATTATTCTTTGGCTCGTTTAATATCATTATTTCATTTTTAATATCAAACTTGT
The DNA here is from genome assembly GCA_948150685.1 of Rhaphigaster nebulosa. Lineage (NCBI taxonomy): Eukaryota > Metazoa > Arthropoda > Insecta > Hemiptera > Pentatomidae > Rhaphigaster > Rhaphigaster nebulosa. Next base: position 138,008,075 of record OX411307.1, read on the forward strand.
TATTTATTGGCCACTCCTTATTCAGGAATTTTAGATTGAAACGTAATGTAATGATGATCCTCAGATATTGTAATTATATATATTATATGTAATACTCGACACAGCATTGACTTAAAAACAAGAAATATTTTTTTAAAAAGTAATACTTGATATACTTTTAAATATATATATGTTAATTAGTTATAGTACATATGATTATAAATAATTATATGTTAATTATTTATTAAATGTTTATTTTCCCACGGCATAAATCTCGCGCTTCATTCTCTGGAAAGGTGTGAAGTCTGTCGAATAATCCGTTCTTTCTGCCCTAGTCAGAGTACATCATGGTACTAAACGCCAAAAATTAACAACAAATATATATTAATTATTAATCGTATATATATCTTGTACGAAAAATTATTAGAAAAATAAATAAATTTTCTAATGAAATAAAATATTATTTACAAATAAAAAAATATGTTATTCACAGATCTTTAATTTTTATACATATATATATATATATATATATATATATATATATATATATATATATATATATATATATATATATATATTTCAGATATCGATGTTTTTTCTTTATTTTCTATTAAAATAGTTCAGGGACTTTTTGTTATTGATTTTTTAAAAATAAAACATAAACTTATTAATCCAGTAGTATTTAAAAAAAAATGAAGAAGAATTTTCACACCTTTACCATTAAAAAAATTCCCAAAAAGCTAATAATTTTTTTTTTTTATAGGAAAAGCTTGGCTTTGCGTTAATAAAGAAACACACAAATAAGAAAAAACAAGATATATTTTTTTTTCTTTACAAACACTTTCTTGAGAATTTTTTTTATGATGTGACATTGAAGTAAAATGATTATCTTTGTTAATAAATGTGTATGTAAAATTAAGTTTAAATATAAGACGAAATATCATTTCTTGATGTTATCATGTAGCAAAATTAGCTGATTGTACCTGATTCATAAAATCTAAATTGATATCTCGTATACCTTCATTATGGGGAACTCACCTCGAAACGTTGCTAACAATTGTTGAATTTCTCAATAAAGAAAAAAATTGGTAGATTTCTTATTCACTAATTCCCAAGAAATTATTTTAATCTTCCTGTTACATTTCGAAATTTAGAGATTTACAAACACTTAATTTGTATGATCTTTTTTTTTTTTACAAAATGAAACCAAATTAGAGAAAACTTTTTTCTATGAAGTCAATCTGAGCTTGTTCCTATTTAATATATATTTTTGAATTGATATTTCTGACAATTTCGATAGATTCTTTGCTTCTACATGATGGAGAAGATGAAGGACACCTTAACAAAACTGTTGTTGTAGCTATAAAAAAGGTTTTCCTGGTCTGGTTTTGTAAATAATTATTAGAAATGAAGTGTTTATAAAATGAAATCCTAAATAAAAAAGTCTGCTTTTTTATTTATTTGTTTTTTCGCGAATTTTTATCAACGTTGTGATAAATAAAAACTAGTTCGTTTCCTTTTTTTTTTTTTTTTTTTTTTTTTTTTTAATGACTGTCGTTTGGCTTAAAAATAAATTAAATTCTTAATAACTATTTACAAGTACAAGAACATGGCCTAATGTTATTAATCGGAATTTTTTTTTTCAATCCAATCATGAGCTTACGAACACCAATCTAGGTAATGAAAATTTCATTTAATTACAGGTTGCATCCAGAGGCAACAATTATATTTCTTTTATGAACGATGGAATGCTTAAAAAAAAACAATTGAATTTGAAGTTAACTTTTTTATGTAAAGTTAATTTTTTAAAGATACTAAAAAATAACCAATTTAAATGAAAATAATATTTAATAAAAAAAAATTATACATGACGTAGGTATTTTCCTCGTCATAAACCTGAAGGGCAGTGTAGCCATTGGTCGGTTATTAAACATCGGTCTAAAAACATCGATGTCTTTGCCATCCTTACTCAGGAAGCTAAGAAATACTCTTTGAGTCACCTGAAACTACGAAGCTCTTACGCAACCCCCGGCTACATTGAGGTCTTTTATTTCGACAGCCCCCTCCCCCGCCCATCCCATTCAACCGATTTCGTAACCTATATCCCTCTTTATAAGGGGCGATGGTTATTGACCCAACTTGCGTAACATTTTGCATAGCATCGATCTGATCCACTTTGTTGATAGGATATCGCTTGGCCATAATCTATGATTAATTGTATGCATATATGATGATTAATTGGGTTTGAGGTTTGAAACCGGAAAAAAACAAAACGTCAAACTATAGTTTTTTAATTATTAAGTTCCTGTAGAAAATAATATTAAAACAAATATGGTAATTGGCAGTAGTGGATTTAGTCATAGGCAGACTAGGCACTTGCCTGACAATATAACAATATTTGGGGAGCGGCAAAATTTAAGTGAGATTACATCTTTTTAATCAAACAGCTCAATTAAACACACAAATATGTGTGTGTGTATATATATATATATATATATATATATATATATATATATATATATATATATAAAATTATATCTACTATAAAGTAATAAGTGTTTTTGGAGATGAGAGTGGCTGGAGCCTCACAAGATAAACATGTGTATGGGATCAGGTCGTAAAGCTGTTCCAAGAAACATTTACCTTGTTCGTAACTATCGCGATACAAAAGTCTCATGTCGCAGGTTCCCCGATGGAAATGGGTAAGATGCAATGTTGAGCTACGGGGCGGGGAAGGGCGGCTGTAATTCAAAGAGTTGCTCGTCATTACAAGTGTTAGCATTCTGGAGACAATGTCATCATTTTATAATAAAATGGTAATAGTAATGATAATATCGCATTCTATATAATGCATAATACTGAGGCATTCTGGGGTTAATTTTACCTTTTTTAATTTTAATTTTTCGAGAAGTTTAATGGCTCTCAAAAATAGATTTCTCTCCAGTACCGTTTATATTTACTTGTTTTGCTAAATTATGGATGATTTTGCGAATAGTCGCTCAACTGCGTTGAGTTGCTAATTTACACTTGAAATTGAACAGACCAATAGACAATCTTAAATAAGTGAGGCTGGACGAGCCGAATGCATATATATCTTTATATCTAATCCAGCTCATAAAAATAAATGGATTAATGAACGTCATTGGAAATATAATTGTATTAAATAACAACGGTGTATAATAATGACGATACTAAGATATTTGGCAAATAAGCAATTTAGTTTACGCGTAATATAAGAAAACCATAAAAAGGAGCATAATTGGACAAAAACCTGTGATGGTAAGAAAGGCAACATGTACAATAGAAGTTTTTATAGAGAGAAGATGACCTGAAAATGGGCAACTAAGTCCGAAGTTTATACAGAAGTTTATACGAAGTTTTATGGGTAATATACATATGCAATTTAATAACCAAAAAAATCAAGAAAGACTCTTCGAAAAGAAAAAGTTTTTATAAAGTTTTATCTATGTTTTTTCATGCTAATATCATTGAATTATTACCGCACAAATTAATTGCACGTAAAGCAATTTCTTGTAGCATGTTACTACATGCAACTGACTCATGTGGACAGTATAGGGACAAAATATCGGGCCTGTTCTATAAATTGTACTATAATATATAATCGCAACTTTGTGCTAAGGTATGTACTAAGCTTTAAGCTTTAGGGCTTCAAGAGTTCCCTGGAGGCAGAGGAAGTGCGCACGAAACCAAGATTCTATTTCCCAGACGAATATGTCACCAAAAAATATTTCGAGGAGGGAATATCTTTCATTCAAAGCTATTTACTAATGCAATTCACCACCAATCCCTTCCCTCCAATCCCAGAATAAAATTAATATATCGCCGTGGCATCTGTGAAGTAAGGACAAGACATTTTCGATACTTTACCACTGTGTTAATTGAATATATCCGATACCTCGAAAAAGCAGATCACGCTCACTCTCGCGCGTATCGTCCCTATAGAAACTGTAATGGAACGAATACGAAAAATGCTTTTTTTTTTTCTCATTCGATACTTTACAGTTGTTGGGACGACGATATGTTTACAAGTCATCGGTTTCAAAACAAGATTAAAAACAAAATTGTGAAAACTTATTTCTAAGAGATGATCATCAGCCACTGCAAAATTCGCACCCAACAGATATAACCCACGAAATACCTATGAAAAATATCTGATGTGGGCAACACATGACTTCCTTGTACGCCTATTAAATTATAAATCCGTGGCTCAAAAAGTGATACTGAATTTGGTTACTAGTTTCCAAAGATTGCAGTAAAAACGACACTCGGCGTCCCAACATCCATCTATTGACACACACACACACTCTTGTTACTGGAGGTCTCATTCCGTTATTATATGTCGTTTTCCTTCAGTAGGTAACTAGTTTCCAAGATATTTCTTCATGTTCCGTGACAACAATAAAACTGTCAGCATTAGAAATCGACAGTTTCGACATTTTAAGCGGAAAAACCCACATAACTAATATCTTATTCTCATGCTGCAGACTTGATGATCTCACAAATGGGGAGGAAAACTAGTATTTTACACTCATTTTTAACACTTAAAACAAGTAATAAAAATGTTTACTTGTATTGGAAACCAAATTGCGTTTGTAACCTTTATTACCTAAGCATATGATTTCTCTTTTAATTTAAATATAATTTTTGATGGAAGCTTATTATGACCTTCAAGTAAAGTACCCTTTTCGGCTCACGAATCTTAACCAAAATCTAGTAAATACATTTATATCGATATAAAAGTCCTATTTACCAAAGTTGTTTTACATTATATTTCAAAATAATTTTTGATGAAAGTCTAATATGACCTTCAAGTAAAGTACCGCTTTTCCGGTTTTCCAATTTAGACCAAAATCCAGTATGTTATTTAAATCGATATATAAATTATAAATACTAAATTTGAGAAGTTTCTCATAGTATTTTAATATAATTTTTGATGGAAATCAATTATGACCTTTAAGTAAGGTACCACTTCCGGTGATCAAGTAGTGACCAAAAAGGTAGGTTCACAACTAGATTTTACGACAATCGTAAATACAAAATTTCAACTTTCTACGGCTAACTGTTTTTGAGTTATGCGAGATACGATCGTACGTTCGTACCATACCATTTATACCATCCGGATGGTCAAAATGGATATTTCCGTCGAAATCTGAAAACCGAAAATTTTCGCGATTACAATACTTCCTTTACTTCGTACAAGGAAGTAAAAAAATACAAAACTGTTTAATGAAATCAATTAGTTATATTTGTTTTTAAAAATATTTTTAGTTAATTTTGTTAAGATGTACTAACTTTGCAGATTTTAAGTAATTGATGCGTATATAGCGAGAAAGTGATATAATTAAAAAAAAAAAATTGAAAAGTTAAGACATTACTCAAAAGCATGTAGTTGTAATAACTTTTTTTTTTAGTTATAATAGGTTCTGGTAGTAATTTTTATTTTTTTAAATTACATCACGCTGTCAATTTTACGGAACAATAGTGATAAAATATTAACGGATGTAATGCAATTTTATTAATTATTAATAATATTCTGTTTCGCGTTTAAACAACTCTTGCAATGAATATATTTTTTTCAATTAACCGATTATAAAATCACGGAGTTTGGAAGAAAATAAATTCATGAAACATTCGTTTTTATAGAAAATATTTGATAAAAAAGGAAATCGGTTCTGAAGAACTTCACTATTTTAATCTTCAATCGTGTAAGATAATTGATAATTTATTAATTAATAAGTTTTAATTGAATTCTCTTATATTTTATTACCGTCACTCCCAAAACATTTCATGTGATATGACTAGATTGCTCATATCAGTTTCTGAGAATTTATTGTATCAGAACATACATCTGCCATCATTGTTTTTTTCCTTAGTACAGCTAAGAAATATCCCGTTTTAAGAATTCAATACAGTATCTATTATTGTTAAATAGCATTGATACAATAATTATCTATTAACTGAAATGATGGAATGATGATAATGTATATCAGTTATTATACAGACTGGAAGACCTCAACTGTTTCATTCATCCCCAGTATTTCCTATGCATGCCAATTGACTGAAAATATTAACGAAATAATACCGAAGCCCATTTGAATATGAATCGATAAAACTAAACGGCATTGTCTCGGAACAAGTTATTCGAATCGATCAGGGTTTATGTTTCCCACGTTCGGGCCGAGGGTGGTGGCTCGGAATAAATTGATCAAATAGCACAAGACAAAAAGAGGGTTCTCCTTCGTGTCAATCAGAAACTAATTTATGTCTTTCCTAACGGTCCTAGCTACCGCTCCATTTAAATTAACCCCTATGGCTTTGTAATTAAATATATATATATATATATATATATATATATATATATATATATATACATATGTGTGTGTGTATACATCACTTAAAGATGATTTATTTTGTTTTCGCTTAACAAATTTTCTTTGTCTTGTTTGTTTGCTTATTTTGTAGTTATTTAATTGTCTATCTATTTATTACCATTTGTGATGTACATATTATTTTAATTATTATTATTATTACTAAACTATCGCACCTGGACTATATGTCTGTGATGAGAGGGTCTAAATTTATCTTCATTAAGGAATGAACCAGCTTTTCTTACATTTTATTCATTTCTCAAAGTTTCAAGGTTTATTTTCATCTTCTTCAGGCTCTAAATATATAAATATGGCATATCTTCAGTTTTCTTCAATAAACTGGAGAAAAAAGTTTTATAATTTCAAATTTGGTAAGACTATATGTTAAAGATGGGTCACTACAATGATTTACCTTATTTTCTCTAATATTTATAAAAGTTTATATCATCATGAGGGAAAAAATATAAACAAAATGCGAGGAAAGCTATTTCATTTCCTTGTAAATATAATAAACTATTTTTTAAAATCGCATATATTATTAAAAACATGCAAGATTTAAAAAAAAAATATTTTTCTATTGATTTTGAGAGACTTAAGTATTTTAAAAAATTACACATTTCATATATATATATATATATATATATATATATATATATATATATATATATATATATATATATATATATTTGTTTTTTACTTAATTGGGTAAATATATATTTTTTTTCTAAATCACTTACTCTCTAACTTTTATCATCTAGAAAAAGATTACCGATTTTTATAAATATTTTTGTTGAATATTTATAAATCTGAGGATGGCAATGTTTTGATCACGTTAATGTCAATATACGATCCTGCCTTACAAGTTTCGTGACCTCGTATCCAAATGGAACATGTATTAAGCAGTGAGCGGATTTATATCATATTTCCATTTTATGTTATTTATTTTAACGACTAGAATAAAATTTCAAATGACAGTAATGAAATGTCATTAAAAAAAAAATTAAATTTCATTAAAAAAAATAAAATAAATAAAAATATAATTTTAGCTTTGTCTCCTGGTTTTCATTGTTTGTTGAATAATGAGGTCAGCAGGAAGTGTGCTGGAAAAAATTCCCTTAAATCATTATTTTAATCCAGTTATTTTATCGTTGCTAGCAAAGGAGGGGATCTGACAATTTAAATAACTTTCCGAAACAACTTGCTATGGTTGAAGATTGCGACAATGTCGACAAAGATTATGTTTCATCAAGCATTTTCTGGAGGTTCTAGTTCAAATAGTGTTCGAAAAATGTAATCAGGGGCTGATTAACAAGTCAAGAAAATTGGATAGTTTTACTCTATTTCAAATCAACCCAAAAAATATTTTAAATATTTTTGTTGTTACTCATGGGGCTTATTTAATAATATATAGTTTACATGAATCAATGTTTACATATTTTGTATAACTGTGGACATTAGTTTCGAAAAATAGAATATTCAAAAAGTGGAGAAAATCGTGCTAGATGTTTAAATTTTACATGGTTGTACTTTCTGCCTTGAAATAACCTGAAAATAAAAAAACGAATCCAAAGCCATATAGAAATAGAAATCTCAGTTTCGAAAAATGGCGTTAGATATCTTTTTGAATTGGCATTTTTGAATTTTTGAATTAACATTTTTGGCTTTTTGAATTGGCATACCCATGTGGCTTATTCATAAACTTCAAAACCGTTTAAAAAATATATATATATTTCCACGGCCTTTATTTCGCCGCTTCAGTAGCTTAATTCCGAAAATTAAATATTACAGGATAGAGTTTTTTTAGCGTTTAATGATATGATTATACAAACCAATTTTTTTATTTTATTACTTAGCCCTGAACCTTGAAGAATATTTTTGTAATTTTTTATTTAAAAAATATATCCTCACAAATTTTTTTGTAAATTTAATGTTTTTTACAAAAAAAAAAAAAAATATTAAAACAATATAAATCACTAAACTTGGCAGAAAATTTGAATAATAGAACTGTATCATGAGATTAAGTGAATTAAAGAATTATCATATGTGATACATTACCAAGTTGAGGTTAAGCATTATAGAAAGAGATATATAAGTATTATAGAGATAGAAAGCTTCTGCATCAAATTCGCAGTAGTTTGAACAAAAAGACAAATTTGGAGACAGTAATACTCTGAATCGGCGATTTATTTAAAATTTATTATTTAAAGGCTATATACATTTCAGAAATTTATTTTGATGTGCTAAAATTAATTACGTTGATTGGAAATATTGGGGAAAAAACTAATTTCAATAAATTTCGAATATCTACATTTAAGTCTTCTTGTACACAAGATACTATGGAAAATATTCCCTTGATATTTCGGCTTATAATATTAGAGGGTAACGATCTAGCAATTAATAAAAGACAAAAAACATAATAAAATCCCCACTATTTCAAGTAATGATTAGTATGCTGTGTATGTAGCAACCCAAGGTATTTGGGCAGCATTGCTGTAAATAAAGCATTTCTCACTCTCTCCAAATGTAAGTACTCATTTGATTTTACCTTAAATAAAAATAAAACATGGATATGAATGATATAATGAAACGGTGGTAATTTGACAACAGCTGGTAAATTTAACCTGTCGAGAAAGTTTTTATGATACCTCCTCTCACCCCCCCCCCTCCCCCCGGCAATCGATTCAGTACTCCACCGAGGGTGCTAATTAGGAGGAAGAGACTCATTGTCGAAGGTGGTTGTTGCACTGACCAAATCAATCCCTAGCATCTTTTTGCGTAACATCTTTATGTATGTATACATACATACATACATACATATATATATATATATATATATATATATATATATATATATATATATATATATATATACATATATAATCTTAGTGATCCAGGAAATAAAAACACGTATACCCGGATCAGCTCCAATGTTGTTAATCAAACATTTTACATTTTTATTTAATTGGTAATGTTGTACTCCAAAAAAAACAGTTCCTATAAACATGGGCCACTTATACAGCAGAGCTGAAGTAGAAAAAAACGCGTTTTTCGTCCTTGTTTTTTAGACGTTCAAAACACAAACACCGCCGTACTACAATGGAATACTGCATGCATACCTGTAGCTGTGTTCATGAGAACTAGCGTTTAGTACTGGATTCCGGAATGAATCTTATTCCAACTTGATCGGTTAACAGATCATATTGGAGTAAAATTAATCCTTTGCAGCTAAAACCACAAAAAAAATACTTTTTAATTTCACCAAAATATTGTCGGTTTTTGTTTCCTTCTTCTTCTCAGTTTTTAAAAATTATGTTTTCTGAAGAGTATCCGAAATCGGTTGCGAAAAAGTGACTTACGGAAGGATGATAAATGATTTATTAAGGGTTAAGGAAAGATTAATTTGTGAATATTGGAATAAAATTTTTGGTCCAATTAATCCTTGGTTTTAAAGGTCGTGTTGGAAAAGATATTACTCTGGATAATAAAACAGCGGTGCTTTGGTATGCTGATGATATGTTGCTGTTAGATGAAGATGCGGAAACCATGCGTTGATAAATGCCGATAAAGAATTAGTTCTCGATATAAATGCGAACAAGTTATATGGTTAGTAGTAAAAGTGGCGATAATTATGAAGATAAAGACATTGCAGAGAGCACGTTCGAGTACGTAGAGGAATTTAAGTAGCCGGGGTTTTCATTAAAAAAAAAAAAAAGATATTCAAGAGGAAATAAAATCGGGTAATGCTTGTTATTTTGCTTTTGCAAAATCACTCAGCTCGTGCCCTCTTTTCAGAAACTTAAATGTTAGAATTTATAAAACTGTTATGCTTGCAACTTTTCTTTATGGGAGCTCACATTAATAAGAGAACTACGTCAAAAAGTATTTGAAAATAAAGTTTCGCCTTGAATATTTTGAGTCAAGAAGAATGAGTTAACCGGAGAATTTAAGCGGTTACACAATGCCGAATTGCGTTAACTGTACCGGTAAATATAATCAGTGGCGTAGAGTAGGGCGAAGAGGGCGACCGCCCCGGGCGCCGCTTAAAGGGAGCGCCAAAATGCCCAAATATAATTTTTAATATTTTGTTTTCCTCCTTTTTTTAGGCTCCGAAAAGATTTATTTTATTGGATTTAAGTTTAACATACCTTTAAATTATTAATCATGAAATAATATGTATAGTAAGCAGATATGGACTTACGATACCGAAAGACACAAGTAAAATATCGACACTTTCCTTTCAATACCAAGTAGTTTTGGTATCGACACCACTGATTCAATATTCCTTTCAATATCTTAATGGTATCGAATATTCGATTTAATTGAATTAGTGTCGGTATCGATACTTTGTCGGTATCGTATTTCCCTAGAAGCAGATAACCTGAAATTGTGGCAGAGGGCGGCAGAGCCGAAAATAGGACTTTAGCGGGGGAGGGGAGGAGGGACGCTTAATTTTGCCGCTCCTTCTTTCACCCCTTTATAATAAAATTCAGCAGTTTTAACAGTAGTTTAGGTGAAATATTTTTTAAAATAAATATCATCTCTTGATAGTAACTCGTTTTATTGACTGAAAGTCAAAGTCAAAATTATCAAAAAGAAGAAACAAATATTTTTTTACTTAAAAACAAACGCACTTAAAAATAAACATTCACTCGAAATTTGCCGTCCTCTAGTTTCTGCCGCTTGGGGCAAGTGTCCCCTGTGCCCCCTTGTTCCGGTTCTGGGGAGTGGCAGTCTATAAGATTGCTCCGGGCGCCAGTTGACTTAGCTACGCCACTGATTATAATTGAGGTGATGTCATTACAGCGGTTGAAATGGGCATATAAAGTTGTAGGGGTTAGTAACGGACGAATGACTAAAACGGTAGTTACCGCAGAACCAACGTGTAAACGTCCAAGGAAAAGACCGAGGATTGTGATAAGAGGTTGATTCTTTTAGTTTTGACGGAGGTCTTTGGAGGGAGATATGTCGGTGACGATTGGTGGTATCGGCTCCGAACCTTTGCTTTCGCTAAGCCTTTATTTACTATTATTATAAGGGCTGCATTCAGTATCACTACATTTTAATTAATTTTCTATTCTTTTTCTCTTTTTTTTTTTTTCTAGATTATCAAAATTAATTGCTTAATCAATTTCGGGCACCATTTAGAAAGTATTAATTTTAGGATTAATAAATAAAATCGTATTTTTGCCCTATCAGAATGGTGTTAGTTTCACTGTAGTTTTGATTAGCGAATGAGTCGATCCGAAACGTTTTGATAGAACGCGCACAATTTTGGCGAAATAGTCGGTAGATACTTTCAAATAAAATACAATTTAAAAAGACTTTGATTTTTTTTTTTCAGAAACTTTGGAATAATTTTAAGCATATTTCATCAATTCTTTTGGAAAAATTAATAAATTTGTTTGTGTTGAAAATATATTTAAATAAAATCAGATTAAAATGGATTATCACAGGAGTTATATGGAGTTGAGAAAACACGTGTCAACGTTTTTTTGTTTAATTTTATTGAACCACTGAAGTATCGTTCAAGAAATATCGTAATTGCTGCCATCCTTACGTTATCTAAAGATGATTGACAAGTGCTGACTCCCCATTCAATCAAGCTCCGACGCGACATTTGGAATACTTCGAGGATGGGAATGGCTTGTTGAATGCTGTTGTATTGCCTGTCTAATTGTGAGATGGATCCCATCTCAGGGAGCCGGCATATTGCAGAGTGGACAGCATTTTATCATAGCTGACAACTTGTGCAACTTCAGCTTGTAACTTCACCTACTGTAAACAGTAGGGAATAGTCTGTTCCAATTAGCCAATTAGGATGACGGATTTGGTTTTCGGATTATAATAAAATTATTTTTTGTTTTTTATAATTGTTTAGAGCCTAAAAATATATATTTTACTCGCTTATTTATCCAACATGGACCATAAGCACGGTTAGGATAGGGCCTGAAATGTTCCTCAAAATAATATAGTCTGTAGAATTTAGCTGTATGCTCACTTTTATCTATTTACTTTTTTCTTCGAAAACCCAATAACATAATATGGCTGATACTGCAACCAAAGCTACAGGAATAATCATAGTGATAAAACCTGGAGCCCCTAGCGCTTCTTTCAAAATTTCTTAATTATTCAAGTTAGTTAAAAATTTTGGAATCGTTATAATAAACTGATTCATTTAATTGGTAATGTCACTTAATTTCGCACACTTCATAATAGTACTAATCCGGTTACCCCTGCAGAAATTATCAACAGCCTATGACTCAGTCAAGACACACAACAACGTAATGCTCATTCAAGACTGATATACAAAAAACTGCTCTTCGTTTCTGACTACTTTACTTAATCAATAAACGCTCCAAACTCTCAAGATAAAATTAAAAGAAAAAAAATTAAATAATCTTGACAATAATAAAGCCTATATACATGTAGCCTTTATGGCTCGAAAATAAAATCCACTGTTATCTAACTTTACTTTCTGATATATTTCCAATATCCCTCCGATGCCCATGGAAAGGAGATGGACGCGGGACTAGCATGAATCTGTCATTGGAATGCTGCCGATAAGTAATTTTCCCACGCCACTTTCTGGTCAGATTAATATGTTAACTCAACATACATATTTACTTCTTGTATAAGCGCAGTTCTAAATATTATTTTTTTGTTACAAAAAACATATCTTTATAAAGTTAATATTCAATATAAAAACAACTGCCTAATCAATAAATATAAAAAAATTTAATTCTAATCAGGTAGAATTTTCAACCTGGGTGATCGGAATGGTAAGATAATATATAAGGCTTAGTTGACAATTTAAAAAACTTAAAATCAAAATTTATTAAGATAAAATGTTAATCATTCTGAGTGATTAGAACCGAAAGTTCCATCACTAAGAACAGAAATAGGACTACAAATAAATTCTGGCTAAAGGCAAAAAAAACGAAATGTGAGGGTGTGTGAGAGTGAGCATAGTAAAGTGGGGGAGTGAGGATGAGGGAATATTACAAGGAAATAATAACAATAAAATATAAAAAATATATAGAATTTTGACAATGATATCCAGAGTATGTATGAACACTCTTTTTTTATTAGTTTTTTTTTTTTTAAATAGCGACTGATACAAGTAAGACGAAATAGAGATTACGGATTTTAAGAAATGACAAAAAAAGTGTAGAAATGAAAATTATAATATTAACGAATAACGCATGAGAGTGTTGTCCTGAAGAAGGGGAAATTCCCCGAAACATCGAAAAATCTGAGGTAAAAGTATTGAAATAAAATAGAAAATCAGAGGAAGAAAATTACTTCATTAAATACTACCCAAAATTAAAAAATATATAAATATAGTTTTATTGAAATATCTTTAGTTTAAATATTTTTTAGTTAAATTATTAGACTATTATTAAATAATTTTACATTCTTATTTTTATTATTATTTAATTATTACAAAGCGTATGAGACGGATTAATTTTAGTATTTTAATAAAGCATCTGAATTAGAGATATATTAAACGAAATACATTTTTTATAATAAATAAAAAGTGAGGCTTGAGAGTGTGAGGGAGTGAGGTTTTTGTACTTTCTCATTGTTTATTGATTAGGCCTTAACTTTAGAGCCTTCATATTTTAACAACACACCATATCCCAGGAAACCTGAAGAACTACAATAGAAATACGTCAAATATTTAACATACCCTCTCTATTCAATGAGCAGGCGAGTGAGGATCACCAAACACAAATCACACTTTTTAACTTAAAATCTCACAATCACAGAATTTTAACTGAAGTTTCTCACAACATCGGTTACAATTCGGTTTGGAGGGATTTGGTAAGGCTTGCCAACTGTTTTCTCAGTTGTAGAAGGTGATGAGTTTACTTGGTGCTCTTTGTTGAAAAAAGTGAGGTACAAGGCTAAGGGACAAGAAATTAATTTAACTAATTGTTAATGTAATTTGTTTTTCTTTTATGAAAATAATGAGCTGGTTCGCACACATAATTTATTTTTATAGCGATTGGTTCGGTTTTCTAGCAGCTTAACAAAGTCAATGCAGATGAAAATTCAAGCAACGTCAGGGAGTGAGAATTTCAATGCTTAGAACATGTTTGCAAATATAAAATTATTATTAACATGGAAGCTAACCCCTTATAAAAAAATCTAAGACTATGCTTTATCAAAATCAATGAAATTTTTGTTATCAGGTGCATTAAAAAAGCCCGGTTTCTTAATGAGACAATGATTTCTCTATTTTTGAAGAATGACTCATATACGTCTTCCGCGGAATCGATTATGTCAAGGAGAAAAATTATCATAGAAGTAACACTTGACTTCACCTCAAGCGTCAAAAATTTCTGGAATTCGGGAAATAATGTACATAGACTTGACATTTAAGAGCTGCATTGAATCTGGCGATTATAACTTGGGCTAATGCCTCCATAAAGTGTTTTCAACAATCTATAGTTAAATAAATGAAACCATTGTCTGGTCTTTAATACAATAGTAACACCCGTGACTCGTGCGTTATTACCTGTTCCCTAGGGCTTTGCTCTAACATTTTTTTTTTTTTTTTTTGTAGGGCAAAATCTAAAATTTCCTAACAACTTTTGACTGGATTTTCCAGCAATATTAAATATTTTAATTTTTCTGCCTGGACCTGAAATTTTTACTTACCTGTTGCGAATGTTGGCACTCGACAACAATATATATTTTCGCAGTTTGATGTAGATTGCATTTCTATATTGAATAAGTGTTTGTAGATTTCGTTATCGAATCGCCAGGACAGCTTTCCTGTAAGTTCGTAGTTGAACAGAAAATTATTTAATGCGTTATGTTGTGAAAGTCCACCAGGATATTGTTTCAAGGGCATCCCCCGTTTGGTTTTGTTGTTTGTCACCCTTATGTCCTCCGATTAGTAATTACGTAAGTAAGGGTAGATTATCTACAGGTTAAGAACATATCTTAACCAGACTGGAAAGGTCTAGATTTTGAAGATTCGCCAGAAAATATAATCCGGTTATCGTAACATGTAGCCAAAAGAAAATATCAATATAAAAAAGATGAAACACGAATGGTCATTGTCCTAATGAACAATTATTTTTTTTAATTTCCTCTTCATAAAACCTCGATGGCCAAAATACAATTAATTGCTGAAGGCTTGGAGTATCGCTCTGTTAATTGTAAACATCCGGGCATCTTATGAAATAATCCAAGGTCATGAAAAAAAGTGATCGGTCGGAATTTGTCTGGTGGCGATTGGTGACTTTCAATTATCAAGCCATGCAAATTTCAACAATTTTTAAAATACATGCTGATTTGGCCATTTCTAAATTATTTTTTATTTTAATGAAGTATGCTTATACCATTTATGTATTGTAACAGCATATTGATATGATTTTATTTAATATAGTTGTAGGTGTATTTTGGATGTATATAATTAGCATTTGAAATTAACATGCTACAATTTTGTTTATTGAAGATGACAGGCTTGAAAATGGGTAAAATGGCCCGAAACGTTTTCAATTTAATAAATGAAAGGATAAAAGAAAGAAGTTGTAAATGGTTTAAATTTCCTGAAAATTATAATAATATAATCATTTATATAAAAAATGAGATTTCATAACATCGACTAGCTTTTTCGAGGGTTTACTTCTATTTCCAAGCAAATCAGCGTTATGAATCTCTACCAACCCATTCTGGTTAGATGCGTTCTTAACCTGTAGATAAACCATCCTTTCTGTCCTAATTGGAGTATATAAGAGCAACAAACAACAAAAACAAAAGGATACCCTTGAGACATTATCCTTATAAAACATCGTGCAGTAAATTATTTTCTGTTCAAATATGAAATCACAGTAAACCAAAGCTACCCTAGCGACCCCTTAGCAAAGAAGGCTAAGAACACTTGCTCGTTCACTATCCGTTACTCGACACAGACGTGCATTGATCTAAGTCAAGGGTTCCCAAACTTTATGATATTATTATTAAAGATTCGTCTTCACAAAAAAAAAAAATACAAACTGAATTAAAAAGTTTATTGTATTAACCATATTATTAAAATTAATAATAATCGAAAAAAGTTAAACCTTGTCTGATATTCACGTTGAGTTTTGAAAGTTGGATGTGGAATATAATTGAACAAATGTATTGAAAAATAGTTTTTGTTTTGATTCGCTAGTCCGTAGTAGCCACAACAAAACATGATTGTAAGGGTAAGTGTACATCACGCACACTTGCCACACAACAGAAGTCTGCACTTGTTACTACTGTTATGTTTTCCTGGGTGACTGCGGACAAGCGCTTAAAAAATAGAAAACTGTTAAGGAGAAAGACACAACGTTATCAACAGGTTGGAACTAATATTTTTATTACTCGTTATACCTCACCTAAGCGAAATTTCGTTGCTTATTTCTGATACATCAGTGTTTAGGCATCATGCTCCTTAAAGGACAGCTCTTGGAGGGTTTGGATTAAACGAGACAATTACGCCCCATGTCAGCCTGCTAAATCATAGACTTATTATTTTATGCTGCGTGATTGTTCATAAATTAACTAAAATTTTATTTTAGTTGAATTTTACAATAAATGTAACGATAAGAGTCGACTTCAATTTTTTCATTGGCTTTTGTAATAATATGATTGGTAACATGTAGGATATTGCTAATGGTGTTTTAACCCCTTCCAATATTCAACGAGTTGATAATCATCATCACATGTTGATCCCTAGGTTAATTCCTAAGAAATAACACACGCGTGCATTTGATAGAATCAAACAAAGGGATAAATCCAGTAATATCAAGCCGTAAAACCAGCTAAAATATAATTAATTTTAATGGGATTCCGTCATTTTAATACATATTTCAAATCATATATTCCATAAAAGTGCATGTACTCGAGAATAAGTGGGCTTTTATCCATTACTAAGTAAATATGTAACAGAGGAAGGGGACAAACAGTGTTGGGAAAGGCTTTAGTTTGATTCGTGTCCGTGGGGGTGGGAGTGCAGTAGTGTCCGGGCCCGATCTCTCACTCCAGTCCTTCACGAATGCGGCAAGGATCGGAATAAGACACTCAATAAATTATATTATTCATCAAGAATAATAAAAAAACTTCGAAAATATGAAAATACACCAGTCCACTAACAGATTTGTGCTTTTAAAAATCAGAACAATCTAAGGAGTTACATGTCCAGAAGAAACGTAAATGAAAAAGCCTGCAAAATCGAATCCTCACTGTCCATATCTCCTACGTATTTAATCAGCAAATCAGGATGTTTAAAATTCTAAGACATTAATTGCTTACACTGTAACCCTTTGGTTACTACGAAAAGTACCTGCTTACAAAACTGTATAAAAATATAACATTAAAAAAAAAAAAATCAATAAAACGCGTTTAACCTCCAAACACGTTACCACTAAAAAAATGAAAAATAATCCGCATTTAAACCATTATCAATTCTAATTTTTTCTATTCTGTTCATTGGAGGTTCTAACAAGTAATTCGACTAAAACAGCAAATTTTATATTATCAGAAGATTGAGCATGTAGCTGAAAAATATCCAAGGATTATGCTTAACATGTTTCTTAATGAGCTATTAGATAGGCAATCAAATAATGAAATTAATCCATAATAGTACTAACAGAATAATTCAGGTGTTTAAAGTAACGAAAAAATGAAGTAATACATGAATAAAAGCTGTCGTTTGCGTTAATAATATTAAGTTAAGATATGTTAAGTAATTAATTATTGCTAAAGTATATATTAAAACCAATTAAAGTATATTCATTAAATACATTATTGAATATACACGAATGAATAAGTTGTGAAAATGAATTATGTACTTAAGTACGAAACTGTAACTATGTGTATAATAAATTAGGATAGTATATAATTCTTTACATATCTAAATTGTTAATATTCATGTTTCC
The DNA here is from genome assembly GCA_948150685.1 of Rhaphigaster nebulosa. Classification (NCBI taxonomy): domain Eukaryota; kingdom Metazoa; phylum Arthropoda; class Insecta; order Hemiptera; family Pentatomidae; genus Rhaphigaster; species Rhaphigaster nebulosa. The sequence continues at coordinate 138,026,361 of OX411307.1, forward strand.
AGATGTGTATAGGCATATATATATATATATATATATATATATATATATATATATATATATATATATATATATATATATATATATATATATATATTAACATGTAAAAGCATTATATATATAAAGTGAACCTTATAGAAGAAGCAAGAAGCTCCTGCCCACTATAGTAATACTCAATTTCATGGATCAAGTAACGACAGATTTAACTCTATCTTCACAACATAATCCAAATATCGTGAGCAATCACTAACACAGCGATGACTACAGGTCAATACCATTAATTACATCATGGCAGTCCTAAGTAAGATCTGAAGTGTATTGATACTACTGATAGCCGCTTATGGATGGCCTTGCACTTGAAGAATCACAATTAATAACGGCTGAAAAAGTCGTCAACCAATGCAAAAGATACAACTGATTTTAAGGCATTGTTCTGAGGCAGAAAAAAGAAAGACTTAATTCAGTTTAAGAAGGGTTTACTGACCTTCATAGGTAAGATCGGACATCAACTCTTAGGATTATCTAGATATCCATGCAAAATGGATATATCTTATTTTGGTTACCTGATTCATTTCTTTGGTTTGTTCACTTTTTATTTTATTAATTTTAGAATATTTCTTTCTTTTTAATTTAGGGAAGGAATCAGATATACATATATATGTATATATATACTTTAACAAGTTTGTTATAATATAGACTGATTAGTCACAATTTTCCATTTACTCAGAAATATTTTATTTCAATTTGAATTCAGTAATTGAGGAAATTTTCATAAAACCAGTCTAACATTGTCTGTTACTTCGAAGAACTGATGTTCTCTGGTTGTTTTCTGTGGTTAGTTGGGGACAAGAGAGCCTAGTTCAGAAGATATGTGACATTAATAGTATTTGAAAGGTGTCTGTTGAGATTCTGCTACCTTTAGACATCTTTCTAGCTTCGGGGCAACGAACCCAGGAAAACCGAACCAATCAATTGGAAAATGTGTATTTCAGGCTAAAAGGCAGTTCTCCAAGTGTATGGGTAAGGGTCGAACTGTATTGGTGGGTGTGGAAAAAAGTGGGCGGCGATTGAAGGGGCCGTGTATTGAGAAGGGAGGCAGCCCTGCGCCCTGGGGGGGTAGAGGCGGGCTCGGCAAAGAAGGGGAGAAGAAAGGGTAGGAAAAAAGCGGGTCGGAGAGTGTGAGGGAGAGAGAGAGAGTGAGAGGAGGCTCGAGAGGAGAGAGAGAGAGAGGAAAGGGTTGGGGCGGTCTGCGCAGGGGACCCACTCTGTGCCTTAGTTCGGGGGGCGGGCGGTAGGGAGCGCGCAATTGCGGGGGGGGAGCAGTCGGCTGGTGTGCACCGGCAGAGGAGGATGAGCCAAGAGTAGACCCCTTCTGTAGCTCGAAGCCGCGATGTCATAGCCTCTTAGAGCATGGATATACATGGTATGCAGTCTATGGACTGGCTTTTCAAGAAAGAGAGAATCTACCTATTGGCACAGTTTTGGCAGCAGGTGAGTCATTACTTATTCTCAGTCCAGTGAAGTGCCCTAATATACCAAAAAATCAGTGATTCGTCAGCGACAAAGTGTGTTTTTTATTTATTTTTCCTTTTTGTGAGTTCCGGCGAACATCGACGGCCACGCGATTTTTTCCTGAGGTACTGTGTTTTTTGTTTATTATTTTTTTTTTTTTAGTTCTAATTTTTGTTTATTTTTTTCGGACACCGGTTGACATTTAATGATTGTTATTTATTGTGTTTGTTTTCTAGTTTATTAATTTATATTTAATTCGCACAACCGACCCACATGCCGTTCCAAATTCAAGCACATATCCGCTTTTACACTACCCCCGCTGATCTTGTTACCTTTTTGACATTTTTTCCATCTATAGTAATCGGTTTCCAAGTTGTGACATGTGCTGCCAAGCCTTAAATACATTCCGATTTGTGTTTTTCCGACAATTTTGTGTTCGAATTATTAAAAGGGTACAAGTGTCTGTTGACAACTCATATTTTCTTAATAGCGAGGAAAGATTATTGTGAACGTGTATTTTGTGCAAATGAAATCTACGCTGTATAACTGAGAATATTAGATATATTATAAACTGAATAATTTGTACGAGACTATTAAAATAAGCCCGTACAAAAATTCCAAATTTGCCCGCTTGACATGTGTGTTCGGTTGTGCCCGGGAAGTGCGAGATATCTCTCTATGAGTTTTTGTCCGCACTTCTTTCGGCTATTCTGAAATCTTACTTTACATACAGCATAAGCTATGAAAAAAATTTAAATAGAAAATGGTTTTTATTACCATTTTACGCGTTTTTCTTTCAAATTTCTTTTACACTTGAAAAATATTGAAGAACCTTCTGTAATACGAATCGGCCAATGTTCTGTACATAGTTTTGTCAAATTTACCGATAACTCTTAATTGGATTCATTCTACAATAGGTAATGGATGTTAAAATATTGTTTTGTCACCTAAGACAAATTATTTGGCACAGTAAATAAATATAGTAGTGAATCCGCAGAAAAATGTGTTGTAAAAATTCTGGTGGGTTATGCGGAGTTCCAGTTTGAAGACTGACATTGAGCTGGAATCGGTTTAAAAATATTCGGAATCTTGCTAATCCATTACTTTGCTTACCTTTAAATTTAAATGAAAATTTTCGACAGTTCACCGCTTCGTCGTTTACCGAAAATTTGAGAATAAGTTGAAAAACAGTGCCTCCGGCTTGTACTAGCGCTGGCCAGTTGTCACTTGAAACAATTTCAAATTTTTATCCGATTTTTACCGGCTCGAATATTCAGGCTCAGGTCAAACTGAATAGTACTTTAAAAAATAACATTAAACCGTTTTTCTAATCCAGTTCTACAGTTTCGAATCACTCATTTCTAACTCTAAATACAAAAAATTAACGGATATTTTGATGTGAATTTGACTGTTAAATTATTCTTAGTTAATATAATAATGTAACGAAGTATCTCGGAGAAGCATGACTGGATTACCAAACTTGTTTGTTGTCCTTTTCCGTAAAATTTAAATTGGTATGAAATTAGAACTTATGAATCTGCTTGGAAGTTATAGATAGCAACTAGGTAAAATTTGACAGAATTTCATTAACGCCATCGTTTTGATAGAGCGATGACGAACTTTGACTAGACTTTTTTCATCCGTCTTTTTGGTTTGCCCTCTGCAGCATACACCTGTTAGCACATTCAGAAATATGTTTTCAAACGGTCGGTTGCTTTTGAAGACATTCTATTAGGCACTCCTACTGGTCTATTTTTCAATTTCATTCCCTTCAATTAAACATTTTTAAGTGTTTTTTTTTTTTTTTTTACATATAAATAACATTCATATATTATTTAATTTTTTTTACTAACCCTGATCTCATTCCGCCAAGAGGTTTTGATAGCCGGTTCGGTCTGGGTTAACTTTGTATATATGATAATAGTGACATATTCTTCTTTATATTATTTTGAAAATAAATGTTAAATTTCATTATTCCGTTTAACATAAAACAGTACATTACTGTATTGGGGCAGATTAATTCAAAGGTGCTATAATTCTATTCTAAAATTTTATATAAAAATCCGAAAGGATTGTGGATACTCTCTTGTAATGAAAATAATTGTCAAATGCCTGTCGTAATTTATCAAAAACAAAATATTTTGTTTAAAAATAGGAAACAAGTTTCGTATATCTATAAATTTTAGCTTTATATTTTTTGAAAATTATTCTATAAATCTGAAAGTATTTAATAAATTAGTGATAGAGATTTGTTAAGGTTGAAGATAGAATCTTTAATAGCACACTGTCCTCAAAGCCTTCACAGTTTACACTTGCATAGTTTGCGAACAGTTTAAGCCAGGCAACTAATGTAGTAGCCTTCATTTCATTATCTTGCTCCCCCTTCAACCCCAACTTAACATCAGCTGTGAAAGTTTTTTCAAAATTTTAAATAAAATTAAAAAAAAAAAATTAATCCAAGATAAAACCATCTCCTCTGATATTTTTTTCTCCTTATTTTTATAATTTTGTTTATAGAGTGATTATATTAGGAAAATTATATATTCAAAAATGTAATGTTGAAATGTACTCATGATAATTCACTCGTTTTTTATCATCAATTCACTTTATTCGGGAAATAAACTAAAACAGCATTAATGTAGAAATTATTTTAAAAAATATGTATAAATTATACAATAAAATCCTATTAATTTATTTGTATTTCGTTTCGAAAAGTTAATATCCCAAATATTTCTTATTATTTATTTTGAATAAGTTTAAAATTCTCATTATATATTTATATACAAGTTCTGGAGTTGTTACTTTGATGACTTGACTGTTACAAGGAGTTAAATAGATCACAGGTGCTTTAAAAAAGTAACGTTTAGAAGTTCATAAAGGTGATGTAGATTCAAAAGTATTATTTATTTTTAAAAGACTTCAGCGATTGAGATTTCGAAAATTTAAAATTATCACTACCATGTTATTGAATACATAAAAATATATTTAGTGCAACTCAATGATGTATATTTGAAATAAACAAAACAAATATTCCCTTTTAGGAAATGAGTAATTAATTATAAGTCCATTCAGATAGAATAAGGATTTAGATGTATATATTTTTTTTTTTCTATGGTATAACAATAAGCTTAAATTCAACGGGTTTATCATGTTAGAGTTCATGCCAATTAATTTCACGCTTGACATTCAAATCCCCTCAAAAGTTTGGCTTGTAAAATAGAAGGTGTTTCTTTTTTTTTTTCTTTTTTTTTTTTTTTAATAAAAACTTACTAGTTTCACCTAGTCATGGTGTTTCTATAATTTTATGAGACATGCACAAGAAATTTTCAGTTATCTTTTATAGGAAAACAAAAAAAGAAAGTGAGTTGGATATGCTATGGAATAGAATTGACTTAGCTGTAAAAGTGCTAATATTCTTTCCTTATTAGGTTCGGATTTTAATTTTTTTTTTCATATATCTATAAGGCCCGTGTATTATTTTATTAATTTATTTTCGCTTAACGAAGAGCAAACGAAAAAAGTAGATATCCGTTTGACGGTTACCTTTGTCGCGTGATGACAAAACTCCTTTATCCAAGTTAAGCACAATCAACAAGTTTACTGCTTAGTGGTCATTAGCTCAAACCTGATCCAGTTCAACCCATATAAAAATCAATTTATATTTCAAAATTAAAAACAAAATGTATATTTTAGTTTTTGTGTTCAAATTATGAATATTACAAAATTCCAATTCAGACATGTTCTCTCATTTTCACATAGGACCGCTTCAAATATGTTCACAAATTTCAGTGATTATTTTAGTTATTTTTTTTAGAAAAAGTAATATTAAACAACCGAAAAGTGTTCCATTAGTGTAGATTGATTGTCCTATTAAGGCTATATTTATTTTCTAGTCCGCATTCTGAGAAGAAAAACATGGAAATTTCTACTATAATTTACAAAATAGTAATAAAAAAACAGATCTTTATAAAGATATAGTTTTAATAATGAAATCGAATTTTAAGTTCTGTCATTCAAAATTCCTTTCAATTGTTTCTGAAATCGCGGCGCCGCCAGTCCTTATCATTATTTCTTGTCGGTCTTCTCATTTTATTTTATATTGTCCAGTGAATTCATTGGTATATACAAAAAAGTGAAATATCTATTATTTTTTGTTGTACATATGTTGATATAAATGCCCAACAGCTCAAGACTGGGGCATTTAAATTATTAGAGCTGCTTTAATTATGGTTTGGTATGGTATAGTTTCCAGTGCCAACAGTTTGGTATATTTTATTTTAAGGTGCAGTGTTTTTAGTAGAAACAGCCATTTTAATAAATTTTTATTGTTTTATTGGTGTAATTCAACGACCACCGCCAATCTTACAATTTTCGAGCTGGAGTCTCACGGCTCACCGCTGGTAGGTTCGGAGGTGCAGTAAACGTACCAACTCCATTACCGTACTGTCATCCTTGTTTTCATGAACAATAGACCATGTTCACATGTTGCCTTTACCGTTGTTCAGGTCCTTCAATGCACACATAACAGATAAAAAGCACAACCACATCTTTCCGTTATCTGAAGGATCCATGGTCTAGAATCTTGTCGACAGTGGCACTTCCTCCAGTGGCTCATGTTCTCCGCCCGGAAGGGAGCTGTTGGTAGTTATATTCCAGTGTTGCCAACATCTCTCCTAGGAATATAATTTATCCGACGAGATGGGATTTCGGTGTAGCGGATGCTCTCTCACGGGCTGCACGTCGGGATGTGAGAGCTTTCCTTTACCTTAGAGCGCTGTATGAAAAAATTGACAATTTTCATGTTTTCGACGATTGGAAATCATATGCAGTAGTTTTAAATCTATGTAATATTTCGAGATTATTTAAAAATTCAGAATATAAACAAAAAATCATTGAAGAAATGTTATGATTACATAGAATAGGCAGTTAATAACTTTAAAAGTACTCCAATATTTTTTATATAAATATTTTACAAGGAGGCATAGCTAGCCTATTCATTAACTCTAGCGCCTAGATCACATTTTTGTTTTACAAATAATTTAAACAAATTATTTCCATCTAATGCAATAAAAATTTAATAATATTAAATGTTATTATCAATAAGAAAAACTCCTGGAAACATATATTTTTTTAATATTAAGTTTATAAATATATAAATTCATATCAGTTTATACTCACTTAAGTTAATTTATTTAATTGTGTTAGTTCTATTTCATTGTTTTACATCAATATCTAAGAAAGACAGTTAAAGTTTAAAATTATAAGGAACATTTTTTTGTTAATTTTAAAATTAATAATTTTATTTTACACAAAAGTCATATATGTTGAAAAGTATCTCTTGCGGAAAAAGTTATCATTGGTAGTACTGCGATGGTCAGAATAATGATAATTGAAATATTTAGATGCGAGAGGTCAAAAGAACGCCGACAACTGATACCATAAAATGTCTGAAGTATTAAAGTTGGGTCCATTATTCCGGCTCCGTCCATTCCCAATAAACTTCTTCAGTGGTTCTTAAATTAATTGAAACTTTATAAGTTAATTACTCTTTTATTGCCAAGGAGTGATTGGCACCTAATAGCACTTTAATGTCGAACCTATTGGCTTGTCTAATTGTCGGGTTGCCTCTGCCATACCAGTATCATTCGATTGTACAATCAATCGATCCGATCATCATTTAAATATAGCAACGGAATTCTAATTCTTTAAATGTAACATTTTTTTTTTAATTAAATCTATGTCGTTGACTTTTATAAAACGTTTAAACATTCTGTAGTTTTTTTATCTATCAAACTTAACAGGAAATTTGTAAGGACGAAGGGGGAGATACGATAGTCTTTATCAACGTCTGTTCGCTTTGACTAGTATCCGTTTGAACTCTTTCAGCAATAATGACATTTTATTTGTAAATACATGTAATTTATTATTATATACGTATTTTTAATAACTATTACCATTTTAAAATTAAACTCCGTTTCACTTTCGCGTTCATTACAATTTATTATATACACTCACTCATTGGCTCTGATATAAACATTGAGTTCTCTAAAATAAAGGAACATTATTTTGTTATTTCTTTTTAATTATATTATTGTAAATATTTCCTTTTATTTAGGAAAAGAATCACTTTTCCTCGTTTTTCCTTAATTACATTAGTGTTATATAAATGGTTACGCTAAGGTCGGATCGTCACATCAGCGTTTTACGTCCCTAGTGATCGTGAAGATCGATTATTCACAATCTTTCCTCTACACGAAGCATTAACATCGAAACTTTTAATTCTTACGTGGCTTATCAACAAACATGGCAAATATTGTTTGAAGGCTGTTAGATTGAGGATTAGTGCATTGTTATAGTGGGTGGGTGGCATTGGCCTCTTTGCCTTACCAGTGGCCTCCAGAGACCAAATACCCTCCCGAACATTTCTGTGAATTGGACGAATAAACAAACAGTGGCTATGAAATCTGCACATTATGCTGTCGTGGGCGTGAAGAAAACCGTTCTTTTTAGTCAATAATTTTTTTAATGAGATTAAGCGGTTTTTTTTTTTTTTTTGTTCAACTTATATCAGTTTATTCAACTTAGATGTTCTGCAACATCCATATTGAAAGAGTTCTTGGGATAAACCTAATAGGGGGGAAAAGACCTGAATTGTTTTAAAAATATAACTGGAATTTGAAACAAAAATATATGCTCTTTATGCAACTACATATACATGTACTTTCATTTCTCAATACACATATTAATCAATTCGAATTGTTTTATTCTTTAGATAAAATTCACATATTCTTCTCATCTTACAATCTTCTAAAGAATTTCTTTTATCAAATTAATGTGAATATATGCTCATTCCAAAATTTCACGCACATACACGCATATCACCTTTATTTTTATTTATCTCTACCTTTGATAGTAACACAATGAAAGAATCATTTATTTATGTATGGGAATGCATGTTATTATTACAATATAAAATCAATTGATATAATTTCAATATATCCACAACAGGATAAAATCTCAAGGAGCATTATCGAACTCGATTTATATACTAAAAATAAATAAATTATAATTAAGTTATTAAATAAGCGCAATAGGGTCTTAAATTGTACTTTGGTTTGTCCGTTGGTTCTTATAGAAGCTTGTCCGTTATGAAATCGCTAAATGCGTACATTAAGTACATAATGTGTTTTTTGTATTTTTTTTTTATGTCCTTTTTTATTAGGCTTACTTTGTAATTACAATAATTTTTCCTAATTTGAGTTTTATTCTCCTAATGTGCCTGTTAGACGGACAGATAGAAACATAGATATATAATGGACAGAGAGAAAGAGGGGGAACTACTAGTCTATAGCAGATCGTTCAATAGCAAAGGATATTTTTGATCATTTTATCTGGTTTTTGGCTTATTATTTTTGCTGTTTTTCAAACGATTTACCGATATCCAGTTTTGGCACGTGATTTAAGGCTTCTCTAGTACATTGAGCGATACCTCTGTTATTACTAAACCGACCATCACGGCTTTTGACCTCTACTCCTGTGACACGTTTGGAATATTTAGCCCAGTCTTTATGGATACAGATTTACTTTTACTGCACTATTTGGTGAGACAATTTTCTGTCTAGTTAGCTTGTTTTCAACTTTAAATATTGTCAACTGAATCTCCTAATATATTTATGTATATATATATATATATATATATATATATATATATATATATATATATATATATATATATATATATATATAATGTGCCTTAGCAGAGGTCGAACTTCGCCTTATATCCCTTAAAATCCACAACTTGAACTTCCTGGACTTAACAATGCCAAGAAAAGCCACAGCTCTATGACTTGGCCGTTCAGTTTGAATCGGTCAGTCTTTCCGTCACAGCACATTTCCTCCATTATAAATTGAAGTATATTATTCAAATTAAGTCAATTTTTCATTAGACTACAATTAGTTAATTTTTTTGTTTTCAAATTGATATATGGAAAGAAACAATAAATAAATATGAATTATTTTATAATTTCATTTAGGAAAATTTTTATATTGTGGATTGTGATTATAAAGTTTAATAAATTATTATACAGTATTGCTAAATTTAACCAATTTATCATTATTATTATATTTGTAATTATTCTGCTGACGGGCTTACATATTGTATCTTACCTATACTATTTAATTCTAGAGCTGAAAGTTTATTAGGAATTTTATATTAATTTGAAAAAAATCATCAATATGTTATCCAAAATCGATTTATTTCTTTAAGTTTATATCCATAATTATTGAAATATAACTTCGATTTTTTAATTCGCACTCGTATCCCAAATTCTTACATGTATTTCTAGAAAAAAATATTTTTAATTTTAAATATAGAATACAATTAAACTAATAATTTTGTTGCAACTTTATATCAAATATTATATTCTGATATAACACCAATGAAGGAAATTGCATTATATTACATTCGTTTCCAGGGTTTTTTTTGTACGCATTTTGTACGGATAAAAATGGAAAATCACTTCGTGGTTCAGATTCTGCGTATTTGAATTATGATGATCCAAAATCGATTTCCAGATTTTTTTTTTTTTTTTCTATTCGGATCAGAGACTGTAATAAATAGTATAAGAAAACTCTACAGATCTCGAAAAGTAAATGGAACAAATTATGGCTGATGGCCAATAGTTCACTTCCGGCCAATATCACAGACACGGCTTCTTTTTTTTTAACGTCACCGATTAAAATTATACACAAACGTAATTGTTACAGAAATATTTTTTATTATTTTCATTACTTCACTAAATCTTTTATTTTTATTTAATTTGTACAAGGAAGTTCAAAAGTAAAAATATGGCGAACAAAGGAAGATGTGTTTTTATTTTTAGATCACCATTTATCTATTAAACGTTCTGTCAAATAACTGGGATATGAGGATATGGTAGAAAATAATTTAAAAAAAAAAAGTAAAACGCTTTTTGATTTTCCAACGGATTTATTGCTCTAGAACGCATTGCTTGGCACGACAATAGCAGATTTCAGAATTTAGGCGGGAGTTGTCTTTTGTAGCTTAAAATAGGAACGGGAAAGCAGTCCGCGAATTAAAAATAAAACAAACAAAAAAATTTAATCCAAAATCGTACAAGGGCAATATTAGGATGCAAGATTTCATATGTTATTTAACGTTAATTGGTTAAAGGTACCTTTTTTAAATATTATTTATTCAACTTCTCTTAACTACGCTGAGCTATATTTTGAAAATTAAATCAATGATTTCAAGTTACTCGAAATTCCTATGTATTATACAGAATACTGAAAAATCTTGATAAATTAGTAAAACATCGAAATTATATTTTTTTAAAATAATCGGTCCTGAAATAAAATAAAAAGTTTACTTATGTATTGTATATCATTTCTTAGAAAAAATATCCCTGAATATCACCTTTTTTGTTCTTATTCCAAACTTATTACGTTTTAACGTACTTCTAGTCCAAATAGTGATCGAACATTAATTAGGATTAATATTAATTATACATATCTTTAAAGAAGAAATGGTATTGTTGAAAATTTTTATATGTTTAGAAATGTTTTAAATATGCCCCCATTGCTGTTAGGAACATCAAATGAGTTAGACACAAATTAGTTAGAGGAAGTGCCGCTAGATCGTGCAGCAGCTTCCGATTGCCGCCCTTTCTGGTATTAATTATCAATCCTTTTGTTACTTCTTGAATTTTAATGTTTATATTTCTATCTTACTACAACATGTTACATTTAAATATACGATACTTTATAATTATTAGTTCAAATAAAAAAATTAAGTTTACATTGAATGTTTAACTAAATTATTTTGTTGAACGGAGAATACCTAGCCGTATTAATTAATAGGGGGGTAAGCAAAGTAATGTATTGATAGCAAATAATTTGGTTTTCGTGCTGGGGTCGTGTTTTTTTAAAAACGTATTTTTGTAAAAGTTATACCAGTACATCCATAAATAACCTTAAGCATAATTAGAGTTCTATTTGTGTGTTGTTTTTTTTATAATCGAGAAAGTCTGATATTTGAAGTAAATTCATATGTTTTAATTTTTTTTTTTTTCTCATTTATAAACATTTCTAAACATCGGTCCGGTGAATGTGCTTTAGGTTACCGGTAGGTCTTCTTCGGTATAACGGTTCAAAAGCGAAGAAGTCCACGATCTGCCGAGGCTGAGGAAGCTGTTCCCAGAAGGACCTAAGGCCAGCTGCCCAGAAGAAGAGAAGCCTAGCAGCAGAAGACCCGTGAAGCAGCAAGAAGAAAAGAATCAATGATTAGCCCTAATCAGCAAGAGCAGTAATTGACATTGTGCCATTGCGGCGGTCTCCTTGTTCATACACTACATGACTGCTTTCCTAATGAATGTTCACAAGAAAGAAAGAACCAAGAAAGAACTACAGAAGAAAGAAGCAAAAAAAAAAAAAAGAATTAAAAAAATAAACATCAACAACCCATCAACATTTTTGTTTATAAGTCAAATTTAATTGCTTTGCTTGAAAAAAAAATTAAACAATAACAATTATTCTTATAAAAACAAATAAATTTCACTATAAAGTTTGCTTTTGTGCATAGAAATTGAACAATTGCCAATTCACTGTACGCAAGATTTTTTTTTAATCAAGACAATGAAATAAATTAATTTAAATACTTTCGTAAACCTTTTTATTCAAGAATGAATTGATGAAGAATGAAGATAAGGGAGAAAATAAAATTATGATTAAATACTTCTAATTCGAAATTCCTGATACAAATTTTACCTTCATGTTTTCTAATCATATTCATTTTTTCATGTTCAAAAGATTAAAAAAGAAAATTTTAATTTAAAAATATATTCAAACTGAAATTATCTAATAACAAGATTTTTTAAGAAGTAGATATCACTGAATGGATTTTTAATGTATAAATAAAGATTTCAGAACTCCAAATATTATTGAACATAACAGGAAAAAAAAAATGAAAAGTTAAAAAAAACACGATCGTCCCAGCCTCGGTCCGTGATTGTTGAGCTCGCAGTCGGGTATCATTCCAGGAATAGGAAATTCCATAATTGTTTTCCGATTTTTGTTTATTATTTGTTGGGCGTTTGTTCTCGAGACCTTTTTCAGGGACGAAAAAACATCGGCGTAAATATCAGCTCACATAACGTTTTGACTGACATGTAATGGGCAATATTTTAAATCGTGTAAACTCTATATATAGAATACAATTTAACGTACTTATGGTATATAAAAATAGTTTCATTTTCTTTTATTTTTTTTTCTTCTATTGTTTATCAAAAATTCCATTATGCCATTCGATATATTACTAATATATGTATAATATATATTTTTAATGGCTAAATAATAAACGAATATATAATTTAATAGATATTTTTATTAAATAAAAAATTATTTCACTTTGGCAAATACGAGTATTAAGGATAAGTACTATTACTGCTATGTAACAATGTCAGTGCTTCCTTAGATTATTTTTCGTTCCCCTTGCAAGATACATGCTCACCATTGCTTAAAGCCGTTTTTCTAAAAGCATAAGTCGGTATGCTTGGGCGTGGCTTATTTTTAATAAAGTCACAATTGCCAGTTGCCAACTGAAATAGTGAGGGAGCATGTATTTAAGACCAGTTGTAAATCAAAACCGCCAGGGGCGAATGAGGAGGCTAAATCTGTTCCCACAGATCTACGCCAAAGCCAGCCCTCGATCCTTATAAATGAGTTTCTTCAGCTCCGGATGGAACGATTGTTCCCTGCCACAAACACGGATAATCGAGGATCTTCCGTCCTAATATAACAAAAAACGACACTGGGTGGACAAAAAAAAAAGCGATCCGGTAGAACGTTCGTAATTAATCATAGGTGTTTAAAGGTTTGACTATATCGAAAACATAGAGCTTTCCGGTTCTGTAAATAAGATGGCTATTCTGCCAAACTTTTGGAAATTCGCGGAAAATATTGATTTTTTTTTTTAATTTTATAAATTATTGATTTATTATATATAATAAATCAATCCCGCAACAGCCCATTAAAAGGGCCAAGTGGGCTGGCACTAGTAGATGTTCTTGAGAGGCAGTATGGTCAGCATTGTGTTCTGATCACCTGATTAATCTCCGCCTAACGCCAGGTAATCATTGTTCTACAGTTGACCAGTGGACTACCGTTCCCAACCTGATCTGTTATATGTATATATATATATATATATATATATATATATATATATATATATATATATATATATATATATAATTCATAAATTGTTATAGGACATTAACATGTCAATATACTTAACTTGCACAAAATCTATTATATATATATATATATATATATATATATATATATATATATATATATATATATATATATATATATATATATATATATATATATATAAATGAAAATTAAGAAAAATAATTCTTATAATTCATACGTGATATTAGTCTTTTTAAATCGTTCTTTTATGTTTGACGTAAATACCCCATATTTATAGTTTGCTAGAATAGCAAATCTTTTTTGTTTTCACGTCATACAAAAATTTAATAAAACGTGAAATAGGCACTGACAGTTTCAAGTAATTTTTTTCCATACTGTGCATTTTTATATGCCATTGAGGAACAAGCAAAATAAAAAAAATAAGTCATAGTTTGCTTAAAAATAAAACCTATATTTCAATATATACCTAATAATAACTAATTGATTCATATCTTGAGCTTAAAGCAAAGTATACAGCAAATAAATTGTACCTAAATTATTATAAATCTATAGCCTCTCCTTATTTGGAACTGATATTCGTGCTTTCTTGGCAAGATCAAAAAAATGTTGACTCCTAATAACTGATAAAGTCACTTAAAAGTTGCATTCCACCATTCAATGTACTCATTTTTGTGCGCTGAGAGAAGTAAGTTTAACAATCTTAGTGATTTGAGTTTGGCATAGTTCTTTGGCCTGGCCGAGCTATAAAATGGCAACTTTGTATAATTGCAATTTTCGAAGTAGCAAGACAATCCCAATATGTCCAGTGGATCTTCAGTTCCAAATGATCTTAGTATTGTTGAGGTTATATCACATAAAAGCAATATTTTCTTAAATATATTGCTAGAGGAAATGGTTGAAGATTCGTGTAGCATTTGCCATGTGGGATAGATCTATATGTCTTTGCTATCCCTATTGCCCTCCTGACATGACTTCCTGTCGGCACCAATAGAAGCCAATCTCCGCACCATCAACTGCATCCCCGATCCCATACCCATTCAATATCTTCATCCTCCAAAACCTTTGTTAATCAATTTATCAATTGACTATATTCCTTACCCAACATATAATTCATTCATACAAACTAATCAATACTCCTTTTAATATGTATTTTCATAATAAAAGTAGATGTTATATGCCATATATTGCATTCAAAGGTTAACTTATTGAATATAATGAATTCTTTTAGCGTAGGTCAATGCTGTATGAGAATTTCTATGTAAATGCTATACTTAATTGCTTTTTTCAATAAGCTCAATCCTATAATTATCAGTCGTGTTTATAAGTATCGCCTCAGCTGTTGTATAAAAACTTTTTATTTTTTAAAGCGGAAAATGACTAGAAAACTTTTATATCAAACATGAAAATTAAGCTTATTTCATTAAAATATTTTTGGAACTTTGAAAATTAAATTTTTCACAATTAATGTTTACGTAATAAAGTAACGAATTTGAACTAATTATAATTCCTTCAGATCATTATTTGCCTAACAATTACAAAATTATAGCGCTATTACTTCTTTTCGTTGATTTTGTAGGAAATTAATTTGAAATTTAATATTATACCTTACTAATTTTTATTTTTTTTAATTCTCTTATTTCTTGGAAAATAATATTAACTATAACGAAATATTCCCGACAAAAAATAAAGAAAAACAAATATCACAATAAAAAAAATAATTTGGGATGCTATTGTTAATGGTGACATGGTTGTTTTGCAGCGTTTACATACATAATAGTTTCACTATTTTTTTTTTCCAATTTCAAAGTTTTAAATTGTTTAAATGTTTTTACATAACCGTTTCACTACCTGGTCATTTAAATTAAAATTATAATCATTTTTTTTTCAATTGCATGCTTGAAAAGTTACTTAAAAAAAAAAAAGTTTTAGGTTATACCTTGAAGATTCCAAAGACCCAATTCATTCGATTCCAAGTTAGATATGCGTATTTATGTTGTCCATTACATGGAATGCAGCACCTGGAAAATTATTTGCTTAAGGCTTGTATTTAATATTATGATTTAGCAGTAATATTGCAGACCTTATTAAGATGTCTGATTTTAATTTGGACTTGAAAATTATGTTTTGGAATCTTCCTATTATAACCTAATTAAATAATTAACTATAATTTATGTTTTAGTTTTGCTTTAAATCATGTTATTATAACTCTATTATATATATATATATATATATATATATATATATATATATATATATATATATATATATAACATAAATAATAAGACAAAAATATTTTTTTTAAACTTTAATTTTTAGTCAAAAAAAAAATCATGGAAAAATAGGTAACCCAACAAAAAAATTAACAGAATTACAAGTTAACTGCAAAATGAAACCTAATTATTTTTGCTAAGTAGAGTTCAATAATATTTAAAAAAATCTTTTTGAGTCCCTAAGTTACAAAAAAATTCAGGAAGTTTGTTCTTTGTTTTCATTATAATAATAATAATTATTATTATTATTTTTTGTGCGTACAGACTAGCTAGGGACCACGCAAATATCATTTATTTTGTGCTCCTTTCTCCTCTCTAATTCTTTTCCATAGGTCTTTCATTCTTTTAGTGATTATTTTATTTTTTTATTTTTTGGTAGTTCCCAATAATATTCTGATAAATTATATGCTCTTTAAACATTCATCACTAATCCTACCCAATAGTGCAAATGTTTTGTAAATAATGCTAACAATGGTTTATAAAAATGAATTGCAACATACAGGGCTGTTGGACTTGGTACCTGTAAGTTGTCATATGTACATAGTTTCCTCATAGACATTACTCACTTGCAGAGATCGTCCAAGTTGAAGTTCCAAATCGCTTCAATGCGTTCATACTGTATTCCAGTTGCACGATTATTCCGAAATTCATTACAAAAAAGAAAAAAAAAATGTTTTAAAAATGTATTAATAAAACATAGACCGAGAACATGACATGAAAATTAAATTAGGAATTTAAAGAAGTCTAGTTGTCGAGTAGTGATAAACATTGAAAAATTATGGCCCATGTAGTTTACAAAGAGTTTTCGAAAAATCATTTAAATCATAAGTATAATTTATTATTTCAAATTATATTTGATATATTAATCTTTTGCTCTCGGTCTATGGAATATAAATACAAATTAATATAAAAAAAATTATTCAAAGTGTTTAAAATTTTCATCAACTATAATTTTCTATCTAGCTCTGATTTTCCTTGAATTAAAATTCTACCTTTGACCATAATTGTGGTTAAAGTAACTCCCACCAAGTGTTTTCAGGTCTCAAAGATGTCTGGAATAATTACAAAAAAAAAAAGAAGAAAATTAAGCTGCTGAATAAAAAATATTTGTTTTGTATGTGTTTCTATTTCATTATTCCTTTTAATCTTTAATCTTAAGAATTTAATATATGCACTTCAGAATAGTATTCGTATGGTACGATCATCCATCGTTATTCGTTGAATTTTTTATATTAAAATCTGGAACTGAAACTATAACATTTTATAACTCAAGATAAAGATGAATTACACATATCTGAGTTCATAAACCATTATGTAAATTTTATCAACTGATTCTAACTAAATAAATGCATTTTAATGCGACATATATAATTAGAACCGTTATTAATCATGAATTAATTAAATAGCTTTTGTTATGGGGGAAAATATTTTTTTTTTAAATTATATCCTTAGACTCCATTCGATGCTTTATATAAATATATACAAGTTAAAAAGTTGAAACAAGTCATGACTAGACAATATTTTCTTCTACATACTGTTCATATATGAAGATAATAAATCATAGCCAAAATATGTCTGATATACAACATTCTCGAACGCATACGTATTCTAATAACCTCGACCAACAAACAATCAACTTACAGAGCTGAACCAGTATGAAAATAAGTGAACTCGGAAAAATCTCAAGAATATTCAATTCAAAGTTCTTGCCGTGAAACCCGTACCAATTACTGTTGTGAGAGTTTATGAAAGGCGACCAAGAAAATATAAAAAAATTTAACAAATGTTATCCGTACGATAACTGGAACAACATGGATAATTTTTTGAAATTATGGAGGAGAACGAAAAATACGGAATTACAACAAAAAAAAAAATCATCAGGGAACAAGTAGGGCGGGTTCATTCACTTCAAAGCTGACCATTAGGGCGTCTCTATGCCACCATCAATGCTTCAGTAGTTGGCAACAGACTACCTAGGAGACCAGCAACCAGATGGATTGACGGGATGGGCACATATATCACACAGCCACATAAACAATGGCAGAGGTGAAGCAGAAAAGAAAAATTATTGTGTGTGTGTATATTATATATATATATATATATATATATATATATATATATATATATATATATATATATATATATATATATATATATATATATATATATATATATATATATAATATTTTCATAAGAGAGAGTCGCTGGATGTAGATGTAGTTAAGATGTAGTCAGTAATCGAGTGAAGGGGGTTACTGTTAACCCATGTTATACAATACCTTCTGCGGAAATGTAAAGGTAGTGAAATTCATGTGAACGGACTGTCCATTTTCAACCTGCTTGGGTCAGACTTCCCAGGATGAACGAATTCATTGAACGTTATGTAAACCAAGAATCGTCTGTGCCACCGACTTTTCGAAATAAAATGATAAATCGTATATCAGCCGTTGTTAGCGACCAATAAACTCTCAAGTGCTGTGAAACTATTTTTCAAGTTGCCTGGACCATGAAGGACAAACGCCACACAAGTGTTGTTCTCAAACGCTGTTATTTAATGGAATATATGCACCAGACGATTTTTCGTCCTTAGGCCGGTAGTTAACGAATCGAAATGATTTTATTGATGAATTATTTAGTATTTCTGCTAAATTATGAAATTATAAGTCTCGGTAGTATTAAATTGACACATACAATAGCACTTTTATTCCAGAGATTTTGTAAAAGTTTCAGTTGCACTGAAACAACTTGTTCTATAGCCCTTAAATTAGCATCAAGGACATACCATTTTTGTACTGATGCGTTAAAATTACGAAAACTTATTTTAGACTGATTTTCACCCAAATGAAATTTAATATAAATTAAGTCGGAATTTTTTATTGATGCCAATGAAACTTGTTGGGATTTGAAAACTTATTTTTCAAACTGTTTATGTGTGTGTGTTTATCATATATGTATATATATGACGAATTCCAAACATTCGAATTTTAAGGCTTATTAGAATTAAAAAAAAATGAAAATTGTTATGAACCTGAAAAACATCTAAAATTTATCAACTAAGCCTGAAACTTTTAAAAGTATTCCTATTGGCCCAAATTCAGATTCATATCTGCACAGAAATATTTCGATTATGCCATCACGATATGGAGTTAAAAATTTTTACCAAAAATATTAAATACAAAAAAAAATAACAAATAAATTTTTTTTTAGCGCCAAAGCACAAGACCTGAAATTTAAAAATTTTATTACCTATAAATATACGAAATCTATTTACATTTTATTCCATGTCGATGATTCCGATGATTTAGTTGTTTTTTGAAAGATTCTCTCTAATCTTTAGTGCTTTAACTTTAAGGTGAATGGATTATAAAACCATTTTTTTTTTCAGTTACCATTTATTTTGGTGGTTTCAGAATGATTTGAAAGTATTTATCTGATTCTTCAAGTAAGACAATACAAAATTCATCATACAAGAAAAGAAAAATACCTCAGGTATGATAAATTTACAAAATCCGTGACTTGGTTCCTGCATTGACGTCAATAGATTCATTTCGAATTCATGCAATAATTATCTGAATAACTCAAAGATATTACTGATATAACGAAATATTATAAAAACTGATTTGTTTAATTGGTGGCATTGTAGTCAAAATACTGATTTTCTCACATATTCAACAATATCATTTCTCGAAGGACGGGGCTAGAATAATATATGATAGTATTAATTTTAATAATTGATTTTCTTTTTATTTTCCTTATTTTTTTCTTTACAAATTGTTATCTTTACGTAATATGTTCTGGATTTGCCGAAATTTATAAGATGTGTGCGGTGTATCTAACTGTCACCATTGTAGATGTTTTCCTGCTTCTTAAGAACTTTAATTTACGATCTACCTCAGCAATGTGGAAAGAAATATGCTCAGGTATATTTTATTTGTTTTTTTTTTTAAACCTGTCAATCCATCGAACCATCGGGAGGAACCCTGCTGGTCCCCTTCCATGAGACCGACTCCAAACGAATAGTCTACCTACAACACGTTTTATAAGCCCTACTTAAGGAGACACTAATGAATTCACTTTTAAACATTAGAGTCTGTATTTATATATATTACTAAGATTTAGGACATCGAGACTATTTCTTTCCCTAGACTTTGGCATTAGGCATTAATAATTTTAAATCTTAACAAAATTGAAATGGCAAGTATCTGTAACGAAAGGAATGGGTGTAATTACGTATTCCCAGTTTATGTTTGTTTTTTATGGCTACATGGAAAATATTATAGCAGTGTCTTTTCAAATGTTGGTTTTAAAAATCAAATCTATTATTTGTCTTCGATATTCTTTAATTGCTATACAATATTACCTTTTGATGTTTTCAACACTACTATGATTACAATGATGATCAGGAAAACATTATGTTGTGATTATATGGGAGTTAGCTGCGAAGAAATGTTAGAAGGATTGTTCATTCTGAGCCTGGCAGCTACGGTATAACCCAGATTTACTTATTTCAAAGGAAATTGGGCTCTTCGTATACGACACAAAATGCTGCTGGCTGTGTTTACGATACACTGTCCCCAACAATTGCCGGACTCCAATTATTCCGCGATACGTTCTTAAAAGGGTGGAGACCATCACTCCCCCGAAATATGAAAAATCAATCCTGGTCAATCCGGTCTATGTGGAGCTACGGTTTAACGTGCCATCATACAAGTGTTTCGCATACCGCTGTGGTCAATCACTTGCGACTGGGAAAGGCAAACAAGAGGGGAGTCCGGGCTGACCTTCGTCAGGGGCTATGCCATACCAAGTCCGTTTTCACCTTTATGCGTGGTCCATCGGTTTTTCTCCGGTCAATGCTACCCCTAGCATTCTCAATGCTTACTTTCTGTTAGATAGGAAGTACCCTCAGCGATGGGTTGGTTAAGTTGAATCCGACTTAGATCATCATCCTCTTTATATGGTCAACTATATGTCTCTTTTTTTTTATTTTATGGATTTCATTAAGTTTCCGATTGCGTCTGAGTGGACTTCTGTTGAATGAGTCACTCTTCGAAGATCGAGACATTTTTCGCTTTAATGAATGAGTAGAGCAGTTTTCATGACGAGAGGCATAGCCTACATGATACCTATATTGGCAAGAATTTATATAGCTAATTTGATATCCGATAGGAACAACTGGAACTCTCCAATAATGGAGGGTGGGATGTCGCCGGCATCCTTGGAGGTTCTAACTGTTGTTTATTATTTACCTACCATCAGGCAGATTGACGGCACGAGCATTTCAGTGACACCAACCGCTACTTTTTTCAAAAGTGTTTTAGTTGGCAGGCATAGTTTAGAAAATCATCCTTCCACTCATACATCCTGTATCGCTTGGCTATAAATTATTTTTAGTCCCTCACAAGGAGGTCTCTGTCTAGCTGTCTGTAGTCCCGCCGATGTCTGTTAGCGCTCACCCTCTTGGAAACATATGAAAGGGAAATTAAAAAATTGCGACAGGGAGTGATGGTCGACTTCTGAACCCGTTTTAAAACTGACATAATGGAACCGATTCTGAATAAGTAGATTGGCCTATTTTTGAAGTTTCTCGTTCCTGAGGGAATATTTGTTCCTGATTTATTAAACTATATAAAACGCATTTATCTATTGTTCGAATATTCGTAAAGATGAATAGAGTTCGAGCCCTTTCGTGTTTTGGCTTTTCCTTTTCACGCTTCGAGAGCCTGAATAATAATTTAATTTAATAGATTATGGTCTAGATTTTTCTAATTTAAAAGTAATTTCTCAGTACTCAATCACCTTGCCAGGAATCAATTACTTTTAGATCGTATCTGTACTTGTGTATTTGCAACCAACTAATTAAATAATTCTATATTATGAGTTAAAATATTTTTAATACACTATTTTTTTTTTCTATTATGGATATCTCGAGTATTTAAAGGCAATGTTTGTCCATGTTATCTTAATAATCAATCGAAGTTCGATTAAACATTTTAATTTGCAGCTGGATTTTATTGCAATGTTAACTTATGGTTAGATATTCTGCATTAAAAGGTTGTAGTCTTTACAACCAGTTAATTTTTTGGATTTCCTTATTACGGATGATTCCAATAATAGCCAACATTAGTTTATTATATTCGCTTAAATTCTTTTCACTTATGGTTGTTACAGCACCCATAATACTCCCTGTTCTTGTATCGAGATTCAACAGCCAACAGCCGACAGGCGATTTTCAACAAAAGGCTGTTCTATTTGACCATTTATTTCTCTTGATCGTACCCTAGCATCATTAAGTTGGACGATATTTTCGGATAATCTGACACAAAATATAATTTCTCTCTTTTATAGGATTGCCCTGACTCCCCATACGCCGTATAAAAAAAAAAATAAATAAATAAATAAAACCTATCTTCATCCGGAGTAAATATCCTTACTCCGAGTTGAGACCGGTTCCGAATAGATCACCTCCCACGACTTCTAGAAAGCTTGCACGCTCGAAAGGTGTGAGTGATCAGCGTGTTCTCTACCGGTTCGGGCCCAGGACTCGATGTTTTTGGACAGATAATGCAGAAATTATTTTTATTTTAGATATTATGGATGAGTGAAATTCCCATATGCAAATAATGCACAAGCTTCCTTTTACATAACGGATGAGCGCTGGATAGTATTGAGTACCTGCCGATTAGTTAAAAGAACATTATTTTCTATTTAAGTCCACCTGCGTTGGTGCCCAGCATGGAGTTGCCTCTATCCAAGGAAACCAGGTCGACCACCCGGTTCTTAGTTCGACCTTATGATCTTGCCATTTCTGGATTAGCCATTAGCCTATCGTAATTTTTATTTGAATACTAATGTAGCTGCTTTATTATATTTTTGCATTAAAATGTAAATTTTTTTTTTCATTTATCTAGGTACCTATATTTGAGATGGATTTAACAAATTAAATTATAGTTCAGCAACTATAATGAATATATTTTTCAGTTCTTCAGTTCGAAAAATAGTGCGTTTTTTTTTTTTTTTTACATAAAATAATAATTTTTTTTTTATAACGAAATCGCTGAAAAATAGTGGACTATGAAGCTGCCGTGAGACGTGCGGATATCGGAAAGTTATTACAACGGGGCTCTATCTCGAGGCGGGAGTATTAATTCGTTACAGCAGCCGGCTTTTTTCGTTTTTCCCACAGCAGCCTCCTCGCAAAAACCTTCATATTAATTTTCTCTTAAATTGTATTCCTTTATGAAATATAACTGGCGGGAATAAAGTTCTTACTTTCAGCGAGAATGACTGTGATGAACTACCAAACTGAGATGGAAAAACGATTAAGTAAGAACGCAATGAATTCCCTTGCGACCAGTGCATACCCGCAATTTTGCGGTCCAGGCTACTAAATGGAAAAAATCTTGGAACTTCTATATTTTGGATCTTGCTCTGCTTTCTATCAATGCGGCACTTTGAATCGTAGTCACAAAATCTTTCCGAAATATGCCTTCACTGTCAGGAAGATAAAATTTTGAAAGGCGTGATTGATTTTTTTTTTTTTTTTTTTTTTATTCCACAATGCGTTTCCTTGATATTTATAAATCAGGTCCTAAAAAAAATTGCATACAGTTTGCTGATACTTTTTATCTGAATGTAATTGATAATTTTGTTATTATTAATTGAGGAATACTGAAGAGGAAGATGCGAACCTTATAATTTATAATTGAATTAAATTTTAATTAATGAATGTTTTTAACCTCGAATTGAGGAGTGTCCCCAATGACGGATCTGGAATAAGATTCATATGACTTTAAAGTTCCTCGTGGATATGTCCCATGAAGAGGGATGTAAATATCGAACAAAAATATCGATATATATATATATATATATATATATATATATATATATATATATATATATATATATATATATATATATATCGTATCGATACTTTTCAAATAAATCGAAATAGGGTTTCGATATATTAATAAAAAATAACGATATTTCGGGCTTCGGTCTATTTAATCTTTGAAAGGAGGAGGGTTTACGTTTCATTTAGGGATAGGGTAATATTAATTAACAAGACTTATATTTGTAATAGGTTTGTAATAGCAGCAATTAAAAATGTATGTATTGCTTATTACAAAAAAAATATCAATTTATCAGCACTTGTCAATAAAAAAAATAATAAAAAACTTATTGTTAAGAAATAGAAAAAAATGAATTAAATTTCCCAACATAATAAAAATTAAAAAAATGAAGAAAGAAAAACAAAATTGAACTAAATAATAACTGAAACCTATCAAAATAATTGTTAACACTTTCATTAAAAAACAGAAGAAAAAAAATTACCAAGATAGAAAAAAGAAAGTAAAACGATATTTCTCAGGTATTGTATTTAAAAATACTTTAATTTTGATGTGCTCACTAGTCCATTTTCAACAAGTTTGGTTCTTTGATTGTCGAAACCGCAGACCTTAAAGACATTTTTTATTTATTTTTTTAATTATCGGTTTTCTTTACTCAAATTTTAATATCGATATTACGATATATCAAATTGAAACTGTCGGACATAAATATCGATATATTTCTCAAAAAATATCGATATTTCGATATTTTTCCAACTTCAGAAATCCGAAAATGATGGCGACCATCCAACCGTGCTATAATAGTAGAAAAAAAATCATTTTTCACTTGGACTTCCTGTAATCGGGAGCGCTAAACGAGATCTACTTAAACATAGATTCGAGGGTAATGACGATCAGAAGGGTATGGTGGAGAAAAGTAGTGAACGAGTTTTGAGTCTTCGGCATCAAATCTTTGGTTTTGCATAGCCTCTCACTTTTGATTATTTCGTAGTATCTGTCCACGGATATGTTGCTCAAGAAAAAATCAATGCTTTACTACATATACACATAAATGTAAGAGTATGAGTGCGTATATACTTATTCATACATGCAAATGCTTGGTGATTTTTTTTTTTGTTTTAAACAACTACTGCTAACTGTCTTTTACCTTCCACATTTCATGAGAGCCGAGCATCTGTTCTAGCACTATGATCTATGTGATTGTTGATTAAAAAAAAAAACTGAAGAGGAATAATGCAAATATAATAATTTACAAATGAGTTCAATTTTAATATGTTAAAATTTTTAACCTCGCTTTGAGGGGTGTCTCGAATGACGAGGTCACTGGGACTTCTAAGAATCGATTGATCGCTTCCCTCTCCAAGGCCTGGCCAATAATACGTGAGTCGGTGACTTGGTTTGTAGCCCTTGAACAAAGAGGTACACTATACTGACTGGTCCATGATGAAGCTGTACCGATAAGTTTAGAAACATCGTTCCCCAGCAAGCATTTTAACTGTGTAAGTGTCTAATCAACCCACAAGCTTCCGATCTCCCTCAGTGGCTTAGCTGGAATTAGACTGTGGGTCCTCCTCGCATTAATAGAGCTGCCACACCGTTCTTGCCAAATTTTCGGTATCTGCTACTTATAGTCTTTCCGAGTGGCCTAGAGCTTAACACTCGTGGCTTAAAACCTATTCTACGGAAGGATCTATAGTCTAAACCGAGATTTTTGCAGTATAGTACAGAATCGATATAATCACAAATAATAGTAATCTTCGGTTTTTAGATGGCATTAAATGAGTAGAACATAGCAGTAGCACGAAACGTCGTCTTGTCGTGCATTACCCTCAGGAAGCCTTACGAGGTGGGGAACACTCCTTACAGACGATAGGTGAAGTCCCCACAGCTGTCTCGAGCGAATCGTTTCCAATCGTGACAATACGGAGATCGTTGAACGAAAACTAAGTTATCAAGTCCGGCATCTCTTCCTGGCCTTAAGATTTTCAAAGCATAAGAGAATACAATATGGAGTTTTAAATTTCCTTAAGAAAGAGTCAAATATATTTTACTAGCCTCTGAACTCATTCGGCTTCATCTCTCAGGTTTCTGTCAGAATGGAGGCAATATTGTATCGGTTTTTAACAGCGGATATTAGCGCCATAGTAATCGATATACTTTGGGTATGTATAAATTAGCCTAGCTCATATGTACAGCAATTTAGTTTTCTAGTCCATCTGACAACAAACATGGATGTATGAAATATAACCTAGTGTGATTGCAAGGAAATGCAACCTAGAGTGAAATGATTTGAATTTCTTTAAAATTTGGCTAAGTTAAACACTGACTCACCGTACATCAGCGCGCTGCCAACACAGCTTATATCCTGAATAAAACCAAAACCTGAAATAAATCTCATTCCTCCCTAACCAACACCAATTTACTAGTATGATCCTTTCATGGTTTTTCTATGTATATAATTCATACGATAGTAGGACAATAATGCTCATATGTTGCTTGATGATGATATCGCTCCCATGTTCATCATACAATATTTACTAAGTAACTGTACGTGTTTGAGTTTGATTTTGTAAAATTATGTGCTTTCTAAATCGTGAAGAACGTGATCATTGCGTTGGGGTTTCGTAGTGGCTTGCGGCAATTCCCTATGACCGAGTCATTTTTACACCCTCCGATTGGCAAGATTATTTCTAGTTGAAAAGAAAATAGTCTGAGTAAGTCATTCTCTGTGCTATTAATAACCATAGGATGTAGCCTGGAGGGGTCGGGCCAACATATCGACCTGTATTTCTTATTTCCCTGAGGTTCACAATGGTTAATAAGTTCTCGGATTTTTTTTTTTTTTTTTTTTTTTTTTTTTTAACGCTTCAGTTAATTCTGCATAACAGTATATTTATACAACGTTCCCATATATATTATAAAACCTGTACCACTATAACCAATCAAGGGTTCAGTACTTGGTAAGAACTGTACTCTTCCTAAACCAACAGTTGTTCAAGGAGGTGGTTTGGTCGAGATCACGCTCAATCACCAGGTTTTCCTCGAAATAAGGGTACCTACTTTATAGCGGCTGGGCGAGCCCCAGGAGAGTCTCCCGACCCCACAGGGTCTATCCAAGGCTGATAACAGAATAAATAATCATCTGCCACAGCCGGTCTCGAACCCTTGACCAAGAGCATAGTAGCAGTGCCTAACCACGAACTCCTATGTGTATATATATATATATATATATATATATATATATATATATATATATATATATGAGTTTATTATGATGAATATAATTGTGTTAGAATTGTATTACATGAAGTGTCGATTTTGGGGGTAACATTATTGAATATTAGTGATTAAAACAATTTATCCATTATTTACATATCATTGTTGATGTTATTGAATCATTGAGGATTATTAGGATCTTATTATTTCAGTTGTGAAAACTGTCGTATTTTTGCAATGGATACTAAAATATTTTAACTTTTGTTTTGGTATATGCAAATGCATTTTTAAAAATAGTATATTTTAATTTAACAGAAAATTTAATTGCTGTCGTGAAACCTATGTGACCGAAAATTAGTTATGTGATTTCGATTTTATTAGATACTTTATCTCCTATCTGCTGGTTAAAAACACTCATGTATTAAAAAATCGTAACATGATTTAAACTTATCAAACAGAATCCTCCTAATGTTAATCGCATTTGCAACCGCTTACCGCTAGAAATCATCCATGGGACTCTTCCAAGGCAGACATTATTTGGATGGTTTTACGGTTGGAATATTTATAATTAGTTTATAAAATTATATATTATAACCTTACTTATAAATCAGTCTTTCGTCTTTCTATTTCTATTAAATCATGTATTTGGCACATAGGAGGTTTCAAGGCGGCATGTGATGTTTCAAATCTATAACATAAAGAAATAGAAATAGTTATGTAAACATAGGTCTGCAATTATACATTAAAATTCTTTTGATGTGAAGCGCATCCGATCAATCAGATTTGTAAAGTTGCTATATTTGATATAAATAATATTAAAATGAATACCAACCCAAGTCTTTTTTGTTTTCCCGAAGAACACGGCAACTTTGTTAAGGTAAACCATTAGTCTGGCAAAGAAACCGGAGCCGGACATATCCGAAGAAGATTTCGTAGTGTATTATCATCAAGTATTGTGATACATATTTCAGTTTTAGTCTATTATAGGACTTATCAGCCTATAACAGCCTACAATCTATAGCATCCTCTTATTAATAAGTGAACTTTTGCTCGCCTACTCCTGGGCTAAAGCGTTGCACTGTCAATAATTTTATAAAGATCCTATTGCTGTGTTCGAACCATCGGGCAGGTTTTACATCAGTTTTTTTTTTTTTTTTAAAGAATTGAAAAAAGAAAAAAAAAATATTAAAGAAAGGCCGTGTAAAGGTAAAATGAAAAATAGACGTGGGGTGGGTGAAGGCAGGGCCTTATAATGCGATTTTAATGAGCCGGCCCCGATCAGGGATCTTAAGGTCAGATCCTCTCCACATGACAATAAATAGCACTAGTTCTCAAACCTTTCCCAGCTAAACCTTTCAATTATCTCAACCTCATTTCTGCTTCCATCTTTAATCAAACCATGGTTTTTTTTTTGTTTATTTGTCAAAATTAATCAAATATTAATAGTTATGATTATAATTTTACAGACATAGTTAATGATTTGCATCTCAAAAGTCCGCCTGATCCATGTGTCATTTTTAAAATATATAACTTTTTTCTTTTTTTTTTTATTCAATATCAGCTTTATCATGTTTTCATTTCTTTCTTTACGGATCAAAGATCTGTGTACTCATTCGTTAAATTGAACAATTGGACCATGTTGTTTTTTTTAGTTGGGAAACAAGTAATCCATGGTCCCATCGGACCATTTGGTTCCTCAGCTAAAGCATATCGGACCTGATTTCTGTAAGTCTTTAGAAGGAGAGAGTTTCACTTGAGTCATTATCAAATAATCTGTCACTTTCAAATCAGGAAAAAAAAAAAAACAAAAAAAAAAAAACGAAAAATCCACGTTCATGGAAACTGGTCTTGAGCCCTATATAAGTGTTATAACAGTGGAAAAGAGTGCAAAATCTGACTTGGTTTGCGAGTTTCAAGATTTTCTAGGTACTTTGAAAAATAGAAAGCCCTTTTATGTCAGGCTAAAAAAAAAAAATCTTGATTATTTGCGTTATTAGGTAGGACTAGTTGCCGTTGGGTCATGAACCCCCAACAATTAATTTTTATTTTATTTAAATGTTAATGATAATTTTTGAAATACTTTGGGCAGAATGTAACCCGCGCCAACTTTTCATGAGAAATTTTTTTTACAAACTTTTTATTTTTAAACGTTTTTAAAACTTAGAATATCTCTAATTGTACCCTGTTTTGAGATGAACTGAATGCTGATCGAGGGATTGAAAAAAAAAAAATGAAAACCGGAAAAATTCCGAACCTCGAGCAGAATACTTTCAAATGAAAAACATGGGTACAAATTCCAATACACAGTATCTTTACTAATAATGATTTAGATGTTTTTTTTTTGTTTTGTAGAGGAATTAGTCAACTTTAAGTGATTATATAGAATTTGTCGTATAATTTATACTATTTGATTTTTGCGCAAATAATAATTACTTTTTGTCATAATTTTTTCCCTGCTTTTTCTCGGAAGAAATGACTGCATTTTGACTACTTGTATGTAAATAATTAGTTTTTCTTTTTAAGTTCTTAACGACTGTGAATTAACAGTTCTTTATTATGTTTAATAATTCAGTATAATAAGATTCTTTGAAAATTGCGGACGACCAACCACTGAAGAATAGTTTATTAAAATTACATTTTGGAACTCCGTGTACCCTAAAAAGTGTGTATTAACAACTAAATCGAAACTGTGCTATGAGTTAACTACGCTAAATAATCTCAAACAATTAAAGTCCGCATCTGTTAGTAATTAATATTGTTCCAAAAAATAGATCAAATTATAAGTTAAAAATGCTCACAACTATTCCGGTTTCATGCTGATATACGTTAGCTGGGAATGTATAATCCGGAGCCGATTCATCAAATGCCTGGCGGATCTCGATCTTGTAAATCCGGGATGTCATAACTCCACGCTGTGACACTTTACTGTCAAGTAGCGACTAATTGCAAGATATTACAACAATAGATTTCAATCATACCTATAGAGGAATAGTGAGGAACACATGCATCCATCGGAAATGTTAGCATTTCCTGTTGTGGTTTGTTCCGGAAACTTTTTTTTGGAGATTTCGTCAGCTCGGTAAATTATCCTTAAAATGAAAGTAAAGAGGAATGGTAGCACACTGGTAGGTCAGTGGTGGATGTGGCCGACGGGCCACTTAAAGAGAATATAATAATGATCGAGAGCTTCTGGATACCCGTTTCCCTCTACCAGGGTGCCTTACCGAGGACGAATAATTGCGCTTCTTTCGTTAGGCCACCACCATAATGGCCATCTTTAAAAAAAAATCACTTAAATTTTCTCGTGTTTAATTTATAAATTTCCATTGTTTAATTTTTTTTAATTTTTTAAAAAGATGTTTCCATAATCAGTACCTGTAATTTCGGAACCTTTTTACCAACGTTGGAAAAAAATTTGCGGCTGGGTCGACGGTTCTTGGCCTTAGATATGGTTGTGATCATCGAAGTACTTGTTTACTGGGTCTTGTCAGAGCCGATTATGGGGAAAGGGCGATGAGGAGCGATTAGCCGATACCCCCCACCCCATCCCCGACGTGCACCCTCCTCCCCACCACCACCTCCAAGAATCAGGTAAATTTAATTAAGTGTTAACTGGTTAAATGAATTGAATCGGTTATTCGGGTGAGAAATGTTGGCCCACGTATGAGCCAGGTAAACTGTATAGATCCTTATCACTATCTGAATGCTATTACTTGTTATCATATCGGTTCTTCCTCGTTCGAAACTCACTCGATATCTCTTCATCGCACTCAATGCCTACTGGTGAGGAAAAAAAAAAATCATTATCTAAAAAAACTCTTCTTAATGTGTTCTGTGAGCATGACGTTAGCGCGGCCAGAAATCTAAAAAAAATCTCTTTAAACTCGAGCAATGTATTAAATACTAACTGTAATTGGTTTAATGGATGAATTTCGAAGGTCTATATTTTTTTTCATTAATTATTATTTAATTTATTATTCACTATAAATAAAACAAGTCTACGTTTCCACTGCTCTCGATCCTTAACTGATTTCGTTTAACTTAATGAGTCCATAAAATTTTTACATACCCTACATGCCATGTTTTTAATTTGGTTTGTTTCAAAGCTTTAGAAAAGAAAAAAAATAATAATAATGAATTTATAAGTACCTTGTATTTATTAGTTTATAGGATACCTGTAAAAAAATGAATATAAAATGTCCAGATGCAAATTTTTTTAATCGGTAATGTATAAGAATGTTTGGTTTAATTGAAGTATCTAGCGATTGATGAAATTTTTAAGAGATCCAGAAGTAATTTCTTTCACCTCTCCAAAAATCAATATATTAACAATGATAGATTTCATTCAGATTTTGCGGAGTATAGATGCTTTTCGGTTTAAAAAAAATCATATCTCCAGGATAAACAATTAATTTAGTTTTGTATTTTATGTTGTCTATGTCATGACATTATGCCATGGTTCACATTTACTTTTTTTATTTTTTATACAACAAATAAATTCAATAAATAAATTTTAAAAAGTATTTAATGGCACTTGTATTCTGACTTGTAAAATATTATTCTTTATGACAACTGTCAGAAGTTTTATTTATATTGCACGTTTAATAAAGGTGTTACCTTCATTGACCGGTTCATAAATATATCTCAAAACCTAGTTCGAAACAATATCAACTAAAGAATTTTGTTTTTTTAGTTGATAATTCTTATTCTACAAATAAAGTAGCATGACTCAACAAAACATATTTATCAATATAAAGACATTGGTAGTTCAAGTACCTATCAAACTTATACTTCAAATTATCTGCTATCACTTAAGCTGCTATCAGTTCTATGCCCCTCCCCAATGGCATATTTACTTTCAAAGCTCATATAAACCTTTCTAGAATTTAAACTTGCCCTGCCCGAGTAGCAACAGGATCTTCCCTCTCCACTTCATTTATATATATATATATATATA
The DNA here is from genome assembly GCA_948150685.1 of Rhaphigaster nebulosa. NCBI lineage: Eukaryota > Metazoa > Arthropoda > Insecta > Hemiptera > Pentatomidae > Rhaphigaster > Rhaphigaster nebulosa. Next base: position 138,058,394 of record OX411307.1, read on the forward strand.
TATATATATATATATATATATATATATATATATATATATATATATATATATAATCTATTGGAAATGACGTTAGATTTGGTGCGATCAATGAAACAGTTGTTTTTTATAAATAAATACTTTTAGAGATCAAAAGGGTAAAGCACTTGTATTAACGTTTTTTTTTCTAAGATACATTAAAGGGTTTAAATTATATTATCTAATTAGCCCTTTGTACTTTGCTGTCTGACGGGTAAAAAAGAATATTTGTGGATCATCATATGATAAGGAAGTAGTTCTTAATTTAATTTTTTTTTTTTATATCGTAATAAAAAAAAAATTAATTCATTTTAAAATATTTTTAATAACAATGATAATAATAAATTCGTAATGCTTCACTCGGAACTGGAATTCGTATAACCTACCCAATTACTTAATTTTGACATCCCGATTCATCCAAAATTGAAAATTTCATTCATTAGATATTGTTTTGTTAGAGCCGGTTTTACGAAATTCTTAGCTAGTACTGACCTCGTCCCATTGAATCTGTGGTGGGGGGGTATTGATGGGGGGAGGGGGGTTATAGATGGGGAGGAGAGGCCCGCTCCAGTTTCCAATCAAGTTCAATGCTTCGATGAAGTCTCCGGGGATTGACGATCGGCCGTTTTCTCTTCGCCTTCGTCTTCAGCCTCTTCCAATCTTCGTACGATGGCAATTCTTACGAATGAAATTATTTATGTAGTAAAGCATATTTTGAATGTATAAATATAATATAATAACAGTATTATAGACATTTAATTTATAATTATTATTATTTTATTTTAGTCAGGCATTTGGACTGTTCAGACGTACTGTCATTGACATGTGCAGTGAATATATTTTTTTAATTTAAAGTGAATGTTTTAATATAAATTTATATTACATCAACTGCATAGAAAATGACAAAGTTGGCGATGGTCGATAGACAGTAGTCGATAATTTACCTTATAATTTTAATGGGACAGAAGATAGTACCTTGAAAAGACAACTCTAGGAAGTACCTTAATTTAAATCATTTAAATTTTAAAGTTTTTTTTGTTTTTGTTTTTTCTCTCAAAAGCAGTTATTATTTCGCTAGTAAAGTCAAATAATCAATTTGGTGATAACACATTTCTAAAAATTCATAACAGAATATTTATTAAAAACATATTAATTTATCTTATGGGCAAAGATGTTAACATTTTAGTTATATAAATAAACTACAGAAGTTTGAAAATGACCAAAACCAAAAAAGACCGAAACGTCATAATGTTTGAAATGTAATTAAATACAATTGGTTTGGAATTTTATTAATAAATTATTTTTATTGGGAAGGGAGTATTTAAACTGGTCCTATTTTAATCTATGATCAATTAATTATTATAAATATTTTAAAATCCCAATTTTTTTATTTAAAAAAATGACCAACATATAAAAAAATGTAAATCACGAAAACTATTAAATATAAAACAGGAATTCAAGGGCATAATATCAGTCAGTTTCCCTCATTTTCGAGAAAGTTAATAAAAATGGATTTACGAAGTTCGAAAATTTATTTTTTTTAAAAATTATTCTCATCATTAAAAATTAAAAACACTACCATCCATAATATAAAAATGATAACATTAAGAGTCAATGAGTTATACGAATTGCAATATTTTACGTAGCTCATGGATAGATTTATCTTCATAATGTTGTGAAATTGAAAATCAGCTTACTGAATTAGAAAAAATGTAGTGGACTCTCGCTAATCCACCGTTTTATAATCAGAAAAATCACCTACAAAAAATAAATAAAAGTGTGATTTGATTTGAAGCATGCCTATTCACACATTCAATAAACCGTTTTCATTATAAACATATTACGTTTTGTTCGGCTTAAAAAATAACAGCCCCTTTTATTTAAAATAATACCTATATTATATTATGGCTATTATTAACCTTTTCATTAAATTTATCTTCAGTGTGAAATTGTGTTGTTAAAACAATGAGTAGTTTATGCTATTCAAAATTATTATTAACAATGAATCCTGATTTTTCGGTCAGAGGCCTTGAAAAAGATGCTTTCAGCTTCTTATCAAATGAATATTTCATACTGTTTCTGAAGATAATAATAAATTAATTTCTAGACCAATATTAACTATTGTATAGATATTTTTAATATATACATGTATTGTTTGTTTTTAAATTGACTTGTCATTAATGAAAGTATTTTTTTTTTCTACCCGTTCGGTAATTTTCGTTAATTTCGTTGTAATTTTCGCTAATCCGAACCTCCTTGGTTTTAATTAGATCGGTTTAGCAAGAGTCTATTGTTTTTATAAAAAAAAAAAAAATTAATTCATAAAAATAGGAAAATCTGCTCGATCGATTATTATTATTAAATAATCGATCTATAACGACTATTGATACATTGATTGTATCATCGAATTTTGCCCATCACATTGCCCATATTCACCTATATTTCATCGGAACACTTTTTAATGTCTACTATTGGCCAGGTTGAAACTTGGCAGAAGCCCAGCCGTGATCCGAATGAAATAATATTCGTAAAGGAAGATGAGAAAATATTAGCGTGTAATTAAAGAACAGAAGCCTATTCATCGGAGTTTTCTCAGATGCCAGCTCGGATAGCAGTTGAATAAATTTCGAAGCAGACGTTAGATTGGGGAGGGAGCGGTAACGGATGGTGTGGGCATAAATAATAAATGCACCTTCTTAACCATTTGTTCTCTTTCCTCTTCAGGCTGAGAACACTATCTTCTGTATTCCCTTTAATAACTGTATTGATCAAGTCGAAAAAAAAAAAATATAATAATAAACAAATGTTTAGGAGAAAACGTGGTTTATATATACGTTATGGTTTATTAACGTTCATTAGACGGTCTGTATTATTGAAGCAATATAATTTAACGTGGTGTATATATCATATGTGAAAATATTATTACTGCAATATATCCCTCAAGCGGTCAATATGTTGACGGAATTCGATATTGACTCTTTAATATTGGCCGTGTAATAGAGGCTTTATAAATGGATCCTCTATCTAATACCAACCATCTTAACATTAAGTAATTTAATCAAAACGTGAGAAGGGAATTATTTTTATCAATACTAATATTTTTATCACTGATTTCTTTAAAAAAAAAAAAAAAAAAAGGGGTGAAAAAACTTTATTGTATTAATAAGTTTGTCTGTGAAATATCCCAAAGAATTACCAAGAATATATGCTTGAGGTTAGAAAAAACATGGCATTTTGAGCATTTAATTTTTTTCATGGGCCATTTTCAAACACAGTCAATTTTACTTTTAATAATAATAAAAAGAATTCTCGCGTTTAGTGTAATTTAGAATTCATAAAGTACGCAAAATTTAAAGTATTTTGATGAAAATTTTCAAAAAATTATACTTGTGAAATTACCTGTTATCTCGTATATACTTGAAATTAATTATTCCAAATAAATAAATTTTTGCCCGCCTACCCTACTTTATTGCAATCAAAGCGACCTTCAATCAAACTTTATTTGATAATGAAATAAAAATTATTAATCTAAACAAAAAGAAAAAAGTTATTGAGATATGGTCTTCTCAATAACTTTTATTCTAATAAATCCGATCTGACTTATACGGATTCCCATTGGCATTAGACGTTGAATGATGCTACTGTAGTTGAGAGACCTTGGATATGTCCTTACTGCAGCCTGCCATTTTCATCGGTTCATTTGCGGACTCTGAAACTGGCTTTGATTCCTTCCCTAATGGCAGTCATTCCCCTTAACTGTTTATAACACACGATCTTTTCGAGGCGGTGATCTGTGATTCGTGTAAATTAATAAAGATAGACTCTTTTTACATGGGCATAATTATCGAGATGATCTCAGTAGAAAATACCAAAATGTTCCTAATGAATATTCTACGACCCGGGCAATTAAGACGAGGAACTGATAGCGTTATTCTAATAAATTAAAAATTCACCAGGCACGCTAGGAGAGGAATCGGTTAGCTTTTATTGAAGATTTGACTTTTATATATGGAAGCAATCACAGATACCAGGGCTGACGAACCTTCACCTGTCTTCGCCTAAAATATGATGACGGTGTAAGAAGAGAATCCCTTTAGAAACAAGTGTTAATGAGAATGCGTCTCAAAGAGATCGTCAAGGAAGAGTTGCGTGGGTTGGAGGCAATCGATATTGCACTGCACAATAAGGGAGATGAAATATAATATGTAGCTATTATGAGCCTCTTTTGCATGAAACCACCCCGCCCGCCCCTCTCCAACCACCCCCGTCAATATCCAGGCTTAGATATATCAGATGTAGAAACAATCCCTTCACCCTTCCAACTCCTCACTTCCATATTCACAATTCCCAAACTTCCGCCCACTGTCCCATTTCATATTCCATTCCGCCCTGATAAGGTATGTCAGTGAAATTAAGATGAATTCACGTTGGAAACGGCGCGTACGTCTGATTAGTGTCATTGATATCTTGTACAATGTCATAGTTTATTATTCCAGTGGAGAAATTATGTTGAAATCATTTTGGGCACTGAAGGAAGACGAGTGATATAAACAATTCTTTACTTATGATCAAATGAGGCTGTATAAAATTAAAATATGAAAAAATAATTTCTGCTACTAAAATTGATCCAGATATGGAATCGTCATTTTTTAAGTGGTGCTGTTTCCCTAATATTCGAAGAATATATCCGTCATGATAATTCAACGACTACTTTTATTTATTAAATAATTTTTAAATCAGGCACATATAAGAGAATAAATACATTTACTAATAATAACGAAGTATTGGAAAGAATATTTGAATAAATTAATAAGATCAGTGTTGAATATAGAAGAAAGACGTAAGGGCCGTGGAATCTATGCGATGGCAATTATTCCAAGAGAGGCCGATGACGGTATGTAGTATTATACAGAACAACATGTTAATGTTGGAACAAGACAGCTGGACGGAGCTTTTCAAATAAATCATAACGTTTGACGCAGCCCCTTCAATCGAGAGATACCGATCGTCAAAGTGACCCGGCCGCTCGGGGATTGGAGGATGTAGCGAACCACGTCAGGAATCCCAGCTCTCGAGGCCAGAATTCATTCGTTGCGGCTATCTCGTATTCCCATCTCCCGTGAAAATGGTGGTCCCGCTCCTTTCGAATCCACTTCTAATAAATTTGTCTTAGAAATATAAATATGTAATCGTTTCGGAACTGATTTTCAACTCCGTCCCGGACCATTTCAGAGATACCGGCTCTTCTATTTATTATTTAACTATCCCCTATTTGGTTATCCCCGATGAGTAGCAATTATATATTACCATTCTTAATGATTCTGTAATATACACTTAATATACACGGAAATACCCAACTCTCTATTCGTAAATTATATATCATGCCCGTCCATTGTCTATGAAGCGAAGGAAACGCCTTCGATAAGAGAAACCACATAGAACGAAATCACCAATGAATCCTCCGACGCCAAAGAGGCTATTTAAGAAATGTCGCTTCTCTAACAAATCGCTGAGAGCTATATTTGAAGCTATCATCATCGATAGCCCTGCATTCCATCGACTAGCCTCGGTATCCCCTCAGATCTGGGCTGGTATAAAAAAAAAAAAATTAGAAAAAAAATTGGCACCGATTTACTGTCTAAGAATAAACCGTGATTCACTGAAGGATATGAAGAGAATAAAATAACGAGTATGGACATAGTAGTGCATTTAGATCATTAAAGTCATTTTTTCTCGACTGTCTCGCAGCTTTTACGAGTGGTATGTTACCATTGGTACTAGGTATAGGTCCAATGTACCGTCTGATGAAGTGTCTTATTTTTTTTTAGTTGAGCACTGTTTTGTTCGAGCGATGGGAATAAATGTTTATACTTGCGATACTGTGTATACGACACGAAGGACAGTGCGTTAAAAGATGATTCAGTCAACAGGTGAGAATGTTTGACTCACTGGGGGAAACGCACTAACTGCGTACCAGTAACACTCCGAAGCCGAGTTTTGTTTCTTGGTTCTCTGTTTGCGCACAAACTTGATTGTGCATTGATTTATACATAATTGAATATATAAAATTATTCGTTTGTTAGAGTACGATGAAAGGTTAAGCTTTTGATCGGTCATTGGACTGAGCATTTGGATTTATTAGTATCCCCTTTAAGTAGGTGTAGCAGAAACAGCTGATGATGAGTTTTCCTCATTGATTCTTTCTAATCATTGTTCCTTTCAATGAACGAGTCATAGAAATTTAATCTGGAGATGGAGGAAGAAGAAAGAGACGGACAGGGAGAGTGAGAAAGGGCGATGATGCTAATTTACTGAAGTGTCAACCAGCCTCTGGAAATAGCACCATCCCCATCACCTTCAGCATACCGCCGCACATTCTCTTACACAATCTATCATATTCGACCATTGTCCTATTATTTTTATTTATTATATATATAAGCGTTATATGATACCTAAAAATCTAAGAGATCAATTGTTAATTCATTTTTTTTTTCTGTAACCGAAAAGATATTTGTACGAGAATCGGTTTTTGACTTTGAGATAATTCATGATCAATATCATAAGAAGCTGGGTCAAGGATCTATAATTATTTTGGAAAATATGATTGGAATAAACACAATATTCTCCAATTCTATGATAAATATTTCTAAATGTAAGACTCTAATTTTAACCAGTAATTGGATAGTGAACAGAAAGATTTTCTTAATTTAAAATTTATTGACAATTACATCATCAAATTATCAACGTTTCGAGCTTCTGCCACATCAACAGGATCATACTGCAATATAATATAGTATAATATATAATATACATATACAAAAAAAAATGTTTGAAATATTTTTCAATAAAAACATGTCAATTAATGACTAAGCATTTAAATTTACAGCTTTATTGGTATGTTTTTAATGACAATTTTTTCGAACATTTGCCAATTTTCTTTTCTTTTCTTTTGGATAAGCATCTTATAATATTATAGTATATTAGATTCATTATTAAATATATTTGTTTTATTAAAAAAAAAATCTTTTTCTTATATAATTTTAAATTTAGTTTTTATTGACCATTACATATTATATTGGACTATGGTCCTGATGATGGGGCAGAACCACGAAACGTTGATAATTTGGTGATATAACTGTCAATAAATTTTAAATTTGGAAGAATTTTCTTTTCGATATCCACTGGTGGCAATATTATCATTGAGATTGATTAATCTCTTTCAATGTACTGTTTATCTGAATAATATGAAAGATAGAGCAAAATATTACTGTAAACTTTTCTTTTTTATATTATTCTTTGAAATTTCCGACAGTAATTAGCATACCTTATATAAATTTTCTGATATAGATTAATATAACATGAAGATGCCTTGTGGGGTAACACTGTAATGACTATTCTATTGTAGATCACGGGTTCAACTTCTTCTCTTACGACTTATGAAGAAGTTTTGGATTTGAAACTATGAACAGTCATCTTCTTTTCTTTTTTTTTATCTTCAATAATTCTTCTCCCTCCCCCTTCAACAAAAATGAAATTTTTGTTCGTTATTCAATAGCTTTTAATCTGTTTCATATTTTCGAAAACGATATTCAAGATAAGTAAGTAATACACACTTTTATTGGAGCTTTTTCATCCCGCCCTACAAAATGTTTAATCTATACAGCGTATCATCAATGTAATGCATATAACTAAATCATTAATGTTACAAATATTATTTGTTTACTAGGAGCTGTTATATTATTATTATTTTGTTTCAATGCGGATTCCCCAGCACCCTGTGCCGCTTTTTCTTGTTTACAGCAGCCATCTTAGAATCACGTTTTGCCTTCGTGAGAGGAAATATCTAAGATAAAATTGAACAATACACTTTCCCTTCAATTATAATGATGTTTCGATGAAATCATTAATATACCAAAATGTCAAGCGAAATTGAAGTAATGTATGCGTTTCGTTATGTAATGATTTCCCAATAGCAGACCTTACTTCGTTGGCAACAGAGATTTTTTGTGAATTTTTCATAAGAAAAGCAATTGACGTTAGATAAAACATTTTAACATCATAAAAGTCATTATGATGACTTTTATGATATTTAAAATGTTATGATTTATCTCAATTTTCTCTTCCAACGGCCAATCTATCCTTTAGGACTAACTTTTTCTCTTCCAACGGCCAACCTATCCTTTGGGACTAACTTTTTTTTTCGTAGAGCAGTACCGGAGAATTCTCTATTATCGCAACGGGCAAATGAAATAGAAAATTTTAAAAAATCTGAAATATCAGTTATGTAAAATCTAAAATAAACTGACATAGAGACAGACACGGTTTATCCGATGCCAGTCCAGTTTCTAAGGAAGCTGTTTGGTATAGTTTTTGCTCCCCAGTCCCCTAATGCCCCTGCCTAATGACAAGCATATGTCCTTCTATATCCACTACGCACAGCTGTTCAGAATCATCTAGAAGACTGACAAAAACAGCCCTAAACCTTTCCCCTCCCGGCTTCTTCATTTTTTAATTATTTCTCAATGCCGACATATAAATTAGAGCGCTCACAACTGGGCTGCAAAGACATACATCGTCCGTGATCCGGATCATCGCAGCACTTGTTTTTCGAGGATGGATGAAGTAAACCGATGATTGAGATTCAAATGATCTTCTATTAAAAAAAAAAAAAAAAAAAAAAAAAAACTTCAATCAGGAAGGAATCGCGAACTTTTCGACTTGGGACTTAATTGACACTTTTGTCGAACTTGACTTCCTCGAGCAGCTAAGGGCCAATTATGAAATCAAATAATCGTTCATGTCTTCAATTATAAAAGTGATCCACAGTCAGGGATATAGATGGTGTACCGATTTCATTATTAGTTATACTTATGTTTTTATCAAATCGTACAACTTTAAGACACCAACATTTAATATTTAATGCATAATTATAAAAAAAAAAATAAAAATATTATTGCACGTTTTCAAACAGCGAATGATTTCTGATTCTTCTTCTACTATCACCCAGATTTTAATTCTACCCAGATAATTTGGATCATGCAATGATCCAGGGTTAAAATTAAAAAAAAAAAAAATCATTGGGAGTTTAAAAATTAATAAAATCGCTATAAATCATTATAAAAATTAGAATAATAATTTGTGATATTATTGGGCCCAAATGATCAAGTTTTTTTTTTTTAAATTACTCTTGAGTAGTAGGTTCAAAAATATCGAGGTAGGTTTCATCATCAACTGACACAACTTCTCTCCAGCGGTCACACGATGAATATTTTTTGTGATACTCTTAATTACACAAAAATAATCATCTCGTTGATTATGATAATAACAAAGTTGGAATTTTTAAAATTTTTTATTTGTGTCGGTTTTATCTCAAGATGAGCAATATATGACTGAATACAATAATTTATTAGGTAGTAAATTAGTCAATATTAAATTTAGTAATTAGTGTGGAGCTTATATTAAGTATAAGGGCCAATTATTTGGAATATTTTATACATAGATATTATATTGTTCTATAGCACCCATCCATGTAATAAATATGAGAATTTCATTATACACATTCGCATAATTAATTAAGAGTAAGAATCCAGCTATCGATCGAGGAGGGGATTGGGTACGAAAGAGTGACACATGTCTGAAGCAATCTATTCAGAAGTAAGGAGGGGTAAACGGGACCTACCCTTCTCCAATGTTTGTTCTCATCCCACTTCAAATCAAGTGACGCTCTTTGTTTTTATTTTCTTATTATTCCAATTCCATGTTGGATTTAAACAGTCCTTCGAAAATGAATCATTAAGTTAAACAATAATGATTTATCGAAATTATTATTTAAATTAAATATAAATCACGGTTGGTTCTACCTTTTGTGACTATCTTTATTCAATCATTGAACATTTTTATTGGCGTTCTTTAGAGCGGAATTCGTTTTGACATCCGTCATGAACAAAATCCATTCAATAATAATTACTTCCTCTGTCGATGAATACAATCAATTCCTACTTCCAGAGTACAGTCCCCTTTTCCAATTCGTGGTAATGACGTATATACCAAATATTATGTATTACGCCCTACTGAAATTATTTATATTTATTAATTTTTAAAATATTTACTACGGTTTATTAAATTAATTACATCTTAGTCTATTTCATTTGACGGAAAACGGCAAGTTCTAATAGTGTGAAGGAAAAAGAAACCATATCTTTGTTTTCAATTCGGTGCCACTAGCCCCGCATCAGAACTGGTTTGATGACAGATTAAAATATTTTATCAGTGACATTTATGGACGTTTACTCTGAAGATGTCGACAACGTTCATTTTTAGTTCACTTCTTTGGACACGTTTTTTTTTTATACTCAAGGTCGGCGAAAATGTATACTATTTTGGTTGAGGGGACATGCCATCCAGGCTCCTAATTAACTCTCATGTTTTGCTAACGAATATTTTTATAACATTTTGGTATATATAACTATAAATAACGCTAGCTTAGCATAATATGTCGGTAGTCACTGGGAATAAGTTGTTAAGTGTAAAATTAAAACTTTTGAACTGGCTTTTTAGTTTTGTATTACCATTTTTTTTTTTTTAAATATTTCATTAATTGTTAGTGAACTTGGACTTACATTATATGATTTATTTGATTATCGCTCGCATTTCATTTCCATTTTTTGACGTTTCGAGATCTTATCCTCATTATCAGATTTACAATTTTTCCAGCGATACATTATAAATTATTAATAATATTATGTTAATGCATTATTTATATAGTTTTTCTCTATTGAAACAGACACTCTTAAAAAAAACTTATATTCTAGCATTATAATTTAATCCAAAATGACAATATTGTAAGTATGACAAACAGGAGTATAAATAATATGCAAAAATACTAATTTAAGTTAAATATATCGTAGTGCAAATTAATTTATCATTTTTATAGAGAGAATCGAAATAAATAAAGTATTAACTCAATATGATTAATAATATAAAATTTATTGCTTAAAAATTGTATGTCTGATGATGAGGATAAGACCCTGAAACGTCAAAAAATATAAATGAAACGTGAGTGATAAACAAATAAATCATATAATGGAAACCCTATTTCACTACTAATTCCTATCCTGAATACTTACCTGTAAATTATTTATAATATATTTATAAAATTATATATATATATATATATATATATATATATATATATATATATATATATATATATATATATATATATATATATATATATTTACAGTATAGTAGTTCGAATAAGATCCATTCAACATCGTTGTAACATAACTAAATTTCAGAATTTTTTGACTTACCAACTACCCGATGTTCCTTCTAACTGGAGACATAGTTATATTTTTTTTTTTTTAATTCACATATTTACAGCATAAAGGTACTCTGCAGAACATTCTAGGTATCCCAACGACCTCCTGACTGAATTTAATAATGTCTTTCCACCATCATCGAAAAAATGTAGTTCAAAACTGCAATCATGACAATCCCTTCGTATTGGTCAAGTAATAATAATCGTTTATTCGATGAGAACAGAATATTTTTACTAGGAATGAGGAGCTAACAATCTATTTCTAACGGTAATTTGAATGAAAATATCCGGCAAAATGATCTTTCCGTTGCCTTTTAGACAGCGTAAACAGCAATATAAAGACAATAATTTGTAATCTGGTTAATTTATTGCTGCATTATCATTTTCAGAAAATACTTCAGATAAATTTTAGACAGATAAGCAGTACAGAAGATAAAAGCATGTTATTCTCATTTCCGTCTCATTCAAATAATTTGATTTTTTCGGATATAGGGTTTTATTGAAAAAAATTAAATTCGTTATAAATTAGTATAGTTTTAGTTTTTTTTTAGTTTTTTTTTTTTTTTGGTTTTTTTACAGTTAGCTACAACAACGGTTCGGATCCATATCCCACAATGAATGCACCTCCAAAAAATATTTCAAGAATATTAAATTTACCTTTTGCCATTTATATATTCATATATCATCAACTTTAGCATGTATCTTTCGCTGCATTCTACTGGATGTCCTTAAAGTGGACATGATTAGCATATATTTCGTCACGCTAAGAAAATGGATTTTTATTAAATGGCAATTAGTGGTTATAAGTTATCAGAAAGAATTACCGCTACCCCATAAAGATTTTCGTGTCAAACCTGTTAATATTTTCCGGGGAAAAGTATTATTCTATGAGCCATCGTTTCGTAATCTTTTGAAAAACGAAATTTATCAAATCACACCGACCTCAGTACAACCAAAAGAAAATGCTGTAACAGACATTTTTGAGCTTCAAATACAATGGTAAGTATTTTTTAATAATTTAATATCATTTAATAATCTATCATTATTTATAAATTAAATTTAAATAAATTCTATTCTATTAATTGGTTGTTTATATTTTACTTAATGAGGGCTGTCTTAAAATACTTAAGTTGGATTATTATCATACTTTAAATTTCAAACCCCGGAATCATCACTAAGTTGTGTAGTTTTTGAGCTATCTTGATTCTTTTTTTCTTTTCTTTATTTTTTTTTGTCTATAATATCTATCAATAAAGATACAGAACCTAAGCCGTAATGGTCGTTGGTGAGAAGAATTTGATGATTTACGAAATTGTTTGATACTTTTATTTGCGAGAAAAAAGTAATAAATTTAAACAGATTATCTAAATAATAAGACGAACAATAGAATATTGAGCCCAGCTACATTGCCGTGAAAAGAGTAGGATGGGGGGGGGTGAGGGGGGAGGTCACTCTCCGCAATCATTTGAAAACACAAATTTCAGATTTGAGAGCATACTTCAAACTACGAAAATGTGGTAGAACATTTTATTCAAAGAGTAACTAAAATTGAAAACCAATATTAATACCTTTTAAGCTAAGAAATTGGGTTCTGGGGCAATGTTGTGTTTGAATAAAAAAGAAAATTATTGTTGGGAAATCCGGTCAAAATCGTTGGAAAATTTTAGATGTTGCCCTCCTCCCCTCCCCCAATAAACTGTACCAACGTTCCCTATCGTACCCATCCAATGCAGACTGTATAAGAGATTTATTTATCAGAGTTGGTTAATTGTTTTATTTTAATATTTTGGATAAAATAAATTTATCGCTAAAAATTATTTGGAGCTAATGACAATTCATTTGCTTGATTTGATCCAAGAATAGAAGAATGTTTCCTGAGGATGTCTAAAGTTGGAGAAGCCTTTTATGAACCTCAATTGATGAGATTTGAGTCCTTTAATTGGAATTTTCAAATAATGCCAATATACATTATAAATTTATTATATAAAAAAAAAAAAAAAAATAGTTCGGATTCAAGTGCAATAGTCAAAGTGGTATTGTCGGGCATTAGTCTACTGCGACACTGCCCCCAAACCAGAAGATCTGGTTCTTACTTCACAGACCTTGAAAGGGAAGAATCACCCTTACCAACCCCTTCTATAATACGGCTGCGAAACAGTCGTGTTATACGCATCAAGGAATAAAATTCAATCGAAAAAAAAGAAGTACAATTACCTATTTAATGAAGAGAATTTCCATTTATACCGTCTAAAATACATAGCCAAACGAAATTAGTGTTATGTTGTTAACACAAGCTCGAATGAAGTGGTTCTAAATACCTGAAAACGAATTAAATCTGGTCTGAAATTCGAGAATAATGAGTTGAACCTATAGGGCACTCCACTTCTCAATTATAAATAACTGCAGAAGAGCACCTGGTATTGATTAGCATCTGGGCTCCGTGTGTTCATAAACACATCATTTGTTTCTCAACTCATATTTTCTTTATATATTTTTTGTTTCGTAACAAAGCCGCAAACTCTAAAGTCTCGTTTAGAAAAATAGGAAACTTTAGAATACGACAAAAACTACTTCAACTTACTATCAATTCTTTATGCTGGGTGTCTATGATGCTAACTGCAAAAATCTAGTTCGGCTGTCAGGTGCGAAAATTTCGCCTATAAGTGTCGAGCTAAAACCTATTAAAGAGCTTCATAAAATCACGTTTTGCTAGAATATACTATATCTGAAATATGTACTCTATATTTTCATATTAATTTCATATTCTATAATATTAAAATAATAGAAGAACTTTTCGGAAAACGTTTAATCAATATTTTTGTTTCTTTGGAGTTGTACAATTGTTTTTAAACGAATGCAGAATAAAAACATCAATAATTCATAATAAATAATAAATAAACAACAGATTATTATTTGTAATTTACTCATTCAACATCGAAGATATGTTACTTAACTGGCCTTGACAGTATTGCCAGTTTTATTTAGTAACGTAAGAAAGTATAATAGGTTAAATAGGTGTATTTCGGTCTGCTCAGTGTATTAATCACGCAGGTAAGCCACAATAAAAGTCCGAATTTATTAACAATAGAATATGTCCCATACCCATGCAACCATACACGAGTAAGGCACTAATGATTGCCTTAAGATCTTCAGATTTTAAGAAATGCCTTTTGTAGTGTCTCCCTCGAAAGTAAAAATATAAATTCCTTCTAAGAAGTGGCAATATCTGTAAATTTGAACAGAATATGATGAAACTTTCTGAGACAGTAGGAAACATTTACAGGATTTAATTCGACGTATCCACGAAGATCTACTGCCAAGCGGTGCCCTTTGGTTTGTAGTAGCTTCCTGCAATACTTGTATGATACTGACCAGAAGGGAGAATTCAGCGAATGAAAGAACATTTCTAAAGACTTAACAGTGATGGATAAGCAAAAGAAGTGAAAGAAAACATTGGGTCGAAGGGCTGCATAAGAAGATTCGGAATACCGAACGAATTCAGTAGCCTCAAACGGAGGTAGGCAAGTTCGGAAAGAATGTCCAACTGGAATCTCTTGAATGCAGGCTTAAAATCAGTTTCCATCCCAAGTGCTCCAGTATCTTATAACGTTTGTTTTTATTGTTGTTCAATAAAAAAAAAATTCACCATCAGAAAATATAGATCCGTGCATATTAGATTAGTGTCACCATTATTTTTTTGTTTAAATAGAAACGTTAAATTATTCCACAATTATTTAGATAGAACTAGCAAAATTATATTTATCCCAAGATACTAACCGTGCAAAATTAATTTATTCCATGAGGCATTAGGCAATTTCGAATTCTTTTATAACGTAACAATAGTTGAATTTGGGTTTTGAGTGATTCATTGAACAATTTAATTTATTTAATAAAATATATTTGCCTTTTCTTCCTTCCTTAAAAAAAAATTAAGTATCATGCACATAATCTGCCAAATTAAATAACATTATTTAATTATGTGGGACTCCCAAGAAAGTTTATTAGCGATAGAAACACATAGATATTTATTTTTTACGATCCCATTTATGGTTTTACAAGAGCATAAATTTTGATGTTGTTGGCGAGTCTGGCACAATCCTGAGAGTTTAGGATTTTCTATAGAAGGTTAATTTTATTAACATAACAAAAGTAATGTCTTTGTTAACTGCCAGCCCTTTATAACGGAACGAGATCATTTCAGAAAGTTCGCATATTTGTTTATTTTCCTCCTAGTATCCTCAATAATGAATCAATGAATTATTTGTTTGTTTGGCTATCGCTTATTTAAATTACTTTATTAATTTGTATTATTGTAATTATTAATTATAACATATTGTCGAATATCTAAAAGATGATTGTAGTCCTGACCAGTGAGGATAGTTACGTATCAGACACATATGGCCAACACTCTTTCAGTAAGACTGCAGCCAACTCATCGACCCCTTCGTATACTCAACTTTTAAACGCTTTTGAAACATTCAGTGTTGTCTTTGAACTTGCTCAACCGTCTTTGGCTTCATGTTGCATCTCTGTTGATGGGTAGTGCTTATGTGAGTTTCCCATAAAAATTAAAAACTAACACTTCTTCCGGAAACTAATACTTCTTTGAATCGTCAGTTATATCGATTCAAAACCGATATCAATCATAGCACTCGATTTCAATAAAGAAGATATATCAAGTTTAATCCCGGTTTTCCATTTCACCCTGCTAAATGAAATGTTTCCATATCGCAATCCAGTTAAGTAAGGTACGTGTCTCTCTTTTTTTTTTTGTTATTGTATAAGTGGCCATGGTAATGTTTTTGATGGTAAACAATTCAATATTCCGATGATATTCTTCGAAATAATTCTCAGGAGAGTGTAAAGAAATATTGGGAAGCTTCGTCAACTTGGTTTTCTTTAACTTCATATATTAAAACTCAGTTTATCTCAATTCCATTCATCCGGACAGTAAAATTTTCGGATTGAACTGATTCAAAAAAAAAAATTATTTAAACAAATTTCTGCATATTCCAATAATTTATGTACGCATGAGTAAATACATATAATAAATAATAGATTTTTTTTTATAAACCTCAGAATTATTTGTTTTATTCATTATTTCTAATTTTATATTTATTTTATTATAAGTGGTTGACTGTAATATAATGTATTCGCCGTTGCATCCATTAACTGATTCAATGTTAATGAGCGGCGGGTATTACAATCGTCGATTTCAATTATTGATCCATTTTTAAACATAAAAATTATGACATTTTTACAAGTATTCATGTTTCATCAGCTTCAGAAATAATATTTACGAACCAACAGGAGCCAATTTACAAATGACGATTCCACCATTCGCACATATAATCATTTGAGTATTGATCTCTGATTACATATCGGATTGAAAATTCTTCAGAAAAAATATGTTTTCAGCGTTAAAAATGAAAAATGTATTCCTCAAAGTGGCATTATTTAGAATCAAACATTCATTTTTTTTTTTTGTAAATAATTTCTATAGCATAGTTTATCGATTAAAAATGTTTTCAACTAACAATCTATTATATATTTTTTAATAAATATCAGGTTGGCTGTAATAAGTAATTTCCCTGAGTCGCTTTATCAAAGGTGTTGAAAAATGTTATCAGTACTTACAGTAGACTGGCTGGCTGGACAGGCTGCGGCATCTAGCGGTCGAAGGAGGAACCATAAGACGCGCCAGACTGCCACCAGTCGCGCCCTTTCCCTTTCAATTTATTTTTCTATTATCAATTTATTAATTATAAAATAAGCAAATACATACAAATTCTAAAACTTATTTCACTATATTTAAAATACATGCATATAAAACTGCGCATAATCCGGCATACAACATATTAAGTATTTATGTTCTAAAAACTGTTTGAATAAATATTTATGAACATATTTTATTGCAGAGTTATACCTCTTAATGTATATAATATATTCCTATATGTTTGAAAGTTGATTAGTCTTATGATTTATTATAAAAAATTAAATATGAAACATATTCAAGAAAATTAGAAACACCGGTTTTACAATGTTTAATAAAATTCTGTTCGAAATTATTAAAAAAATTTAAAGTTTCGTAAAACCAGTCGTACCACTCATGCTGCGTTCAATCAGTGGGTAAAATTCTTATGGACATTTACCTCCGGATATGAAGACTGAGCTAGGCGGAAATGATAAAATAAAAACCTGAATAAAAAAGTCATTCAATATTTTAGAAGTGGAAAAACAAGTCTTCAGGAAACGTCATAGCTGACTGAGCAAGTTAACAACGTTAAATTTAGACATTCTCAAGTCGGTTTGAACTCTTTGAAGCCTGTATGTTTTATTCTGTTTTTTTTTTTTTATCAATAAAATTACATGTATTGTAGGTGATTTTAATTATTACATTGAGGTAATTAATCATGGAATATGTAATGGCCAGTTGTTGTAAAGGAGCCTTTGACGGTCACTCTGATCAGGGCTATTGACGATATCCGGCGATTGTTGTTCATTGTGCTTATTAGCGTAGTTTTACTTCGTCCGAGAAACCATTTTCTCTTATTCGGGGACAATGAACCAACCGCCTGATCCGGCAATTTTCAAGGTTTTCCTTCGAGAATTGAAGAAAAAAAACGTCATTTGCCGAAAAGTGGGAAAACTAGGTACCATAACGACAGGTGTGCCGGGGCGACATTTTTTTTTTAAAGTTGTCGGAATATAACCTGTTCAGATTTTTATTTACTTAATTGCATAATCATGTCTTTTTTTTTTTTTGTTATTGTATAAGTGGCCATGGTAATGTTTTTGATGGTAAACAATTCAATATTCTGATGATATTCTTCGAAATAATTATCAGGAGAGTGTAAAGAAATATTGGGAAACTTCGTCAACTTGGTTTTCTTTAACTTTATATATTAAAACTCAGTTTATATCAACTCCATTCATCCGGACAGTAAAATTTTCGGTTTGAACTGATTAGAAAAAAAAAATTATTTAAACAAATTTCTGAAAATTCCAATAATTTATGTATGCATGAGTAAATACATATAATAAATAATAGATTTTTTTATTAAATTAACTTTTAGATAAGCATGTACATTAATCAAATTTTATTCACTTAAAATAAAGTCATTTTATATACAAGCTTTTAGTCTCGTTAATGAAAAATATTTTGTTTTATGAAAGTACGAATTATCCTGATTTCGGCAAATACGGATTTTTTAAAGCTTTTTTTAATGGGATAACGGATCAGTCCAACTACAACTCATTTATACTGCC
This sequence comes from Rhaphigaster nebulosa, assembly GCA_948150685.1. NCBI lineage: Eukaryota > Metazoa > Arthropoda > Insecta > Hemiptera > Pentatomidae > Rhaphigaster > Rhaphigaster nebulosa. The sequence continues at coordinate 138,076,998 of OX411307.1, forward strand.
AAAAATTAAGGGGGAAAATGCGAATAATAAATTTATATCCTTAGAGTTAATATTTAAAGAACCCTACTTGGCACAAAATAAAATAACAAATTTTGTTTTTTTCTCAGTTCAATAATATGAAAAACTTCCAACTATTGGCCTGTTGCCCACGATTTCTGAGACAGTCGATTCACCAAGCCTGGTATTTACACATTTTATGCGGGTTTTGTTAAACAGCTGTTATAACTCGGCCTCTAGAATTAGAAAGAAAGTTAGGTTTTCGGTTTAGTTTGTTTGAGTTGCCTACTGATGATTCCTCTGATATAGGGCCACAATTAAGCGACTGACGTTAATTAAATTTGTCCTTGATTGGCAATGACCATATTAACTATTTAACTCTATTGTAGATTGGAAGATGTTTTGTATATCTATCCAAGTTCGCCATAACTAGGAAAAATTGTGCTGGTCATTTTGGAACTTCCTTTACCAACTGTATATAATTCTTAAGAAAAAAAATTCCTTGCGAATTCGCTGTCGTGAGTAGAGTTGATTGTTTAGGTATTTAAGGATGATCGGAAACTCATTATATTATTATTTTTTATTTTCGAGCGTTAAATATATGATCTATTACGCAATTGAAATTTGCATATACTGTCAAAAATATTAAGCATCTAAAACTCTGCCATAAAAAATAAATAATAATCAATAATTAACAAATAAAGTTTTTGCATTTTTTACCTTTATATTTAAAAAGTCATACTTTACTAACCTATTAATTTTTCTCCATAAAATATATGCCATCAATTTTTATCAATTGAATCCATTTCTGAGTTAACGATTTTGTATACTTATCTAATTTGATGATCAAAAGCGCCTTATATGAGACTTAAGTTTGTATCTTGCCAAGCTCTCTCAATTTTTTAAACCAAAGCTGTCCAGTCCGTGTAGAAAACTATTCTTCATCTTTCTCTTCTTTAATTTCTGGAAGGACGTTATAGAGCTTATAGCATTTTTTTTTTTTTTTTTTTTTTATAAAAATGGAAACATTTCAATGCTCAATTCCACTATATCGCATAAATTTCAAAAATAGAGATCTAATAGATCTTTCGTAGGACTGATAAAAAATAAATAAAATAATGATAATAATAAAATAACTTACAACACATGAAGGGACTTGGGTGAACCCAAGTACTGAAGTGCTTCGTAACGATATACAGTTTCTTGGCCAACAGTCATGCAGGGAGATGATCTGACCAAGAACATCCTCAAGCGCTAGGTTTTCCTCCAATTAATGTTACCCACTTTATTGAGATTGGGTATAGCCCAGGAGTGTCTTCCAGCCCCAGGGTCAATCCACGGGTGATATAACAGAAAAAAATAATTGTCTGCCACAGCCGGACTCGAATTGATACTTGCATGAACTGAATATAAAATGCTATCTAATCAATTAATAATGATTTAATAAAGACTGTTTTTTTCGTTTTTAAAGCATTTTAAGGAATTAAAAGTACAAAGCACACAGACTCTCTTTACATCCTTGTTATGCTTCATTTTCGTAAAAATATGTTTATTTTTTTAAATTTTTATTACACTAGCAATAAGTGAAGCATGTTGCTAGACTTGGTTTGTTTGAAAGAAGTTTGTGAGGGAGGTGTGCTTTTATGAGCTGGCACAATATGTGAATTGAACTGAAAAATATCGATTGTCCGATCTGTAGTCATGAGACTTATTTGCATTCTCGGAGGCTAACCAGACTAAATCCGATCTTATCGTGTGCTCAGTGAGCCATGGGCCAGTTGTCGCTATGCCACCCATTCAAGGTACAACAACAAGCCACGATTGCGTTGTCCATACTGCCCACTTGGCTGGACCAGATTTAAAAATAAATAAAAAACTTTTTAAAAAAAAACTTGTTCAAGTAGTTTTTTCTTGATACATATTTTTGTGTACCAATCACCAATCGAATATATAGATCAGGTAATAGTACATATTAATTGGCAAACGATTCATAATGGAGCTGTTAAAACATCGCTCCTATCTGAAAGTCTGTTGCTGAAGGAATATCCTTTATAATATTTTATTATTTTCATAATTAACTTCACAAAAACACAATGGTGTTTATATGTATAAGATTTTGGGGTAGCTCAGTTGGTAAGGCACTGGGTTACTTATTTCCGGGTTCTCGTTCTTTTTCGGTTATGGTAAATAATTATATATTCTGTTATAAATGTAGTGGATCGAATCTGGAGTCGGGAGACCCTCCTGTGGTACACCCAGCCTCTATAAAGAGGCGTGTTTCACTTATTGTTAGAGCTATCAAAGTTTTTTTAATAATATATATATATATATATATATATATATATATATATATATATATATATATATATATATATATATATATATATATATAATATAAATTTTTAAGAATATATTTTTGCGAAAATAAAGCCGTAACAAGGATGTAAACAAAGACTGTGCTTTATTCACTTTTAATTTCTGAAAATGCTTTACAAACGAAAACAACTGTTATTAAATCTTTAACATTACCTACTAATAGATAAAAAAGCATTTTAAATTCGGTTTATGCATATATCAGTTTGAGTACGGGTATGGCAGATAATTATTTATTTTGTTTTATCAGCCGCGAATCGACCCTGGACTTAGAAGGGGACTCTCTTGGGGCAAAATCAGCCTCTATAAAGTTGGCGCCCTTACTTGGGAGAAAACCTGGCGGTTGAGCGTGATCCTTGCTGAATCCACCTCCTTGTACAACCGTTGCTTAAGAAACGATACTGCCTTGTCAAGTTCTGTTCCCAAGACACTTTATGATTTGTAAGAGGTACAAATTTATATGTATAAATTATCATTAGAAAACGAATTTTGAAAAAAAAAAATCCGTTTATGTAAAATGTCAATGTTAAATGATTGCCCTATACTGACATTAAGATTTTTGCTTGCAATCACTCTTCTTACAATACATGTTTTGCGAGGATCTATTAACTCCATTTTCCTGTTATGTGAATAAAACTCGGGTATGTTATTTTTTATTCCTTGTTTGCTTTTTAGTTATTCCTTTGTCACTTTTAGCGCGTGGCTTCTTTAAAATGAGTATTAGAACTTTTTTGACAAAAGGGACAACTGATCCCGATTCTCCCTCCTCAGAGTCGGATAAACCGCAGCTTTCTAAGGTACTTTGTATTGATTTATTATAATTTTTGACTTTCCGCATTTTTCCGTGAGCACCAGAGCACAGATTATTTTATAAAATTCTTTAAAAGAGAAAGTGAAAAAAAATGTATTAATTAACGAGGTATGTTGGAAGGGAGGAGAGCAGCTGCCAGTGGCTGAAGGATTAGTTCAGGCGACCGGAAACTGGAGGGTGGTGACTAGCGATGACTCCTGATTAGTCAATCGATAACTTATCATATGATTCATACCCTCTCCGCTTCCCCTTCTTATTGTCGTGCAATGCAGCTTCAAGATATGTCGCAGAAATAGACCATAATTTTCCCACTCATAAAGAACTCCAGGTAGCGTTTGTTCATTTCTAAGACCTAATGAGCGATTCACATCTCATAGAATACGAAAACTAGAAAGGTCCAGGCCATTTCTTCGAATGAGTTATCAAACCGTAAGTTTGACTTCGTGTAGTCATAGAGGGCAGTTCAGGGTGGGATGAAGGACGTTTACGGCTAGCAAACAACGGCAGTCCGATTGTCGGTGCAAAAAAAAAAAATATATATGCCATCAGTTTTTATCACTTGAACCAATTTCCGAGCCAACGATTCGATATACTTTGCTAATTTGATGGTCTTCCCCTTTCTCTTTTTTACTTCCCCAATGACATGTGTGACTTTATAGCATTTTTTATAAACATGGAATAATTTCAAAGCTCAACTCCACTATATCTCAAAGATTTCAAAAATCGAATAGATCTTACGTCGAACTGTTAAAAAAAAAAAAAAAAAAAAAAAAAAAAGCAAGAACGGTACCTCTGACAACCCATGAAGGATCATGGGTTCAATACTTGGTGAGGATGTTCTGTTTCTTGACCAACGGTCGTGCAGAGAGATGATCTGACCAAGACCGCGCTCAACCGCTAGGTTTTCCTCCAATTAAGGAAACCCACTTTATTGAGGCTGGGGGTACCCCAGAAGGGTCTACCAGCCCCAGCGTCAATCCACGGCTGATATAACAGAAAAAATGATTATCTGCCACAGACGGACTCGAATTGATACAGGCTTAAACTTAATTTAAAATTATATCTGATCTATTGATAATGTTAAAGATTTAATGAACACACTTGTTTTCGTTTGTAAACCATTTTCGGAAATTTCAGACTTTGTTTACACCCTTGTAATGCTTTATTTTATCACCAAACTGAAATCGTGAGGCGGGGAACGGCTCTGACGGATCAAATTCGTGATATTGCGTTATTTAATATTAATGATAGCATAATTAATACCGCTATCAGAAGATCGAATCCTTACCCCTACTTCCCATCACGGATGTTCCCCGGGGGAAATCAGACCGAGACCCCCTTTATTAGAGGAGGTCTAGAAGTTAAAATACTCATATTAAAAGGCTAAAAAAAGAAAATTGAAGCTCTATCAGGATAAACCCTTTGTCTCATTAAATATGTTGTGGAGGATAGCTTTCCGACCATCTCATGATTTTTTTTGGTGTCGTCGTAGTGAAATATTGGCAAGTACTGGAGTACATTTTTCCGCTGATAGATTGTACTATTCATGTAGAATTGTTATTGTGAAGCACTACAAAAAGTTTTGCTTGATACTAATAAGTCTTTTTCAAGCAGATTTCCTGACTACCTACGCCTTTGGAGTGCCTTTTTGGTTTTATCATCCCGTATAAAAGAGGGTTGGAGTAAGGTACACAAGAGAGATGCATGGGAGTTGACTGATTGTGGCAAAGCAGTGGCGGTCAGTTGAGTAGATCACCTGTGGCAGGAGGTCATGGGAAAGGGGAGCAGCCGGGATAGAACCGGTCAAAGCTCCCCACCTATCGGATAGGCGTGGCCTCCAAGGTGGGAGTGAGTCCCGCTCAACCAATAAGATCTCGGCATTTTTATGCAACTGATAAAAAACACTCCCATTTTTATAGTCGTTTCTCTTAGAGCCCTTCCCCCTCCCGTCTCCGATTCCTGAGAAGCACATTAACCGATTTCGGCCTTCTATATTGAGCCCTTCCCACCTTTTGAGCAGTAGTCTTCTGATGGCAGTGTGATATACAATATACAATTTGACATACGTATAGATAAGATAATGCAGCTATGTCGGTTTTCCATTGAAATGCTTTTACTTCCATCTTATCACTGATATTCCGCTACTGCTTTAGATTTTTATAAACAAACCTGACTACCTGTTTCTTGTAGTCTGTTTTCTGTTATGATTATTTTGATGCTCTTCTAAACTGATCCATTTAATTATTCGTTGAAGGGATGCTATGATTTTTATTTAATGTCATTGTCAGAAGTAGGATATCAAGCGATTTATTTACTAGAAAAATAAAATGATTTAAAAAATTGTGCTGATTTACGGTGGAAAATCGTGGCTCTTAAACATTCCGTCGGTTCAGAGGAGATACAGCTTAACTCCGAAAATTAAATTTTACAGGAGAGGTTTTTTTTTACTTATTTATGATATGAATCTATAAACCAACTTATAAACCTTACTTTCTAGTTCAGCCCGAATTTGATAGAACATTTTTGTGAAATCTTTTTGTTAATAATATTTTTTTTTAATTCTTTACAAAATATTTTGAGATTTAATATTTAAAAAAAAAAAATTAAATATGCATCCATAAAATTGGCAGAAAATTTGAATAATTGAACTTTATCATGAGAATAAGTTAATAAAAGAACTGTGTCATTTATGGACACATTGCCCAGTTTAGGGTTAAGTAATATAGATATAAATAGGCATCAAATCCTAAGTAATCTGAATTATCTTAAATGATTAAAAACAGAAAAAGCCAAATTTGGACATAGGATAGTTCTGCCCTGTAGGGATGATTTAGTTCAAATTTGTGTATATTTATTTTTGTTTTAGTTATGTTCCCGTAAATTTATTATAAACAAATAAATTCACATTTAGTATTCACTATTAAAGAAATGATAATTTTCGTCTGTTTATCTGTCAATCTATACGGTAATTTATTTAGATGACCTTTTAATTATTATTCAGTATTTTTTAATGATTATGTACCATGATTCATTACTTGCATATCTTAAGAGCTTATGACAATTATTATTATTGGACGTTGACTAACGATTTTTAGTATTTTCAATTAGTTTTCAACCGATTTAATATTTGATCTGTCCATTTTTGAGGTCAAAGCAAGGTCTTGCTGATGAAGAGGACAAAAGCACTCATGAAAACGTCTTGGAAAGGTATTGAGTGCTAAATCGAAGTGTAAAATTATTAAATAACCCTTTTGAAAAAAATAAATAAACAAATAAAATAAAATTTCGAAATCATAATTGCTTAAATATTAATTTAATTTAGTTAATTTAATTAGTTTATAACTAATTTAAATAACTAAATTTAGTTTAGATAATTAGTATTAACTACAATTATTAATTCAATGATAAGCATCTCACAGGAGCCCGATACTGGACCATAAATCTTTAAAAATATTTTGAAATATTTTTCTAATTGACAGCTGTAGGAAATCGAGCTTATTTTCAACTAATCTATCATGCATTGAAATAAGTTAGATTAGAAGGTTTTATGTGAGTATATATATTTTAAACATGTACGTATGTTTGTATGAATTTAAGTTTGTGTTTATTTTTATTTAAACTCATTCATTTACTTGTAGATGAGTTTTCGCTAAGCAATTTCGTAAGATAAAAGTGGGAGGGATCAAAATTATTTACCATTATCTTGGTCTAATGTGAAGAATTTTCTTAAAAATTAATATTTATACAGAACTCGAAATTATTACATATTTTATTTTGTCATTTCTCAGAGCGATTGTCATTTTTGGACAATATTTAATATCCCAAAACGACTTGACTAAATATAATTTTCGTATTAGAAATTATTTCGCAAGTATCATTGATAATTCAGTTTTACGTGAGTGGATGATACTGGTAAAAATCGATCGGCTACATAAATAAATGAAACGAAATCATATTTTAGAAATGAGCAATATCAAATTTTCTTTTTTTAAGTTGAAGTAAATAGGTGTACCATTCAGAAAAAGTTAGAAGTTAAGAAAAGAATTCGATGCTATTTCTGGCTCCGTTAGACAATCAAGACATTGTAACAGGAACCCAATCACCAGCTCAGGTGAAGAAACATTCGGTGACAGTTCCGACAAAGTACTATTCCTATCGGTATAGTTTCTTCATCGTAACCTATCACTAAATCACTTATTAACTATGACCAGTTAAGATGCCATGCACGTTCTTGTACAGAGCTGTGTAGGTTTGATTCCCAACTGGGTCAGTCAATATTTATCTATTACAGTTTCACTAAATAAATCTTGACACTCCCACTCTAATCAGGTATGGGTGAGACGACTTTTCTATGGTGAAATCAGAATTTTGTTAAGAAGAATACTCCTACGGTTTTCGTTATTTTTTTTATTATTTTGATTGTATTTATTTTTTGATAATTTATTGTTTTGCATACTATTCGATCAATATCATGACCAGATCTAATATGAGGTAGAATATCTCTGGAATAAGTTCAGCAGGAAGTTGTCGAACCAACCCTCCTCCTAGTTGCTTGCCGCAAAACTAAGGACTACGTTGAAGGAGTAAATTGAAGGAAATGACCCGAGCGGTGAACTTGGGAGCAAGTGTAAGAAGATTCTGTTATTCCAGTGATCTGATGACAGCAATTAAAAGTTTATAAATTCCTCTGGTTCTTCTATTCTTTTTTTTTTGTGCACTTTTGTTCTCTTTTTTATCCTCTGCCGCCCAAGACATATGAGCAAGATACTTTCTGTTTAATTTAGGAAAATTCCTAAATTAATTTTTCACAAGCAGTTCAGTCTGTGAAACATCCATCAACTTCTATAAAAACTGGAACTGTATTGTTTCTGTAATTAGTATTTAATAGGCTGCGGGTCTAATCTCATAGCGTGACAGTTGTATTGAAAGACCTGTAATGTTCACTTTAGTACATTATTCTTGATATTGACAACTTTCACAGTGCGATAAAATGATGATTTAAGATGATAATTTTTTTTTCACATTAGAATGAAAAAAAATCATGTAGCAAAAAATACAAACGTGCTCTTTTATGTCACTTTGAACATACAAGTATCAAGTCTTTCATCGGCAATAACGTTTTGAATATTCATTTGTAAAATAATAATTTGTGTCCATAATTTTTACCTTTTATTCCCAATAATATTTCGTGGCCTCAAAAAAAAAAAAAATAATAATTTTTCCAGGACCTACTAGCATAGCACTTTATTAGAGCGCAACCAACTTGTCATTGCTATGTCAGATAAATATATCAACACAGAATATTAAATTGTTGTGTTGTTTCATATAGCGAATACGAACGAATAAATTAAGAAAAAAAAATGTTTATTTCATTAATATTATTTAAGTATTGCACGAAAAAAAAATAAGGTATTTGATAGCATTTTGTTGCAATATTTCAGTTGCAACCACCAATTAGTTTTTTGTAATCATCATATTGGAGAAATTAATACTGAACAATGGTGTTAGGGTCAGAGGATTGTATAACATTACAGAATCATCACTTTCATGAGGTCGAATCGATCAATTGTAAAAGCGTCTTTTTCTTTTTTACCCGGAATGGTGATTTGATATTTTCTCCTGCTTTGTCTGCATTAATTCAAAGACTAATTTGCCTACTTCAAGCATATTTAAACTTTTTTATCTTTTCCTTTCTATTCATATTTCATGTTTCATATTTAACGGGCGTGCCAGTATCGGTTTTAATAAGTTATCTGAAAATAAATATTTTTATAAGGAACGTTCCATGTTGTTATATTCTTATATAGCGTGGGCCAAATAATCGGACAATATAATTACACAATTTTGGGCAGGCTAAAAACATACTCATTTATTTTATTGAACTTGTTATAATTATGGCTAATTCCGATCAATTTAAATAATTTTGACATTTCTTAAAAGTAAACAAAAATAATAGATTTTTTTTTTACTGTGAAAAGAGTTTACAAAAACTCGGAGCCAAAAATTTTAGTAAACTAATATGAACAACATTTATAGTGATCAATAGTTATTTCCTTACCATACTTCAAAGTACAGTGCTTTAAAAAATTCATTATATTATTTTTTTAATATTTTTTTTATAAAAGGTAGAACCGTTAGTGTAGTGAATGAGCCATATTTGGAACATGAGGCGCAATGAGGGTAAATTTGAAAACATTGGTTTTAGTGCTACAAGTAAGAAAGATTTAAGAATCATGATATCTTTAATAGTTTCGCAATATATATTTCGTATATATTAATGTTGGCTAAATCAAATTGGTCGTGCAAAGGGTTGTGTAGGAGTTAGGGTAGGGCTTTGGCCAACAGGTACTGACTGATGGCTGGGTCTGCATGTGTCACCTCCCTTCTCAATCCGATACATAGCCGATAGCAGATCCCTCGGGTTTTTTTTTTTTTGTTCAACAACCCTCGAGGTGTAAAGATTTTAATTTTACTTCTCCTCCTATCTGAACTAGTTATGTTCAGGATGGATTATTCCTGTTCCATTGTGTATTAAGTTTTACAAAATAACTTTTTAAAATGTATGCTGAAAAGTCATTAAATCTATAGTTATTTTTATAAAACTATTTTTACAATAAATGGTCTTTAATGTCAGAAAGGTCTCATCCTCATTGAAATAATCTGGCAGAGTTAAAATGCCGAATCGTCAAAATTTCTCCCACTTTAATCCACCTTTAATTTTCTTCATTTGAAATAATTAACCGTCTCTCATTGTTAGCATGTTAGCAGTACTAAAAAATTTGAAATAATTTAAACTTTGAAATAATTTTATAATTAATTAAAGGAAAAATATTTTCACAGGTTGAAAATAAATTTCCGAAAGCTAAAGATTTTAGAAAAATTAATGTCTATCATATAAGTCGTAGAAGAAAAGGGTCAGTGACGAAAAAGACACAAACTTATGCTATTGTTGTAGTTAATAAATTATTCTTTTATATCATTTAATGTGAATTAATGTTTCCATGGAAACTAAATGGAACTCTTAAAATTTATATCAAATAGGGTGGTAAGTGAAGTTTTGAGATGCACCGCATCAGATCTTTTAATAAATGTATTACAAAATTTTATGGTACATATTAATATTATCAACGTTGATAAATGTACTACCTATATCAGTCATTCTATGGGTTAGAATACTTGTGACTGGCAAATTTTTAATACCCATGTCAACTGTTAAAAACAAATATTCCTCTGTACCAACGATTTAATGCCGTTAACTAATTAATTAAATAATTAACGTTTAAGCAAATATTTATGTTAATGTACATTAAGCTTTAATGTTGTTGTTTTTTTTATTGTAAACTTATTATGTGATTTATGTCTAAGAATATTTAATATTAATTTAATATTCTTTCGTACTAAAACTAAGGCAAGTTTCTTCTACAGTTCATAACCTATATTAACGAGCGATAAAATCCGCCCCTAAATAAAAGACACCCACCACAGGTCGGACTCGAAACAGTATCCGCTTGACTCGATGTTGCCACCCCCGTAATTTCTCTCCCTCTTTAACAACTTATTTCACTCTACCACCAACAGGCGGAGAAAGGCTTACAGCCGCTTCATCTAGGAAAGCTCAGGTTTTCTTCGAAATGCCTGGTTTAATGCTTCCATCCATACTGTAAAACGAGGGAAATCGAAGACGATGCTGTGAAAGATCGTCTGGTAAATAGCTCGGAAAGGTAATACTCAATCTACCTGATCTGTACAGGCGGCATTATCTGGGGTAACTGGGTGGGCCCCTTTAATGGACGTTCTTCCCATCTTGCTATTATCCGAATAAGAAAATCCTCTCTTGTTCGTTCATGTCGATTGTCGACAAGGCGCCTATCAGAAATATTGCGCCGCATGATGGTGTGCGGAAGGTGCTGATGACCCTCACCGCACATAGCCTATTAACCGATTGATGATCTCCGCTCTGATCAGAGCGGTATGGAGCAGGATGAAGCAGGGTGGATTTAATTCAATACTACAATAGTCTTTTCTGGTTCTTTATAGGTTGTTCAATGTTGATCACTAAATTAGAAATTACTAAAATTCTTAAATCGCATTCGAGGGCACTACTAATATAGTCTGGATGGAATATATAGTCTTTCGGTATACAATTCCTTCCATACCTATAATTGAAATAAATTTGGAAAATAGAATTTTTCCGATTAAAGTTTGAAAATTATGGATGTTTAATCATGCTGACTCCCATATGAACCAAGTTCATAACTGGATATGAATACGTTATCCATTAATTTTTATCATTATAAGCAATAGTAACAAAATTAAAACTGATAGTCTTTATAATTAATAGATAGGTAAATTTAATTCGATTAATTGACGGATCATAAGCGAGGTCCTGTTGCAACTCCTTTGGCATTTCGTTTGTCTGTCTGTTTGTTACGCGATTACGACCGAACGCGTCGTTCGTTTGTTTTCAAATTTGGCACCAATGTTCCTTGAAGTCAACAAAAACAACGTAAGTGTAAGGATTTTTATTTTTTAATTCCGATCCAAGATGGCGGTCGTTTTAATGGCTCCGTATCATCAAAAATCTGTTTGTTTCTCAGTCACGACCTAATACATTATTCTATTTTCTTCAAATTTTATACGAACTGGACTTGAAGGCATTAGATCCTTCTTTTTTTTATATATATCCATTGACAAGGTTGGTGAAAGGAAAAAAAATCAGATAATTGCAATAATTGTGCAATCAAATTATTTTTGTGATTATTTGTAAATTGTCTTTCATATCATTAGCAATTTCTCGGCATTGATAACTACAATTGTATTACTGTTGTTGTCGATATTACAAGAGGAGAATGTGAACTGGGGTTCATGAAAAGTCACATTCGTATTTAGTAGGTTTGAGTTGTGACTGAAATAGACAGATGCAAAATAAAGTAAATCCCTAAATTGGTTCGCGGGGTCTACAGTTCACAGAACTACTAGTAAAATAAGAAGTAATATAAAGCAAATTATACGTTTGCTTATTGTTGTATACCTTAACGAACGTTGTATTGTTAATATGGTTCTTATTTTCCATTCTCCGAACTTCAAGGAATGATTCGTTCCCAGGCGAACAATTCCCCTCATAACACTGACAACGTTTTCTCATTAATGCCATTTATTTTCCTGAGAAGTTTTATTGTTTCAAATTTCAATTTGGAATCATGATCCAATCGATCTATATATTTCAGAAAGGTGCACTTGACCATTCACGACTTAACTACAAGCAATATATCAGTGGTTTCTTAATTTGTATGAGAAAATTTAAAATAAATATATAAATAAACCACGTTCCTTTAATCGGATGTTGTATTAATTATTCGTTAGCAATAAGCTGTTATTTTGTAAAATGTTACAAAGCATTATAAGTGTAACAAGAAGTCATTGTCCCATTTATACATTGTGTGTCATGGTCGGATGCCTCGAAGTGAAATCTCCGCAAAGAAATAACTCAAATTTTACTCACCCTTTTATAATTTTCATCCCGATTAAGAGTAGCATTACCAGCATTCTACAAGGACTACTTTTCCACATTGTTTGGGCATGGTTCTGTCTTACGAAGTTCAACAAGACATTGCGCAACAGGAGGCTAAGCGGTTGTGATACCTTGCGGAGTCGAGAAGTTTGATTTTGTCAAATCGACTTTACGGACACTAATTTTCAGAAATTGAATTTGCGAACTACATGAAATAAGGTTATCCCCGGTTTTTTTTTTTTTTTTTAAATGTGTAAAAAAACAAAAAAGTGTAAGACGATGCCTTGGAATTGTTCGTTGCCTAGACACCACGCAGCTATATATTTCGGGTTGGTTTTGGCAGAATTCTCAAAAAAACGTGAATCATTATTAGTTGCGAATTTTTTCATCTAAATTTTAATCGCAAATACACGTATCTTCTAAATACACTCTTTTTTTCTACTGAACTCGATGAAATGAAGAAAATTCGTTGGATAATAAGTAATATAAAAATCAAGAAAAATAATATTAAAATTTCAAATTAAATTTACTAATGTATTCTTTGTAATGATACAAATGCTCATCTGATCAAATGAATTTTAATCTCAATCCACTAGTATCACATAAAAAAAAATTAAATTGTTTAGTAATTGTGATTAAGGAGTATTTAAGGTACGAAGGACTAGTCTATCAACTTTTTAGAAAAACATTAACAAAAAAAGAAAATTCGTAATCTTAATGATTTTCGAAAAGTAATAATTAATAATCAATGAATTAATTAAAGATTGTATTTTAAATAAATTCCAAAATTAAAAATATCAAAATGAAGGGGGTGGGAAAATAAATTTGAAACCCCAAATGGCACTTCTCAATTCATATACAAAAAACCATATCAATTGATACAAAATGCAAAAAAAATGGTTAATCTCATAATAGTGGTTAATAATAGTGGTAAAAATTAATATAGAATTTTTTACTGAAATTTACTCCCAATTATGCTGTGTCATACGAATTTCAGCTCATTTGATCCAAAGGGGGTCGCTGGAAGTGCCCAAATGTAGCGGAGGGGGGATGTATGTATGTGTATGTCAGATATCCCCGAAACTCCTAAAACCGTGTTCTGGGAATTATGAAACGGAATTGAAATGTACCCCCACACTCCTCCGATCAACTTCGATACAGTGCAAAAGTCTATTATTTTGGGGAGAAATACGACTGATAAGATTAGTATACCTACCAAATAGTCGAGGGGTAATCCTGAGACTAAAACATGTGGTTCCGAATGTATTACTATTCTGGCATTAAACTCTTGTGAAAATCAATTATATTTGCAATCAGTTAATCATTAACGATTTAATATTATGAATCGTTTTATATTTATTTACCTTCGAAAAAATTCATCCAATGATTGCCAAGAGCTTATTTGCCAAAGTAGTGACTGTGGAGACGATTAATTTACTATTAGAGGGGGAAAATAAACAGGGCCGATTGAAAAAAAAATAATAATAATTTGATTATTCTTGTTCAATACCCAACGATAGTGTTCCAGTGCCAATCTACTAAAGATATCATGGAATAGTTAAGTCACATACTGAGAAAGCTAACGCCTTCAAAACTGGGACAGATAAAGAAAGGCTTCCTAGAAGAAGGTACCGAATCTTTTGCGGTTATCAGCCTGTATGGAACATGTAATGATACCGGCCTGAGAATGATGCACATCAAGCAGGCTTCGGCTTATCTGAACAAGTTTTATAGCATCACATTCTTACACTGGCGCCAACCTTATCAGCTCGAGGCGTCTCTCACCTGCTTCAGTTACATAGCTCTTCTAAATTTTAATGGTTTTTTAAATAGTACAATCACCAACATATATATAAATGTGTGTGTATGTATGTATAAGCTGTTGGCGAAGAACATACTCAACGAAAGCGAATGTCGTGGTTCCGAAACTTCACCGGAACATTATTTTCTTTATTTATACTTCACGTAATTGTGAATTGTATATTGTAGTATATTTTTTTTTCCTAAAACAGCTTAGAAATTATTAATACAAAATTTGGCTCAATGCAATGAAATGATTTACGTTCTCCTTAGTTCAATTTAAAAAAAAATGAGTGACTAAAATTAACTGCACATGATTTTCTAGTAATATTATTTTTTATGTAAAAAAAAATAAAATAAGTTTTTCCTATTCGCTGAAAGAGATGTTTATTGGAATTACGCGTTGAAATTATTAGCTATGTCAGAGCGTTAAAAAAAAAATCAATCCATGTGATAATTATTCATTAAACAGGCCAATTAAAATAATTAAAAAATGTCAATCGACAAATCGAAACCATTTTATGATGATACTGACCTCATAAGCAAAAACACAACCTTCAGAGCAACTCCATAGGAATATATAATTGATATTTATAAAATGTTTGCATTTATTTTCAACATTGCTTTAAAAAATATATAATACACAAGTCAAACAATCGATGTATTTTAAATATTTGATTAATAAATATTAGCAGTTTCAATTAAAAATGCGTTTATTTTTTAGGTAGTTACCTGTCTGAGAATTGACTATTAACGGGGAATATTCCTGATAGGTGTGGGTCCGTCGATTCTTGAGTTGCATACTCATCCAAAATGAATTATTCACTGAGAACAGAGAAAGATGTTAGTCCTAATTACAGCTTCTTGCCAGTATTCTCTCCCAACCGGGGAAAAGGTGCAAGTCCACTACTCCAGATATTAGAGGTGAGATTAAAGTCGAATTGCAGCCCATTATATTCAATTTACCCTTTTGTTATTCATTATATATCATCTAATTGAATAATTTCATTAATTGTTCCGCATTGCTCTAACCATTCTCTTCTTTAACGTAGATGGAAGATTGTGAGTGGATGTAAAACTAACAATGAATTGTAAAATTAAAAGGAATCCACTCCATGAATATAAACCTATATCGAAGAAAATTTTTTTAAATAATAATTGTATTCCTCCTCTTTAAACGTCATACATTTTTCCAGCCTCACATTTGCCCTATGTATTGGTCCTCCCTAAAGTCAAGGCTGGATAAGCTTAGTTATTCACGGGATTCGTAGTTCCTGTCGGAGAATTTATTAATTATTCCGACTTTATATTTACCATTCGAAGTGTATGGGAATTAATTAACACTAGATGAAGTCATAAAATCAGCATGGCAACCAATATTTATTTCTTGATATCAACTCTTGTACTAACTTGGATAAAACTTGAAGCGACAAATACCTTCAATCAATAGAGCACAAAACAAGCAGTCCTCCATTTGTTTTAAATTTAATTTAATTACCCTAATGACGATAGGGGAGAAAGTTGGGCTCCTTTGAGGAGAAGGGATTCCCAATAAAAGAGTATTAAAATAAAGTCCTCACTAATTAACTAATGGCACCATCCCATAATTAGATAAATGAGATGCTATCTAAGGTCAATAATGACTGCCGGTGCTAACACCCCTCTCGAATTCCAGTCCTGTCAGTTGGACAAGCTTCTACATCGTTGGGTAAAACTGGTCAGAACAGCGTAAAGGCCATGCTTAAAAATTACGGAATTTTCGTAATGTGTTTCTTATTAATGAAATTTAGAAGAAATCAGCAGCTATTTAATTACTTTAAAAACATTTTATATATATATATATATATATATATATATATATATATATATATATATATATATATATTTCTACTACTATCTCTTCATCTCAAAATATATTTCTATTTATATATATATATATATATATATATATATATATATATATATATATATATATATATATATATATATATATATATATATATATATATGAGAGATATAAAAGATCTTAAGAATTGTTTTTTTCTCATTAAAAATACATTTTTTAAATTTTAATTGAGTATAACATATCGAATGATAAATTTTCAGAAAAAAAAAGAAGGGAAAAAACTAGCCCAAAATTAGGTTGTCAAACGAATTCTACTATATTTCTCAATTCTGCGCGAATCGAGAAATCAGATGTAGGTTAGTGGTCTTCCTGTAACAAGTAAACTGTATTTTCTTTTAATAAACTGACTCATAAGCAAAACAAACATTTACTTGGAAATTCAGGAATAATTGCTATCATTCGCCATATTAGTTTCTCAGGAAGCTAGATAATCTCACTTTAAAAACGATAAGAAGTTTCTGGGATCCGCCTTCTAATGTCTGAAGTATTTAAAGAGCAGGATTCAATGTTTTGTACATTATAACAATGGACAGGAAAAAAAATAAAAATGCCATTAAATTCTTCATTATTGCAAATATCTGTTACGAATAATTTCATTTTCTTTTATATTTGGTTGAATCACCTGTTATGTTAGTTTAAAGGAGGTTAATTCTATTAAAGTAATCCCCCAAAAAAAATTTAATAGGATTAAAATTGGGGGGAGGGCTTTAATAGAATTAAAGTTGGGTGAGATTACTTTAATAGAATTACAAGTTGATAATTAGTAAATTATTAATTGCTAATTAGAGCAGAACTGTCATAATGAGGTTTAAGCATTGGCTTATTATACTACGTGATCAATGATTATCCATTTCCAAATTCATCATTCAAAACCTACTTCCAAGCATAAAATTTAGGTTCTTCAGTAGGTGCCCATCTGAACGATCAGCTACCTATTACCTCTTTTCAAGATCTTTTACAGTGTTCTGAATACCTGAGAGTTTAAAACCTAGCTATGTGATACAAAATATCTTTTAATAAAATAATATTATATTGATTCATGTTTTATTAATATTTCAAAAAAATTGAATTTCGTAGGATACTGGCGGATAGTAGAAAAAAAAAGAAAGTTGCTTTTTTTTTCTATAAATCGGAACAATTGCATCTTGCCGTATCTCGTCTGTTGCACGTCAAAACTGATGAATGCCCATACAGACCCTCAGAGCGGCAGAAGCTGGCAATTGATGTATGAACCACTTTGGATCGTAATAATAAATAAGGCCAACTTTTCCCCCGACCGTGATATTAATGCTGGTAAAGTGCGAACAGGGGTGTGGAAGTAGCCGAGGGGGAATTTGCGATGCAAAAATATTGCGGCATAACAGAGCCTTGGGAGGACAATATTGTACCCTGAGGTACCCCTGTTTATATACATACCTAGCCCGAAAACTTCTATATTATATCCCCTTTGAAATATTGAACTCTATTATCTTTCAGAGAAACATCTGTGACTGTCTATTCAAAGCACACATCTATCAGACAGCTTCCTTTAGAGTTCCTCACTTCTACTCGTGTGAATATTTGAGCAGATTGATTAAATCAAAATATCTTTTTGCCTTCACCACTAAGGTCGCAGACCCGTGAAATACATTAGGACGTCGTAGAAATATCTGTATTAATTACCTAATTGCACATTATATTATCGTCTAATAATCATGAGTATAATAAATTATTTATGTAAATCACCTCGTTTGTAGTTGTGAGACCAAAAAAATTGGTAAAATCTTCATTAATGAGTATAGTCAATCCATAAATAGTTTATTCATTTTTTACTGAATAGTCAGTCATATAAGCTAATTTTTAAAACCAATATAATTTGATTAAGATTTTTCTTTTAGTCATTTTTTCTTAATTTCTAAATACATGGTTTGTGCATCATTTCCCTTTCTATTTTTCTTTAGTAAATTAATTTTTTATCGCATCGATCTTATTTCAAGTCAAAGGCATTTCCTATCATATTTCTCCGATCAAAAGAAGTTATTCCACCTGGCAAGTTTCCTTACTGGAGAAGAAAAAAAGTAATGAAAAACTTGAGGCTCGGTACCTTAAAATTCTTTAAGATGGGAAGGAGGGCGCTTCAATACTGGAACTTTTCACATTTTTTTTTTTTATTATTAGATAACCGGGAATCTTGGGAGAGTTATGGATGGTCCCCTCCATACAATATGCATATAAAAAGCCGCGCCCTCCTAAGCCATTATAAGGAAGTCATCTTAGAAACAATGCCTTAATCCCAGACGTGCAACAAATATCTGCTGGTTATGCCCCTCCATTAGCCTCCACCATAGCTCACCTTAGTATTACCTTTTCGATAACTCCCTTGCTCCTTTTCCCTTCTCCTTTTACAAACTTGTTCAGCTTGCTATATTCTCTTCGAAAGTGAACCTATCTCAAGCACCTATTAATAACAGCTATGCCCTGTTCTGGTCGGTAATATTGCTCGTCATATTTTCTTAATTATCTAATAAGAATATTATGCAACTATACTTCTTATGGATCGAAAAACACTTTAAGATCATATTTTTTAAAAGTAAATTATTCCATCTCTAACGGAAGGATTATTGAACCCCACGAGTCCTTACCTACGTGCCAGAAGCATCAAAATTATGGCATTTCGGTCGGCCGGATGCCTGTAACTATAAATACTCCCTCCAAGAGATGAGATTGGAAACTTAGAATATAATGCGTATACCAATCTGAATTTATAAGTTTTAACTTCGTAAAAAAGTAATTCGGCCGAAGCCCATAATCTTAATATCATTCATATATCGTTAAATGTTTGTAGTTACAGCTACAATAAGCTCTCTCGTAATCCGTTTAATGTCCAAACAATTCTATTTTTTTCTTCTTCGCGTGTAAATATTTTAAACATCAGGTTCCTATCATTAGTGCTTACATTTAGTAGGTATTGTGAATTGAGAATCGTTAGTCAATAAATCGTTTAAAAAAAAAAAAACAGACGCGAAGTGGACCCCACGAGTTTTCAATTGTTTTGTCGACGGGAACAGGACAACGGATGCCAATAATTCCAGATCTAGTTCCTGGGGTTGTGACAGGCCGACAAAGAGACCTTACTTCCTCGAACACTTTCAAAAATGACATTGCTAAATCTGTCGTACTAAAGCATATTGTTCCTTTCAATGATGTGGCATCAATATTTTTTTAATACATATTTCTTTTGTTAATATGCGATCCCTCACTCTTGAATTATAGATAAAGATTTCTCCATGTTCTGGTCGGTTTTGAGAGTCATTGTCTATCCGTCATGATCCGTGATAGCCCCTTTTCCTTATGTAACATTCTTCTTATCACTCATTTTCGAATTGCTTTATAATTACGATAAGGAGGCTGTGTGATTTTATAATGTTTACTGAGGTGATTTATGTTAATTGCACTGAGCATTTGATATGGTATTTGACTGGCATAATTTCGATTTAGTGATAAGCTATTACCTGAATAAGTTTTATCGTGATGAAATAGTAAAAAATTAAATATGTCTTAGGATGAATCACTGTTTTTTTTTTATGGCACTGTTTATATTTCTTTCGAATGAAAATATTACCAAAAATATGTCTTGTTTCATTCTGGAAGGTACAGAGAGATATTTTTACGTTCGTGGTAAGACAAAAATAGTAAGCTTGTATTCATTAGCTTTTTATTTATTTATTTTTTTTTTCAATCGACAGAATGTTTTTATCAATAAAAATAAAGCTCCATTATTTCAGATCACTTATTCCCTTATAGATCTTAAATGTTTCCATTATTTATTTATTTTTTCGAGGGCCACAATAACTTTAGTTTATTTTTAAAAAGTATTTTTGCGGGTGGTTGTTGTTTCTTAGTATTTTAATTTTATTTTTTTTTTAAGCTTTTTTTTTTGCATTCCTCCCTCCCATGTCAATATAAATTCAGCCTGTTGAAATAGGTCGGATGTGGAAAGCGACCGCCCTCTGGCATGGGCCAACAATCTGACTGTTGTCTTTTCTGTCTTGCAGCGGGCGACGCTCGCTGAGAAGGAAGTGTCAGCCCTCAAGGAGCAACTGGCGGCCTCCAACCAGGCAGACAACAAAATGGCCGCCGTGACCCAGGGAAACGAAGAATTGGTTAACCGATCTTCAATTGAGCTGGAGCTTTCCGCCAAAGACAAAGAGGTGAGTAGCCATCCTCAGTATGATTAGTGACCTTGCCCTTATACCTTCCTATTCCCAACAAATTTTCGAAAGCGGCCTATTGATATTCCCTATCCCGGAAAATAAGTATAGTTACTTCCAATACTATCCAGTATTAAAATTTTATATAATGAATAATTTAGTCGTTTATTTTCAAAGTTAATACTAAACTTTTTTTTTTTTTTGAAATCGCGATCCTGTTTAAAATTTAATGCTGTTTAATTAATATTAATATAATCAAGGATTTTGGGAAATATGAGCTAGAAATGAAGATTTTTCTAATTTATTTTATTTTTTTAAATAGTTTTGATATCATAATGGAATAGAAAATCTCGTTTTCTTTCTGAAAATTTGTCAATGATTATTAGGATTCACGTTTAAAAGATACGACTCGATTGATCTATTCTTTAAAAAAAAAAAATATTTCATTCAACAAAAATAGATTATTGGACTGAGAGATATTAAATCTGAGATATGATATTAATAAAAATAATAAATAATTTAAGAGGAAAAACTATTATAAGGTTATCAATGGAAGAAGATTCCAAAACTAAGCCTTGAGTCTCCTAAACAGCAGTGAATATTCAATACTAACTAACTATTCAATCTGTCTATTAGGAAAATTAAAGAAAAGCACATAAAAAAACAAAAATATGATGAAAAAAGTAAAATAATGTATATAAATCACAAATAAAAATATATTAAACAATAACAATATAAATAAACAACCAAGACAAAGAAAATTACAATAACGTTAAAACATAAAATAAATCATCTTGAACACATTCATACTTAGGAACAATAATTACATTCTGCCCTCGGGGACTTCAAACCAAGCTTTACCCACATATAGATGGCAAAACAGAACTCCAGGAGTTCCTAGCGCTTCTCTTCCAACTGCATCACCGGTATTGAAAGCCAGTTGAGAATAGTCTAAAAAACTTGAGATAGTACGTTCCTCGTTAACAATATTTGATTCCACTTCATTTTCTAATTTGCTAAACACTATATTTGCAATAGTAGCCCACTATAGAAAAAATGTTGGGGAAGAAAACAAAACAAGATAGGAGATAACAAAACCAGGACAAAATAAAAAACACATTTTGATAATCTTTGATTTACTGAATACAGCGAAATCCCAAATGTTTTTAGTGATATTCGGTATAAAATATTTATTCTAAGTAAGGGATAGAAATTATTTAATAGAATTTATCAAATACATTATCCCGATTTCAGAAAAAAAAAATGTATGCAATTTTTGAGCTGTTACTGTCCGCATTTGTGGTTAAATTGTCCAGTTATAATTCTGGTGTCAAGAAAAATAAAAATATTTAAATTTGTGATTTTTCAGTTTGTAATTTCGGCTCTTTTTAATGTATAAATTTAATATAAACAATATATTTTATGCACTTCCAAATTAAAAAAAAATGTATATATATATATATATATATATATATATATATATATATATATATATATATATACACACACATATATATGTATATTTGTTATTGACCACCTGGCCTATACTGTGAACTCTTTTTTTAATAATTACTAGCATTATCCTTAATTATTGTTGGTTTATAAAAAAATAACTTATTAGTTTCAATTTATTTTGAGGTTTTTATTTGTAATTTGTAATTTATGATATTATTCCCATCGCCGAAAACTTTACACTAAAAATAAACTATTTTTTCACCTACAGATATGAACTATACATTACATTATTAAGTTATTTAACATTTTGTCTAAGAATTTATGATTAGAAACTATCCTCTTGTTGTCACTTATAGAGCAAAAATATACAAATTAACAAAATGTACAAATTAACGTAAAGAATTATTTTCCATAATTCTTAATGTAAATAATGAATAGAATTGGTCTAAGGTAAATAAGATAAAAATCGTTATGAGAAACTAATAATGGCCTTAAGAGAAAAAGCACTGTAATTATATTATGTAGAATTTGTTTTAATGTGAAAATGTTAAGGTCATTGATGTAATGGGGCAATTTTTCCTGCACATGTGGTTTCGTCTGTTTGGAACCATCCAAAGGACTTATTACGATGGTGTTACTCGATTCAAATCGACAGTGCAAAGAGTTGGCGGTGGGAAGAGAAGGGAGTCAGTAGTTGGCAATGACTCACTCCCGATCGTGGCCATAGACCGGAACGTTACAATATCCGCTCTCACAAATGCAAATATGAGTGAATAGCCAGCCTGCCTACGCTAAAGTAATGACACGAATGTCAAAATAGACATAATTACTCACGGATTCACGCGTTCCAATACAAAGAGGATGCTTATAAATGCGTCCATGTGGTCGTTAATATTTGCAAATGTTTGACCGTTCGATATCAACATCCAACTCACCTGTATAATTTTTATGTTTCATTATGAGAAATTTCGATTATATATATAACTCAATAATATTGTATTTAATACACATTAAAATAATTTAGAATCTTTCTTTAAAAAAAAAAAAAAAAAAAAAAAAAAAAAACGAAGCTTTGCCGTCACACGCAGCCTACCCTGTGTAATGTTGCTTGGTTGGAGCGACGCCCACAAGAGATGTTAGATATGACAACATTGGTACCTGGCCAGCTATGGAACAACCAGAGAACTTCTCCATTCAGTGGATATTTGTATTTTATATCAATATTGTGCAGCCAATGACCAGATACCGGATTTTCATTCGGTAAAAAACACAAAACATGATGAAATATGCAGTTAAACATGTAAAAACATGCCATGAAATATCCTAAATATGAATTTTTATTTTTTCATGTAATATTATAATCGAAAAAAAAAGACTGCAAGATAAAAAAAATGTTCTTTTTCCAAATTATCATAATATAATAAATAACGAATTGAGGCACGGAAGAAAAAATATATACAATTTGTTACGAGTGCATAACTAGTATAATTAGTAATAGTATTATTAAAGTAAATCTGTTTAACCAAAAAAAAAATTTACATAAGAAATAAAAACTTTCTTTATTCCGTTAAAACGGATATGTTGATAAAATAAACGACCCGCTTCGGATATTTAAAATGAAAAAAAAACAATGCATGTATGAATTATTAATAAATTAAAACGAAATAATGCGATAAATGAAAACGATATATTCTAACAGAAGTTATAAATATGATCTAATATTATAGTTTATAATAATTTTATGCTATGCATTATATTTCAGTTTTAAAAGTTGTCTTTTCAATGTATTTACTCCTAAATTGATATTTATTTAATTAAAATAATTTTTCGTAAATAAAAAAAAAATAGATTTTTTAAAGATATTCGAATATTTGCATTTATCTGTAAATGTGCAAAGCTATTCAAGATAAAAATGGGTTTAATGGCGTATGAATGCAATATTTCTGACGGATGACATAAATGACCAATTTTCTACAACTGCCCACTAAATACTAAACTTATAAAAGTCTCACAATATCATTTGTCAACAAAGAATTTTGCATTTAAATCTTCTATATGATAAAACCATTAAAAAAATTATACTGGGGCATTCACACATAACATATTTTTTAAATGTATTTAAAAATTGATATTAATTTTTTTTTGATATTTTCAAGTTTTCCTATCAAGTTATTTGTTCAAGACTTGTATTTAATTATAGGATTTAACAGTAAAATAATCACTTTGACTCGAGAAACTTGAGGCTTTTGTTCTTGTGTATGCATAAGTTGTATAAACTGCGAAGTATAAGTCGTAGATATTGTTTTATCTATAAGCTTACCCAAAAAATAAAGAAGAAATCAAATTATTTTTCCAAAATTTGTCCAACGTATCTTTCACGAATAATTATTCATTTAATTAATTTTATTCAATGTGAATGGATACATAAGTTATATTCCATTAGCACCTACGTTTCTTTCTCCTATTTTTCTTTCCGGCGTTCTGACTCTGATACAGATGGAATATTTCAGTAACATCTGCTACTTAATAATTAGAAATATTTTAATATCACGGTTGAAATTGTTCAGGATATTTGCAGCTAAACCATCTGGGTATGGATAGAACTATGTTGGAGTCCATCGTCTCTTAGATTAATAAAAAAAATATTCCGAACGCCGACTTGAGATTTTGATTCGAAGCGACTAACAGAGAAGACAATTTCTAAATATATTGCCGCCCCTAAGCAAGTTGACATGGAAGACCATCGACTCATTTTCAACTGAGTACCTGTCTAATAATAACACAAGTTGTTAGGGCATTCAACAAGGGATCTATTTCAAGATCAGTGTCAATGATTCCATTAAATACTGGTCACTTCCTGTTGCCTCCTCCATTTTTCAAAATATCAATCTATTTTATGCCTCGACACATTTAGAAAAATCTGAGGTCCTATGGCCTATGAAATAGATTGAGGAATTGACTTCTAACTCTTTTATGTTGCCTTAAATTCGTTTGTACGCTACAATAAAAAATATTTCTTGATTGCTAAATTACTTTCCTCAAAGAAAAAAATGTAACCGAAAAATGGCTATGAATGTTTTTCTTTCTTATTCCTTCATTCCACTTTCAAACTTTGTAACAGTTCAGAATCCAATAAAATATTCAATGAGCTATTGCTCAATTTACATCACAATATCGGAAATTTAAAGTTTTACTTTTAAAAACAACAGATTACAGTTGTAAAAATAAGAAAAAAAAAGCTAGAAATAAAATAAAATATATTTTTTTAAATGATGAATTATAATAAATAAAAATAAAAAGTTAATAATTTTTTTTCAATGCATAGATTATTTAATAAATGCCATTACCAATGTATTATAAGAGATCAAATTAACAATATACCAAGATATTGGTATATATTTAGTAAGCAAACTATTATATTTTTAAATATAATGGCCGTTCGGTTGAAATTGTTCAGGATATTTGCAGCTAAACCATCTGGGTATGGATAGAACTATGTTGGAGTCCATCGTCTCTTAGATTAATAAAAAAAATATTCCGAACGCCGACTTGAGATTTTGATTCGAAGCGACTAACAGAGAAGACAATTTCTAAATATATTGCCGCCCCTAAGCAAGTTGACATGGAAGACCATCGACTCATTTTCAACTGAGTACCTGTCTAATAATAACACAAGTTGTTAGGGCATTCAACAAGGGATCTATTTCAAGATCAGTGTCAATGATTCCATTAAATACTGGTCACTTCCTGTTGCCTCCTCCATTTTTCAAAATATCAATCTATTTTATGCCTCGACACATTTAGAAAAATCTGAGGTCCTATGGCCTATGAAATAGATTGAGGAATTGACTTCTAACTCTTTTATGTTGCCTTAAATTCGTTTGTACGCTACAATAAAAAATATTTCTTGATTGCTAAATTACTTTCCTCAAAGAAAAAAATGTAACCGAAAAATGGCTATGAATGTTTTTCTTTCTTATTCCTTCATTCCACTTTCAAACTTTGTAACAGTTCAGAATCCAATAAAATATTCAATGAGCTATTGCTCAATTTACATCACAATATCGGAAATTTAAAGTTTTACTTTTAAAAACAACAGATTACAGTTGTAAAAATAAGAAAAAAAAAGCTAGAAATAAAATAAAATATATTTTTTTAAATGATGAATTATAATAAATAAAAATAAAAAGTTAATAATTTTTTTTCAATGCATAGATTATTTAATAAATGCCATTACCAATGTATTATAAGAGATCAAATTAACAATATACCAAGATATTGGTATATATTTAGTAAGCAAACTATTATATTTTTAAATATAATGGCCGTTCTTACACGTATCCGTTAAATTATAATAAAAGCTTTGACGGATAGTGACTTCAATGTCCATCCACAAACAAGTAGTTTTTAAAATTAATTTAAGTTCAATTTCTTGTCTGTGAATGAAAATTGAATCAACTTACCGATAGAGCTTATGTTAAAATTTAAAGGATATTCGAATCTTCTTTACCCTCAAAGTTTTTAATTTTGTGTTCAAATCTTGCTCTATCATATTGTCATTTTATCTGTATGTATAAATCTATAAAAGTAAAGTAATTCATAACTGTCCCATGTCTTCGTAGTCCAGGAAGGATGGTTTATTCATTGTCTTTCTACTATTACCCTTGTGCACTCCTTCAGGTGGCTTCTTGGTGTGGTTGATGTCCAGTCAGTACTTCTCTCGTTGTCTCTTCAGCAGACTTTAACTTATGTATGACATGCCAATATTATTTATTTTTTTTTTTTTTATTACTTTCGTCAAATTATTATCTATCCAAAAAATGTTTATACTACCCTATACTATACTAAAAAAAAAATCTTTTATCCGTCTACATCTCTCCTATAGCTGCCTCATTTAGCGCATATTCAATTGTCTTGATATGGTGGATGAATCTTTACGATTAATGGAACTTAATGGATATTTTTTCCGTATTCATATCATATGTTAAATTGATGAAGCCAATGTTCCCTTGCATATTTCTTCCATCGGTGAAATATTGTCTGTGATTCTTCGATGGATTCATTATCAGCAGGTTTCAGTTCTTATTGCGGTATTAATTTTGTTTTTCTCAATACTTATGTATTAATATTTAATTAATTTCATACTGGAGTTTCGGTTTTATCATTCGATAAATTAATATTAAATTCAGCACTTAATAATTTTATAAAATTTACAATCCATGGTAATTAGACATGACAAAAGCGTCACTAAAACTGAAGACAAAGATTACAGAAAGTCACTAAATGGTGCTGTGTACGTCTTTCATCGTCCTCATTTCCTGGAAACGGTCCTTTCTACGTTTATTCCAGTTTTCACCATTTTTTTTTTTTTTTTTTTTTTTTTTTTTTGAAAACATTCTAATGAGAACGCATGACGTGTTTTGCTTGTTTTACTTTGTCATCACTTTCACCAGCAAAGAAAAACAATGCATTAAAAAAAAAGTATCAAATTAATTAATTTCAACAGCAGTGAGCGAAAATATTTCCGATCTAAATATATCTTTTCATCTTTTTATTCATTACTGAATCTATCGTTTTTATTTAAACCTATGATTTTGATATTATGCCAAAATAGCATCATAAAGTATTTATTGTATAAAGTTTGGTTTTAATAGAATCGTCGAATGTTTTCTAAGATGATTTGTAGCAATCAATTTTACAATAAACGCAATATCTGGAAAATTCGAAATACCAGCTTTCTCCCAAACGAAAATCGGTCCTTCTAGCAAATGAAATGCGCCGGCCAACATGAAGTTTGAGGATTCAGTTTAAATATATCTTACATTATAAATTCATGAAATCGTGTTTCAAATTATTGTTTATGTATTTAATTTTATTTAAAATTTCACGATTCGTAATAAATAAAAATACAACATTGTTCCATGTGAATCTGGAATCTACTTTGCCAACAGTTTGAACCTCGCCCGCTGCCAGATGCTATTATAAAAATATTTTGTTATTACGACCGTACATCATTGTGACAGAAGTCTTGGAGAAACGAAATGTTTGTAGTGATTTTGAATTGGGGCTGAATACAACAGTCTGTTGTAAGGCAGCTATAGAACGGTGTTCTTGATAAGCCAAGTGACGGAGAGTTCGATAAGTTTCGAATCGGGAGTATTAGTGAGTCACGGAGTGGCATTATGTAAATACTGGCTGCTAAGGTTCACGCAAGGTAGGCTACACCACAGGTGGCTCTCGTCTCTTTCCCTACCTTATTCATCCTACTTATACCTCTTTCAATCAGAATATACTAAAAGACTCAAAAATTAAATCGGACTCGAAACTCTAATCTATTTAATATGGTTGTTTGATTTGGTCTCATTAATTAACACTTTTTGTTTCACGAAAGGAAATTGACAAGGAATACATCTTAAGATCACTCAATAGCGATTTTATTTATTTAACATACGCCAAAAGATAAGATTGAACAAACGCACAAATGAATATGTAGTAGCATATATTTGTTCTTAATGCACTCTATTCCCATCAAGAATATTTTCATTTTTTATCATGGAAGAATATAGGTAACAAATTGCCGAAAATTTTCAAGAATAGTGGAAAATTAAAAAGTGGATAAGCCAGCAGATTACGTCACTTTAACTCTGATAGTCTCATATGTTTCATGGGAGCTCATTCATGTAAAGGCTTATATGCTGACAAGAAGGAGTTCATTAGTATAAGAGAGAGAGAAGAAGATTTCGCCAATGAGTAAGATTGGGGTGTAACTATTGTTTATAGAAGCAAAGAACAGAGGCTGGTAGTGAAGCGGGTAGAGGAATAGGGATGATGTATCGGACTTGGACTTTGTTTTAAGGGCCCATGACCCTCATTAGGTAGATTGATTCATTTGAAAGTCACTCCCCCTCCTAAAGCCCCTATCCCTAAGTCGTTTCAAGTCGATATGTCCGATCCCCCTTCTCACGTAGCGCGCACACACACTCACGTTGCGTAATAAAGATTTCCCTCTCAGATCAATATGGAAATTTTAATGGGGTCTGCTTTGTTTCGCTGACCGCTTCCCCTTCTTCCCCATCAGGCAACCCTTCCTTTAGGGAGACAATTTAAAATAAAGCCACCCATGCCTTACAGTGTGAGGGTCCATTCTCTACTCCCTTAGAGAAAAATCATCTTTCTCTGTGATGAAAGTTATAAAAATCTGCACACATATACATTATTTATTTAGTTGTCTTCTCAAGTGTTTTTTGAACACACGTGAGACTTGGTATATGTGTTAAACTTCTTTATCGAATATCGTTCTCTTAGATGAACTCTGTTTCTAATTGCTGTGCTTCATGATTGAAATGTTTCACAGAGATCTAGTGAAAATATATTTAGTAATTAATATTAATTAGATAGGGAGATTTTAAAGAGATTGTTGAATATATTTTGATCGCTGTCAGAATGCCTAAAGGCGAAATCCGTCTGATCTCTACCTACAAATGCTGAAAACGCATTCTCAACCAAGACAATAAGTGGAGGAAGAGCCATGGCTAATGGAAAATGCATCTAATTACTGCCATTGTCTATTCTACTTTTATTGAAGAGAAGGAGACGGTGATCACATCTGCCGACGACCCTACAAGAAGGGGTTATACAAAACGTGACGCACAAGGCAGACTTGAGAATCGATACCTCTCGATTTAGATGCTTTCGAGCAATCGGTTCTGAATCGCAAGATTTATCATTCTATTCTTAAAATGCCACGCTACTTTTAGTGAATGGGATTGTCTAACTAAATTGTCAGCGTTTTGTAATTTGGATGCCTTCATGTTCTATATTATTTTTAATTTAAATCACCACAAGAATAAAATTATTTTATCAGTGCCTTTTAGAATGGTCTTAACTGTACATTCTTCTTATTATGAATTTACTGCATTTTAAAAATTTAATTCTCTTGTGGAAATGGTAACGTAGGATGCTGAAGAAATGTTAAGGCTCTCGATGTTGACGTTGATGAAAAGATATTTATAACTTCCGTAAAAACTGGTTTGCGTCTTTAGGGAACAACTCAAAATTTTTAAATAAGATGCTTTAGAACGTAAATATTGTAAATGAAAATTTTCATAACGTTAGGCTGTTTGAAGAACTAAGTTGTTCGTGTAATAGAATCATTCAGAAAATTGTATGTGTTTCCATGCATAATGCCTCATTTCATTAACCTTTAAAGCAGGCGCGTACGCTTAATTTGTTTTTGGTGGAAGGGGGAGCGGTATTTACAATTTTTTTTTTCGTGGGGATTTTAATTTTTTTTGGGGGGAAGAATTTAATGGGAAGGCAAGTAGTCATTAAGAGTCCATAATCGCAAATAGGACGTAAGTTTTAAAGACAAGAATGAAAATTGGATCAAAAATTATTACTCAAAATACAAAACTTATATGAAAATACAAAAATTTCATAAATGTCGGTAGGGGATATATCACTCTAATCTCCCCCTCTTGAGTACGCCACTGCTTTAAAGTGCACAACCTTATTGTAATGTCATACCGATTTATCGGATACAAATTGCGGTAACATCATTGATTCTATTCCATTTAAAATAATACCGATTTTTTTTTAAATATCAGAAGTAAGCACCTCCAATTCAACACCTATACTTTCTTAATGACAACAGGAAGAATCAAGAAAACAACGAACAGAGTTTTCCATGGAAATTAGAGGGAGGGGGAGAGAATGGACAAGTGAGGGGGAGTAGAGAAGAGGGGTAGGAGCAACTATCGTGCCTTCCTTTTCTCCACCACAACTTGACAAGGCAGGCAACTCAAAGAGTTGGCCGCGGATATCAGAACTCCACCTCATCTACTGGCTTCGGTCACCCTGCCTTCATCTATCATTAATTATCTACCTTACCTAATTTTGATACTACTTGTAAGATTACTTCACTCAGTATCGAATAAATAATTATGATAAAACGTACTTCAAGATCAGCCTTGAGAAAATGATGCTCAATTTCGGAAAAAGGCAGATGATCACTGATCATATATTTTAGGATATATAAGTCTCTTAACCAAACCGTGACTTCGTGAGTAAGTAAAACGAAATTATTAAACAATTCTCGAACGGACGTAGATACTTTACTATCCTCAATTAACGCTAATTTCCTCTTTTTTTTATTTCCTTAAGTACCTAACAATTGATGCTAGAGTGAGACAGATCTGTGTCCTCAAATTATACATTTTTCCACACAATCGTCTATCCTAATGGGGCTCCCATAAATAGTTTTAAAGTATTCTCAAATATTTTAAAAAACGATTTTCAGTCTCTAGTTTATTACATCTCCACGAGAAAGACTTAACAGTTTTTTCTTTTGTTTTTTAATACAAAGGAAATCTCAAATTTAGCAATTTTTTCCGGAATTTGTAAATTTAAACGCTGTAAAGTATCACTCTATACGTAAATTGGATTTATTTTTTTGGTGAGGGGTATAGAATCGTCGACTCAGAGATGCGTTTAAGTTTAGTGATAATGGTATCCTATATTTTGAGGATTAAGCTAAATAACTGAGTACGCTATCAATATATTAAGTTGTAATCAAATATTGAACCGTCCTGATTTCCATAAATGAACTATGGCATACATTGGGTACATAAAAGTAGTAAAAATTAAAAAAACATGTTTATGTTTTTAATTATCGCACTGTATATTATATTTAAACTTAGTTGGTATTTTAAAAAAATATACGTTCTGAATTTTTGTATACGATTAGCAAAATATTTTCATCAGGATTATTACTTTTTCTAACCTTCCAATTTCATTTCCTTCCCCGATAGACAGCCAGCCCGCATTTTATTGCATTATCTCAATACCGGTAATTTTTCATCTGAGAAATCGTTGTACGAAATAGAATGGCGCCTCTGAAATCGGGGTTATGGGGTGAAAAATGTTTCGGCCATCCTCGAGTCCTGAGGGAAATGCTGGACAAATAGTCGGCTATGATTGATTCAGAGGAAGCCGAACTGTCCCTGGGGTCCTGCATGAAAAATCTCTTGCAATTAGCTGGGTGCCCATCCTCAGGCAAAACGGCCCCCACATCCTCCAAAATGTTTCCTTTTCGTTTAGTCCTCTTTCCAATGTTGCAATGGGAGATCTCTTATCTTGAACTGATAGCTGTCCAATGGCCAATTATTAGTTGCCATGAAGGACATGTCTCTATTATTTTGTTTGGAAAAGAAATGTTTTCCAACTACTATATAAAAACTTTATAAGATTTAATACCTTACGATTCGAATTGCTGAACTTTTCAACTGGTGTATATAATTATACTTATACCATTCTTAACATCACTAAAAAATTCCGAATTATGTTTAATATCCAATGTGTTTCTTCTACGGTTCCCAGCTTTAAATTTCAAAGGATCCAAAATTTGTCAATAACGGAAATCAGATAATTTCTAAATCCCACCAACGGACACCTTCATGCACCAGGAGTGGAAAGTTTTACAAATTACTGTAATGCTTATGTTTTCAGTATATTTTTTACTCAGAACTAATACCTATAAATAAAAAAATCATAATTGAAGTCGTTTATATATATATATATATATATATATATATATATATATATATATATATATATGTATATATATATATTAATGTCCACTAGATATTTTTTTAGCCTTTAACCTGTTGATATTATAACACGCAATGATTGTAGCAAAAATTAAAAAAAAAAAAATCGAATAACTAATGTTCAAGTAATTTAAATACATAATTACTTTTCCGAATAAAAAAATGTACTTGCTTCTTTGCTTTTTATTTTATTTTTTATTTGTTTACTAAGAAGGATGCAGTACGGTTTCGATATACCATGATTGTCTATTGTTAATAGTACCACCGATCAGCTGGAATTGATTGTGAGATTCAAATCATTTTTTTTTTTAATTTTCTGTTCGAACTACAAAATATCCTCTACCGGAACGTTGTCCATTGCTGGTACGTCTATTCTGTGTAACTTAGCAGTCCTGTATCTGACTACTCTTTTATAAATCCATATATTATTAGTACAAGATCATCTTTTTTAGTGAACGGAAAAGTTCATT
Source organism: Rhaphigaster nebulosa (assembly GCA_948150685.1). NCBI lineage: Eukaryota > Metazoa > Arthropoda > Insecta > Hemiptera > Pentatomidae > Rhaphigaster > Rhaphigaster nebulosa. The sequence goes on from OX411307.1 coordinate 138,110,118, forward strand.
CATTACCCGGTTGATTAATCTGAACTTAAAATAAATAAATGCAAAGTCGCTATAAGTAAAATATTTCCTTCCCGTGATTAAATAGATTTATAATACTTATTATTTTAGTCAAAAGTAGATCCGATTTGTTGCAGAAAGCAGAAAGAGTCAAATTCATATTCAATACCGAATTCAGAACCGCCTCACATGTACAATAAATAAAAACAGGTAATGGTCCGTTACACAACTATGGAGACGCTAAAAAAACACCCGAACACATAGTCGAGATCTGAACAAACTTTTGAATAATTTGAGACAAAAATTTTGCGAAAATTTGTGCGATGCCTTATCATAAGAGAGGAAGCTCAACGGATGTCTGGAAGAACTCCGGAGGACAACTGTATTAAGATGGCCCTACGCGACCGGTTTTCTCATCAATTCGAACCGTCGGTTTGAACGATCGAAAATGGAGTGCGAAAAACCATTGGTTCGGCACGAAGAATGATACTCTCCTACGCCATCAGTTTTTTTCATACATCCGAACCTTCAATCTATTCTTTTTAATTTATTTCATTTAGTTATTTGATTGGTATTATTTTTAATTAATTTATTTTTAATTTATATAGAATAATCGAAAACAATTAAATCAAAATCTGATTATGACTCATTTAAATTTCCACCCTGGCTAATGTTCCATATGTTGAGGAAAGTAATGAATAATTAATAATAAAACAATAAATAATAATTATTGTTCGAAGTTGGCAAAGTTGACAGTCCATGTTTGTGGAAAGGATTTATAAAGAAAAGTTATTTTAAGCTTATATCCGAAATGTATTAATTGATACCTTATGGATTTGGTTTGGTGATACCATTATTAATTCGATTTTGATAAAAGTTTATCAAAATTGGATCTATAATGAACGAAAGAGCAGAGAAAAACCCGTAGTGACAGAACAATGCAGCCCTGCACGGGCAGTTTTAACGCCTTCGTTCCGACACGACGGTTTTTTTTTTTCCGTCCCCGACAGGTCTCTTGAAACGTCAACAAAACAGATCGTGTAGGACCGCCTTTACACCTCCAATGTCTCGTGACGTTGTATGTATAAGGGAAGATCGTGTAAGAAGTAGAAAAGAGATCAACTCGTACGTAATCGGAAATGCGGTTATATACAATTTTTATTTGGCTATTTCGGGTTTAACCCATTGTTTTACGTCGTCCGATACTCATTAAAAAAAATTATCATTAATACCCCTGAAATTTAGCAAAATTTTCTATTTCATTCTATTGAATAATTATTTTTATTTAAATGTAATTTCACTCTTGGCGAATACCCACAGCAATCCTTAAACTAACTTTTTGGCTTTGATTAGTTTCGCTTTTTGTGATACCGGATTCCTGTTATAATATAGATAAGAATGACAAAAATATGTAGATTCACCATATACATCCTTTAGTAAGGGGCATATTTAATCGATAGATCGGAAAAGGGGGAGATGAGAGAAGGGTGAGGGGAGAGATCTGTCTAATTGTGAGAAGAGCAAAGACTGTGGATCCTTAATCACCCCCCCTACTCTAACCCCTCAGTCCGCACAACCCTCGATAATCAATATTAATGCTCAAATAAAGACCACATAGGGTTGCAGGAAGAAGATAACGCAACATCTTCAATTCAAAATGTCAGGATTCCAATTTTCTCATTTGATAAGGAGAATTCCATAGCTGGTGGATTAGCGCCTTCCAATATCATTTTAGATTCTGTAGTTAGTTGCGTTTATAAAAAATTAGTTATTCCATAGTCATTCAGAATGGCGTATTGATTTTCATACCAAATTTTAATCCTCGCCTTAATTCAGCGTGTACGATCCAAATTATTTAGTATATCCGAATTTAAATAAAATATGTATATATATATATATATATATATATATATATATATATATATATATTTTATATATATATATTTTATATATATATATTTTATATTTTATATATATATATATATATATATATATATATATATATATATATATATATATATATATATATATATATATATATATATATATATACATACAGGGGCTTAACTATTGTGGTAAATTGGGCCACATCGGTGAATAGTGAAACACATTTTTCTGGAGCCTCCCCTCCAACGTTTCATAAATTTGCTCCCAATAAAAAAGTAAGAAACTCGATTTATGCATTATATTCACTGTAAACTAAAATTACCATTCATCAGAGAAGATTTATATTTTACATTTTTCACTACGCAGTCGATATAACTATTAATATAGTTGCAATATTAAATAGAAATTATCAATTGAAATGTAAAATATCAGAAGCACAATCTTATACCTAATAGGGTCATGAAAATTATAAGGATAATGAAAGAAACACAAATCTATTAGTTATTTTATATAATTATATTTTATAGCTCCTTTAATTCAATAAATTTATAGAGACAATGGAAGGATGTGTTGCTTCTGATTAATTGATTACACGAATTTTCAGGATAGCATAACTATTAAACTTCCATCATTACCCAACCGTGTAGACCATATTAGACTGCTTAAAAGGCATTTTCCTACGTAGATTTTTCGTGTGAAAAAATATTAATGAGCTCAGAAAAGCCAATTTATTTAGCACGTCATTTTCAATTGAAAACACTGCCAAATCTGCAAGTCGGTTCTCACCCATCGTTGATCTCATATAACTTTTAATTATTTTCAATTAAGAAAAAGAGCGCACTGGTTTTGATTTTGCTATCTGAAAATAAAGTAAATAAAGCACCCCTTATCTCGGGGACCCCGGGGCATTATCGTGGTTGCCCCAACCTAGTTACGCCCGTGTATACATACATACATATATATATATATATATATATATATATATATATATATATATATATACATATATATATATATACATATATATATATATATATATATATATATATATATATATATATATATATATATATATATATATATATATATATATATATATATACAGAGTGTATCAAATTGTGACAAAAAAAGTCCCTGTTAACAATCATCCAATATTTAACGGTTTCGTGTGTAATTAGGATTTAATGTGGGTTTTTTTTTAGTTCTCAACTTTTTTCCATGAAAATCCTACTATACTTTCCAAAAATGATCTTTCAAGAAATCTGCAGATACCATTGGATATGTATAAAAAAAAAATGGAAGATGTTATTTACAATAAATGTTTAAAGTGTCCTTCCTCTTTCCTGATGCTTAAGGCATCTACAGCACGTTTCATGAAATACTTCGCAGTTTACCTGGATGTGTTCTATCAGTTCTCCTCGTATCATCACATTTCGTGAAAGATCATTTTTGAAAGAGATAGAAGGATTTTAATGCAAAAGAAATCGAGATTTGAAAAAACAAAACAAAAAAACATTGAAGTTTAATTTACCACTAAACCGTTAAAAATCGGGCGATAATTAATAGGGTCTTTTTTTGTTACAATTGAGATGTAGAATTGGCCCATGAAGTTTCCTAGTTTTTATCTGGTACGCCCTTTATACATTGATTTACAATTGAATTCAATAATAAATTTTTATGTTAACTATAAATATTCAATCAAAACGTCAACTTGACACTTTGTTGTTATAATTTTAGATCTATTAAAACTTAAAAATAAGGAGCTAATAAGTGAATTTGTAATAACTTGATAAAAAATTTAAAAATGTCTGAATTTAGTAAAATTTTGAGAGAACTAACTGAAATGTCTCTTTAACGTAATTTTATACAATAATGATTGTTTACATGAGAAACACTTTTTTCAGATATCCCAACTTCTGGATGATGTTCAGCGGCTCCAAAGCCGAATAGGAAAACTGCAAGAAAATTCAGCAAACCAGATTGCAAGGTTAGAAGAAGAGCTTGAGCATAAGCGTCAACATATTTGTAGGTTAGAAGCCCGCCTAGATGCTCAGAAAGACTATAATGAACTGAAGAGGCAATTGAGGTAAAGAAAACTAAATTTGTAGGTGTGATATCTACAAGTTGTTTTATTTTGTATCTATAGTGTTAAACTTCATATTTAGTATTTTAACTGCACACTCTCTAGGAAATATGATGGCATTGTCTTAAAAAGAAATTTTAATTGTATTCATATCCTGATTAACTCAATGGCTTATATACTTCTTTCCTTTATCGTAATCCTACATAGGAGGAGTTTGTTTTTCAATTTATACACATTAAATGCAGCAAGCATAAGTGTATAAATTATTTGACGGTGGTTCAAAAATAAAAATTACGCGTATAACATGATATAAATAAATTGAAATAAATACTTCTTATTTGCAAACATTTTAAAATCTGTCCTGTATGTATTGTTATTCCTAAATTCGTGACGCGTGGTTAGACAACCTTTAATAAAACGTATTTTATTAGTTTGTATCTGTCCTGATCGGAAACCTTTCAGTAGTAATTTATATGAGCAAATTTTTATATAGAAGCAAATTTACTTGCGACCAACAGCAAGTATATTTGTTTCTGTCAATTAATTAAATTTAATTTAAAGAAATGTTTCGTCTGCAGTGTTCCTGATGATTGTTCTATGATTAGATCATTAATTTTGGGAATAATTGAATCTTGTAAGAAATTATCTTCCGAAGATTAGACGAATCTTAGTTCAAAATTATTACTAGAACAAATTTCAATGTTAAAAGGGCGTAGGATAGAGAGTAAACATTTGTGGACGTCGATTATTTGCAGACATGCAATAACGAAGAAATGGTGGATTGCGGATTTCTGCGGAAAGCTGTATTCAGAATTTCGTTCAACCGCAAGATGGCCCTTCTGCAAAGTCGTGAAGCATTTGTTATTAAAAATGATATTGAGATGCCTGTATAGTCTACGCTTTCAATATCCTTAAAAATGTATGGGGAATCCTATCCAGGCAGGTTTATAACGGATACCACAACCGCAATGCTAGGTAATTGAAAGGTGTTATTAAAAGATCTGAGAAGAAGAGTGATCCGGAATTAGTCCAACTACTTGTCTTTGGCTGCTCATTAAACAGTAAACAAGTAAAATCTAGGCTTTCTGGTTAGTAAAAAAAAAAATAATAATAATAAGCTGTATCTCCTACAACTCATGAAGTGTCTGGGATTCAGTGCTTGTTAAGAACCTCTTGCTTCTTGACCAAGGGAGGGAATTTGGCCAGGATTTATTCTGATTAGTAAAAAAGTTATTCAGAATTGTCGATAATTTCGTCCTCGAGAATGGCGAGGAGATGGTTGTTGTTCCTGAACAGTTTAATCTTTAAATCTTGTGGTATGTTAAATCTAGGTTCAGATGTTATTTTAACCTCTGTATTATTTCATTTGCTATTATGAATATTATTATTAATCTTAAGTTCTTCATATTTCAAGAGATATTGTTCCTTACTTAATATCAAGCGAATTCCTGACTTCATATCATATAAATTTTAATAATCTTTGTATTTAACGAAAATAGCGTAGCTAAGATTTAGTTTTGGGAGGGGAAAAGGTCCATTGAAGGATCTACTAAAGAAAGCCATCCCAACCGGGGATGTAAGGAGGCCCTCTCTATATGTAATATTTTCTATGCCCAGGTATATTATTTATGAAATAACATTCTAATAGGTTTATAAAATTTTTATTTACAGATTACAATAAGTAAAAGTATTTTGTAATTTTGGGGAGAGGGGAATATTTTGTGTTCGGACCCCCTGGTCCTCCCCCCCCCTCTGACTAAACCACTGCGTGTTATATAGATTATTTTCAATTATTAATTAGGTACATTGAAATAAAAATTAAATGTTAATCTTTATATCTTAGTAAATCAGTTTTCTACAATTTTCAGTTGTTTTAGAAATGCTGAAGAAGGAGCCAAAGTAATTGAACATGAATCAAACAAAATTTCTGAGGTATCAATAAAGCCCCCTCCAGTTACTACACCTTCTGAAACACAAGGTAAAACATATTTCATTTTTGATGTAAAATTAAATACTTTAATACATATTTCTATCAAACAAAGTTATTTATCGGGATATGAATAATATGTATTTTGATTCAATTCATACCAGCCCAAGCTTTTTATGAATAACATGTTGGGTCAATTCCGCCATAAACTAATGAATTCTTCTAGATTGATTATAGTTTTAATAATGTTACTTTATTTACTTTGGACGGAATACCGACCTTCCCACTCTGGCTAGAAATAGACTAAACCCATTAAATGTTTTTTTATCTGTACATGATTTATTCTAATTTTTACAGGTGAAGTGCCTACATTACACAATGTTGAAACATTTGGTTCATTCTTAGGAGAAGAAATTGTAGCCAACTGGCGTAGATCCTTGGAAAGGTCAATAGTTGGTCCACCTGGCAATTGGGCTAGTCCACCAGAAGAAGGTATAGTTGTATGAACTAAATGCATTTAAGTTGATAGGTGTATGTTATGGTATAATTTCTGCTGTAATAGTAAATTATAATTTGTGGGCTTTTACATTCTTAACATATGACAACTGCAAATATGTAAAATATTCTAAATCTACCTAATATCTTTGTCAATAGTAGAAATTAGCAATGGAAACAAACTAGCAGATACCTATGCATAGGCAAACAATTTAAGAGAGAACATTTTAGTGCATTTGCGCTGGCTTGAGGGAAAAAACATTACCTATGCCTCTATCACATGTCAAGCCTCTTTAGGAGAAATATTTTGAATTCAACAGTAAAAATCAATTTCTTTCATTTTAGTTGCTGTGCTTGACATCTAAAAATAGATGAACAGAAAAAACAAAAGAACAGTTTTGTTGTTTATTGTCTCTATTGGAATTTAGCTCAATATTTTTGATGCTTTGAAGAAATAGATAACTGATAAAATAATGTTTATGCTTTTTTTTTTTTTTTTTTTTAATTGATTGAAATAACAATCAACTTACGAACTAGTCTATGTGATTGAAAGAAAAAGAAATTAAAATGTTGAAAAGAAAATTAAAGATGGTTATTTTAAAAGGCCGCTAGCTGTCTGAAGTTACGTAGTGGCAAAGTGATGTATTGGGGAGAGGCTTTCTCCTCCTTGAGCACAACCTCCTATCTTAAGCTCGGCCCACAAGGCTCTCCCTTAAGTTGTTTGCCTATACTATTTTATGCCTGTTATTTATCAACCCTAATAGCAGCTAACAACTGTTAAAAGAAAAGGAAATTTTAAAAAATAACTGACTCTAATTAGTAGCCCTTCTCTAAATATGTGTAGGTATATATGATATGCTATGTATCTAAATATATGTATACGAGTGTGTGTGTGTGTGTATGTGTGTGTGTGTTTGTGTGTATATATGTGGGTTAGTATGATATATTATGAGAATCTTAGTTTAAATATTTATATAATATATTTCTCTGTTATTCTTACTAACCCAAACTTAAAGTTTCGCAATAATATTTGCTGACTCAACTAATAATCCATTATCAAGCCAGGATTCGTTTTTTTTTTATTTTTTCATTCAACTATGTCCCTTAACATATTTAGTTTGCATTATATTCAATAATTATTATGAACCCCTTGAAAACAAATTTTTATTTTGTGATTTTTAAAAATAATTTCAATTCCTATGAATATTATCCTTTCCCTCTATTCATTACTTATGATTTCTGAATCATTTATTTCTTACAGGTAAACCAAAGATTGAAGAAACAAGGGAAAGAGAATTAGATAAAACTGGATCACCAAATAGAGAACTTGTCAATGGCTCTGCCAGTCCTAATGGTCATGAGCAAGAGCATGTAAATTCAGTACTCCCTAATGGAATGTGTGCCCTAAATATTGGCATCAACAATAATGTTTTAAACTCTGGCCCATCATTAAATCTCAGTGATGTTATGAAAAGTCCATTCAGGTTTGACGATCGTTCACCATTTAGGTTCAACGAAGATCCAAGCTGTATGGTTGGACGTTTTGGCGAATCATTGATACCTAAAGGAGACCCAATGGAAGCAAGATTACAAGAAATGCTTAGGTAAATATTGTTACTTATAATAAATTAATATTGTGATAAATAAGTAGTAACTTATTTAGTCAGCTCCTGATTTACTGTTAAATGTCGAAAAGTGAATGAATAAACAATCATTTTAGTCCTTAAAATTTCTGATCATGTCCCAAGTCAAGCTCTATAAAAATAATATTTAGATCAATATTATTTTTCTTATTAAATAAGTGGAGTAGTGCATTAGATATATGTTATCATAGAACATTAGCTTCTAAGCTATTTTAAACCACCAAACTCAATGAAACATACGATATTTCAATGAAAAGGTCTTATTAAAAGTGATATATTTCTTGAATTAGATTTCTAAACCATAGGACCTAACATCATTCAATTTCAAAATCCTCTTATACAAGATCGTCCTTACACCTTTGTGGACATGTAGATAAACTGAGCAACAGAAAAATACCCATATGTTGAGGATATTTCATCTTTTCCAACCAATTTATTGAGGAGTACTGTCAATGCCCATTATCATGTTACCAACAAAAATGATCCCAATAAACTTTCAGTTCTAGGCCACAACTCCCATATTTTTTTTTTTTTTTTTTTTTTAAACTTTCTAACCATTCTAAAGTTTTGGTTTAATAACTAACTGTCTATTGCTCCTTGAAAATTAAAATGGCAGTATTTTGAGACTTTTTTTACTTAAATATTACTATTGAAGTCCTGTCAGTGGCCAAATTCTCCCCTCATGATTGTAATGTCTGCCGCTAATTTGCCTGTTGGCTAAGTTAGGATGGAAATCCTGGGATTATCTGAGAGTCTAGCTTTGCTCCTTAGTGAGGAAGGGGGTGCCTGATTCGGTTGGCTCATAGCCTATGTTTAAATAGGTATAGTTTTGCTTAGTTAAATTTGTTTTCAACCTTTTTTTTTTTTTTTGCTTGTTTACCATATAAGGGATGAATGTAAACATTCAGCACTATTAATTATCACCCTGATGTAGTATATGGAAGTAGTTACAAATAAGATATTTTTCCCACTATCCAAAAAAAATAGAAAGAAAAAATCATATAGAAATGTAGCTACTTTTAAAAATAAAGTTCTATTACCATATGGAATGGCGATGATATTTACCATCCTCTTGTAAGTCATGAACTATTTTTTGTCCTAGGATAAAATTGTCAATAGAATAACTTTTTTTTTTTCAATAATTTTTGTAATTCTTGAACGTCATAAATATTTACTGGAACTGAAAAAATGTCAGTTACACAAAAGCATTTTTAAGCGCTCTATTTTATAATATGTTTTTTAGAAATTAAATAGGATATATGGTTTGAGCATTTATTTTATTTACTATTGTTTAGTTATAAACATTTATTTATCAATTTTTCAGGTATAATATGGATAAATATGCCAATCAAAATCTCGATACTCTACATATTGCCAGGAGAGTGAGGGAACTTCTTTCTATCCATAATGTTGGGCAAAGGCTTTTTGCTAAATATGTTCTTGGTTTATCCCAGGGCACTGTTTCTGAGCTTTTGTCCAAACCTAAACCATGGGATAAGTTGACTGAAAAAGGTCGGGACTCTTATCGTAAAATGCATGCTTGGGCTTGTGATGACAATGCTGTCCTACTTCTGAAATCTCTCATTCCTAAAAAAGGTATATAGTTCTATAGGTTATTTATATCTGTTTTTATATCTCATCAATAAAATTTTAATCATAATTTAATTATATCATAGTTATATTATATTTTATAAAATTTGTAACAGGTAAGGATGGAGCCAGCATGGGAGTAATGTCTAGAGGTTCAGAAAATGACATAACTGAAGAAAGAATTGCACATATTCTCAGTGAGGCAAGCCACATGATGAAGCCACAACAACATGATGAAACTCATAGTAACGAAGACAGCAAATCTCCAAACCATCCACAGGTTGGTGGTAGTACCCAAAAATTAATAATCATCTATGATCACATTGAATACAATCTGTTTTTTTTTTATATTAATACTTCCCAATATATGATTGTTAATAGAGTTCAGAATCCCCACTTGGTAGAGACAATTCACAAACACGTAGACTAAAGAAATATGAAAATGATGACATTCCTCAAGAACAAGTAGTTAGGATATACCAAGAAGAGCTTGCAAAGATAATGGGAAGGAGGCTTGAAGATCAGAACTTCCCTGGGTTAGTAAATAACTAAAGTTACCTTGATCATGATTTGGTGATAGGATTCACTTGAAACAGTTTGATTTTTTTATGTGTAATGGTTTTTAAATTTAGTTTTACTTAAACATTTATTTTTAATAAATTATTCCAATAGCTTCTTATTTGTTATGTTTAAATATACAGCTAAAATATGTATGTTTTGCAAAAAAAATATATATTCATTTTTTTTAGTATTCTATTTGATGGTGATTTTGTTGGATATGCTTTTTGAGAATCTTCTGAGTTTTGGAATAAAACTTTAGTTATATTATTTATACTCTTTTTATTATCAGACTGATATTTTGCTTCGAGAAAAAGTACCCAACTACTTATAAAGTCATATAAAACTGCTACCTGCTACCTACTCATCTATATTATTTTTAAAATATACCTTTATTTTATTTTCTGTAAATAATGAATCAATCTTCTTAAATAAATATTTAATTATGCTATAAAATCATTTTATATTTATTTTAAACTATTTTATAACACAAATTTGTTGTAATTTAAGAAGTGTTGTTTTGTGATTTTAAGTTAACTTTATTAAATTTTATTTTAATCAATATAAATATGTTGAATATTTTTAAATAAAAAGAATATTAATGCATGTCTGTCCTATATTTCAGTTTGGTGTTTCCTCATTTTCTGAGTGGTGGAAGTGGTGAAGATGTTCGGATTGCAATGGATGCCTACCATCGAGAACTTGCCAAGCTGAACTCAACCAACACCGGAGGGCTTCCACATCCTCTTGCTGCTCTTCATGCTCAGAACCTGTCATCTGTGCATAATGGTATCGCTCAGGATTTATCCTTACCAAAGCAAGTCAAAAGAGAGAAAGCCTCAAATGAAGATGAAAAGAAAGAAGAAGAAAGGCACGGAGGAAGTGCTTTTTCTCTAGTTAGACCAAAAGTTGAGCCTGGTAAATATTTGTTCATTATATCTATATATGAAATATATTCATTGAAATATTTCATATATATGTAAAAATAAGCCTAATTATCTGAATATATATTCTCGTGTATTCAGCTATCAAAATTTTGCAAAGCAGGCTAATATTAAAGTTTTTTTAATGTCATTTAATTATTATAAATATTGAGACTCTTTTTCATTTTTAGACTTGCACTAGTCTTCTATACTTTTAGAGGGTTGGCATTATATATAAGATTTAGTTGTAACAATAATTAAAATCATTATTTTTTAAATGTATGTATATAAAAGATGAAGATTTATTGTTTGAAATTTCTGCCTTTTTTTTTTTAAATTTAAATAATATCTTATATTCTGTTTGAATTAAAGAATGATAGTTTGCTTAATTTATATATTTTTCCTCCATTAATCGATATCCTATTTTTTTAAAAATGTGAAACATTGTTTGAATGAACAATCTTAAATTTCACATCACTCCTCCAGTATGATATGTTTTGGACTTCTAAACAATGATTAAATTAAAGCTGAGATGATAAATCTTAACTTAATCTTAACTGTAAATTTGGACAAAGTAATGATAATTTTTTCATTTGAGGATTCAAGCAATAACCCTTACTTCTTTGGCTATTTGGTGAATTCAATTAATGTAGAATAGAGAACTTTAGCAGAACAAGAATGTTATTATTAAATAACATTTGTATTCATAAAATCAATATTAGTAAGTCTCTCTGTTTAATGTTTTTATGCTTTAGGTCTCATATAACCTACATTTTATAAAATTATAATATAATTTTGATTTCAGGTTCGCCCTTAGGAAATGTAATACTGCCTCCTGAGGATCTAGGCACTGGTTCAGGAACTGCAGCAGTTAGTCCTCTTCAACGAATGGCCTCAATTACTAATGCTTTGATCTCACAACCACCTTCTCAGCATCATCATTCCCCCTCACAAAGGCCACTTAAAGCTGTCTTACCACCAATCACTCAGCAGCAATTTGATCAGTTCAATAATTTGAATACTGAAGAAATAGTCAGAAAGGTAAATTAAAATTAGGAATATTATAAATATTATACTAAATTATATTCTGAAATATTTTGTTATTGGAAGTCTTGATAATGTAAAATAATGCCTAACTTATATAGTAAAAATATATTGTTTTTTAGGTAAAAGAACAACTTAGTCAGTTTTCAATAAGTCAGCGGTTATTTGGAGAATCGGTCCTCGGGTTATCACAAGGAAGTGTTTCTGACCTTCTTGCTCGACCAAAACCATGGCATATGTTAACACAGAAGGGAAGGGAGCCATTCATTCGTATGAAGATGTTTTTAGAGGATGAAAATGCAGTTCATAAACTAGTGGCTTCTCAGTACAAAATAGCTCCTGAAAAACTGATGAGAACTGGAGGATATGGAATAAATCCTAGTAAGGAACAAACATTTGCTCTATTATTATCCTTAATACTAATAATTGATTGACTATTAGATCTTTTTTTAGGTGGGGGACCCCATAATAAATCTATGGCAGCAAACTGTGGAAAATTCGTCAATAGTGAAGCTTTTCTTCATAACACCAATATCCATATGCAACATACTACTTCTGCACCTACCCCAGTGCCGCCATTAACTCCTCCAGATATTAAAAAGACTGTAACACCTCAACAGTGTCAAACATCAATGCAGCAATACCCAACAATGAAAAATATGTCTCATGTATCTCCATCAGTTTATGAAATGGCTGCCCTAACCCAGGACCTGGATACACAGTCGATTACTACAAAAATTAAGGAAGCTCTGCTAGCCAATAACATTGGGCAGAAGGTAAATTTGAAAAAAAATGAAATGACTCTTTTTACATTTCTCTAAAATGATTGTAAATAATCAACAGCAAAATTGATTTGTAAATTACTATTTATAATTAATAATGGTATATATAAGCATAACAAATATTGAGAATTCTTGATCTATTATAGTTGTAGCATAATAATTACCCCTAAATTATAATTGGTAGGAGATCTTTATTTTCGACTGTAATATTATTTTACAGTTCATGAAAATATCACATTAATTAACTTATTAATTAATCTTTTTATTAGAATATTTTAATCTCTACTTAGTATTTTGGGTGAAAACAATAAAGCTGAATAGTACATTCATTGATTATATAATACTGAACTTCATTTATATATTTATTATCATGGTCAAATATTATTGAAACCTTGCATAATTTTTTTTCACAATTGCTATTGTTTTTTTACAATTCCATTAAGTTTACTTGCATTTTTTGCATGCCAGTTTGCATTTTTTAGCTTTGTGGTTCATGACTAACTTCAGTTGGCCGTAATTAGAGGGGACATATGGTTCTTCTATATATATAGGACTATATCTTTTGATATCTCTAGGTATTCTATAAAGTGTTACAGTGTAGTAAATAACCTTTTTGCTGCTGTTATTCTGTGTCTAATTTCCTCATTCGTAACCCAAATTCTTGCACATTGATGCCAAAGTGTCTAAAACTCTCCCCTAGTTTCAAATCACACTCATCCTGTCACTGGTCTGCATATTTGATATTAATTACCACGCTAATTTTCCTTAATTGTTCCTATAATACTTTTATATATTATATTAGCGGCTACTTTTGCTTGCATCCATTATGAGGTTATCTACAAAAGTTAAAAACTCTGGAGCATTTATTACATAGGCTGAACTTTATTTATTTTGTCTTTGGCTTTTTCATGAATTTAATCTAAAACAAGAAGAAATAGGCTCATCATGCTAAATCCCTGTTTAATTGCAGCCGGTGGAAAGATTCTCTTGAGCTATGATTGTAGGTCCTCACAACGTAATTGCACTTTAGATTCATGATAGCTTTAAGTATTCCAAATGAAAATTTTACTCTCTCATTGCTCTCTCAAATTCCTCTTTTTTGACCCTGCAAAGTTTTACTAAGATATGTGGAGAATATATCAGCTTCCCTGTTTTTCTATAATCTTCCTAGAGATTTTCATTATTATGAAAATAAGCCCTTTGTGCTTTGGATCTGATTGAAACATCACTGATTCTTACTACATAGACTTCAATACCTTAACCTTGTTCTCTTTTATCTTGAAGTACTAATCTTACTGAAAAAAAACTCAGCAGTAATATTCCTCCATTGTTTTAGTATTCTCTTTTGTCGCCATTTATGAATATATGGAATAGGGCAAATAATATCGATTTATTAATTTTTTTTATTCTTGTGTTACAGATAAAACGATTTTTTTGTCTAATCTGTTCAATTTTAAAAAAAATGAGGTCCATAACATTTTCATATCTTCAAGATCCTCCATTTTTTTAAGAATTATCTATGACATACCATTAAAATCAACAGTTTTTTCAGTTCTGAGGCCAACCTGACCTCTATCTCACCCCAATTCAAAACTTTCTTCCTCCCAGACGTTTCATCAATAGGCTGTATAGTGTCTTGTTACTCTTTTTCAGCATCTAGTAATTCCTCAAAATATTTACTCTATCTGTTCTCTTCTTGAGAGAGAATAATTTTTTTTTTTCCTACTAGATTTAAGCACTTAATCCTTCCTTTGTGAAACAACACACTTTGGTCTAAAATGTGGAAGTGTAAGTAGTGTGCTATTGAGAATTCTTATATGTGGGAATCAATATATATATTTTCCTGGAGGACAAATGACTCTGGTCCTAAGACTAGGCAAGAACCTCCATCTACCTGCTTCAATGTACTACTGAATTTATGCCACAAATAATTTGGGACATCATTGTGTTTATGATGTAAATCTTTGTAAAGATCATCTATCAATTATTATTTATGTAGGAGAGGTTATTTTTGTCTTGAAACAGAAGGTAAAAATAATCGTTTATCCATAAAACTTACAGAGCATTTTTTTTTTCTTTATTTTAGACTGAGACATTTATTTTATAAAAATAATTAAACCCCATATAGCCTATCCTTCTTAGGTCCTGATCATAATTGACCGACATAGTTCCTTTGAACAGGAAAATCAGGAAAAATCATATAATAGTTGGTTACCCATTTAAATTATATTACAATTTGACCATGATTTATTAAATATAAAATTATATTTTTATTGCTAATTTATTGTTAGGAGGAGGCCAGGACCCTGTGATTGGTTGTAGTGCCAATTGATGATGATGATGAATTTATTGTTATATTTTGAAAAAAACTTCCAGATGTTTACAATTGAAATTTGTAATCTATAATAGTAACATGTTAATATTGTTTTTTAAAAATAATTTTATGTTTTAAAATACTAATCAAGCTTTTTATTGTGTAAATTATAGTATTCAATAACTTTTTTTCAGATCTTTGGTGAGGCTGTTCTTGGATTATCTCAAGGATCAGTGAGTGAACTGCTATCTAAACCTAAGCCCTGGCATATGCTCAGTATTAAAGGGAGGGAACCTTTCATCAGAATGCAATTGTGGTTATCAGATTCCAATAACATTGATAAATTACAAGCAATTAAATCAGAAAGGAGGGAGCTAAACAAGAGGCGGAGAGGGTCTGGGCAGCAGGATAACAGTAGTGATACCTCATCGAATGACACTTCTGAATTCTATCACAGTAGTGCTGGAAGTCCTCCTTCTGCTAAAAAGCACCGTGTATTATTTTCAGAAGAACAAAAAGAAGCTTTAAGGATAGCTTTTGCATTAGATCCATATCCAAGTTTAGCTACAATAGAATTTTTGGCTAATGAGTTGAGTCTTGTTTCCAGAACTATTACTAATTGGTTTCACAATCATAGAATGAGAATGAAACAAAATTCGCAAGTTGAATCCTTAACAAGGGAAGGTCAAACTTCTGGATTTGACCCTGTACAGTTTCGGATATTACTTAGTCAACGATTAGGACTACCATTACCATTTCCTGCTCCTTTTTTCCAATCAAATAGTGATATCTCAAACATTATGTCAAGAAGTGCATTACCATTAAGAGAACAGGGTTTGGATCTTTCAATCAAGCATGAATCTGAGGGAGAAGATAATGAGAGTCATGTGGATTCTGAAGATTCATATTCTGGTGTACCTGAAGCACGAGTTCCAGAACCAAGGAGCTCAAGAAGAAAACCAGCTGCACCTCAGTGGGTAAACCCAGACTGGCAGCAAGAACCGGAAGTTATCATTAATGGTGTTTGTGTAATGCAGACTGAGGACTTTGAAAGGGACGGTAGGGAAGAAACAGTTCGAGTGGAGCCCACAGCAGTTCCTGAGGAACAAAGCACAACTATTGAGCAAACATCTGAAGTACCTTTAGAAGATTCAAAACCTTCTATTTCTGTTAAACAGGAAGTAAAAGATGAAAAATGGGATAATCAGTTCTAAATTATATAAATATATATATATATATATATATATATATATATATATATATATATATATATATATATATATATATATATATATATATATATAATCATTCTATATCATGGCTTCTTTGTCATTTGCTAATTTTGTTTTTTAAATTATTCTTTAATATTTGTTGAAATAATTAAGTTTAAAGTTATTGAAAAGGCCTAAAAAAGAACAATATCTTTGGGAAGAAAACTAATAAATCTAAAAAAGTTTTTTAAGGCTTTTGAATTGATTCAAAAAGTGTAGCAATTTTAAAAGAAGTCATGAATATATTTTTAAACGGGTAAGTTTGTATTTATCATAAATTAATTAAAAGACATTTATTTTGTAAAATGTCTAAGAAAAATACTTCAAAAATCCACTAAACGGATAAATGTATCTGAAGAATTTATTGTGTTAGACTGTGTCTTGATCTCAGTGGTTTGTGAACAATTGATGGAGTTCAAGGTATATGATATATGATATGAACTTCTATAAACAATCTATTAAAATAACAAAATTACGGGAATCATGATCTGATTCTCTATTCATATTTATCTAATGAACTATTTGTAGTAAAAAGTGCAATCAACGAATTCTTTAAAATATTTAGTTAAAGCATATAATTAATTAACCTGTAATTAAAATATATTATAGTAGTCTTTCTTGTAAGACAAGGGGCATTTTGTTTTGTTTTAATTTTAATGTAAATATTGTAATGTAGAAAAGTGTACCAGTTAGGTTGTCGGTAAACAACCAAGTTGTCGATTATAGTATGGTTGTGAAAATTTAAGTTGATGTTATTGAAGTAATCAAAGATGAAATAAGACTGGTTAAACTGTTATTAATAACACAGATCAAATAGTTTCATGAAAGTGATTATAGACATGGGTAATAATAGTTAATTTGTGAGTTATTTGTTTTATTAACTTGAGTCTGTTTTAATTGTGATACAACTAATTACTTAGTAATTTTTTTTTAAATGTGATTACATTTATTGAAATTCATCATTGTAATTTATAGATCTTATCATTTTTATAACCATAATGTCCAAGCCAAGACAAACTTTTAAGTGTCTATAAATTAATAAAAATAAAATAAACATATTATTGTGCTTGTGCTAAAAGTTTTATTAAGTGTTACAGATTGTAAAAATATTGTTTTACCCTCATCACTTTCAACTCTGTTTCTGAGTATGTACGTATCTGTTTGAATGTTGTATGTTTTTTTAAAAAAAAAAAAAATATAGCTATATATATATATATATATATATATATATATATATATATATATATATATATATATATATATATACATATATATATATATATATATAATGTAAATTAAAGCATATAAAATATCTAAAATACAGAACCACTGGAATGAAAATTCATTTTAAATTCTGAGATTGTGTAAATTTTATATAAGAAATGAATACTTTTAATACTATACATATGAACAAAGTGGAATCATATCACACATATACCTCACAAATGTAATATTATTTGTAGAATATACAGTCATAAAAATTGTATATGGTAATACTATTAAAACTTTAATTATTCATTATAAAAGAATTTTTATGGGCATTATTTATTTCCAGAGTTATTTCAGTCATAAATATATTAGAAGTAATGTAATTTTGTTAATTTTTTATTTCAAACAGTTTATTCATTTTATTGCATGACATCAAATAAATGATTACTTAAAAAGCTATGTACTATTTTAATAAATGGATTTAAAACTTAAATATGTATCAAAATAGTATTATATAAAAATAAATTTATTTTTTCTGTTAATCGCGTTTATGTACCTCTTTTCTTTTGACTCTTCCATATTTTGTTTCAATTATTTTACTATTTGAATTCATAAATTTGTGAGTTTCGATCTTAGAAATTCTTAAAATAAAACAGTGTAATTAAAAAGAAAATGATAGAACTTTATATTTTGTGTAAATATGCCACACTTATGCAGAAATTAAAGTATATTTGCCTATTTTATCCTGAATAATGATTCTAAATATTAGAATATAAATTTAAATATCTCAAAAGATTACTTATTATCTTCTAGTCTTCCCATGTACATTAGTACTGAGAGAAAAGTACTTTGGGCAAATTAATAATTATTCTTTCAAATCTTTGTCTTCTCTTGTTATAATTATGCATACACATAAAAAATACTCTCATACATATACGCATATACACCCTCTTGCGCACAGAAACGTGTGTGTGTGTGTGTATGTGTGTTTGTGTCATAGTGAGTGTGTGTACCTGCATACACAAAGTGTGTGTGTAGATTTTTTTTTTTTTTTTAATTTTGTAAAATAGCAGGCCTATACAGATCTTCCAATCTTTTTAATACTTATAAATTTTAAATGTTTTGTAATTTATTATAATGAAATGTTGTCAATAAAGTGTTATTCTTTTTAAATGTTGAACATATAATTTATTATTACTAGACAAGAATGTTATTTATGTTTATTTGCCAATTTAAAAGCACGAGGTTTCATTTATTTTTATAAATAGTAGATATCAATTACTTAGGCTTTGTAGCCTAAATTTATATATTAGTAAATTAATTATCTGGACGTTTGGCCAGGATTGTACATATTTTTTTTTTTAATGTATGTATTGTTATTAAGACTGTTATTCAGCATATGTGGATAAAGAACTGTTATACTTCCTCTTGCTGAAAAAGTACAGGATAGTGTAATAAATTGTGTTTAAAATCATTCAAAATAAAGCATTAAGGTTTGTTAAGTTTTCTTCTAAAACCCCTTTAGGTCCAAAGGTCAAGATAATTAATAATGTCCATTAAAATAATGATAATAATAATATATTTTTGGATTCCTAAGGAATTTTAAATAAATGGGTAAAAATATATATATCAACTAAATAAAAAAAGGTGGGGAAAAAATGGTACCACAATGTCCTTTTGTTCAATAAAATATATACTTTTTTTATCAGTTTATGTTTATTTTATTTTTTATTATTATTTTTTTTATTCCTATGGTGTTGCCATCTTTTTTTTTTGTTACTTTTTTTGTTTAGTTTTAACAAACTCCAAAGCTATTTATTATGTAGTTATTGTTCGTTATTTTTAATTGTGTATTTGTTAAGCATTTTTATTATTGATATAGTTATACACATAGTTGAATACTGCAAGAGCATTCACAAAATATATTTATAAATAAATATATTTAAAATTAACTATTGTTCATCACTTAACACTATACTTTGTATTCTATTGCTATAGTGATTAAAAAAAATTGATGTACAGATTAAGTTTTAGTCATCATTCATCCATTTAGATGTACATATATTTCCAAAGAAAAGTTCAGTAGTTTCTTATATCAATATATATTATGATATTCATTATTATTTTATTTACTCATTATCATTATATTATTATTCTTAATGATGTTTTATTATTACTTGATTATTATATTGCTTACTCAAGCTACCATCTTGTTTATAAACATTTTTAATCATCACATCAACATTACTATTATTTATCATCCTATTTAAAATATGTTCATCATATATCAATTTTTTTTATTGCCAATATCAATAAAAAGTATTTATTAAATGTTTTATTTCCATGATATTTAAAGTATCAGTTATTAAAAAAAATTCAAATATAGTATTATACATACATACATACACACACAGACACACACACACACACACACACACACACACACACACGTATATATATTTATATTTGTGTATGAGTTTGTGTGTGTGTGTGTGTGTGTGTGTGTGTGTGTGTGTGTGTGTGTGTGTGTGTGTGTGTGTGTGTGTGTGTATACACTATGTATTTATGTGTGAATATTATATGTATGGAAAGTGATTTATAATTGAAATTTTTCCATAAATTTTAGGCTATTTTCCTTTATTCATTTTATCAAAATTGTTTAAAAGTTCAAATTATGTTATAAAATTCAAAATGTGAATTTGGTTTATGTTTTTAGCCTTAATAGTTCCTTTGTTTTATTAACTGAGGCATTGTTATGTATGTTAATATTGAACTTAACATTTGAATTGAAGCATTTATTAAATTATTTTACCATTTTTCTCTGTTTATTAATTTTATATAATGTACCACTTTGAAGCTTTTCAATCTAAAATGGAATCAGATGGGTAGTATCCTCAACTATAATACTTTTATATAAATCCGTTACAGATAAGAAACTTCTGGAAATGTATGCAAACTTATATAAATTAATTCTACATTTCACTGTTCTTTGTCCTGGTGTTTTTGTATTAATACTACTTTTATTCACATTTTAATACATTACATTACTTTTGTGATATTTATTAATTATATATGTATAAATCTAGTTACATGAAGTATATAAAAATTTTTAATAAAGACTGAAAGGCATGATCAACTGAAGTACATGCCTGTAAAAAAAAAAAAAATAGATAGGAGTTTCTTCAACAAATAAATTAAAGTTGATGAGCATAAATATTTTAATTGACAGACTCACTTTATAAACTAACCTTCATTTTTTTATTTAAAATCTCTCTCTCTCTCTCTCTCTCTCTCTCTCTCTCTCTCTCTCTCTCTCTCTCTCTCTCTCTCTCTCTCTCTCTCTCTCTCTCTCTCTCTCTCTCTCTCACACACACACACACACACACACACACACACACACTTTTTCGTGTGTATAAATACATATGTGTATATAAATGCATATGTGTATATAAATATATACAAAGATATCTAATTAGGGTAATAGTGATGCTGTTACTATGGTTGGGTTCACAGAATTAGATACTTGGGATTTGGCGCGTTGTTGCCAGATGTGGGCGGGAGGGGATGCCGTGAATTGACTCTCTTCATGAGAGCTGGCAACAGGGCATCTCCATTGATACCAGCTATCCCCCACTCCTACAACCTTTCAGTATGATTAGGGATAGTCGATAATTGATGACTATCGATAATTCAGTAAGTTCTCGCCATTTACTTCAGGAAGAATAGATGATTTTATGAACAATTTTATTTTATTATGCTACTTGTTAATTTAAATGTTATTTACACTTCGTCACAATAACTAATTTTTGTTCGATGAATAAAATTGTTGGATACATTCTGCAAAATTCATGGTACAGGTGCTAAGAAGTAAATAAATATACAATTGAAAATATTTATTGACAGGAAAATAAATAAGCGCCAAAACATATAATTATACCTTAGAATATTTTTTTGAATTAGTTTTATCAATAAACTAACTGTGTCCCATGGTTATAACCGCTTTAAATTTGGACTGATCCCAAAAATACAAAAATGACCTTTAAAATAATAACTTATAATATGCTATTGGCTCTCATTGTTGTAGACATTTTCATGGAACAGGGTCGAAACAACAAATTTTTATAAAAGGCAATAAAGTGCTACTTTATTTATTTACAAAATAACCCTTTCAAACAGGAATTTCACACTTTCTGAAATGCTTGTGTAATCAACTTGGTTCCATGGGTATGAAGTCATGACAATGAAACGTACACAAGTTGGACACTTTTTCTCTTAGCAATTTATTTATGGTTACTGTTCCTATGAGTTGTAGCATGATGCTATTATAGCCTTTCTCAATGCGCGATCTATCTAACGCAAAAAGAATTTTTCGTTTTAATCGACACAACTGCAGGTGTAAAAATATTTTTAAGAAAGTAATTTGAAATTAATTAATTTTCGATAGGCAATCGGCATAACTAAAGTGTGCTTAATGTAATATTAAACAATAATCGACCACTAATTTTCTTGATGATTGGCGTTATCAAAGTAAAGTGCTCCAGAGGCTAGAAGAGAAGTTATGCACACAGTGGCAACAGCGCTTCCCATGCATTGCGGGTTTCAAGTGTCTAATTCTGTGAACCCTACTATAGTTTAAGGTCATTCGAACTGGACTGATTTATATATTTAATTATCATAGGTACACTAAACCCTATAATACTTTTCATTCTCTCTAAAGTAAAATGATTTTTAAAAATAACAAGACTTACTTTTTAACACATTATCTAATATTCATCAAAATAAGGCTTTAGTTAGATAAAACGAGATCACACCTGCCTTCCATCCAACATTGGACAAAAAATATCTGTATTTAATAAGACAACAAATATTACAAATTGTAGAAAATTGTTGGATTATAAATTCATAATTTGTATAAATGCAATCTGCAGTGCTATCTAAATCTTCTTGGCCCACCATGGCTAAAATGTTTTGCCATAAAGTCTTTAATACTTGCTTACTTCGCACAGTACAAAGAAGTTGTGAGGTCACTGGCTGCCTAACTGGGTTTCCAGAATCAACCTCTGTACGTGCCAACTTTCAGAATTTCTGAGTTAATCTTTATTTTATGGGATCGCAAAGGTTATCAACTTCCATATTATCTATACAAAATGCGATCTGTTCAATGATGTCCATTTCTAGATTCACTGTGACTGCTTTATATATCATAACCAGAGTCGTGACCTTTGTTGTGTAGATAACATAGGTGAGCTGTGAAATTTTCCTAATTATTTTTTTTACCAAAAGCTTGATCCCAGAGGGCATGTTAGATTCAATCCTGAAATTATAGCTTTCCAAACAAACTGGATAGGGTTCAGCATGCAATACTTTGGGGAATTGATGACATTGTTAGAAAATTCAACAATATTAAATAAACTGAGCCTAACCTTTAAATGGTTATTGTGGATAATTATTCCTTGTATTGGCTGAGACAGTAAAAAATTAATAATAATAATGATAAATAAATTAGCATAAATTGGTTGCTGATGAACAACCAGGACAAAAGAGAATATTCTCGAACTGCTTATCATTGAATGCTTCACAAGTAAAAAGACAGGAGGTGTAAGATATCAACATCATGGAACGACTACCAAAAGACGTTTGATTCAGTGCCCCTTAATTAGCTTCCAATCTATAAAATAGATAAGATAATAATTGGTTTCTTGGAACATCTTATGAAGCTGAGGCAAGTACTTTTAAGTGTAAATACCATAGAAAAAATACTTTTCAACAGAGAGATTTTTAAAATGACGCATTGATCCCATTTTTTTTCTGTCTGAACATCAATTCTTTGAATGAATTGTTGAAATCTTCAGGTAAGGACTACCACTGCATTACAAAAAAAAAATAGTTTCCCACTCCTTTTCAGATCTTGGAGAATAAATAATCAGGAAATCAGTCAAAATTATATGAATTTAAGCCAACGTTTTGACCCACATATTTGAGTTGAAACGTCGGTTTACATAATTAAAAATTGTTGACTGATTTCCTGATTATTTATTATCCAAGATACACCTTCATATAGTCGATTGAAGGGTTGAGTGGATTGATAGAGATATTTATCCTTAAAGTTGTCACTGTGGTACTTTTTTATTTAATATTTTATTTAAAGTTCTTATTAAAATATATTATTC
Organism: Rhaphigaster nebulosa; assembly: GCA_948150685.1. Classification (NCBI taxonomy): domain Eukaryota; kingdom Metazoa; phylum Arthropoda; class Insecta; order Hemiptera; family Pentatomidae; genus Rhaphigaster; species Rhaphigaster nebulosa. Next base: position 138,134,011 of record OX411307.1, read on the forward strand.
CTATATGTGGTAAAATTTTTATTCAGTATGAATTTCTGTTTTAATATGAGTTTAAAAAATTAAAATAAAATATATATTGCACATACAACCTTCTTCCATTCACAAAGTTTGTATTTTAGTTTATTTTTTTTAATAATGAACCTCTGTAATCGATCAAGAAAAAAAAATGCCATCTGCGGCATTTCTCCTAGACTACTGGGCCGATTTATTTTGAGATTTGGTACCAAAGATACAGGTCACTCCAGGATCCTCGGCACTTGGCATTACTATCCACCATTTTGTTTCAAAATGGAGGCTGATTAGAGATTTCATACACATGTAACTCGGCCATTTATGAAGATAGAGCAAAAATATTAAGTGTTTTGGAATCATTATACCAAAGCTCTTGTTACTGTTACTTTGTTACTGTCATATACCTCCTTCATTACACTAATATTTAGCTTAATAAGGCTCCTAGAGAGTTGCTGTAAGTACCGAAAAGTAAGCCCACACATATCTTCTCCATCCCTTACAATAATTCAATTTGAACAAAAATGTTACATACCTGATGCATGACAATACAATGGTAATACATGGAATTTATAATATAATTAAATTTAAAAAATACAAAAATACGTGATGCATGGCAACACTAGCATATTGGACAAACAAGACCAAACTTTCATAAGTTTATATATAATATATAATTAACCTTCATCTGATCCCAATCAATTAATAATGTAATTTGAAGGAACTAATGTAACTGTGAATGTGAGATATACAAAAAAAAAGTCATGAAATTTCATTTGTATTTAATTTCACAAATATTATTTTATTTTCCATTTTATTTTATAGTTCCATTATTGTTTGATTTTATTTAGTCTAAACATGATATTAAAACTCAACAAAAGTTAAATATTAAATTACTGTGTGGATTATATTTAAAGGATTATCTATTATGATCTTTATAAAGGTTGTATTCCTACTAAGAAAAGGAAAATTACGTGCCCAATAAATAAGTGTATGGGTCATATTGGATCTAATTAATCAAAATAGTTTTAAAATGATCAACAGGATGATAAATATGCTAAATTATTAAACTTCAAATCAAATTTAATCATGAATCAAAGCGATCATAAAATTCTTCCAATTGGTTTTTAGGAATGAATAAATGTATAATATTAAATTTCATTCATCATACCTTCAAATAAGCTTCTGCTAGAAATAGTGTTGGTACTGCTGTGGAAAACTAGACTGGCAAGTGGACCAATCAGACAAATCAGCCAATACCAGGACTGTCTGTAGGATACAACCATGTGCTTACCAAGATTATGGGACAACCACCAATGAATATTAACTGACCTAGGTAGAATGTGAATCCATGCTGCTCTACATAGGGCACTCTGGGACCCTTAGCCCAACATGCTCGGCCATCTCGGCCTCTAAAAAACAGACTCATTGGTAATTTTTTTTCTAAAATAACATTATTAGTTATCTATGAAGAGAAGGTAGGTCTCAAATGTAAAACTTACACAAAAGTGAAATTAAATATTTATGCTTTTATCATTACAATACAATACATATAAGCGTGAGTATCAACCCAGCAAAAATAAAGGTAATGAGGATTGGAAAGAAGCCAAGCAGAGCCATGAGAGTAATTAGAATTAAAGGGGAAATAATAGAGCAAGTTACTTGTTTCAAATATCTGGGAGCGCACCTGCATGAGAGCGGCTATATAGATAGTAAAATAACAGAGCATATTGAGGCAGCAAGCAGGATGTTCAACGCTGTGAAATGAGGCTTCTTGAACCGTCACGAGGTGGAAAAAAAGACAAAGATGGCTATCTACAAGTCTACCTTTCTACCAATCTTGATATACTCCTCGGAGTCATGGACTCTAACAACAAAATATAGATTAATCCTTCAGGCTACCGAAATAAGGCTTCTTAGGAAGGTGGAAGGGAAGACCAGAAGAGACCGAGTCCGTACCATGACGATAACCTTGACATAATACCAGCCACTGAAGTAATAGAACAGAAAAAGCTCAGATGGTTTGGGCATCTGTTATGTATGGAACCAACCCACACTGCAAGTTGTTCATAAATGCTAGAGTGGAGGATAAGAGAGGGAGAGGAAGACCAAGACTGAAGTGGGAGAAAAGGGTGAGGAAGCATTCGCGAAAAGAAGAATGAATTGGAGTGGAAGAAATGAGCTGATGCAGGACAGGGACAACTGGGTCAAGTTCTACAAAGGGTCTCCTCACACTGCTTAGGCGGTAGACGAGGATAGATTATGATGATGATCATCATTACAATATAAACTGAAATCAAGAATAAAAGAGGTTCTACAATAATTTAGCTGATTGGAACACATGTATTTAAGTTTCAGATTAATATTTCTTATCCAATATATGACAAAATATATCGGGTTAATATATCTATAACGAATACATAATTCTTATAATTTCTCTAATAACACAGCGACTAGAGATTGTTTTCTATATGTACAGACTTTTCTTAATACCATGTTTAAATCTATAATCTAATCCTATTTTTTCACAACATATGAATGTTATATAACTTTTATTACAAAAACTGATTGTAATATTTTATTTCTCTATGCTATCACAAAAAAAATATATATAATATATTACAAAACATATAAGTATAATAAATAAACATGCAAGTATCTAAACAATAATTACTTATAACAATGTTACAAATTGTAATGAATGATTGTTTCTTCTATAAGCACATTGTTCATTTTTTATTTTATTTTGCCAATTCATAACTGAAAACAGTAACATTAATTTATTTCTACAAATTTTCTTTGTTGAATACACTATCCTTAAAAAGTCCATGAGTATTTTTGTCTTCACTGCACACAGCCATAGCCCATATTTGGTAAATAAATCAGTATTTGGAAAAATGAGTAGAAAAAAAAATTAAATGACTGAATATTTTTTTATAAATTAAAGTTTTATCAACATCATACATAAATATAATATCAAATAAGTATATATATATATATATATATATATATATATATATATATATATATATGTGTGTGTGTGTGTGTGTGTCACTGGCTTGGAAGAAGAGTGCCACAATACAAAAAGTTTTGTTTTTTTTTGCTTGGAGAACTTCTAATCACATACATTTCATTTAGAAAAAATGCCAGATTTTTAGTTTCAACGTAATAAAAATTTACTTTAGTCTTTTATGAAACGGTGCCACAATTTAGTTCACGATTCATATTTAAATGATCAAAAAATAAAGATTAACTTTTTTTTTAAGCAAAGAAGACCAGTAGTATTGGGTAAGAAAATTTCCAACTTGATTTAATGAGTTATGGACAGTGATAAATCTAAATAGGCAAACTTCAAACGCTTCTGTTAAATTTCACTTTTTCGTAATGTAGCACTCTTCTTCCAAGTCTGCAATATATTAAAATTTTACTTTAGTAAATCAATAGGTTTATATTAGCTCAAAATTTTATTATATTCGTTTTTACTGGATTAGTTTCAATCATCTTTCATGCTCCAATGATTAATTAGTTCAATATCCTCTTTTGGATATTTTTGGTACACAGTGATCATTTTAATTTCATAAATGACAGGCATTCAATATGGTTTGCTAAATATTTAAAAAATAATGTTGATTCACTTATAGATTCAGTTTTTTCAAAAAACACTGAAAAAATATCAAACTAGAAAACATGATATTCTTTTTAATAATATGTATAGTAAAATTAATTCAAAGCTGTTCTAAATGTTATTCACTCACATATATGATCCTCATATATGATGATACATGATTAAAAAATGATTATCGTTTTTGTTATAAGAAATAAATAGGAGTGAATCAGAGAGAGGGGGAGAGGGAGAGAGAAGGTGAGAGTGTGTGCATGTAGAGTGGTGTGTATTTTGTGATATGGTTTGATGTGTGTGTGTGTGCGTGCGCGCGTGCGTGCGTGTGTGTGTGTGTGTGTGTGTGTGTGTGTGTGTGTGTGTGTGTGTGTGTGTGTGTGTGTGTGTGTGTGTGTGTGTGTGAGTGAGTGAGAGAAATTTGAAAGGTATAGGGCATAGAACAAAACTTCAAATATTATATTTGCTAATGCTGTATAATCTAATTTAATTATATCAATATAGGAATAGCAAAATAATGATTACATGCATCAACAAGTCAATACAATCAATTGTTATTCATTCAAATAGTATCTATTTAACAGAATAATGGCAAAAAGTATTTTATCTAAAAAATGAGCACATTTCAAGGTCAATGTTTATGTATGGTAATGAGTTACCATATGTAAGTAATAAAATCATAATTAATTTTACTTTCCTAAAGTATTTTTCTTAATTAATTTTAAATTTACCAAAAATATTAGAAAATTTATTACAAAATATTTTGCTTAAGAAATAATCTATTTGGAAGAAGATGATCATTTAATGCACATTTTTAGTAAAATAGATTTTTTTCTTTACTAGACAGTTTAAATAAATGATATTTTCAAATTTCTCATACCTATACACTTTATAGAAAGTAGGAATATCTTGACATAGTTCAGTTATGTACTTATCTATTCTTCAAAAACTAAATGCACAAAAGAAGTTATATCTATGATCCTATAATATGAAAAATGTTACAAATAAATTATGTATCATTTATCAAATTAATGAGCATTAGGCATTTCTTATTGTCAATATCAACTTTCTTATTGTCTCATTATGGTTAAGACAACACTAGGTAACAAGCAATTCTTTATCAGTGAACCTCTGTAACATCATATAAATCATACTATACTAAAGGAGATTATCGTTAATTTTAAATTACTTTAATAAATAAGTATTATTGATAATTTGTTGAAGATATGTTATGAGGGATAGATATGAGGAATAAATCAGATATGGTTTGTTTTTTTGTTTTTTTTATATAAAGAATGATATGGTTTAAAAATAACAAATAATATTCAAACCATAAGTCATACTCATTACACCTACAGGTATTCAGGTATCTGACTCATAACAGCTCATTACATAATTGCTCTGCTGGAGCCTATGTCATCAAGAATAAAGTTATAACCTTAATATAATTATTGTCATACATTTTATTGTCATCTCATTTAGTTAACTGTAATATTAATATCAAATTATACAAGAAACCTTACCATTAATGAGTACTTTAATTATCAGCAATAAATGGACAAGAAGGAGATCAAATAAATTGAATTATAAAATCGCCAGCTGAAAATGATCTTTTAACGGTTGATCATTTGATCCTTTTCATTATTTTATTTTTTAAATGTAATTGTTTTCATTTGACTTTTCTATGAATAATTGATTTTAGCTGTAATAGTTTGAAATTATTTAATCAAATACAACGATCCTATTTTAAATCTCTGATTATTTTTTAATTTTCACTTTTTTTTTTTCAATTTCTTTTTTTTTCCCATTTCTTTTTTTTTATTGTTTAGGTAAGTCTAATAAGTTATCTATTTAACTGTTTATATTTATTTCAAATACATAACAATAGTTGTAATAAATGTAATAAGTTAGGAAAATAATCAAAGCAATTTAGGAATTAATCACTGGCTTAAAAAATAAATGATAATGTGCTTGACTTTTCTAGACAACTTTGTAATAATAAAAATGAATTTTTTTTTTTTTCAAAATCGTTAATGTAATCAATATTATTAATTATTATATATGTAGAAAAACGGTTGGCTTTGTAATAAATTTAAATGGTTTCAAATAAAAAGAAAATAGGAATAACATCATTGATGTGAGGAAAGGATAAAACATTACTCATTAAGAGGTTAATATCGTTCCAATTGAAACAGCAGAAATAACCATTAGATCAAAGCTGTATAACAATTTTAACATTAACATGTTATGTAACATATACAAATAAAGCATACATATTTTGATATTTGAATCTTTATGAAGATATGCAAAATAAACTGCATATCATTTGTGAGTTATTGATAAAATTTAAAGTTGTATTTTACTTTGTACGATTTAAAGTTCAGAATATAGTCTATGATATTCTTTACCCAGTATTCCATATACATTACAGTAAACTTTATTATACATTTTTAAAATATATTCCTAGCATATAAAGTAGCTTACATCATTAAGGGAAAATACAAGAAAATATCTTTCCTTGCGATGTCAAATATCCAAACCTTAGAATTGACATCTGTATCTTTAACTCTGATTTAATATTAATTGTCCTACTTTCCATAACATGTATTTAAATTCATGAAATGGCAACTCTTGAGACAACTCATTGATCAAACGTATTTATAAAGAGAAAAAAAAATCTTGTCAAATGCAAGCTTCTGAGATGTTTGAAACCTGTATAAACATAATATATTTATATTATGTACTAAAATTGATGTAATTCTAAGTAAATTCTTGTATTTAAAAAAACAAAAAAAGGTAGATTATTTGTTAAAAATATTTTCAAAATATAATAATAAAGAAAGGTATAACAGTTATATATCATCAAAATGAAATTCATTATAATGTTTTATACGTTTCACTAATGAAAGTAATTTTTAGCTTCATAGTATTGCATAGGCATGAAAATTCCATTAACATTCATCAGTTTTATCTTTGTTTTATGCTAATTTTATAAATAATCAACAGCTTATTTGTTAAATAAAAATTTCAAGCAGCTCGAAAATGAAAAATGTTTTGAAAAATAAACAGTGTTCATCTCTCTATACTTATGAATTCATTGTGTGTGCTGTTTAAAGAAAAAATAAAAACGATAATTAGAAGAGGGATAAAATAAGAAACAGTTAAGCAAATTATAAATACAAAATTATTACTAGAATAATAAATCCTCTCAAAAAAATATACACTATGAAATAATAATACAGAAAAAAAAAAAAAATTTTCAGCAAGAAAAAATAAAAACGATAATTAGAAGTGGGATAAAATAAGAAACAGTTAAGCAAATTATAAATAGAAAATTATTACTAGAATAATAAATCCTCTCAAAAAAATATACACTATGAAATAATAATACAGCAAAAAAAAAATTTTTTTGATTGATTGAATGAAACAAAGATTTTGCCCGAGATATATACATTATGCTACTATTTATTTTGTTACTTTAGCTTTATTTGTTACTTGAGCTGCATTTAGATATCATTGAGCTTTCAGGGTTTTGAAGATAAAAGGAATACACAATTTGTATGATATCTGATAATTAATAAAATATTGTTTGTATATGTAAAGATGCATTTTATGACAAATAAAAGAATATAAATCATTTTAATTTAAAGATATAACTCACGGTGCTTTTAAAAGTGATTAATAAACAAATGTTCCTACTCACTGTGATCGATGTTTTCATGTTAAAAACAAAAATAAATAAGTTTTGTATTTAAATCAAAAAGCTGTACCCAATACTATAATGAAATTAAAAAGCTATTGTTCTTAAATTATAAATTTTGAATATTATAACATATAGATCTATCTTTTATTATTGAATAATAAATTTTATATAATTTTCAAAGAATTTTTAATGAATGAAAGGAAATTCTATTCCCAAATAATAATGCTCACTGTAATTAAAATTTTTAATCTAAATTGCCAAGTTTAAGCATGCAGTCTAATATGAAAACAAACTAAATTTCAATTTAAAATGAGATCAGCCATTATCATTTTGCACCAAACAGATAAACTTTAAAAGAATGGTATTAATGTAAGTTTTTTGAATATTTCTTTTTAAATAAAGTACACTAAAATTTTAACTGTTAACTGAACTGAAATTTAATCAGAAGAAAATAATACGTTTCTTTCCAAAATCAAAACCAGAACGTTCTATTTGGTTTAGAAGGTATAAAATTGTCATTGACTATTTCATTATTAATTTTAATGTCTTTTATTAATTGAAGAAAAACTTAAGATATCTAACAAATTTTTAAAATATTGCAAACTTACATCAAAATAGCATTAAATAAAAAATAGAAATATGCCAGTGAATCATTGTTTTAAAAGTCCACAAACTAAGTAGCATTAACTAACAAAAAGTTATCATTGATTAATTTATTTTACTTTCTGGTATTCTTAATATTTTAAGAATTTTTATAGTGGAAAATGATCAAATATTTATCTGTTGTAAAAATAATAGATATTTCATAGAAACGTGCATATTTATATGCAAAGTATGTGTAAACCCAATATAAATACTATGAAGTTAACAGCTTTCTCTTAGCAGTATTAATCACTATAGTGAATTGCAGTCATTATTAATTAACTTCATTTATTAAAATAAAAGTGGAATTATATATTTTTTTTTTTTTAATGATATTGAAGTACCTTATTTGAAAAAAAAAAAATGTCTATAATAAAAAATATTGTTTGCCTACAATCTGAAATCTTTTTTTTAACAATACCAATCAGCCACTATAGTGCATTGTAGTTGTTTTCAATTACCTTCATTTATTTTAAATAAAATTATGCTAGGTAGTAATAGCAAAATATTTTTAAGGCCTTATCATTTGATTATATTTTAATAAAAAAAGAAATCTATGTTTTGTCACCACAAGTTTAAGTTATAAATCCAAGTCTTAGTATGATTCATCACTTCCTTAATAAATATAATTTCCTTTCTAATTGACACAAACATATTCATGAAATTGCCAAAATTCTTTTTCTCTTCACAAATAAAAGAATGAAAAACATCTGAATTATTATGAAGAAGTGGATATATCAGATGGTTAATCTTAATATCAGAATTTTTAGCATAAAGCAATATTTATTTTTAAAAAGATATAAAGGAGCAGTGGTAAATCCCCTAGGGCCTGCTCAAATGATTCAGTGAGCTTGTATACCTGTAAAAAAAAAAAGAAGGAAAAATAAGCGTAATGAAATTTAAAACATGAGTACATAAACAAAGAAACAAATCAAATAAGTTTTCTTCTCAATGCATTATAAATATTATTTGTTAATTAATAATTATATATTGTTAATAATTTGATTAAGATATATTTATACAGAAGGGTATTATTCATCATTGATGAAGTATAGTACACAACATTAGTTGGCATTAGCTTTAACAAAAATATCATATTTTGTCGGCAAATAATGTTTGGCATTATGATTTCCTTATTCTTGTTTGAAAAAAACAAAACAACTTTCATAATAATCAAGATTGATATTAAATTGACATTTATGAGATTACATTTCTTCTTTCTCCAATAATAGAACAAGGAAAACTTGAATGCAGTACTTTTCGGACAATTTTCTCCTCTCAGAGGGAGTGCTCAGAGGTTTATTTCATAGCAGTTTGGCCATAGTGGAACCATTTGCAATATTTCTTTTAGGCGTTTAATTAATCATAACTGTAAAATAAAATTAATAGTATTATAATTCATTGGAGAGTTGTCAGTTGAATAAGAATCATTACAAATTGACAGAGTAATAGAAGTGGCTGTAATAGGTAATAGAATAGAATATTTTTATTTTAGGGAGCATAAAAAATATAAATAGATTTTAAAATATAAATAAATAAATTTATAGAACAATATATAAATCAGCAAAGCAAGGAAAATTAAAATACAGCTGGAACAGAAAACAGCACAAAATACAGGTATAAACGAGCACACACACAAATATTTTTATATAATTGAGTGGGTTGAATTACTCATAAATTGAGATTTAAAAAATAAAAGGGTAAAACTACTACTTCGAATCGAAAATTATTATATTTTATGAGTATTACATCATTCACAATAAATTGATATAAAACATTCCATTCAATGCTTAATTAATCAATCAATCAATCCTATTTAATAGAATAAAACTTTTTCTTTTATGACATTATAGCTGTAATTGCTGTAATCAATTACCTTGGTAGGTTCCAATAAGAACCCAACTTACCTCAATAACAGGTTAGTAATAGGCAGGGAAAATGCCTAGTATACAGGCTGCATTGAGTTACAATACCTAGACCATGTATTGAGCGGAAAAAAACAGTACTTATGTAAAAGTTCATTATTGAATTGCAGCCTTCTGTTTCCATATGTGCATTCTTCACAGACTTCTTTTCCATCTTCTTCACGTCACCAGGCCCATTGGTTCATGGCTCCCATTATCTAGAACAACAAATGAAGTTTTATTTGAGCATATCCAGCAATGATTTAAAAATAATTTTAAAAATCTATTTAATAACATCTGTTAAGGCACTTCACATTCATATTCTTGTAAATTTCATAGGTTTGTTTGTCCTATATATTTTTAAATTTGATTGTGATTTGGAATTCATGTACTAATTATATATTCATAATAATAATATGATGTTACACTAAGATGGTATTCTGTATCCAGTGAAATTTTGTTGATTCCTTAGCTATTCAATATTTTAATCATTTCTTACTCATGGTGAATAATTGTGTTAGGGCTGAGTGAGCCTAAGAAGAGTCTATCAGCCTACATTCTGCACCTTGACAGATCCCATAATTTTGTTAAAATCATTGGCTTAGCTAATTAAATTTTCAAGGGGAGAGCAGTAGGTCCCTAATGGGGGCTAAGCAGGTGCCTTGAAGGTCCAGTCCTCTTGTTTGTTGATATGAACAAATTTTTGGACTGTACGGTGCGCTACATGCAATATGTCAAATATTGAAAAATTAAACTAATTTATCCAGTCTGGCAAGGTATAGTTGGTCGAAGCTTTTGTTGGTTGATGTTCATTCAGTGATCTAACAATTTTAAAAAAAATATATTCAGAAATACTTTTGGTAAATCCTGATAATGTATATGAGTGTGTAGCGGACGTCTAGACTATTACCGGCAAACGGCTCTTCTGCTAGTTATCACGCCCTCTACTAGACAACGCTAGGGAATAACCACGAAGCCGCCCGTCGTATAAAATACGACTATTTTTTATTTTATAGCATTGTTATTTCTTTATATTATATATTTTATTGCAACTATGTACATATATTATCCTTTCTTATTATAAAGCTATGATATAGAGGTTTACTGATCTAAGACAGAATAATAGTCAATTGTTACAACTCTCAATGTCCATGTTGGACATAGAGGAATGAATACTCCAGACCATATAAAATTAAATACTCCTCTTAATCTCTCCCTAGTTTAGCCCCTAGTCGATCAGTGCATCGCTATCTACAATATTTGATTCATAACACGGGCTTCTTCATCTCCCACTTACCTCTCCAACTCTTATATCGATGTGTCCAGGCTCTTTCCTGGCCTCGAATCCTTACTAAATTTTACCATACAAGGTTTGGGCGCTCATCCGTCCGCTTGTACTCCTATATACCAAGTCTGAGGGTTCATGCTTCGTTGGTATCTCTATCACCCCCTAAGTCAGGAGGCCCATTCCCTCTGCTAATGGCATCCATCCCACTGCATCTTAAGGCTCGTACCCTTGGCCCATTGTTCATTAAGAACCACACATTTGCCAAGCCTAGGGCAAGTAAACGCCAACCCAAACGGCAAACATGTATAGGGGATTTACAGTAGCTTAGCAAACTAACCTATCCACACGCTACTATTCCGGCTATTCCAACTTTTATCGGCTGTTAATTTCGGTTTAAAATAGTTTTATTTTATAAAGGGACAATTAAAAATATATAAATATATAATTTATATAAATACACAAATATGTGGATGCAAGAATAGCGTTGATGTGGCGCTTCCCGCAGCAACCGGATCAGACTCTAGCACAGATAAGAGAATCCAATCCAAGCAAAACTACCCCCTTTACACATTTGATTTTCCGAGGCTTGGCAAATGTGTAAAGGCACCATCAGTATTTCGGAGGTCTATCCTTTCGACGCTACCGATCTTCCTTTATCGACCCGAACTCTTCTTAACATACACAGCCCTCTGCACAACATTATTTGAACACGCTCTGTCGAGGCCTTCTTGTACTCCTTACCACCTCGGCAATTGGGAACTTACTCTTTACAATATCTCCACATATGTCGAGATAGAGTGTTAAGAAGTTTCAGTATAAAAGAATATTGATAAATTGCATGTCCCAGAATTAAAATAGTTTCGTTTACAGAATTTTATTTTTTTATTTTAAGGAAATAAAAATATATCATCGGGACATTTTATTTTTAGGAAAATCTGTTGAGGAACATTACAAGCAATAGCTACTGCTTCTGACATTTTAAGATTTTAAATTAAAAATTATAAAATAAAAAAAATTGTCACAAGTGTTACGTCCCTTAGTGCTACTGAATACTTTTAAACGATACTATATTCGATCGATCACTTCAATTGAATAATTCAAAGTACCACCGCTTAAAAAAAAACTTCTGCTTTTGGTTGTTTAAGTTTTTGAGTGGTAAACTGTTTTTTATGGTAGTACTTGTGACTGTAAATTTAAACTAAATATTTTTGTTTAAGATGAAAAGTAGTGAATAACTGGAAAACTTGACTGCCCCGCTATGTTTAATTGTTTATTAGGATTACATCCAAAAAAAAAAAAAAAAGTACTAGCGGAAGTTATAGCTTCAGGTATTTTTAGGTACAATATTGGCAGCTGATTTCAAGAAAATTATCATTTTCGATTAAATCCACCTATATCCTTACAGGTGGTGGCGTCACATTGAAAAGATGGAATAATGAAGTGTTACCGTTGTCTTACAGCGTTAGAAGGAAAGCAGGTGAAGTTTGACAGGTTGTAGATTTTACCCTGTTATATAATTATGGGTTCTCAGTCTGTATTTAAAAGAGCTTCCTGTAACTTCAAATATTTGTTTCATAAGCAGTATAATAAGAATTTAATAGGTCAATCGTCCTTCCTTCAAATTTATTTTTATCACTGACACCGCCGTTTTTAACACATTAATTATTCTGAAATAATTTATAATCATACTAATAATTAAATGAAATATTGTAAAAGTCGTACCTATTTAAAAAGTCGTACCTACGATTTTCTTTCAGGAATAAACAGAAGCAATAATTTTCTGGAATCTGTTCTACAGTTGTATTTGTTATTTATGTACATAAATATAACCTTTTTCGGTATAATATGATTCACTAGTTTACATAAACTTAAATTAATTTCATTCAATATAACAATGACTGATTATTTTTCTCTAATATTCGTCAACAGAATATTAAAGTGATTCCGTAATTGTATTAGTATAGTAATTTTACTATTATTATTGGTATTATTATAATAATATAATTAAAAGTTAATGTGGTTAGTAAATAATTATGTTTAAAAATGTCACTGCGCTGCAATACGATTCTTGCTAGTATGCTGGTTTTAATCTCAAAATGTCAAAATAGAAAATTAGAGATTTGAAGAGAGAATGAGGCTAAACTAGAAGAGTTGAAAGAAATATCTAGCTGAGATGTCTAATACAATTAGCAAATATGGCTTAATATTTTATTAACAGTTGGTATATTCAAAGATGAACTATAAAAAAAAAATTAAGGATATATTCCTATTTCTGATCAAATTTTGGTATATACTTATGTCTCTGATTTAGAGTTATATAAAACATATCGAACTCATTTTATATGGTGATTTTCCGCGGAATAGAATCAATATTGTCTAAGAAATTTAAAATTTTTCATGGGTAATTAGACATTGGCGTAGCTAATCAAATTTTCTAGAGGGGGTAGAGGTAATATGTCTCTAGGGGGGACTCGGCAGATTTCTGGGAGAAAAGTCCCTCTCCTTCCCCCAAAGAAATCTACCAGTCTACGCCAATGTGCTTGGAGGTTGAAATCATAGGCTTAGCTAACTAAATGCTCTCTTTGTTTTTTCCTTTTTAGTGTTTCGTTTTCAAAAATTTTTAATTGGGGCCTGGCAGGTTCCTGGGGGGCGCAGGTCATCTCTATAGATACCTATCAACGCCCATGTAATGAGGGTGGAATATAAAACAACAGGGCAATACTTCCTGTTAACCACAGGGCTTCTAAGAATTGAAGGGTTTGCTGCAAAAAGGAGGTAGCTCCGATTTTTCAAATTTTAGGAAAACTATTGAAACATCTGTTTATTCAAATTTCTAAGTTATGTGAAAAAAATGTTTTTGATAATTCTTAATTAATTGTTCAAACACATTATGTAATTGTTAAAACATTTTTTTCACATAACTTAGAAATTTGAATAAACAGATGTTTCAATAGTTTTCCTAAAATTTGAAAAATAGGAGCTACCTCCTTTTTGCAGCAAACCCTTCAATTGGAAAAGTATTTGAAAAATGGTAAACGCTAAGATGGGATTTTCCCATCACTTAGCCTACAAAGAGCATCAAATACAAGTAATTTGTGGTAAACAATCAAACCAAACTACCCCTGAAGAGAAAATTTCTCACAAGTCAGTTCCTACCCGTTATTTTTTGTAAGGATTTAAGTGTCCCCGCTAACTTTAAAATTCTATAAAAAATAAAGAACATCCAAAGAGGTCTGTTCTTAAATGCTCCAAAAAAATAAATTGTGAGGACTAAACCACATTAAAACGTGATATGGGCGCTCAAAATTGCCAGCAGTCCAAAACAGGGCCGGAACTAACATTTTGGCCGGGGGGGCAAGTTTCATTTTTCTGCTCTTCCTTTCACTCCCCACCCCCCAATAATATATCTTAACAGTTTTATATCAATATTGTAGGTAATATATTTCGAAATAAATATCATCATCTCAAAAAATTAACCCATTTAATTGTCCGGATCAAGGTCAAAACAAACAAAAATACATAAATAAAAATAAAACATGATTGAGGTACTTATTGTACAAATATTAACATCAAAATTTCACTTTCCAAGCTTTTTTGCACCAAAAATGTTTATTATAATGTCTGAGGCCATTACACTGTCAACTTAAAAAAGCATTCTAAAGACAGTTCGATTAATAAATAGTTATTGTGAATTGTATCACTTTTTGATTGCAATTGTTTTCAATTTATATATATCAATATATATATATATATATATATATATATATATATATATATATATATATATATATATATATATATATATATATATATATATCCCGGTCAAAAGTTTAGGACCATCTCAATTTTTTGCGAAAAATCGATAAATCTTAGAATAAATAAAACACAACTAATGTTGTTTTTCATACGAAACATCAATAAAATAAAAGTACATAAAACAATACAATTTTGGAGGAGCATAGTGGAAATAATATAAATTAAATTGTAATTATTTCAATCAAAAAATCTTCCCTTACTTTTCAAGACTGCATAGACCACTCATGGTATTTTTTTAATGAGTTTTTCTAACTTATCTAACTTTATTGATAAATAAATAAATGAAACCCTTTATTTTAATCAACCTGGGTTGCATCCGTGTAGCCTTCGCTATTTGTCACATTCAATGTATCATACACGTATATCGATTTCTGTAAGATCGACATCTACAACATCTCCCTTTGTATAATATAATTTTCTTTTATAAATTTACTTTTTAAACAGGATTATAATTTTTTTTTAAAGGCTTATTTAAATTTTACTTCATAAATTTAATTTTTGAACAGGCTTTCTAATCCTCTGAGGTTAGAGGAGGTACTGAAAATTCTTCGTATAAGTGAATAGGTTTCTTTTTCTTTTTTTTTCTTTTTTTTTTAAAGAAAGAACTATTCTCAGCAAAAAAGACATGTAATAATTATTTATTATATTTTACACCAAACAATATACAATCTTACAAAAAATAATTGAAAAATATTTCTTATACATTCTCATAAAGAAGAGCAGAACTCGAAATTCTCAAATCAAATATAGCAAGAAAATCACATTAAATAAGGTAACAATAAGGTAGGCGCGTTAATCAAGCTTAAAAAATTCGATAATCTTATTTTTTTTATAAGCTACATTTACACAAACTCCTTCACAATCAACGAAAATGTTGGAATCTTTTTCATTTACGTCTTTAGAATATACAAAATGCATCTCTACCACGATTGCAGCCACAGTTAAGAAAAATGTTGGCGGTACCACTGGCTATAATTTCCTGGTCACTTTGGGATGCACAGACAGCCAGGCTGTCCAATTGTATAAAATGCTCAAAAGTTACTCCTTGCGGTTCCGTATCTTATTCTGCAGAAAAATTGGATAAATTTCTGCCACAGCTGTTTCCGTCTGTCTCATTAGGGTTGTCATCAACTTTACCAAATAAAATAAATGTCTGATAAAGAGTGGTGAGTCCACAAAAAAACGACTTTCGGTACTGAAAAAATTAAGGGAGTGGGAGAATTTCGTGAACTGAAGTGGGTGAGTCACTGATGCATAGAGGAACGAACAGACCAGAAACAACGGAAGCGCCGAAACGATTCACCAAAAACCATGAGGAAGCGGACACTTCCAACATTTAGTTGAAAAGCTGTGCTTTCTCCGTATAACTGAATAATATTTACACCTGGGGATCGAATTTCTCTTCGTATAAGTGAATATCGTATAAGTGAATAATTAATTACTTTGGACTAAATGGAGTTTCGCTGGGGAACAGGAATTTCTTCTTATAACTGAATATTTCGTATAAGTGAGACTCCACTGTACTTTGTCACCTTCTTCCATTGACGATAAATTTCTGGTACCCCTTTCATAATAGGCTTTTGTCTTTTAATTTTGTTTGGCAATCAGTTTTTGGTGCTGTTTAGAATCTACGGTACAACTGTACAAGAGGGGCGCGTTATTACTGGTACTCCTGACCTTACAAGAAGGTCGCCGGACTAGCATACTCTAGCGCCGTTTGTGCTAACTAACTGCTTTGCTTTCAATTGTAGACATTCGTGTAAAGATGTAAACAAGGCAGTGATAATTTTAATAATTGCAATAAACACGAATGTTATAATTGAATATAAAGCAGTTAGCACAAATGATGCTAGAGTATGCTAGTCCGGCGACCTTCGGGTAAGATCGGCAGTACCATTGATAACGCGCCCCTCTTGTAAAGTTGTACCCCACGGGGGAGGAAATATTACCTTTTGGAACTGTTCGACACTTTAACAAGGCGGTATATGGGTGTTTGTTATCTTGGACTGATTTTTTTAAGCAATTGTTTTATTGTGTCCACTGTTCGCTCGACATGACCATTGGAGCGAGGATAATATGGGCTGGATGTAAAATGTCCAAATATTTGAAAAATTGTTTAAGTTGTTCTGAACCTAATGGCGGTCCATTATCTCAGACTTCAATGGATGGTGATCCGTGGCGTGCAAAAATTGATTTTAAATATGTTATGACATTATCAGCTTTAGTATTTGTCATTAAGGCAATTTCGACACATTTTCTGTAGTAGGTAATCAACAACTATCATATAATTTTTATTATTAAATTCAAAGAAATATATTCCTAATTTATTCCATGGTCGCATCGGTACTTCGTGAGGTAGGAGTGGTTTTCTCATGAGACGAATTATTAGACAACTTTCGCAATGATTGACTATAATTTCTATATCATTATTTATGATAGACCAAAAAATCTGCCCACTAACTAATTCTTTACTCTTAGTTATGCTTTGGTGATATTCATGGATAAGTTTTAACATTTCCTTCCTAAGACTACTATATACTATTATACTAGATCCCTTCAAGATTTAATTATCTGTATATAATTAATAATAATAATAATAATATAATTTCCTGTTTGTGTAAGTGTGGCAGAGGCAAAGACAATTGGATTGACACCATGACTGCACCCAGGGAATTCTTTGTATCATCTACAGACATTGTTATAGGTTTTTTTGGATTGAAATAAGTTAAAATTGATGCATTACATACAAATGATTTTAAATTATTAAATTCATTTTCATGAATCTGATCCTACTGCTATATAGTATCTTTCTTAATTAAATTTCTTAAAGTAGTAGTTCTAGATCTTTGACAAATAACACTAAATAATTTTCGATCCCTGAAACTCTTTGGATTTCTTTAGGAAATGTAGGCAGTAGAAATTTAGTAATAGTATCAATTTTTGAACCATCAGGTCTGACATTTTCATCAAAAATGTGACTTACAGAGTCCACTTCTGTAGTGCCTATTTTTGATTTTTCTGGATTAAATTTTAACCCGACTTCTTTTGCTCGTTGAAAATTTTTTTCCAATATTTCGTCATGTTTTTTCTTGCCATCAGCATGCTCAAGAAAATCATTAATAAATATTTCTAGACTCCTCTATATCTCCAAATTATTCTATCATTTGTTGTTGAAATATTGCTGTTCCCGGAGAGACATCAAAAGGCAAACGCAAAATCTAAAACGACCAAAATGAGTCGTGAACTTTATTAAAAATGATGATTCTTCTTCTAAGAATATCCTCCAAAAACCTGAGTTTGTATCTAGTTTCGGAAAATTCTTACTACTGGCTAATTTCGACTTAATTTAATCTTTAGTTGAGAATTGAAAGTTAGAACGCTTAATATAATAATGATAACGCTGCTTAATTTAGATCTTTTGTTTTAAAAAATAACCTTAATTTGCCATTAGACTTATTGACAATGATAACAGAACTCTGTTGGTTCCTCTACCTTCTTGATTATTTGCTGTTTGAACAAGTTCTCCAATTCTTTCTTCAAAGTTTGCTATAGTTTAAATGGAATTCTTCTTACTGGCTCTATGACTGGCTCTATGTGGCATTATCCTTTTAATTTTCCTATTCCCTTGAATACTTCCTTTGAAAGACGAAATAGAGACAGGTAATACTGTTTTTTTATTTTTAATTTGGAGTTTAATGTTCTTACCATTTCAAATTAATTAATTCAACTTCACCCTTTAATTACTTTGAGCAGTGTTGCCATCCTGCAAAAATGTTACCCCCCCCTCCTCCTCCGGCTATTCTACCCTTCTTGTGAGTCCTTTTTTTATCCCCCTCATTTCTGCAAGACTCAGTCGCTTTCCAGCACATAGTGGGACAAACGTTCAGTAGACCTGGACATTTGAGCAAATTATGAAAGTTCTAGTATTACAATTGTTGAGCATGATTGGCACTTTTTGCTCAAATCAGTGGTTTAGTAATACCGTATTACATTATTAAAGTAGGGTAGTCAATGTTGGTTAGTTTCATTTAAAACATATTTGTACTTAACTATTAAAATCAATTTGAACAAAACCTAATATTTTAATTGGTTACATCATAATTGCCACAGAAAACCCAAAATTTGATTAATCTGGAAACTGATTTTTTTGGAGGGGTTCTTCACATTTGGGGGATTGCAATTTTGTATTTGATTTTCAATAGTAGTATCTTTTTGCTTCTCCATTAGGGGCTGTGTTCACTATTTTCACTAAGTTTAACTTTGCAGATGAAAGCACTCCAATATCTGATACACATTTATAGTTTGAAATATAAAATGAATTGTATACTCACGCTCGTTGTATTTACAAGTAAGTTTAACATAACCAACTGTTCTTATAGATGCAAAATTAAATTCATAAACTTTGCTAAGGCTAGGTTCTAAGGAGTCTATTTGAAGTCTTTTAAAATCTTCTATATTCAGAATATTCGTGTCTATACCCGTGCCGATCCTTACTGTACATTTATAATTTATTTGCAAAGTTGGCATACCATCTTGGAGTTTCTCTTAAAGAATTGCAAAATAGGGCTCCAAAAATAAATTCTGCTCAGGATCTTAATAAGCAAAACCTTTTTGCACATCTATGAATAATGATTACGTCCGTCCATTTTTTGCAATTAACTCCTTCAGCAAACCCATAAGGCCCACACGAATTATTTGTATTTTGGTTTCCTTTATTGCTCCTACTTGTAGAATAGGTTTGAGACCTTTCTTGTGATCTTGATCTGTTAACTTGACTATTTTTGTTGTAATATGATGGTTTGTTTTGATTTGAGTTTGGCTGCTTTACATATGCAATTTGAATTTAATTGTTGTGCTTTGGTTTTTGTGAGCATTATACTTTTTGTTAAATCTAATGCCGAATCTACATTTAATTTGTTGTCTTGTAACAACATTTTAATGTTTAAAAACGTTTAATGTTTTGATATTCATCTTTAAGACGTATAATGAACATGTTTGTTATAAGAATGTCTTTTAATTAATCAAATTCACAGCTTGAATTTAGATTTTTAAATTTTGTCAATAAGCCTTCAATTGGTTCATGTTCCTACTGGCGTCATTTGCATCTTTTGATTATCAGATTGACTTTTGGCGTGAAATTGTCCGTAAATTGTTTTACGAAATCTCGATATTTGACTGTTTCCATTTCGACATTGAAAGAATAATAGATTTGTAAAGACTCTTCTTCCGAATGATGAAGAAGTAGAGCTACTTTTTTGTCATTTTTGGATTGGTCCAAAGTCGTTAAAATATATTTGAAATTTTGTCATCCTCCACTGTTTCCATATTTCTGATTAATTTGTTGATTTTAAATCCGTTGGTTTTATTGAAGATGTATATGCAAATTTCTCACCTCTGATTGTTGGAATTAGTTTTTGTTTTATCTCTTCATCCCCTTTGTCGTGCATTTTTCTAGAAAGGCACAGACACAATTAATAAAGACACACTTCTGACACCATGTTGTATATTATGACTGTATAATTTTGATAAATAATTAAATGAAGCTAAGAAATGAGCATTTTATTTAAATTAATCTGGGTTGCATCCGTGTAGCCTTGTCTATTTGTTGTGTATCATATAAGATCGACATCTAAAACAATGAGGAAGTTTTACTAACTCTTCTTATTAGCAGGTCATAGAAGTGGTTTAATTGTACCAACACATCCCAATAAGTTGGCTTCTCTGAGTCTTCGATTTAATCTAGCAACAGAAACCGATTTTTCGGAGACGGTGTTGACTTGAGCTTGAATTTGAGGGGCACTCAGCCTTGTGTTCTTCTTGTTTAAAACAATAAATCGATCCTCCTGGGTAAATGTTATTCTAGATCTTCCTGAAAAAAAAAAAAAAAAACCTTCCCTCCCTTGGTTCCGGCCATGGTCTAAACTTACAAACTAAAAAAGAAGAGGGTTTTATACCAGCCAAGCTTTATAGATGACTCAGTATCGTCTATAAAAGAGGTATCCGTTTGTCAGGACTTTTTTGGAATATTAGGCTGAAGAGTTAAGGGCTATTCATTTTAAGACAAAAGAGAGATGAAAAAAAAAAAATGATATGAATAACATGAAATTTACGAAAGCAATTGATGATAAGGCCTGCGCAATGACATGGTTACAGCTGTAGGACAGCGGACACAAGGCCCATTAAACGCGGGGCTTTATTTAACATCCAGTGATAACTGGTGATACCGTTGGTTCTAAAAAACACAGTTTAAAAATCTGTGCATCGTATAACATTGCAGTGCTGAACTAAATGATGCTACCAAGACAGAAAATTATAATCAACGAAACGCACAACTTTTTTTTTTTTTTAGAGGGATCAATGTGGAAATTTGTAATAAAATACATAATCTCTATGTGATCACAGAGAGTGATTTTCCTCAGTTAGTTAGACAGGAAAATCTATAAAATATTGGTAAAGGATTGGAAAATATTGGTAAAATATTTTTTACCAATTTACTTCCAAAGATATATACAACTTGATAACTTGTAAACTATATATATTTTTTTAAAATGCATATTTCACGGATATTAAGTTGATCAATAGTCCAGGAAATTCTTAAACAAACAAGGAAGCAAGCTTATATAAACTGGGGCATTTCTGTTTTTTTTATATATATATATATATATATATATATATATATATATATATATATATATATATTTATTTACTGTGAGTCAGTCGATAAAAAAAAAAAAAAAAAAAAAAAAAAAAAAATAATGGTCTTATTCCTTGACGTTGTATGCGTGCCAAAGCGAGCCAATAACTTTATTTTGCGCCTGACCAAACTGTTAATTGAACTACCACTTTTAACTATATTCTTTTAGATGATTATAAAAGTTGCGTCCGAATTTCTCAAATCCCATTCCCAGTGCATCTTCACAACCTAAACTTACGTACTAATATTTTGTGTTTTAACCCTTCTGGCGCAGACTTCCATTCATTAATCAGGAAAGTTCTCAGAATAGTGACTCTAGAAAAAAAACAACTGAAAAAGTACTTCTTAAGTTTCCTTACGGCAAAGGGTTGACTTAAATCAAGTAAAAGACTTTTCCCGAATTGTGCCCAGTTGATTTTTTTTTACAATCCATTGCAATCCTTTATTAAACAAAACCATATATATATATATATATATATATATATATATATATATATATATATATATATATATATATATATATATGGTTTTGTTTAATAAAGGATTGCAATGGATTGTAAAAAAAAATCAACTGGGCACAATTCGGGAAAAGTCTTTTACTTGATTTAAGTCAACCCTTTGCCGTAAGGAAACTTAAGAAGTACTTTTTCAGTTGTTTTTTTTCTAGAGTCACTATTCTGAGAACTTTCCTGATTAATGAATGGAAGTCTGCGCCAGAAGGGTTAAAACACAAAATATTAGTACGTAAGTTTAGGTTGTGAAGATGCACTGGGAATGGGATTTGAGAAATTCGGACGCAACTTTTATAATCATCTAAAAGAATATAGTTAAAAGTGGTAGTTCAATTAACAGTTTGGTCAGGCGCAAAATAAAGTTATTGGCTCGCTTTGGCACGCATACAACGTCAAGGAATAAGACCATTATTTTTTTTTTTTTTTTTTTTTTTTTTTTATCGACTGACTCACAGTAAATAAATATATATATATATATATATATATATATATATATATATATATATATATATATATATATATATATATAAAAAAAAACAGAAATGCCCCAGTTTATATAAGCTTGCTTCCTTGTTTGTTTAAGAATTTCCTGGACTATTGATCAACTTAATATCTGTGAAATATGCATTTTAAAAAAATATATATAGTTTACAAGTTATCAAGTTGTATATATCTTTGGAAGTAAATTGGTAAAAAATATTTTATCCAAACTTGTTAGACCACCATCTCCACCGTAAAAACCGAAATTTCGACATTATTTTTTTTTATTTTCAAAGATAATATGGCTGAAAATTAGACATTTATCAATAAAAACAACTTCCAGATTTTGAAAATGTAATCTAATTGTTTGGTTCAATTATGAATAACACACAAATACAATAAGTTATATGTATCTGAAAAAAAAACTCTTTTAAAAATGTTCAAACTACTTTAAAATAGGAGTGAACTAGAAAAATGTCTACACGATTTTTTTTTTCCCCTGTAATTTAGTATTTATTCATTTGCATACCTAATGATCGCCACTCATTACGTTTATACTTGAATATGTATGAGTATTGCATAGTAGTTGTAATGAGTGTGGGCACATTCTCTTTTAGTTGTAATTTTAATAATGTTATTGTCATTGTTTATTTCGCAAAAGTGGCATATTGTTATATTTAAAAATAAAAAATAAAGTTTATTTCCAGGATTTAAATATAAGTTTTTTTTCTTGTTTATATTGGTCATCATCATCATTCGTGGCACTACAACTCATGAAGAGTCAAAGCCTCCTGCAGTTTGGTCCTCAAGTGCTCTCTACAGATTGCTGCCGCTCTCCAGCTGTGGATCTCCAACATAGACTTTGCATCCGCTGCTACCCCATCGATCCATCGGAGCCGAGGTATTTCCACTCATCTCGTGCCAGAAACTCTTTTATTTGGAAATCAATTCTGGGTTAATTCTAACTACAGCCCCGCCCATCGATGACGTCATACTTATATCACCCTTACAACATCTGGGTCCCTATAGAGCCCTGTTATTTCAGGATTTGTGCGCACCTTCCAAGTTCCATTGGATGGTAAATCCTCCTCCATACTATTCGCCCTTCAAACCTTAGGAGAAGCCTCCTATGTACCAGATAATATACAACATTCAGAGACATAAGTAAGCACTGGTCTTATCTTGGTCTTATATATTTGAACATTAGTGGTTCGAGAGATTGCCTTACTCTTTTAATGGTTTTGTAACCCAATTTAACATTTATTTGATTCTCCGTTTTTATTTTTATCCTTACCTCTATTTATTTTTTACTTTTTTATATTTAGTTATTTCATAGGGTAAGGAAATAAAGTGGCATTTAAATATAGGATTTTTTAATCTTTATCAGTCATACCCCCTCCCCCTCACCTTATTTGCAATGAAAAATGGCATATTGTTTCTTTTTAAACAACACATTAGAGTTGTACATAATAGTGAGAAAAAAAATATTTTTTTATTTATTCATTTTTAGCTACATAATTTACAGCAGACTTGAGTCTTCGTTAATTATATAAATAAAAACGCCCTTGTTGCATTACGACGCAAGTAAAAAATTTTTAAAAGCTTTTTTAGGAACTCAGGGGGACAAAATAGTCAAACCCAATATGTCATAGTAAAACGGTGTATCCTATGCACATAATTATGAACAGAGTTTAATAAGTTGTTTTTCCGTTGAAAACTCGGATTTCAAAAGTTTTCAAGATCCCAATATTTCTTCTAACTATATATTTCATATATATGTAGGTGAAATTAAAAACCAACTAGTAGTTGATATTTTATTATTCAGTTCATGTTAAGTGGTATTCTTAATCATTTGATGGAAGAAAGCTCATTAAATGATTTTTTATTCTGGATGCTTGGTTTTAGAAACAATCTCAAACAATTTTAGACAGGAAAAATTGGAAGAAGAAACCCGGTTTGAAACAGGCTCAAGTCAAGTGTACTCATGGATCGGTTAAGAAATGTAGAGCAGGGGCTTAAATGTACAGACCAAAATTCCAGATAATCCTTGTTAAGGGTTTATACCCAGTGGTGTACGCAGGGGGAGATTGGGGGATATATACCTCCCATAAAAATGTACAAAAAAAAAAAGGTTTGTATTTGAAGTAATATTTTTAACAATAATTTTTTATTCTATTTTCATACTTATTCTGAAAACATACCCCAATTTGGCTAGACTTCTTCTTATTAATTATTAAATACTCCCCCTTCCGAAAAAAATTCCCCTGTTTATACCCATTGGACTCAAGTGCTATAACAACCAACCCTACAGTCTTTCGAACAAAGATCCACACAATAGGCATACCTAGCCGAGAGAATTTAAAGAAGGGCTCAAAAAGAAAAATCATTTCATTATATTAGAAAGCCATGCGCCGCTGAAAGCATTGTATTCTCACAAAAATAAACTGTGCCTAGGGTGGAATTACCTTTTTTATCCGTAAAAAACTGGCATAGTGCAATAGATTCAATCTAATGTCGGCGCCAAAAAAATTAAGGATCAAAGAAATGGAGATTGCAGGTTATCTGCGCCTTTCTGCTACTTCTAAATAGTTCAATTAAGAATATTATTTAATCCTGGGAACTGGGAAAGAAAGAGACTTAATGGGCCTTGAAGTCTGAAATGAAACTATTTATATTTTCTATTAAATCGCTAAAAATAAAGTACAATTTTACCGTTTAATTTGATTAGAAACTACCTTGAAAATGACATTATTCTCAAGGGTCATTGCTCCTTAATATATCATCATATGAAGACGAATTTAGTTAAGAGCTTCACCTGCTGTTTATATTTAGAGGATGGAGAAAGAACTGTACGCATTCTATATCAATGCGACCCACCTATGGACATTTAGCACCTGGATCAGCACTTGAGGCTAAATGTACCGCCAAAATTACTAGATTTAGATGAGGATTTTCTACAGAACGGAACGACCGATTTGCAATCTATAAAGGGCATTTTCTTTGTTTTCAACTTGAATTTCAAGCTAATTGGGTTTCAAGAGTACCAATTAATTAATCACTTTTCAGGCCAGCACCATGGGAACTGTGCTAAAATTCTCTTTCTACAATAAAATTAGCTGCATTTTATACCTTTCTATTTTAGTGATCACGAAAGTATTCTGATCACGTGAATATATTGCCAATCCTGAAGATCAAATGTGCTTCATTGGAAACCTGAAATATCTTTGGGTATTAAAGTAGCCAGAAGGACATTCGAATCCAAATGGACATCCCTCAAATATAATAATCATAAATAATATTCCTATATACTTTATCTCTCACTATACCAACTAATTTTGTATATATATATATTATATTATTATATTACATATATTATTTTGTATATTACATAATTTGACAATACTTAGTTTATTGGGAGAAAAAATAAAGGATTTTTTAATCTGAAATGTTCTTTAGAAGTTATATTTTTATAATTAGTTCAAATTGGGAAAATAAATTATTGAAACATTATTATTTTCATAATGTAGGGAGTTATTGTTGACCGTATATTCATATTTAAAGGGAGAAGTTGATCGGGGGTGCGGTCAAAGAAATAGACTTAATAAGTGTGGTCTTATATAATTGTGCCTACGTTTCGGCCTAAATTTTAGGCCATCTTCAGGGCTAAAATGAAAACAAAATAACAACAATGAAAAAAGAGAAAAGAGGCAGTACCAGTAACAGTAAAAATGATAAATGATAAAAAACAGAAAATACAAGTAAGATAAAAAGTATAAAGAATAAAAAGAAAAGGATAACACTAAATTACATAATACAAAAGACAATTGAAAAAATAAAATAAAATAAATGAAATAACAATGTAAAAATTAAAAACAATGCGATATTTACACAGGGAATAGTGAAATATATGAAATCTATTAATTAAAAAGACACATAATATGAAGGTTTGGTAATGTGTAAAGCATACATGCATAGCAAAGCATAAAGCATAAATGCATACAGTATATAAAAGCATACAGAGATAGTTGTAAGTTATGTAAAAGATGACTATGATGTTAAAGAAGTTGACATTGTTGTAATTGATTTGTTGTTATTTTGTTTTCATTTTAGCCCTGAAGATGGCCTAAAATTTAGGCCGAAACGTAGGCACAATTATATAAGACCACACTTATTAAGTCTATTTCTTTGACCGCACCCCCGATCAACTTCTCCCTTTAAATATTATTTTCATAATTATTGAAACATTATTATTTTCATAATTATTGAAACATTATTATTTTCATAATTATTGAAACATTATTATTTTCATAATTATTGAAACATTATTATTTTCATAATTATTGAAACATAAATACGTTATTAAATGTTTTACCATTTCTAATCCCTCTCTAAATCAGTTCAGCTTCAATTTTAGTATGATTATTTTCTTTATTTCTATTTATGAACTGATAAGAAACAAAAAAAGAAAAAGGAATTAATGTAATCAAGTTTAAAAATAGATACTTACCGAATTTGTTGGCTCTGGGTATCTGTGCCTGAACTTCTGGGCTTGTGGAAGATATTCATCCAAATATTTATATGAAGGGGGCAGTAAAATATCGGGGAAAGCGACAACACCTTTGCCGTGCATAACTGGCTTCTCTCTCATCAAATTTCCATTGGCATTGGGTGGGGGGCTATCATTCATACGTACATACTGAAGTTTTCCCAAGTCCTTCATGTTGTGCTCTGCTTCTTCGCTCATTCTCTGCTCTTGTAGTTCTCTTGCTCTCTCATTTCTTATCAATTCCTTCAAATGCTGAAAACTTCCGGATTGAGAAGGATGCAAATGCTGGAATGCTCCACCTCCACCTCCACCTAAACGGAAAGATGTCTTCCTTCGAGGTACACCCGCAACTGGAATGATTGAGGAACCGAAAAGGCGCATCACCTCCTCGAAGGCACGTATTCGTTCAGGGTAATTTTCTGCTGAGGATCCTCGAGAACGAGACGACCCGTGAACAACTTTGCCGTAGATTGGAGGTTTTTTGTACCTGCCTCGTCCTGCGCTTCTGGGTCGGGCATACTCTTCCCAGACATTAAATGCAAACGGGTCTCTGTAGGTGGGGATTTCGTTAGTTATTTCTGCTGCCCTTGACTGGCGCTTAGAAAATCGCCACATCGCTCTCAGTTCCTCACAGCTTGGTTCTTTTATATTAGCTTCGAGAGCTGCAGAGCAGCAAATAATGAAACACAGACTCACTAGGCACGTATGAAAAGGCCAAACTCCCATATTATCTAAAAAAGAAAGAAGAAAGAAAAATGAAAAAAAATATTAAGATAAAATTCATAGAAGAAAAAAGGTATTAAAAAGATGGTGAAAATTTAAATTATAATCATTAGTGTGCATAAGAAAGCGATATAGATAATAAATAATTTAGTACTCATTGGTGAAAGTGCATATTATGTGTGCATTGAGTGAAGTCCAAATAATAGCAAAATATTATTATATTATATTATATTAGACAATATAATAATATTGTGTTGGTGGTAGCTGACTGAGCATAAAGAGCTTGCATAATAAAAATGTGCATAAAAATCATAGAATCTTTGTGCAAATAATTATAATAATATTACATTAATAATATTATAATTAACTAATGTGCGCCATGTGCCCCTGTGTGTTCATTGTGCGTCAAACAGCTTTCTATTTGTTAACTTACCTTTAAGCTTCAAATTGATGCACTGTTTAAACCATTGACGAGATTGCTAAACTTAATTTTGGGGGTGTTTTAAATTTATATTGGTTTAAATAAAAAAAAATTATTTTTCATTCATTGTAAAATGTCCTTTTCAAAACATTAATATTTACTTTTTTCTATCGTTCAGTGATAAAATTAAATAGTAGTTAATCATGATTAACTTAAAGGCTGCTGCATCGTTTTTTTCGAACTATAGTCATATGAGACTCCCAAAAAAAAAAAATTAATTGAAACATAAATAGTTGTTTATATATAATGCATGTATATATAGGATACATATTGAAGAATTAGGATTGGATGACGTTAATAATGAATATAATATTTGATTAATAAACGTTATGACATATAAGTTGAATAAATTAATATTTATTATAATTTAAAACATGTAAATAATACAACATAACGGGCTAATAATTTATAACTTTTTAAAATTGTAGTGTAGTCCTGAGGATGGGGCAAAATCCCGAAACATTGATGTTCTGATGTAACATGCTTTTAATAAAACATATAATAAGGAAGATTTTCAATTTTTACATTCAAGCATTGACATGGTTATAAAAAAAATCCTTATAATGGAATTCATGCTGAATTTCGAGCGTGTTTTATGTTATGGTTGTGTTAGGCTACGATTTATAATGATTATAATAAAAAAAATAAATAACCGATTTATTATAATTAACTAATCTAATGAAACAATGAATTAAAAAAAAAATTGAAATATTTTGTTTAAAAAATTATATGAATTAAATGAGTATTAGTTATGTAAATATTAATGGTAAGTTAAGAGGAGAAAATTTCGGACCTGGGAGAATAATATTTAGTCAAGGAGTCTTTCTCAAAGTTTAGTTGGCTGAGTACATTTCTGGGATTTGCCCGAGTCTGAAAAATCCTAATTAAACAGAGGTACCTAATCAAACAAGTTGAAAATTTTATCATGCATTAAGTTTTCCGTAATAACCTTATATAAGCAATAATAAATTAACTATCCTGAAGAATTACTTTCTGTTACTATCATTACTATTAGTTGAAAATCAATGAACAAAATATTGGTTTATTAGATGTCGGTTCTTTGGGATGACAGGGTTTCAAATGAAACTTCATTCGTTCCGTGTAAATTGTTTCATTAACTCATTATTCAGTTATCTCTCCACCTACAGTAGTGATTTTCGATATTGAACTAAGTCAATGCTTGTCAAAATGAACTGTAACGAACATTTGCAAAAGCATAATCAAATTTCAGCATAACTGTGCTAACCTTCCAGCTACATCATTCTTTGTAAAAACTGCTTCTGCAAACAACCTCAGAAAACTACAAGAAATTGATATTTAATCATGCGTTCTTGTGACTCGGTTATTTTTCTACATACTGCAGCATGAGTACGCTCTACTTATAGTATAAGTCAAATGAACCTTGCCCCACTAACACTCATTTTCTTCGATTTTGTCAGTTAGAACTTTGTCATTCCAAAGTAAGAATGTGATATCTTCAGTCTTTATGTATTGGTCCCAATAAATAAATTTTCTCTCTCTCTTTATTTTTTAAATTATTGATTTAATGAAAATATTCTAATAATCATTATCATTCTTAAAGTCATAATCCATTATTAATTTTTCGTACCATCATTTGTTAATGGATTAAATTTATTTTAATAAAAACGAAAATATTTTTTTTTTATAAATAAAAAAAAAATGTTCTAATAAAAATACTCCAAATTATTAAAAAAATAAATATATTTAATTAGGTCATATATAGTACTGCGGATAGATATTCAAACAATTGTTTAATAAAGAAAAAAATTAGCTGACTCTATTTGGAATAGCATAAAAATCTGGTATCTGGTCATGCATTGACTATAAAAAATCCTAGTAACAACTGTTATGTGCAGGAGGACTGGATCCTGTTTGTATAAATTAATTTATTCAATTGAAAGATTACTGTGCATGTGTTTTTTGTAATTTGACTCTTCAATGCTATACGAAGAATCCACGGAAGAAAGGGGGAGAGTCACCTTTTTTCCGAAATGGAGTAATACACATATATGTTCATATCTTTTAGTAGAATTAGACGGTAAAAAGAAACAGGCGGAAAGTGGATGGTCGCTTTGTTAGAAGCGTTTGAAGAATACCCATAGACTGAAGCAGTTGCTAACTTTAAAGCTTGATTTTCTCGGATGACTCTCCCCCTTTCATCCGCGAACTCTTCGTATTCTGACCTAATGCCTTCACATGAGAATACAACGATAAGCAAGTTATTCTATCCACTTTCAGAATATTAAATATAAACATAAGAGTATATTTATCTCTCTTATTAACGTTTGGCAATTAGATTTGAATAGCATAGTTGTCTAAATTTAGGCTATATGAGGATAGTAAGGATTCTGCATTGCAATTAAAATAAAAAATATAACAATAACAATATAGCCTATCGTTACAATAGCACGTGACCATTAGGGAGCCAAGATGGCCTGGATGAAGGTATTCAATTCCAGATACCACCTCTGAGGGTGTGCTATTATCATAAAAATAATTAATAATAAAAAAGACCAACAATTAAAAAAACTTTAAACAACAAACGTGAAAAAAAAATTGTAATGGCTACGGTGATCTAAATATAAGTGGAAATAGTTATAATTATTTGAGGAGCAAAATATTTGTATCAAGAATCAGAATTCAATCACATTTCCAGTTCATAAAATTAAAAAATTTCCGTCTAGATAACTAAAATAATGCGCATGACTATGATAGCGTATACTGCACGTTAAAGATAGGAAAATTGGCCACTTACGTTATAGGATGAACAATGCCTGCATGTTTTCAAAAAGTGAGATGAGTAGAGAATGGAGAATGGAGACCACACAACCCAGTAAATTGGAGTTGATTGAAATTGGTGTGTTATGTCGCTGGGCTTGGATAATAAGCGACCACTAAAATGATAATGCTGAACCTAATGGGATACGGCTGAAGTAGCTGAAACGTAGTTTGGTGAAAAGGGTATTAACAGGGTTCCGATGGATTGCAATCATCCACAAATTACAGTAAAATATTTACTTTGAATGGTTTTAGTATTATGTGTCTGAAAATGTTTCTCTCTCTTTTCTTTTCATGGCTATTCTTAATTTTTACAATTTTTTATTTTCTATTTCCTTATTTCTTATTATTATATTATTCTGTATAACTAAAATATTTTATTGATATCTTTTATTTAGTATTGATTTATTTAAAAAAATTTAATATCATAATTTTAAACATAATTTTATCACCGAAATTGTTGTATATTCAATCTTCAAGTACATCCTTATGCACGGCATATGTTAATATAATGTGATATTTACAGTCGATACCTTAGTATATATATATATATATATATATATATATATATATATATATATATATATATATATATATATTATTAAGATTTCTCGAAAGTAGTAAATGTTTTTCTGATTTAGGTTAGTTCCCTTGTAAATTTCAGTAATTAATGAAACGTGTTATTAGATTGTCAATGTTTATACCCATTTCACAGTTAGACATGCTTTACCTACAGTGGTCAGTAGCTCAGCGTCTAAATTGTCTCAATGATACAGAGTAAATTTCTTAATACATTATGTATATGTATCCTAGAATAAGAAAACAATGTATGTATATATATATATATATATATATATATATATATATATATATATATATATATATATATATATATATACATATATACATTGTTTCCTTATCCTAGGATATGGACGATCACCATTCTCTATCTGCCAAAAGCGTTCAATCTGCCTGTGCTGTGAGTTGATCTTTTATTTCTGTCTGATATTGGCAGTACCGGATTAACAATATAGGCAATGTAGGCAACTGCCTATGGGCCCCTACGAGGCTCGGGGCCCATGAGAATTGGCCCGTGAGAAAATTAATTTAAATTAGTTTTAATTCCCTTTATAAAAATTTTAAGTTTATTTTTAAAGCAATTTCACAAAATAAGCTGAAATGGTACATTCTTATTTCTTCTGTACAATAAAACTCAATTACACCGACAGACACAGACAACTGTCCTGACACTACCTTCCTCAGGATTATTCGACAATGTTTTTGTTATTTACACGAGTAAGTTTTTTGATCAAAAAACTTACTCGTGTAAACCAGCCTTTACACTTTTATTCATTTATTTTTCATTTTGTTCAGTCATTGGGATCATCAATCGTGTTAAGCCTTCCGAAATTATTACAGTGTTTCAAATTTAGAAAAGAGTTGACGCTTTTTTGATGGATTGTGCAAAAAAGTGTTTCGAGAAAATCGACGAAACTACGTACTGAAGACATTCAGATAAAAGTATAAAAGTGAAGAGACAAGTTAATGTTTTGAATGCATGATTTAATATTAGAATACTTTTTAATAAGATTTTGTGATTAGTAATGATGATTTTTAACAGTTAACTTAATCGAGAAATAAATCCTTATTATAGCTCTAGTTTATTTTCTTTATTTGCATAAATAGCATAACATTACAATCATGGAAATTACCTATGAATAGTTTTGATTTAATAAATGCCATACATTAGAAATGATATATTAAAATTTGGTGTTGGTATAAAATTTAATTAAATGTTACTTCCCTACCTTTTAAATTTTATTTATTATTATAAGAATTGAACAGGATTAGGGTGATGGACTCTATCACGAATTCGATATTTACTTTATACTTAACTTCACTGTGTCTCAATTTTTGTTTATGCAATAAAATATATTGAAATGAAAAGGTGTAAGGGGTCCCGAGATTTGCTTTGTCTAGAATAACATGTAACATATCAATACCAAAATTGACTAGGTTATAGCAAAATCACTCAATCTTCACTTAATAATTTTATTTGGAAGGATAAATTTGTCTGGATTAAAAAAAAAAATTTAAAAAAAATGAATGATGTAACAGAAACAACAGTCTCAGATCATAACAGCATCCTTATTTTGAATGGTTCGATGCAAACATGAGATTAACTACGAAATAACGGCAGTTCCTGATTATGGAATTGTTTTATCTGATGTATTATCAGCGTCTTAATTGTGAGCAAGAAAAATCTTGACGGAAATAAAAAGAGAACGATTTTATTTGCCTCACATCATTACAGGGCTTGAAATGAATGAGCAGAGCAACAGATGGCAGATACGGGGATACTGCATTGCGGTGCCCATCCTAAATAATTTAAGAGTTGACCCATTTTTTCCAAAAATAATAGTTTTAACACTTGAACAAATCCCAGTTTTTCCTAGTGAGAATAATGTTCTATCAGGGAGAAACATACATTTTTTTTTTTCTAAATGGTGTTTCTAAAGCTTCATTTACTTTTGGACTTATTTGAAAAATAAACTAATCAATTAGCTTATTGTATTTATCTTTATTGTTCAGACAGTTTAATAAAAATACCTATTGGTTTAATAAGGACGATCTGTTTACTTTCCTTAACACACGGATAAGGAAGGCATTGTAATCGGGTCAAATTTTCGATGTGCAGTTTTCAACGGATATATGCGTTTCAGAACCCACTTAATCCAAAAAACGCATTTTCAGTAACACGTTTGTATGCTAGTCCCACGACTATCTCTGTAACGGATGGACCTTTTGTTACTTTTTTTTTGTGTGTGTGTATTGTAGGATTTTGTCTGCCGATGCCTGCACACAAAATCGGACACCCTGTGCGCAATATCGGTAGCGCGATAACCGAAAAACCTATAATTCCATAAACTAAAGCCCCAAAACGGCTCTGACGATTTTTATGAAACTTGTCAAAGACATATCTTATCCATAAAGCCCTTTGAATTACAGTATACGGTACATCCCTGAGAAAAGTAAGAAAAAAAAAAAAGTTATTTGCTCACAGCTCAAAAAGTATACATTGTACGGCAAATTATCAAATAATCATTTGAAAGTCAATTACGTTCCCTAAAAAAAACGAAACGAAATTCATCGAAATTGAACCATTATCAGCAAAGATGAAAAAAATTGTATTGGACTTTGCACCCAAAGGAGTAAGGAAAGTCGTGTGGGTGGGCACACCACATATTTTCCTAACTAATTTTAAAACAGTTTGTAACGATAGGATTGTGGTTTAGTCAGAAAATGAAACAATCGGAAAATTGCGAGAGGACCTTTCTTTCCGTTCTTTCAATTTCTATTCTAAAGCAATTCTATTACTCCGCTATCTCCTTCCTATCCATACTCATCAACTGCTTTTAAGATAAACCTGAAGATAATTTTAGGCCCAGTCTCAAAGAGATAATGTGCTCCGTAAGAAGTAAATAATTCCTACGGGATCCCAAGACGAACAGAGGGGTATCTTATTAAGGATCCACATCGGCTGTGGTAAAAAAGGGTTTCTCATCCCTCTAAATAATTATAATAATAACTACTTTTATCACCAATATTTTCCCTCACATTGGCAACGATTCTCTAGTTTACGATGGAATTTCTGATGAACCAAAAGTTAAGTCGAAATTATTAATAGATTTCCATGCGATTTAACATAATTTTTTTTCTAATTTTGTTCAATATGAATCTGGTAAAACTATATGGTTCATTATAATGAAAAAACTAATTTGCAATTTATTTTTCGTTTTATTTTCAATGACCTTTAGCAAAATATTTTGATATACGGGAGCATTACATCAATAGTTATCTGGTTTTGGTTTCTTTTATGTTTAAAATTTTATCTAGAATTCAATCGTTAAATGAAAGACGTTCTTCAGCCGCAAGTTAATGGCATTCATGCAGTAGTGATAATTGTATTTGTTATCAGAAGCAAGTATGGAAGTTCTGAAACAGTATCTAAACTCAAGTGATGGGGAAAAGGGGTAATAAGAGCTAATATCAAATCAATCCTGCTACTTATTATAAAATGTAAAGGAAATGGAAAGAAATGGTTTATAAAAATAAATAAATAAATTCTATAAACATTACAAGCAAGGAAAATTATCAGAGAATATGTATTTTTAAAATAAATCTGGGATTATTAATGCAGTAATAAGGCACAGGAAGAAGAAAAAGAAAATAATATAAGGAAGAATAAGCTGTTTAAAACAAAGCCCAGTGAATAAATAAAATAAAATATAAGAAGAACAAACAAAAGAAAAAAAATTCAAGAGACCTGGTTGAATAAGCCCTACAAGAGGGTCTTAAATTGCCTTTTTTCCTCAGTAAGTAAGGAAAACATAATCCTCTTTTAATTAAATACCTACTTACTGGTTTTCATCAAAAAAATCGACTTAGTAGGTTTCTTTCGTAATTAACCAGTAAGTAGGTATTTAATTAAATGAGGATTACGTACCCCTTCTTTCCTGTTAAGTAGTTGAGCTTTTTAGAAATTTTATTTTATGAACAATATAGATGCCTGAAGTAAAGTGGTATTATGTATACACACATAAAGGAAATATTTTAATCATATTTTCTCGAATAAAAAATTTTAAAAAATAGTATTAAGAATTCTATTATCATTGCTTATTATTTATACCTTAAATATAACACACACACATATATATATATATATATATATATATATACACACACACACACATATATATATATATATATATATATATATATATATATATATATATATATATATAAATATAATATTTATATATATAATATAATATAAATAAAGCCTAAATATAATATAATATAATATATATATATATATATATATATATTATATTATATTATATTTAGGCTCTGGCTGAGGAAAAACCTGACCGACCAAAACGGAAATTTAAACACTAGGATGGAAACGCTGTTGAGCTATGTCCTTACTGGTCGATTTTCGATGCGCTGGCGTTTTCAACATCGCCACCTGACCCTCTCGTACCTTGACAATTTGGTTTCCTTTTATAATTTGTTTCTGTAATTCATTATTATCACTACACATTTTTTTTTAAACAAATAATCCATTTGTGTTCCGAAACTATCCAAAAACACTATATATATATATATATATATATATATTTATATTTTTATTTATTTTTTTACTTGAGATGATATTTCAGCCATATATAGGCCATTTTTAAAAATAAAAAATAAAGGTTTGCTCACAGTGTTACTTTCATTAGACAATATATTTGGCATTATTTTCTTGCTCCACGCCTAACGGCGGCACGACGGAGATAGGGAAAGAAGAAGAAGAAGGTATTATTTTCTAATTTTAATTAATAGAATTTATTAATTGATGAGATAAAAACCTAAAACTAAATAAGAAAGATAAAACCTATAATTTATATATTATTGGAAAATTAAAAAAAAAAAAATCTTCAGTTTCTCAAATAGCAGCAAATAACTAACTAGCCAACGCACCGGGACTTAAAAACATAGGATCACATTAATCCTGGCCAGAGATAGCACATCTTACACCAGCAGCAGTTATTAAAAGACTGACCAAATAGACATAGCACATAACTCTAAAACCGTTTAGGATATAATATGGTCAAAGGGATGAGATAACATTAAATATATTGTTAATGAAATTGTTTACCATTTTTTTACCGAGTAAAGATATTGTTTTTTTTTATCACATTTATTAATAAATTCGATTAATTAAAATTAGAAATTAATGCCAGAAATATTAATTTTTTAATGAAAATAATACAATAAGCAAACCTTTATTTTTTAAATTTAAAAATGGCCTATGCATGCCTGATATATCATCTCAAGTAAAAAAACAATACAGTGTTTTGGGATAGTTTCAGAATACAAATGAATTATTTGTTTTAAAAAAAAAGAAATGTGACGAATGAAATAGGAAGTGATAATAAAGAAATAATTTATAAAAGGAACTAAAATTTTCTAGGTATGTGAGGGTTAGGTAGCGATGTCGAAAGCGAAAGCACATCCAAAATCGACCAGTGTGGACTAGTGTGTAGCTATCTGGAGATACCTGGATTTGGTGAAAAGTTGAATGGTTGGTAATTAAATTTGATATGAGAATTTGATGCTTCTGTTTCAGAATCTTCCAATAATTATAATTTTTGTGTGTAATTTGAGTTTTATTCTCATCATATATATATATATATATATATATATATATATATATATATATATATATATATATATATATATATATATATATATATATATTAATCTATTCATTATTTGAAATTAAAATTGGCAAATTCTGTCTTGCAAATATTATTAATATTTGAATATTAAAATATTATTTATAATCATTATTATTACCAGTATTGCTGAATTCAAACAGTGGGTATTAAAGTTTTGAAACCGATTATAGATGGAAATCCAGATATGTTAATCTCACTATCAATATTGAAAATAAAACGAATACTGGAAACGACATTTATCACTTGAGGGAAACTTCCTGTATCATTGTCGGTATTTTTATTCAGTTAGATAAGAGTAGAATTGGGATTACGGTAGAAGGCAAAAAGCGAAAGATCATATTGAGATCTAACTAAAAGAAAATCTTCCAGATTCGTAAAGCGCGAGAATTACTATTCGTAATGAATTATAAAAATACTAAAGAATTGACGATCTTCAAAAGAAGTCGTGAAGGAGAAAATTAACAGGTTAAGAATAGACTATCTAAAAGAAATTGAGGATTTCTAAATTATAGATTTTAAATTTCAGGAAATGCATTCAACAACCCTTTTAGATTCAATATAATTTAGTTCAATGACTCCCTTAATCAACAACGTTTCGGTTCTTGTGCCCATTTTCAAGTTGTTTCTACAAAAAACAATTCATGTACATGTCACATAATTTATGATTTTTTTTTTTCAATTTATCACATCACAGCAAATGATTTTACTCTCAAAACTATCAATTAATCCAAGCGAAATTTAAATTACTCTCAGAAATAAAAAAAAATTTAAAATTGTTAACCAGCCTTTAAATTTATGAAATTTTTATGATTGTTTTAATAGTAAAGAAATTTGATTTGATGCAATAAATTATCAATTAAAAGAATAATAAATTATGTACAGAAACATCTTATTTATGAATTGTTTTTTAGGAGAAGCAACTTGAAAATGGGAATGAGGCCCGAAACGCCGTTTAGTAGAATTTAAATAAATAATATTGGTTGTAAAAAAGGTAGTTAAATACATTTTCTGAAATTGAAAAGAATATAATAAGGATTTGAAGATTTAATTTCTTAAACTAATTAATCAACTCATTTCTCCATTTCTACCTGCTACTTTCCTAAATGTTGGTAATGGCCTCAGGCACCCATCATGCTCTTGTGCTTAGTATTGTATATATATATATATATATATATATATATATATATATATATATATATATATATATATATATATATATATATATATATATATATTAAGCAAGTATGCAAGTGCACTTCTAATATTCATAAATACTTATTTTTACATAATTTTATATGGTTTTTTTCTCGGGAGTATTTATTGCAAGTTTTATTACTCAAAACCCCTTTATCTGTGAGCATTGTCTTTGTATTTCTTTTAATTTGGGTTTAAAGATTTTCAGCCTAATTTTCATCAAATTAATTTAGGCTAATTCATTTTCAAAAAATGGAATGATGAAAATTTGTAATCTATATAAGTGAAAATTTTCAAAAGAATTAAATTTATATTCTTACCCTCATCAACTGTTGATACAGGCATAGTAGGCCAAAAAGTACTGAGCCTTGGTAAATTATCTTTGCATTTAGACTTTTTAGCGGACTTTGTTCCTTATACCCATACAACAGTTGATTGTTTTTTTATTTAAAATAATAATATTGGTTTAAAATTAAAATTATAATTAATCTCAATTAAATGATTCTCAATCAAACAAAAAAAAATATATATATTGAACGACTATTCAAGCATTATATGAAGTAAAATAATACAAAAAGTTGACTGATGATTCTCAGATGGACCTTGATTACAGATTGCCTGTCCAATTTATTACTTATGTATAGCATTCCATTGTGAGGCACATCAACAAATAAATAAAACAAAAACGGATGCTAATTTAATTAAAATACTAAATATTCGTTCTAAATGGTGAAAGTAAAATTAGAAAAAGCGGCCTAAATTATAATTATTTCATCATAAGAAGATTCCAAATCAAAAATCTAAACGCAAAATTAATAAACTGGCCAACATTTCGCCAATTCAAGCATCACGAGATATACAAACCACAATATTGGATTACAGCAGATTAACATCAAGAGATGGCACATCTCACGTCAATAGATCAAATCACACCTGTGGTAGTATGATACACCAATGTACTAATCATAATGTGATTTTTAAGGTTATTGGAACCGATGATGTCTGAATTGACGAAACTTTTAATAATCTAATTAAATATTGGCAATCATATATATTGTATGTTTTATGAATATATTAATAAATAATACTCATACGACAACATTTAATTGTGTATAAATTGATGACAGTTAAAATGTATTACACAATTAGTGAGGGATTATCGACAACCATTTCAACAAATAACAATAATCCATCGTGTTATATACTCATATACAATATATATATATATATATATATATATATATATATATATAAATATATATATATATATATATAGAGAGAGAGAGAGAGAGAGAGAGAGAGAGAGAGAGAGACAGAGACAGAGACAGAGAGTGATTGAGAGAAAAGAGCGATATAAAGTTTAATAGGCTGCAGAAAGTTTAATGCCATTTTTTATTGTACCAATAAGATATTTAAAATAATATATTCGAATCCACTTAATTGTTAGTTGGCAGCTTGATTGGACACAAAATGATCAGTTCCCACTAAACGTTCTGCAGGACCTGAAACTAAGAAATAAAAAAATAAGCCAATATATTATTTATATAAACTGTTCATTTTCGAATA
Source organism: Rhaphigaster nebulosa (assembly GCA_948150685.1). Lineage (NCBI taxonomy): Eukaryota > Metazoa > Arthropoda > Insecta > Hemiptera > Pentatomidae > Rhaphigaster > Rhaphigaster nebulosa. The sequence goes on from OX411307.1 coordinate 138,174,271, forward strand.
AAAATCCACAATTTCATCCTGAAGGAATGAAAAATAGATCACTTGACCCAGAGAGGCTGAAGTTCTCTTCATGATTTCCGCTCATATATTTTATTTTGCTTTCAACTTCTTGGTCTTCTTTAAATAAATTATATATTCGTTGACTCCGTCTTTTCCAATTGATCTATAAGATTGGTTCAAACATTTCATTTAATTCTGTCAAATCGTAAGTCATGGTAAGAGTAGCTAAAGAAGAGCATAAATAATTTGATGAACATTAAGAGCACATTAAGAGAAACATAAGTCAATATGATTATAAAAATTTTATAGGCTATCAAATGACATTATTCCATTATACGTTACATAAAAAATATACAATATGATAAGTAAATAGTGATTATTAATTGAAGGAATTGGTACTTTATATTATATGTATATGATTAAAACAAAATAATAAGTATGGTAATGCAAACAATTCGAGAGCTAACCTGAAGAAAGGTATAAGGGTGGTTGAAAACCGTGACCCGGACGGCAAGCCAGGAACCTGATCACTGAGCGACAAGTGTTCGCCGGACCGGACCTGCATTGATCCGCCCCGCGCATGCGGCTATCTCTAAAATTATTGATAAAGTCTTTAATGAAAGGCTTCATTGGTTGCAGTAGGGGTTCGGGGAAGGTTTGTAATGTAGGCGTCATGACGCACTCCATAAATACAAAAATAAACCGACCTCCCCCGCCTTACTGGGCTGCTATTATCGTACCTTGTTACCAAGCACAGTTCAACTTTTACGCAATAATACTAACGTCAATCGCTTTCTTAGAAATACCTTTTTCCTTGTTCCAGATATTAGGACAAGTGATCTTGACAATATGACCCATATTGCTATCTTATTGAATCCTTTATATCGACTCTCCTTCCATATTCTAGAAAAAGAAGGAATCGAAAAATAGCATGTTTTTCCATCGTTTGGAAATAAAAATTAAAATAAATAAAAACAAGATAATTTTGTCCTACCCCTTCTGTACATTAGGAAAATATATAAAACCTGTGAAACTTTATTAATTCCTGGATATTAGAATTCAACAACTTCGAACAACACTCATTAGTCCACCCTCTTCACAACACTCTTTTTTTTAATGGATAATTGATTTTTCATGAATTTGTTTCCCATTCCGTTATTTAAAGAACAAAAAATAGATATCATTTCATAATATTAAATAAGGCATATTCAAGTGTATTTAAAAAAATAAAACGATGGAAAATTGAGAGGGACTTATTTCTACAAAAAGTAGCTTTGATATTGCCAATTGCAATAAGCTCCTTTGTAGAATTCTTTCCTTTTGGAACTAAACGAAAGACTGCGATACTACGACCCTCCTCAATCAGCCAACCCCATTCATGTGAGACCTAGTACTTTGTGAATGAAAAGATCAACAGGTATTAAAGACCGTCACCATTGTAACTGATTTCTGAAACCCATATTTGATAATGTTTCCGTGCTCTTTCATGGATGATTTTCATTCATTACCTTCTTAAAGCGATCTGTCTCATAGGATTGTACTTTAATCTAATTTTATCAACTAAACTAGACTATAAAATACAAGCAAACGAGAGGTTTGATTGAATCAAAACTTACTACTGGAAGAAGTTATGGTTTAACGATTTCATTGTTTCACTAAGACATTAATATTATACCATGCACGAGCTGGATAAAATTAACTAAAAAAAAAAAGTATGTTATTAATGTTTAGACCATGGGTAATTTTTCACTTTCCTCAGTCGTGGAAAATTGCATCTACTATTCATACTAGAATTACAACTCTATAAAGTAGTTAGCTCTTTATCATTAATCATTATAAACACAGAAATTCATAAAAATTTGTAGTTGTATGTAAAGAGTTACGTCTTTAAAATTGTCGACATCTTACTTTGAATTCTACTCCAGACTCTTTAAAATTATTTGGTGTCGTTGCTATTTAATCGTTTTCTGCAATGCTATATAAATCCAACAGAGAAATTTTAAATGTGAAGTTTGCAGTGGACTGTCAATCCCAATAAAAATATTAGAAAAAAAAACGTTATTCGTGAGCTCAAAAAAACAAAAAAAAAATTATCAACGTTAATAGAAAAAAAAAAGTTTTTATTACATTAATAATAGGATGTGAAACTTTTCCTTCTTCCTTACTGTAGTTTTATTGAAACTTAAACATTATCATATATAACGTAACAATATTAAACTATATTATTAAAGGTTTCTATAACAGAGTTTTCGGTTGTTACTTTCTTATTGACATATTGAGATTTAACCAGGACCGCCATCAGGGAGCGGCAGAGGTGGGATAATCCCCGGGACCCGGGCTTGGCGGGGAGGGGGGGGGGAGGGATAAGACTTGGGGAAAACAATCTATATAGTCGAAAAGATTGTTGAACAAATACTAGGTTGTTACAAAAGTCCTTGTGCATTAGTATAGCTTTATTTCAGATTAGATATTTTAAACATTATTGAATGCTACTCTTCAAAGTAAAGTCCATTGTTTTCAACTACTTCCTCCCATCTTTCTGCCAGTAATTGGATCAAAACCACTCCTTTGGTATTGAGGCAAAGAACTCTTCACGTCCAATTTTTACGTCCTCTTCATTATCAAAGATCCGACCGTTTAAAAAATGAGCCATTGATCTAAACAAACCATAATCTGATGGTGCAATATCTGGGCTATACGCAGGATGAGGCAAAAAGTTTACTCATTGCAGTCCCGATAATTTTTCCTTGGCCAAAGGAGAACGATGTGCAGGGGCATTGTCGTGTTGCAAAATTGCTTGGTTCCAGTTGACCAAAGCGGGGTACTTTGCAATCAAAACTGCTTAAACTATGCCTAGCTGTTCACAGTAACGGTTTGAGTCCACTGGCCGACCTTCAGGAACAAGCTCAAAGTGCAAAACGCCTTCGAAGTTCCACTTAACACAAAGTATCACTTTTTTTCCCAAACCGATCTTGATGAACCTCCGGTTGTGCAGTTTCAACTGCCCGGTCTTCGGCGGCTGCTTTTGCGCTTAAATCTTTTTTCCAGTAATGTCTCAAAAGACCGCGAATCACGATTTTTTCTTCTGACATTGCACGTGCGTTTTAAAAATGTAAATGGCCCCATAAAGCCAACTCAAGTCACAAGGAATTAAAGGATTAGTCAAAGTAAACATTGGCATAAATACGTAGGAACAAAAACATTCTTATAGGATTAATTATAAGAGTTGAAATTGAGGGTTGTGCTCATGCACGAGGACTTTTCTAATAACCTAGTATATGCAATAATAAAATCGATTCAATTTAAATAAATAATATTACGTACTTTTTATCATACTCTGACAGTAATTTTTTTTTTCTTAATATGTAAGTTGTTTATAGTTTGAACAGAAAATAAAGCGTTACCTGTTGAGTCTAGGTTAGCAAGAATATTGAATTTTGAGTCGATTATTCAAACTTTCGCAGAAAAACAACCAAGAACAGTGTTGGTTCAAGTTCTACTTGTATTATTATAAGGACACTTTATGAGAGTAATTATTATTAAATTAAACTATCATTATTCAGTAATTTTGTGAAATAAATTGTGTTGTATATAATGTAAAACAACAAACTCTCCTTATAATGTAGTAGTACGTTTCGTTTTCATAATGCCTTAATCCGTATATTATTATTATTGACGAAAATGACTAATTAGTTATATTGGATCCGAGAGATTAGCATCGATTGTTTACACTAATGATTTAATAACATAAGTCAAAACAAAAACTATAAATCCTTGAATTTTCTCTCATTATGTGTTTATTCATCGGTGAGTACAAATTTTCTGCTAAAATGCAAGCTATTGAAGTTATGTAACTATGAAAAAACAAATTTTGATTGATTGTATTTTAAAGTAAATTATAGCGGAAAATCGATTTTAAAAAAGGCACGGAAATTCTTGGATACGATTGGATATCTTGTGGCTATTATCTTAATATTCTAAATGTATTACCTGATTTCGAATTCAAAAATCATCTGCGAAAACAAACAGAGTGTTATTTTTTGTACAGAGAGTTCCGGCTAACAGAAACACTAGGAACTTTTTGTGAAATGATTTGACTTAAAAGACAATTGAATAACGGGATATTGTTGAATAATTGCAAACTGCTTTATGTGTGCTAGATTCGTCTCGAATTGATGAACGGAAAAATTTGCATAACGATATGATAATTACAGTAAAATAGCTACTTTTTCTTAATTTTTTCGTTAATCAACCCAATACAGACAACGCAGTTTGCATTTATTCAATAATATCCTGTTATTAAATTGTCTTTTAAGTCAAATCATTTGACAAAAAGGCCACAGTATTTCAGTTGACCAGAACTCCCTGTACAAAAAATAACTTTGTGTTTGTTTTCGCATATGATTTTTTAATAAAAAATTAGGCAATAAATTTAGAATATAAATATAACAGCCATAAGACATCCAACCTGACCAACAATCTCTACCTTTTTTAAAATCGATTTTGCGCAATAATTTACTTTATCACACAATCAATCAACATTTGTTTTTTTAATAGTTACATAACTTCAGTAGCTTCCATTTTAGCAGAAAATTTGTACTCACTGTTGAATAAACACATAATGAGAGAAAATACAAGGATTTATTGTTTTTCTTTTGACTTGTCTTATTAAATGATTAGTGCAAACAATCGGGGCTAATTTCTCATGCTCAGTGTCACTATCCAGTCTAGTTTGGACACGATCAAATTCCATTTTAATATTATAAATTTGCATTTTTTCGTTAAAAAATCGCTATTTGGCCCACTGTGCGACGGCCAAACGCTTCCTCATCGGTAAAACAGTAAATTAGGAGATATGGATGGGTAGAGATCACGGTGGAACCGAACATAATAGCATTTGTGTCCTGAAAACTCATTTATTTATTTTTCTTATTTGCACTCTGAATCGAATGAAATAATTCCTTAATCGGCACGTTCAACCATTCTACGGATAGAGTAACTTGATCATTTTTATACAGTTCTTCCGCTTGTAAATCAACTTATCACATTGTACATGATATATAAGTCCTTTAACTTTCTCTAATACCCATCCATACTCAGATATAACACATGGCGTGGTATAGATTTGGTATACGATATTCTTAGTACTTGTGAACAGCTTAAAGATGGGTGCTAAAGTTTCACCTTGATCTTATTCGATTTATCACTTGATTCTTAAAATCATTTTCAGCTAGGGTTACGGCATGGACCTTTAGCGGATTTTACGACATATAATGAATATGAAGGTGAATCAATTATTCGAGGTAGTTGGGGCCGGTTAGAGCTCGTATAACCTCGGATAATAAGGTAGGAATTCCCCGCGTCATTTACTTCTTTACAGATTGATTTGGAGCCATAATTACTTCAAAATCTATTATATTTAGCTTTAAAAAAAGTTTTCTTCACTTTTTTATTTCCATACTAACACTATGGGAGGGTCGTGTATTTATAAAACTTACAGGTTCTATGATGCCCATTGGCATACTACTTGTAAAGTAATGATTTAGTTACATTAGATAATAGCATTAATTATTGAAAAAAAAATTGTACAGAAATATACAAGGGAATAATGAATGAAGAAAAATAAGAAAGCAAAAGAAAAATAAACATCATAAAAAAAAAAAAGTCAAAACAAAAATATTGAATCTTAAACTAAACTTTAAAATATTGACAATTAACCTAAATAATATAAAATATACAATAATTTTAGAATTCAATAAAATAATACAATTCAATAATATGCTGATGCAATAATTTTGTAATTGAACTAAATACAGTAGAAATCGCTTGTAACGACACCGGTTATGAGAAACAACAGGTTGTAACGTACAAAATCTCCGGTCCCGTGAAAGGTCATGGGTAAAATCATAGGAAACCGTTCATAACGTACAACCGTTTATAATGTACAAATCGGTTATAAGAAACTTATTCCAAGATCCTTTGAACTGTTTGCTATAAGCTATTTGCTGTTATAGTGTACAGGAAGAGAGTATAACAGCAGACAAATTAATTCAAGGATTTTCCCACTTTTCAAAATCTACATTCTTGGGCAACATACAGTTTGGTTTTGCTAGCGAATAATACTGTCATTTTTGTCATCTTCTGTTTGGAAAAACCGGAATAATTTCTCGAATTGAATCGGTGCGAGCAGTGTCGCGAGTGGGATGAGAACGTCTCGTGACTGGAGACTGCCAAGAAAACGTCGAGCCATCTTCAGTATTTTTTATAAAGAAGAACAAATTTTTAATGCGGACTAGATGGGCCTGCTTTACCGTTGAGTATTCTGTAAATTTACATTCATTTAATTTAATACATTTAAATTCTGTAAACACACAAGCACACGCACACACACACACGCACACGCTCACGTATATATGCATGCATTGGATGTGATGTTCAGATATAACAACTTGTTCACTATGAGCGATTTTTCGGTTGTACGGAATACTGCTTATAACGTACAAAATTTGACGGTCCCCTGAAGTTCGTTATAACCAATTTATTCTGTAATACAATTAAATAATATGCAAAATATAAAAATATATAACCTACAAAATTATGTAACTAATAAAAAAATACACTAAAACTATTACTAAAATAAAAAATATAACACATACAATTAATATTAAGTAATATAAATAAGTCATACTTATTTGTGTCTTTGTCTTTGACCGCACCACCCTACCAACTTCTTCCTTAAGATACAATTATATTTATAATATATAAAAATAAAAGTATACAATATAAATTTAATAATAGTAAAAACTGAAATAAAAAATATGACCCAAAGAATATAACTAAAATAAAATAAAACCAAAAAAAGGAATTAAATTAAACAATATATAAAAATATTCAGCATACAATTACATATATAATATACAATAATAATGTATAAAAACAAAAATATATAATGTTATATATAATTGAATAATAGTGGCATTTAAACAAATATTAAATCAAAAGATAATTAAATAAAATGTAAAAAGAATAAATAAAGATATATAAATCTAAACCACAACAAACAAAAGATGGGAGGAGTCAAGGATTGAGTATTGTTATTGTTTTTTTGGTCATGTGGGACGAAATTAAATGAAAAATGTTCAAAATTTAAACAAAACTATGGCAAATCAAATTTGTAGGATTGAAGTAACAGTATCCATCACATTTTAGATCATATAGTAATTTAAAAAGGCATTCAAATATAAATCCAATCAGCATTAAATACATTAAATAATGAAAGAAATTTTCATCTTAAATAAATACTCAAATTCAATATTCATATTCAATACTCATTATCATTATAAGCAAATTTGTAAATCTGATGCGGCTCGCTGCTTTAGCTGAGTTGTCCTACATAGAGGACATCTTAAAAGGATATATTTTATCGATAAAGACTTTATTTTTCCTATATTTCCACCACAGACCTTTTATCAGCCGTAATGAAATCACATACGAATTCCGCTGATCTAGATGGCATCCCCGTCAAATTAATATAACTGCGTCAACTTGAAATCCTTCCAGTTCTCCTTTTCAATTATACCTTTCCCATCCAGAATTCAATATTTCCTACCTCTTTAAAAAAAACCATTGTTCATCCAATAAATAAAAATCCCTAGCCCTTCTTCTCCTGACGATTTCTGCCCGATTTCAATCCTATCCAACCTTTCAAAACTCCTAGAAAGACTAGTGCAATCACAAGTTTCCAATTTCCTAGAAGATTCCAATCAACTTGATTCTCTCCAATCTGGCTTCCGACCCGGCTATTCCACACAATCAGCCCCAATTAAAATTACCAGCGATGTTCAGGTCGCTATAGATGATAAAAAATTGAATGTTCTTGTACTCCTTGACTTCTCCAAAGATAAGCCATTCCATCCATTTTTCCAAATTAAAATCATTATCCTTCTCTTACAGTTCTGTCTCTTGGTTTCAATCTTTCCTCACTCAACGGGTCCAAGCAGTTATCATTCCAAATCAATGTTGAAGTTTACTATGAAATAGGGATTGTTTATTAGGATTTCGAGGATCCTGATTCCATTATTTGATTTGGATTTTTTATCGCGCATGCGCATTTTGATTTTCCGTTACTGTTGAAGTTTTCATCGATATAGATATCGTTTATTAGGTTTTCGAAGGTTTTGATTCAGTTTTTTTAATTGAATTGTTTATTACGCAGGCACATTTCACTTTTCCGTTACTGCCGAAGTTTTCTATGATATAGAGATGGTTTATTAGATTTTCGAGGTTTCTGATTACATTTTTTGAATTGGATACTGATCGCGCATGCGGATTTTTCTTTTCCATTACTGATTTCTTTGATATGTAATGGTAATTCGAAATAGGAAAACTTGGCAAAAAAATCAAATTCAAAAAATGGAATCAGGACCCTAATACATGATCCTTATATCGAGGAAATCTTTAGCAATAACGAAATGTGCAGGCGCGATTAAATATCCGATAAAAAATTCGAAAATAACATCCTTGAAACTTAACAAAAGATGCGTATACCAAAAAAATGTCTACTGTATTGTTAATTCGAAATGCGCATTCTCGATAAAAAAATCCATTTCAAAAATGGAATTAGAGCTCTCGAAAACCTAATAAACTATCCATATATCGAAGAAAACTTCAACAGTAACGGAAAATAAAAATGCGCATGTGAGATAAAAAAAATCCAATTCAAAAAATAAAATCAGAATCCTCGAAATCCTAATGCGCAGGCGCGATCGAAAATTCGGAAAACTAGTCCTTGAAAACCCATACTTATAATATTTAATTACGAAGGATTTAACAAACTAATAGTTAAGTAGAAAATGCAGATGTGGTCGAACAAAATTTCGGTAGTAAATTTGATATTAGCAACTTCGAAAACCTGAAATATGATCACAAAATCGATGAAATCCACCCTCCTCTCACTCAAAAAAAAAAGAAATAATGATTTGAAAATAACGAAACAATTTTTTTTTTTTTTCAAAATTCAAAAATTTTAACTCCTTGAAATAAGCACTTAATATCAATTATCTAAGAAACGAAAACAATGACGGAAGATATACTGAAATTATTTTAAGTCATTATTTTAATTAAAATAATTTTTTTTCTATAATAAAATATAATTAATTCATGCCCGGTCTGGTAACAATTGTATTCATTTATTTAATAATTATAAATACGAATATAATTACAAGTATTTGTATTTGGAAAAACACCGATTAATAAATACATTTATTTAATTACGAACACCGATTAATAAATACATTTATTTAATTACGAACACCGATTAATAAATACATTTATTTAATTACGAATAATTGTCATATGTAAATACATTTATTTAGTATTTAAATACTTTTAATTGTATTTATAACAGCTCTGATTAAAACAAATGTAATATTATTTTTTAATAATTAAAATTACAACAAGCCAGCAAGAGATTCGAAATTCATCGACCATTGGCGGAATGGCAAAGATATAAAACTCGCAAGCATGATAAAATAAACCGATTTTCTCGCTTGAAAATTGAGCCATTAAACTTAAAAATTGCAAAAACCGCTCAACGGACAACAAAGAGTGACTACAAGTTGAAGCAGGAGCGTTGGTGGAAGAAGTTGTAGTGGGGGAAATGTGGCCAACATTGTTCGTCGATTCTAGAGGCCCGTCAACATTCTTGCTAACAAATACTGATAACATTCTCTGATGTTTACCGACAGCCGATGGAAAATGTTGGCAGCTCGAAAAACTGTTGCCAGAAAATGTGGTCTGGCCAGAGACGGCAACTAGCCAACATCGTTCCCTTGCTTCTATTTTTCAAACAACCAATTTTACGTCATTTTGTTAAGTTTTTTTTATCTCTATAAAGTGAATGATATTCTGTAAATCCTCAATAGCCACTTTCCTTAAATATTTACGCGTAACAAACACAAAATTTAAGAAGAAAGCTCGAGTTCGGCAGTACGGAAGACTCTGAAGCGGTAATTAATCCCTAATTCTCAGAGGATTTAAGGCCGTTGAAACTCGTCTCTATTGACAAACACAGCATTTCGTGGGTACAGATTATTATTTACTAATTTAAAATGGTGCAGTGCTCAATTTTTGATGGTCCTATTACCAGAGAAGACAAATGTAATTTGAATTACCGTCTACAGCCGATATTCTCGCCGCGGTAAACTGGCTTAGCACCGACATAGTCCAGGATATCAAGAGCTTAAAATCTCCTTTAGAAAAATATGATGAGACTTAAGAAAATTGAGAACCACCTCGTGGGGCAAGCGAAGCATATGGAGGAACTAACCACTGAAAATAAAGTATTAAAATCCCGAGTCGGAGAGTTGGAGGTTAGACTAAATAAGGCTGATCAGGATCTCCTATACAGGTCGGTGGAGATAGGCGGCATAGCGGTCCGCGCGGGGGAGACTCCAGGGGTCCTGGCGTCCAGCGTGGGAGCAGGCCTGGGTAATAAGATCAGAGGACCTGGACATGGTGGAACGCCGCAGACCAAAAAAAGGTGACCCTCGACCCCCAACCGTCATTGGCCGTTTCGTTAGGCAGTCTGTACGGGATGAGCTTGTACAGCGAAGAAAAGAAAAGAGGGACTTCTCCACTCGGGAAATTAGCAGGAGAATGATTCTCACCGGATATACCTTGGGGAATGGGTGACTCCTACAAATTGGCGTCTGTACTGACTCGCCCGTCAGAAGAACACGGCCGGGAAAATAAATAACGTTTAATTTGCGGCCGGTGGAGTACGCTGCCGGAAGGAGGACGGTGATCTTCATCAGCGAACCCCAGGATCTCGAGATCTTCTGCTGACATCTAGGCGCCCGTCAACCCAGCAATCGCAATAGGATTATCTCACTGTCTCTGGTTCTATGTGTTACGACTACTTGTATATTTATTTATTTAGTTATTTTAATAGATTCGATTTTCTTTTTTCTCTTATTTTATTCATGTCATTTTTTTATTTTTTTTTTATCAGTGTATACATATTTTTTTTAAATTTCTTATTCACCATATATATTATAGCTACAGTATCTTCCCTCCAAATACCTTATATTTCTCTATCTCCTCTCCAGTATGTCTAGCGTCCTAACCCCATACCACGTTAATTCTCAATCCTTACCATCTCATTACGACGAATTCCTTCAGTATTTTACCCATAATTTTTACCATTCTACAGCAGTCTCCGAAACATGGTTTAATCCCCACATCCCTTCCTCTTCTGATTTTCTACCTGATTATTCCTTGATCCACCATAACCGGATTGGACAGACTGGTGGAGGTTTGGGTCTTTATGTCTATAATAGCCTGAAATCCCGAATCCTAGATACCTCATCCTCATCTGATTATCCACATATAGAATTACTTTTCGTCGAAATTTCCTGCAATGAACATTCTCTCCTATATGTTGTGGTGTATCGCCCTCCTTTGGTTCCTCTTGGCTCATCTTTTGAAACAACCCTATTCAATTATGTCCAGTTCTACAATAACATAATAATTTCCGGCAATCTTAACACTAATCTCCTTTTGGACTCCAACCATGAACTCCCAGCATTCTTCCTACAGAACTACAGACTCCTGCAATTCAAATCCTAAGTCCACTCACTGGCAATAAGATCGCGGCTTTCTGACCTCTGTACCCCCTCCCAGAGAACCAAAACATTCGAACGTTCCTTTCTTGCCCATTCCATTGTCCTCTGGAATTCTCTCCCATCTAGTATCTGTCATGCTTCTTCTCAATCCTCATTCAAATTCAACCTTTTCCAACATCTCCTCATTTCCCAAAAAAATGTTGTATAAGCAAAAAAAAATAATTTAAGGTAAACAATGGGATCAAAAGTTTATAATGTTCAAGTGGAAATTTATTTATAATTTTTATTTTTCTCTCCTTTTTACTTTTTTTCTTTTTCATTTTTTTTTTCAATACATGTACATTTTTCTTAAGAGAAGAATACATTTTTTGTTTATTTATTTGTATTACTATTGATGTTAAAACTCATGTACTTTTATTATTGTAGTTTTTAGGCCAGATGTGGTTTACTTTATATTTGTTCATGTTTGTTATTCTGACCTCGTCCCAAAATAAAGAAAGTTTTCTATCTATCAATCTATCTATCTAACTGGCGATCTTAAATTGGTCTAAATATTGTCAACATTTGTGGGTTACAGTGTTGCCAATCCTATGTGAAATTAAAAATAGCCAAATAATGATAAGCGACAACTTACCTCCTTGGGTTCTATCCCCTCCCATTTTTAATATGGACTTACTTAAATTGTCAAAAAAATAAAATTCCAAAAATACTCCATCATGAAATAAAATACACTTTGGGATTGATAAATTATTTGCCACTTCTATAATTTTGTTTTATTGAAAACTAGTTTCGAATGTTTTATAATACTGATTTATATAATTTAATATGTATAATAATACCAACTATATTTTGAATTGCTTATTTTTGAATTTTTTGTGTGTTTTTAGAACTGAAGTTGAATGTATAACATCCGAAACTAGTTTTCAATAAAACAAAATTATAGAAGTGGCAAATAATTTATCAATCCCTAATTAGATTGATCCTTCTATACCATCATGTGGGTATCAACTGAATAAAATATAATTTTGTTGCTACATTAAATCCTTACAAAAACAGTCTAGTTATCTTCACCGATGGGTCCAATACCAAATTCAACAATTTGAGCAATAGTCTACAACAGCATCTCACAAAAATGTAAACTAAATAGCCTGTGCTCCATATTTAAAGCTGAATTGACAGCTATCCTAAAGGCTCTGCAGTTAGGAATTTCAACCAGCAAACGATAAAATAGTAGTTTTCTCAGATTCTCTTAGTGCCTTCCGATTTATCAACAATCTCTACTCAGAAAAATCACTCATCAAAGAAATATACCATCTTTTCCACTTTCTAAAAACTTCAAGGAGAATAGTTGTCTCAGTATGAATACCAAGTCATATTGGTATATGGCATAACAGAAAATGAGATGGCTGATAGAGCAGCAAAGAAGCACACACGATAGACAATGCCGAAAGTTCATACCTTTCCAGCCCCAAAATTGTTCGTCCTCTTGGAGAAATCATATATCTAATTGGCAATGGTTATGGGATGAACAGACATCGAATAAAATTACCATTGGTTAAACCAAACGTATAGAAGTGGACTTCATACTTCAGACAAGTAAGGAGAGAGGAAGTGGTTATAGAGATAAAGCCTTAAAAACAGGGCAGAAAGGGAAAATGTTTTCAGAGTGTAGTGGCAGTTCTGAGCTTACTCTGAGCTGACTAGCGGACAACAGACTTTAATTACGAAGCTTAAATCAACGCATTTTCGTCGTAAAATAAGTCGCGTACCTTGAATGCTATCTTTATTATCACGACCTTTATTATCATGCTACCTTTTCAAATATTTCATTAATTATAATTTTAATTTAAACACCGTGGAGTGTAAAGAAGTTTGCCCAAATGATGTTTTTTTTTCATTTTAGATTGGCCGAGTAAAATGCGAGGAAATGTTACTACCAGATGACAACTCGCGTCATTACCACTATCTAATTATTCGCGCAGTAATGACATAAATTGTGCGGTAATGAAGCATTTTTGAATCACTATTACTTAAAATTCGTTTATTGCTCTCCTGAACTTAATCTATTTAATTCTAATTATAATTAAATCTTTTAATTGTTTATTTATTCGTACTTATGGAAAGTTGTGTCTATAAATTTATTTGAATGTGCTAATTATGAAAGCGTATTATATACGTTACACTGGCTCGGTTGCTCAAATTACCTATAAGGTTGCAAACTTTTATTTTTTTCTTGTAAGCACTCAACAACAACAATATCGATATACTTATAACTTTTTATCTAAATCTATCTGTTTTAAAAAATTTTAGCCGATTTTTATTTTTTAGAACATTCAGTCAATTGTTCTTTAAAAACTGACTTTTACTAGGTTGTTACAAAAGTCCTTATGCATTAGTATAGCTTTTTTTCCAGATTAAATATTTTAAACATTATTGAGTACTACTCTTCAAAGTAAAGTCCATTGTTTTCAACTACTTTCACACATCTTTCTGCCAGTAATTGGATTTGATGCCGGTACCACTCCTTAGGTTTTGAGGATTAGGTTTACGTATTCGTAATTATCAAAGATCCGACCTTTTAAAAAAAGAGCCATTGATCTAAACAAACCATAATCTGATGGTGCAATATCTGGGCTATTCGCAGGATGAGGCAAAACGTTTACTAATTGCAGTTCCGATTATTTTTCCTTTGTCAAACGAGAACGATGTGCAGCGGTATTGTCGTGCTGCAAAATGGTTTGGTTCCTGTTGACCAAAGCGGGGTACTTTGCACTCAAAACTGCATAAACTATGTCTAGCTGTTCACAGTAACGGTTTGAGTCCACTGGCCGACCTTCAGGAACAAGCTCAAAGTGGAAAACGGCTTCGAAGTTCCACCAAAAACAAAGCATCACTTTTTTCCCAAACCAATCTTGACGAACCTCCGGTTGTGCAGATTCACCTATTCGTACCCACTGCTTATGTTTTCTAGAGTTTTTAAAAATATCCACTTTTCGTCACTTGTGATAATTTTTTTCCAGAACCCGTCATCTTTTGGATTTTGAAGCAAAATTTTGCACATATAACTCGCTGCTGGGCTTAGGCCTCTGTCAAGTCGTTTGGGTCGGACCTTGGTCTTAAATTCCTTCCGCCCAGTTTTTTAAGATGACGAGCCACTGTGGCATTAGAAGCCCCTACTACGGCCGATAAATCACGAGTAGTAACGTGTGGATCCTGGTTCACACATTCAAGAAGAACGTCATCATCAACGACCGATGGTCCACCTGATCTGGGTTGTGCGGCAATATTTCGATGGATAATTGACTTTCCTTCTATGACACAAATTTCTTCGGCGGCTGCGTTTTATTAAAACTTTTATCTAATAAAGTCTCAAAAGACCGTGAATTACGATTTTTTCTTCTGACATTGCACGTGCGTTTTAAAAATGTAAATGACCCCATACAGCCAACTCAAGTCTCAAGGATTTAAAGGATTAGTCAAAGTAAACATTGACATAACTAGTAGGAACAAAAAGATTCATATAGGATTAATTATGAGAGTTGGAATTAAGGGTTGTATTCATGCCCAAGGGCTTTTGTAACAACTTAGTAGTAAGTTTCTAATTTTAATTCTCTTTTATGTAGATATCATTATTCAAAAAAGTTTCATGAAATCTAGTGTGTGAGGATATACAGTGTTGCTCCTTGCAATGTTTTGAATTTTTGTTCCATAATTTTTATATATATTATTTTTATAAAATTTATAAATAAAAACATTTTTGTTAGTAGTACATATAGTTCGTCTTCTGCCCAATTGCACTTATTTCCTTGCATCTAGAACTAAAAAAAAAAAAAATAGGTATAGTTAATTCAAACTGATTATCATTGCTCACACGGTCATTATCACGCTTTTGAAAATTTTAAATTTCCAGCAAGAAAAAAAATACTTTGATCTTGATTATTTGCTAAGATTAATATTATCATCAATAGAAGGTATAGGTACTTACTTTTTTTTTTTTTAAATGCAGTCAAACTTTTTTATTAACATTGCTAGTAATCTGATAATCACCCCATCTATCAGTATAAGGATATCAGTATCTCCTCGTATATAAGCATGTGAAAATTCAGAGGCCGCAAGAGATAGGTAGAGGTAGTTGGCAGTTCTTTAGCAGTCTAAGGACAGCTCTATGTGCCTGCGGTGTCAATAGAAGTATAAGAAGAAGAAAAAGAGATTCAAAGTTGGTATTGACCGGTTTTGCTAAGGAAATACGATCGTGCATAGCCTTTGTAAAAAGAGTTTCTGTGAATGTTCGTTCTATTGTTTAATTACCACGAACTTCCTGATAATTTAATATTTAGTTAGCTTTCTTTTGTTACCATTATTTTCTAACCCACGTACGCTTTTTTTCATTTTATAAAACAATCGATTATTTTCCATAAACTTTATCTATGATATTGAGGAATCCTAACAATTTCAAAAATCATAAGGAAGTATATGCTTGATAATATTCAGTTTTTAAGAAAAATACAGCATTTGACTGAATGATTACGCCAATGACTGGAAGTTGAAAATTACTTTCTTTCACGTCTACTTCTTTGCACAGTTTTTATTTATTGCATTTAGAAACCTCCCAGTTTGTTATTCAGTTAACTTTAATTAAGTTAACAGATTGTTTACATTTTCGTTATGTCTTCTTTAATTGAAATTAACACTTTGGAATTATATTTCCAAGAAAATCCTGAAGCAATGATGGATATTACATATCATCTTGATAGTATAAATGGTTGGAAACCTATTCTAAGTGAATTGAGAAAATTCAGGTTATTATTTTCAGAATAAAATTATATTTTCCAACCCTAAATTTACATATAATTTATGATGATTTCACTACTTATAACTTTTTTATTCTTTCTCTCTCCGTTTTGTTATCCTCCCTTTTATTGTTTAAGTTATTTACCATCTTCATGTTTTACTTCTCAGTTTAAGTGGATTCAGTTATTACTTTAGTTGCTGTTAATGTGTTAAATTCTAAGATATGATTTATAATATCGTCGTTTTTTGTTTAATTACCTTTAGAATGTTTGTCACAGATGTTTTTAATTCACTTTTATGTTTATCAAGAGTGACTTCTATGGCTATTTTATCAAAGATTGTACATAATTAAGTTTACCCTGCTAATTCCATATTTAGATCAGAATATCAACGTTTTATTATGTTTATGTGTAATTTTTAATAGTTCTTTTACTATTTGATTATTTTGTTAATGCTTCCATTATTGTCATAGATCTATCTGTTAATTTATAAAAATAGTATAACTGATGTGAATTACATTAACTGTCATACTCTAACACTGTCTAGGTCAACTTTAAAAATTCAATTAATATAAATATATATATATATATATATATATATATATATATATATATATATATAAGTTTATGATGTTTAAGTGGAAATTTATTTATGATTTTTATTTTTCTCTCCTTTTTACTTTTTTTTCTTTTTCATTTTTTTTTTCAATTCATGTACATTTTTCTTAAGAGAAGAATACATTTTTTGTTTATTTATTTGTATTACTATTGATGTAAAAACTCATGTACTTTTATTATTGTAGTTTTTAGGCCAGATGTGGTTTACTTTATATTTGTTCATGTTTGTTATTCTGAAGGGACCTCGTCCCAAAATAAAGAAAGTTTTCTATCTATCAATCTATCTATCTAACTGATGCTCTTAAATTGGTCTAAATATTGTCAACATTTGTGGGTTACAGTGTTGCCAATCCTATGTGAAATTAAAAATAGCCAAATAATGATAAGCGACAACTTACCTCCTTGGGTTCTATCCCCTCCCATTTTTAATATGGACTTACTTAAATTGTCAAAAAAATAAAATTCCAAAAATACTCCATCATGAAATAAAATACACTTTGGGATTGATAAATTATTTGCCACTTCTATAATTTTGTTTTATTGAAAACTAGTTTCGAATGTTTTATAATACTGATTTATATAATTTAATATGTATAATAATACCAACTATATTTTGAATTCCTTATTTTTGAATTTTTTGTGTGTTTTTAGAACTGAGGATGAATGTATAACATTCGAAACTAGTTTTCAATAAAATAAATTTATAGAAATGGCAAATAATTTTTCAATCCCTAATTAGATTGATCCTTCTATACCATCATGCGGATTTCAACTAGTTTCGACTGTTATACATCTCTCCTTTTTACTTTTTCATTTTTTTTTTCAATACATGTACATTTTTCTTAAGAGAAGAATACATTTTTTGTTTATTTATTTGTATTACTATTGATGTTAAAACTCATGTACTTTTATTATTGTAGTTTTTAGGCCAGATGTGGTTTACTTTATATTTATTCATGTTTGTTATTCTGATGGGACCTCGTCCCAAAATAAAGAAAGTTTTCTATCTATCTATCTAACTGATGCTCTTTAATTGGTCTAAATATTGTCAACATTTGTGGGTTACAGTTATGACAATAATATATATATTATTTATTATCATATTATATATATATACATATATATATATATATATATATATATATATATATATATATATATATATATATATATATATATATGGTAGTACTCTCAAGATCTGTCACTCCCTTATCAAAAGGGGGCGTGGCCTCAGTAAGGTTATAACCCCACAGGTCACCAGTTGCCCTCACCATTTTTCCCCTTTCCTCTATTTTTTGAAAAAACCGCATCTACCCTTTCTTCACAGATATAACTAAGAATGGTGTATTACTTACTACCTGTCACATTCGTATTCATTGCAATCATTAAAATTATTACTGCCTTAATTATATATTATTTAAAATTTTTAATGCTGTCGACTTTCGGAGATCTGGGGAAGTTGAAGTAATAATTCAAAGGAGTGATAATTTAAATTACGGTTAGAACCCGACCTCAACTGAAAAGGAACTTTTGGGGTTTGTTTATCTCTTGAGGAGCGTAGCGAGCGGAAATCGTCAGCTGTGATCTATTTAAAGCAGTAATAATTGAAATTACGGTATGATCCCGACCTTAACTGAAAAGGATCCGTTGCTGTTTTGTTTACTTCTTGGGCGATTTATTATTATTAATAAATAAAATTGTGTTCTTTACTGCACTAACTATGCAAAAAGCAGAGACAGTTGTGATTATCATCAGTGGGAAACGTAAAATTATGTATAATTCGTTAATTATTTACCAGGAAGAAGTGAACGTTTCAAAAAACAGGGACGAATGTATAAGGGAAAGTGGTGGGGATGTAACCTCAACATCAACAGTGTGAGGCCACGGCCCTTTAGATAAGGGAGTGACAGATCTCGAGTATTACCATATATGTATATATATATATATATATATATATATATATATATATATATAGAGAGAGAGAGAGAGAGAGAGAGAGAGAGAGAGAGATTTTCGTTTTGTTAGGTTACCTGTTAGCCTAACAATAATTTTTGTTGTTGTTGTTAGCTGCACGATGTGGTTTTCTTACTGACATATATTGCTTGTGGGATCAGAGACAGCCTGAAGGGGATCACCCAACCTCACATTGCTATGAATCATGGTTTTCATGGTGCCATGGCAGACTACCCATAACTCCACAACCGGTCTGTTTGGGACCAATTCAACAGTGTCCTTCCGATTGTATGTACATTTGGGCTTAAGGGCAGTGATATATTCTAGATCCACAGATTATGGTTGTTCAGTGTCAGCATGCCAACGAGAATATTTTTCTCTGAAGCTGACCGTCCCTGGTCCTAACCTCGAGTTGGCTATTTTACATCCTGATAAACCACGAGGCTATTCCCGATTAAAGTACTCAGGGAAGTGTCATCACTCCTATTCCCGGTGTGAGTTGCCTCCAGTAAGCAGACAGGCATTCCATACCTAGGGTAGAGTTGATTAAATGCCTGAGGAATCTCAAAACCTTTGGGTTTGTAAGCTGGTGCACTTTTGAAAGTGCAGTTGTGCTCGGCCACCTCGGCATATATATATATATATATATATATATATATTTATACAAGTATGTCTTTGTATGTATATATTGTCTTAAGTATAAATATAAATATACTTATTATGAAATATATATATATATATATATATATATATATATATATATATATATATATATATATATATATATATATATATATACACATTTATATTGAGAAAAAGACAGTTTTTACATATAAAGACATACCTGACAAGACAATGCTTCACTATTGCTGGTGACCAACTGGTTGTTGACCGAGTAAGACATGTTTCTATACCATTCCGTAGCGATTTAGTCCAAGTTGGATGAATTTGCCGGTGACAGGAAATAATTGATACCAACAGTATAGTATCTAACTGAGTAATATCGGAGTGAAATTTGGTTCGAATCAGCCCAGAGATTACCGAGATATCGCCGGATAGATAATCGGATTGACAGCACTGAGGAGCAGTCAATCTAGGACAAGCAGGCAAAATAACCGGGAACGGTATAATTTACCAAAATATTTATTCAGTTGGTGTCTGAGTGAGATTGGATTAAGCCCTAAGATCGCAAAGATATTGGCAAATAAAGGAGTAGGGAGTTAGTGCGCGCGGATACCATGTCGAGTAGGTTAAGGCGAGCACGAAGCAACACTCATATAGGTTAAGCAGGGAAATAGGGTGAGTTGAAGGCATGGAATACCACCGATCTAGCCAAGTACCCAACAGTACCTGAGTGAGATGTGGAGCCACCAAGCCCAAAGATGGAGCTGAAACAGCATACAACCACGGATCAAGCGGCATGTTATGTCAGATGGGGCAGCATTTCCTTTTCCCCTGGTCTCATCCTACATGCCGCCTCGAGAAAATATCGATGGCAGCATCACCGCAATAGAGACTGTCGTGATCTGATATCGAAATGTACTAGTTTGCTCTGACACCAATTCATGGAGCATGGTGCGAACAGACGTGAGAAGCAGGATTGTGGAGGACAGCATTGGAAGATGTCAACTGATAGTGATGAATGAACCCTCTGAACCTACCTTCATAGGAGCGAGAGGGCAAAGTTGGATAGATCTAATACTGGATTCGCCAATCATGTCGAGACGCATCACATCACGCGACACGCAACCATAACCTTCAGCGTGAAAGAAGAAGATAACCGCCAAGAAACTGATAGGGGATTCTCCACCAAATCATTGGACTGGGCGTAATCCTCCAGGACTCTTGAGGGAATACTGGCGGACAGAGATTGGGAGGAAACGGTGGCCGACATTGATGAGCTTACCATTGATGGCAGAGTGGAGATGCTGATGAGTGCCATCACTGAGACAGCGGAGAACTCTCCCTCGTAGAAGAACAAGGGCGCGCCCGGTTCTGTGGTGGACACCGGCACTCAAGAGAGAGTTCCATAGAGTGAGGCGATGGTACCTGGGGTGCAAAGAAAAGGAAACAAAGGCTGTACTCCGAGAAGAGAGTAGGCGCAAGCACTGAGCATATCGGAATGGGTTGCGACACCAGAAGAAAAGGTCATGGGACGAGTTTATAGTGGAGGAGTCAACATAGAATCCCTGGGGGATACCGTACAGAGTGACACTTTGACCAGGCAAGCACACTGAGCTCTGAGGAGCTCCTCAGCATTTTCAATCAATGCTTGAACAGGGGGCAATTCCCGAGACAGTGGAAGACCGCTGACCTGCGACTTATATACAAAGGGAGAGGTAAGAATAAGGAAGAGCCTAAGGTGTACCGACCCATATGCCCTCTTCCCTGTTATCAGTAAGGTCCTGAAACACCTAATCATCACAAGTTTACGGCCAGTCCTCCAAGCAGTGAGCCACCCACATCAATTTGGATCAACAAGAGGAAAAGGGACAGCAGACACGCTGAGCAGAGAAGTACATCTTGATAATATTATTTGACATAGCCTCAGCCTTCGATAGTGTATAGTGGCCTTTCGTACTCCAGCGGCTGCAGGAGTTGGATGCCCCTACCAACCATTATTCCCTCGTTAGTAGCTGTCTCAGTGATAGGAGGGTCAAGGTGCGTAGTTGCTTCTATGAGGTTGAGAGAAGGATTGATAGAGGCTGTCCGCAGCCTGTGGAAACTAGTGGTTGATCAGTTATTAGGAGAACCGGCATGGGGAGGGATTTCTGGGGATGGCTTATGTCGACGATATAGCGGTTATAAGTTCCATGAACAGCAGAGCCAGGCTGATCGGAGATATGGAGAGATGTGCCAGTACGGTAGTGGAATGGTGTGAGATGCGAAAGCTAAGCATGGCTGTTGCCAAGACCCAGGCAATGTTGCTGAGAGGCTCGGCAGATAGGGCTCACCCTATCAGCCGGAACATAGGAGAACGGGTCCACCTCGGTGATGAGATGACATACCTTGGGGTGAAATTCAAGAAGAGATTTGATGTAACTCCACCCCTCGGGTATCTCAGAGATAGGGTGATCTGCTCACTGAAAGGACTGTTGAAAATAGGGAGTGCATTCTGGGGCCTGAGGTACCCAGCTACTAGAACCATCTATAAGGGAGTCATGCTGGGCATCCTGAGGTATGCTTCCCCTGTTTGGAGTCATCTCCAACATCTCCAGTTATCTCACACAAACACTGGAGAAGAACCTGGCAACCATCCAGAGACTGGCACTGCTGTGGGCCACCAAGGCATACAGAACCGTGTCGCTCGAGGTGGTGCTGGTTTTGGCTGGAAAGATGTCCTTGGATCTCATCCTGCGAGAGGACACCATCAAATTCGATGTTAAGAGAAAAGGGCTTGATGCACTTCTGGAGAGACTGCAGCAGAGGTTAGGTAAGAAGCCTGGGGGGTGGAAGAAGGTGGTGAGGGAGAACTCAATGGATGAGTGAAACAGATGGTGGGTTACTTGTGAAAAGGGTGCAACCCTTAAGAAGTTTTTTTCTACCATCTAATCCAGACTAGTGACAAAGTGGTTCCATCCCAATTACTGGTCCTCACAGATTCTGATAGGCAATGGGTGTTTCCGGGAGAAGGTGCGGAAGCATGGCAAGAATATCGATCCCAGGTGCCCCACCTGCGTTGTGCCTAATACAGCCGAGCACGCAATAATATCCTGTGCCGCCATGGATGTGCATCGAGCCTGGCTATCCAGGAAAACCGGACTGTATGCCTTTGATGAGGCTGATTTACCGAGGTTAGGAGAGGAGGGGAATTACCCCTTCTTCATGGAATATATAGGTAGATGGAGAAAGGTCATGGGTCCCACACATACCACTCTTGGTAGGGACCATCCACCCAAAGGGCCATTCCGTCTCTAGCTCGAACCTCCTTCTTCCACCATCTCCCAAGAACTCTCTTCACTCTTCCACTTTCTCCCCAGAACTACCTTCACTCTTCCACTTTCTCCCCAGAACTACCTTCACTCTTCCACTTTCTCCCCAGAACTCCCCTTATTTCTCTTTTCTCTGTCTCTTATACTCTTTTCCCCTACTCCTTCTTGAAAAGCTGCATTTTGTCCCCACTCTCCTTTTGGGCCATCTCATTGGTTAGCGTTATAAGATTTTTTGGAAATGTTTGTCCTATTTTCTCTATTGTTCGTATTGACCTTGGTCGGCATGCTTATTACACCTTGTCGACCGGGCCTATCTCTAGTTTTATGGTGCTCTTACTTTCGCTTATCTTAAGCGGTCCGCTCTAACTGACCCGGGTTTCAACAGGTATCCACTTGCTTTCCTTTGTTTGAAAATGAAATTTATTTATGTTAATATTGACTGAACCAGGAGGCATCATTATTTAATTTATCCATATTTTAATTACTATTATTTAATCTTAATAATTTCCTTCAACCCCAGTATTCTCAATACATTGCAAAATATATATATATATATATATATATATATATATATATATATATATATATATATATATATATATATTTCTGTTTATTCTGATTAAATAGTTTATTAGTGTTGAGTCCTAAAAATATTTTATTATATATAGATATATAATACCTTCTAAGTTGAGTAATTGTTCCCTCCAACAACGAGTGCCTTTGCTGGGTAAGGTCCAGGTCATATAGGTCATGAGCTCTTTGTGGGCTTGTGTATCCCTTAAGCGAGCAAAGGTTGATAATTGTGATCTACATAAAGCTATAGTAATGCCAGAAATCTATCAAAATGAAGCACCATTTATTGTTGAAAATTGTTAACATTATTAATAGTTTTATTTTGTTTAAATATAAATTGTGAAATTGAAATCAGGGCGAATACATACTTTATTATCTTTTCTTGAAAATAAGGCCAACTGCCGGTATTCATATTTATATAAATATTTAAATTAATAGAAATATTTATGATGTTGGATTGTTTCAGAATATTGGCACTTATAGCAAAACGTACTTACGTATTAAGCTGTCGGCCATATGTTGTTTGTTTCACTTATAACCTATACTTTAACCTTTCTTATCAGTTCTCTGTTTTGTTCATTAATATAATTTGTGTATTAATAAGTTCTGTGATATTTTTCTCCTGGAATTTTGACAAATAATTATCAACATTTGGGAATTACCTTCTATGGAAGAAAACGCAGTAAGTATTTTTAAAGTTTATAAATAAATAAATAAATTAAATAAATAAATTAAATTAAATAAATTAAATAAATAAATAAATTTCCCTGACCTCAATTGTAAAGGATCCATTGGAAATTTGTTTATCTTTTTAGTGGGTGAAAGTCGACAACTGTGATCTAATTGAAGCAGTAATACTTTTAATGATCCCAATGAATACAAATTTTTGACACCGCCACATAAATTCAAAGTTTGGGGATTTTTCAATTTTTTTTTTTTTTTAAAGCTGTTTTATTAATGAAATGTAATTAAAATTGATTAACCCTGTCATATAAATTCTTATAAATAAGAAGAAGATCGACGTTATCAGTTTTAGGTTATGACCGAAAACAACAGAATATATGGTCTACACTCAGTACAAAAGTACCTAACAAAATTGCTTAATCTTTTACAATATTCTAAATTCTATAACACAATCAATTTAATTTACTATTTATCCGTTACTCCATTTGTTCAATTTTCTTTTAGAATTCCTGTGCATGTGAACCAATATTTGTTAGAAAGAGCGAAGTCACCATCAACCTTTTTAATCAATGAACTAATTATGCGTTCATGTACAGTTAATGATTTCAAAGAGATTCTGAAAAAATGTAATTTGTTGGATACCTTGGCGTTTTTGGAAGAAAATGGTAAATACATTTCTTATCTAAAATATCAACTTGTGATGTTTTCCCTTTAGAACTTATTTTCAGTTTAAATTATTAAAGTAAATACATAATTAATTTTTTTTCGTAGGAGGGTCTTGGTTGGGGGTGCGGTCAATAAATAAACACACAAATAAAAAAACTTATTATAATGTGTGTCGACATTTTGGCTTAAGTTTTAGGACATCATGATGACCTAAAATGATGATAAAGGCCTAAAACTTAAACCAAAACGTCGGCACCCATTATAATATGTTTTTTTATTTGTGTGTTTATTTATTGACCACATCCCCAACCAAGATTCTCCTACGTACATTTTCTACAGTCAACCATACTCTCAACATAATTAATTTTTTTATTTCATTTTTTTTTTTTGTGCTAAACTTAGAATAAGCTTTTTCACACATATTTTTGATTTCATGTACCATGGTTATTTATGCTACAAAGTATATGAATCTCTATGCATGATTTTGTTTGTGCATATTCATGAATTAAAGCGTGGAAATGCAAAAGTGTCTTAAGTGCCTTCAGTAAAATTTTTCAGAATTCAAGTTTCAACTTGAATTATATTAAAGCACTTTAATTAAAAAGAAACATTTTTTTCTGATCACCGGTTTGCATAAGTAATAAAATCAGGTTTATAATTAATTAATTATTAACATGGTACATAAACCTGCAATCTGCAAAAAAAAAGAAAAAATTATGATTTCAATTTTGCTGAAGGCACTTAAATCCTTTTGCGTCTTTGCACTTCAATTTATAACTACTAAATATATAAAATACTAAAATACCGTCACCTCTTCCGATTTATTCAGCTACTTAATAAGCACTACACTCAGTTTTTGATATTTTCAGCAAACCATCTATAAGCAATGGATTACAAAATAATTATATGTTAGATCTCATAAGGTAGTAGCTTACA
Source organism: Rhaphigaster nebulosa (assembly GCA_948150685.1). Taxonomy (NCBI): domain Eukaryota; kingdom Metazoa; phylum Arthropoda; class Insecta; order Hemiptera; family Pentatomidae; genus Rhaphigaster; species Rhaphigaster nebulosa. The sequence continues at coordinate 138,200,047 of OX411307.1, forward strand.
TGGCTTGGCCATTTTTATAATGAATTCTTGAAAATTTCTTGAAACAATATTGACAAGGAAATGCTATGTTTCTGGCAATCTGCTTTTCTAAGGCAGGTGGGGGTTCCAGAAGCCGCATTTACTTAATTTATTTATGTAATACATACTGTATTTTGTATCGGTTCCGGAAGGGAACTGATATATTTTGACTTGATTATTTAGTTACACTAACTTAAAAGGCTAGAGACCACAGACCCCCCCCCCCCCTGCTACGGTCATTAGGTTTGGATATTATAAATACCATTGGAGATCCTTTCCAAGGGTGTCGCGTTTACCAATTCACTTAACTATATTATATGATGGCATGCAGGGTAAATATAATAATAGATTTTGACATAAGATCTTACTTTATTTAAGATACGTTATTAATTAAACTGATGGTTAATAATTTACAAACTGAATTGAGTATAAAAAACCATTATAAAAATTCATTATAATTTGACTATGAAAAAATTCCTTATAAAAAAACCATTGACTATAATTTATGTATTTGAGAATACTGGGTCTAACTTGCTTATTTAAAATCTTACTATGGTGCCACATAATATTAAACAAAACGTACCCAATGAATGTAAGGGACTATGATTTCGTGATTTAAGGGATTTATTGTTGCCTTCGTCGTCTCGGGTACTTTCTGCTTTGCCGCTTGATGGTCTGATTGTCTCCTCGCCGCGGTCTTCTGCTCTGCCTGCCAGACTCACTGACTGCGTCTGGGATGGACTGCTCAGCTGGACCCTCTGCTTATACATTCCGAACTTCACCTTCCTGTTTCAACTTCCTGCTCTAACCAACTCTACTTCCGTGTCGGCTGCCCGTTCTCTCTCTTTCCCGTTCTTTATCTTGAAAAATCTATTTTTCATAAATCTGGCCCCCACTCTCCTTTTGGACCTTCCTATTGGTGGATCCTTTAAGAATAGGGGAGTGTCCTTTCCTTCGGCATCGAGTCCGTTGAAAAATAAATTTCTATTGCTTCTCCTTGGGGGAAGTTTTTATGGAGAGCCCCTGCCATATGTTTACGATTCCTTATCTTTTTGACTGGTTAAGCTCGTAAGCCCGGGTCTCTCCAGTCGACCTTTGCAGGTAAAAAAATTCCATGCTCGATGTTTCTTTGTTCGAAAGGGAAACCTATTTATGTCAATATTGAATAAATTACGTGGCAACTACTTAAATTATCCATTATTTAATTACTATTATTTAGTCGGAAATATTTCCTTCCATCCCTGTATTCTCAATACATAGCACAAAGAAGACAAGTAGTTAGGACAGAAAACTGCTTGGCATCATCACCCTGTTGGGAAAGAAGAGAAACAAACAACTGGACTTGTGAAGTAACTGGCTAAGGATCTTGCTGGTGCAAATCGGACGATTCTAAAAGGCACCAAGAAGACAGTAAAAGAAGAACTGTCTTCTCTGTCAGTTTATATTGTTTCATGAATTTCTTGATGTATTGCTTTCTCAATATTATTGTTTCTGTAAAGGTATAAAGACCTAATGGTGTTGTATAGAACCGACTACATTTTTGCTTAGACTAATGAAATTTGCTATCCGTGAAATACTTTGCATTAAATGCATTTGCTCAAAGCTATGTTTAATGGTTCTATATTGTTACACAATATTATAGATATTTCCTATTAGCTGAGCTGTCTTGTAATGAAACTTGATTTTTTATGTGTTTTTTTCTAATTTAGATTGTTGAGCATTTATATTATATCTTTCTATTAATGCAGAACCACCAAAAATAATCATTCAGCCTGGAGAAGATTATGAAAAAGTATTTGTATTTTTTGGTGAAGATTTGAGGTTGGAGTGCATTGCCACTGGCATTCCTCCCCCTACCTATCAATGGTTTTGTGACAATGTTCCACTTCCCAATTGTAATTCATCAGTGGTGATTATGCCTGATTTCAGGTATTTAATAAAATATTTAATGTTTTTATACTATCTTTGGGTAAAGAATAATTTTACTATTGTATCTAAACTTTCCTTTTTAATAATGTCCAGCCATTACTTGCCTTGGTAAATTTTTTAAAATTCTAGCCTTATTTTTCTTAATGTTTTTGTGTCCTAATTCATTTGTTTGTTTTCTTTGTTATTAATGTTTTAGAGAAAACACTGAAGGAGAATACTTTTGTGTTGTTACACAATGCACAAAAGACTGTACAATTGAAGTTAGATCAAATATTGTAATTTGTACCCTTCTGGATTCACTGCCTGAGTTTGTCCAAAATTTGCAACCAAAACTTGTAGTCCCATTTGGTGCTGAAATCAAATTAGAAGTAGAAATATACTGTCGATCTAAGCATAAAATTGAATGGATAAAACAAAATCAAATTCTTGAAGGAAAAAATGACTCTGTCTTGGTTGTAAGTACTTTTATATATATTTATTATATATATATATATATCTTTTTTTTTTTTTTTTTTTTTCGGCTCTACAGACCTTGTAGATCTTTGGTGGCCTGAACTAACCTTCTCCATCTCTGCCTATCTTGGGCTACTGCGTTCCAGTTTGCTGCTTGCAGCTCTGCCGCATCTTTGTTGAATCTTATCTATCCATCAGGTTTTTGGCCTCCCAAGTGGTCTCTTGCCAACAATTGTGCCATTCATTGTTGTGAAGAGGCGTCATGATGGATTGTTTTGAGCTACATGCCCCACCTATCTTAACCTCCTTGCCTTCATATCATGAGATGACCAGATTCTCTAAGCAATTTTTTATTAGTCTCTCCTCTCTCTGAGTTTAGATTCTGATACCATATCGCTCTGGTTATCGTGTGGAGAACTTTCCTTTCAAATCTCCCGATTCTGCTTTCTAGGGTGCCGATTAGAGCCCAGTCCTCACTGCCATATATCAGAACTGGCTTTATCACGGCATTGCACACCCTTAATTTGAGATTTCTAGAGATCTCCATGCCTCAGACCTATTCTAATTTCAAAGCTTTCTGACCCATCTCCTTGTATCAGGACTCTGCATTTAGGATTGTTTGTTCACGCCTTCATCAGTCTCACCAATTTCCCTAGAATACCCAGCTCAGTCATGATCTTCCAGAGATAGTTTCTGTCTAAAGAATCATAGGTTGCTTTAAAATTGACAAATAGGGCATGCACATCCTCTTCTACTTCCCATCGTTTTTTGAGTGCCTGTTTTAGGATGAAGATCTAGTCTAGCTTGCTCCTTCCTCTTGCTCCTTCTGAATCCTGCTTGGTTGTCACCTATTATATTTTCATAATAGAGATATTTATCCGGTTTCGCAGGATATTGGTCATTATCTTATAGGCAACCGGAAGAAATGCTATGTCTCTGTATTTACCCCATTCATACATGGAACCTTTCTTTTGGATAGGGCATATCAGGCCTGTGTTCCAAGCTTCTGGCATCCTTTCCTCCTTCCATATTTTCTGGATTAGTTCTAATAGCTTGGCTGAGATGTTTTCCCCCATCTTTAAACAGCTCTGATTGTAGGCTGTCCAAACCTGAGGCCTTTCTTCTTTTAAGCCTATTGATAGCTATTTCCACCTCCAGAATATCTAGATTTTCAACCTCTTATGGGTCGAAGTCTTCCGCGGTCCTTGTCTTTTGGTTGAGAAGCTACTGCAAATGTTCTTTCCAGATGCTTGATGCCTTTTCTTTTGATGCCGTCAATTCACCATCTTTTCCTCGCATTTGTGGGTTTCTCGCTTTATATCCTATCCTTTCCTTCCTGATGTCTGCATAGACAACTGGTCTTCAATATTTTGCTGTATTTCTTTGAGGAATTCTCTTTTGGCTGTTCTCATTATCTTGTTTATCTTTGTCCTGGCAGCGGCTATATTTATATTCATATAAATATATATATTTGTATTTATATACACATACATAAATCTCGGTATGGTTGCTTAAAATTTACTTATTTTAACACTTGTGACTTTCTAAGGACTTGTGATTTTTACATTTATTCAGCCTGTGTGTTTTAAACATTTTTTTTTTTTAATTTATTAGGCTTAATAAAATCTTAGAGGGCCTTATCTAAGTAATTCATTATGATTCATTAAAATCAAAGGTTTTTTTGGGGGGTTTCTATTTATATTTTAAATCTGAAAATTTTGTCTTGACTATAGGGCCTTCAATTATTTCTAATACAACACTAATATTGGCTTTCAGGCATCTTTTATTAATTATAAAAATTGATTGTTTTGAATTTTAATGTTACAGTTTCAAAATATAGATGCCAAAATGAATGTTGCAGTTATACCTCATGTGTGGTTGCTAAAAATTATAAAACAAGATAGCTGCAGCTATGTTGATTCTATGTTTTCTATTTTAAGACTTTTTTTTTCTGTTATGTTATGAAGCACATACTCGCAGATATGGTTAATGATTCTACATGATTACACAATTATGTATGCATTTCCTAATAATTGAGCATGTTAATAATAGCATATACTAGTAAATGTAGTAGTTTGTTGAATGTTGTTCCACTAGTTCCAGAATTTGTATTAAATTTTTTAAGGGCAAGCATCTCCTTGCCTAATTCCTTTGTTTGAGGAGAACTCACTGTAAAACTGTCTAAATGTTGATGATACTTATAGTATCATCTATTGTCATCTTTATTAGCTTGATAATCTAGTAATAGGTTCTCTTTATGCTGTCATATGCTCACTTAAAGCCAATAAACAGTTAATGTGTCATCATTCAATACTGAGATATTTTTCCTAAATCATCCCGAGGCTCTAGGTCCGGTGAGTGGTTAATTTTCCTTTCCTGAAACCAGCTTGATATTTTCCAATTTCTCTTCCACTGAGTGGCAGTAGTTTGACAAACAACACATTGGAAAGCTCCTTATACATACATTGAAGGAGCATAATTCTGGCAATCCAGAGTATCACCCTTCTTTAGTAAAGGGTAGATCACCCCCTTCTTCCACTGTTCTAGAATCAATTCTTCTGTTCATATGGAAAGGATTAAATCATATAGCTCTTTATTCAGGAGTTCATCTTAACATCACAGGACTACATCACTTAAGAAGTTCCGCAGGTATAACATCTACTCTGGGGTTTTTATTGTTATTGCTTTATTGTCCTTAATTTCTTAGAGGTCAATGACCCTCTCATCTGAGATAAAAAGCACCCCTTTCTGTTAGGCCCGTCTTATTTTCAACAGCCCCCAGGTTCAACTCTTGGTAATAATGCTGTGCCCATCTGTCCAATATATCATTCTTTCCAATAAGAAGAGCTCTGTCTTCTCTCCTACAATATTTGACTTTTGCTTTTCACTCTTCTATAGAAGCTCCTTATTTCTTTCAAGTTCTTGGGTGTTTGTGTCTTTCCCAAGCTCTTTTCAAGAATAAGTGGTTTAGGAAAAATTATTACTGTCTTCTGTGAGGTATTTTCAGATCTATTTTCTTATACGGGAAGAAGGAGTCGAATATTAAAATAGACTATTTTAGCGTTTATTCTAATGTCCCTCTACTCGCTAACATAGTCTGTTCCGATTTAATAACAAGACAGGATATATCGAAGCCTGTATCAATGTTAAAACCGACTATTTTTGTTATAAGGACCTCTCGAAGGACCTCTATCCTCGCCAAAACTAGTATTATTTGTAGAGCATTACAATATATGTATAAATTTCCCCTTCCTCCTCCCCCTTACCCGACCCACCCTTCCTTGCGCGATTCCTAATAGGCTTTCCGGGCCTAATAGCTTCAACGGGTATGAACTCGGAGATTGTTAAAAACAGCGGCTTTTCGTAGCGGACGAAACAGATGGCGAAACATTTATGGCATTTATGTAATGAATTAATTGTTAATTCTTGATAATTTTTCAGCTCAAGAATATAAAGAAATCAGATGCTGGTAAATATAGATGTGTTGCAAAAAATTCAGCTGGAGAAGTGTATTCTGATGAGTGCCAAGTATTAGTAAGTTTATTGCTTTACTCTTATGACATTAAATCCTCATTTTATCTAAAAAATAGTCATTGGCTTAGTCATGCTTTAATTGATTTTATTTAGTGTTTATACTTTTTTTAGATTGGTTGCTTAATATTTAATATACTATTCTGTCATTAATTTCCTTTAATTATCACGAAAATGATAGATCTATTAGAATTAAGCTCATATTATTTTTTTAGGGAAATTCTTTTAAGGATTTTATGAGTGTATACCTAATCATGTAATTCGGTATAATATAATATTCCATAATATAATCCAACCCCTTCTATAATTGCTGCTATTTGTCAATACAAATTAGTGCGTAAATATGATTTAGAATAGTGAAGTAGGAAAAAATAAAATAAGTACTTTTGATATTGAACATTTGTTAAAATAATGCATCAATCACTTTTTTAACTACAAAAGTTCGATTTTGACAAATAACACACTTTTACTTCTGTTTTGAAAAACATTATTGGCTGACTTTTTCAGTCTCAAACAATCAAAATTATTTTGAATATATGAAAAACAATTTGATAATTATATGTAATAATAGATCATCGTTAAATAACAAAACCTTAAGTATTTCCTATAAAATTGATTAGCACACTCAGGTATAAGCCTCAAGAGTTTTCCAGTATGGTAGGTATTTTCAATAAAATGTCAACACTCTCTGAATATGCTTCAGAATTTGTGTTTTAACAATAAAATAATAATAATGTCGATTGATGCACTGGAAAATATAAATTCCTCTTTTTCTTGTTTATAGGCACACAACCTATTTCTAGGTCATTGCCTCCTGTCGCTAATTAAATGTGACTATTGGTGCTAGCTCTAGACTCTGAGAAACCTTCTTAAGATCTTCTCTCCTTTCTACTATTCTCTTTTATCCAATATATTTTGGCCTTCCTCATGAATGCTTTTATTGTATGCTAATTCATTCTTTTAACAAATCTAGAACAAACACCTTTTACGATTTAACCTCAAGGCTGAGTAAATACTATGAGTAATGCATGCCTCTGTTGAAAGTTTCCGTATTTAGCTTTCATAAATTTTGAAAAATAATAGAAGTCAGGACAACCTAAATAGTTAAAATAAGTAACATTTTCCAGAAACAAATATATTTATACAATGAAAAAAAAAAAAAATCAATCTGTCTTCTGTTACAGGAATCCTTCTTTTAATATTGGCATTTTATACTAATATTGATTATAATATAATATAATGGATATATTATATAATCATGATATATAATATAATGAATATTTTGATATTGAAAAAAAAAAAATCAATGTATCTTCTGTTATAGGAATCTTTTTTTTCTTCTTCTTTTTTTTTAGTATTGGTGTTTTATATTAATATTGGAATTGCTGTAACAGATTTTTTTTTTTTTTATATGAATATTTGTCTCTAGAAAATTTTACTTATTTTCCACTTTATTATTATTATTATTATTATTTTTTTAAAGGTGATTTATTACCTTATAGTTAAGGGGAGAACATATCTTAAAATTTGTTTTTAGCATTGAAAATTATTTATATTTGAAATATGTGCCCCATACGCTTGATAGTACTGGAGTGTCTCATAACTAGAGCCCGGATTTCGTGCAGTAAAAAAATTGTAAAACGTGCAATAAAAAAATGAAATCCTGCATTTACGTCCTTTATGCTTAAAAAACAAAAAAAATCTACATATTTTTTTTTCACAAATTACTATTTTCTTAATAAATTAGATTGGCTGGAGCATTATTATGTCAAATATGAAAACCTCATGAGCTCTTATTTGGGTATTTTTTGCTAATTTTCGCACGATCATACGTGATTCTATGGTAATGTGCTTAAGTGTTTTTTATTGCCAACTGATAAATTTTTTAATAACGTATTGCATGGTCAAGTGAGACAATCCCAAATTTCTGCCAATATATCGATAACTCAATCCTTGTCAAAAAAGTTGAACCATCTCTCTTTGCCAGTAGACCTTAACTGTTTGGATTTACGATCGATTTTGAAGGATTGTCTTTCAATTCTGATGATTTTTCCAATTTTGGATTTATATAAGATATAATTAATTAGATGAAAACCATGAGCAGATAACTAACTAACTAGTTAATATCACAACTGTTACAGCATGAATAATTTTTTTGCTCGACCAATTTCCGATATTTGTTTTTAATTAGATTGTATGGATTTTTAATTCCCTTCACTCATAAAAATTTATGCGGGATATTATTCGTTATCATATCCACTAATTAATTTTTTTCAATAAATTATTGAATCTATTTTGTCCGAAAAACTGTGTGTACGCATAAATAATTATTTTGCCAACTGTAGATTGAGTGTAGCACTGTAGAACATAAAAGGAAGTGAATGGATTAGTAAGAATTAACTGGTTTTCCATGAATCTAAAAAGAGCAAAACAAACTTTCAGTTTCAGTTCCAGAATTTTCCCAAAAATTGAATTATATTTAATGTGTTATAAACAGTAACGTATTACTCAGTGAATCTGTCCTATGTAATTTTGGTTCAATGTTTATATTTTCAAGTAATTTACAAATTTTTTTTTTTTAATTACGGCTAAATGTGCAATTTAATGCAGTAAAAACATTAAATATGCAATTTACCCAAAATTGTTTAAAATGTGCAATTTCGTGCAAAATAAAACTTACTCACTTAATCCAGGGTGCCTTAATTCGTGTAAATAACTTGTCCCCGATCGATTTCCAGCTACCGAAAAAAAAAGTGCAATTGCACGCGAATCCGGGCTCTACTCATAGCCATTGAAATTAAGGATGTTACAGTAATGGATAAAAATATAAAAAATAGGCAGAACTTTTATTGTTACTATAAACTTTGAGCCATATCCGGCCCAATTAGGGGATTATAAAATATTAAGCTTTAAAAATTACATTTAACTTAGGTATTTTAGGTATTGTGATTTATAGTCCAGTCAAATTACGTTGTTTTACTGCTATAAATCATGTAGTTCCAAAAAATTCAGGAATGTGTAGGGGAAGATTCCTGAACAACGCCTAAGAAATTCCCATCGAACTGCGGGGGCTGGGGGGGAGGCTCAAAGGTCCCTTTTTCAGTTTTTGGTGCATATCTTGAAAACAGTTTACTGCACAGAAACTTTTATGGTTTACAAAATTAAAGCTTATTAAATTTCCTACAAAATGGTATGTTAATATTTATCTCTTTGTGTTATTGTCTCTGAGATATGGGGCAGCAAAAATTGAAAATTTGCAGAAAAATGTTTAACACCTCACATTTTTCTTCAAACATTTCCTTCCAACTTTTTTTCCTTGCATTTTACGGGAAACTTGTGGGAAAAGGAGTTATAGAACATCAAACTTCCTTAGAGAATACATTTACTTTTGCTAATTTCTCTTCAAGCAGTCAAAAGTTAAAATGCCTTGAATTTCAGGATCCATTTCATGATTCCGCTAGTAAACTACTCATCATTTTATATTCAAGTTCTTTAACACTATGTATCTCATTATTAATTGTTTATGGAAACATAAATGGTATTTAATGCCCTTATAACTAACAATATATATATATATATATATATATATATATATATATATATATATATATATATATATATATATATGGTTCGAGAGATCCATTTCCAAACCACTGTTGAACCTATGGAAAAACTCTGCATGAGTGATGTAGAGCAGCATCTTTTGTAGTTGGCAATGAAGACAGTTCGCTTTCATCTTGGTTGATGATTTGATGAAGCGCATGTACCTATGAATAGAATAGAATAGAATATTTCATTATAAAACAGCATGCTTTAATGGAATTAGTTCATGCAAACTAAAATAAAATGCACCTGTGATGATTGAGGTCCTGCTCGTAGGATGGGGCCTGATACATTAGTAGGAACATATGTTCCCCAGCTTCAGCAATGTCTCCTGCCGTGGATGTGGAGTCATATTACACTTCAGCAATGTTTTTGGTTTTGGTAGGATACCACTGGAAACATTTTACTGTGGTTGCTTTACTTTTCCTAAATCACAGAGGTGGTATCACATCCAGTGAAGGCATGGATAAAGAGAATGTACTGGCTGAAGTTGTTGGGACGAGTACAACCTGTCTTCTCTGTTGCCTTGTCCAGGCTTCATGAATATCACATTCCTGTATCATGGTGTAAGTGTCACGAGTAAGACAAGCAGGTCGATTTCTTCGCCTACCACCACCACCATCGTCGAATGAGAAGTATTTTCTAACCCACAACTACAATGTTGCAGTCAGCATCTCCTTTGGCTATGATGAACTGTATGCTATTTGCATTCAGTGCCTGCCTGCGCTAACATACTAATCAGCTTGGTTTTGTTAATTTTGTTGGTAAGTTTTCCTGCTGAACAGTTACCACCATGCATCTCATCCATCTCATCAAAGTGTATATCCACTGATGTTTTACTTGATGCTCTCCGATGTTGTTTGGCTCTTTTTGTGGAATTGGTATCTTCGTAACTATCAAAAACCACAGCAGAGCTGTATCCGTGATGGGTGATGACATGAGGCACATATTTATTGCATAAGAAGGCGAACTTGGTGTTGTTGTTCTGGTTTACCCTATGAAGGAGGAAGCTGCCATCGATTACTGTGAAACTGTCCTTCAGGCTGACTTTTTGATTACAGGAAGAAAAGGCATCGCAGAGAACTGACTTTTTTGTTTTCCTCATCCCTTCATCAAAAATAGTCACAGAGTATGGGGCGAACTCATACTTCAATAGCTCTCTACAACCCCCTCAGTTTTTTTGGTAATTATGGTTCTCTGGAAAATTATTAAAGACTCGACCACCATTAATTTGTTTTGTTTTTTGTATCTAGTGTCAGTTATAAACGATAGGCACAGTTGGAACTATGTACACATTTCATATTTATTTAATGTAATACATTAGTTTTAAGTAAACAATAAACCAGTGCTATGTTGCAAAATGTTATATAAATTTTTTCTGAAAAAGAAGTTTTTCATATTCAGGAGTCTTATCTGTTGATGTTTAAAAGGTAGCAAAATTTTGTAAGTCTGCCTCTTTTAGTTTATGAGAAAAAAAGGTGGACAATAGTAATAAGTCGAAAACCACAGAATTGCATGCTGGCAAAATGTTATAAGTTAAGTTTTTACATGTTTCACTTGCAGTCGTATATAATAAGCTGGCATAACCTTATCATGGTGATAATACAATGGTAAGGGAATATATTTCGATTAAAATTAATGATTAAATAGAGTTGATTCAATTAGATAAATTAATATTGCCAATCTAAAATATGGAACTGATCTTAGCAAGTCTTGGGAGTACCTGATGCCTAAAAGTTCCAGGCAGCATCGTTGAAAGGACCATAATAAAACAGTCTAAAGGCCGACGGGAATTTGCTCCATAAAATCAGGTTTCCCTTATCTCGTTAAATAAAAAAATGTAAAATAGTATTTTGTGTTCTATTAATTTAATCAATAAACCATTCAACTAAATAAGTCTCCTTTCTAAACCCTTATAAAATATTATTCTACAGCATGAACATGAAAAAACAGAAGATGGCAAAATGCCGTAAGTCGGACAGCTATTATTAATTAGGTTATAGCAATTTTTCTATGTAAAATGACTATAAGTATTAATCAACTACTGGTCTAAAACAACTTCGTGATTTTTCATGACATGTTAAATTTTAAAATTGCTGTCCTTTAAAATTAGACTAACATTTTGCCATCTGACCACAGAAATGACATAAAAAGTTCACACTTCATACATATTCCTTCATTCATATGCATTTCTGCTTTCATACATAAATGTGTGTGTATATATATGAGGACCTTGAGTCTCTATAATATTTATTTAGAGATATTAATTTATTAGATTATCTTTATTCATACATATTAATTTATGGTATTTGTTTGTTATAGAAATATTTACTGCAATTCTCTGGGATGAAAGAGGAATATTATTAATAATTTATGTGTATATTCCTATCTAATATCATAAAATAATTAAACAATGGCTTGGATGATTCAGCAAAATTTTGTGTTCATTTTTCCTTGTGAAATTTTAATTAAAAAATTTTATTACAAAAATTATTTCTTATGTTTTAGGTGATGCTTGAAAAAAGAAGACAAAAAGGTATATAGACCATGAAACTTCATTAATTTTTTTTTTCAATTTCATACTCTCTTGAAGATAAATTATGTTATTTTGTCATACTTGAAAAAACAGTGATAAAAAAAGTGTAAACCTGTAGAATTTCATTTGTCAGAAATTCATTTTCAATCTTTTATAATTATGGTTAATAGATATTATGGTAGAGGGTAATTGTTGTATGTGTCTGCCAATGGATCTTCTCATTATTGGAGACTAGCCTTTTTTTGATTTGACTTAATATTAAAATGGATTGTTTACTAATTTTCTTTGTTTTTTTTTAAAAGAGTGTTTAATCTCAATATGTTATCCTTCATATCATAAACAATTTGGAAATTCTAAATTTTGCCTGCTAAAATTGGCTTGTAGTTTGAGAATCACCCATGTGTGTGTGTGCGTGTGCGTGCGTTTGTGTGTGTGTGCGTTGGCGGGCGCGCGCATTTATGATGATATTTGGTAATAGAATGAAAATAAAAATATCTCTTATGCAATAAGAATGATATATTATTAACAAAAAAAGTTCAATTGGTTCTTTAGTCTAGTCGAAATTACAAATATGAAATAAAAAATTAAACAATACAAATTAATTTATGGCTTGCTTATTTTGTTATTTAAATTATTTAAACACTTTTTCTCTTAACAGCTTAAAATTTCGCAATTGTTTTAGGTGAATTTAAATATTAGAACTAAAAGCTTATTTTCTACCAAACGATAGTTAGTACCCTAATCATTTAACAAAAAAAGCTATTTGACTGGGTCTTAATGTAGTATATTATTAGGTTTAAATATACATATCAGTGTTTTATTGGAAAATATTACAATATTCCACTTATGGGCAATAATTAATAGCCCTAACTGAGTTATATCCCTACCATCCTTCAATATAAATAGGTCAAAAATAAAAATTGACCGTTGAATTTAAAATAAATAATTAATAAATAAGTTAAATAAAAAACAAAAATATGAGCTCTTATTCACAATCATACATATTTACAAGCAGCCTGGAGACCCTTGTAAAAAGCTCCTTCCCCGTGTATGGGGCAAAGTATGACTCCAGGAGTTCCAAGGGAACTATCCCAGCTGTGCCACCATTGTTGAAGCCAATGGAGGCTGATTATTTCCACATAGGCTGCTGAGGCACAACTCATGGCTGGTGTATAAACTATATTTGTAGCTCATTTACTTATCATTTTTAATATTTTATATTTTGTCTTTTTTGGTGTCTTATTAAATTGAATAATTTTGTTTCAGCATCTGCTAAAGTAGCATTACTTATTGCAAATAGCAAATACGATAATTTTTTTAATCTACAGACCCCTATTGAGGATTGTCTTCTTCTTACTGAAAAATTAGAAAAACTCAATTTCCATGTGATTACATTAATAGACCTAACACTCCGGGAAATGCATAGTTATATCAACTGGTTTTTTGAAAATTTACCTCCTGAAGCATATGGTATATGTATATTTATTTTGTATTATTAATTTTGTATTTTTATTGATTGATTACTTATTACGGTATTAGTTAATCATACTTTAACCAACCCTTCCATTATTGATTATTAACTTATTATTCTTTTATAAGTCATCTGTCGAGGGTAAGTAATCCACTCTAAGAATCGTTTCTAACCTTCCTCCAATTTTCAGAACTCATTTTTTCAGGTTAAAGTCAAGTATCCTTGTTAAGATAGGTGGGGGACCTATCTTAACAAGGATATTTGACTTTTCATATAACTCGTGCACCTCTTGATCTAAATTCTTGATTGTTGACAATATTCATGAAATGATCTGGTATTAAAAGTTATATAATTAGCACAGGCCCTCTCTATGATTTTTTGGTTGATCAGGTTGTATCATATGGAATGTCAGTTTCAGAGAAAATAATATCAAGAATTAATCTTCTTTTTTTTCTATCGGGACAACAGGCACATGAAGCTGCAGTTGGCCTGCTAAACAGCTGCCAACCATTTCTCTCTGTCTCTTGCATGGGTAACAGAGATCCTCAGCTGCCGAAGATCCTGCCCTACCCTATCCCTCCATTCGCCCCTTTGCCTACCATGTGGGCGAACACCATCCGGAACATTTATGTACAACCTATTGGCCATTCTTTCGTCGCTCATCCTCATCACATGGCCAAGCCACTTTAGTCTCTGTATCTTCAAAAAAAAGGAGATGCAGATTGCCTTGTAGAGCCTAAACAGTTCGCTGTTTTTTCTACATCGCCAATGACCATTCTCGCATAAGGCGATATTAAACAGGAGAGGAGCTACTGGGTCCCCCTATCTTATGCTGCTTTCCACTCTAAAAGGCTCTGATAACCCACAATAATTCACTTGGCAGCTATTACTCGCCATTGTGCATTTTGCTAATTGAGTTAGTTTACTTGGTAATAATGGCCTGTTCATGCATGGCCGATATCAGTTTACTCCTTACAATCGTATCATAGGTTGCTCTAAAATCAATAAATAGCATCCAAGTAGTCTGCTGATATTCTTTCATATATTTTTTACAGATCTGCCTCAGAGTGAAGATTTGATCAATAGTAGACCTATTGGGCTGGAAACCACCTTGATAGTCACCCAGTTTCTGTTCCACATATGGAAGAAGAGGGTTATTAAGGGTTATAGAGACAATTTTATATGCAGTGTTAAGCAAACTAATCCGTCGGTAGTTGCTGCATGTCGTTGATTCTCCCTTCTTCTTTTACAATGGCACAATAAGGGCCTCACTCCATTCTTTAGTTAGTGTCTACTCTTCTCATATTTGAGCTATCAGTTTCTGTAGTTCCCTGGCAACTTCATGATGCTCTGCTTTAAACAGTTCTGTGGGGAGCCCATCATTACCTGGCGACCTGTTGTTCTTAAGTTTTCCTAAGATATCTCCTATGTTCTTTACATCGTGTGAAATGATTTCCAAGTCATCAGAATCCACTGGTAATTGAACTTGGTCTTCCTAGCAGTTCTCAGATTCTCTGGGTTTCAGCAAGTTTTTGAAATGTTGTTGCCACCTTTCTTGTACTTCTTCCTCCAGTATTAGCATTTCACTATGGTCATCTTTGATTAGGTTTCCACTCCTGGTCTGTACATTCTTAGCGCTATTCACCATTTTATAGAATTTGGGGGATTCATTTTTGCTTCTTGAGCTTTCAATGTTCTCAATTTGTTTTCTTAACGCCTTTCTCTTCTTGCTTCTAACCAGTCTCTTAGCTTGCATTCTGGCCTCTGTATACTCCTTGTAATTGAGTTGTGTCTTTTGACTAATAATATTAATCAAAAATTAATACCTTTACGATATATTAATTATTATTGGTGTGCCCCCATTGTTTTCCATACACTTCTTCTTCTCTGGATCAAGATTTTTAATACTATCTTTACAAAACCTTGAGGCCCAAAAAGAATTAATCTTCTGGGGAGTATTTTTGATAGCATTTTCGTTATGAAACCACTATATATATACCAGGTGTGTAAATATGAAACCGGAATTTTTCATTTAAAAATAATCACTTAGGCTTTCAATCGAATGGAAATGGCCTCTCGTGTCACACTTAACTGATCTGCGAGTTGTTGTTGGGTTTGAGTGTCATCCTCATCCAACAATGCTTGTAATTCACTGTCTTCAAATTTTTTCGATGGTCTTCCACGTGTCTCGTTTTTGATGTCAAAATCACCACTTTTAAATTTTTTGAACCACTCAAAACACTGTGATTTCCCAAGAGCATACTCACCGTAAGCTTCAACAAGCATTCTATGGGATTCTGCTGCTGTTTTCTTTAAATGGTAACAAAAAATCAATGCTGTCCGCAAATCATAGTTTCCAGGCACAAAATTCGATATGTTTACTGTTGTTTCACAAAATACACTGTTGTATGACAACTGAATTGTGAGTTGAAACACCTTCACAGATGATAACAAAACAAAATGGTGCCCCCAGCGGGACTTCACGGTAGCTAAATTTACAGCTAGTGCTTTCTATTGGCAAATTCCGGTTCCATATTTACATACCTGGTATATACCTACATATACCAAAAATCCATTATTACTTTTTTGTTCATCCAAAAATCAGATTGTTGTATAATGATGCTCATTAAAAAGTTAGTAGCACAATGGGCTACCTAAAACACAAAAAAATGTTTAAAAGCCAATTAAATATATTTTATTTATTGTCTATTTACTTTTTTGAGACAAAATATGTATTGATAAAAAAGCTCTCTAAAACTATCATTTCAAGTATTACAATCTAATATATCTGATTATGAACCCCAGAGACACTCGCTAAAATTGAGGGTCTTTGAGGTTTTTTCGATGAAGGATTACATTTGGAACAGAAAACATTCACCTGATAAGAATAGCTGGTGACCCTGTCAAGTAGCCCATAAATAAGGTTATGAGTTATATATTGGGTTGATTATACACCAGCTACTAACTTGACCTACTTGAAACTTTCTAGTATCATAATATAATTTATACCTCTGTATTCATTGTGAATACTTGAATTGGTATGATCTTTTCCAGAAAAGTAATATTATGGTACTCCTATTAAAGGTATCATAAAATGTCTAGGCTTTTCTCTAGGATTCTAGGACAGTTGTTTTCAACCAGTGGTCAGCGGAAGGATCTAACAGCATCCTCCTATATGTTTTTTGTAAGTACTTATTGTTAGAACTCTTTTACTTTTCCTGAGGCTTGAGTGTTAATGGAGAATTTATAACAGGTAATTCCACTATAAAAGTGCCTCGAAATGCATTTTTAAGCATCCTAATCTCCTAGTTAGGGTTGGGAATCGTCACTGTATGGTTCAATTTCTGGCTTAGTTGTCTGCAGACCTCTATGGGTTGGGATCCACTGCTTTAGGAAATATATTATTACCATTTGATTTTGTTACACTGGAAAATAATTTTCATTAAAAGATGATATTTTATTGGTGTAAGTTTTATTGACCATAGGGGTAATTTAAAGGAGAAGTTGGTCAGGGGTACGGTCAATGGAGAACACACTAATAAGTGTAACTTGTTTTATTGGGTGCCAACATTTCGGCCTAAGTTTTAGGCCATTATCAGGGCTAAGAAAAAACAAGATAACATTGAAAACAACAGAGACAGTACCATTAACAGTAATCAAATTTGGTAATAAACAGAAATGACTAGTATGATGAAAAATAAACGAAGTATAAAGAAAAAAAGATGTAAATACATATTGTAAATAATGAAAATTAAAATAATGTGAAAAGAGTGAAGGAAAGATTATGAATTACATGAAATAATAAAATATATTATACATGATATAATAAAATATATGAAAACTATTAATTAAAATAACTACTAGTATGAAGATTTTGAAGTATGTAAAGTATATCAAGATAATTATGATATTACAAGTTATGTAAAAGATGACAATGATATTAAAAATTTAATGTTAAAAAACATAGCTTGTAATATCATAATTATCTTGACATGCTTTACATTCTTCCAATTTTTCATACTAGTAGTAATTTTAATTAATAGTTTTCATATATTTTATTGCATCATATATAATGTATTTTATTATTTCATGTAATTCATAATCTTCCCTTCACTCTTTTCACATTATTTACAATATTTAGTTAAATTTTTATTTACATCTTTTTTTCTTTATACTTCATATATTTTTTATCATACTAGTCATTTATGTTTATTACATATCAGTTTATGGCTACAGAATGTTATTGATTCGGCAGTACAACACATAATATTTTTCTCCTATATATAAATAAAAATCACAAAATAAATAAAAAACCAAGTGTATTAAAGATAAATTATTAATAAATTGATTAAAAATAAATTAATTATAAGTTGGATGTTCTTTGTTATTAAATTGATATGTAATGTATTTAATTAAGAAATTATTAACAAAAGGATGTATGTGAGCTGTTTCTTATTGTATAACAATTGTATATATATAGGCAACTCTTGACAGACGGTATTATACCATGTCAACAAAGGCTTGTTAGAGAATTTGGTTGTTTGTTTGGATGTAAATTTATTTTCAATAAAGCTTTTTATCTATCTATCTATCATTTCTGTTTATTACCAAATTATATTTCTGTTATAGGTACTGTCTTTTGTATTCAGTGTTGTTATCTTGTTTTTTCTTAACCCTAGTGATAGCCTAAAACTTAGTCAGAAATAAAATAAGTTCCACTTATTAGTGTGTTCTTCATTGACCGCACCCCCCCCCCCTCTCCACCTTCCCAACCAACTTCTTCTTTAAAGGTGATATTTTATGAATATTAGCTGTTCTTCACACATTTAATTAGAACTGATAAATTAAAGAGGTCATGTCATTTTGCTCTCTTAATTTAATTTTTAATATTATACCTTTGAAATAAATTATTTCATAACTTGTATCACAAATTAATTTTTGTTAAACGATTTTGTGTATCAATATAACTTTTTTTTTATTACTAATTTCAAGTGCTTTTGTGTCTCCAGTATTATAATTTGTGATTTTGTAATTCATTTTTTGATTTTAGCTTTTGTCTGTTATGTTGGACATGGATTTTCAATTGCCAATAATAAATTTATGATGCCTGTTGATTGTCCAAAAGAGAATGAGTATCGTATATTTGATTGTATTTTGGATGAACTTCTTATTAAAAAGGCAGCAGAAAGTAATCTGAAATTGTTAGTTCTTGTCTTAGACATGTGCCTAGAAGAACCTAACAGGTTTGTAAATCAGTTTCTTATAAATTCTCCTTATAATTATGAATAAATTATTCTATGGTATCTACATGTGCTGATTTTTTTTTCCTTGTATATCTACAATTTACTCCTGACTCCATTGATCACTTGGAATAATAAATAAGAGTTGACATCTGCATGATGGTATAGAAGGATCAATCTTTGATAAATAGGGATTGATAAATTATTTGCCTCTTCTATAAATTTGTTTTATTGAAAACTAGTTTCGAATGTTATACATTCATCCTCAGTTCTAAAAACACAAACAAAAATCTGGTGTGGTGCGCGCACCACACAACTTTCCCTTACTGTCCTGTTATAATTATCTTTTTAATATAATTTTAAAGAGTTCACATAAACACTGCTTCTAATAAACTCAGCAGCATTCACTTCTTCTCCCACTTAAGTAGAATAAAACAGTTTTTTGAACAATTTTTGTACAACAATTCTGTACATTACCTATATATTTTAACTTTGTCAAGTTCCATCGATATTTTAAAAGTTTCTGGTTTAGTTTCCATGAAAACATTTTATTTCCATTAAATAATGGAGTGAAAGTAGAAATTATTAAGTTAATTTCCGCTTTTGTATTCTTAAATTACTTTGTTACAGAGCGTATTGTTTACAACAGATAGGTGGATTAGTGGGAGGAGGTTCGGTCGCATCCATCTCCTTTCGGATGTGCTCGGTTATCGATCTATTTTATGCTCCTCATAAAATACACTGTATCTTTGCTAATACTGGTCCGATTTTGATGATTTTTTTTTTTGTTTTTTAGATAATTTAATAACCTTTCATATAATTCTGAACATAATTTACTATAAACTGCATGCTTTTTAAGTTAAGCGCAAATAAAATATTCTTTTCATCATAACTTTTTTTCCCTGCATTTTCTCGGTGATTTACTACATAAATGAAAAGTTAAAGGCTTTTATGAAGAATAATTTAGGCAAGTTTTATCAAAATCGTTAGAGCTGTTTTCGAGAAAAATGTAAAAAAAAGTGTAAAATCCATGATATAATAGCATGGATATAATATAATTTAATCCCTTAAATATAATATAATTTAATCCCTCGATTAAATTCACAGTAGAACTTGAAAAAAACTAAACCATAAGCTTTTTAGATTTAGAAATCTCAGTAAAAAACAAACATCATGAATTTGGAATTTACCAGAAACCCACCCACACAGATATCGTTATAAACAATGGTGCTAAGAGACCGATAGCACATAATGTCGCAGCCTTTAATAGCATGATTTACCGTCTTTTGAACATATCATTAAATAAAAAGAACTATAATAAAGAAATTGAAATAATATATTCCATAGCAAAAAATAACGGGTACAAGAAAACCTCTTTCAATCATATTTAAAAAAAACAAATACAAAAAAAGACAATTAACGATATCTATTCAACAACCCCCGAAGATAGGCCCATCCCGAAACATTATGTTTTGATTCCACATTACGGCCCTATATCCACGAAAGTCGGAAATTAATTGAAAAAACTAGGATTAAATCCTGCATTTAAAATAGAAAAAACCCTATCCTCATATTTCTCTTCTCTTAAAGACAAAATAGACCCTTTCCAAAAAAGCGGAGTATACAAACTAAATTGTAATGATTGTGCAGCCAAATACACGGGAAAAACTGGAAGATAGCTAAATCAGAGATTAAAGGAACATATAGCCTCAAATGAAATATATATGAAGCACTTGAAATAATAAAATCCTTCAAATCCAATCCAGATTTTTGCTTAAATAACCAAATAAATATCTCCAATAGTCCAATCTTAAATTTATTCCCGTCTATAACAGAAAAAACAATTACTCACCGGCATTACTGGAAAAACCCTCACCCTCAAACCGTCTACCTAAAAACATTCTACCTACCTTTCGTTCATTGTTAGTTCAATTCGAGAAGAAACCAGTACAAACTTTTCTGTTTAATATAATCCATCTTTACCTTGGTGAGTACCAACATGTATTTGATTTCTTGTCTTAATTAAATTCATAATTCATAAATGTTTTATAATACTGATTTATGTTACATCTAATTTAATATGTATAATAATACCGAACTATATTTTGAATTGTTTGTGTGTTTTTAGAACTGAGGATGAATGTATAATATTCGAAACTAGTTTTCAATAAAACAGATTTATAGAAGTGGCAAATAATTTATCAACCCCTAATAAATAAGAGCAATACATTAGTTTGGTGGTACTGTTTAGTGCTGGCTGATTAAATTTATATTGGTAATTGTATACATCTTCAATTTGCATATCCAAGTGGAATTTATAATGCAGTTATTAATAAGTGAAATGTACAACTGATTGTATCAATAAAAAAACATTCTTAAAACTATGACAGAAATTAAATCTTGTAGTCTATAAGTATAAATTGCACATTGTTGTGTTCTTGGTGACTAATGATTAAAAAAAAAAAGCCAATTTTCCCAGAAAAATAAGTGGCCACTACTTTGCCAAAATGGCACCCAAAAATGGCAGACACCCGACTTTGACTTGATTTAGTTTTTTGGTCACTGTCATTCAGCATTTGGCTTAATTTCGCCATAATTGACTTTGTTTCAAAGCTGAATAGTCAGAGAATCATATGAAATAGAATAATAAAAAAAATATAATTGGCTTACACTCTAAAAAACCCCAGTAAAGTAAATTTTTTTAGGTCGTTCACAAGAAAGTTGAAATTTGAAGAGCAGTGGCAATTAAACGACCAACAATAACGAAAAAGTCTTCAAATAAAACATGTAGAGCACTTATTCTTCTTTAAAAACTAATAGTCACTTTTTAAAATATTCAAAATAGTTCCTTAGAAAATGCACTTAATTAGCAGTGAAGTGGTAAGAACGTAAGCCGCTTTCACTCTTCATCCACATCAATGAGCATTTATAAATGCAATAGTTAATAGCTTGATCAACATCATCTACTTGAACCACGTAACTGTTACAAGTCTTCAGGAGAGACAAAAAACATTTAAAAAATTATATTTTCATCATATTGTTTTTTTAATAGTATTTACTAGCCAGTGATATTCTGAAATGAAAATGAAAGTAGCCTCATTCCCAAGAACCCGAGGAGAGAGTAAATGGATCTTCAATTGATAAAAACTACAAGTTGAGGAGTCACGGAATCTATTTAGGACGAAAATTGAAGAGAGGTTAGGGAGCTTGAAAAGTACCGAGTCATTTGAAGAGAACTGGAGTGACTTTAAAAACGCATTGAAGAGTGTGGCGAATGACGTGTTTGGGAAGAGACAGCAGACAAAGAGAAATGATTGGTATGACAAGGAATGTGAAAAAGCAGTTAAAGAAAAAAATGATCCTTGAATGAAACTGCTACATAGAAGGATGAGAGCTACATCAGAGGACTATGAGGGAAAAAGGGCGAAGGCAAGGGGGCTGTGTAGAGGAAAAAAGAGGGCTAAAGAGAAAGATAAATTTGAGAAGATACAGCAGGAATTTGATATAAAGAACAGTCGGAAGTTTTACTGGGGGGGGGGGGGGTTTAAAGATATTAAGAAAGGATATGCACCAAGGCTCGCATTTTATAAGGATGAAGATAACAAGCTGTTTTGGACAGATGGGTTAGGTATTTCCAGAACTTGCTGAATGTAAATAGGATAGAAGGTGGCAGTGGTGCCGAAGAGCAGTAGGAAGAATGGAATGAGGAGGGAGATGATGAATAGGAAGTGCCACCAGATCAGGAGGAAATAATTGCATCACTGAAAAATCATAAGACCCCAGGTACTGACGAGATACCAGCGGATTTCTCATGTATATAAATTGATATGGGATATCTGGACTCAGGAGAGTATGCCAAGAGAATGGAGCAAAGCTATTCTTTGCCCAGTATTTAAGAAAGGCGATAGGATGGCATGTTAGAACTATCGTGGGATAGCGCTGTTGTCGACTGTGTATTAGGTACACTCCATTGCAATTAACCGGAGGTTGGTGAGATGGTCTGAGAGGGTTACTAGAGACTATCAGTATGGGTTTAGACATGGGAGATCCACAACGGATTTAATTTTCTCACTGAGACAGATATTGGAAAAGAGTTATCAGTATAATGTTAGTCTGCATCACTTATTTATATACTTCAAGCAGGCATATGACTCAGTAGAAAGAGAAAAGGTGGCTAGAGATATCAGGTCCCTAGGGGTCCCACTAAAGTTGGTGAGATTAATTGAAATTACGTGGAAGGAAACCAAGTCTCAGGTAAGGGTTGGTGGAGCCCTTTCAAACGAGTTTGAAGTGACAGGGGGATTGAGACAAGGTGACCCACTGTTGCCCATAGTAATCAACCTGGCCCTCGAAAAAGCGATAAGAGCATTAAGAACTAAACTCGGAGGAAATATCTATAACAGCCTGACCCAATTTATGGTGTACACAGATGATATAGTCATTACAGCGTGCACATTACCAGCACTTTCAGGAGTGCTAGAAGAGTTTGAAGCGGTGGCAGTGATCAAGGGCTTAAGAATCAATGAAAATAAGATGGAATATATGAGGACGTCAAGGACACAACCAGGTCAATGGGCACAATTTCAGGCGCTGCAGGAGCTTCAAATATCTAGGATCTCTAGTAAAGAAGAAAACGATATAAGTGCAGAGATCAAAGCCAGAATAGCGGCTGGTAGCAGATGCCTTTTTTTTGTGCTAAATAAAGTGCTTAAATTCTGAAAGCTGTCTCGATCTGCAAAAACCACCATTTATAAGAGTATAATAAGACTAGTGGTATCATATGGGAGTGAGAGGTGGGTTTTGACTAAGGAGAGTGAGATGATCCTGAAGGTTTGGGAAAGAAAGGTACTCAGAAAGATATTCGGCCCGGTAAACGAGCATGGTCATTGGAGAATTAGAAAAAATAGCGAGCTCGAACAACTCATTGGCGAGCCTACTATTGTGGCCATTATCAAAGAAGAAAGGCTGCAGTGGCTGGGCCATGTGCAAAGGATGCCGGATGAGAGGCTACCAAAGAAGATGATGAATGGCAGGTCAGGCAGAAAGAGATTGAGAGGAAGACCGTGGCTGAGGTATTTGGACGACGTGGAGGATGATCTGAGGCGGCTGGGAGTGAGAGGATGGCGAAGGAAGGCCTGAAGAAAGGCAGGAATGGCTATCAATTCTGCGTGAGGCCAAGGCCCAACTAGGGCTGTAGTGCCATTTAGTTAGTTAGTTAGTGATATTCTATTGAGTACATAAAATTATAAAATAACCTTAAACCAAAATGGTTTAACCTTGTGTGTTTTAAATCTTTTGCCAATAAATCAATATTTTTTATTTATTTTTTTTATTTTAGAGAAGTATCTGCTGCTTATGAAGATTTTCCAGATTATAGGTACATCCCAAATTCCAAATTTAGTAAAGTTCAAGCTTTTGCAACATCCAGCCACCAAGGTGCCTATGAGTGTCCTAACATGCCTCATGGTTTCTATATTCCTCACATTTGCAGATATCTTGATAGTGACAAGCCTGTTATACAAGTTTTTGAACTTGCTCATCAAGGTAAAATTGCTAATTAAATAATAATGATATCTTTCTCATTTTCATGTGACTGGTTAAAATTAAACAAGTCAGCAGCTCAGAGATTTTTGTGGCGATAATCCCTCATCTGGCTGGCCAAGTCTAGGAATCTGAAAATAACTGAGTCATAACATCACCAGTCAAAGTAAAACCTCGTTTGCCAGCAGGGAAACTTTTGGTGACTGTTTTGTGGGATTCCAAAGGGTTCATACAGTTTGTCTTTTTTGATAACCAGCGAACCATATATTTGCAGTACTTCTGTCAACTGCTTGATCAAATAGCTTGCCAGGCAAAAATATAATGCCAACCTATAAAGAATGTTGTTTGCTATTTGACAATTCCAAATCACACTCTGTGATCTAGGCTCTTGAAAAATGGAATTGTTTTCTTCTGAGAGACTCTTGAGTACCTTCCATAGAACCCTGATGATAATATTATTTCCACTTATTTAGGCTTATTTAAAAGATATTGGGAGAGCAGTGACAAATTCATTGTGAAGTGGAATGAAGGTCCTCTTGGTCCATTTGCCAACAACTAAGTCTATTACTTTTAACATTTATGGCATCAAAAAACTTTCACTTTGATGTGAAATGTGTGTTGCCTAATGCCTCGTTTTTGCAGTGACAAGTTTTCTGTCATGATAGTATTGTCACAATAGAGCGGCAGTATTCTGCCTACATGCTGGCAGTTAACCTGATGAGAGAGTTAGTTGTAAAAATGGTGGATGTAGAATAGCTGACTGAATATTACACTAAAAGAACATCTGATGTCATGATTATTTTAACAAAGATTACTCATTTATAAAAAAAAAAAAAAAAATTAATTAATTGAGAAACTTAACTTCAATAACTAATTTAAGGTAAACTATATTTATAAAAATAAATCTTTGTACAACATTAAAGAAATTTATAATAATTTCTAAAAAAAAAACCCACTAAATTTTAAATTTTTTTTTCCTCCTCCAAGAATTGATAAACATCAAAATGTTGGATAGAATCAATTCAAGGTTCAGAAATTACCGAAACATTACAACATATGACTGTTACAACGATGTTTTCCCGTGCATAAGGTTAAAGTTCATAAGGTAGATAAGAAGTGAGAGTTCACTGTCATGACATATACATGTTGCAGTTAAAGTAACAGCTTCTGGCAACTATCACATTGCATTTGATAGTGTGACAATACTGCCACAACAATAAATGCTATCATGATGGCTACTGTCATGTAGTTTACTCGATGGCAGTGGCTGAGACTGTTGCTGCCATGGCTGCAACTGTCGTAGTAATTGTCTCTGTGTAAATGAGCCTTAACTGTTGCAATAAAAATAATAAATATATTTTTTCTTTCTTGTGTAGGTATCTAAGACAGAGGTATGTGTTATGTTTTTTAAAGGAGTTTGATTAAAAAGGTGAAGATCTGAAAACAGTTAGCTACCGATGTGGATGTTCTCTTAGAGAATGAAGGAATCGTGCACAGCATTGTCATTTCATATGGCCCAGATGATGCCAACAAAGCAAATTAGAACTTTCTTTGGTGACCTATAGAATGCTTTGGACAACTCTGAAGGAACATCAATTATAATGAAAGATCTCAAAGGAAGAGTAAGAAATGTCCATGGCAGTTGGCATGGAGGGATGGCTCAATGTGGGTAAAATGTGATGAATGGCAATAGCTTGCGAGTATTGAACATTAAATGCTTGGCAAATGAGCTAGTTATCAATAACACTCTCAAGTCCTACTCGGGCATTCATAAGTATGCTCAGGAATAGCCAAGTAGGAATGAGAAAATATTAATTATTATTTTCTTATAGTTCTTAGTGAAACAACTACTATTAAATGCAATAGCAAAAAGAGGGTATGAGATAGGAAATGACCATTTCCTCTAAACGTATTAAGCAAGCAAGAAAGATCCTCAGAGATACAGACATACTACAACCAGACAAATCAAGTTTCCAGTAAAATAATTCATGCTCGAGCAGAAGCAATGTGCTCAGGAGTATGAGAATGGAATATTCTGGATTATAGATAGTTAGAAAATCAATCATTAATTTTTTATTATACAAGCCGAAGTTTTGATCCAAGCATGTGGGACATCCTCAGGGCTAAAAATATATCAAAGATACAGGAGATACAGACCAAGCAAAATGACAGAAGTAACAAGAAATTTGATAAATAATAAAATTTATAATAGAGGTAAAAGTGATAAAAATAAAATTAAAATAATAGATAATAGTGATAATAATACAGTGAAAAGAGAGATAACTGAAGAATTATATAAAATAAAATAGAAGATGCTATAACAATAGTGTAAAATAAGAACTAATAAAGGAAAATAATAAGATGATTAAATAAGTATAAAAAGAACAGATAAAGTAAAACTAGACTAGAATAAAATAATAGATGAAATGGCTCAGAGAAATTATAATCAATTGAGTTTGACATCTATCAGAGGTAATTGAGGTAACCGTTTGGTACGGTTAGAGATGAGGGGTGGGAGATAACAATTTTTTCAGATAGATAAACAAAACAGAGAAACATATAAGGAATGGTTGAGGGATATGGTATGTTGTGCTAATTTGGATGCTAGTGCGTTCCAGGTAGAAATAGTGTATTTGTGTCGGGATATACAGTTTTCAAATGATATTTGGTTTCACGAATGTTGGAAAAATTGCAATTGGGAGTGGAACATGGGGTATGGTAAACTATATTGGATGAGACAGAACAATGGGATAATTAGGATGGCCAGGGATTCCCAAGAAACTGTACTACACTCAGTGTCAAAATGTTAGACACGCCCATTGAAATTTAAAAAAAACTTTTTGTTTTCTTTATTTTTGATTGATATTATTTTTTTAAGCACAGTTTAAAGCATAAATTATGATATTGAAATGGGGACAATCTTCTCAGACATTGAGGATTATTTAAATCTAATATCAGTAAATATTGACATTTTATATGCGTCAAAATGATAGACACACTTGTTGTTTACTATTTTCTTAATCCTCTAGAGTTGAAATCGTTAAAATACCATTTCTACTTCTGTGCAGTGTTGAATTTGTTTCAAAATAGACCTAAAAAGAACGTAACTTATGGGAAAAAATAAGTGTTTCTCCGAAGAAGAGCACCGTTTGATTTCTTCACTCCACAAGGACGGGATGAGTTGTAGGGAAATAGCCCACCGAATCAAGCTGAGTTTTTCATCGGTTGCGAAGTTTATTCGGCATGGGGAGACATATGGAACCCACCGTTTAACTGGGAGGCCTCATACTTTGGCATTACGAGAAAAACGGAATATTCTTCGAATCACATCCAACTCTTGTAAAACAGCAATAGCAATTGCTGAGGAAGCTGGAGTTCAAACAAAACTAAGGAATGTCCAAAGATTTTAAAAAAAGTCAAAAACAATATTTAGAAAAAATTTGAAAAGAAAGCCAATTTTGAGTACCCGTTACAAATTAGCCTGGATGGCCTTTGCTCGTAATGTGATGTCATGGACTGAGGAGTGGAAGAGTCTTCTTTAGTGATGAAAAAAAATTCAATCTGGATGGGCCAGATGGATTTTCATGACTTAAGAAAATTTTTTATCAAGGCGTCAAATGGGAGGAGGAAAAGTTATGGTTTGGGCAACAATTGGTTACTAAAAGAAAGGAAATTTGGTATTTGTTTCATCAAGAGTAAACTCAGCTGAATATAAAAATTTGTTAGAGGAACAAAAGTTGATTTTTAATGGCATGTCTGAAGGCACACCAGTTTTCCAGCAAGATAACGCCCCAATACATTCAGTAAAAAATATTAAACACTGGTTTACTCGCAACAAAATTGCCAAATTAGACTGACCTGCTGTCTCCCCAGACCTGAACATTATCGAAAATGTTTTGGGGAACTCTTTCAAGAAGGGTGTACTCTGAGTCAAGACAGTTTAGAACAATCGAGGATTTGAAATCTGCAATTCTGGCTTCATGGGAACAATTACCATCTTCATGCTTCATGAAACAATCAAACAATTGTACGATTCATTACCAAACAGAATTTTTGAATTAATAAATGGTGGTGGAAAGGCCACGAAGCATTAAAATGAGTTTTATTTATTTTTACCAGGGAGCGTGACTAACATTTTGACAGGTCTAAACTTTAATTTGAAAAATAAAAAAAAAAATTATATGTTTTTGGTTTGAGAACCTAAATACAAGCAGGCTGCTGATTAACTTCAGGTGAGTGATAGATTATTTTAATACTGTTTTACGGGTAATTTGAAAAGATGGGAGGGTAGGAATAACAATTTTTGAAGTTTGTCTAACATTTTGACACTAAGTGTAGCAATTTTCAAAACAAGAATTGATTTGGAGACCTGAGATATAATTTATTCATTTATTCAAAGATGAGATAAAAGAGAAGACTCAAAAGAGACAAGCTGTATTTCTACTTTACTCTCACATATTCCAGTGAATGGGAGACTCTGACAAGACATTCAAATCAAATCCAATCTGCTGAAATGCATTTTCTGAGGTTCATAGAAGAAAAAACTCAAAGCCATGAGCAGAAATTCTGTGATTAGATTGTCTAGATATAGTTCCAGCACAGACTGTTGTTGCAACATCGGCTATGATGGGTTGGCTATTTATTTTTTATGGATAACTCTAGATTGGCTAGAGTCACATATAAAACTCAAACTTATGGCAGGAAACCAAGAGGAAAGCCCAGGAAGACTTGGGAGGAGGATGTATGGGAGGCATTTTGAGCCCGAAATAGGCTGGCAGAGAAGGCTCTGTGGCAGATTTCTCACATTGCACTGATGCGGTACAGATAGAAACTAAAATGATAGTGATAAATGTTTGCTCACTTGGAACCCTGTTTTATGGACTATATCAGCTGTATCCAGGTATCCAGTTGTGTTCAATGTATAAATTAGCATGCCATTAAAAAACATAAATCATGTTATATTATATCCCAGCTATGCCATAAGACTTTTATTTTATACCATCCACTCACCCTCTAGCAGTGAAGGTGTTCCAATATTACTGAGCAAAATAAATTTTATTTGATCAATGCATTGGTAGAACACTGATGTGCCCTACATATTATGCTAAAAAAGCCAATGAAGTGACAGACCACAATTTAAAAAATATATCACCAAATATTCAGGTCAGGAACATTATAAATATGCTGATTATGAAGAAAGAATTGATAATATCTTTTTAATGATAAAGGTAGTCCTAGCAAAATATGTTGACGAAATCGTTCAAGTCAGTGCTGTTCCTATTTCTACAATATGCTAAAGGCTCTCAACAATCTTAGCTACAAGCAAGAAGCAGAGAACATCACTCTCACAGTCTCAAACTAAAAAAAATTATTCTAAATCATCTCTATCGTTGTTGGAAATAATAATTGATTCAGGATTATGGTATAGTATGTGTTTAGATTTTATTTGTAATGTGACATAGAATATTACCAGCGTAGAACTGTGTAATGCTCCAGATATTGGAAGTCCTCAACACATGCAGTAGCTGTTTTCAATGTATTTTTTGGTATGACATTAATGTTAGACACAATATCCTCCAAAACTAGATTTGCTAGTTCAAGATGACACCATTAAACAAAAAAAATAACAATTTATACTGATTGTTTAACCAATATGTCATTTCAAAATTAAATCATTATTTTGTCGTAAGAACATGCCATTCTAATATCTTTTTTAATTATATTTGTAATACATATATGAAAACCGTTAGTTGAAAGTATTAAATTTGTTTGAAAACTTTTATGCTCTAGTTATAAGGAATTTCCTATTTCATTGTGAATTAAAGAGATATATTTAGTTTTTCTTTATGTGGTATCATTTGGATTTTATTATGTGCAAAGTGTTGTTATGGTTTTAAATAGTTGAGAAAAAAAATTAATGAATTTTTGTTCTGAACATTACAAGTAATAAAAATTACTTATTAGAAAAGTTTAGATTTCAACTTTTCTTTATTATTAATAAACAATAAAAATTATTTAACTTAAAATAATTATTAATTTGGATTAAGACACTTTTTACAAAATTTCCTTTATAAATGCAAGGTTTTTCTATTTAAAAAAAGATACATGCTACTTATTCCATTATGAAGTTCATTGACCTTTGTAGTTTTTATTAAACAGGATTGTTTTAAACTGTTAAAAATAAGAACTGATTACTAAAGAGAAATTATCATTGTTTATTTCATTTTAGAATTTCGGAAAAATAAAGTGGTAGAGCTTCAAAAACCTTCTCTTAGTTACAATACAGATCTGACATTTAAACTCACAGACCCTGTTGAAGGTAAGGTATAATATTTCCATTATTGTATTTTGCAATGATGTATCAAACATGTGTGTATTTTTGTTTTCCAAATGTTAGTATTATTATGGGATTATCAAACTGAACATTTATCCATCCAAGCCTTATCGAATAATTTGTCAGTGCTGCATTATTTAGTAACATAAATCCTTTATGGATACTCAACAAATTGAGTATCGTTTGAACTATTAATGTGAGATGAGCTCTTTCTTTATGTTTAGTCTGCATTGCATATTTATATTGCTATTGTTGTCCTCAGTTGACATCTGCATGTCATTGTTGTCCTGGTGTTTATAATAAACTTGATTTCTTTACTTATTCACAAAGATTAACATATTAATTATACCATATATTCAGAAGGTAATCTAGTGCTTATCTTTCAGTGTGTACATCTACACTACTCCCCTGCCAGTAACATACATAGTTATGATACAAAATTAAATTAAATTTAGCGTGGCTGGGAAAATATAAAAGAATATATACACAAATGTTTATATAGGTACTATATATACATACAAAAATATAGTAACATTAAATTAAATATAGTTGTAACTAGAAATGAAATATTTAGATTCTATTCGTTTTCTTAGTTTTTGGTGCCATTTATTTAATTAGTTATTAGAAAGAAAAGAAAAGGCCATACGGTCACCATGCTTTTTATTTTACATTAGAACAACGTTTCGGCCATCTTGGGCCATTCTCAAGTCTGAAAAAAACATTTTTGTTAAGTCGATATTTATTAACATTTTAATTTTTAGACTATCACCAAATACATAATACATCCAACCTCTTACATAGCAAAATTAATAAAGACCTAATAGAAACC
Organism: Rhaphigaster nebulosa; assembly: GCA_948150685.1. Classification (NCBI taxonomy): domain Eukaryota; kingdom Metazoa; phylum Arthropoda; class Insecta; order Hemiptera; family Pentatomidae; genus Rhaphigaster; species Rhaphigaster nebulosa. Next base: position 138,231,532 of record OX411307.1, read on the forward strand.
AAAAATTTTTTCAAAAATAATCCGGATCTCCTTATTATAAAATCAGATAAAACTAAAAAGACAGTCATAATTTCAAAAACCGATTATAACACTAAAATACACGACCTACTCGATGATCGCCAAATATACAGATGCCTTAGGAAAGACCCCTCTACAGATATTCAAGAAAAAATATTATCTTATGTAAATAAACTAATTAAAAACAAATTCATTGAAGAAAAACAAAAAGACAAATTATTAAATAAACATTATACCATTCCTAGATTACACGGACTAATTAAATTACACAATCAGAAAATACCACTCAGACCAATAGTAAATAATATCGATGGTATAACGGAAAAATTGGCAAAATTCCTAAATCCGGCCTTGAACTATTTAAATAATAATAACACTTTTGATGTAAAAAATTCTATTCAGGTTCGAGACAAAATAAAAAACATAAACAAAGTAGATGAAAATGAATGTCTGGTAAGTTAAGGAAGCACTTTTTACTAATATCTCGCTACAGGAACTCTATAAAATTTTAGATAAGAATTGGGAGGACATCGAACCACATACTCCTATAAAAAATAAAACACTTTTTCTCGAAGGGATTAAACTAGTGTGCGAAAATGGATATTTCACATATAATAATACTTTTTACAGAATGACGAATGGCCTACCGATGGGAGGATGCCTTTCTATAAATTTGAGCGGAATATACCTTAATAATTTATTAGAAATAGGAATAAATAAACTAAATAGAATACCTAAGCTATTTATAAAATATGTAGATGACATATTCACCATCATTCATAAAAATGAAATAAATTATTTCATACAAATTCTAAATTAACTATCAGATAAAATAAAATTTACATTAAAAATAGAGAAAAATAATAAGATCAGATTCCTAGACATCAACATAATTAAAAATAAAAACGGTTAACTTAATACTTCGTGGTGTAAAAAATCGGTGACAAGCAATAGAATACTTAATTGGCATAGCAATCATAACCCAAAACAGAAAATCAATACTGCAAAGAATTTAATAGACAAAGCCAAATTAACGACGGATGATGTTCATATTAAAGAAGTGAAAACTGAAATATTCGAGATCCTACGTGACAATTGGTATCCAATTAGACTAATAAACAAATTATGGTATAAAAATAAGAAGGAATATACAAACCAGTCTAAATACCAACTCACAAATCAGCATAAAAATAATAGTTCGGACAATAGAAATAAAAAAACACCCAATTTAATTACTAATTATTTCAAAACTAAACATACCTCTAACAAAATAATAATGATAATCAAGAACTGAATACTCTAAACCATAAAAATAACGAAAGTAACCATAAACTAATTGCCGATAGATATTTTTCAATAACATACATTAAGGACCTAACAAGAAAAATTGAAAAGACATTCAAAAAATACGATTTAAATGAAATAAAATTTGGAAAATAACCTATTAACAAATTAAATAAAATATACTCTAGAACTAAAGACAGTATACCCAAAGAAAAATTAACTAATGCCATATACAAAATAAAGTGTAAAAATTGCAATGACAAGGCATATTATGGACAAACTTCACAATGGTTTGAACGCAGAATATTGCAACATAAACAAAATTGCAAGTCAAAAACCACAAAATCTAAATTGGCTACCGGTTTGTCGCAACATACGTCTAAAAATAAGCATGAATTCGATTTTGAGGGTGCATTCATTTTGCATAAGGAAACAAATATAAATAAACGAAGAATAATAGAATCCATCTTTATTACCAAAAACCTAAAAAGATCCGTTAATCAACAAACAGACGTAGATAATTTAAACATAGTCTATGCCAGTACGATAAATAAAATTAAAATATAAAATAATCAATTAATAAAAATAAATAATCAATTAACTCGAAATAATCCCTCTAGTCGAGACTTGATAACTCAAACCAACCTCATCGCTTATCCTTTCCCACTCCTAAATTCGGACAGTCATGCTTCAATCAGCACCCTAAATGGATGCATTGACTTAAGAAGGTAACTTATATAACTTAAAATTTTTTAATAACAATTGCAACAATAAATTTAAATAGATTAATAGTGCTGTAATATTTTACTATAGGAAGATAACATCAAAAATGAAGGGAAATGATACACTGATGATGTTTTGTTTTTAAATATAAACAATTAAAGAAAGTAAGTTTTACATGATAAGTAATTTTAATTGAAATAAATGTTTTTAATAATTATATCAGAAAATTATTATAATGTTAATAAATATCGACTTAACAAAAATGTTTTTTCAGACTTGAGAATGGCCCAAGATGGCCGAAACGTTGTTCTAATGTAAAATAAAAAGCATGGTGACCGTATGGCCTTTTCTTTTCTTTCTAATAACTAAAGAAATATTTAGATTATATAACACTGAAAACATAGATAAAATTGAAAACAAAAAAAAATAATGAACTTGGATTTAATAGAACTTGATCATATTTTGTTAACTAATGGAAGTTTTGTGGGAGTCACTTTTTGTACACTTCTTGTAGAAGTGCTTGAAGGATTTTCAGTTGCTGTTTGCTCAGTCTTCAGGTGTGAATCGGTTGTTAACTGGCAGATGATCTATTATAGTCATCGCTATTCAGAAAATAGGTGGGTTTTAATCTATCGATTGATATGTTTAATTCTTTACCTTTAATATTGATAGTGAAATATGTTTTAGAACACTTAATGACTAAGTACGAATCTTCATAAGCAGGTTCCAGGGACTTCTTAACCAAGTCTGTTTGAGAACATGATTTTAAGTTTTTATGGATGAAACTTTGTTTATGGGCAATTTGATAACTTTTCGAACAGGGTTTATGCTCCTCATCTGCATTGTGATTTTGATGCCAAGGTGTCAGGATAAATTCTTGTTGTCTGTTCCTCAAAAAAAAAAAAATTCACGCCAGTGTATTGGCTTTCAATGAACCATATGCACTGTTGAAACAGTGCAATCATCATGTAGCACTGTTCGTACAACCAAAAAAACTGTGGAGAACACATCGGTCTGGGTCCTGACCCAGGAATGCGAAAAGATGCTGCAGATCTGGGAGAGGAAGGTGCTTCAGCAGATATTTGGGCCAGTATGTTATGAAGGCCAATGGAGGTCAAGAAATAATAGAGAGCTTCGGGACCTATACAATGAACCAGACCTAGTCACCTATGTCAAATTAGCCCGTATAAGATGGCTTGGGCACGTAGAAAGAATGGGAGAAGATAGGTACCCGAAGAAACTATTATATGGCACACCAGGAGGCAAAAGGAGAAGAGGAAGGCCCAGGCTGCGATGGCTGGGTGATGTGGAGAACGATCTGTAGAGGATGGGAATCGGACAATGGAGAGGTCGAGCTGCTGACAGGGAAGACTGGAGAGGCGTTGTTGCGGAGGCCAGGGCCCTACAAGGGCTGTAGAGCCATGGAAGACGAAGAAGAAGAAGAACACATCGGTCTATGCTTGTGTATTATCAGGTCTTAATTGTTGCCTTGAGTGATGACGAAAACTTTTCACTTTTCCATTACTTTGCGGATTTTAAGATTAAGTGTGTAATCTTGATTCCAGAGAGAGCAGCTAGTGCCCAAAACAATTCAGAATCAAACTTGCGTCTTTGGTCTGTAACTATTTTAGCTGGAGCACTATACTGACAAATCCATTGCTTATAAAAAGCTTTAGCAACAGAATCTGCTGTGATGTTACGAAGCAGCACAACTTCTATCCAAGATGTATAGTCGTCAACCATAGTAAGATAGTAAATATTGTCATTTAAAAGTGGTAGAGGTCCTATGTCCAAATGAATCTCTTCAAATATTTCATCTGTTTTTTCTCCGAGACTTTTTTTTTTTTTTTTTAATTTATATGTTAATGGTTTGTGGTCAGTGAAAATATAAAAATCACAACCTTAAAAAATTGTTTTAAATTCTTAAATAAATTACTAATAATGAGGATGAATGTATAACATTCAAAACTAGTTTTCAATAAAACAAATTTATAGAAGTGGCAAATAATTTATCAAAACCTAATTAAATTACTAATAGTTTATAATCATGTTTGCTTTAAGCCTTTTGAATATCACTTAACTTTTTTGAGTAGAAAGCAATAAGTTTCCAGCTGCCTGATTCCTGCAGTGAAGCTCAAAGCATCTACGAACAGTACTTCTAATCCACTGCATCCTGGGAATGAAAGTAATGCAGTGAATGTGCAAGTAAATCGTGAAGGGGTTTTATAGTATTTATTTTCAAAATATAAGATACTCTCGAAACATAAAATTTGATGCTCTACAATTTTCATTCAACAGCCATTTCCATGGTAAAAACGTTTGAAAGTCATTCATAGAATGTTTTGGCAAAATTGTCATTTTTCGACCTTATTACTGAACCGAATTTATAATATTAGGTTTTCATTTGGCGCAAAATTTTATGTTCATTAATTCTTGAAATAAAAAAGTTTTCACTATGAAGCACTGTATTGGAGTTATAAATCAATAACTAAAAAGTCCAATTTTTTTTTTCTATGCTCTAAATACAAGCTCACCTTGAGTGGCTGATACTTTTATTTGCCATCAGATAAAACTATCAAAACAATCTCCTGCTATTCAACATTTATTTCTACCATAAATCATTATTTTATTGGCCTAACTTGTAACCTTAGATAATATTTTATCCTTCCAGCTTCATGAACTTGAACCTGCAATTCTCTACAATGTTTCATTATTCATCAGTTTATTATTTTTGTGTAATTTTTATTTTCAAAGCTTGTCTGAATCAAGTTTTATAAATATTTATACAACTTAATTTTTTTTTTTTTCAGAAAACTTATACTCCCAAGAAAGGATTAATCCATTTGTTGAAGTAAGAGACAATCTAAAATATGAGCATGAACTATTTTTCCCCGAGGTAAATTTGAATACAACATTATTTGCAACACCACACAGAGGGAGGATTCTTAATGCTATTGATATGAAATTTACACAGACTATTTTGAATAAATACAATGTGACTTTAATTGCTAGTCCTGAGGTAATTAAATTATTTATAATTTTTTCTTGTCTTTTTTCAAACTTCTTTTCTTCTTTCTCTTTCTCTTCAGCTTAGAAGGGCCTCAATCCAAAAAGTCTTTCTGGTCGCTTCACAGCTGCTGCATTTGAGCAAGGTGTTTTCAACCATCTTTATTTGAGATCCTTGGACAGCTGTTCGGTCTTATACCTATGCATCTACTTGATATTATATAATTTCCTCGGTTGTCATTTTCTAGTCAAATTCCATTTCAGTTGTCTGTTCAAGCTTGTTTTCAATGGAGAGACTTCTTATTGTTCGCTGATCCTTTCATTTAAATACCAGTAATTCAACTGACATGCCTGTCTAGGATCACCTAGCTCTAGCTGATGTAGGTAAGGATTGAGGAATATATTGGTTTATAAGTTCGAATTCTGCTTCTAACATAAAATTATATTATATTATTTTTAGGTATAGAATAGGATCCAAAATTTTGGAATGACTAGAAGATCCCATTTACAGAAATATTGAAAATTAAAAAAAAATTCTCGTTGGTGGGCTTTGACTTAAAAATAATCTGATCCCTTTCCTCTTTCAATTGCTTCTCTTAAGTCTTTAATTCTTCCTCGAGGCAGCTTTTAAAATATTTGCTATCAAAGATTAATTGTTTTTGATTCCTGGCATCTCTGTTATCTGTGGTGGGCATCAGTACTTGTCCCTAATAGAGTTTGATTGTTAATCAATCTGTTGCTTTGACTTCTTGTGATAACATGATAACAACAAGATTCAACAAAATTTCTTTTTGATAATAGAATAAAAGGATTGCTAAATGAAAATAAAGAAAGAGCCTTAACTTAATATGAGAAAATAAAAACAATATGCCATAAAGCCGCATATGAAGCACTCGGTATAAAGGAAAGAGAAACGATTCATCACAAATATTGGTGGAACAACGAATTAGCAATAGTAGTGAAACAGAAGAAATCGTTATTAGTAAAATGGCTCAGTACCCAAAATACAAACTTTTTGCAACAGTATAAAGAGGTGATCAGGATGATTAGAGGTTGAAGCGTAAATGCATAAATGAATTCTGGGACCAATATTGCCAATATATTGATAGGATATTGCTTGGACAGAAATCGAAGGAAGCCTGGAGGCACCTAAGGAATATTAAGAAGCCAATTACAGAAAAAAAAAAAAAACGCTATGCGATTAATTCCTTTGGAAAAATGGGCTGAGTATTTTTCTGACTTGAAATAATATATGAAGGTAAACAGCAAATAAAATGCCAAAGCTGTACTGAAGTTGATCCAGTATCAATAGAAGAAATTGAAGGGCCTTAATAAAAGGAATGAAAAATAACAAATCACCAGGACCAGGAAATGTAACAATCAAATTGATTAAAGCAGGGCCAATCTATTTAAATAAAGTCCTACCAAACCTTTTAGCTTCAAGTATGAAACAAGAATTGCCGGAAGAATGATTGAAAGGTTACATTACCCCAATACACAAGGAAGGAAGTAAAGAGGAACCTTCCAATTATCGGGGCATAACAGTTACCAGTAGCCTAAGCCGCCTATACAGCCATGTCTTGAAAAATAGACTGGAGGATGAGCTAAAGGATAAAATTCCCAGCCTGTTGGGCTTAGGCTAGATCGTTACATGGATCTGTACATGATGTACAGATCATGTATTCACCGTTGCCCTACTGTCGAAAAACATGCAGTACATAACCAAGAGGTGCTTTTAGCCTTTATCGACCTTGAGAAAGCTTATGACTCAGTGTCTCAAAATCATCATGTTTGGCAGGTATTAGTGAGAGTGTGTTAAAAGGTATCCAGAGCCTATATAGTTAGTTGTAAACGCGAGAATGAAGATTGGGAATCGATTATCCTCAGCATTCCCTGTCACCGAAGGCTCAAAGCAGGGTTACTGCTTATCATCTACTTTCTTTAACTTGTTTATTGACCAAGCTCTCAAGAAATGGAAGGAGAAATGCAGAACGTGGGTGTGAAGATTGGTGACAACTTCTTATTTACTTTGCAATTTGAAGATTATCAGTTAGTCATTGTAATAGAGAAATATGACCTGTGATACAAGCCAGAATATGGGGTGGAAGAATAGGGGATAGCCAAGGAAGGCGTGAATTGAAGATATGAAGGAGGGAATGGTTGCAAGAGAACTGTGAGAGGAGTGGTCTGATAGGAGATAATGGCAGAAAAAAAGTCTGGGGATCGAAATACAGATATTGTTCTAAGCAGAAATAATAATAGTAAATAATAGTTTTCTTTAGCTGATTGTTATTGCAGGTAAATTGAGGTAAAGAATTTCTGATACTCCTTGTATTTAGTTAACTAAACTTTTTCAGAAGCTGGCCAAGTGTCACCCTGTATCATCTAAGTCTAAGTCTAAGTCTTGATTAAATTAAATGCTCTATTGTTTTCATTTTAGTTACTGTGGTATAAGACGTGAGCCAGAAGTTAGTGTATGTTATCGTCAGAAGTTAGATGAAAAGGTTGTAAATTTAAGCATGCCAGAGGGTACAGCAAACGAACAGTGGGATATCCTCTGTACATTAGTAAAAGAAGCGGCGAAGGAAATAATAGGTCTGGAAGAGCGAGCTGTGTGATCTCCTTGGTTTGATGCAGAGTGTGCGGCTGCCACAGATACCAAAAATGAGGCCTATAAAAACATGGTCCAGAAGCGTCATACGAGATGGGCCTCTGACTGGATAGAAGGAAGTATAGGAATAGAAGAAGGGAGGAGAAACGACTGCATCTTAGGAAGAAGAAGGAATGGGGGAGGAAGCAGCTAGAAGAAATGGAGGTGCTCAGAAGACAGAATGAGACCAGGGCATTCTATAGGAAGGTGAATGATAGTAGAAAATCCTTCAAGCCAAGGTTTAGATCATGTAGAAAAGAAGATGCTACCATGATCTCAGAGAAGGAGGAGATTCTATCACGGCGGTCCCTCTACTTCAATACCCTTTTAAATGAAGGTGCAGAAAATCCGGAAGAATTTGCAATCCCAGGTGCAGAGCATGATTCGGAACCTCCAGACCCACCAACATATGAAGATGTCGATGAGGCCATTAACAGGCTGAATAACAAAGCTCATGGGGAAGATGGAATTCCGGGTGAGCTCCTTAAGCACGGTGGTGAGGTGTTTGGGAGAGCCCTCTACAATGTAATTCTCACCATTTTGGTTTAAGAGAGAATGCCCGATCAGTGGAAGAAAGGCATCATCTATCAATTGCACAAGAAAGGAGACACCTTGGTCTGCAATAATTACCATGGGATCTCACTTTTTCAGTGTGCCTACAAAGTCCTTTCGAATATTATTTATTATAAGCTCATCCCAATTGCTGAGAGAGAAATCGGCAAACATCAGGCAGGTTTCAGAGGAAGATCCACAGTCAATCAGATGTTCAGCCTCCGGATGATATTGGAGAAATCCCAGGAGTACAGGATGATGACCCATCACCTGTTTTCATCTTAATAATCTTGAAAAAGCTGTGCGGGACTCAGGTATTCAAACAAATGGAACTATTTTTAATAGGTCTGTCCAGCTCCTAGGCTTTGCAGATGCGAAACAATTGGGCCTAGAAATCAATGCTTTCAAGACAAAGTACATGGCAATGGAGCAGAAAGTGTAACCAGAAGAAACTAATGGTTGGCTCATATACTTTTGAATGAGTCAATGAATTTTCACATCTTGGTTGTAATGTGAAAGCTGACAATAATATAGCAGCTGAGATTAAAATGAGGATTATGAAATCCAACCGCTGCTTCTTCACAATCAGGAGTCTTCTCAGGAGTAGGAAGATAAGTAGATCAACAAAAATAATATTATACAAACCCTCATACGACCAGTGTTGACATATGGCTCGGAGACCTGGACCATTTTCTAATTGGATAAATATGCACTCTTTATTCATGAGAGAAAGATACTTCGACCCATTTTGAGGAAAGTCTGCATTGGCCTGGTGTAGAGATGAAGAGCCAACCTGGAGCTTTACGAGATGTACAAGGAAACAAATGTCCATTTCAGCCATATGGAAAGACTAAGATGGGCTGTTCATTTAGCTCACATGTGTTTTATCAATATACCGAGGAAGACCATGAAAGAGAAACTGCATGGAACCAGAAGATTTGGAAGACCAAAACTCTGTTGGAAGGATGTAGTTGGCATGATGCTAGGATCCTACTTGGCTTTTTTAACTACCTGGTTGCTGTACATGATCAGGACAACTGGAGGCTAATCCAGGAGACCATGAACTAGAAATGGATTGTGTACCAATAAAGAAGAAAAAGGAATTATTATTAAATTCCTGGATCATGTTGAATTCACATAAATGTTAATTTTTCATAATTAAAGTTTGTTATAATTAAAAAAGTGATATGAAAATAAATATATTTCTCAATAATTCCTTATAATAAAAACCATGACTAGAATAGATTGGTAACTTGATAACCCATCCTGCCTGCCCTAATTGGAGAATATTAGAAAATTAATCTTACTAAGCAAATGAACTAAGAAACATCTATTGAACTAATATAAGATTTTAGAAATAATTTTGAAGCTGTGAAAGGCAGCAATATTCTAGACATTTCTAGTGCTTTGTCAGTTGAAAATAGCATACAATAAGTAATTACTACTAATATTTTAATTATATAGTATAATAATTTAATTATAAAATAATAAGAAATCAATATTAAGCTGTTAAAGCGGCAAGCATTAAGCTAACAGATTTTAATTTAATCTCTGTTATTTATTATTGGCATTGTAGCATTATAATTTTTTATAGTTTATTATCATTTCTTCCGTTTGATAAGAATTACAATAATGTTTATACATTTTTAGGATCTTGGTTATGCTTGGACAGTATCCACTAAAGATGAGTCTTTCCTCACTCTGTATAACATACAGAAAGTAAAGGTATGCTTAATTTCAAATCGTAGACTATATTTTGGTTCTTCACTTTACTAAAATGAACTGATCCATTTTTGTTTATGAAGCAGTATTTTACAAATATTTTAATTCGTTCTCATATTATTTATTTTATTAAATACTTTATTTAAATTAATGATAGCATAAAAATGTTGTCACAATAATGAGTATACTTACTAAAATGAAAATAATACCTGTCATTAAAACTCACAGCTTTTAATTTTTTTTTATCTTGTTAACTTCTATTCCCTCCTATTTTATTGCAAATCGGTCCTATTAGTTATTACAAGTTATCCCTAAAGTTTTAAAATATATTTTACTTTTTCATACATATTTTTAAGAAGTTTTATTCTAAGATTTTTGGGTACTTTCCCAGCATGTTAAAAAGTAATGCATATTCAAAAAATATATGTTTTATAATTTTTCAATAATAACTTTAGCCAATAACTCTATAACTTATTCACCAAGGGGAAGAATGATACTGGTAGAATACATTGACATTTACATTATTTAAAAAATTATATATATGTAAAGTGATATGTGTTAATAGACAAAAAGTGAAAATATATCTAATAACAATATTGTATTGTTAATTAAATACAATGTATTTGAAAATAATTTTATAATATTTAATAAATAAATATTATAAAATTTGAAAGTCTCTTTGAAGTACAATATTTATTACTTGTTTTTTTTAAAACTATTTTTAATAAGATATAAATGAATTTCTTTCAACAAATTGATAGAATTGTTATTAATATCAAAACAAAATGAATTAATTACAAAACTAAGACAATAAATAACTAATCAAAACATTTGTTCAATGTTATTAAAATTCAACATCTTTACATTATATGAATAGTAAAAAAAATCATACTATTTACTTCAAAATATCATTACAATAAATGTATATTATGTTGTTGTTTTTTTCAGACGAATATTTATATAACAATTTTTCTTGCCGAGGTAAATGAACCACACAATATTTTATCTAAAATAGACATAGATCTTGGTGTCCCTTTGATTGCTTCTGCGAAATAATCATTATAAAAACCATGTGGGAAAAAGATGAAACAATATTATGAAATATTATTCATCATATCTGTGATAAAAATGATTATCAACTATATTTATAACAGTGAAATATTTTTGTAATTATATTTAGTTTTTTATTTGTGAATATATTTTTAGTTGTATATTTTTGTAAAGAATTTTGTATTTTTAAAAATAAAATTGAAATTTTTACTTAGTTGCCCTTTTAACACCCCAAAATTTCATTATAATATCATTACAATAAATGTATATTATGTTGTTGTTTTTTTTCAGACGAATATTTATATAACAATTTTTTTTTTTATATACGTATTCATTATAAGTTCATAGCAATCTAAACTTTCTTTTTAACATTTATTTATTATTTGCATTTAACATTTTGGGATCTCAACCCAATCAAAACTTTTGCGGACCTGGTTTAGGGTTGGGTTCCTGGAATGTTAAATGAAAATAATTAATAAATGTTAAAAAGGAAGACTGGATTTATAAAATTGAATGCTGACTTCCTATAAAACAAAGAATATGTAAACTAAATTTTTATATTTTAAACTTTAAATTACTAACCTAGATAATGACAACTTATCAATAGATCACATTTATTTTTTGAGTTGTAGTTCATTCCTTCATTAAACTCTCCTGTAAGTTGTTTTAAAATATTCCCCTCTTCATGGCAGTGCTCTCTTATAGAAACTATTTACAGTTTGTTCATTATTTTACCATTACCTAAATTTCTGTTCAATGTTAAAGTTTTATAGTTGTTCTTGGTCTTTTGAAACAATAACTTTTTTGCCTTAGCAATTTTCAGGTCAATTGATCCTGGCCTCAATTTCTTATTTGTTTCAATTTAGAAGAACATTTCTTGTTATATTAAGAAGACCATATGGCTGTCCCAGCACCCATATATCTTTGCTAGTAGTCAATTCCTGTGACCAGGAAATGGAAATCTAGCATGAATGTGTCCATATGATCAATAAAGAAATTGATATAAGCAATTTCTTACGGCTCGCCATAGTTGGACTGTTTAATTCGCCTTTTTGTGTATATTGAATCATGTCAGGAACATTGTTGCAAGGTTGTGGATTTCCCTCTAGATTTAGGCATTTTTTTACCTCCTTTCTTTTCTTTTTTTAGGGTTAGAAAGTTTTTGGGATTTTCAGGGTTTTTTTTTATCTACAACTAAATGGGTTCACCATTTTTATCTGAACATAAACTAAAAAATAGAATGTTAGAAAAAAATTAGTTTGAAAACACGCCTTGGGTTTTTTTTTTTAATTAGTTTGTTTTACGCTTATATATATGTGCAATGTAATGACCTAATAAAAAGATGTTCCCATGGACCAAGTATCCCTTATTGTGATGTCACTGTCCTATGTTCCAGTGTTGGGATGAAATAAATAAATAATGTGATTAAACCTGAATGGCAACACTTTTCAAGCAATAATTTTTTACCATTTTTTTTGTTGATGTTCATCTCTGATTTATCTTGTTTTAAGTTTGTTTGTGATATTGATTTGAACTGATCTTTTTACTTGTAAAACTAATAGCATTAAATTTATTGTATTAAAGTCATATACAAATGTTTAATAAAATTATATAAACCTTAAGTACATTTTATATCGTTTATCCTTATCTTATACTTGGAATAATTTCTGTTATATTAATAGACAAATAAGAATTAAACATTTAGTGTTAAAGTTGGTGGAGTTAAGGGGAAATTTAGATAAGTTTAGGGAAAAATTACATGGCTGACCTGGCAACACTGGTTAGTGAACCTTCATTATAAAGGTATTTCTCTTTTTATAATTAAAGTCACTGAGGAAGTTATTGAATAGGAAATCATAACTAACTTAGGTTCTGTGTGTGTTTTGTTTAATTATTCATTATAAATGATTTTTTTTCATTTGTGTGTTAATTAGTTAAGAAAGGATTATATTCATTTGCTGTTGAACTTTGATGTATACTTATCAGAATAAGCATTTAAATGTAGATGTTATCGTCTCTATTTCATTATTGATGTTAGTTGTGTAGATTATTATTATTATTCAGATTAATGTTTAATGCATCTCAAGGCTTCTCATTTTATTTCTTTAATAAACAATTGAAGATTAGCCCCAGATTATTTCTAGCAACCATTTCTAGTTCCTCATTAATAAAACCTCAATAATTTTCAGTTTAATTAAATTATAGTGTCAACACATTGGTACAGTTAAACCCGTGGAATGGAACTTTTTGTATTTTTATATCACATTTTTTACTGAGAACGAGAGAGATAAAAAATTATTGCCTTAGGTTGGCTAATCTTCTTTAAGATAAGTTTGTATATCTATTATCTTTATATTTCTAGGTTAGTGTCTTTTGTTACTAACTCACTTATTAATCTTTATTTATATCATAAATCTTGATAACTTGATTTATTCAATTGATAATCACATGTATATTTTCCTGTAATATTACCTAGGTTATATATCTACGTGGTATAGGCGATATCCATTGGTTACCTACCGGAACGGAGGAAAGACATGTTTTTCTGATTATGTTTGTTTATGTACTGTTTTTTGCATTTCTTGTGAGCAAAATAAACGATTGAGTTCGAGCAAGGTGTTTTGCTTAATTTATGTTTGTTTTAAAGACATTACAAAATGGTGACGGAGATGGGATCTTTTTAGCAACAACCGAGTAATAAAAGTTGCAGGGTGAGTGTTTTTTCTTCATTTATTGTAATTCTATTCCAAATATGAGTGAAGGAGTGATCGTCGGACAGCTGCGGGAATTTTCCCTTCAAAATGAGTGGCAAGTGTACAAGCCTCGTATGGAAAGTTTTTTTAAGGCTAATAAGCATTTTTTCAAGACGAAGGACCTAAAACGCGACACATTTATACACGTTTTGAGCGAGGACGCTAATTAACAAATTTAGCCATTCCGAGAAATCGGAGTCTACTTCTTATAAGGAACTGGTTGTTTTGTTAGATGATCGTTTCTCGAAGACAGAATCGGTGTTTGCACCAGGTTTCAAGTTTTCAATGATGTTACGATGACAGCAAAATGAGACCGTGAATGAATGGATTGCCCTACTCCGTAATCTGGCGAAAAATTGTGAGTTCGGCAGTTACCTCGAAAAAATGTTGGTCGGCAGATTGCAAACCCGTGAGAAATGTTAAGGACGAATCAGGGCAAATGATTACTGAAGATGGGGAAATATTGGAGAGATGGCGACGCCATTATTCTGCATTGTTCTCTGGTGTCTCGGAGGAGAGAGTGGAGGACAGGCGGGAAACAGAAGAATATGATGACGTGATATGGGAGGAAGATGTCACTTGGGCTATAGAGAAAATGAGGAGTGGCAAAGCAGCAGGCAAAGATGGTATTGCTCCAGAACTTATAAAATTTGGAGGTCTACAATTACATAAAGCTTTGCAGGACCTGTTTCAAAATATTTTCTCTTCCAAATCCATGCCTGAGGAATGGGGATGCAATATCATCATGCCGATCCACAAGAAGGGTAGCTCTAGTGAATGCCAAAACTATAGACCTATATGTCTCTCCCCTGTAGTCTATAAACTTTACTCCTCTATACTGGAAAGAAAACTCCGATCAATCGTTGAAGACAAATTGGAAGAGGAACAAGCAGCTTTTAGACCACACCGACAAACGCAGGATCACATCTTCTCGCTGAAGACGATTATTGAGAAGGCATGGGATAGAGGAAAGAACTTGTACCTAGCGTTCCTGGACATAAAAGCAGCATTCGATTCAGTCCCTAGAGAAGAAATTTGGACAGCTCTAGCCGCTAAAAATGTGCCCGCAGCATTAATAAATGCCATAAAAAGCACTTATCATGACTCCAAAGGCATGGTTAGAATTAATGGAAGAATGTCAGAGGCTTTCGCCATGAGAAGGGGTGTTAGACAGGGGAACAGTCTTAGTCCTCTTCTTTTCATCACTTTTATGGACGAGATATTGAAAATCTGCAAGCGGAGGACAACACGGATGGTCGTTGAAAAGTGGAACATGAGGACAATCCTAGCGCAAGTAATGGTTTTTGCAGATGATAATGTCCTCATAGCCGATTCCAAGGAAAATCTACAGCAGGCTGTTACGGAGTGGGAGGCTGAGCTAGAAAGGAAGGGTATGATATTGAATGTTGGAAAAAGCAAGGTGATGCACATCGGACGTGAAGAAGAGGAGGTTTTGGTTCACTGCAGGGGAGAAACCTTGGAGACAGCGCAGGAGTATACTTATTTAGGAGTAGTGCTCACCAGAAATGGGAAAATGGACCAAGAGCTCTCAAACAGGATTAAAAAAGCAAATAGCATATACTACCAGCTATGCAACACAGTGGTGGGGAAAAGGGAATTGGAAAATAATGTACAATTACATATCTTCAAGTCCATATACCTACCTACCCTCATCTATGGAAGTGAGAGCTGGGTCCCGTTGGACAAGCACTGGAGTAGGGCTACTGCGGCAGAGATGAAATACCTCCGGAAAATGGCAGGCAAAACAAGGAGGGGCAGAGTTAGGAATGAGAGAATAAGGGGAGACCTGGGAGTGACTGCACTGAAGGAAACAGTGGAGAGACGACAGCTGGGATGGTTTGGTCATCTGTGCAGAATGGATAAGGACCGGGACCCAAAGAAATTCTTTGAAGCCAGGCCTACCGGACGCCGCCCTCGAGGAAGACCAAGATTGCAATGGATAGACCATATCTCAGGGATTGGTGAAAGGAAGGGAAGGTCAATAAATGTAATGAAAGCGCTGGCTGGAGATCGAGAAGCTTGGCAGTCTTGGATCGGGGCACCTCCACGCTGAAAGGCACTAAAGGAGGAAGATAAAGAAGAAGAAGAAGAAGAAGAGACAATAGAGTATGCAATAACCATCGAGGCATATCTCTGCTCAGTGCGCCAAGCTTTATTCAAGAATCCTAGAAGCAAGGGTAAGAAGAGTTGTCGACTGGCAGATCGGAGAGGAGCACTATGGATTCAGAAACTCGAGGAGTACACAGGATCTAATTTTCACTTTGAGGCAGGTCATGGAGAAGTCCATCGAGAAAGGTAAATAATTTTCTATCTGCTTCGTTGATTTAGAAAAGGCATTTGACAGAGTCAAAACGGAGGATATAGAGCGAGCTCTGTTGGAAAAACAAGTGAATATTGGCACGATTCTGGCAGTTAGGAGTCTCTACCGAAAAACGAGAAACATTATTAGGACTGGCAACCACACCTCCAAAGAGTTTGAAACGGCGCAGGGAATACGCCAGGGATGCAGCCTAAGTCCCCTACTTTTCATATTGGTGCTGGATAAGGGGCTGAAGAGAGCCAAACCCAGATTGCGGCGTTTTCAATCCTAGAACAGATGCAGGATTTTAAATATCTAGGTGCCTGGATCAACGAAAGCGGCTATATCGATGGAGAAGTGTCGCAAAGGCTGGGAGCAGCTGGTAGATTGTTCAACGCAATCCGGAAAAGTTTTCTCAACAAAAGAGAGGTGACGAAGAAGACGAAGATATCCGTCTACAAGTCTACGTTCCTGCCCATCCTATCTTACTCCTCCGAATCATGGACCCTTACCTCAAAACACAAAGGGCAGATCCAGACAATGGAAATGAGATACCTAAGAAAGGTTTAAGGAAGGACCAGAAGAGATAGGATCCGGAACACGACAATAAGATCGAACCTTGAGGTACAGTCGGTAGAAACCACTCTTGAAGAAAATAAACTAAGATGGTTTGGGCACCTCCTGAGGATGAGCACGGAGAGAACGGCCCGGATAACGTATGAGACGAGAGTAGACGGAAGAAGACCAAGAGGAAGACCACGGATCACCTGGGAAGAAGGCGTGCGGGAGGCGTTCAGGAAGCGAGGACTTGACTGGAGGAGGAGGAGAAAATTGGTTCAAGAAAGGGACACTTGGGTCAAGCTCTATAGAGGGCATCCCCACACTGCGCAGCGGTAGAGAGGGAAAGAATATGATGATGACACTCTCACTATATTAGCTTTAAATCTAGTTTAAGTCTGATGGTAATGTCTTTTGTATAGTATATCAGTTAGTTAACACTGTCAATAGCTCACTATTTTATATGATGTAACTCTGTATCTTGTTTAATAAAGTATTTTTTTAAGACTTGCATCGACTTTGTTAATTGGCGCTCGTACATGGACAGTATCCACCTACATCTCACCTGTAGCTCTGATCGCTGTTTCAGAAGACCTTTGAAGGACTTGCAAATTCTCCACTGCTCTCAGGTTTTATTTGCAAGTCGGCCCACTAATCTAAGGTATCCACGCTTCAATCAAGTTCTACACTGATCCCAGGTATCTGTCATCATCTCTTCTGGACTCACTGACATCAATTACTCGGAAGAAGAAGTCGATAACTGTAAGCCTTAAAATTTAACTTTATTAATTTTAAGAAATATTTGTTTTATTTTTATTTTATGCCAGAAACGGCTATTCAAGTAGTAGAACAGGAATTAGCTGATCTAGCATTATCACTTCATTCCAAATTAAAATCTGTGATTATGATCATATTCCTAATTTTGATGGTAAACCACAAAATCTATTAGAATTTGTTACTCCGGTACATCACGTAAAAAAGATAGTATGTAGAGAAAATAATTCCTCTAAAGATTCTACTTTATTTTTAAGTTGTAAGAAATATTTTTGTTTAGTTTAAATTCTGATAAACCAAGTGTTAGGGTTTATTACAACTAAAGTAAGAATTTAAGAATTTAAAGTGTTTTAAATCAAATAATTAGCTATGTGTTATCGTAAAAGATTTAATGTTATTCAAAAGCAATGTGAATAAGATATAATTTATAAATTAAATTGTGATAAGGTTATCACAATTGAAGTAATACAAAAATTAAGGAAACATAGAAGAATATATAGGAACAACTCTGTTATAATGTTATTAAAAATATTTTTATTTTTCTAAGATAAAATACCTAAATAAAATTTGATGTTATTATTATTATAGTAATGCATTTTTATTTGTAATTAGCGTTATGAGTGTAATTAAATCATTAATCTGTATATTTTAGTAAATTATACTCTTATATGTTTGAATATTTTATAAGAATATTAGAAAGTTCCAAGTTGAATGTATGGTTATTTCTTATATGTATACTCATTACCATTTCTGTTAGGAGAAATTGATTTGTTATTTCTCGTTGTTTGTAACGTTTTAAATATAATAATAAACTAAACAACACTGTTGGTGGCAACACTGGCACAGAAGTATCTGGCTTTAAAAGGATAGCGTCTGTTGACTGTCTGTAGCTTTGTGCCCGTCATTGGTGAAGTATCAAGCCTTACTTGTTTGTGTTTTTTGGTTAATAAATCCTCTGATCCACAACAATTTGGTAGCAGAGCGTGGTTTAGAGTACATAAAAGCACCAAGTTAAGTGTCATAAACACGTATTTTAACAGATCGTGTGCTGTATAGTTTTTTTTCGGACTAACCGCCGTGAAGAGATATACAGGGTGTCCCACCTCGTGATGTCAATACTTTAGGGGGTTATTCTAGAAGTCATTTGTAGTTAAATGGCGCAGAAATGAAATTTCTATCTTAACCCATCGAAGAGATATCCTATTTTTTGTGTATTTTTAAAAATACACGATTTTTTAGTGAAAAACTGTAATTATTTAATTTCTGGTTGATGTATCGTAAAAAACGAGGATATTTTCAAAAACTACATTAAATTTCCTATAAGGAATACCCCCCTTTAAAATTTTATTTATTCACACAAGCGGTATACAGTAATTAATAGCAGTTAAAAATTTAAAAATGAGTATTTTCTGATTGTGTTTACACTTTTCTAGCACAGCCAATTTTAGGTGCAGAGGTTTGCCTCTGGGTCAAAAGTTGCATCAATTCATAAGCTTTAAAATGATACCCCATTCACCCAGAAAAATAAAGGTTTTGTGTAAAAAACTTTAATTTTCAATTTCAAAACCATAATTACGCTAAATTTATCAGCGGCGTAGAACAAAGAATGATCACACTGAGAACATAATACAAAGAAGGAGGAGATTTTTTTTGCTTTTCTTTTTTATTTTATTATAACAATCTAATGTTTGGAGAACCTATTTAGTCACTCACATATTGAAATTTCCATATTTGTGACACGCCACGAGAAAAGGGAGCTTAGGATGAAGACCCAAATTTTTCACTAGAGCATAAAAACTTTTTTCTAGTAAATGTATTTCTGAACATCTAAACTACATGTTAAATACTATTGACGTTGGTCACTCTCAAGCATTGTGTAAGAGCGCTGTTTTGTGAAATTCCGCTTTAGACCGGACGGTTTTTCAATGGGAGCTTGCTTTTTTCTAAAATTATAATTTGTAAAAATTAAACTTCAACTCGTTATAATTCTGCGATTTTTACTCCGAGGGAGCTACAGAAGGGTTCATTTGATTCGTCTCTTCTAAAAATTAGTGGGAAGAAATAGATTTTCATTTGTTCACCCTAAGCTCCCTTACCTCATGGCGCGTCACAATAATTATTACAAAGATAAATAAGGATTATTTTTTTTATGAGCGAACACTCCTAGAACATAATAAAAATAAGCAGATTTTTTAAAAATTGTTTTATGAAAAATATTAAATTTAAGACATAATCATAAATTTATTTCTTACAAATTATTATAAGTAAAATGTATCTCGATACATAATGTCTTTATACACTTTAAAATAAAAATTTCTGAAATGTAGGTACCTAATAATACTAATTCTAATTACTACTCTTTTAAAAGAAACAATAAAATAAAAAAATATTATTTACAATAAAAAAATACAAAACACGAAAAGTAAAAAAACTTGTTTATGAAAAGTAAAAGTACTCCTAGGGAAACTGTTAATAATAATACATAATATGTATAAGAATATTATTCTAAAAAGAAAAAAAAAATCAATATTGAAATATTCAAATTAATTTATTGGCCCATTAAATGCTCAAAATGCCCCCCTGCCTGCTGTCTACACATATGAGCCCGTAATCTAATCGAATCAACGGCTTTGCGCAGAATGTCTCGCCCTTCTCTCCTCATGATATTGCTCTGCTCTTCAATCCTGGCAAGGAGTTCCTCCCTTGATGCTACAGGCTCGGAGTAAACTTTGCTCTTCAACGTTCCCCATACGTGGAAGTCGAGAGGAGTAAGATCGGGGGATCGAGCAGGCCATGGAACAGGTCCATATCGACCAATCCAACGGTTTGGGAAGTGGTTATCCAACCAAGCCGTCACTTCTCTCCCACTGTGGGCCGGGCATCCATCCATTTGGAACCATGTGCGATTGATGTCAGGCAGGGGATCTTCAGGCTGATTAAAAAGAGGATACAACTGGTTTTCCAGAAATTCCCTAAATAATTCCGCATTCATTCGTCTGGGCAACATTATCGGGCCAATTAGACGATTATCTACCACTCCCATCCATACATTTATGTTGAACTGGTATTGGAAGGAGGATAGCCTAACAGTATGGGGATTATCCTCCGCCCAGACATGAGTATTGCGGGCATTAAAAAGCCCCCCACGCGTAAATGTTGCTTCATCAGACCACAAAACAATTCTAGGGAACCAGCGGTCTTCCTGGCACTGGTCTGCAAGCCATTCGCAAAATTGTCTCCTGGCCGCCATGTCTCTATCCACCAATTCTTGAACCGGGCTGAAGTGGAAGGGATGTCTTCCGTCACCGACTAAAATTCGGTGCACTGAGCTGTGGGGGATCCCAAGTTGTGCTTCTGCTTTGCGAACACTAGAAGAGGGGTTTTCATCAAAAAAATTCAGCACCTCTTCCTCACGTTCAGCATCCTGGACATCCCGTGCCCCGACAGGCTGTTTCGGCAGCGATCCGGTCTCCCTCAGGGTACGAAAAGTAGAAGAAAACGTTCTGCGATCCGGCAACCGTCTGTCTGGGATACGACGACCGTATTCACGGACAGCTTCCGAGGCATTTCCATCGGCAAAGCCATATACAAACACAATATCAGCGTATTCTTCAGTTGTGAAAAAATTAGGCATGTTGCTGGAAGCAAGTGCACCTCACCACTAGTATAGTGATAATGAATGGCCATTTGATACTGGGAGCGAGTCTCGACCTAGACAAGCACGGACAGGATTGGTTGACTAAAGGTATGAGCTTACCTTTGATCTATCTTTAGACATGAAAGTATTAGAAACATTATTATTATTATTATTCAATAAAAGTTCTTTTGGGTTGGACCATGCCACATTATAGTAAACCTAGATTTTGCTCATCTTTCTGTGAGCCTCTTCAAGGTTAATATCGTAATGAAAATTTAATAAATAAATAAAATAATTCTAATTTACCTACGTAAGTATGGAAATTTCAATATGTGGGTGACTAAATAGGTTTTCCACTCATTTTATTGTTAAAAGAAAAAGAAAAAAAAGAAAAGCAAAAAAAATCTCCTCCTTCTTTGTATTATGTTCTCAGAAATTTCATTTCTGCGCCATTTAACTACAAATGACTTCTAGAATAACCCCCTAAAGTATTGACATCACGAGGTGGGACACCCTGTATAGGTCTTTGTTTTACGGACTAATCGCCCTAAAACATATAAAACACAATGGACGTGGCGAATTATGGTATTGAGAAGCTGACAGCGGAGAACTACTCAATATGGTCGATGAAAATCGAAGCATACCTCGAGGCAAAAGGTATTTATGAAGATATAGTGGAAAAGGGAGTTCCGCCAGTGGAAGAAGCAGCCTTGAAGGTCTGGGAACAAAGAAATAAGGAAGACATGACTACCATTATACTAACGGTGAGCAATGATATTTTACCGTCAATTAAAGGGGAAAAAAGAGCAAAAATAGTTTGGGATAAATTAAAGGAGAGGTTTGAGGGCATCCCTGAGGAAAAGGTCATAGACCTCATGTTTGACCTAAACAATATCAAAAAACATAGTTCAGAATCTGTTGATGAATATCTCAACAGATTTCAATGTTTAGTCCAGGAGATAGCTCAACTTGGGAAAACGTTAACTAATAGAGAATTAATTAGGTACATAATTGAAGGCTTACCACCCTATTATGACCCAGTCGTTAACCCCATCCTAGCGAACAGGAGCATCAAATTTGCCGAATTGAGGCAGATGCTTTTGTCGTTTGAAAGGAGAAATGCCTCTAATAAAAATAATCAGGCGTTTAGGACCCTTCAAAACCGGACCAATCCCAACACTAAAGTGTGCTTTATTTGCAACAAACCAGGCCATTTAAAAAAGGATTGCTGGTTTAATAGGGGTAAAAGTAAACAGCCCAGTACCAGTAAACCCGCCTATACAAGTAGACCTCATCCCTGGAAGAATAAAGCTTCTTTGGTGCAAGAATTTGCACCATGTGCAACTGCACGAGTTGATGATAGTGTGTGGTATGTTGATTCAGCTTGCACCTCTCATATAACCCCAGACTCATCTGTGATTGAGAAAGGAGTCAACATAAAAGATTCATCACTAGTAGAAACAGCTGCGAAAAAGGAAGTTGTATTTTCCCAGGAAGGAGCTGAAGTAGAAGTAATCCAGATATATGAAATAAACCAGGAAGAAGAACCAAATCAAAAAGAAGAAGTAAACCAATTGGATGTAGTATGCGAGATTGCAGAAATTAACCAGAAAGAAGTAGTAAAGAAGATGAATGAAGTAAACCAGGAAGAAGAAATAAATCAGCAAAAAGGAAATGAAGTAGAAGCAAACAAGATAAAGATAGAAGAAATTAATCAGCAAGAAGAAGTAAACAAGATGTATGTAGTAAGCGAGATAGCAGAAATTAACCAGAAAGATGTAATAAATAAGATAGGAGAAATAAAACAGAAAGGAAAAGTAAACCATGAAGTAGAAGTAAACCAGATAAACGCAATACACCAGGAAGAAAAAATAAAGCAGCACTACATATTAAACAATATAGAAGTTAACCAGAAATATATAATAAACAAGGTAGAAGAAATGAACCAGAAAGATGTAATAAACAAGATAGGTGAAAGAAAACTGAAAGAAAAAGTAAACCAGGAAGAAGAACTATACCATAAGGAAAAAGTAAAGCAGAAAGAAGAGGTAAAGAAGATGGATGAAATAAACCAGGAAGAAAAGGTATATTGGAATGATAAAGGTAAACCTCCTCTCTTTGATGTGGGGAAACATCTTAGGGGCAAGGTAAAGAAGAAGACAAAAATGTTTGCATTTAGTTAACTTAAGTGCAATTGAACTGCTGGACTTCGAAAAGTGTATATAATTAAGGCTTTAAAAATTGTGTAGTTGTTAGTTAAATTTATGTAAATATTACAGTGTTGTATTAAGTGATTAGTAAGTGCATTTGTAGCGGAATTACATTTAAAAGAAATAATAAATAATTTAGGAAGGAAATTGTTAGGAGAAATTGATTTATTATTTCTTGTTGTTTGTAACGTTATAAATATAATAATAAACTAAACAACACTGTTGGTGGCAACACTGGCACAGAAGTATCTGGCTTTAAAAAGATAGCGTCTGTTGACAGTCTGTAGCTTTGTGCCCGCCATTGGTGAAGTATCAAGCCTTACTTGTTTGTGTTTTTTGGTTAATAAATCCTCTGATCCACAACAATTTCTAATTATGTTTTATTATAGTCTAGAAAATGTAAATAATTTTGACTAAAACTTTTAAAATAAGATGTGGTATATTAGTCAGTATTATAATTTGATTTTGTAACTATGTAAAGATAGGTTTATACTAAAACAAAAGTAAATCCCATTCCAAATGAACCTACACTATCCATAGTACATGTTTATCCTGCAAAATTTGATCCAAGAGCTGTGTCCTACCTAAATACCTACTTAATCCTTCAAAAAAAAAAAAAAAAAAAAAAGGTTGAGGAGTTATCACATGGCTTTGACCCAGGAAGTATTAGTTATTAAATAGGGTTTATAACCCAGGAAGTTATTGTTTTGCTTTATTCTTGTCAGCACCTTATATCCCTAAACATTCCCTCCTCTTTTATATGTATAAAACCTATCTCAAATGAACAGATCAATCAGATTGTGAGACAGTACTCTCTCAGTATGCTAGCTAGCTTTAAGTTTAGTTAAGGTCTAGTGGTAATGTCTTTAGTATAGTCTATCTGTAAGCTTACACTGTCAGTAGCACACTATTTTATATGATGTAACTCTGTATCTTGCTTAATAAAATACTTTTTAAGACTTGCACGCATCTTTATTGATTGTTAATGATTCAGTCTGCATCCGAAGTTGCGCCCTCTTAAGTCACCTCTTTTTCTTCATCTCATGCCACACATTCAGGCTCTGTTATATTAAAGGATTTTGACCCTGATGCTGAGATATGGATGTTGTCCAATGAACAGAAAATAGGTCAGTCTAAAGTATTAAATGAAAAGAGAACAAAATACTTCAAGGAAGAACAATATCAACTGGCTCTGAAAATCCTTCGTATTATAGTTGAATTTTTAGATTATAAAAATGATTTTCAAGGATCTGAACAGGTGGAGGCTAAGTCTTTGGTATTATCTTCTAATATTAATATATCATTGTGTCCGTTTAAATTTGAAAAACTATTCTGCTGCAAGAAAGATGTGTGATAAAATTCTCTAGGAAGATAGAATAAATGCCATCAAAGGTCTCTTTAGGCGTGGACAGATTTAGATGAATCTCAATTAGCAGGAGCTGACTTTGAAGCTGTATTGACAGCCGAGTCCGAAAACTAGACTGGACCTCCTCAACTTGCTAGTTGTAATGCCAAGAAAGTTCTAGAAGTCAAAAGTTGATCTCACGGAATATAAATGAGCGATTTTGAATCTCATTAGAGGCATCCTATGAAGCATTAAGTGTTAAACATCAATGTTTGGAAAACATTTATGTGGTAACTTAATGAAAGAGAATGGAGTTGTGAAATCCCGTGTTAGTGAAAGGAATTCATTCGCTAACAACTTGTCGATGAATCATTATGTACTTAATGAAAGGTACAACTAGTTATCTGATGAATTAAAGGCTTTGTCCACTGAGGTTTAGTTATTTCTTCCTGATAAAAGATCAGCTATCAAAACTCATCAATTAGTAGGAAAAAAAAAACGGACCCTGAAGAACATCGAAAATGATTTGGAAGAAGAGCAAATGAGATTTGAAGCCTTAGATGAAGAGTATACTCTATGAAATGAAAGAAAAAAAGTAGACTAATAAAAAACCAAATTTATTTTTAAAGTTAATGCATTGTTATAATTATATTGTATCCTAGAAACATTATTTTATCCTATAAACGAATTTAAATTAAAGAAAACAATGAAGGCAATGGGACGAATAACGTCCTTTTAAGCTTATTTAGTAAGTGCAATTCTGATTAGGTATGATTTTATTATATAATTGATATCATTACTTTTATATTTTACTAATTCTACGAAGTGAGAGAGATGTTATGCTACATCTTCTTTGCCTGAATTAAATTATACTAGACATGTTTCAATAATCTTTTTTGTATTATTTTTGGTATATACTTATTAAAAACCCCAACAGATTCCGACATAGCAGCATTGTGTAGTGCTTTTCTTTCCCGTTATACATTGTATGCAGTCATTGG
This sequence comes from Rhaphigaster nebulosa, assembly GCA_948150685.1. Taxonomy (NCBI): domain Eukaryota; kingdom Metazoa; phylum Arthropoda; class Insecta; order Hemiptera; family Pentatomidae; genus Rhaphigaster; species Rhaphigaster nebulosa. Next base: position 138,257,135 of record OX411307.1, read on the forward strand.
AAATTTTAAGGGATCTCCTAAGATCTGCAATTTAGTTTTGCCGTGCTTCCAGACTAAATTATTACAGAAAATGAAATGGCTTCAAATTGATACATACTTTTACAATTACGAGTAGATCAATGAGTAGACATAATTTATGAAAATATGTTGCCTAGTTATGCTAGCTCAGGTACTGTAATTTGTTGGGAATTAGCATTGTTGTTTTTCTCAGATGTAATGAGATCAACAAGTCAAATTAAGAGGCAAAAATGTTTTAAATAAAGAAAGGGTAAACCTTTGGAATTGCTACTAACGACCGTTGAGAGGTCTAGATTTTCAGACCAGACTATACTTTCACCCACTGCGCATGCGCAATTAAATCCTCAAACCGACGGATCCTTCTCAGTTGGAACGCTGGTGTAGGGTTAGGTCAGATTCCCCGCCTTTTTACGAAGGGGTATTGCAATGCTAAGAAGACTTTGATCCATGACCAACTCATTCGGGTTATCCTATTAACAATTTCGATCCAAGGACCAAGTCAGGAACTGCGAACCATCATACGCCAGGGAGCGGAAGAATGGTAAGCCAGAGGTATAGTAATGATAAACGATTGCTGACAACAAGTGGCGCATCCGGATTCGTTGAAGCTCAACGCCGCCTTTTCATTAGAAAATGAATGCAATTTTCTGGACGAAAATCTATTGATCCTTAGTTTTACACATAATTGGTAAATTTTTTTCACCACTTGGACAAAACTTCCCAGATCTGAAGCTAATAGAACGTTGAAGAGATTGGCCATGATATTTAAACTTAAAGATGTAGGAAGGAAGGTGGTGGGGACAAGAGATATATTCGGTAAAAGGCGGGAAGTCTGATCTAATCCTACATGACTATTCCAAGTGAAAAGGATCCATCGGTTTGAGTATTTAATTGGGCATGCGCAGTGGGTGAAAGTATAGTCTGGTCTGAGAATCTAGACCTCTTCAAGGTCGTTAGTAGCGATTCCAAAGGTTTGCCGGACTATGGTTAGGAAGGTTTATTTGTTCTCTGCTGCGACAATATTCATCTTAATTCATCTAAATGGTGTACGACTTCGGATATGATCATGTTTCCATTTTTTCATCTGCCCACGGATCGCGTGGTTGTTTTCATTAAAATATGTGGATGTGGTAGTATTTGTCTTGATTTGTTTTTTTCAACGACGACTATTACTCTTTACGACTTACTAAGTGAGGCTTTGATATTATTGTGTATATATATATATATATATATATATATATATATATATATATATATATATATATATATATATATATTATAACGGTAATTTGTCCTTCGTCAAATAAAGAAATCTTCGAGTACTTCGATAAATTAATAATTGGGCAAGTGAAGCTAAGCTTCTGTTAGATGTGTTTCTTTATATTAATAGAGCTGCATAATGGTCAGTACCTCATGTAGGGATTTATTAAACAATTTTTCAAGTTTCCTTTAGGTAGTTCGTTCGACCAGACCATTCGATTCGGGACAGTATGGATTAGTTTTTATATTTTTAACATCCAAATCATTCATGAAAGCTGCAAATTCTTCGGAGCTAAATGGCGCACAATTGTCAGACACAAGCTGAATTGGAATATCATGTCTTGAAAATATTGACTTCAAATTAATTTCGATTTCAAAGCACTTTATTCAGCAATGCCAATTCTATTAAGATTTTATTTGAAGAAAAACAAAACACAGCTGAAAGTCTCAAATACCAGTAAGCAACTTATCAGTCAACGTTTTGCCAATTCAAGCATCATCAGGAAAGAAAAATAAGAGCACAAAAATCCAGACCAGAGAAAGCGCATCTCAAGTCAGCAGCTAAAAAAAGACTAAGCTAAATAGCTAAAGTACCTCATTTCAGTAGCGCAGCCAAGATTTCGTTTCGGAGGGGGGAGGGGAGGATGGTCCATTTAAGGGTCTACTTTAAAGAAACCCGCTCTAACCGAGTATTTCCGGGGGCCCTTTCTATATATAATATTTTCTATGGCTAGGTAAATTATTTACGAAATAACATTCAATAGGTTTATACAATTTTTGTTTATAGATTAAAATAAATAAAAGAATTTTGTAATTTCGGGGAGGGGGAGGTGCTCCGGACCCCTCTGATTCCCTGTTTGGCTACGCTACTGCCTCACTCCAAGACAGTTTAACATATACTCATATTTTATATGTATTTGAGAGACTTAAGGCTTTGTTCTCTTCACAGACGGTGCCAGTTACACTAGAGGCAATCAGATGACCGGAACGTGGTGTGGAGAAGACGTGAAGAACGCTGTGCTTCATGTGTCATGCGTAAGTCGCAGCCTATTCAAAGATAGTTATTGGATTTGTATGGTATTGGATCAATATCCATGCCCGTATCCAATTACCATACAGAAAGGATTTTTGATTGCACGAAGGCACATTGAAAAAGTTCTTCTGGAAGGTTTAGTCTCATTTTCTCCATGTATTAGACACAATTTCTTACTAATGCATGATAAGTCTATTGCATGCTGCTCGATATGCCAACCATTACTTGGAGGATGTGATTACCACAATGAATTAGTCAGCTCTTTCTTTTGTCATGAATCCCATGGAATACTTATGAGACATGATAAATATTACTGAACCTTGTGGAGCACCATTGGTCAGATGGTGAAGTTTTAGTTATTTATTCCAAGAGTAAATTTTCGATCGTTGAGAAATGAGTATAGAATATCATAAAAGTATTTTGGAGTGTCTAATTTCTTGAGTTTGACTAACCAAGTCAAATGCTTGCTGAAAGTCTAAGAATGTAACCAGCGTATGTTTTTTTTTCATTTCAAAACCATTTACTATAAATTCTGACAATCTTGAGAGTTGATGTGATTGATGAGTCCAGATCAGCAATATAATTTTTGTACTGGGATAGCGTGAATTCCTCTAACTCTTTTTTAATAATTAGTCTTAGATCTATTTACTTTTGTACTCAGGATTTTTACTTCGCATTCACAGTCTTCTTGCTATATTTTTTTCTATATTTTCAACAGAATTGAATTCGGCACGTTGTTTAGGAATATTATCCTCCACTGAGTTAAGGAAGGAAACTCTGCTTGGGAATACGCCAACATAAACTGTTGTTGAAGACTTAAGGGTAGATACCGAAATGCAAGAACACCGATGAAGTTCCGGGGAATTTTTATACCATTAAGAGTCAGTTCTAATTCAGAGAATGTAGTTTAAAGCGATTCTAGATCAGCTGGTCGATTGCGGACGAGTAATAAATATCGAGAAACTATTGTGAAGGGCTTTAAAAACATTATTTTGTTATCCTCCACCCTTCACCTATTCCGCAGCTTCTGAAAAATTTACCATGAAGGTTACAACGGAATGCGAATTTCGCCAAAGGTTTTGGTAAGATTGATTAGACGCCATTGTGAACATCTAAAATTCAGAAATTAAACAATAGATGTAATTAATTGAAATAAACTGTAACCTTAGTTATAAATAAAACAAGAAAATATACAAGTTGCCACTTGTGTATCAATTGTGAATAACTGGTTAACTCGACTTATGACTAAAATTAGTTAGATCCACCACTGGGTTTTAAAAGCTCATGTCTTCATCATGTACCTATAAATAGCTAAATCAGAAGCGAAAGTGATTGGAAGATATCGCTATTTGAAATAATAAGTATTGGTATTTCGGATGATATATGTATATATCTTTATTTATTTATTTGTTGGCACTATAGACCATGAAGAACTTTGACCGCGCGATGTGGTATTCTTACGAACATGTATTGCTTGTAACCCGAAGGTTCAATGCCGATACCACCAATCGCTGTCTACAAGCCTCGGTCCACCGACTACCGTCCAACTCCAAATCTGTAAGATCAATCTTAACGCAGCCCTCCCACATACGTTTCGGTCTACCCCTCGGACGTTTACCAGTCGGCTCAGCGTTTATTACCTTTTTAGGAATTCGTTCGTCACTGAGTCCAACAACTTTAAAAGTCCATTTCAACTGTCGCGAAGATATCACTTCGATTATATTAACAGAGTGGATGCTCCACAATTCCGCTTCGTGTAACCTCTTAAATTATCCTGTGGACTCATCTTTTTTCGGACCAAATATTTTACGTTTCATACCCGTAAAGAACAGTAGGAAGGATAATAGTTTTGTAACTTTTAAGTTTTTGAACAAAATGGGCGACCAAAGTAGTGTTAATAGCGAAAAGTAACAAGCATTTCCGGCCTTTAACCACGCCTATTTCCTCTTGAATTTCGTTTGTTATAATAATCATAAACCCCAAATACTTAAATTTCTCAACGTGTTCAAACCTGTTCCCTCCTATGTCTATTTAGTCTAATCCGTAATGGCTTTCATCAACGTTGTTCATTCAGTTTTTTAGTTTCCTCGTCCTCTCTTAACAATACCAAATCATCCGTAAGCCCAAACACAGATATTTTACCACCCAGATCTAAACCCCTTTCTGTACGCCTCATATTTCTAATGACATACTCTAGTGATAAATTAAATAGGGTAGGTGAAAGGGAATCGCCTTATTTTAAATCCGTCCGAACGTCAAATTTCTCCGAAAAATAATAACCGATTCTAACTTTATTGAATGTTTCGGTGATGCACATCTACTACTAGATTTACTAACTTCTTTGGTATTCCCTGCTAAATCAAAATATTATACAGTCTCTGGCGATGAATGGAATCATAAACCTTTTTGAAATCGACAAAAAGTTGAAAAAATACACCGTTGTATTCTATTTTTTTTTTTTTTAATATTTGCCGTAAGGAAAATATTTGATCGATAGATGACCGGTTCCGTCTAAAACCACATTGGTAGTCTCCGAAAAAATTTTAGGCGTATTCCGTGATTCGACTAGTTAGGATCAACGAAAATCTTTTATAACATACCGAGAGGAGTGATATTCCGCGATAGTTATTTCAATCGGAATAAGTATAGATTCTTTCCATTTTCAGGAATTTTTTCATTTTACCTGATCATTTTAACAAATAGAAGTATTTTAGAAATTCCAGTTTCAACGCACGCTTTTATTAGTTCAATGGGAATGTTGTCGATTCCCGCTGCTTTATGAGATTTTAATTTTCCGATGACTATTTCGACTTCCATCTTACTCGGTTCTTCTATTAACGGTTCAGTACTCTGATATCCAGAAGGAGGATATTGAATATTATTTCTCGAATTCAAAATACTTTCGAAGTGTTTTTTAAATGTATTCAAAATGTCCCCCGAATCGGTCAAGATATTGTTATTTTCATCTCTAATTCCATTCATTGCAGGTTCAAACCGTTTACGTTGTTTTCGATTCTATTAGTTTCTATCTCTATTGTTTCGTGTTTTAGATATTCTCGTTATTTATTTCTGAGGAATTTAGACGTTTAATTCATTAAGGCTCGGAAGTTGGCGGCATTGTTATCGCTGGAATTATTTAGAGCTTTTAATTTAACGGCTTTTCTTTTTTCACAAAAGTTTGAAGACATAATCGAACCACGGTGTGTTTTTTTTTTACTCTCCCTTTTCCCAAGACACAAATTACTGTACTCTTTAATATTATCCCTAATTACAACTCATAACTTGTCTATATCTTCACGATCCTCGTCTAAAGATTCCTAGGCTTCAAACCTATTCTTGACATCTACCGCGAATTGATTTCTAATTGAAGAGTTTTTCAATTTATCTAGATCAAAATTTTCAGAACAAATACGGCTTTCTTAACTGTTTTTTATATTAAGTTATTGTCGAAGTTTTGGGATTACTAATTCATGATCTGACCCACATTCTGCCCCACGATAAGACCTCACGTTAATTATACTATTTTGCCATCTTTATTGTACCAAGACATGATCAATTTGATTTAGTGTTTGTGAATCTGGCCATGTCCATGTGTACTTATGAATATCCTTATGTTTAAACATAATACTTTTGATTGTTAGGTTTTTCGAGATAGAAAAGGTTTTTAGTCGGATTCCATTATCATTACTATGTTCGTGCAAACTTTCTTTACCTATAGTCGGATAATATACTTCATCCCTTCCCACGTTTGCGTTGGCGTATCCTAGTATTATTTTAATGCAGTTTCGCGGTGGTTTTTCGTAAACCCACTCTAGTTTATCATAAAATTCGCGTTTAACTTCATCATCACTGTCTTCGGTAGGAGAATGTATGTTTATCAAAGCGATTTTAAACTAATGCCCCTGAAATTGGCCTGAAAATGGCCACCGAAACCCAATCATTAAAAAATGTTTATGTCCCTCAATGCGGACAGCAATCTATTCCTAATTAGAAATCCAGTACCTAAACCAAAATTACCGCTCCCACCGTACCAAATAGTATAATTCCCTTCTCTTGAGGAACCTTCCTCTGGCCAGCGAACCTCTTGCAGTGCCACGATATTTAAATTAAGTATCCCTTAACCTCATTAGCCACCGATTTTAACCCACCTGCTGTATTCAAACTTCTGACGTTCCACGTCCCTATACCTAAATCTCTAATTTTCCCTTGCGCCATGAATCCCCTGAAGTAGTCACCACTGAGGACAAGTTTAAATCCGGATTACCTCAGAGAGAACCATGACTTTTTTGTGGTATTTTGTGAACTAAAAATATATGAGTAGGGCGTTACACCTACGTTACACCCACCAGCAAACCTGTGGGACGCTCTCTTTCCAAGAAATTTCCACTGACCATCCCTAAATCCACTGCCCGTGGGACGCTCCCCTACGCGGTAATGAGATCCGAGCGAAGAGATATAAATATCTATACGTGTATATATATATATATATATATATATATATATATATATATATATATATATATATATATTATTATTATTATTATTATTATTATTATTATTATTATTATTATTAGTTGAATATATTTGCTTGTAAACTCATTTTTTTTATTATCTTGTTTTAAATAAATCCGTATATATTTGTAATTTTTATTATTTTTCAACTTAGAAATGAACAATGCTATAATTTTGACAAATAAAATCATCACTTGTCATCATTGGGAATGCACAGCAGAACAATAGTTGTATGCCGTCCAAAATAGCGCCCGGTGATGGTGGAAGCTCACTGGAGACGTGACAATAATGCCATTTGATTATTTTAATATTAAAGTACAAATCATTAATTTTTTTTTTTTAAACCATTAACAGTTTAGAGAATGATATTATTAGCATTGAGACACGTTTTTTTGTTTATTTTCAATAATACTCAACTGAATCTTTATTTCTTACGCACTTCTCTGAATTAAATTTTCTCTTAATATTACTTAACAGTCTACATAAAAAGAGTAAAGAACTTAAGATTATACTAAGATGGGTGGAATTGAGAGCTAAGAAATATTGCGACTAAACTGAAAGAGTACCATATAATTATGTAATTAATTATTTTAAGTAGTAATATTTCTAGATAATTAATTTTTAAATCGAATAATTTAGTGATTGTTTAATGTTTTCAGAGCTTTTTAAAGAAATTATCTAAAGAATCATTATTATTGGAAAATGTCTGAAGAAGATACGTCAAATGATGAAGCTGGTCCACAGCAATCAAGCCAATGGTGAGCAGCAATGAATTTATTGATTTTAAGTTCACTTTAATATAATTAATCAATCTGAAAAAAAAATTATGATCACTAGCAAGGGAAATGTCCGTCGTCGATTTCGATCTAAATTGTTTTACGGCTTTTTGTCCAATGGGTCCTAGGATCTGAGGGAAAAAAGAAAAGAAAATATGCTAAAACTGCTTTATTTTATATCTCGAGTTTGGAAAATTATATCGACATGATTCTTTCGGCAAAACATTATTAAGTTTTCAGATTATATTAAAGGTAATATACAAATGTTCAACAATAATTGCTTTTTGATCCACTAATTAAGACAAAAATTAAAATTATTAAGTAATCTAGCCTTATAGATTTTTATACCTCCAAAATAGTGGCTGATTTTGATTCAGCATACCCAAAAACCTTAATGTTGAAAATATCCAAGGATGTTGAAAATGCTTAAGCCACGAATATTATGGACATTAAAGGAACAGGGTTTTAATAACATGATTAAGAACCCGGATTTGCTCAGGATGTTATAGTAAATTGAAATTTAATTGGAAAATTCGAGGCCGGGTTCAAAGTGTGATAAGTAGGGTTTCGATTTTTATGTGGTACAAAAAAACCAAATATGCACATAAATAGGTGGTTATAATTTCTGAAATATTTAAAAATATATGTGAAATATGTAAAAAAAATATTTATTAAAAAATAGAGTATAAATGCACAAACCAACATGTAAAATAGATTTTTAAAAACACATTAAGGACAAGGAACAAAATTGGTAAAATTAAGGAAGAACATTAGGTAACAAAGAAAATTAAACAACAAAAACCTTCAAATTACTCAAGTACACTAGTTAAATTGGCACAAATTAGGAGAATTTTTAGATTTTCCTCCGGTTGTCCCTCAGAATCGCTTTTTACCGGTTATATTAGCCGACTTCACGAAAGAGAATTATGTGTGACCAAACAAAAACAAAAAAATATAAATGTATGAAGTCAAATTTTAAACTTGGAAAATGAAACTGAATAGTGTGATAAACACTGATATTGGTGATAACCAAACTTTTATAGAGAATAAAATCTAAGGGAAAATTTGAACCGAAACTGAATATGGAAGACAAGTAGTCAAGTACAATAAAAAATAACAATATCTGATGCTGTTAGACGACGATTGACTTGGCCACTGCTACTATAGGTAGCAAAACTCGAACAAACCACACCACTTGCTCACTTTCAACAAGTTTGTTTTGGTTCTTTGGTTGTCGAATCCGCCGTCCTTGTAGATATTAGCGTTTGTTTGTTTTTCAATTTTTTTAAAGAAAAATATCGGTTTTCGATTCTCAAATTTTGATATGGATATATTTCTTTAAAAATATCGATATTTTTCAAACATTTATAGCGGAGGGTGCTCAACGGAATGGAGATTTACGTACGTATGTCGGAAGTGGATTGAGGACATATTCTGTGGATTGAAGACACTGCATATACGTAACGTTCCTAGAATAGTTGTTCGGCTAATCCCTCTCCCATCTTCGCTACCTCTTCCAATGGTGCTAAAGTAATTTTTTACCTCCGAAATCTCCGGAGTATTTATAAAGATAATTAAAGGCCAAACATGAAAATAAAATGTCTCAGCCGAAATGTCCAAAATATTTGTGAAAATATATAATTTACAGTCAAATATGTGAAAAGGGTAAAACTTTAAAAATACGTAAAATTAAAAGTGCTCTATTTTACTTCAAATTGCTTGAAACGGATTTTGGTCGAGAAGAATCCTTAAAATTTTGCTTTGATAAAAACATGTGAAACATAAAAATCCTAACCCTAGTGATAAGTAATATTATTACACATTATTTGTGGTCCTAAAATAGTAAATTTTAGAGTTATACAATTTTTTAAATGCAATAATCAAATTTTAGAGAGATATGAAGGGTTTATGGAACTATATGTAATGAAAACAGTATACTTCTATGGAGTAAAGTACATGAAAAAAAAATATTTCACCTAAACCAATCATATTAGCACTTTTTTTTTTACACAAACCTTCTAAGATAACGCAATATCTATTTATATCGATGGAAAGAACACGCTCTTCTCTTTCTAACAAGTCGAAAACGGATAAATTGAAGACGATACAGAGCTTCATAACGAAATTTCGTGTAATTTCGTGGCTTAAAATCTTGCAATCTTCACCAAAGAGAAAAAAAAAATGCTTTCTTTTCGATGATATTTTAGAAATAAATGCTTTTTGGTATGCTGAATCAAAACCTACCACTATTTCAGATGTGAAAAAATCTATAAGGTTGGTTTACTTAATAATTTAATAGTTTTAAATTATTGGACCAAAAAGCAATTATTGTTCAACGTTTGTATTTTTCCTTTAATCTACTGTGAAAAACAGATATTTTGATGAAAGAACCGTATCAATATCAATTTCTAAACTCGATTTATATTAAAGCAGGTTAAGGGTGTTTTATTTGTATTTTTTTTCAAATCCTAGGGTTCATTGGACGAAACGGTTTAGTATGTGTCTTTTTTTTTTTTTCAATGTAAAATCACCAATTTTTTTTTTTTTTCAATGTAAAATCACCCTTTGTTTGTTACGGGAACTAAAAACAAGGGGGGAATGGAAGAAAACAAATTAGGTCTAATTTGCTTTTTTAATATTGCATTTTATTTCGTTTCTTAATTGGGAAATTCTATAGGAAATAGCAGATACTTTTTGGTACAATTAATTTTAAATTCATTATTAATCAGCCTGTTTATCTATTTTTTGTGGACTTAAATCGGCTAAGACAGACTGAAATTCAGAATTTGTACCGCCGAAGCGAGTACAAGACAGGGAAGTCCACTTCTCTTCGCCCTCTTCGTTAACGATTTAGGGCAGTATTTATTGTTAATCATATATTTTTCCATGTTTCGAGATTCTCTACCTCATCTTCACGATATTAGAATGAATAAAAAATTATCTATATTCTGGAGCCAGTCCCCTTAGAATAGCTAAAAGGTACAAATTAAGCAGCATTCGACTAGCTTTGCCATGGAAAATTTATTATGTTACTAATTAAACGACAAATTATACATAAGGTAAAAAATATGTAAAAATTGAATTTAAATACATATTTGTTCAAGCTGGAATAGTTATTTATTCTTTGTACGTATGCGGAAGATTGGTAATTGAGGAGATGGAGATGCAGAAAAAAATGAAGAGATAGAGTAGAAAATGTTTAGATGAGGTTAGGGAGGAAGCTTGACAAATGGAGATGGGTAAGGAATTTCAAAACTAGGTAGCAAGAATAATAGGAATTTTTCGGTAGGTTGAGATCTTCTATTTAAGAGATGAATGGAATAACGCAGGGTGAGGATGTCAAGAATATAGGAAGATACCAAGAAGGTATTTTCGTCCGAAATTAGGATAAAGCCACTTCTTCTTCTTCGATGGCGCTACAACTCGTGAAGAGTCAGGGCCTCCCTTAGTCTGAGCCGCCAGTCTTCTCTGTTTTGTGCTGCTGCTCTCCGATTTCTAGTCCCCAGCAGTTTTTGCTCGTCTGCAGCAATACAAACCTCCCACCGCAGGCGAGGTCTACCCATTTTTCTGCTTCCAAAAATCTTTTCCTCAAGGAGCCTTTTGGGGAAGGATAAAGTCACCCTTACTCGAAATACTGGCGAGTGACGTGTGGGAAGACTGAAAATGAAACAATTCATTAATCATTATAGTCTCATCTCGTGCTCAACAGGTATTCCTTCATATACTAAGCCTCCGTAGTCATAGTGGGGAAAAATGAGGGAAGATACTAAAAGATGACGAATACTTCGTGGAAAAGAATCACGGAATCTTAGGAGCTGTTTGAGGATTGAGATGGATTTTCTGGTAATCTGGAAAATATGGTTACTTCATGTTTGGTTTTAATCACAGGTGATTCCGAGTTTTTTTTTTTTTATGGAGTTCTGGAACTGAATAGGAATGCTGTTGAAAAGGGGGAATAATCATGGAGGGGAAAATAATTAATATTTTGATGTATTCAGATGGCATAGTGCTGATTTCTGGCAGTCTTAATATATTACTAGATATCCTAAATAAGTTACAGGATAATTTGCAAAGATTGGAAGCTCGAACTGAATTCAAAAAAATCAAAAGTAATAATATGCAGGAAGAAACACAATACTCGATAAAAAATATAGATAGCTGTATAATGGAAGAATAATTGAATTAATTAACAAATGCCTATGCTTAAAAATAAGATCTGGCGCTGGACTCACATTTTAAAGACAGATCGAGTGTACGTAAACAACTGGTTAACGTCTCTGAGGGGGCTAGGGAGCAGGGGCGCATAGGAGGTGGCAAGGTACAAATGCCACTGGCCTCGGCCCAAGGGGGGCCTCGAATTGGCCTTTATAACAATAAAATACCAATTACAAAATCAAATTATATTATCGTAGATGTAGTAATACAATCAATAACTGACATTATATTAGTATGTATAACACGCAGTCACATCTTCAAATTTTGATTAGGAAACTTAGGAGGTCTTAAAACTTGGCTGCCATGGGCCTCCAAAATCATACTTACGCCACTGATCACATGTATAAAAAAACAAAGGAATTAATTCTTTACCGGTTTTCCTTAGGATAGATAGATAGAAATTACGTATATTTAAAACACATGCATAATATAGGATACAGAATCAAGCAGAAAAATAAATGACATTATGCAATAGACAATGGGCGCAAGCCCGTCTGTCGAAATGTCCTAGAATTTTATACAAATATAACTGAAATTTATCTGCCATGCCTGTAGGCGACAGTATAACGAATTCACTCCAGTCTTCAATCAAAACGTATTAGAAAAGAAACTAATAGAAATCATGATAAGCTGTTTTGGAAATCGAAGATTAGGTATAGAAATCCTAAATGGACGGTCAATGCAATGAAACATTGTTTATCCATCTAAAACTTGCTACCAAATACAGACAGGAAATGGTGAATGAATTTAATTTATAGAAATTGATTCTTTGACCTTCCTGAGGAAAATGATTCATCTTTTTTATTTTTATAATAATTTATTCTGATTATAAGAAGGATGATTTTAGCAATGTTGTGAATAGATTCTTTAAAATTTGTAAATTTCAGTTATATTTGTATAAAGTTGTGGGACATTTTGACGGACAGACTTGCGCCCATTTTCTATTACATAATGTCATTTATTCTTCTGTTTGGTTCTGCATTCTATATTATGTGTTTTAGATTAACATAATTTATATCTATCAATCCTAAGGAAAACCAGCAAATAATTAATTCCTTTGTTTTTTAAACATGTAATCAGTGGTGTATGATTTTGGAGACCTCTGCCAGCCAGGTTTTGATGCTTCCTAAGCTTCTTACTCAAAATTTTAATATGTGGCTGTGTGTTATACATAATAATACAATGTTAGTTATTAATTGTATTACTATATCTAATATAATTTGATATTGTATTTTATTGTCATAATGTTGTGCGCAAAATGCACTTGAGCCATTGTCATTTTCGTTGTTAGTTCACATTGTGTTGGCTTCTCTTTCAGCATTTGGCTCAACCTAACGATGACCGTGCCTTGCATTGGTCATCACCGGATTTACCACTAGATTTAGTTAATTTTTGACTTAGAAATTAATAAATAAATAAATTCCTTTATCTCTATCATTTGTTGTCCTTAATAAGACAAATTGTAAATTTTTATTATAAACAAAGTTTTAGAAATGAGAAATTAATAACAAAAACCTAATAATTCAATTTCGTCTTTTTTTAGGAGTTGGTTTATAGAGGAGTGTATGGACGACTTAGAACGACGAAGAGATATATATTCATATGGTGAAACACTTACATCCAAAGGAATCTACGGAACAGACCTCCTATGTAAAAAGAAGAGAAGGTATGAGGATCTTGCCAGTATCTGCTTGTTCCTTCCTCATCCATTACCAGATTGCGTAGGCCCATTGGATCATTACGTCACAAAAGTGCGAAGTATGTTGTTGGAAAGAAGAGCCATTCCAGAAGGAAACTGGGTCGGATTTGATGCTGGACCATTTCCACTCCCTTTCCACCCATGGACCTACGCGACCGACCTCCCGGATTTTTTACTTCAAGGAAGAAGTCAAAACTTAATAACAAGAGTACAAGATTTAAATGAACGAATGGTGAATATTCTATTTAAATTCTGATGTATATACAACATAAGATTGTAACTAATATTAGAGACAATATAATACGTATTACTTTATAATGTTTATAAATTTTCCAGCAAAGGCCTAACCGCCATTTCGAGAGAAGACTTCAGCGATTTTTTGGTGGATCCGGCATAGAACCAGCACTAACACTTGCCGTTGCCTCTTACATGTCTCACTTCTGCTTACCGAAGTTAGATGTCTTTCATCTGTATCCTTTAAAATAAACCATTTATCTTGTACAAAAGATCTTCTTATAATTATTATTTTAATTTATGAAGATCTTTTCTTATTTGCCAAACATGTCATTTTTATTGCCATTTTTTTTGTTTTATATTATACTTTTATCCCTAAATATAAAGATATTAATAAGCATTTACAAACGAGGCGGTTCAATGATGATATTAAACTTATAATAGCTAAACTAACAGTATTGTATTGCTGTAAATATTGAAACTAAAAATCTAGTTAATTAATTAATCAATTTGTGCACCTCACGTCAATAATCAGATCGAATCGTCTTTGTCCGATACGCGACGTCGGACACGTTATATTTACGTACTTTTTATTAAATACATTAAAGAATATTTGTATTGTAGGAAGCGCACCGAGGTTTAAATATATATTGAATGTATACTGGTCCCTAACGTTTTTCCAACTTAGGGCTGAATCGGATGTACTGTTTTTGAAATAAAGGCCTGTCGAGGAAAGTACGTTTGCGCATAAGCAAGCGAAAGTAATGGTTGGAATTTGACAAAATTGATATTGGACAATTGTTTTTATACTAGCGACCAATTTTCCTCCAACTTTCGTTCAAATTGAATGAGCCGTTTTTAAAATATAGGCTAGTCAAGGATAATATGTTTGGGCATGCGTAAGCGAAACTAATAAATGGAATTCGCCAAAATTGATTCGTACTAGAAATTTTTACAATAATTTCCAACTTTCAGCCAATTTCGGGCCAAACCGGACGAGTGAGAAAAAGTAGCCAGAGCATGTGTATAAGATTATAAAGCTCCATTAAGCTCCGGTCCAAAATTGCCATTTCAACTAAAGAAACCTGATAAGATTAAGCCATAAAAACAAGAATTGTTTACACAGTTGGTATTATTCAGTTCATAGTCTCTATGTTTATTTATATAATTATCAGTCTACTGTATAATAATAATAATTAATAATAATTTAATAATAATAATAATAATAACAATAATAATTTACCCGCAAGGGCAGCTGATGAACGCAGTTGCTGGGGTTTTACGTTCCCCCGGGCTCCTGAGTACATTATACCGTTCACAAACTCACACATTACAGGACAAAATAACATTTACACTGACACAGAGGCCATTTTCAATACATACCCTAGGGCAACCTTACCTAGGAAGACCTGGCAGAAGGTCTAAAATGCAACCACCCACTAAAAATGGAGTTAAGAAATCGTCGTATAGCCTCGGACGAACCTGGGAATGAAGCTGCACCAGGTGGAAATCTTCGACAGCTTCCTTCAGGGGATGGCGGAGCGAGTGGCGTCACCCTGCCGCAACGGACCACAAGACTGCAAGAACCGGCCACTAGCTCGAGTTCGGGCTTGGGCGAGACTATTTCTCCTCCCGCACGAACCCGACCACCGAGACCAAGAGGTGCCCGAAGGATGAAATGGACGCCAGAAATGAACAAGGCTGTCATCCAGGCATATCTTTTGGCAACAAAATTAGAAACAGACAAGACAGGATACCTTAGCAGGATTCAACAGTATTGGCAGGAATCATACCCACAGATGACTATGAGTACGCAAAGGTTGAGTGATCAAGTTAGAGTTATCCGATCTAGAAAATTTCTCTCTGCTCTGGAAATGGAAAATATTAAAGCAATAATATCTGAGCGATTAGGGTTAGTACCTACTGGAAATAAAGAACAACCGACTGAACCTCAACAATTAGAAATATCATTGGCACTAGAGGCTGCTCCTTCTGAAGAAGAAGATGAAAAGATTCAAAAACTAATGCAATCATTGTTATCCCAGCATGTGCTTTATGAAGGAATGCCACATGATGCAAGACCATCCCTATTAAGAGTCCCTTATAGCTTTAATACACGGACAACTATGAAACAGGTTAATGAAGCTTTAAGTAAACTTGTTAGTAATTACCCAGAAATGGATGTTGAAGCTGTTTGTCACTGGGCGTATGTTGCAGCAAGGGTCGTTATTATTGAACTTGGTTTTGAAGAACAAGAATCAAAGAAAGATAAATGCAAATCAACCATACCACGCTGGCAGAAAAGATTAGAAAATAAAATAGCCTCGCTCAGAGCGAATATTGGGGCAATCACAAGTTATATCAAGAATCCGGATGGAGCAAGTACAAGATTAAAAAGAAAGATTGATGAAATAGTTGTACTACAATTAGGAATGGTGTTGGAATCTGAGCTTACCGAAAAATTGGCTTTACATGCTGATGTGCTGAAGCAAAAACTTGCAGTTTATGCAAACAGAATAAGAAGATACAAAAAGTCGATGCTTCGTAAACAGCAGAACAAAAGGTTCATAAATAATGAGAGGCATTTTTATCGGAACTTGGAGAGTGGTAAACAGGGATATGTGAATGTTTCACTGACTGAAAATATAACTGATTATTGGAAAAAGCTGTGGGAGGACAATGCATTTCACAATGATGAAATCGAATGGTTGAAATCAATAAATAATGAATTTCGGGATGTACCTGAAATGCCAGAATTTGACATATCAAAGCAGGATGTAGTCATCGCAACAAAGAAAATGAAAAATTGGAAAGCACCAGGCAGTGATAGAATTCAAAATTACTGGTTGAAAAATCTAACCTGTTTGCATGAAATACTAGCGACCAATTATCTAAAAATGATAAGAGGGCAGATAGATATTCCTAAAAATTTCTGTCAGGGCATTACAGTACTTATTCCTAAAAAACAGGAAAACCGATTGGAACCGCAAGACTTTCGACCAATAACCTGCGTTAACGGAGTTTATAAGATTTTAACCTCCATTCTCACAAGCAAAATTGAATTTCATCTGCGATCCAATAATTTGATCCCACTCGAGCAACTTGGTTGTAGGAAAGGAGCTCAGGGATGTAAAGAATTACTCATCATCGACTCGTTCATTGCAGGCCAAACGACCATAAATAAAAGAAATCTGTCATTAGCATGGATTGATTACAGAAAGGCATTTGACTCAGTCCCTCACAGCTGGCTGTTAAAAGTCCTGGATATCTATAAAATACATCCACATGTTAAAGATCTTCTGAGGAAACTCATGAGCAGCTGGAAAACAAGATTGAGGATGGGACATGATCAGCTGTCCGACCCTTTGGAGTACATTACAATTTCGAGAGGTATATACCAGGGAGATTGCCTCAGCCCCCTTTGGTTTTGTCTTGCGATGGCTCCTTTATCGATTTTATTAAATCGAGAAGGAAACGGATACAAAATAAAATTTAATGAATCAACTGCAGTAATCAGCCATAGCTTTTACATGGACGATTTGAAGCTTTATGCAAAGAATAAATCTCAGTTACAGTCTATGATAAAAACAGTAATCCAGTTTAGTGATTCAATACAGATGTCGCTTGGTATTGAGAAATGCGCTGTTCTTCATGTGATAAAAGGAAAACCAGTTATTTCTGAAAGTATGTTTGATGATGAACTGCGGATTAAGCATCTTCAAAAAGAAGAAATGTACAAGTATCTTGGGATAGAACAACATGTTAAAATTGCGAGGAAGGATGTAAAGAATAGCCTCATGGAATCATTAAAGAAGAGATTGAAGATTATCCTTGCAACATATCTATCCTCAGGATTGAAAATAAAAGCTATAAATACGTGGGTTATACCAGCCATATCATACAGCTTCGGAGTCCTAAAATGGTCTACAACATCTCTCCAAGAATTAGATAGACTAATACGAACGAGTATGACTGGGTCCAGAATGCATCATCCGACTGCATCCATCGCAAGGCTTTATCTGCCTAGAAGGGAAGGTGGGAGGGGTCTCACAAACATTGAAGAGGCGTGCCGAAAGCAAGAAATGACCCTAGGACAGTACTTCAAACAAAGCGAGGTGCCATTGCATAAAATAATATGCAGTCTTGACCGGGGGCACACTGCCTTGCAATTAGTCTCTCAAGAAGTTGCGTCCAACATTATTACCAACAGCGAACGACTGGAAGAATGGAAATCGAAAGCATTACATGGGAGATTTTATCACCAGCTCCAGCAAACTGAAATAGATAAAACTTTGTCTACTAGCTGGCTAGTTAGAGGAAGTCTGTTCCCCGAAACAGAAGGATTTCTTATAGCAATCCAGGATCAGGTCATAGCAACTAGGTCTTACTGGCGACACGTCTTGAAACAACAGAACGTATCAGACAAGTGTAGGCTCTGTGCCAGCACATACGAGTCTATTCAGCACATAACTGGAGGATGCGGTGCGTTGGCTGGCACAGAATACCTCAAGAGGCATGATGATGTTGCCAAAATCTATCACCAGGCGATAGGACTAAAAAGAAAATTATTAAATGACTTGATGCCATATTATAAGTACAGTCCTAAAGAAATCGTCCAGAGGGTAGGGATAAGATTGTATTAGAATCAGTCGTTTATAACAGACCATTCCGTGACCCACAACAGACCTGATATCGTGCTGATTGATGGTAATATGAAGACAGCAGAGATAATAGATATTGCTGTGCCGAATGATGGAAACACTAATTCAGTATGTGCAGAAAAAATTCGAAAATATCAAGCTCTAGCAGCTGAACTAAAAGATCTGTACAGACTGGATAAAGTGATTGTGAGGGCTATTGTGATCTCCAGCAATGGTCTGATACCAGTGTCCACTGTGGAAGCGACTGAACGGTTGGGTCTCTCGACGGCTGTTATAAATGAAGCCCAGAAAGCTGTGCTGTTGAATACCTCAAGGATTGTAAGGAGTTTTCTAAACATACAATAAAAACGACTAAACAAACAGTGACCTGAGTGGTTGGAGTTGATGCTCCCCCTCTCCAGGAAAAACCCTTTTTCGAAAGTGTCGAAAATTAAATAACAATAATAATTTATTTATATAATTATCAGTCTACTTTATTCTTAAAGAGTGTTAACATCAATATTCTCATTATGGAGACTATTAAAATAAAATATGCCGATCTTTATAAGGTATTATTTAGTAACGGATCAGTAGAAATTTTGTTTCTGAGAAGTATTATCTGGAATGTGATGATTTATTAACTTAAATTTCTGGTGCAATAAAAAAGCATTTTGTGCTTCACTATAAAAAAAAAGAAGTTAAAAACTAATAATTTTAATAAGGCTAATTTTTTATATTTATTTTTTATTTACAGAAATTTACAACTGTATAAGAATATACAACACGTAAATATGAGAATAAGTAGGTATCACTTGATAATGACGTGAGAAGGAGCTACCCATTGGTAGCACTTCGATGACTTTTATGTTAGGAGGTTCAGCGGCCATCTTCTTTTAAGACGCCTCGGAGGATTATCGGGAATAGTTTGGGATGAAAGGTTAAGCACTAGTGGGTTAGTGTGGGCAAGGAGTTTTTAATTAAAAGAGGTATATCTATTTCGGGCCAAGTCTGCAACAAAGGGAATAATGAGGTCTTTATGGATAATTTTATTTGTAACATAATAAGGAACATTAAGAATTTTTCGAAGATTTTGGATAGTAAGGATTGGATACGGAATTTATTTTAATTCTCCAGTTCTGACACCATTCTTCAATGGAAATTATGTGTGACCTTAGGGTTTTGGATGCAACAATTGGGTCATTATTCACAGATAACACACATGTATCATCTGCGTATGTAGTGAGGACAGTGCTAAGATGGGTTGGGATATCAGCTGTATAAATCTTGCAGAGAATAGGACCTAGGATACTTACTATCTTGAGGAATACCAGCAGACTGGAAAAAAGGGAAGAGTAAGCACAGTTGATTTACTTTGAAGGTCCTGTTAGTAAGATAGGAACGGATTAAAAGGTAATATTTAGGTGAGAGGAATTGACGGAGTTTGTAAAGCAGTCCCGGGTGCCAGACTCGGTCAAAAGCTTGTTCTACTTCGAGAAAGACTCCCGTGCAGTACATTCCGCGCTCCAATGTAGGGGATATTACATCTACAACACTAAGACACTGCTGGATAGTAGAATGTGATGTTTGAAATCCAAACTGGTGGTCAGGAATCACGTGAAATGAATCTTGGATTGGGTAAATGCGTTTTAGTATGAGTTTTTCTAGGATTAGATAGGGCGGTATGAGGATGAGTATTCAGGTAGCTTTTTGTGTTTTGGTACCATTTTTATTATGGACAGTTTCCAGGGATCGGGAAAATAGGTGGATCGGATTGCAGAATCATATATATAGCCCAGAAGTAGGATAGCTTTTCGAGGGGGCTGTTTTAGGATATAGGATGCGATGAGATCGTGGCCAGAAGCTTTTTTGGAAAGCAATGTGTGGACGATATTGATTATTTCAGAAGGGTGAAACGCGTTAGGAGGAAGGGGCATTTGGAGTAGGATAGTTAATTCCGCTTCAACATGCTCATGGTGGATTGGGTTAAGGATGTCAGGATGAGGATTGAAAATTTTGAAAAGGTGTTCACCGAATATTTGGGATTTTTCTTCATCCGATCGTGGCCAGGTCTGAGATTCAGTGAGGGGTGGATGATTAAAGGTTTTGAATTTCAGTAAGTTTTTCGTAGTGATCCATTAAGATTTATCGGTAGTAGAAAGGTTTTCTGTAAAGCTCTGTAAATTTTGAATTTTCTAATTTTTATTTTTATTTTGTTAGTTAATTTATTGTTATGAGTTTTGTCCGGTGGGTATCTGGTTCTGTGCCACTTTGCTAGCCTTTTTTCTGTTAATAAGATGTGAATATGATGTGGTAAGTTAGTTTCACGGGGATTTCTAATTTTAGGTTATGAAGTGCTGTTTATTGATAGTGGTTTCTAATGATTATGAGTTCTTCAATTGCGGAGTTAATCTGTTGCTTAGTTTTTAATGAAATTTTTAAGTCTAGTTTGGTTTCTAGATCAAAACGAAAATCGTCCCAGTCCTGTAATCAGAGAAGGAGGAGAAGCCTTAGGAACAGGATTTGAATGCATGGAAAGCAGAACTGGACTATGATCTGAAATCTGAGGATAGGTCATCTATGGATTTGATTGTAGATTGTAAGGCGGGTATCTGAGAAGTAATGAATAAGTAAAGGATATCGGGGCGCTTTTTAAGGGATGTAGGCAAATAAGTAGGGTTCATGGGTGAAAGGATGGAATGACTATTGGAGGTTGAGACACGGGAAAGAATCCTACCACGAGTGTTGGACGTTCGGCATCCCCACCGTTGAAATCTCCTCCAGAAATGAAACACGGACCAAAGGATTGGAATCAATAAGGAATCAAGGTGATCATAGGCTAGGGAATTACCAGGCGGGTAGTATACAGCTGAGAATGAAATGTTAAACGGATGAGCGGACAAGGTTATGGAAGTTGATTGAATGGCATCAGTTGGAGTGGAATCTGGGAATGAGGTAAGGATTTATGAATAAGGATACAAGAACCTACGTGGGATGTGTTGTCTGGGTGATCTGATCTGTATGTGATGCAGTCACGTATGTGAAAGTAAGATTGTGTTGTGAAATGGGTTTCAGTCACTAATGCAATGTCAATGGAATTTTCATGGAGAAATATGTCGTTCGTCTCGATGATTATTAAGGCCATTTGCATTCCACAATTGGATAGCTAGGGGCTTCTGGCTCATCTTGGGATATTGGGCGAGATTTCTGTAAGGAGTGTGATGAGTGGTCTGATCGTGTCTTGTTGATCACGAAGGAAGGATTGAAGGACTGGTGTTATATTGGATGAGATTTGGCTTGGATAGGAGCAGAAAATAGTGTTCAGGGGTGGAGGATTAATCTGTCTAGGTGGGAGTTGAACCCTCCTTTGGGATCGTTGTATAGGCTCCATGTTTAATGGCGCCTCTGGTGAGGGATTGAACTGAGAGGAAGATTGGGATAGAGGTGGAAGTTTGGGATTGATTTGTGCTGAGGTCGATGGCGATAACTTCACTCTTAGTGAAACATTTTTAGAGGCTATGTCATTTGTTGGTATTTTAGGATGAGGATGGGAGGTCTGAGGCTGAGGATAAGAGGTCTGAAGCTGAGTATGAAAGCTTTGGGGATGAGAATAGAAGGTCTGAGGTTGGGAAAAAGAGATTTGAGGCGTCTGTGGTTCGGGTAGATGTTTTGTGGTGACATCTGAGTACGTTTTAACAATGCTTTTGGAGTCCGTGGATCTTTAATTCGTATTTATTTCTGAAATACGCTGAGTCACAAGGTCACTTCTTATTTCTTCTTCAGGAACTACGTTCCTTTGATTTTGTAGTTTGAAAGCTATGCTAACAGATTTTTGTCTCAGCATATTTTTATTTACTATGCATCCTTTATAACTTGCTGGATGGCCTTCGCTGCATAAAACAAATTGTGCTGATGTGTCACAAAGTTTTAGTCAAATATCAGATGCGTGCGGGCCAGGTATTTGACCTGGTGGTTACCATACGCTTTAGTATGTCCAAGATTTTGGCATTTGGTGCATTGTACGATTTCCGCTCTTTTTCTGGGCTCTTCGAATCGTATACTCGAGTATACAAGTTTATTTCCTTTAAATATTTCTGGATTGATGGGAGCTGGCTCTAGGTCAACGATGAACACAGGCAATGGATACTTTTCAGTTAGATTGATCACACGAAAAACATGTCGCACCCTTTTTTTTCGTTGTCATTCTTGATGGCAGTAGTGGGGGTGGTGGTGTGTAATCCCCTCAAAACTATTCTGAACGGCTTTTCTAGTTTTAATTGGAAACAGTTAAAGTCGAAATTTTTTCAGATAAATGCTTAATGAGTTTTTTGTAACTGTCTTTATTGGTCGTTTTAATTTTAGTATCATTATGCCTGGGGAAACATTTAAAATTTGTTTATCCAATTAATTCAAAGATTTCTGTACCAAGTGCCATGAAGTCGCGAATGTTGGTAACAAATATTGGTGGCGGCTCAGGTTCAGCGGATTGCCGTGATCCGGATGATTCAGTAACAGAGTTATTGAGGACTGTTCGATTGCTGGTAGGAATGACTGATGTTGTTAGGTTTAATTCAATTTGGTTGACTGCAGATTTACTGCGGGTTTCAGGTGGTGGTAAAGCCTGTTTAGACTTTCCTTTTTTATTTTATTTGGCGAGTTCCCAACGGAGCCAGGTGCAGCATTTCTTTGGCGTTTCTGGAGAGTTCGTCTTTTCAGATACTGAGAATCAGTTTCGCTAATTTCTGAGAAGGCAGTCTTTTCATCCGTTCCCATGCTCGATAATTTATCCGTGATAATTGTGAATTATAATTTTAAAAAATAAATAAATAAATTATACTTAATAAAATGTGGAAAACTAGATGTAAAATTAAAATTTAACTACTAGCATAGTTACAAATATGCACAAAATTATATCAGGTAAAGGAAACATTATTCTGAATATATATATATATATATATATATATATATATATATATATATATATATTATGTCCACATAATAAACACATAATGTCCACAAGATTCGAACTCTTGACAACTGGTAGCCGAGAACGAGAGTACTGCGCCTAACCCACTGAGATACCGGAGATCAGATAACGAATTATTTTATGCAATGATGGCTATCATTGGCTTAGCTATAGCCTGAGGCCATTAGCGCGCAGGTAATAGACTGCCCTGCCACGTCGGTGATACCTCTAGCCTACGGGCAGTTCTTTTCACTATCAAAAGTTAATCTGTATGCATTCACTACTTTCCACAATAATATAAAATCGTTCACCTTCAAATAATAATAATGTTTACAAATATTCCGAGCGATACCAAATACCACTATGAATAAAATAATCAGCACAGAACGACAACTGGGTATTGGGTATGACTTCAGTTGCGGCCACGAATCTTGACTCAAGGATAAACTTAAAAATACGTTTTTTTGAGTGGATGCAAGGTAAATCTATTTTCACTTTACCCGATAATCAGACTGATTGTGAATCCCAGTTTCGAAAACCTGGAAGACCTACCAATGGTTTTATGATCAGTGCTGTGAAAGAAGTTCACGATCTTCAAGCTTCTCATTCTCAGGACCTGATCAATGCTGCTGCTTTCTCTTATCAGCTAATTAGCCAAGCCGAAGTTTTCAGCGCTAATTGTGCGCTTTCAATTTTTACACAGGCTAAATTCTAGATTCTAATATGAAGTCATCAGAGCAGTTACAAAAAAGATTGGTCATAATATTTTTCCTAGCTATAAGAAAATCCAAGAAGCGAAGAAAGACTGTAACCCAAGTGATGCAAAAATTACAGAATCTTCTGCCGAGATTCTTTTACAGAGTTTGGTCGACCACACAGTAAAAAGAATGTTAAAAACCAAACAAGACGAGGAACTGGATGCATTGAGAAACTGTGAACTTTTTTTACATATGAAACGTGGCTTTGACGGCTCATCCGGCCAGAATGAGTTCTCTCCACCATTTTTTGACGATAGTGAAACAAGAAGCTGCTCAAATTTATTTATGACCTGAATCCTTATTTGACAGCCGAAATAACTCAAGTTGGCGAAAACTTGATTCGTTGACTTGGAGTAATATTGGAGGTGATTAATAGCAACTCATCCATTGACTCGGAGAAATTTAAATCATATGCGACATAAACGGCGAAGTTGGCAGTAGAAATGTACCCGTAGTACTACATACATTAAACGGTCCATAAAATATTAATTCATGCCGCCGAGATTATAGAAGCAGCAGTATTGCCAATTGGATTACTTTCGGAGTAGACACGAGAAAGCAGAAACAAAGACTATAAGTACTATGTACTTCACTTTACAAGGAAATGTTGCCCCACGAGCGAGGATGTATTTTATAAGCTGCTGGAGTCTTCAGATCCCTACATAACATGCATGACGCGTGAACCTAAAAAAAAACACCTTTCCATCAGTGACGAAGCACTCCAATTGATAATTTAAGCCGTTAAATTTTATTTTTCAATTTTCTATGTGGGCACATAATGGATTCTTCTGTACCGGCTGAACTCCAGATTGCTAAAAAAAAAAGGCTGTCTGAATGGTCAGTCTGTTCTGAAGCAATCGAGATATAGATACATATAAATGGGAAAATCGAAAAATTTAAAACAACGTTTTTAATATTATTATAAGATTGTTAATATTATTATAAAATAAAAATTAAATTAGAAAAAATAAAAATAATTGTACTTAAGTTGTCAATATTATTATAGAATAATATTATATAATTTTTAAACTTACTTTCATTGCTATTGCATTTTCCATTCTTAATCGAATGAAACTATCTGCATTTCGATAGGATTAACCCTTCTCAATAAATAGAGTTTATTCCGTTTTTTTGCCGTTTTGCCCCACTGCGCGCCGTGTCGTATTATGTAAAACCACCATTTTCCTATAAAAACTTCAATCTTGGAATTCATTTGAAATATATTACATTTTTTTCATTTTAGACTTGGCTTTTCCCTGGGATGAAAGTTTTTTTTTTTTTCCTCAGGACTAAATTGAAAAGAAAGACAATTAATTCCCTTCTATAATAGATTCTAGTTTCATTCAGTACTTAATTATCATATTCCAATGTTATTATTATTTGTTAGATGTTCCTGTATTTTTTTTAATTTTCTAAGCTAACGTAAAAAAAGAAATAAATATCTAAATTTAAAAAAAACAACTAATATTTCTTATATATAAAAGGAGATTTCATCCTAAACAAATTTATTAGATACACAGCACTCTTATTCTCTGGCGACGTTTTAAAAATGTTTGAAAGGAGATTTTCACGAATCAACCGAGCAATTAAAAGTGATATAATTAATCATCTAAAGAGTTTAATTGCTACAAAAGAAATATTATTACGACCTCATTCTTTTGAATCACAGTCACTAGAATTGATACAATCACGAGATATTGAAGAAATATTTCTCTATGTATATCAATATGGAAACTATGGTGATCTTCGGTCTTTCGTTGATGAAGAAACAGACTCAGGTCCCCATTTCTTTTTTAAATTTATCTGGAAAGGAATTCCTTTCAACAAATTGTTTTTAGGATTTTTAAAATTAAAACCGACTGACCAGTTGGGTTTCACCTCTGATATTTTACTAGAAAAAGATCCAAGCTATCCAGTCCCAACAAGTTACTACTCCGAATTACACATGTATGGAGTTCCAATTTATAAACAACCGGATTTTTTCAAGGAGCATTGGCCTGTACGTCGTGGTTGCAGAATAGATCGCTCATTGATAGAAGGTAAGGTTCTGACATTCAAGTCACCGCTTTCTCTACCAACTAGAGAATTAAATTGGGAAGACGATATGTTATTAACATGCTCTAATCCAAAGGATTTAAAATTAAAATTGCTAAAACAATGGGTAGAACGTCTTGAGTTTGAACAAATAAACTTAACAAAAAAATTGTCAAATGAGTCGGTAACAGAACATATTCCAAATGAAGAAATGCAATTATGGGAAAATTCTATTTCAAATATAAGAAAAAGTTCAAAAGAAGCAGAGAAAACAGTTGATAAAAAGATGGATGTAAATGAAATTAGTTCCAGTACGGATCTTTTTCGTTACACTAGTTTTCCTTTAGATGTCTATTCAAAGCGTAGACTATCGTCAATGTATTCAACGGATTCAACTAGAATAACTAACATTTTAGAAGACATCGAAATAAGGCGTAATTTTGAAGACTTAATGATAGCAATGTCAAACAACGAAGACTTAGAAACAATTGATTATATTTTGGAGGAAATTTATGCGGGAGACATTTTTGAAGAGGGGGAAGATTTCTTTGAAGATCCAACACAATATGAATTATTAGACTGGACGGAAGAAAACATATTGAACGCTGAGGAAATGAAATTGGACATTTTATCGTGGAATCCACTCTGGAGGCTTAAACCTTTCTCCGAACCATTTACAGGAAACATTTGTTCAATATTTGAGGAAGACCTGGATTCCGATCTACTGGAAGAAGAGTTACCATTTATAGAAGATATAGAGGAGTCTGTATTAGTAGAGCCTACTTCTACTTCTATTTCTGACACTACTATTTCTTTGTCAGAAGAAACTGATATTACTGATACTACTTCTACTACTAATATTACTGATATCACTAATACTACTACTCCCACTATTACCGATCCTATTAGTACTACTGCTACAAGTACTCCTACTACTGCTTCTACTACTGGTACTACTACTCCTGCCCCTAAAATCACCTTTATTACTCCCAGTACTACTGATGCTTCTAATATTACTGTTATTATACCAAGTACTACTAGTATTACTAGTACTACTACTAGAACTGCTAGTACTACTGCTGCTTCTAATATTACTTTTATTAAACCAAGTACTGCTACTAGTACTACTAGTACTACTACTAGTACTGCTAGTACTACTACTAGTAATGCTGCTACTACTACTACTACTGCTGCTGCTGCTGCTGCTGCTGCTGCTGCTGCTGCTGCTGCTACTACTACTACTACTACTACAACTACTACTGCTGCTCCTCCTCCTCCTCCTCCTATTACTTTAATTACTCCTAGTACTACTGCTGCTCCTAAAATAACTTTTATTACCCCTAGTACTACTACTACTACTGGTACTACTACTACTACTGGTACTGGTACTACTACTACTACTACTACTACTACTACTACTACTACTACAACTACTACTACTACAACAACTACTACTACTACTACTGCTGCTGCTGCTGATGCTGCTCCTACTGCTGCCGCTGCTGCTGCTCCTACTGCTGCCGCTGCTGCTGCTACTACTCCTGATACTACTACTACTACTCCTGAAACTACTATTACTATTCCTGATACTACTACTACTACTCCTGATACTACTACTACTCCTGATACTACTACTACTCCTGATACTACTACTACCTCTCCTGATACTACTACTACTACTACTACTACTACTACTACTACTCCTCCTGATACTACTACTATTACTGATACTACTACTACTATTCCTGATACTACTACTATTCCTGATACTACTACTACTACCATTTCTGATTCTAATACTTCTATTAATGATACTACTACTACTTCTACTTCAATTAAAGAGAAAACTTCTGACGTGAAAAAAGAATGGAAGGATATACATAAAGAGCCACCTTATTGGTTACAAACTACATGGAAAAAGATTATGTGGATCAACTGGCGAGGAAGAAACAAATTATGGATGGTCGATACGCTAAACAAAATTGAATATTCACTTCTAAGAAAAAAAATTTTAAAAAAATTATCATTTGAATTTAAGAAATATAATCAACATGAAGAGAGTGACAATTCTGACCTAGATCTCGAAAGTAATTCCAATACATCTTTGATGTCGGAAGTTACAACCTCATCAGCGAGCCTTACGTTTAGAAATTTCGCATATATATTAGACCCATCAACATCAGAACAGGAAAATAATTCATCCTACAGCTCAGTTTCAGTAAGCGATTGTGAATATATTAAATCAGCGTTTCGCGCCCAATCTCGCTGGGAACTTTCATCTATTCCACCTTTTTCATCACGCCATCTTGCGAAATCAGTTGCATTTTTCGAAATGTGTGCTAGAATATTAAGACAAAAAGAAGAAATATTGCATCATGCACTAGAAAAAGAAGCACTATTTGTAACTCCTCGTAAACTGTATTTGAGTCGACAGATTCGAAGATTTATTAAACTATTTATGAATTATGAAACGAATATATTAGGCCGACTCTCTGTACTTCACTCTTCTTCCGTAACAACAGTTGTGTCACATAAATCCCGTGGTAGAGGAACTGGTATAGGTTTCCGAGCTTCTTCAAAGAAATCTTTTATTTCAAGAAACTATCAAGATTTAGGCAATTGGTTTTATAATTTCCGTGCACATATTGTTCAGTCAAACGTTCATAATCGCACCCGTTTGCTATTATACATAAGAAGCCTTGATGGTTTCAAAAAAGTGACACTTGAAAAATTTCTAAGTGAAGTCACTTACTTAAGGGAAGTCACTGATAGTTTTCGATGGAAGCTATCAATAAAACGTCCGATACGATGTCAGGGTGCGTTTCTCAATCTTTGCTGCCACATAGCACCGATCAGGAATGCGACATTTTTATGTGACTTGTTAGCACGATCAAAATCTCTCAAGGCACTGTTATTGTCTAAACTTGATGAGTTGTTGCATCATCGGAACCGTAAGATGCGACACAAAACATCGATTAGAACTGCGGGTTCATCATATGTATCGTCGTTTAATTCTGAATCAGAAACATCTTCCTACGTTGAAAGAATATTCATCCACGAGGACAATATAACAGAAAAATGGCCAAGAAAGAAAGAATGGCCTTCAAAAGAGGAGGAAGAAAAAACTCTGGAAATGCATTGGCTTGATTACACTTTATTAGATCACTGGAAAAGCGGTTACTCACCTCAAAAGTTGGTTAGAAGATTAATAGTACTCTTTAGTTTAAGGCGCCTTAGACATACGAAGATTACGGGAGCACACAAACATCGTCATCATCATCATTATTGAGGGCAACGAAATATTTCTTCGAAACCCACGAAATTAAAAGAAATAAATTTAAAATATTGTATATTGTATATTTTTATTTTTATTTAAATTAAATTAAATTAAAACTATAATTGGGTTATAAATAAAATAGATAACAATATAGTTTTATTAAAAAATATTGACAGAAGAATTTACAAAATAAACACTAATGAATAATAAACTACTTTTTGGTGCATTTAACTGGTTCTAATTTGAGTGGCAAAAGACATCTGTATGTCTGATATTTCTTGAAGTTTTAAAAAAAATACATTTAAAAAAACAACGAGAAATCATCTACCTGTGAATTTATTTTAGCAAATGTCTTGGGAACTGTTCTTTCTACGAAGAAAATCGTTATAGGCTACCTTGTTATGCATTTAACTAGCTCCAATTTGAGTGATAATTAACATCTGTACGTCTAATAGTTCCTGAGATATCTTTTCTCAAAGACATGACTGTGTTGTATAATGTCAAAATCATGAACAATGTGCTATTTGAAAAACTTTACCTGGAACTATTTGAAATATAGATGTTTATGGCCACTTAAATTAGAGCTAGTTAAATGAACTATCAACTAGTTTACGATGATTATCTTCGAATTAAGAGAGGTTTCCATGATATTTACCAAAATAATATCACCAAATGGTGATTTCTCGTTTATTGGAGGAAAAAAAATTGTTTTTTTAAAACTACATTATCATGGGAACCAGTTAACGGCGCAAAATAGAGCAAATTTTATTTTCTTTATAAAAGATATTCATAATATTTTTCATGCGGTTGGTAGTCTTCAAGATATTGAGCACAGAATGAAATTATTAATACATTGATTCGGCGCTAAAACACATTGGCACGTCCATTTTGTTTTTCTACCGTTTGAGAGACTTAAGGTTTTGTTGAAGGGTCGGGTACCCACTTTATAGTCTGTAACCTTCCCAACGGTTATATAATCTTAGCCTATACGATGAAGAGCTTGAGTGTGCCCGACCTCCATTTTGTTTTTTTACTGTTTGAGAGACTTAAGGTTTTGCTAATGGGTTAGGTACCCACTTTATACTCTGTAACCTTCCTAAAGGTTACATAACCTTTACATTGTTTTCGTTTTTATGAAACCTTCTCAATATTTACAGAATCTTCACAATATTTAACTTTGCCTACAGGTAAACAGGTTGGATCATGTCCAGGTGAAATACAAATATGGACTTTGAACTGTTTATCTCTAAAACATAAATAAATAGTAGGGATTCTTAATCCTAAAACAACTGCTGGACTTTGCACTGTTTATCTCTAAAACATAAATAAATAGTAGGGCTTATTAATCTTGGAATAGCTTATGGACTTTGAACTGTTAATCCTTAAAACATATATAAATAGTAGGACCCCTTATTCCTATAACTGCTTTTGGACTGTGTACTGTTTATCTCTAACATATAAATAAGTAGTAGAGTTTCTTAATCCTAGAACAGCTTTTGGACTTTGAACTGTTTATCTCTAAAACATAAATAAATAGTAGGGCTTCATAATCTTTGAATAGCTTATGAATTTTGATCTGCTAATCCTTAAAACGTAAATAAATAGTAGGGCTCTTTATTTCTATCACAGCTTTTGGACTTTGAGCTCTTAATTCCCAACCTTTCTTATCTCACTTAAACATAAACAAAACAACTTTTCAATGTTTTACATATTTTTAATACTTTGAACTGTTTATCTCTAAAACATAAATAAATAGTAAGGCCCCTTATTCCTATAACAGCTTTTGGACTTTGAGCTGTTAATCCTCTATCATTACTTATCTCGCTTAAACATAAACAAAACACCTTTTCAATGTTCTGCGTATTTTTAATCTCTGATAGTATAAATAATGGTCTTAAAAGGATTAACTTTTAATCCTTTATGTTCCTTTCGAACTTTTAATCCCTAAAATATATCGACAAATCGAAACGACTGTATCACGCTGGACAATTGATTTAATTATAATCAGCAAACCTGGCTCGTAATTGCACTCGTATCAGTCCTCGCGATGTCTTCGAGTCCTTTCGGCTACTCTCGGATGTCCTCGGAGCCGTACGAGACTGTTCGGTCTCACAGAGGTAGTGGGTGATACTCGCTCATCTTCGTATGTACTCGGATCCCACTTCGATCTCCCTAACTCTATTTATCACCTGTTTATAACACTAACACAATTCCTAGAATATATCGACGAATCGAAACGACTGTATCACGCTGGCCAAAGAGGTTATACTTTTCATAGCTTTGAAATATCTTCAAAGTACACGAGTCAGTATTAATAACTACGAACATGCTGCTGTAAATTTTAATTGATGATTATTAATTAATCATTAATTCATACTCGAACTGTAAACTCCTATAACTAATTTTTAATTATTAACAATAGTAGGGCTTCTTAATCTTTGAATAGCTTATGGACTTTGAATTGTTAATCCTTAAAACGTTTAACTTTTTTACGTAAGCAAAACAACTTTTTAATCTCCTATGTATTTTTAATCTCTGATTGCGTAATCAATGGACTTACAAATTTACAAATATGTCAATAACGACGGTATCACGCTGGCCAATGAGGTTATACATTTTCATAGCTTTGAAATATTTTCAAATTACACGAGTAGGTATTAATGTAAACGTTAGTCACGTGATTCAGTCACGTGAACCATGACGCCTTCTGGCCTATGACCCGCCCTCATATTTTAGTCACGTGACCATGGCACCTCCATTGTTCCATCACTCCATCACTCCGCACTCCATCACTCCATCGTTCCATCACTCCGCGCTCCATCACTCCATCGTTCCATCGCTCCACGCTCCATCACTTCATCGTTCCATCACTCCACCACTCCACGCTCCATCGTTCCATCACTCCATTTGGACACGAGACCATGGTGCATACGCCGTCATTTTGTTTTTCTGTAACTTGAGAAACCTAAGATTTTTTCGGTTATCATTTTTGACCTTGTAGATTCCCCCACCACTAATTTTTTTTCGCTGAAATATAAACAAAAAATAGCTTACGCAATATTAAAATTTTACGCAACTGGAACTGTTAATCCTCTATCTTTACTCATTTCACTGAAACATAAACAAAACAACTTTTTAATCTTAAACCAGTTCTCAATGTTTATATTTTAGGCAATTTTCCCAATTTTTACCTTTATCTACCTATTTATTTTTTTCAAATTTTCTATAACCTTCTCAATGTTTATACATTTCTGCCCGCTAGAGCCCAGCAGCTTATTCCACTTGGGGATTTCCCTGGCTACTTTACATAATCTTCTTAATACTTAACGCTCCTCCATACTCACTTCATAATTCAAATTGTTTGTTTCATTCATAAAATGATAACTTTTTATTAGATATTTCTATATCGTCTCCGGGTCAACATGTCTTCTTTTTTATAGGGGACTGTCAATATTAGAATGTTTGCCATCATCGAATGATAGATAATATTAACAGTAACTAATATGATCAAAATGTCAATATTAGAATGTTTGCCATCATCGGATGATAGATAATGTTAACAATAACTAATATGAGCAAAATCGTAATAGTTGGAGCACAATTCTGACCACACTTCCCCCCCCCCCCAAAATTCCAAACATTTACATTTTGCATTACTTGAAGTCCCATAATTTTAGTGGTTTTTAGTAATTTTAGCGGTTTTTATTGATTTTAGTTATTTCTCAACTTCTAATGGCAAAATACAGTTCGGCAATAATATCATGCTTAATGTTTGACCGAAACCATCATTTTTTTACATCATTGATAATATCCTTTGAGTAGGTCTTTTACTGATTAGACTTCAAGCTCTAATTTTTAACATAGCTTTATATTTTTTAGTATATTTTAACCAATTTTAGATATTATTTTTTGTTTTTATAATTGATTTTGCCTGTTACTTTATTGATTTTAGTAAATTTTAATGATTTTAGAAATAAAAAAAATATTTTATTAGCAAATATTTGTATATAAAACTGTTTTGAGATGATGTATTATCTGTAGATATTATTTGAGAATGTTGATGTAAGATGTGCTATATTTGGTCCCCATTTGTATGTAACCCTTCTCCATACTCGCTTCACAATTCAAATTGTTTGATTTCTTTCATGTAATCAATCCTTGATACCTCATCCGTGCATATAACATCGCGGTAGAGGTATTAGCAGGTAGCCCGATAATGGCCTTGACACTCCTGCGGATATTTGTATCTATGCCTTCTAATACCGCAGGAAGTATTTTTGTAAGGGGCGCGAGTAGTATAGAAAAGAGGCTTCTGGAACACTCATAGTGAGCAAAGGAGAGCTGCTGTCAACGAGGCTCTCCTTTGAGAATGAAGATGCCATCCAATCATCACAGGGGTATATCCAATATTACTCCCACGTAAATCTCACTTAGTGAATTTGCTTGTTGATTATTAGAATAGAAACAGAACAGAAATAGAACAGAATAGAAGAAGAACTTTATTCTGGGACTAGGTTCCTTAAGAATAACACAATCGAACAAATAAAACAGATACAATAAGTGGCCATAAGACTACAAAATAAAGATCAATTAATGTTTTCAATAAAATAATGAGCAAACAATGTAAGTTCTTGTCTTAAAAAATATAATGCGAACAAAAAAAAAAAAAGGAAAATGAAGAATACAAGAATAATGAGCTGATGAGCAAAGTTCTGAAGCTAGTGCATTAAAATCTATTATTTACTTCTGATCTAGATGTTAATCTTAAATTAAAATTTCGTAATTAGAGAGCAACATTTTGGAAAGAAAGAAGTAAAAAAGGAGGAATATGAATGAAGATAGAGAAGAATCATGGCGGATATTAGAAGGAAAGGAATTCAAGAGGAACGGGCGAGAAAGGAGGTTTGGCGGACCCGGAGTGGAGATGTTTGTTTTGGGCCCTTAATCCCGAAGAAAACAGAATTGTATAATTGTATTATATGTAAATAGTATATTGTAATATTATACTCCGTATTGTTGGGGGGGAATGGTGTGGTGGACCCGGAGTGGAGAGAGCAGTCAGCTGAGCTGGGCGGTAGTGGGGAGCGGCGACTGGCTCGTTGCCCCCCACCCCTGCCGGCCGGCTAAAAATACGCGCTCTGGCTTCACACCAATCACTACATTACCTTAGAATACCACTAGGTAATATAAGGTAAAAACAAATAGTGTACATAGTTTAGATTTTATGTTATGTATTGTTGTTGTAATTAATAAATAAAATTGGAGGGAGAGAAAAAAACCAGCAATCACTCCTGACCTAGGAGCGGCGCAGTGGCTAGACTACTCTACTATTCCGCTCCGCCTATCCTTCTCCTCTGGCTTACGGCATTTATGGTCGAAGCTAATAAAAAATTGTTTACCATACCTAGTCTACCCTTTTCTTTTTTACCTCTCTCATCCTTTTCTGAAGGCAGTGCGGTCTTAATCGGCCAAGTCTTCAACCCGCCAGTGAGGCTCTGATAGCCCAAGGCGAGGGTTCCTATCTCGGAAACAGCGCGGTCCTAATCGGCCTAGTTTCCAACTTACCGGTGAGGCTCTGATCAGCCGAGTCTCAAACACGGTCGTGAGGTGCTCATCCACCGAGCCGTGAGAGCTACCTTCGGGTTGCTCATCTCCTCCCTGAGCGGATTGCACGAGCACGCATAGTACCTGGGCCCTTCTGGTTCTAGAGGAAACCAATAAACATAGACCCAGAATACACTGGTGACCCTGACGTGATAACGCCGTCACCGCCTAGGGAACGCAACCCACAAGACTCACCTATACCATCGGACTGACATACTTAGGAAGCACCAAGATGCCAGACCCTACCCAGCCACAGGACGAAGATATAGATGCCATAATGGCATATGGATGCCTTGGATATGGATGCCTTGTGGCAACAGTTGGAAGAGGCACTCGCTCGACTGCAACCAGGCACTTTTCCACCTGCACCGTCACACGCTCCGGATCCTCAGGTCTCAGCGTTTAGAGGCGCTACTAGTCGCCTGCCAG
The DNA here is from genome assembly GCA_948150685.1 of Rhaphigaster nebulosa. Taxonomy (NCBI): domain Eukaryota; kingdom Metazoa; phylum Arthropoda; class Insecta; order Hemiptera; family Pentatomidae; genus Rhaphigaster; species Rhaphigaster nebulosa. The sequence goes on from OX411307.1 coordinate 138,292,587, forward strand.
CCTTCTGGAAACCAAACCCAAAACTATGGTTCGCGCAGCTCGACTGTGTCTTCAGCTCGTCAAAAATAACTTCGTCCATCATTAAATATGAAGCGGTAGTATCCGTCTTAGATATGGAGATACTCACACAGGTATCGGACATCATCATGAGCCCCGGCAAGACACTCTACGGGACCCTTCGAGATCGCCTGATCAACATTTACGGAGACTCAGAGCGTAGGAGAATCCAACAGCTTTTAGAAGCAGCAGAATTAGGCAACCAAACCCAGTCTACTCCTCAGGCAAATGCAGATGCATGCAGTTAACATCGTCAGTGATGCTGTCGTCAAGATATTATGGCAACGGAACCTTCCCCGCACGATGCAGGACATTCTCGCAGCTAAAGGACTGGAAGACTTAGATAAAATAGCAGCCTGTGCTGACAAGATAGCCGAAGTGGAGAGACCTGAAGCCTTTGGGATTAAAAATACAGTGGAAACCTTCGAGAAATCCATATCTCATCAACCAAACATCTCAGAGCTCATCCAAGCCATAGAGCGTATGGAGGCTAAGTTAGCCAGCCTTAGTAGACAGCCTCGATCAAGAAACAGTGATAGAGATGACACTGATCAGCGCCGCCAGCGTGATCGCTCAAAGTTCTGCTTCTATCATCAGAAGTATCGCAGCAAGGCACGTAGGTGCGAGAAACCACGTGCTTGGACTCCTTCAAAACCCGGCCAGGACTCTTTAAGTGACAAAAAAGTGATGGATGAGGCGGCATCCATCACACCGCAATCCTACCGCCGACTCTTTCTCACGGATGTTAGCACAGGGCAGAGATACCTCGTGGATACCGGTGCATCTATATCACTAATACCGAGACTGCGCAGTAAGCGCCTCAAGACCACAGATTTTGACCTGTTCGCGGCCAACAACACCATTATCCATACCTATGGAGAAGACAAACGGGAACTCAAACTCGGTCTTCGGAGGCCATTCCGTTGGACTTTTGTCATCGCCGACGTGAGCCGAGCAATCTTGGGCGCCGACTTTCTCAGTCATCATCAACTTCTCATCGACATGCAAAACAAAAGGCTAATCGACAGGAAAACTGGCATGTCGCCAGCGATCGCAACGATTCCAGAAAGTTGTACCTATGCCCACCTCTTAAGGGAATTCCCCAATCTCACGGTTCCCTCGCCTATCCGAGGACCGCACCGTTCGTAAGTCGAACATGTCATCGAGACCACTGGGCAACCCGTAACGGGCAAAGCCCGGCGCTTACCACCTGCGCGACTTGACAAGGTAAGAGTTCCAGATGATGTTGGATGAAAGAATCGTGCGACCATCCAAAAGCCCTTGGGCTAGCCCTCTTCATGTGGTGACCAAAAAGGACGGCGAGTTACGAGTTTGCGGAGATTATCAACGCCTCAACGCCTTAACTATCCCAGATCTCCCAGATGTCCCAAACCTTTTGGCCTTCACGTCCCATCTCCACGAATGTACGATTTTCAGTACACTGGACGTAGTCAGGGCCTATCACCATATCCCTATAGCAGAACGGGACATCGAGAAGACAGCGGTAGCAACGCCCTTTGGCCTATTCGAATACTGTCGGATGACATTCGGCCTACGAAATGCAGCGCAAACCTTTCAACGCTTTATAGATGACATCATGCGCGCACTGGACTACATTTTCCCGTATCTAGATGACTTCATCATAGCTTCTAGGACGCCACAGGAGCATGAAGAACATCTTCGGGAAGTCTTTAAAAGACTGAACCAAGCTGGACTGTCACCAAAAATTGCGAAATGCGTCTTCGGCCAACCGGAAGTAGACTTTCTTGGCTACCATGTAGATGCTACAGGTATCGAACCTCTGCCACACAAAGTCCAGACCATCATTAATTTTCCGCGGCCGGAAAACATCGCAAAGCTACAAACATTTCTGGGAATGCTAAGCTTTTATAGGAAATGTCTCCCCAAAGCAGGACAGATCGAGGGATCCCTTCACCAACTCACACATAACTGTAAGAAGAACGACAAAACTCCTACTGCCTGGACACAAGAGACCCTGTCAGCCTTCGAAGATAGCAAACAGAATCTCGCTAACGCAGCAAAGCTCTATCACCCCGCGTCAAACGGAGAAGTCTCCATCGCATGTGACGCATCGGATAAAGGAATAGGAGGTGTACTTCAACAAAGGAAAATGGCACCTGGCAGCCCCTCGGTTTTTTCTCAAAATCTTTAACAGCGACACAACGTAATTACTCGACTTACGATCGAGAGTTACTGGCTATTTATGAGTCAATAAAATACTTCCGACCATTAATTGAGGGTTTACAATTCAAGATCATTACTGATCATAAACCATCATAAACCACGCCTTTCAGCAGAAGCCAACATCGGCTAATCCGCCAGCTGAATTTCATCAGCCAATTCACAACGGATATAATCCATCATCAGTCCGGAAAGGAAAACATCCTGGCAGACGCGCTTTCCCGGATAAACGAAATCAACCTATCCGAAGACCTGGCAGCCTTGGCAGATGCTCAGCATAAGGAAACCACGCGCACCGTGAGAAAATGCGTGAGATTCAGGGACTCTTATGTCTGTTTTGGGCCCTTAATCCCGAAGAAAACAGAATTGTATAATTGTATTATATGTAAATAATATATTGTAATATTATACTCCGTATTGTTGGGGGGGGGGGGGAATGGTGTGGTGGACCCGGAGTGGAGAGAGCAGTCAGCTGAGCCGGGCGGTAGTGGGGAGCGGCGACTGGCTCGTCGCCCCCCACCCCTGCCGGCCGGCTATAAATACGCGCTCTGGCCTCACATATTAATATCCACATAAACACACAAAAAACTGATGCAATCACATTTTCATACAAGAAAACACTCAAACAACAGCCAAAACTGAATGGACAAATCATACAGAATAAAAGACAGCTAACATACCTCGGTATGAAATTGGAAACACACCTATCATTTACAGCTCACACAAAACACAGAATACAGATAGCCAAAGCCACTACACACCAACTAAATCATTTACTCTATTCACCAGGGCTGTCACTCAGACTCAAGATCCTGATTTACAAAGTCATCCTTAGGCCTACATTGCTTCACGGTGCCCCCATCCTGCACTACCTATACCCCTCAGCCCTGAAGTCTCTCCAAACATACCAAAACAGCGTCCTACAAAAAATCACAAAACGAACATCTCTCGAAAGACGGAACATGGCACACATTCACAATGAATTACAACTCGACACTGTTCAACAGTACATCACTAGGAGACACATAAAGTTCTTTGACAACATCCCTGCCTCATTTAACCCACTCTTCCGGGCCATCACACCACCCTCCCTTCCTGCCAGATGGCAGGGCCGAAAGGGACCACTCAACCCGGTCAACACCATACTTTAATCCGCTTCTAAAGCACCCCCACTCCCAATATCCTATCCCATCGCCCCGTCCTGCCTACTTCCTAGTCCCACCCCAGCACCACTCTCTTATATCCATCCTTTGTAAATATAACCGTGTAAATATTGTAAATATTATCATTATTAATCTTGTATATAGTTTTTAGTAGTAGGTATTTTTATTTAACAAACAACTAGAAGAGGACCCTCACCTCTAAATAATGAGAAAATTCCCTGACTGGGAAATACCATTCCAATTGTAAATAGTCATCAGACCTTCAAATACCAACAGGTAGTAAAAGGTAAAGTACATCAAGTTTATAATTTATCTAATTATTTGTTCTATTAATGTTCTTTATTGTTTGAGGGATTGGAAAAAAAAAAAAAAAAAAAAACAGCAATCACAACACTTCGATATAGTAAGCAGTCAGCAGCCGAAGAGGGAACATCCCTTGAAGTGCCACCTCCTGTGCAGTGAACCTGTTTGCATTTTCTTACTTGCTTAGTTAGCGTCCTAGTGCTGCTGAGGTCCATGCATATCACTTGGATCTAACCTCGGCAGCCACCCAATTGGGTACGGACAGCGTTGTGCTGGCAAGTGTCCCCCCCGCCCAGTGACTGTGTACGTGCGTTGTTACGGCCCGTTCGTTGGTGTTTCTGTTACGGTCCGTCCGTAGGTGCTCCCGTTACGGTACGTCCTGTAAAGTGATTTTCGGTTTCGATTTGTCGGCCAGTGAGGAAAATTAGTGCGCGATATGGAACTGGCGCAGAGCACCCCACTCCCAGAGTCTTCTGATACCGAAGATTGGAAGTCTTTGAATAGTGTACAAACTAGGAACCAAAGAAAAACTGCTAAAAGTGCTGCAAAAGTGCCGAAGAAGGTCGTGGACACTAGTGTGCCGACATCAAATCGTTATGGTGTGTTAGTAGGTTTATCAACCGAGACGGAGACTGCACCTCACACTGAGAAGAAAACAATCCCTCCTATCGTGATGGCTAAGAAGTACACCATCCCTGAAATCAAGAAGAGCCTCGAAAAGATGAAAGTTCAACGGTATTTTCTCAAACAGACCAGTGCGGGGGTCCACATAATATTGGAAAATTTGGATGATAGAAAAAACATTATATCCCGATTCAGTAGCATAGGGATTGAATTCTTTACCTATGCCCTACGAAAGGGAAAAACTCAGAACAGATTTGTTCTTAAAAATCTACCCACAACCATACCGCCAAATGATATAAAAACAGCTTTCCAACCGTTAGGAGTAGTCGACGTACGAAGGCTCCACAAAACTGATGCATCTGGAAAAAAGACACCGCTTACACCAGTTGTGATTACTGTACCTATTGCAACCACCATTGAGAACATTAGGTCAGTAAGACACGTAAACAGATGTCTTTTTACGGTATCTAATTACATACCTAAGAAGAACGACAACACACCCCCACAATGCTACAAATGCCAAAAATTCGGACACACAAAAAATTATTGTGGCTTCACTGCGGTGTGCGTCAGGTGCGGAGAAGAACACCACATTAGTCAGTGCCCAAGAGCTGGTAAACCAAAATGTGCCAATTACCAGGGCGACCACGTTGCATCGTACAGGCAATGTAAAGCAAGGTTAGAATTGGTGAAGCTGGCTGAGAAGAGAAAAGAAGAAAAAGACTCAGCCAATCAGAAGCTGCCCAAGCCCCCCACTACCAGAGGAACTAGGGTAGACAGGATGGTGAGTGGGAACACCTACTCCTCCCTACTCCGACCCCCCACCCCACCCCCGACAGACGATACTGCTAAACCAGCAGCCAATCAGGAACCTCTACTACAACCGCCGGACCAATCGCAGCTCATGATTCAAATGATGGCCCAAATGAACCAACAATTCACTTTTTTATGCACGAAATTGCTCGCCGACATGCAAAAGTTCATGACGACGATAATTCAGGAAATTAAGGGTTCAAGCACTGAAAAATGAATTTCTACAAAATAATGAATTTCAACTGCTGTGGCCTAGCCAAAAAGATAGAAGAAATTGAAGCACTATTGGCCCTGACTCAGCCGACAGTAGCAGTCTTCACGGACACTAGAGTGCAAGGACGCTCCACCCGATTCCGAGGATATGCCGTAACTAAGGATGATTTAAACGATCCCCATGGAGGTGTACTCATAGCGGTCCGACATGGAACGACGTGGAAAAAGATGCCGCCACCTATGAACACCAGAGACGCTCGGACCAGTCATGTCACCGTTCAGGTGCTCATGAATCAGCCAACATACATCACGGGCATATACCGGCGTCCAAGGGGATCACTGAGAGAGCTGCAGCAATTCATCGACACCTGCGGGGCAAAAACAAATCACTGGCTAGTGGGAGACCTGAATGCCAGACACAGCCTATGGCACAACACAACGGCGAACCCGGCGGGAAGGCAGCTGGTAAAAACAGCTTTTACAGTATTTCACCCAGCCACACACACCTTCCGCCACTTTAGAGATGGCTCTACGTCGACCATCGATCTCCTAATAACAAGACAACCACACCGTATCACGGAGTGCACTGTCTCAGACTTCATCTCGTCGGATCATCGGCCTGTGATCTATGAAGTTCAAGGAAGAAGACCCGAACCGACGGTGAAGAAATTTAAATACCAGGAGGCCGATTGGAGACGTTACAAAGCCGAGGTATGCCATACCGGAAATTCTGGAAGCTCACAAAATCAGCTACAAAGAGCGGACGGGGGTTCAGCTTTCAACACCGGAGATGGCTAAGGAGAACAACTACATGTTTGTCACTCAGAAGAAACTGAAAGCCATCCTCAGAAGAGCCCACGGAAATAGGGCCCCTGGCCATGAAGGGGTACAGACGGTGCTACTAAAACAACTTCCAAGGAAAGGGATTGCTCATCTCACAAACCTGTACAATTCGTGCTTGAGGCTCAGATACTTCTCCAAAAAATGGAAACATCCCATCCTGTTTCCACTACTCAAGCCGAATAAGCTAGGGAACGTGGCAGAACACTACAGACCAATCAGCTTGCTGTCGCACCTCGGTAAGGTATACGAAAAGATCATCCTGAATTATCTTAGGGAATTCTGTGATGAAAACTCCGTAATTCCTTACGAACAGACCGGTTTTCAAGCCCATCTCAGTACGGAACATCATCTTATGAAGCTAAAAACTGAGGTGAACACCAGCTTCAACCGGAACACGGCAACGGCTATGATCTCCATTGACTTTACAAAGGCATTCGACTCTGTGTCTCACGGTATTCTATGCCGTAAGCTCATAGATCTCGAATGCCCTGAACAGCTCTACAGTGTTATTGTCTCATTTCTCGACAAAAGGACCATCTCTGTGCGAGTTCGCGATGAGCAATCCCGGACCATCGATATGAAGTGTGGAGTGCCACAAGGAGCAGTCCTCTCTCCAGTACTGTTTTCAATATATACTGCTGAGGTAGTAGGCAAAAACTACAGAACAGCGACCGTCGCTGCATATGCAGATGACATAGCCATCTACAGCACCAGTATGAGCGCCAAACATGCACTAAAACAGACCGAGAAAACCTGTGAAGAGATAGTTCAACAGCTGAAAAACCTCAACATACAGGTCAATCCAGCTAAAACGGACTGTGTAGTGTTCTCGCACCAAAAGGGCAAGAAATCAGCACTGCCGAGGACTCTTCAGGTGGCGGACACCGTCATATCACCTTCCAATTCCATAATATACCTGGGTACGAAGCTTGACCGGCATCTCAAACTTAGTACCCATTTATATCAAAAGACCAGGACGATCAGGAGAAGATCTTACCGTCTTCACCACCTACTGACTTCGCCAGCGCTCTCACTCCGCCTTAAATTACAAGTATACAAGAGTATACTGAGGCCGGCACTGCTATACGGGGCACCGTTGTTCACACATCTCACCGGTGGCACGCAGCGGCTCCTCCAGAGGTTTCAAGACTCGATGCTCCGGAAGATGGTAAGGACAACGGTGTGGAAGAGGAAAAAGGCTCATGAACTTCACACCCTGCTAGATTTACCAACGGTCCCGGAATTTATCAGGAGGAGGCATATCAAATTCCTGGACTCGCTGGGTTATCTAGCAAACCCACTATTTAGGACACTAACACCAGCACCACCCCCAATTAGATGGCAGAAAGTAGTGGAGGGAAACTCAGTGCAGAATGTGAAATAGACACTAAATTTAGTTTAAGGTTTTAGTTAAGTTGATTAGATTAGGTTTAAATTAGGTGTATAAAGAAAAGAAACAGAAAAATAATGTGTGCCCCAACACTTTTGTTATAATATGAATGAAATAAGAAATAACAAAATAAAAAAAAAAAAATCAATACCACAAAAATTCCTTAAAATGAAGCTCAGCTTCAGCAAAAGGAAAATTGTCAAACAATGTAAATAACTGTAAATATAAGTATTCAAGGGCTTGGAAAAAAAAAAACAGCAATCACTCTTGACCTAGGAGCGGCGCAGTGGCTAGACTACTCTACTATTCCGCTCTGCCCATCCTTCTCCTCTGGCTTACGGCATTTATGGTCGAAGCTAATAAAAAATTGTTTACCATATCTAGTCTACCCTTTTCTTTTTTACCTCTCTCATCCTTTTCTGAAGACAGTGCGGTCTTAATCGGCCGAGTCTTCAACCTGCCAGTAAGGCTCTGATAGGCCAAGGTGGGGGTTCCCTATCTCGGAAACAGTGCGGTCCTAATCGGCCTAGTTTCCAACTTACCGGTGAGGCTTTAATCAGCTGAGGTAAGGTGCTCCTCTCCCAACCGAGACAGTGAGGCTCTGATCAGCCGAGTCTCAAACACGGTCGTGAGGTGCTCATCCACCGAGCCGTGGGAGTTACCTTCGGGTTGCTCATCTCCTCCCTGAGTGGATTGCACGAGCACGCATAGTACTTGGGCTCTTCTGGTTCTAGAGGAAACCAATAAACCTAGACCCAGAGTACATAACGTTCGAATGTTTTGGCTCTATGGGAAGGGGTTTTGAGCTCAGAAAGGCGCAATCTTGTTTCCTGTGCTCGGTGGTGATAGTTTGGTATAGGAAAGAACCGAGGAAATATTGTCTACAGTTCGAGGGGAAGAGCCATTTTAACTCGCCGTAAAGGTGGGACACATGAGCCCGTCTCGAGGTACCGAAGACAAATCTTAAAAAGCAGTTCATTATCCGCTTCAATCAGTCCTCAAGCACATTTGAGAGGCCCCCGTTTACTACACAGCTATAACCAACAATCCAGGGGGCACATGAGGTTTTTTTTTTTTTTTCTTTATTCTTTTGAATAATTTCTTCTAGCTGACCTCGGACACGATCACTATTATCCCCCTCTCCTAAATTTCACTTACCGAATGGCCAATTTACCACTATCCCGATTCCAGCATGGAGAACCATTCCTCATTGTAGGAGTAGATTTCGCCAGCCCGTTTATGTTAAGAAATCACTCAGGCGTAAAGCTGCAGTCCATAAAACATAGGTTGCTCTTTTTATTTGTCTTAGCACAACGCAATACACGTGGAAATCATTTCTCAACTTACTATGGAGGCTTTCTAAGCAGGATCCAACTTCATAGGAGTTCATTGACGTTTAAGGGAGTTGTATTCATGGTGAAATCTTCACCCAGTCGAACAGAAAATTGAAGATCTCGCAACACGTGGAGTTCAATGGAGTTTCATCCCTCATTAAGCGCCACCTTTTGGTGCTATTTGGGAAGCGGGAGTAAAATGGCTTTGAAGAAATGATAAGAATAACACGAATTAAAGCGATTCTCAATTCCAGACTTCTACATCCGATGCCTTTCTCCCCTGAGGACATTGAAGCATTGACCACTGGTCATTTTCTCATCGGGGCTCCTTTTCTGACATTGCCAGAACCAGATCTAACGACATTCTATCTAATCGTCTCACTCGATGGCAGCTCTTGAAATGTTGCATTGCAGATTTTTTGAATCGATGGCGGCATTACTAGCGTTATCTGCAACAAACAGAGAAGTGGACTTCGGACACGCCTAACATATCAACTGGCACCCTGGTATATCGCGTAATCGATGTATTTTCTGGAGACAACGGGATAATTCGAGTTGCGAAAATCAAGAGCTCAACGGGAGATTGCCTAAAACCGGTATCGAAATTAGCTCCCTCCTGCGGATAAGCCTTAATTTTGAAAATTTATCCAGATAAATTTTGGTGGGCAGTATGTTTGAGCCGTTACCTTTAGTTTCCCTAGTTCTGTCACCTAGAGTGCCCTTTAATTTCAGTTTATTATTACAAAAATAGAAACAGTATTTTTTTTTTATGTTTTTTTTGTATTATTAATCATAGATTTATTTATTTATTTTTTTTATTCATATATAGTTACATTAATGATTTTAACATTTGGTTTTGTAGATACACCATTTGTAATTCGTAATTTCTCTCATTTCGAAATTAAACATAATTCATTTTATCGCATTTCAATTTTCTTCAATTTTTTTTCTTAATTTTCCAACATTATTTTTTTTTTAAGTTTCCAGAAGACCGGCGTTACTTTTAAACGAATTCAGAGATTTTTTTTTATAACATCGCTCTCACCATGACATATTATTCAAGCAGCAGTGGTTTTGGGGCAAATGCAAAATACTACGGTTTCCGGAGGATTATTATACAGGTGTAACTTCGAAAAAAGCTAAGGCTTGTCTGACATTCACATTTTACAATCTTCATTGAGTTATAAAAGTGGGATGTGAAATATAATTGAATAAATGTAATGAAAAAAATAATTTTTGTCAGCCAGGTTTACTGGTAGATAAACACCGATAGCTGTACTGCAAAAGTTAAAATACACATCTCGATCAACAGGTTGGAACTAATATTTTTACAACTCGTTATATTTCACCTTAGTGAACTTTCGTGGCCGATTTCTGATAGATCAGTTTTTAGAGTTCATGCTCCGTAAAGGACACCTCTTACCAGTTGAGGGTTTGGGTTTAACGAGATAATTACGGACAGTAGAGGGAAAACAGGGGAGCTGGCACATCAAAACGTTGCAGCCAATCAGAAGCCAGCATTTGGTCACGTGACCTATGGCGGGAAATTTTAATTTTCATCTCGACCTAACCTTAACTGCCACGTGGCCTTGCCTTGACCTAACCTTAACTACCACGTGGTCTCACCTCGACCTAACCTCAACCATCGACTACCCCTTTTAGTCACGTGACCCACAGCACCTCCTGGCCTATGCTCCGCCCACTAGGTTTACTCCCTCCACCCATTTAAGGATCAGGTACCCACCTTATAGAGCATGAGTGTACCCGACCGCCATTTCCTTTTTCTACCGTTTGAGAGTCTTAAGGTTTTGTTGAAGGTTCAGATACCCACCTTATAGAGCATGAGCGTACCCGGCCGCCATTTTTTTACCGTTTGAGAGACTTAAGCTTTTGTCGAAGGGTCGGGTATCCCCCTTATAGTATGTAACCTTCACAACAGTTATATAACCTTAACCTATTCGACGACAGGTCAGGTACCCACTTTATAGTCTGCAACATCCCCAACGGTTATATAATCTTAACCTATACGATTAACGGTCAGGTACCCACTTCATACTCTGTAACCATCCCAAAGATTACATAACCTTTACATTGTTTTCGTGTTTGTGCAACCTTCTCAATGTTTACAGAGCCTTTACAATATTTAACTTTACCTACATGTAAGCAGGTTTGATCATGTATAGACAAGTTGGATGATGCGCAGGTGAAATGCAAACATGGCCAAAGATTTTATACCTTTTCATAGCTTTGAGATATTTTCAAAGTACACGAGTCGGTATTAATAACTACGAACATGTCGTAGTAAATTTTAATTGATGAATATTAATTAATTAATCATTAATTCATGCTCGAACTTTAAGTTCCTATAACTAATTTTTAATTGTCACCAATAGTAGGGCTTCTTAATCTTTGAATAGCTTATGGGCTTTGAACTGTTAATCCTCAAAAAGTTTAACATTTTATTATGTAAACAAAATTTTTTAATCTCTGATTGTATTAATAAATAAATCGATAAATCGAAATGACGGTATCACGCTGGTCAAAGAGGTTATGCCTTTTCATAACTTTTAAACAGAGTTGGGCGTAATAAATTACTTTGTAATTGAATTATGTAATTAATCACAATGTAATTCATTACATTGTAATTAATTACAAAGTAGTTTCACAATTACTTTACCTAATATTTATTGACGTTTTAAGGATTAACAGTTCAAAGTCCATAAGCTATTCAAAGATTAATAAGCCCTAATATTTATTTATGTTTTAGGGATTAAGAGTCAAAGTCTAAAAGCTGATATAGGATTAACAGAATATAAGGAGCCCTACTATTTATTTATGTTCTAGGGATTAGCAGTTCAAAGTCCAACAGTTGTTATAGGATTTAGAAGACCTACTCTTTATTTATGTTGTAGAGATTGACAGTTCAAAGTCCATTGTTTAATTTCAGCAAACTAATCAAGAGATATAGGAGTATTCGAGTTTGACATTATCTATCCTGATATCATGAAAGGATTAAAAGATCAAAGTCCATGTTTACATTTCACTTGGACATCATCCAACTTGCTTATACATGATCAAACCTGTTTATATTTAGGTAAAGTTAAGTATTGTAAAATGTCATGTAAACATTGTGAAGGTTATATAAAAGAGCTCCGAAAAACGGCCCTATTTATAGAACGAGAATACTCGAATCTGATTGGCTGTCAGGTTCTCCCACCACAGATCATAGTACCCCCACCACCCGTTATGAAGTGAGCAAGAGTCGACCTGCTCTGACCCAAGTCAGACAATACTCAGGCAAGTCGAACAGAGTATCAATAAAATATAAATTAGGATTAGCACTAATTATGAATTAGTGTTAATTAATATTCATTAATAAAAATTTACTGCATCGTGTTTGAAGTTATTAATACCGACTCGTGTACTAATAAAAAACTATTTAAAAACAGAGTAGGGCAAAATTAAATTCAATTACATTGCCAATTACAATTACTAGGTAATTGACGAACATCAGTGAGTCCTACTTTTGAGACAGGTGGAATTTGGCTTGTCTGTCTTTTGCTCAAATGGGGGCAATTTCAACGCAAAAATATGTGTTTCGATAAAAAAGCATAAATCTCAAATTTCAGAGAAATTTGTCTGTCTGTCTGTCCGTTTGTGACACGGTACAGGTCGCATTTTAGAACATATCGGCTTGAAATTCGGAACGATTATTTTTTGAGCACCCAAAATTCGCTGTATAGTTTTTGACATAGATCCGGCGTCGCGACACGTCAGCGTGTACTGTTGGCCTATCAAAGAAAGTCGTGTCTGGTATCGCTTCCAACCAATTTTTTTATGCTGAATCGAATGATATTAAGTTGACGATGATCCGATGACAGCTTGTCATCAATTAGTCATTAACTTATAATAATTAAGTTGTCTTCTGTATCAAGTGAAGAGATTGTAATTGGATTGTAATTACATTTGAGATTCAAGTTTTAATACTTAATTATGAATTATATTTTACAGATGTTTTCATTGGAGCACCTATAAGTAGGGGCATTTGTTAAATGCTCCCCAGGAGGAGGAGGGGGTGTAAAAACTGCACAAAGAAAAATTAAAATCAACTTTGTTTTAATTTTAATTTTATTATTATTATTATTATTATTACATATTATTATTATATATTTTTTTATTATATTGGATATTTGACTTTTAATATAAATTCAGAATAAACTAAAACAAATGATAGTTGTGGGCCAATCATGAGACTAAAAAAAATAAAATTAAAATCAGTAAGCTTATTTATTATTAACGGTGAAAAAACTCTCGTATTAATAAATTTAAACAAAAATTTTTGATTATGAATAAGATAAATTCAAATGTATTTGTAACAACAAGTGTGTAAAAGTAAAAACTTAAAATGTTGAACTTTATAAATTAAAATATCACTTTTAAACAAAATTTTTAACTTTATAACATACATAAATTGGTCATATAAGTCTTCTCACTTTAACTTCAAACGTTAAATCACTCTTTTTTCAAACGTTTTATCCGCCAGTTTATTGCATTATGGGAGGTTCGTCATTGTTGCGTAAGAAAATAGTCTTTCTACAGGAGCTGATGACGGAAGTGGAGTGTTAAATTTTAGAAATATGTTTTTTATTTCAGGATATTTCTCAAGTAGTTGTAAACTCTGGTCATCTTTGAAAAACTGTAGGGTGATGAGCTCGGCATAATTATAAACAGATTCAGAGCTTTTATATTTTTGTGGTGAACCAAAATATAAAAATGAGCTATTTGGGATTTCACATGGTTGCTTTTCCGAAGATTTTATTTCTGTAATTTCCGAAGCGACAACTCTTCTAAATTCCATAAGAAGATGGTTGAATTTTGCATCTTCTACACATACCATACATCTGTTTTTAAAAAACGGATGTGAGAATGCAGCGATAGCTGCATTTTCAGATACAAGGGTAGAAAAAGAAAAATAAGGCTCAAATCTTTTGGTAACTGATTCCAAAAAGCATTCTGCAAGAGGTGTGCAATGTACCCACACTTGCTGATTTAATTTTTGAAGTTTTCTTCGAAGGGCAAGTAGACATGATAAAAGTATGCCGTAGAACGTGTATTTCTCTCCCTGTAGGATGTCCAGAGCATGTGCAAGAGGAGCCGCACATTTTAAATGCTCTTCTAAATAAAGAAAATCTTGATTGTTCAACACATATGTTCCTTTTAGAGAAAGAGGTTTCGATAGGTTCGTAATTTTTTCTCTCGATTCAAAAATTTGCTTGAGTGAGACATATAAGCTATTCCACCTTGTCTCAACAGGTCTTTTTAATGACATACCTAAAACATCTTGAATTAGCTCTGCTGACTTAGGGCGTCCTGCATGTTTCTATAGCATATTGCACATTTTCATTAATAGATGACGGGTCACTGAAATTTCTGGTGATTTTTTAAATAGTTTAGTAATAGTAACATCGGTGGTAGCACAAAGGTTTATTGTGTGTGCTGAGCATCCTAAATGATTTGGTAGACAATTTTTGAGGATATTTTCCAGTGACTCGCTGTTTGTGGGGACTTGTGTATCATTATCAGATTCAGAGCTTGAGTCACATTCTTCATCTTCAATTTCCTCGCTAACCCGCACTATATGTCTCTTTTTGACTCCATATTCTGTAAAAGCTTTCACAAAATTGGTACCATTGTCAGTAGTAGTTGCTATAATCTTGGTACTATCAAGATAAAAATCGTTGTGTATTTTATTTAACAGTTCTGTGATTCTAACAGAATTGTGGGGACTCCGAATCCTTCGGCAGGCCAGTGCCGCTGAATTTCTTTCCAGATCATTACTGTTCCAGTGGCATGTTACCTCCAAGAAACATCTTTTTTTAGCAGACCAAAGATCTGCTGTAGTGCAAACGAACTGTACTTTTTGGACGGTATCCCGAATGTTTGCTACGCATTGTTCGTACATTCTTTCTAATCGTCGACCTAGAGACCGACGACTCATTGGTTTCAGGCCAAGATCGGAAATGTTAAGATCATCAAAATTTTTTTTAAAATATGGATCTTCAATTGATCTCATTAGGATTAAAGAATTGATAACAAATTTACTCATGTTCGCATCAAATGAATCATGAGAAACTTTTTTCAATTCTTTATTTTTTGATGTACTGCCTTTGCTTACTTTGGACTTTTTCTTTGAATTTTGTGACACATATCCTAAATATTCTTCCACGTCTGTTTCAGTATGTTTTCACTTTAGATGTGTGATGAAATTGGAAGGCACATTAAATGAACCTTTTACTTCAGTGTTATTCGGTAAGCTTTTTAAACAGTTGGATACAACCCGATTTGAGCCACGATCACTTTTTTCTGGTATAAGTTTAAAAAACTTACCGTCCAAAAATGTTGGAAGGGAACTTGAATCGACATTGCCAATATCATCTGCATTACTTGTCTCTGAGGCTGCTATAGTTGAAGAGCTTTCAGACTCACCAGAAATTGCCAAACGGGACATACAATAACTATTTTCTTCTTTGGTACTACTCATATTAAAAAAAAATTGTATAATAAAGAAAACCCGAACACAGATTGCACTTAATTTAACACTCTTGGATGCAATTTTTGATGTGAATCGTACAAAAAGAAACACAACAAAACATTACAACTAATCATTAATAGCTGATAAATAAAATTTTTAAGAGTTGAAATAATTTTAATTACTTGCATTTAGCTGACCGGTTTTAAATACTCAAATTTGTAAATTCATTTGGACACTTACATAATATCATGCAAGATATACTGGAATTAAATCATTGATAATCCAGCCCTTCAAAATTGAAGATAATTATATCCAATATATTTATTTGTGTAAAGCATGATATGTATGCTGGACCAAAATAAAATATTTGTTATTAATGTCAAATTTATGCTAGTAGATATATTTTTGTTGTTGTTATTTTGTTATTACTAGCAAGTTCAGCCTTGCTTGTAAGAATAAAATAAAACAAACAGAAAATATATTTCTTTCTTCTTTCATCTTCTTACATATATGTAAGGCTATTAACCGTTATATAATTACATTAAAATAACGACATATATGCTTAATAACACATTGTATAGTATATTTTTAAAGAATTGTTTTCATGGATAAGACTGTTATTTAAAGCATCAATTTATTGTTCTTAAAAATATTACGGGAACAACGGAATTTTCAATAATTGTATACAGTTTGCATAGATTTAGTGGTACGTACTTTTTACTTCTTTATTTTTTGTATTCTTTTAAAGTAATTTATGTTTTCATGGAGTCTTTAAATGTAAAATTGTCGTAGTCAACCTAACATTTTTGAAAATTTAAAGTTTATAGTGTAATGATTTTGGCCAAACCAAAAATCAAGCATGAAATTATTGATTTTTTTTAATTGTTAAAATTGATTTTTTTTTTTTTACAATGTATGATATTTGTGGTGTAAAATTGTTCGTATTGTGAAGTTGGAGTGATTTTTGTTAAGGGATGAAGTGATAATTAAACACATAAATGAAATCATCCGGTTTTTAGAGTGCCAAATGTTGACATTTTTGAAGACGACAATACACGGAAAAACTTAACTGTTTTTAACGCGAATGGTTTTGTAATGTTAAATAATGTTTAGGGAATAGATTGGATTCAGATTAACGTGGAAAATATCAGTAATTTTGAAATGGAGACAAAAAACCAAAATGTCAGAAGAATTTTTGAAGTCCGGAAATAATTGTTAGATCGCTCTGGAAATTTGATAAAATGAAGAAGACGTATATAAAAAGAAAATACTCGAATTGTAATTATTGTAATTTAATAAATTACATTGTAATGAATTACAAGTAGAAAAGTAATTGTGAAACTACTTTGTAATTAATTACAATGTAATGAATTACATTGTGATTAATTACGTAATTCAATTACAAAGTAATTCATTACGCCCAACTCTGTTTAAAAGTTATGAAAAGGTGTAACCTCTTTGGCCAGCGTGATACCGTCGTTTCGATTTATCGATTTATTTGTAAATTTGTAAGTCCATTGATTATACAGTCAGAGATTAAAAAGTTGTTTTGTTTACATAATAAAATGTTAAACTTTTTGAGGATTAACAGTTCAAAGCCCATAAGCTATTCAAAGATTAAGAAGCCCTACTATTGGTGATAATTAAAAATTAGTTATAGGAACCTAAAGTTCGAGCATTAATTAATGATTAATTAATATTCATCAATTAAAATTTACTACGACATGTTCGTAGTCAGTAATACCGACTCGTGTACTTTGAAAATATTTCAAAGCTCTGAAAAGGTATAACCTCTTTGACCAGCGTGATATAGTCGTTTCGATTTGTCGATATATTTTGGGGATTAAAATTTCGATAGGAACTTAAAGGATTTAAAGTTAATCGTTTCAAGATTATTATTTATACTTTCAGAGATTAAAAATACGTAGAACATTGAAAAGTTTTTTGTTTTTTTTATGTTTCAGCGAGATAAGAAAGGTTTGGGGATTAACAATTCAAATTCCAAAAGCTCAAGGGCCTTTTATAGGAATAAGAGGCCCTAATATTTATTGACGTTTTAAGGATTAACAGTTCAAAGTGCATAAGCTATTTAAACATTAATAAGCCCTACTATTTATTTATGTTGTAGGGATTAAGAGTCAAATTCCAAAAGCTGTTATAGGAATAAGGGGCCCTACTATTTATTTATGTTTTAAGGATTAACAGTTCAAAGTCAAACAGTTGTTATAGAATTTAGAAGCTCTGCTATTTGTTTATATTTTAGAGATAAACAGTTCAAAGTCCATATTTGCATTTCACCTGGGCATCATCCAACTTGTCAATACATGATCAAACCTATTTACATGTAGGCAAAGTTAAATATTGTAATGGTTATGTAAACATTGAGAAGGTTGCACAAACACCAAAACAATGTGAAGGTTATGTAACCTTTGGAAATGTTACAGAGTATAAAGTGGGTACCTGACCCATCATCTTATAGGTTAAGATTATATAACCGTTGGGAATATCACAGACTATAAAATGGGTACCTGACACTTCAACAGAACCTTAAGTCTCTCAAACGGTAGAAAAACAAAATAGCGGTGTATGAAAAACAAAATGGAGGTCGGGCACTCATGCTATATAAGGTGGGTACCTGACCCTTCAACAAAACCTTAAGTCTCTCAAACGGTTGAAAAACAAAATGGCGGTGTAAGAAAAACAAAATGTAGGTCGGTTTCTCACAAACGGTAGAAAAACAAAATGGCGACAGGGTAAACTCATGCTGTATAAGGTAGGTACCTAACCCTTCGATTGGTGGATGGGATAAACCTTGTGGTTAAGCTCGGATGCTGACCACATCGTTGTAACCAAATGGCGGCTTAGGTTCGAGGTGAGACCACGTGGCAGTTAAGGTTAGCTTGAGGTGAAAATTAAAATTAAAATTTCCCGCCATAGGTCACGTGACCAAATGCTGGCTTCTGATTGGCTGCAATGTTTTGGTGTGCTAACTCCCCTGTTTTCCCTCTACTGTCCGTAATTATCTCGTTAAACCCAAACCCTCAACTGGTAAGAGCTGTCCTTTACGGAGCATGAAGTCTAAACACTGATCTATCAGAAATCGGCCACGAAAGTTCGCTAATGTGAAATATAACGAGTTGTAAAAATATTAGTTCCAACCTGTTGATCGAGATGTGTATATCAACTTTTGCAGTACAGCTATCTACCAGTCAGACAAGCCTTAGTTTTTATCGACCTGTATAATAATCCTCCGGAAACCGAAGTATTTTGCATTTGTCCCAAAACCACTCCTGCGAGTGATTTTGGGGCAATACCTTCGAGTATTCTCGTTCTATAAATAGGGCCGTTTTTCGGTGCTCTTTTATATAACCTTCACAATGTTTATATAACATTTACAATAATTAAATTTACCTACATGTAAATAGGTTGGATCATGTATAGACAAGTTGGATAATGCCTAGGTGAAATGCAAACATGGGCTTTGAACTCTTAATCCCTAAAACATAAACAAATGTATAGGGCTCCTTAATCCTATAACTGCTTTTGGACTTTGAACTCTTAATTCCTAAAACATAAACAAATGCAGAGAGCTTCTTGATTCTATAACTGCTTTTGGACTTTGAACTCGTAATTCCTAAAACATAAACAAATATAGAAAGCTCCTTGATTCTATGACTGCTGTTGGACATTGAACTCCTTATCCCTAAAACATAAACAAATATGCTCCTTAATCCTATAACTACTTTTGGACTTTGAACTCTTAACTCCTAAAACATAAACAAATGTAGGGGGCTCCTTAATCCTATAACTACTTTTGGACTTTGAATTCTTAATCCCTAAAACATAAACAAATGTAGGGCGCTCCTTAACCCTATAACTGCTTTTGGACATTGAACTCTTAATCCCTAAAACATAAACAAATATATAGGGCTCCTTAATCCTATAACTACTTTTAGACTTTGAATTCTTAATCCCTAAAACATAAACAAATATGGAGAGATTCTTAATCCTATAACTGCTTTTGGACTTTGAACTCTTAATCCCTAAAGCATAAAGAATAATATAGGACTTATTAATCGTTCCGCTAAACAGTAAGCAAATTTAGCTTTCCCAATAATGGTCTATCTATTGTTTACTTTCAAAGGAAGGTTTAATCCTTTGAAAGTAAACAATGACTTTGAACTTAAAACATAAACAAACCGGACTATAAATATGAGCATTTTTCGGAGCTCTTCCTCATTCTCTTAAACATCTCTAGTTAGTTATATATCTCCTCTGGAAGCGTGTGAGTTTATTTGTTTTAAATTTTGCTGTTATAGTGTATTTTTTTCCCTTTGTTCCATTTTAGGTTTTAAATTCGTTTTTAATATTCTCATTGTTTAATTTTTTTTCTTCTATATTAGTTTTTCGATTGAATTTCAATTTTTTTTTTATTGTTTAATTTTATGCTTTTTTAAGTTTAATTATGCTGAAATGCAACTTTTGTGGGATAGTTCCCAGCCGAGGACGGCACATTAATTGGCATGAAACCATTTGCCAGACCACGCTGCGTCGTCGTACATGTGTTAGCTGTGGTGAAATTTTTCAATATGCAAAGCAGTTCATGACGCATGTTTGTCGTTGTCAAAGAGAAACACCGCTCGTCATGACAAAGCTAAGGCGGTTGGAGGCGGCTATAGGGCCATTATACGAGGTCGGAACAGCATTCGGAGGAGATATTAAGACTTTTTTCCTCCCATGTTCTGAACCAATCGATACAGTGGAATTTTTCTCTAGGTGGTAAATATTAAATACGCATCATAATTATATTTCAATTTATTAAAAATATAAAATTTTTATTATTTCTAATTTAAACTATGAAAAATTACCAAATGAAAGAAAGGTTAAAAGGAAAATTTCAATTATTTATCTCTTCCAGATATTATTAAGGATTTAATTTTTTTTTTAAGATTTTTTATTTTTTTGTTTTAGTTGTTGATATATTATTATTATTTTTATTTGTAAACCAAAGAATGAGCGCTATGAAATGTGTGTTATGGTCCCTGGCGTGGCTATAAATTTCCGAAAACCAGTATGTAGAAAATGAGATGTGTGAATGATGGTCAATGGCGTGGCTATAGACGACCGTAAACCAAACTGTTAAAAATTAGATTTGTGAATGATGGTCCCTGGTTAAAGCCCAAATAAATGTATGTTACAAAATATTAACAACGATATTATATCAACAAACCTTGGTGGAATTGATTCCGTTCTCGCGAATAAATAATGGCTACAAATATCTACTCACAGTGATTGATTGCTTCTCGAAATACGCTTGGCTGTCATTCAAAAAAAAGTTATAATGAGAATCTAAATTATACAAACATATAATTTGTTCTTGTAAAATTTATACAAAATAAACATAAAATTTAATCTCCAAACTAATACATGTAAGAATTATAGCTTAGTGTTTAAAATAATAATATATATATATATATATATATATATATATATATATATATATATTTAAAAACAAAACATAAGCCTTCTTTAATCTATAGTATAATAAAACTAAACCCTCTAATTTTATTTAATTTTTAACTTGAAAAAAATAAAGAAATCATCATGAAATGTATAAAAAACAGAAATCTTTGCTAAATGGCAGGCTGGTCGGTATAGCAAATATTAAAATCGTAGGCGTGATCAATAATATTTATGAACCTGCTAAGCAAAATTTATTTTCGATTAAGGTAAAGCTAAGAAAATACTTCATAAAAATTTCGATTTTTATGTTTTTGATTTTCGTGCATTTAAAAGAGAAATAAAAGCATTGGAACAATTCTGCTGAACTAATTGGAAATCGATTCACCTCTCATTCACTCGCACAATCAAGTTTGCGGGTTTTGAGGCCTCGCCAGTGACCTACATTCAGGTTTTACGGGTGTTTAAACTTCGCCAGTGACCCATTACATTCAGGGTTTACGTGTGATTAAGCCTCGCCAATGACCCATTCCATTCAAGATGGATGGAATTTAAACAAATTATTTTTTATCTATGCTTCTAAAGCCTTTGTCCGATACTGCGTGCATTTCTCTTTTGAAAAAAATTTGCACGATTCAATGGCTGCCTTGCCATTCTAATCTAAGATGAGTGAATCAATTTTTGGACAGCCAAAATCTTCCAACTTGACTATAGAACAATTATACAAATTTTGTGATAGAAATATTTTCTTATCTCGGCCCTTAACAAAAACAACTTTATAATTATAATCAATAAAGTTGAAAATTTCTTCAATAATTTCATATTCAACTTCCCCATATTCCCATTTAATTTTATGATAGTAATTTTCTAGTCAATAGTTTGTTCTTCTACTTTTAAAAGTTTGTGTATATTGCAGCGGTGGCTTAAAAATCCAATGTCTTGACGACTTGAAAGCTTGATCAAAAAGAGAAAACTCTTTAATAACATAACCTCCCAGGCTATCTACAAAGTCTACTGGAAGTTTACACTCACCACACTTGCCAAAACCATACTGAACACTGAGCAAAGATTCCACATCATTTTATGCCATTCGCCGAACTGTACCAATTAGAGGGTTATATTCTACGAATCTATCATGTATAATTAGACAAAATGCTGTAGTATTCGACGGGAATATACTTTTTGATTCGAGTTCTAATCTTACACCTACTGGTCCACTTTTTATAGATTCAGATTGTTTCGAACAATCAATTACAATTAAAGGCGATTTTTTTTTAAAGTTTTGTAAATAAGACAGAGGTTGCATTAGTGCTCCATGAAATGAAGCGTACGTAGAGCAGGGCGAACCGATTGGACGAAATGTCTATATTTAAATTATCATATGAATAAGCTTTACAATTTAAATACAATTTTACGTTGGAAATATTACAATGATCAAAGTTGCTTGCACCTTTTACATGATTGTTTAATCTTTCAGTTTGAAAACATAATATGATATAACGCGGTTTTTCCAGCTGACTTGAAGTTTTAAAGGGCCAAATTTGTCTCTGACTTGCTGGTGGTAAAGGATAATCGTAAAGTTGCCAGGTTCTAAAACCTAGTGAAAATACCATTTGAGATGACGCATCAAACCCAGTCTGTGATATTCGTTTACCGTAGCATAGGGCAGTTAGTTTCAAGCATAGTCTCTCCAGTTCTATTTTCAGCCGTCTCGCTGCCGGTTCCTTGTCGCTTTGTTATGAAGTAGTTTTCATCATGTCTGCTTCTAACAAATATCAGTTCTTGCTTCTCGTTCATTACAATCTTCTGATAATCTTCATAGAATCCAAGAAGAGATGATAAAGGAACACATAAGTTGAAGCACCACTCTGCTGATTTAATGTTTAGTGTATCATTTTTTGGATAGCACCATCCCCAGTTATCTTAAAACTGAGAACCTCCCTTGAGCTAAACCAAATTTTTCAAGGTTGAAGTAATCCTCGGATTTTTCACGAGATCTATTTCCACTCCACTCAGTTCATATCTTATTTCATCAAACAAGAATGTGAACATGTTGTTAATTAATATTGATGTAATGGGAACTGCTGAAGCATCCCCCTTCAGAAATTTTCCTTCAACGTATAGCAGACTTTGACTAGGTAGAGTATATAAATCTTGATGTTGCAGACTGAGGCGTATTGCATCTCCTTGCTGAAGCTTTAGATGAATAAGGATGGTGAGAATGAAATTCAATCACTTCAACTGAATTGTCAAAAGTAGGAGTTTCTTCCAAATTTAATATTTCCATGTTGATGACAAGACGCAGTATCCAGCACTTTGAAGAAATCTAATATTAATTGTCGTCAACGATCTGCACTCTTCAACAGTCTTCACCGGAATGGTGTTTCTGTTCGTGGCTGCGCTTTTATATACCTTTCTGAAGTCCAAACCCATTGTTGCTCCGGATTAGGAACTGTCTATATGAGATCCAATAAATAGAGGAGGCACAGCTGACCAATTAGTTCACGAGTATTGATATTGTTTACAGTTTTAAGAGATTCAATATGTAATATCGCAATCAATGATGTTCTTCTACACAGTCTTGAGCAGAATGATGCTTCTTTTAGTGGATATCCTTTTATATACCTTTCTGAAGTCCAAACCCATGGTTGCTCCTGATCGGGAACTGTCTATATGAGGTCCAGTAAACAGAGGAGACACAACTGACCGCAATTATTAGTTCCCGTCTTTTGATATTGTTTATCGTTTTTAGAGATTCGATATTTTTTCCTATAGTGAACAATTAACAAAGTCGATGCGTGCAAGTCTTAAAAAATACTTTATTAAACAAAATACATAATTACATGATATAAAATAGTGAGCTACTGACAGTTTTAACTACAGATAGACTATACTAAAGATATTACTACTAGACTTAAAGCTAACATAGTGACTCTCACAGTACACTCTGTACTTTATCACATTCTCTTACACACCATCTTACATTCTATCTTATACTCTAATTCTTACATTCTAATTGATCTGCCCATTTCAGATAGGCTTTTATTGAAACAAAAGGGGAGGGGATGTTAGGAGTATAACATTTGTTTAACGCTGACAAGTAGGAAGCAAAACAATAACTTCCTGGGTTATAAACCCAATTTAATAACTAATATTTCTTGGGTCAATACCATGTGTTGACTGAACGAACTCAGGTGGAGGTTCAGCACCACTACTGTCAAAAAATTAAACCAATTGTGCAACTTTCTTATAGCATACCCAATGAGTACCTTTTCCGTAGCTCTTGTCAAAATTGAAAACTGCACATTCGTTATTCCACGGTTTACTGGGAAATTTGTCTTTCATAAACATTCCTCGAAACGCACGTATTTTATGGACTTTCGCCAACAGAAATATATCGAAATTGCTCAATTTTGTTCTAGGTATAATTCGTTTAGCTTCATCGCTCAGTTTAGTCGGACTGCCTCCAATCCGTTTTGGCGTTACGATAACTCGCAGCTTCTTTTTCTTCTTGTTGTTGTTAGCACGTTTCATGACTGAATGATCATTATAGCCATGATTGGGTCTCAATTATTGATGTTGTCGGCTTTCTCTCAACTGTTATGTGAACTGTCGAAACCGAGCCATTTAACCAAAACTTTATTGCCTTTCCTTTTAATCAACTTCTCGACAAGGTAGCATTCAGGATGTTTGACCAATTGCAGCTCTTCTTGATAGAATCCTCCAGCGATATTTTCGTCTTTGTCATCCTTCAAGTGATATGTTACGGGCATAGTGTTTTTAAACCGGGCGATCGTAAAAATTTCCGAGGTCCAAGACGGTTGATAGCCAATCAATCAATCTCCGACTTTATATCTGGTGACCTTCACGACGAGTTCCTTTTTACCGTACACTTCGAGCAAGAGCCGTTTTCGATTTCCCTCCCTCGCACATCCATCGGCTTCATCTTTATCATACTATATTTTCTATTGTTATATTTACTGCGAAGAGAGCTCAAAATGGGGCTCTTGTAGTTCCCTTGTAAACTGAACTTTTTCCACATCATAGATTTTAAAGTTCGGTTGAATCTTTCCACAATCGAAGCCTTGAGGTTGTTGTATGTAGATTAATGGCTGATCTCACCATTGCATTTCAGCAGCATTTTAAACTCCTTGTTGTAGAACTCTTTGCCGTTGTCTGTATGAAGATTTCGAGGTTTCCTCTCAGTCAATATCTTTTCGAACGTTCGCCTTACTTCGACCGCTGTCTTATTCTTGACCAGGACAGTCCAAGCATATTTCGAGAAGCAATCAATTACTGTGAGTAGGTATTTGTAGCCACTATTTATGCGCGAGTACGGAATCAATTCCACCAAGTCAGCCTGCCATAAATCATCGACACCTTTTAGTAGGGCATCTTCGTTGAAATGTTCTTTTTGCCGGTTTGTGCAACTCGCGTACGATCTGCTCTTTGACGGTCGTCAGATTGAACTGAGAGCATTGGCATTTTTCTCTAATCTATTATACCTCCTATTCGGAGTTGCGTTTCTATACGACGGGTCTCTACCCGTTTCTTGGCGCTATCAGAGGATTCGATCAAATCTCTCAATCTGTTAACTAAAATGTTGGGGTCTTCAATTCAACTTCCTTTTTTTGGTGGAATAGTTTTGAGATCATCTTTTTATATTTTAGATTGTGCTTAAGTTGTCGTATCGGTCCAGTGGGACTGTTTCCTTCTTTTGAGCGTTTGTCAGATTCAATATTTTCTTGTACTTGTAGTCATCCTTTGTCGCTAGATCGAGTTTTAGATTTGCCATAAACAAGAGCTCAAAAAGACCTGATGTGCCGCAGTAATCAACGTCCCCCACGGAAATAATATCTGTGCTAATCGAAACAACTGCATTTCCAACAGTGAGCCTATTGCTATCGTAGACTATACCATAAATCGAATCGAGTTCTTTTATGTCATTGTTGACTAGTTTTTTAATATACTTTAAAGCTACCTCGCCAACCTCTTGCATGCAGTGCTTAACAATTTCTTTGCTTTCAGGAGCTTGTGCTTCTTCTCTCACCATCTGCAAAGAGGATCTCGATTCCTTGGTTGTTACAACCGTGATAGTATCTCGGGGACTATTTTCGAACTCTTCCTCTTTCAAAGGGCCACCTATTGCTCCATCGCCCTCTGGAGAGTCTGAATATAACCATCTATGTTTGTAGTGAACAAACCACTGGTATTTCCTCAATTCTCTGCCTCTTTCTTTCCTCAATCAGTGATTGTGATGACATATCAGATAATTTTTCCTCCTACTTTATATTCGGAGAGTAAAAATGTGTCTGATTCTGTTCATCGAGTCGATGACGGGTTTACATTTTTCTTTTAAATACTCATCAATTTCCTCTCTACTTCTCTTCAATAAGTTGCATTTTTGTTGAATCGCTTTCTCATTTCAATAATTTGGTGAGTGACCGTTCCAGAAGATGTTGACGGTTCCATGTCTACTCACAGACTGACCTTCAGGTGAACATTCAAGGTATTGCATAGGTATTGAAACCTTTCGATATCTTCCATCCGAAATCTCTCTGTATTTATCTAAAACGATAAAGGCATATTTATCGTCTTTCCAACACCAATGACATATTTTTTTGAAAGATTTCAAATCATATGAGAGTTGACGTAGTCATCGTAGATCCTTCTCAAATTAATTTCGTCTTGTCGGAAAAGAATTAGAAGATTTGCATTTTCCCTTACTAGATGTTTTGGAATTCTGGTATAACTCTGACTCTAGTAGAAAATGTCGATACCATTATGCCGGTCCATGCAAAAGTACGCTCGAAAGTTATCTTGTTTATCACAGGCGATGTCATCGAAAATAACACTTCCTTCAGCGGTGGTACATTTGAATTGTCTTCGTATTGGAAAAAACAATATTCTCTACAGGTTCTAGTACTCGCGCTAGTGGCCTATATCTTGGCTGATGTAAAGATTTTGCGAATAAGTAAATATTCTCATACCTCAAACCTTTAGGATCGTAGATCAAACTCAACATGATATTTGTTTTCCCGCAATTTGATGGTCCACATACTGATAGAGACGGGCTATAGAGGACCATGTCTCGATATTTTTATATCGGAACAGTCTCGATCTTCTATATTGGAAATACGCAGAGTATGGTGTTGCTTTACCAGACGCATGTTGAATACTGAAGAGGTTGCCGAAAAATAAATATTAACTGCCCCAGGTGGGAATCGAACCCACACCGTTCGGAACCGAGCACCTTGGAATCTTCGCCCCAACTTGCCCGGCCATCACGGCCTCGCCAGAGACCATCATCCACACATCTAATTTTCAACATACTGGTTTACGAGGGTTATAGCCACGCTAGAGACTATAACACATTCCATAGCACTCATTCTTTGGTTCACAAATAAAAACACCAATAATATATCAACAACTAAAAAAAAAAAATTATCTTTACAAAATTAAATCTTTAATAGCATCTGGAAACGATAAATAATTGAAAATTTCCTTTAAACCATTCTTTCATTTGGCCATTTTTATAGTGTATTTTAAAAAAAAAAACCACAGCTATAATCATATTCTAATTTTTAAAAAATAAAGCAAATCTAAAAAACATCTTCTTATTTAAAAAAAGAATAAAAGAAAAATAAATTGTAATATAATTATGATGCGTATTTATTATTTAGCGCCTAGAGTTTTAAATCGATTGAGTCTTAGGAGAAGACCGTCAAGACATTTAAGGAACCATCCGCTCCCCTTCATCGTCATCTCTTCCCTCTCGGTAGCAATTTTCGAGTAGCTTCCGCTGAGGCTATTCAAGATTGTAGTGATGTCGCAGATTATTATATTTTTGGTTTTAAAAGCACGATCGCGAAAAAAAAGTGTCATGGCCGCAACTGAAGTAATACTTAGTTATCGCTCTGCACGGATCCAGTAACTGTAGTGGTATTAGCTCACGTTGTGTACAGAAACTTTGTAAACATTTACTTTATACAAAGGTGAACAATTTTATAATAACTATGAGTGAGGTGAGTGATTACTAATTAACTTTTAGCAGTGAAAAGTTGTGCTCAGAGACCAGAGAGAACACCCACGTGGCAGAGCTGTTGGTGCAGGTCTGTTGCCTGCTCGCTACTGGCCTCTGGCTATCATCGGCTAGAACAGCCCCTTATCAGATCTCAGGTAGCTCAGTGGTCGAGACGTCTTATACTTGCTCTCGTCATCTAATTGTCCTGAGTTCGATTCCAGAGTCTTGATCTTTTTTTTTTTTTTTTTTTTCTTTTCTTTCGCCATAATTCCCCAGAATGTTTTATTTTTGTTTGATTTCTTTATGTACATACTTATAAATTTAGAAGTTAAATTTTAATTTTATATTTATTTATTTTAGTTATTTATTTTTTAATTTCTTTCTTTTTTCTTTTTTAATTATAAATCATAATGTCGATGATAAAATTTCGAAAATGGAAACGGATGATGAGAACACCTTCTCTGAAGTTAGTGAAACCGATTCTCAGTATTTGAAAAGATGAACTCTCCAAAAACGTCAAAGAAATGTTGCTCCTGGCTCCACTGGGAATTCGCCAAATAAAAAAAAGAATAAAAAAGGAAAGTCTAAACAGACTTTACCTCCTCCTGAAACCCGCAGTAAATCTGCAGTCAACCAAATTGAATACAACCCAACAACATCAGCCATTCCTACCAGCAATCGAACAGCCCTCAATAACGCTGCTACTGAACCAACCGGACCACGGAAATCAGCTGAGCCCGAGCAACCACCAATATTTGTTATCAATATTCGTGACTTCATGGCATTTGGTAAAGAAATATCTGATTTAATTGGACAAACAAATTTTAAATGTTTCTCCAGGATCACTGATATCAAAATTAACACTTCTAATAAAGAAAGTTACAAAAAACTTATTAATCTTTTATCTGAAAAGAATTTCGACTTTCATTGTTTCCAATTAAAAGAACAAAAGCCATTCAGAATAGTTTTGAGGGGACTACACACCACCACCTCCACTACTGCCATCAAGAATGACATTGAAGAATTAGGATTTAATGTGCGGCATGTTTCTGGTGTGATCCACCCAACTGAAAAGTATCCATTGCCTTTGTTCTTCGTCGACCTGGAGCCAGCTCGCAACAACCCTGAAATATTTAAAGTCAATAGACTTGTATACCCGAGTATACGATTCGAAGAGCCCAGAAAAAGAGCGGAAATTGTCCAATGCACCAGATGCCAAAATCTTGGACATACTAAAGCCTATTGTCACCACCAGGCCAGGTGCGTCAAGTGTGCTGGCCCGCACGCATCTGATATTTGTCCAAAGCCTCGTGACACACCAGCAAAATGTGCTTTATGCAGCGAAGGTCATCCAGCAAGCCATAAAGGATGCATAGTATATAAAAATATGCTGAGACAAAAATCTGTTAGCATAGCTTTCAAACAGCAAAATCAAAGGAACGTAGTTCCTGAAGAAGAAATACCTGGCCCTACAACGAGGAGTGACCTTGTGACTCAGCGTATTTCAAGAATAAATACGAATAAAAGACCCACGGACTCTAAAAGCATGGTTCAAACATACTCCGATGTCACCACAAAACATCTACCAGAACCACAGGCGCCTCAAACCTCCTTTTCCCAGTCTCAGACTTCCTACTCTCAACCCCAGACATCTCAGCCTCAGCCCCCTTATCCTCAGCCTCAGACAGCCCATCCTCATCATATACCCTCTAAAAATGATTCACTGAGAGTGAAATTACCTCCACCGACTCCAGCACAAATCAATCCCATACTTCCACCTCTATCCCAACCTTCCTCTCAGTTCAATCCATCACCAGAAGCTCCATTAAACATGGATCCTATACAAAGATCCCAAAGGAGGATTCAACCCCCAACAAGACAGAATAATCCTCCGCCCCGAGACTCTACCTTCTACTCCTATCCAAGCCAAACTTCATCCGATATAACATCAGTCTTTCAATCCTTCTTCGTGATCTACAAGACACGATCAGACCACTCATCACCCTCCTTACTCGAATCCTTACAGAAATCCCGCTCAATATCCCAAGATGAACCAAAAGCCCCTAGCTATCCTATTGTGGAATGCAAATGGCATTAATAAACATCGAGACGAACTTGACATATTTCTCCATGAAAATTCCATAGACATTGCTCTGGTGACTGAAACCCATTTCACAATACAATCTTACTTTTACATACGTGACTACATCACATACAGATCAAATTACCCAGACAACACATCCCACGCAGGCTCTTGTATCCTTATTCATAAATCCTTACCTCATTTCCCGATTCCATCCATTCCAACTGACACCATTCAATCAACCTCTATAACCTTGTTCGCTCATCCGTCTAACATTACATTCTCATCTGTATACTGTCCGCCTGGTAATTCCTTGACCTATGATCATCTTAATTCATTATTCCGTTCCTTTGGTCCGCGTTTCATTGCTGGAGGAGATTACAACGCTAAAGATCAAATATGGGGATGTCGAACGTCCTACACTCGTGGAAGGATTCTTTCCCGTGTCTCAACCTCCAATAGTTATTCCATCATTTCACCCATGAACCCTACTTATTGGCCTACATCCCTTAAAAACGTCCCGATATCCTTGATATATTCATTACTTCTCAGATACCCTCCTTACAATCTACAATCAAATCCATAGATGACCTATCCTCAGATCATAGTCCAGTTCTGCTTCTCGTGCATTCAAATCCTGTTCCTAAACCTTCTCCTCCTTCTCTGATTACAGGACTGGTTAACTGGGACAGTTTTCGTTATTATCTAGAAACCAAACTAGACTTAAAAATTCAGTTAAAAACCAAGCAACAGATTGACTCCTCAATTGAAGAACTCACAATATCAATAGAAACAATCATAAATAGCAATACGTCAAAACCTAAAACTAGAACTTCCCGTGAAACTAACTTACCACACCATATTCACACCTTATTAACAGAAAAAAGGCGAGCAAGAGCAAAGTGGCACAGAACCAGATATCCATCGGACAAAACTCATTACAATAGATTAACTAACAAACTGAAAATAGAAATTAGGAAATACAAAATTCAAAACTTACAGAACTTTACAGAAAATCTTTCCACTACTGATAAATCTTTATGGATCACTACAAAAAAGCTACTGAAAACCTTTAATCATCCACTCCTCACTGAATCTCAGACCTGGTCACGATCAGATAAAGAAAAATCCCAAATATTTGGTGAACACCTTTTCAAAATTTTCAATCCTCATCCTGACATCCTTAACCCTATCCACCTTAAGCATGTTGAAGCGGAATTAACTATCCCACTCCAAATGTCCCTTCCTCCTAAAGCGTTTCACCCTTCTGAAATAATCAATATCATCCAGAATTTGCCTTCCAAAAAAGCTCCTGACCACGACCTCATCACATCCCATATCCTAGATATGCAAGAGCCTGCGTGGGATGTGTTGTCTGGGTGATCTGATCTGTATGTAATGTAGTCACGTATGTAAAAGAAAGAACGCGTCGTGAAATGGGTTTCAGTAACTAGAGCAATGTCAATGAAATTTTCGTGGAGAAATATATCAAGTTCGTCTCTGTGATTCTGTAGGCCATTTGCATTCCACAAAAGGATAGTTTCTTTTTGTTCATCGTGAGATATTGAGCGGGATTTCAGTTAGGACTCTGGTAAGTATTGTGATAAGAGGTCTTATTGTATCTTGAAGATCACGAAGGAATGATGATAGGATTGATGTTATGTCAGAAGGGTTTTGGCTAGGATAGGAGTAGAAGGCAGAGTCGTGAGGTGGAGGATTAATCTGCCTTGGTGGAGGTTGAACCCTCCTATGGGATCGTTGTATGGGATCCACATTTAATTGAGCTTCTTATGACGGATAGGGCGACTGGGATAGATCAGGATGTTTGGGATGGTAGGGTGGTGGAATCTGTGGCGGTAACTTCACTCTTAGGGATGCGTTTTTAGATGAAATTTCATTTGTAGGTATTTTAGGCTGATAATGTAAGGTCGGAGGTTGAGTATATGAGGTCTATGGCTGAGAAAGGGAGGTCTGGGGTTGATAGTGGGAGGTCTGGGGCTGAGGATGGGAGGTAGGAGGATAAGGATGAGAGGTCTGAGGTTGAGAATGGGAAGTCTGAGGCTGGGGTAGGGAGGATTGAGGCGCCTGTGGACGAGGTAGATGTTTTGTTGTGACGTTAGAATATGTTCTTATCCCGCTCTTGGAGCTCGTCGGTCTTCGCTCTTCATTGTTTACTGGAGTTCCCAGGTTCACAGGATCATTCCTCGTTGAAGGGCCAGACATTTGGTCTTCAAGAATTGCATTCCTTTGCAAATTTCATGCAACAAGATTTTTTTGTCTTTGCATGCTTTTATAAACACTGCAACCTTTGTAGTTTGCTGGGTGGCTTTCACCAGCGTGATACCGTCGTTTCGATTTATTGATATATTTGTAAATTTGTAAGTCCATTGATTATACAATCAGAGATTAAAACTACCTAGAAGCTTAAAAAGTTGTTTTGTTTGCTTATAAAAGTTAAACTTTTTAAGGATTAACAGTTCAAAGTCCATAAGCTATTAAAAGATTAAGAAGCCCTATACATTTATTTATTTTTTAGGGATTAAGAGTTCAAAGTCCATTGTTTACTTTCAGCAAAAGAATTAAGATATAGGATTATTCAAATGTGGCATTATCTATCCTGATATCATGAAAGTATTAAAAGACCAAAGTCCATGTTTATATTTCACCTGGACACCATCCAACTTGCTTATACATGATCCAACCTGTTTGCATTTAGCTAAAGTTACATATTGTAAAGGTTATGTAAAGATTGAGAAGGTTATATAACCGTTGTGAAGGTTACATACTATAAGGTGGGCACCTGATCCTTAGAAAAAATCTTAGGTTTCTCGAGTTACATAAAAACAAAATGGCGGCGTATGCACCATGGTCACGTGCCCAAATGGAGTGATGAACGATGGAGCGTGGAGCGATAGAGTGATGGAGCGTGGAACGATGGAGTGATGGAGCGTGGAGCAATGATGGAGCGATGGAGGTGTCATGATCACGTGACTAAAATATGAGGGCGGAGAGCGGGCCAGAAGGCGCCATGGTTCACGTGTAAATTAATACCGACTCGTGTAATTTGAAAATATTTTAAAGCTAAGAAAAAGGTATAACCTCATTGGCCAGCGTAATACAGTAGTTTCGATTTATCGATATATTTGTAAATTTTTAAGTTATACATTATTAATGTATATTAATAATATATTAATATTAATAAATTATTAATTATACAAACAGAGATTAAAAATACATAGAAGATTAAAAAGTTGTTTTGTTTACATATAAAAGTTAATCTTTTTAAGGATTAACAGTTCAAAATCTAAAAGCTGTTATAGGATTAAGGGACTCTACTATTTATTTATGTTTTAGAGATAAAAGTTCAAAGTCCAACAGTTGTTATAGGATTAAGGAAGCCCTACTTTTTGTTTATATTTTAGGGATTAACAGTTCAAAATCCATAAGCTGTCATAGGATTAAGGGGTCCTACTCTTTGTTTATACTTTCAAAGTGCATGTTTACATTTCACTCAGAAAAAAACAAAATGGCGGCCGGTCACACTCAGCCTTTTCAAAACCTCAAGTATCTCAAACAGTAGAAAAACAAAATGGCTGCCGGGCACACTGAGCCGCTACAAAACCTTAAGTCTCTCAAACAGCAGGAAAAAAAACAAAGTGACGGTCGGATACACTCAGCTTCTACATGGTGGGTATCTGACCCTTCAATGGGTGGAGGGGATAAACCTTGTGGGCTGAGCATAAGTCAGAAGGTGCCGTGGATCACGTGACTAAAAGGGGCGTGGCCCGATAGTTAAGTGAGACCACGTGGTGGTTAAGGTAGGGACGAGGTAAGGCCACGTGGCAGTTAAGGGGTGGGGATGGAGGAATCGGTGGCCCATCTCCCCTGTTTTTCCTGTACTTATGACACATACTGGTCTCAATTCTCATAGTGGAAATGGTCAAAAAAACGATTTTTTTTTTATTTAGGTGATCTCTTTTGGGTTTCAGTAGGATGCCTTTGACTTATTGGTGAAGTTGGTTTGATATTCGAATTATCCTTTTAAACGCTGTGATCGGTTGAATATGACAGAATTGTCGTATGATGGGAATCCATCTTCAGTGTTCTGGCATCTTTAGCAACCCACAGGTTCAAGTCAATTCTATGCAAAAATGTTTTTCTTCTAAGCTCATTTAAGTTATTTATGCCACGCTACAGGGTACCTATTCCAGTAACAAAATATTCCTTGCTTGTTGCCAGCCATCTGCAGTCGTGATAATGTAAGCGTAAACTTGGGTTCAGTACGGTAAGTACTGTTTCTAGGCAAACGGTTGCTCAAGAAGGTGATTCGACCAGAATCACGCTCATACGCCAGGTTGTTACCCCATTAGGGTTACCCATTTTATAGAGGCTGGATGAGTCCCAGGAGAGTCTTCCGATCCCAGTCTCGATCCACGGCTGATGAGTAAATTATTATCTGCCACAGCCGGACTCGAACCTAGGCCCTGGAAATAGCAGCAAAGTAGGGGACCCTTGTCATTTTCGTTCTTCGATCTGGCCCCTGATCATCACCGTGACTTATGCGATCAAGATATCTTGAATCTTTTTGGTTATAAGCTAACAAGTGACCAAACAGGTGTGGTTTTCAAAGAATTCCAGGACGACCAGGCTGTCTTGGCAAGTGACAAGGGTGCTGCAGAAAGAATAATGAACGGCTTCCAAAGGATATTAGAAGAAATCGGTCTGGCTAAAAACCCACAGAAAAATGAAAGTTTCATACTGAATAAAAGAAAGATTCAATTAATGACTTCCTTCCTTGAGAATGGAGATGTCATCCAAACATCACGACTTTAATTATTAAGGGTTCTCTATATTCTATTCTCAGAAAAGCTAGAATTTTATGAAGAGTCTGCGACAAAAGTGAACAACCTCGATAAATTAGTGAACTCTTGCAAACTAGAGCAAAAACTTAAAGTTATCAGCCAATATGTATTCCTGGGACTTAAATACCTTCTCTACTACGTATTTATTCCTTCTAATACGTCCTGCATTATTGGAAGGAATAAATGCGATTCACAGGAGTATCAAGGCCATTACTAGATTTCCTGTGAACGTCTCTACGGTGAGTTTTTTACGCTCCGCGGAGATGCTGTGGGTTGGGCCGGTAAACTGTCAATGAACGGAGAGTGGGAAGGCTCGTCTATTTTACACGTATAGCACTGGTGCATTGCCAAGATATATATCGATAGATATATATCGACGTCGTTTTTTTAAAAAGGCTTAAGCGCCAGAAATTCGAAATTTAGGTTTTAATTTACTATGGGACGTAAGACCACCTCTATCGATTCACGCCCTCGATTCATCGGGAAAAAAAATTGGAAATGTTCTAAAAATCTACAACAGATGACGTGAGCACCAAATACTAACGACACTCAATCGTCACTCTGGCCTTAACCAGTGTTAGGAGCCTTTAAAATATATTGTAATTATAATGGTTTTGCCACCCTAATAAAACTCCTATTGTGTACAATAAAGAATACATTTTTTTTTTAATATATTTTTATTTGGGGAAAAATCGTTTCCTCTAAATTTTTCTAAATGGCGCTTACACCTCTTTCAAAAAACGACGTCGATGTTTAACGGCGGAAAATGGCTGAATATGCTAAAAAAAAATTGGTATTGACAGTAATACGTAACAGTGGCAAAGAAACTTTAGAGCTCTACGACATTCCTGCGAGAAAAAGCTTTCGAAGTATTACACAGGCCAACGATGAAAAAACATTTATACTGAAAATATCTTATTCCTATAGTTTTTAGTGAGCTGAATCCAAATATGATATTAAAAAAGCTGTATCACCCACAATTTCTTCACATTTTATAGTTAAATTTATTAAATTAAGCTATTTTTAAAGAATTGAACAGCTTTAATATTTAAAATAAATAACTTAAAAACTAGGTCTATTGGTGTGGTTGAAGTTGGTAGCACTGCTGAAAAACATTTGCTGGCCAAAAAAAGGTTGATTCTTTTTTCTGTTAATAGCTGATGTTTTGTTTATAGTCAACCTACCCTCTCTTTCACGTTTCCTCTACATGTACTCAGTACAATGTCTAATCGTGGTTGTAAAAACTCTGCTGACAGTTTTTGTTATATTTGTGGTGATTTTGTGATTAAAAAACACCAAAGAAACATTACAGACTTTGCCAAAAAGGTTTATCATACTTTGGAACTAAACTTGGTGATCAGGATAAATCTTGGGCCCCGCATAAGGTATGTTATGTATGTGTCGAAGATCTAAGAAAATGGTCAGAAAAGGAGGAAAAAACCTTTAAATTTGCTGTTCATATGATATGGAGGGAGCCAAGAAATCATACCGATGATTACTACTTTTGCAGTGTCGATATTACTGGTCATAACTCAAAAAACAAGAAGGCAATAAGCTACCCTAACCTCCCGTTCGCCATTCGACCAATAGGGCACGGTGTAGATTTACCGGTCCCTGAACCACCAGATGATTTAAATTCTATTCCAACGGAAGTATTTTTTGCTGTTCAATCGGAGTTAGATAAACAAGATGATGAAGAATTCCAATGTTTTACAGGAAATGTAGAGCCTAAACTGTTTACTCAAATCGAGCTTAACGTCTTGGTTAGAGATCTTGGCTTAACGAAAGAAAAAGCTGAATTGCTTGGCTCTAGACTAAAAGAAAAGAACTTGTTGGCGGTTGGAACCAGCATTTATGTGTACAGGAAGAGACAGCAACAATTTTCCAAGTTGTTTGAACAAGAAGGTGATTTAGTGTACTGCTCAGACATTCCCGGTGTTATGAATGAGTTTGGTATTGAATACAAAAAGGAAGACTTTCATCGAAAACTAGTTTAAAGGCTGTTTTATTACACAATGGTAACATGTACGCATCTATTGCTGTTGGTCATTCTGTACATATGAAAGAAAACTATGAAAACCTAGCAGTGTTAAATCGAATAGGCTATTCTGCTCATGGTTGGGTGATATGTGGTGATTTAAAAATAACATGCATGCTCTTTGGTCAGCAAGGTGGTTTTACCAAATTTCCATGTTTCTTGTGTGAATGGGACAGCAGGGCTAGGGATCAACATTGGTGCAGAAAGAACTGGCCTGTGAGGAAGTCTTTAAAACCTGGTGAGAAGAACATTCTACGCAAAAACCTCGTAGATCCAAAAACCGTGCTTCTACTACCTCTACATATAGAGTTAGGCCACATGAAACAATTTGTAAAGGCTTTGCCTAAAGATGTACCATGTTTCAAGTATCTTTGCCAAAAGTGTCCACGCCTTTCAGAAACTAAACTAAAAGAAGTTGTCTTTGTCGGACCTGACATTAGGAAAAATGATGTTTGATGTTAACTTTGAATCCACAATGACCTTAAATGAGAAAGAAGCATGTCATCAAGTATCATTCAAGCAAGTCGTTACAAAGTTCTTGGGAAATGAAAAAGACCCAGAGTATGTTTCTATTGTAGCTAACATATTACAAAAGTTTAAAAAGTTAGGATGTTTGATGAGCCTGAAAGTTCACTTTTTGAACAGCCACCTTGATTACTTCCCAGACAATTTGGGAGATGTTAGTGAGGAGCAAGGTGAGCGTTTTCACCAGGACGTTAAAGAGATGGAAAAATGCTGCCTGGGCCGCTGGAACACCAACATGATGGGGGGCTACTGTTGGTCACTTCACCGAGTTCAACAAGCAACTCATTGTAGAAAAAGCTACATAAGAAGCTTCAAAGAAAAAAGAGAAAGAAAGTTTAGACCAATTCTAGTTGACAAGTGAAACCTGTATTAGCACATTTTATCAGTTTTCACAAGTAGCCACTGTAAATACAAACTATGCTTATGATGTAACATAGTGTTTCATTAATTCCCCTGTATACCGTATAGGGGTTGATACTATATAATATAAAGCATATTGCTGGAAAACTATGGGTGATACAAAAAAACTACGGCCAGATTTAGATTCAGCACAAAAAAATCTATAAAGATCAACTATTAAAGTTAAAAAAGTTTTAAAAAAAAAAAAATTTATTTCCCTGTGTTACCGTCACTCAGCCAAATGAAACTGTATTATGGTCGGAGCTCTTATCAGAATTGAGGATCCAATCGACGATATACCTTGCAAGTACTATTCAATATTACTGTGATGTTGAAATGCAGGGTTTGTATTAATTTCGTCTATTTCATTTATCTTTTCTCTTAATTTTTAGAGGGGAAGGGATCAAAAAGGACCAAATATAGCGTGCACTGCCTTAACGTGGACAGCACCTAATTGGTTTCATAGATGTCGTAATTCTCTGCGTTATGCTTCATCACTCTAACAATCGAACTCCGACCTTAGATTTAGAAAAAAATAATAAATACTGCCTTTCAACAGCTTAATTATTAAACTTTATGGATGTCATGTCGCATATTGTTCACAAAATATGGATATATAGGCCAACAGAAGCCAAGTATTCATTAATTTTGTATTTTGGCCAGATATGGCTTGTTTGTTCAAATTTGTTATTCTTTAGGGACCTAGTCTCAGAACAAAGTTTTTTCTATCTACATATTGGAAAATATTAGAAACAGAAAAAAAAAAAAACTTCATTCTGGGACAAAACGTCCCTAAGAATAACAATATAGTACATTCAAAGGCGTGATCAGCCTCCTTTGTTAAAGAGTGCAAGAACCATCGTGCCAGGGGCCCTTCCCCAGTGAGGCTGGAGGTCCCGGGGTATTCTTTATCCCCCTGGAAAATTGTTTAAAGAGTATGCTGTCTAAAACGAATTTTAAACAATTTCTGTTTTAAAATCAAACCAAAAATTCAACACTCTTGGGCTACAAAAAATGTAAGACATATTTATTAACAGGTGTATGTGCACCTATGGCACCCCCAAGCACACTTATGAATACAGTGGATAAATAGGTACAAAATACAAATGAAGGGCCAGGCACCTAATTTTTAATATGCAAAAGGAGCAAATCAGATTTTAGGAGGGAGAGAATTTCAGAGGACGGTGGAGCAGGCAAAAAAGAAAAGTTGAAGTTCTATGGAAAGGGGTATAAAGGTACGAAGGGTGAGATCTTGAGAGCTGGAACTGAACTCGGTTCTTAAATTGGAAATTGCAGATATACGAAGGACAGTGGTAGTTAAGAGTTGGGCAAAGGAATGTTTCTAGTAAATATTGTCTCTGTAGGGTCATCGGCGGATTTAGTGCTGCAATATTCACTAAAATGAAGTACTATTCCAAAAAAAACTTAGAAGGTACAGGTGCTACACTGCTAGGGCTAATATAATTTATAAGATTCTTCGTTTCCATGATTATCCTTGGGTTTAAGATAGTTTTTTCCTAAAGAATTTTCTGGCAGATTGCTACTAGCCTCTATGCGGCAATAGTGTAAATTCACCTCTGTGTATGGCAGGGAAGGGCCACCCTTAATGAACCAAGTTGTTTCAGAATTATGACAAGATTAGAAACTAGCAAAAACCGCCTTCCAAAGCTGGACATAGAGAAATACTTGCAGTTACAACTAACAAGTCTAAGGTTTTTACTAATTTCTTATAGAAAACTGCACGTGTTTGAGCACTTCAACTAATAGATCATCCCAAATTCTTAACTGTTTGACCCCACGTTTGGCACTGATGTCGATAAGGCAGAAAAGTGAAATTTATTAAATATTGATGCATTTTTTATTAAACATCTGTTTAAGTGTGTTTCGATTGAACTTGAGCTGCATTTGTTAATAACTAAAGGCAATTCTCAATAGTATGAGCACTTCGACTTAAAAAGTGATTATTCATTTTATAGTCCTAAGGATGGGCAAGCTAAATTTTGCTGACAATGTTCAGTGTTTCGGAGTATGTATGAAAGAGACCTATACCCAACAATCCAGGTTACTAAAGTTCTAGATAATTGTCCTAATGTATCTAAATATATATATATATATATATATATATATATATATATATATATATATATATATATATATATAAATATATATGTATATGTGTGTGTGTGTTTTGTAGTAACTGAATGGATTAGGGCAACATAACTAAATGAATAAGTGTTTCTCTCATAACTTTAGTCTAAAGCTGAATTTTATTGTACAAAATAAAAAAAATTGGGTGAAAGGCAAATATAAAATTTTGTAATTTCATCATGATAACAATATTACCATACCAATGTTAACTATCTTAACTGCAGGTTCTTCGACTAAAATTTTTATCATAAAACAAAAAAAATGACAAAAAGAAAAATGAAATGAAACAATAGTAAATAGTACTGCAGTCATAAATGCTATTTTGACCTTCTTTTCATGGATTAAGTTTTAATTTTGTTTACTAACAGCCCAATTGGCAAACCATGAAATTGGCAATGTTAAAATATTTTTACATATTTAAATTTTCCATAGATAGAAACATTTCAAATATCAGACAAATTCAATTATCAGGGAGGAGGATATAAACGATATAAAAGTTTTTTTTTTTTAATTAAATATAGCATTTTGTAATATAAACATTCATATAAAATATTTTTAAAAAAATAAAAAATAATACTAATTTCCTATTAGGGATCACAACCAGTAATA
Organism: Rhaphigaster nebulosa; assembly: GCA_948150685.1. Taxonomy (NCBI): domain Eukaryota; kingdom Metazoa; phylum Arthropoda; class Insecta; order Hemiptera; family Pentatomidae; genus Rhaphigaster; species Rhaphigaster nebulosa. The sequence continues at coordinate 138,333,209 of OX411307.1, forward strand.
AGAAATTTTATTCAATTAATTATTATAAAATATTTAAAATACAATAATGGACCAACATTTCCATTTAACACACGGATATACAAATGATATGAACATTTCAAGAAATGGTCTTAATTAAAAGATGTTAATAATATGCATACAAAATTACGTGAAATATGTGTAAAACTAATGAACATTATTTAAATATACAAAACATTCCTGACAAAAACAAAATAAATTAAATTTAAAACTTATAAATATAAACACACAATACAAATTAAACACAAGAAAGAATATAAAATCAACACTTCTATCAATTATTACACCATGTTCAACAAAGTGTATTCATTTTTACTGCATATATATATATATATATATATATATATATATATATATATATATATATATATATATATATATATATATATATATATATATCACTTGGTTATTTGTTCTGTTTTTTTAAATAAAAAATATATTTAATCAGTACGTTGCTGAAGATCACGACTTCCACACAACAAACAAAAATATTTAAATAGTTTCTCTCATAATTATAAATACATGGACGGACAATGGAAGGATATTTATTATATATCAATAAATATATTACTGATTAGACACTTTTTTCCTTCAATAAATATAATATCTCAATAATATTTAAGAATATTTTAATCAACCTCGCTGAATTAATCCAGATTCCACACCCATCACACCAGAATTTTGTAAGTAAATAAAACTTGAATAATTATTGTTGCATCTGCAGACCTATATATCACATCCCAGAGACAATATTTTTTATATACACCTCCATGGTAACAAATTAATTAAAATTATATCTTTGTATAATAAATCTGCATTACATTCTTACTGATCTATTACAACTAAGTCACACTGACCTAACAAAATTAATACTTTTTTTCTTAACCCAAAGATCATTTATTTTATTATTTTAATTTTTACCAGTAGAAATTGAAAAATTATGAACAGTGGAAACAATTGACAATTATAAAAATAATATTAAAACAATTAGAAAAATGTATATATTTTCTGTTTACTCCTAAACAAGAATGGTATTCAATGGCACACAATCTGGTGATGTACTATTTTACTATAAGCTGTATTAATGATACTTTTGATTGTACCAAGAATAATTCAAATTTGACACAAAATTGAAATTCAGTAATAATTAAAAATATTTTGCAGATTAAAAAATCGCTAATATTGTTTTTATAGTACACTGAAAATATATATACATATCTTAAAATGAATATGCACAGAAAATGGATTTAATTCCATGCATATTTCATGCCTAATGCAATATTTCAGGAAATAAATAAATTTTTACTAAGAAAAAAAATTTGGTAAATTTCCCTGCATACAAAGAACAAATACTTTTATAAAAGTAAGATTATCAGGTTATATTGACAAGTAGGACAAAAAAAAAGTGTGACATAACGTCAATTGATGAGGAAAAAATCAAATGTGATTGGCTCATAAACTAAATAAACAGAGATAATATCATAAGTTGGTGTTAAAAGTGATCTACTGCATTTTTGTTAAAATGAAAAGTTGTAGCTATTTATCTGTGCCTGAACTAAATTTATACTTGATTATTGAAAAAATTGTGAAATTCTCAATAATTAATTAATAATTATTGATAATTTCACAATTTTGTCAATAGTGAAATGTAAATTTGGTTCAGGCACAGAAACAGCAACAAACTTTTATTTTCACAAAAATGGAGTTTATCACTTTTACAACCAAACCAACGATATGTTCGATAAGGAATATTTACATTTAGTATAATACCTCATGAAATTTATAAAATCTCTGGCTAATGTTTCATACTTCCAAATATTAATGTATAGCATAGATTCAAAATATAGCTATGGAAATAAGAGATCTATTAAAGTAACTTTAATAACCAAATTGCTGTCAATCTTTTTCAATCATTAATTATAATACATAAAGAAAAAAATTTGTACTTCTTTAAATTAATATGATGAGCGGTATGGTATACTGAATCAGGAAACAATCACAATCATACTATTTTAAAACTATACATCAGGCATATTATACAGCAATAGACATAATAATGGATAAAACAAAAATGATTAATTGAAATGTAATCTAATAGACACCTGAAAAATCAACTGAAAACTTACATACTTTTTTAGTCGTTATTGCCTTTATGATATAAATTTCAAATTAATAAGTTAAAGGACTCGATATTATGATACACACACAAACACACAATCATCTACCACCACTATCATCCAACTAAAGTTGAGGGAACATGGTGTTAAACATTACTTAAAAAAATTTACAACCACAATTTCACTTGTCAGTAACATTCTAGAAAAAAGGATTAATAAATTTTCACACAAAATATTATTATAAAAGCAAAAAAAAAAAAAAAAATCAAAATCGAAATTAAAATAATAACTAAAGAGCATTTGGCAGTTTCAAAGAGATAATATAAGTTATTATTTTTTTTTTTTTTAAACCCTTACAGAACCTGTAATATATAAATAACTATTACAGAAATATTACAGCTGATACAATAAAAAAAAAAAAAAAAAGATCTCACAACTGATCAACTGATCTCAAACTAGTTTTATATGATAAAAAAACTTATACTGAGAATTATACTTGTACTTAAGGGTCTTGGACATTTCCAATATATTAAAATAATATAATTTCATTATCCAAAGATGTTAATATATAAGTTATTAAAACTTAATAACATTGTTGATAATGTTAAAGTAAATAATACTGATGGAACGATAATAAATGATGCTATATTGTAAATTGGACAATATGGGCACTGACTACTTCCACAAACTTCACAGATGTTCAGCACGTAAGTTGGAAGAGCATCAAAAATGGTTTCATTAAAGCGTTCTGAAAATGTAGTCATAAGTTATTTATTTGATCAATTAATATGCATTTGAAAAAATCAAAGTGGATTAAAATTATTTAGCTATGATCATTAAACAGTTACAATATAATTTATTAAAATCTAAAGTAAATACAGATAAAAACAAAAAATAAATAATTACCTGGTGAATAATAATCATAGACACGTATTGGAAGATAACGAGACATATTTGCAACAGGATGCCACCTCTCAACCGTGAAATTAACACAAATATCATTACTGTCGAGCTAAAAAAAAACAAAAAAACATATATATATATATGTATGCATGTATATGGAATAAAACACACACATTTACATAATAGTTGATGTAAATAGAAAACTTTCATATCCTGTTATTTTCATAGGAATGCTTTATACAAAATAAATCAAACATGTAAAGTAAGTAAAATTTGTATTTTTTTTTTTCCCTGATAATACAAGCTGTACTAGTAATAAAAACCATTTACAAATTCTTTTTTTTTTTTTTATATATGTTTTTATTATTATTATCATTTTTTGTATAAAGAAAAAACTTCCCTAAAAGCCTTGGACTCTATAAAGTCTATATATCAAGAGCCAAAAGGAATTGTTAAGCTGAATGGTATTCTTAAGAAGAATGGGTATTCTCACTCTCATATAATATCAATAATCATACAAAGGTGTCTGGGTATTTCAACTTAGCGGGGCGGGGGGGGGGGGAAGGGGAGAGGGTCAAAAAGGTGATAGTTTAAGCCTCTAACTCTTTAGTACACGCACGCACGCACGCACACGCGCGCGCACACACACACACACACGCACACACCATTTCCAAGTCAATTGTAACCTTTTCCAAATCAATTGTCACCTTTTCCATTTCAATTGTAATTTTTTCCAAATCAATTGTCACCTTTTCCATTTCAATTGTAATTTTTTCCATTTCAAATGTAACCTTTTCCAAATCGTGACAATTGATTTGAGATGAATTAATTCAATTTATTTATTTTATTATTAAACAAAATTATTTTAATTACATTAATGACTTTTGAAATAATTTCCGCATATTCTTTCGACATTTGTTTTCGTTTATAAGATAATTGATATTAAGTGCTAATTTCGAGTGTTATGAATTTTTTAAATAAAACTATTGATTTATTTTAAATATTTATTATTTTTTAATTATTTAGTGGGGGAGGAGGATTTCATCGATTTGGTGATCGTTCATTAGGTTTTAGAATTTGTTAATGTCAAAAAATTCAATTCAAATAATGGAATCCGAACCTCCGAAAACCTTATGAACGATCCCTATATCATAGAAAACTCAAACAGTAACGGATATGCAAAATGCGCATGCGCGATTAAAAATTCAATCAAAAATATGGAATCAGAATCCTCGAAAACCTTATAAACGATACCTTTATCGTAAAAAACTCCAATAGTAACTGAACTGCAAAACGCCCATGTGCAATCCAAACTCGAACTAAAAAAAATGGAATTAGAATCCTATAATACCTAATAAACGATCCCTATGTAATAGAAATCTTCAATAGCAACTGAAAAGCGAAATGCGCATGCGCGATTAAAAATCCAATCAAAAATATGGAATCAGAATCCTCGAAAACCTTATAAACGAACCCTATATCATAGAAAACTCTAACAGAAACGGAAATTCAAAACCCGCATGCGTAATCCAAAATCAAACTAAAAAAATGGAATCAGAACCCTCGAAAACCTAATAAACGATCCCTTTATCATAAAAATCTTCATTAGCAACGGAAAAGCGTAATGCGCATGCGCGATCCTAAATCCAATTCCAGAGATGGAATCACGACCCTTGAAAACCTTATAAGCGATCCCTATATCATAGAAAACTCCAACAGGAACGCAAATGAAAAATCCGCATGCGCGATCCAAAACCTAACTAAAAAAAATGGAATCAGAACCCTCGAAAACCTAATAAACGATCCCCTTATCATAGAAATATTCAATAGCAACGGAAAAGCGAAATGCGCATGCGCGATCGATGAAATACACCCTTCCCCCACTAAATAAATAAAAAATAATAAATATTTAAAAATGAATAAACAACAATTTTATTTCAAAAATGTCAACTACCTACTTGAAACTAACACTTATTATCAATTATCTAATAAACGAAAAAAATGTCGAAAGAATATGCCGAAATTATTTCAAAAGCCGTTAATGTAATTAAAATAATTGGTTGGGTTACAATTGAAATGGAAAAAGTTACGTTTAAAATGGAAAAGGTTACAATTGAATTGGAAAAGGTGCCAATTGATTTGGAAAGGGTTACAATTGAAATGGAAAAGGTTGCATTTGAGATGGAAAAAATTACGATTGAAATGGAAAAGGTGACAATTGATTTGGAAAAGGTTACAATTGACTTGGAAATGCTATATATATATGGATGTATATGCGTGCAGGACCTGGAACAGAGATCGCAGTTCGAGTGCAGGTAGTTATGGGCCCAATTGCAATTCGGAATGTGGAGCAGTTTACGTATCTGGGAGCTGTGGAAACATAATATCCCTGGAGGTTAGTCAACGAATACTAGGGGCAAACAGGTGTTATTTTGGCCTAAGTAAACATCTTAGAAGCTCTGCCATCTCCCGTCGTACGAAATGTCTCCTCTATAAGACCCTCATTAGGCCTGTCCTCACATATGGATCGGAAACCTGGACCCTGTCAAGCACTGAAGAAAAAAATATATTAATCTTTGAAAGGAAGATCCTTAGTCGTATCTTTGGACCAGTTAAGGTCGGCGAGATTTGGAGGAGGGCAAACAGGGAGATATAGGATCTGTATGGAGAGGCGGATGTGATGAGGTGAATCAAGCTTGGGAGACTACGTTGGGCTGGCCACGTGGCAAGAATGCCAGAAGAGGAAGTCCCAAGGAAATTGCTAGATGGAAAGCTCTACAGGACAAGAGGGAAAGGCAGACCACGCCTTAGATGGGAGGACGCCGTCATCCGGGACGCCCAGGAACTGTTAAATACCCACAACTGGCGAGCGACTGCCCAAGATAGAGCCACCTGGCGAAGGCTCATTGAGGCGGCCAAGGACCACACCGGTCTGTAGCGCCACGGAGTAGTAGTAGTATATTCTTCTTTATGCAGATGATACGTAGTTCTCATTGCAGACTCGGCAGAAAAGTTGAAGCAAGCAGGGACTAACTGGGAAAAAGAGCTCCGTACGAAATGTATGCAGATCAGCACTGGTAAGAGCAAGGAAGGATACAGGATGGGATCCCAATAGGTAATTCACCTAGATTGGGCGAATCTTCGTCCCCTCGCTTTTCTGTTGGCGATGGAATATGTCAACAAAAAAATTATTAATAAAGGTAGATTAGTAGAGTAATTGTAAATACCAAAAAATGACGCCAAGAATTTTTTTTTTGAAACAATAAATGTTTCCTTCAAAATTCCCTGACTCTGTCCTAACCCACGTTTTGAAAATTAAAATAATTACTAAGTGTAATATACTGTGGTTAAGAAAGCAACACAGTAACATCAAGACTAACATTTTATTCAGTATCAATACAATGATTAGAATAGGGGTAATACCCTCCTTTAACATTATTGCCTACATCATAATAAGTTACAATGGATAATTATTTGGTTTTAGTATTTTCATGGCTGATAAGGAAAAGTTAGAAGATTCCAAAATTCTTCAACCTTGAGTTTTAAAGGTATAGTAAAAACGTAGAAGAGTTTCCTAGAGTTTTGTTTCATTCCCTCCCCACATAGTTTTTTAAGTTCTAGCAGGGACTTGAAATACCAAATGAGTACTAGAAGACGGCCATAGGTGTCACTGCTTTCAAATTAAGGACAGGACATACATGCCCGAACGTGTTCGGTGCGGTCTAAATGTGCCACTTGTTTTCAATCGTTTTGAGGCGGCTCCGTAGTATAATTAGGGTTCATTCCCTCGCTCTAATCAAACATGGTAAATTATAATTTATTTATTTCACGGTGTAATACATTCATTCTAGAGACAATTATTAAGTCTAGTCAAATTGCCAAAATGACGTGCAAAATTTCCGGTAGAACTAATTTTTTAATATGTCTTGGATGGTTTTTTGAGTGATTTCTGACATTTTCCCAACAAAATTGTTTGCCGTGAGAGCCGCCATCTTGAAAAAACCTCAAAATTTTCGTATTGCTTTTAGTTTTAGCCCATTATCGGCCAAAAAAATTTTTTTGAACTTTTCATTCTAAAACTAGACTAAATTTTCTACAGTTTGAGGCCAAATTGAGTTTTCTACCTTGAATAGTTTTGGAGTTCCTGCTCTTAGTCCAGTCAAATTATCACAAAAAGGACCATCTGGATGCAAAATTTCTAGTTGAGCTAGTTTTATAATATGTCTGGGATGGTTTTGTGAGTGATTTTTGAAATTTTTCAACAAAATTTCTTGGCTGATATAATGAAAATTAAAAAACATGAAAAATATCTTAAGAAAAAAATGAAGAGATAAGCAAAATCTGACACAAATGACCTAATAGGACCTGATAAGGAAAAAAGAAAGAAAAGAAGACAATGAAAGGGAAATAGTTGTACGAAGAAGGGAGGAGAAAATTAATGTTTATGGGAGTGATCAGGAAACTGCAAGAAAAAAAGAAAATGAAAATATTACACAGAATTACCACTAGGGTAATTGGGGATACCAAATGGCTAAAGAAATATGGATGGCTAAAACAATGCAGTTTTATCCTCCAAAAGACCTTAAACTCATATCAGCCACAGGATTAGTCATGCTTCAAAAAAGTGGCCTCAGAAAGACAATAACAGAAGGAGTTCATAAAACGTAATTCATTTTTTTGAAGAGGATGACAACTCACAACATGCTACCCAGAGAAAAAAATACTGCATTAACTAAACAAGGTGAGAAAAAACTTATTCTTCTTACTGATATACCTGAACTGTACAAAAAGATTTTGAAAAATATTCCTTATAAGGTAAACTATCCATCTCGAACCGTTTTCGGTATTACATAAAAAAGCTTTGAAGAGACATGAAAAAGAGACACCTTTCAAACCCATGAATTTAAATTTTTTATTTATTGTTTTTGTTTTAATAAAAATATAACCAGTTGACATACGCATGATAGTGTAGAAGGATCAATCTAATTTGGAATTGATAAATTATTTGCCTCTAATATAATTTTGTTTTTATTGAAAACTAGTTTCAAATGTTATACATTCATCTTCAGTTCTAAAAACACACAAAAATTCAAAAATAAGCAATTTAAAATACAGTTTGGTATTATTATACATAGTAAATTAAATTTAATATGTATAATTACATATTATAGAATTTAAAATTAAAACATTTATGAATTATGAATTTAATTAAGACAAGAGATCAAATACATGTTGGTACTCACCAAGGTTTAAGTTTTTATATCAAACAGAAAAGGTTACATTGGTTTGTTCTCACACTGAACTAGTAATGAAAATGACTGTAATGGAAGAAAGATGAAGAGTTTGTAGGTAAATGGTACGGTTTAGGGGCCAGGGTTTTTCTAGTAATTCCGTTGAGTAATTGTTTTTCCTGTTATGGATGGGAATTAATTTAAGATAGGACTATTGGAGATATTTATTTGGTCATTTAAGCAAAAATCTGGATTGAATTTGAAGCATTTAATTATTTAAAGTGCTTCATATATATTTAATTTGAGACTATTTCAACATGATGTATTAATTTAACTCTTGAGTCTTTGATGAATTTATGTTTTTTTTCATTAAAATGAATTGCAAAGTTGAAATTCTCTGTCTTATTAATATATGCACGTGTATATTCCTTTAATCTCTGATTTAGTGATCTCCCAGTTTTTACAGTGTGCTTGGCTGCACAATCATTCAAATTTAGTTTGTATACTCCGCTTTTTTGGAAAGGGTCTATATTGTCTTTAGAAGGGAAATATGAGGATAGAGTTTTTCTATTTTAAATGCAAGGTTTAATCCTAGTTTTTTCAGTTCATTTCAGACTTTGGTGGATATAGGGCCATAATATGGAATCAAGACATATTGTTTCGAGATGGACCTATCTTCGGGGGGTTGTTGAATAGAGATCATTAATTGTCTTTTTTTTTAAAATGTGATTAAAAGTGGTCTTACTGTACCCGTTATTTTTTGCCATGGAATATATTCTTTCAATTTCTTTATTATAATTCTTTTCATTTAATGTTCAAAAGACGGTATATCATGCTATAAAAGGCTGCGAGTTTATGTGCAATCGGTCTCCTAGCTTCATTGTTTATAGCGACATCCATGTGGGTGGGTTTCCGGTAATTTCCAAATTCATGACATTTGTTTTTTATTGAAATTTCTAAATCTAAAAAGTTTATAGTTTTTTTTTTTTCAGTTCTACTGTGAATTTAACCAAGGAGTGAATTTTGTTTATTTCCTTTAAGAAATTATTTATTTGTCTTGTCGTCCCAAACCATAGGCATATAATGTCATCTACATACTGATACCAGTATATGATATGTTGAGCTAATTGAAAATTGTTTCGGTCAAGAATTTTTTGTTCTAATTTGTCCATAAATAAATCTGCCAGAAGGGGTGAGAGAGGGGAGCCCATTGGAAGCCTTCTTCCTGTTTGAAGAATTTTCCATCAAATTGAAAATAATTATGGTTTATATAAATAGACATCAAATTGTAAAAATCTTGTTTTTCTAGCAGTGATAGATTCGACCGGAAGATTAACTGTTCTAAAATTTCTGTTGTTTCTGATGGTGGGATACTTCTGATGGTGGCATTACTATGTTTCTAATTTTGTTCACTAACGCTGTAGAGTTCTTTACCGCGTATTGTGGGAAAAATGAGATTTTTGTTTTGAATAAATTGTTTAAGTAATGGGCAAGTTTATAGATTGGACTATTGATGTAAGTAACGACTGGTCTTATTGTAATTTCTGGTTTGTGTATTTTTGGTAGACCATATAGTCAGGAAGGTAACGGATTCATCTCAATGAGATTGTATTTTTTATTATCAGGTATTAATATGCTGTTCTTCATCAACTAGCATATTTCGGTGGCAAATTTATTTACAGTATTTTTGATATTAGGGAAAACATTTTTGTTTATAAAATCATAAACTTTCTTTCTATAAGTATCTCTTTCTAGAATTACTGTCATATTTCCTTTATCCTCTTTTATGACCACGAGATTATTTTTGCGTATTTTTGCTGACAATACATGTGCTGTTTTATGTTCTGATGATATATTTTAATTAGACCTATTGATTTTTTCTATTTCAGTTTTTAGTACATTGGCACATACGAATTTGGAAATAGGGTCATTACTATATTTTACTAGACCGGTTTCAATATGAACCGCAAGATTTACAATGTAATTATATTACATTAAATTTAAAATGTATAATAATACCAAACTGTATTTCAAATTGCTAATTTTTGTGTGTTTTTAGAACTGAAGATGAATGTATAACATTTAAAACTAGTTTTCAATAAAAACAAAATTATAGAAGTGGCAAATAATTTATCAATCCCTAATTAAAAATACTTTGATAACTTAATATTTCTCGTGTCAACTTCATACAAATGTTATTCCCTCACCCTTTTCCATTCCCTGACATAATAAAAGTCATTTCTTCACTAATGTGTTCATTCCCTCATGAAATTTGTAGGTAAAAATTTGTAACACATTTGTAAAAAAAATTTCCATTCAAGAAATAAGCATGCAGCTCAGTTGCGGGTATAATATATTTAAACCAGATTTTTTTATTTGTGTTCTATTTGGAGATTCATATTTTTATTAATGACATCTTTATAATTTTTTGTAGTTTGTTACATTTCATATGTTTTGCACAGCATATATTCTTTAACCCTTTCGCTGCTATGAGCTCATATAGTAGTCGGGCGGTTGCAGTGCCCCGTGTGCTATGAGCTCATATAGTAGTCCGGCTTGTTTAGCGTCTGACTGCTACTAGCTTCTATATTAGTTCTTCGATTATCGCCATCTGTAGACTATTTAAAGAAGTAGCAATGTCCTTCAAAGCCGATAAGAGGCCATAGGAATTCATTTTTGTCATTTTCAGCTTCCTTCTCCTCGGCCAACCTTTATACCATCAGCTCCGTCCCTTTTTTTATGCCCAAGTTCGGTTTCTCTGAAATTCACCCGGCATATCTCTTTTGTATATTTTCTGCTTCGCTAGTGAATAGTTTTAGATTAAGTACGTAAATATGTCGAAAAAAAAATTATTCTGAAGAATATAAGGCGGCAAATAAAAATATAATGCCAGGAGTGCGATACAGCATTTTTTCCAGTGCCGTTTTTTTTAGATATATCACAGAATCAGACATTTTTAATTATTAAAAATAATACAATTTAAAAAATTAAAAAATAAAATAAAAACATTAAAAATTTTTTTTAAAAAAAGAAAAATTAACTCCGCCAGTGCTGGTCCACCGTCCGAATCTAAAAGGAGGATGGAAAAAATTATTAGAAAACCTAGAATGGAAAAAAAATGATAAACGCTAAACGCAAAAAGTATTCAGCACATGGGGCACTGTAGGCGCTAGGCTATTCCGCACTAGCGTATCCTCCCACCGCACGAGTATTACGCAGCCAAAGGGTTAATTCATATTTATTTTTTTAATTATTTTTAGAAATTACAATACTAAATGTTCCCTTCTCTTTAATCCCTATCTTAACATTTTATTTCAAGCCTATTTATGATTTAGATCCTTCTCACACCATATGACTAATATCCTTCTATCCTGTCATGTTAACTCCCAATCCCTCCCTGCACATTTTGACGAATTCATCTATTATTTTTACCATAACTTCTATCAAATTATTACTGTTTCAGAAGCCTGGCTCAAACCTAATATCCTCTCTTCTTCTGTAATTATACCTAATTATTCACTCATACGTCATGATCGAATTGACCGTAACGGTGGAGGAGTTGGCTTATTCATTCATGGCAGACAGAAATTTAAAATGCTATTTAAATCTCCTTCTTATGACACCTCACATCGCACACTACGGTCAAGACCGAATCCCGGTAAAAAATTATAAAACACACCCTTCCCGCCAACTAGCCCCTTTACACATCTACAACTTTTCCCTGCAAAACTCAATTTTTTCCTCAGCCTCGAAAAGAGTCCTTGTGCGCCTGCTGAATACCTTCTCCTCTCACAACTCCCGATTTTAGACCCATCTCCATCCTATAAAAACCTTTGGAAAGAATACCTCATTCTCATGTTGAGTAGACCAACAGAAAATCACAATCCTTATCCTCTTTGATTTTTCAAAAGAATTTGACTCTGTTGATCAAACTATTCTCCTCTCCAAACTGCATGATATTTTCCTATCTAATAGTGCCTTAAGCTGGTTCCACTCATTCCTCCCTCTCCACTCCCAAACAGTCATTATTCCCAACAAACCTCCCTCATCACTGCTACTTCTCTCTCAAGGTGTTTCTCAGGGATCTGCCCTCTCACCGGCCTTATTTTCCATCTATATAAATGACCTCCCCAAATCTACCCACTACTTCCAATATCATTTGTATGCGGTCACCTACAAATATACCTATCCTTATACCCTTCTGACATTCTCGAGGTGTCTCTTAATAAAGCTCCAAGATGATATAGATAGTAACAACCACTGGGAAAATAAGTTGAGTCTGAATCCAGCGAAAACTAAGGCAATTTGAATTGGTTCCAAACCCTCCTACAATCCCCTTCCCTACTATTCATTACCATACCTCAATAACATTCCTATTCAGTTCCAAAACTCTAGTTACCTTTGACTCAAACCTAACAGGGAGTAACCATATTTCCCAGATTATCAGAAAATCCATATCAATCCTCAAACAACTCCTAAGATTCCATGATTCTTTTCCTCCAAGTACCTGTCATCTTCTAGTATCCTCCCTCCCTCATTCTACCCACTTTGACTATTCTTAGTACATGTAGGACTGTCTGGTGAGCATGAGATGAGACTGAAACGATTAATGAATTGCTTCATAAGATTTATTTTCGGTCTCCCCAGACAATCTCACATCTCTCACTGGTATCCTGAGCAAGGGTGGCTTTATCCTAATTTCCGACAAAAATACCTTCTCGGTTCTTATTCCAATCCTTAAGAGCCAGAAGACCTTCCTGTATTCTTGACCTCCTCACCCTGAATTTTTCCATTCATCTTCTAAATACAACATCTAAACCTACTGATTTGTATATCCCATCCCTTAGAACTGGTTCTTTGAAAAATCCTTTGTCATTCGTGCTACCTAGTTTTGGAATTCCTCACCCATCTCCATTTGTCAAGCTTCTTCTCTAACCTCATTTAAAAAACATTTATTTCTCCATCTCCTGAACGATCAATCTTCCGTGTGTAAGTAAAGAATAAATAAATATGCAACTTTAAGCAAATATGTACATAAGTATATTTATTGTTATTTTTGTATTTTATTATTATTTGACTATTAGTTAGTTATATAATTGATTTACCACAGTGAAGGGAGCCAAAAGCTGCTAAAGTTGTATATTTATGTTATTCTTAGGGGACAATGTACCAGAATAAAAATTATTTTTTAATTTCATTTCATACTTACTTTAATTGGCCCTATCCAGCAAGCAGAATGGCCCTTATACAGGGTGTCCCACCTCGTGATGTCAATTTTAGGAGGTTATTCTAGAAGTCATTTGTAGTTAAATGGCGCAGAAATGAAATTTCTATCTTAACCCATCGAAGAGATATCCTATTTTTTGTGTATTTTTAAAAATACACGATTTTTTAGTGAAAAACTGTAATTATTTAATTTCTGGTTGATGTATCATAAAAAAAGAGGATATTTTCAAAAACTACATTAAATTTCCTATAAGGAACACCCCCCTTTAAAATTTTATTTATTCACACAAGCGGTATACAGTAATTAATAGCAGTTATAAATTTAAAAATTAGTATTTTTTTATTGTGTTTACACTTTTCTAGCACAGCCAATTTTAGGCGCAGAGGTTTGCCTCTGGGTCAAAAGTTGCATCAATTCATAAGCTTTAAAATGATACCCCATTCACCTAGAAAAACAAAGGTTTTGTGTAAAAAACTTTAATTTTCAATTCCAAAACCATAATTGCGCTAAATTTATTGGCGGCGTAGAACAAAGAGTGAACACACTGAGAACATAATACAAAGAAGGAGGGGATTTTTTTTGCTTTTCTTTTTTATTTTATTATAACAATCTAATATTTGGAGAACCTATTTAGTCACTCACATATTGAAATTTCCATATTTGTGACGCGCCACGAGAAAAGGGAGCTTAGGATGAAGACCCAAATTTTTCACTAGAGCATAAAAACTTTTTTTAGTAAATGTATTTCTGAACATCTAAACTACATGTTAAATACTATTTTTGACGTTGGTCACTCTCAAGCATTGTGTAAGAGCGCTGTTTTGTGAAATTCCGCTTTAGACCGGACAGTTTTTCAATGGGAGCTTGCTTTTTTCTAAAATTATAATTTGTAAAAATTAAACTTCAAATCGTTATAATTCTGCGATTTTTGCCCCTAGGGAGCTACAGAAGGGCTCATTTGATTCGTCTCTTCTAAAAATTAGTGGGAAGAAATAGATTTTCATTTGTTCACCCTAAGCTCCCTTTTCTCATGGCGCGTCACAATAATTATTACAAAGCTAAATAAGGATTATTTTTTTTATGAGCGAACACTCCTAGAACATAACAAAAATAAGCAGATTTTTTAAAAATTGTTTTATGAAAAATATTAAATTTAAGACATAATCATAAATTTAGTTCTTACAAATTATTATAAGTAATATGTATCTAGATACATAATGTCTTTTACACTTTAAAATAAAAATGTCTGAAATGTAGGTACCCAATAATACTAATTCTAATTACTACTCTTTTAAAAGAAACAATAAAATCAAAAATATTATTTACAATAAAAAAATACAAAACACGAAAAGTAAAAAAACTTGTTTATGAAAAGTAAAGTACTCCTAGGGAAACTGTTAATAATAATACATAATATGTATAAGAATATTATTCTAAAAATAAAAAAAAAAAAAAATCAATATTGAAATATTCAAATTAATTTATTGGCCCATTAAATGCCCCCCTGCCTGCTGTCTACACATATGAGCCCGTAAGCTCCCTTTTCTCGTGGCGCGTCACAAATATGGAAATTTCAATATGTGAGTGACTAAATAGGTTCTCCAAATATTAGATTGTTATAATAAAATAAAAAAGAAAAGCAAAAAAAATCCCCTCCTTCTTTGTATTATGTTCTCAGTGTGTTCACTCTTTGTTCTACGCCGCCAATAAATTTAGCGCAATTATGGTTTTGGAATTGAAAATTAAAGTTTTTTACACAAAACCTTTGTTTTTCTGGGTGAATGGGGTATCATTTTAAAGCTTATGAATTGATGCAACTTTTGACCCAGAGGCAAACCTCTGCGCCTAAAATTGGCTGTGCTAGAAAAGTGTAAACACAATCAAAAAATACTAATTTTTAAATTTATAACTGCTATTAATTACTGTATACCGCTTGTGTGAATAAATAAAATTTTAAAGGGGGGTGTTCCTTATAGGAAATTTAATGTAGTTTTTGAAAATATCCTCTTTTTTTATGATACATCAACCAGAAATTAAATAATTACAGTTTTTCACTAAAAAATCGTGTATTTTTAAAAATACACAAAAAATAGGATATCTCTTCGATGGGTTAAGATAGAAATTTCATTTCTGCGCCACTTAACTACAAATGACTTCTAGAATAACCTCCTAAAATTGACATCACGAGGTGGGACACCCTGTATAGCATTTCCAAGTCATATTCAACCTTTTAAGAGTCAAATTAAATCATTTCCCACAACAAATTCAACTTTATCCTTTTCAATAAATTAATATAAATCATGTTTAGATAATTATGTTGTTTACGGTTCTTTTCATTACCTATTGTGTTTTTAGTTGACTTCCGAACATGCAAAACTAGTTTTCAATAAAACAAAATTATAGAAGTGGCAAATAATTTATCAATCCCTAATTATTGTGTTTTTAAAAAACGTGGCTTGTTGTCATAAGGTATTCATATTGATTTATTTTAACTTTTCGGATATCCTCGATATTGGGTTATCAGAGATATTTTATATGAAAATATTGTAGATTTTAAGATCGTGCGCTCACGTATTGATGTATTTTAACTTTTTGAATATCCTCGATATTGAGGTCCATTATTGGGTTATCGGAGGCCCGTTTTTATGAAAATGCTATCTATTTTAAGATCGCGGGCTCACAAATGATATATTTTTGCTGTTGTGATTTCTTCGATGTTGAGGTCGATTATGCGCTATCGGAGTTGCACCTTTAATCTATATAGTGAGCGCTTATTAGTATTTGAAGGTGCTAAGAATTTCCAACCGATTCAATTAACTATTACTTCTACAGAATTCATCGGAATAGGGGTCGTTTATCAGGTTTTCAAGGACGCAAATTTCTAATTTACTATAGGATTTTCGATCACGCATGCATATTTCGATTTACTGCTAACCCTTTAACGCTCTGAGCCTTGAGTAAAAAATTAGCTCATAACGTTCAGTGGCCTTCCTGGTAGGCCACGCTTGGATTCCCTGTATATACAGGTTATATTTGAGTCGAGTTATAGAATGGATGGAAACCTACATGTTAGCCCACGTTGTTAAAGTTGGTTTAAAACTATATGGGAAGCGAGGTTATGTTGAAAATCATTTGATTCACTTTAAATTGATATTAACTAAGGAACGGCAGAAAGAAAATAATCGATTTTTTTCGTTTTACATCTTGAAACCATTAGCGTGGCTATTTCTGTAGGCCACCAAGCATTGCAGACTCCGAGTTGAGACTACTTTTTGAAGTTTTTCCATCAATTTTGGCCTTTTTTTAGATCTATGGAGACTATTTTTTTATTAATTATTGAAGGTAAATGTTTTTAATTGCTATTAAAATCTATAGCAACCATAATAAACTAATTAAAGATAGTTATATTTAAAAAAAAAAAAAAATCATGATGGAAATGTGTCAGTTTCAAATGTCTCTAGTTTTATTTTTTAACATTGCTTGATTAAAATTATCATTGAATCCTTAAATTTTCATTATCTTAAGTAAAATTTATCAGTTTTTGGTCTAAATGATCAAAATTGGTAATGTTTGACCAGCTTGCAAGATATTTGACTTTCAAGACGGTCATAATGAAGCACTTTACTACCAGTTTTGTCCGATATTTTTAGCATTAGCACCAGGTTTACAAAAAAAACTCAAAGAGTTTCATTTGAAATAGAAAAAAATAATTTGAAATAACTGTATTTAAAACAGTTATCTTAACAAAAATCATTTTATATATTATAATAATAATAATTATTATATTTACTTTTTAATTATTATATAGCTATTATAATATTATCTAAATATTGTAAACATTTATATTTTTTTAAATGTTGGAAAAATTCAGATTAGATTTTTTTTGTTAATGTATTTTTAAAATTTAATATTAGTATAAAGTGCTCCGGGGTATCTGGGCCCAGGGGATAGGTAACTGGGCCAGGGGTTATTATTATTTATATTTGTGGGTATTATAATGTTATTGGCTAGCACACATTCACCTTCCTTGATCCTTACTGGAACAACAAGCATTACATCATTTGAAGCCATTTCATAGTTGTGAGAGGTGTAATAATTTTTAAGAAGAAATTTTCTCAAGCAACGTCGAGTCTTCGAATCTTTAACAGGCTTCCCTCATTTTTTGGCAAGTACCCGTTTACTTATTACAGATTAGACTTAAACATAATGAATTATTTAACTATAAATATGCTAATTACCACTACACGGCTTGTTATTGTTTGTCTAATAGGGCTGGTCCAGTTACCCTGAAAAACTTTTAAAAAAGGGGTAACTGGGCCAGAGGGACCTAGCATCTGTGTGTGTGTGTGTGTGTGTGTGTGTGTTTGTGTGTGTATATATGTGCAGCTTTGGTAAAACTTAGTTACATCCGTATAATTAGATGAATTAATTAAGCTCATTGACAAAATAAACCAATTAATTAAACAAGACAATTAATAAAAACCCTGATTAAATAATTGTTTTGCAATTTTATGGTAATAAGATTGTCTATTTTTTTTAAATTTCTTGCTAAAAAAAAATGCTTATTTAAATAAATGTATAAAGATATTACTTTTTCTAATCATTTGGATTTTTTCTTTACCTTTTTGTTCAAATGCCATTATTCGAACCACGATACACTGTCCAAAATGTGAATGATATGAAAATAATATCTATAAGTTAGAGTTTATCACTTTATCTATGTATCATCACTTAAAATTAAACATCATAAAAAGGTAAGGCCTTATCAAGAAGTATTGAGCTGGTTAACCTGTAGAAGATTGGAAGTTATTGAACACTGATGTGAGGAACAGGAATATGTGCCTGCTTTTATTTATACTATTATAATTTAAGATGTTTTCTAGTGAAGAAAGTTTATCCTTTTCAGATATATATTCCTTTAAGAATTGTTCTCTGTATGAATTACAAGAGAAAATGCTTCAGAGTGTCTTCGATAGGTTTCTGACAAAGTTTACATGGTTCATAGAGCTTGAAGGTCAGGTGCTTATTTTGCAAAGGAATCCGAAGAATGCAGTGCCTGCGACTCTCAACTGGCTTATGGCTTTATGTTTTTGGACATTTAAACTGAGTAATAGATATTCTACCGGTTGAGGATATAAGAAGTTGCAAATGCTTCTATAGACGGGGTTGTGGGTGGAGGTCATTACCCGGTTTATATAAGTAGACGATACATTATTTTCCACTCTTTCAATAATTGTGCTTTTTTTGCTATTAATTTTTTTTCGTTTGACAAATCTGTAAAAAAACTCCAGTGCATTGTTCATTGATGCTATTCTCTTGACTTGTGATACCCAATTTGATCTGAGGTTTTGTTTTATGTTGCCAGGTGTCACTTTTGCTCAGGGGAAAATATATATATATTTTTTTTCTTTGGAGCTAATCTTGCTGGGTGTGTCTTACGTATAAGTTATGACAATACAGTGAATTATGTTGACTTTTTCAATAATTTTAGAATTATTATTTGCAAAGAAACATGAGGTCTTTGTAATTAACTATAACTTGCTAAATAGTCCAGTTACCTTGTCATCAAAAGAGGGTCCACCTTGCTTCAAATAGGGTAGTAGATTTCTATTATTCTATTATTCTATTGTATATGTGTGTATATTTATATATATATATATATATATATATATATATATATATATATATATATATATATATATATGTATCTTGTATTAACTATATTTTTGATGATTGAAGTATGCATACATTTATCTATTTTTCTTTCACAAATAATTGTTGAAAGCAAAATTGTGTGAGTGCATATATATATTAATTGTTATAATGTTTTATTATCATAAATATAATTTAATGTAACACTCCACAGACCAATATCAAGATAATGTAACAAGCATGTATTGCTTTAAATAATAAAAAAATCAATCTATATTTTACCCTGAACTGAATCAGATGAAAATTCTTGGAGTCATTTTTGTAGAAAAAATAATGCATGATAAAAAATACTAAAGCAGGAAAAATTTAAGTTCTTTCTAGAAACTTTGAAATTTTACATTCCTCATCAAAGTTTTCTCATTGGTGTTTTTGAAATTTAAATACATGATATAAAAAAAAACAAAAAACAAGTAGTTAAAGAAGTAGGTATAACAATGATCGTTTTAATTTTATGTTCTTTGATGTATAAGTTTCTATAGAGTTATTATGAAAGGTATTAAGGAAGAATAATGAGGGTTGTAAAAGTATAACATTGCACCTTTAAGAGATAATAATCAGGAAAATTACAAACAATAATTAGTGACCTCATTTTAATCTAAATTGGAGGGTTTCACATGAACTAAAAATAAGATAAGTGGTGATCCTAACATATGAACTAATAATTGAAATGAAATAATAGAATTCCAAAGATCTTCAATCAAACAGAAATAATTCTTAGCTAAATGTTAAATTTTCAATAGCCTTCAATAAAAAAACGTTAATAATATACCATGAATATATCAAAATATTCATTATAAGAATATTTAAAAAAATGATTTTTTTTTTATTAAACTTACATATGTAAAATAAAACAGCACTTTTCTTCCTTCAAATTTGGCACGCTTAAGATTACGAACATTTCTTGCTAAAATATACTGATCTAACTTTTGTTGTTGGATTATATACCCAGTAGGTATAGTTATGTCTAAAACTGTCATTCCTGACCTCACAGATTCATTCAAATTGATCCACCTACAATTAAATCACTATTCGTTAGTTATACATCATCATAATACAGTGTCAAATCAACCAATTATAAATCAAAAATAAATTTGACTCAAGGTTTTTCAAAGTGAGTGAAACTTGGTATTTATTTTCTATACATAAATATAGTCGAAAATTCAGTTTCAAATTTTTCTAATTTTTAGTTATAAATAAAAAAAAAAAAAAAAAAAAAATCGACTTGATTTGATGACAAATTGACATGTTTTGAAGCATTAAAAAATTATAGCTCCAAAACTAACTATTTGCCCTAGAAAGCTCAAACTAGTTTCATTCTTTTCAGAATTGTTAAAAAATTTCTTTTAAAATTTAAAAAAAAATTCTATTTTGAAACACGTTTTTTCAGACTTAACTGGATTTTAATTTGATATGTTACTTGGCTTATATATATATATAAGTTTGTATGAGCCAAATCTCAGAATGGCATTTTAATAAAAAAGTAAAGCCTTGTATGTTTATGCTAAGTTTTTTTCAAACTGAAATAGAGATACCCTGTATGGATGTCCCCCCAAAAAAGTATAATCCTTAAGAATTTTATGGGAAATTTAACGCTGAACATAAAGGTCCGATGAACATTGGTCAGCAAATGAAGTTGACCAGTTTTAAGATCAAAAACATGAAAAACGACTCTTTGCAAAAAAAAACGGATCTAAACTGACGTGATAAGAGAATTAGATTTGGCATCGAATGGAACTGATAGCAACTCAATAGATCAAACAGACTCTTTGTTAAATCGTCGGAATTGAATTTCACAATCAAGATCTGCATCGCTGTTAATCTTCGTTTTACCTTTATGAACAAATTTGGTTCTGAGTCTGTCGACTTAAGTTTTTTTAAAACAACCTTTAAAACCAATCTTGCTGATAATATCAAGTTGGTTTGAAATTTGACGTTTGCCAGTCTTTGTTAAAATCATGCAAACTCGAAAATTCACCAAAGATCATGTGTTTGATATATCAAAGCCATTACTGATCTCATTTGATGCCAAATCTAGTTCTCTATAATGCTAGTTTTGATCTGTTTTTTTGGCGTAATCGTTTCTTCATGCATTGCGTATTTAACGTATTTATTTCATGTTTTTGGCCTGAAAACTGGTCAAGACTTCATTTGCTGACACATGTTCATAGGGACTTTTTTTTTCAGCATTGAATTTTCTATAAACACCGCCCCTCAAGGGTAATCTTTTTTTTAGGGGACGCCCTGTATGTCATTCTAAAAAATAAAATTTACTTTACCAGCCATTACTTAAAGCCATACAAAAGCAGTTTTAAGTTATTTACCATACCCAATAGTATTCTTGAGCTATTAATTGGTAAATGAGTTTCCATAAAACATTTTTTTTTCTTGATCCCATTGAGATACCATCATAAAATTTGATATGTGCATATTATATATTTTTTTTTAAATCAAAAGGGTTTAGGTATTTTTTTAAACTCAAGATTGAAATTTAGAATTTAAAACAAAATATATATGTTTAATGTGTTTGTATGTTTAATGTTTTCAATTTAAAATACATGTTTAATTGAAAATAAAATAAACAATTTTTTTTTTTTTTTTTTTTAATAAAAATTTGGTAACATTTCTAGTCGTTACCCAGTTTCAAAAATTATTGAAATGTCTTAATTTAATTATTTTGGGTCAAAAATAACAGTGATTTTATTAAACTGTGATTTATTTACAAACCAAAAGTATAATAATAAATAACCAACAGTAAACAAATCACAAAGACTGTACTTACAATCATGTAATTTAACAAAACACTATTTACAGTCCTACTATCCATTTTGCATCTCTTTATTCAATTTTCATGCTCAAATCTAGCTAACCTGTACTGAACTTGCACTGACTCGATTACCTGTTAGTATCTCTTTATATATGGTTATGCAACCTTCTCGAACCTAGAGCTGGAAATGTTCTCGAATAATCAATCTAGAACCTCCTCAAGTAATCGACCACGGCCAACTGTATCATCACGCAACCACACCACAATATGTTTAATTAGCATAATATAAGAAATGCACACAACAACATTAATGATGATATCTCAATGGGATCATGTAAAAAAAAAAGAAGTTTCATTCACCAATTAATGGCTCATGAATGCTGTCAGGTATGGTAAATAACTTAAAACTGCAGTTTGTATAATGATTTAGCAAAGTAAATTTTATTCTTTGAAATATGATATATATATAGTGTATCTCGATTTTAGTTTGAAAAAAAGCGTAAAAATAATAATAATATTTATAACAAGACAACATTTATTATTTACAAAATAATATTTATAACAGAATCCATTTAATAAAAAAAACGCCAACATGAAATTCGGCTCATACATTCTCAAAACATGTAACATGTCGTTTGTTTCCAAACAAGACTACGATAAGTCAAAAAATGATTTCTTTACTGGAGAGCATAAAAACCAGACGATTTTTAAAAATTTATAACTCAAAAACTAAAAATGAGAAAAATCTGAAATTTTGCATTTTTCAAATCTGAATGATAGTACTTATGTACAAAAAATGATTTATTTATGAAGTTCCAGACTATTGGCTGAAAATTTTGACATGTAATGACCCTATAATAAATCAAAGTTTAAAAAAAATCTACAATATAAAGAATATTTAATAGATAAATAAGCAAAATAAGAAATTGATAACAATTAATTTATACAAAACAATCAAAAACAATTAATTCAAAATTTAATTATGACTCATTTAGATTTTCATCCCATGTTCATGTGTTAATGTTCATATGTTGGGGAAAGTAAAGCATAAATTAATAATAAAAAAATAAATAACAACCATTGTTCAAAGTTAGCAAAGTTGACAGATCAGGATTTCTAAAAAAACAATTAAATAAAAATAAAAAAAATTATTTTCAGCATCAAATTCATGGGAAGTCTAGAAGGGTGAGGATGGATAGTTACTGGTGTTTAATAGTTTGGAGTTCATGGGTTATTTTGAATAGAACGAATTAGGTCAAAACCAGATTATAGAGGATTGATGAGGAGACATTCTTCTAGGAAGTTTAAAAAGTTGACTTTGTTTGCATTCCAGCAGTTTTGAAAAGGAGAGAAATAGGGCAGATGTCATACATTGAGGAAGAATTTTAAATTTTATTTAATGCTCAGAAAAAAAGTTATTTTACAAGAAAAAGGGAAATGGATTTTTGCAAAGAAAAGTTGTAAATATGATAACAGTACCAGCATAAGGACAGGGAGACAAAATTTTATTCGTTTTACTGGAATAAAATCAAGCCCATGATCATTGGTGTGGAATTTTAAGTGGGTAATTTCATCGTATAAAAAAAAGGTTTTCTGGGTTGAAACTGTGATAATAAAAAAGTAGCCTGAATGAGAAAATCCGAAGCATTCCCCACCATATCTACTAATCAACATATAAATCCAAAAACAGAAACTGGCCAGAAAATGTATACAATGTTTCCATATTTCAATAAAAAATTAAAACTTCCTTCCAGAAATAAATTAATTTTATACAAATCAGTTTTAAGACCAATCCTAACTTATGCTTGTCCCATTTGGAGTTTCACCAGTTCAACAAACTTAAAAAAATAACAAGTATTTCAAAATAAATGCCTCATAATTATAAATAATTATCCTTATTACAACAAAATAATAAAGATGCACTCAGAATTAAATTTATCCAACATATGCATTACATGTAGTACAGGGTAGTTACAATACATATACAAAATAAGCCCATGGCTTATTTCAATCATACTCCCACCCTCTAAATCCTTTAATAACTGAAATAGGTAATTATACAAAAGCTACTACCTGCAGATACAAGCAAAAGTGAACAAAGCATATTCTTCTTTAATCATAATCCATTTTACCAATAACACAACCTGTATTTTATATTATTTTCAAAACAGTGCTGTTTTTTTTTCCCCCTCTTGTTTATTTTTACCAAATAAATAAAATATATATTGTTTGTACTAAATCATAAAAATAACAATGTATATGTATTGTACAAGGATATATCCCGAATCAACTCTAAAAATGACTGTAATACTATTCATGAAATAAAAAAACAAAAAAAAAACACATCTATTAAGACATTAATAGCCCTTGAGTCTCCTTAGGTAATCTCCATACTGGTGAAAGAGTGAAAGTAGGTTAAAAATTTAACACCAGTATGGGTCCATGGTCAAAAAGGAATTGGCTCAAAAGACCATAACCTTTACTAAGCATTACCAAACAGCATCAATGAAAAGTGGTCCTTAAATGAATTTTGAGGAACAGGCAAGGAATGGAGGGAGTGTGTTGGCCAATGAAAGTTTAAACAACACTCTAGAACAAAGTGACTACACTTAATAATTTGAGTACTAAAAGGCCACTGCAGACTTAAAAGACACTTAAAGATTGATGATGAAATCTGCCACTTATGAGGGTAGGCAATGGAAACTGACATAAACTACTAGTACTTGCAGACTGTGATTGCAATCACTAAGATCTAGCCTACTGGGCTCAGATAAAATCCAGGAGCATAAGGCTTCTTCCATCAAATGGACAGCTTTCTTCTGTTGGACGAATGGACGAAAGAATCGATGCCACAGGTCTGGAAAAAGATCCTAATATGTCCAATTCAAAAAAAAGGAGATCAGCCCATTGCGAAAACTATCGTGGTATCTCCCTCCTACAAGTTGCTAACAAAATTTTATCCCGGATAATTTATGAGCGACTCATTCCACATGCAGATAGTTATTGGAGCATATTAGAGTGAATTTCGTAAGATTAAGTCCACTACTGATCAGGTGTTTACCTTATGTCAGATTTTCGAAAAAAGCAGAGAATACATCATTACACATCACCTGTTCATAGACTTCAAAAGCGTCAATGATAGTGTTGACCAGAGAAAATTATATTCTGCTATGGAAGAGCTAAAAATCCCAGGAAAGCTTATACACATGTGTAAGTTAACAAAGGATGGAGTAGAATGCATGATTAGAATGCAGGCTGGCCTAAGCCAACTCTTTATTTCCGGTAGAGATCTAAGGCAGGGTGATGCTCTGGCATGCCTGTTGTTCAATTTGGACCATGAGAAAGCTGTGCGGGACTCCGGCATCCAAACAGATGGAACTATTTTTAATAGGTCTGTCCAGCTCCTAGGCTTTGCAGATGACCTGGACACAGTGGGGAGATCACTTAAAGATGTGCAAACAGCCTTCCAAGCACTGCAGCAGGCTGCGAAACAGTTGAGCCTGGAAATCGATGCCTCCAAGACAAAGTGCATGGTAATGGGGCAGGACCTGCAACCAGGGGAAAGTATTACTTTTGGCTCATATACTTTTGAACGAGTCAATGAAATTACCTATCTTGGCTGTAATGTGAACTCTGACAATATAGCAGATGAGATCAAAGCGAGGATCATGAAATTCCAATCGCTAATTATTCGCAATCAGGAGTCTTCTCAGGAGTAGGGTGATAAATAGGTCAACAAAAATACTATTATACAACTCTCATACGACCAGTGTTGACATGTGGATTGGAAACATGGACCATTTCCAAAGTGGATGAACATGCACTGATAATCCATGAAAGAAAGATACTACGATCCATTATTGGAGGAGCATTAAACAGGTATGGAGACAAAGAACCAACCTGGAGCTGTATGAGGTGTACAAGGAACCAAAGGTTGTCCATTTCATCCGTATGGGAAGACTTAGATGGGCTGGTCATATAGTTATACCGATATGCCAAGGAAGACCATGGAAGAGATACTACATGGAACCAGAAGACGTGAGAGACCAAAACTCCGCAGGAAGGATGGAGTTGCACATGATGCTAGGATCCTACTTGGTATTCGTAATTGAATGGCTGCTGCACAGGATCGGGACAAATGGCGGAGGTTGATCCAGGAGTCCGTGACCTAGAAATGGGTTATGCGCCAATAAAGAAGAAGATGTCTAAAGGAAGTATTTCATTTCCACATGGTTTTCCGTGAATCGCTTAGGGGCTTCCAGGGTTTCCAGTATGTTCAACTGTGTGTCAGTGGCTGATCCTCTTTAAATCATGAAATTCTCCTACTCCCTAAATTTTGCCAGGACCAAAAGCTGTATTGTTGTGCACGCACCAATAATTTGGTGTTATTGACCCCTAACCATCCTTTATCAAAAATGTATTTTATTTTAAAATGAATACAAACAGAAAAAAACATTCTCTAGAATATAAAATTAACAGAAGTTGATGACAACACGAATGAGACAAAAAGAAACAGTGGCAGAGCCTCCTGAGTGATCCAACGCATCCCAAAGTGACCAGGAAATTATAGCTGAAGTCACTCTGGAAAAAGCCGAAGGAATCTTAGACGATTCCGATTTCCAACATTAAGATGACGAAGAACCAGTGGTACCACTAACATTTGCCCAAAGGATAGCTGTATTCTAGGTAGTGGTGCGTAGTGAGAGGTAGTAGTCTATTCTAAAGATTTAAAGATAAACTGAAAAAGATTTGGACATTTTTGTTGATGGTGAATGAGTTTTACACAATAAGGCTCATGGTAAAAATAAGATTATCAAATTTTTTAAGCTCAATTACCGTACCTATTTTATTTCATGTGATTTTCTTGTTTTATATTTGAGAATTTTGAGTTCTGTCCTTCTTTATAGATATGTATAAGAAATAATTTTAAGTTATTTTTAAAATTTTTGTAAAATTTTAAATTGGGTGGTGTACAAGTGAATAATTATTACTTGTCTTTTTTTTTCTAAGAATTTTTCTTTATTTACAAAAAAAAAACACAAAGCCTAACCTTGCCTGTTCACTAATACGAAGAATTTTCTATTCCCTTGATATTCGTATAAGTGAAACTCCACTGTAAATAGAAGCTGGATAGAAAGAAATTTCAGGACTAGAAATACCTAAAAAGTATGTAAGTCTTTAAAAGGCATACATAATAAAAACTGCTGGAAGAGTTTGAGGGAACTTTCCTTAATTTAAAAATAATTAAAAAGTGACTAAAACAAAAACAACATGTGGCTGTAAAGTAAATAAGGACGATTTTTTACAAATTCAGAACATTACTGCAATTTTTATAACTTATTAAAAAATATATCACCTTTGGCAACTGTTGTATGTAATATGAGATTGATTTCTTCCATGGAAAATTGCTCTAGTATGAAGACTAAAAGCTTTTACTGGGGGCTGGGTTTGAAATTTTGGTATGTCAACATTATATTGCACAGACATCTGCAGAATAGCAAACCCAGCACCTTTAGCTTGAACTTTAACTGTACCCCAAGCATGAGGAATCTGAAATATTAAATTCAATGAAATAATTGTTAAATGATAATAAGCATATCGCATATAACATAATTATAAGTAATGTAAACCTAAGTTAAGCAATAAATTAAATTCTGGCTGTTAAAAAATTTATGTCCATAATTCATTTAATTTCATTTATGCAAATAAATGATTAGTGATGACAATTTTAATTTATTTTGTTATTTAAACACTTGAAACATACCATAAAATGGTACAAGAATGTGCCAGATACCTTAATATGTGCCAACCGTGGTTTATGGACATTGATGCTCTCTACCTGCCACTAGAATGAAGTTTGGTGTTAACAGGAAAATTCATAGACATGGAAGGTAAAAACCCATTCAAAAGAACGGTTACAAGTGGTTATCAGTCGTTGCTAATACATCGTTAATTAGCGAGCCCTTTTTAAGATATTTCAAGAGGTGAAAAAGTCTCACCTGGTACACATATAACAACTCCTATTTCAAGAATCAGGCATGTTTAAGTTTTTAATACATAAACATAGGAATAAAATGTGCCCGTTGCTATTTTCAAATGTTGTTTGGTTTACCTGCAGTATGAAGCTTATCAAGGAATACAACAATAGGCCACCTGTTTTTTTTTAGATAACTTACATGTTTTGGTGTTTCCGCTATTTTCTATAAACCTTAATGCACCAAGTAGTAATAAAATTATTGTTTTTGGTTTATTATTTTCGATCCCCTAAAAATTTGAGGTTTTATTAGAGACTGTCTTTATGGGCATGACTCTTGTATCTTCAAAACCCTGGCAGGTAGTTTTCTCAGACCTCATGGGACCATTTCCACCTTCTTCGGAGCAGATTCAGTATTTACTGGTGGTAACTGATTATCTAACCAAATTTACCCTGCTTTTCCCTTTAAGACATGCGACTGCACGGACAGTAACAAAACACATAGAGAACAGCGTTCCTAATGTTTGGTGTACCTGAAGTAGTATACTGTGACAATGGTACTCAGCACTAGCGAAAAATTCAAGAATATGCTGAGCAAATATGGCACTGCTTGTTGTTATAACCCAGCATATCACCCCCAGATCAACCCAACTTAGAGAGTAAATATGGCGCTCAAGACAATGGTTTCATCTCATGTTAGAGATAAGCATCGATCCTGGGATAAACATATTGGGAAGTTTGGCTTTGCTGCGACAACCGCCAGCCATGAGACAACTATACTCCATCCCTTTTAAACTTTGGCCGCAAACTATTCAGCCAAGCATCAGAATAGGTTGTTTGTGATGGATCAGAAACCATAACTAGGATCGATGAGAAGCTCAAAATGATCATGGAAGATGTCCAAAGTCGATTGTGTCAGGTCCAAGAAAACAACGCTCGACATAATCTTCGGCGGAGACCAGCCCGGTTGGTTGAAGGCCTACAAGTATAAAAATGCATCTCATATCAAACTTGAGTAAGTACTATACCACCAAATTCGTGCTCAAGTAAGAAAAGGGTGTTAACACAAGGTTTTGTCGGCTCTAGTGTATGAGGTGGTGGAAGGAAGACCATTGGGAAAATAGGCATATCCAGGAGTTGAAAGCGGATTCTCCAGATACCTTAAACATTGTAGTAGAATGTTCTCTCGCAACTCCAGGAAGAGAGGTGAATGTCATGGTAGACAATTAACATAAAATAGAGTGAAGGTACAGTTATTTTAACGATCACATGTGTAATAGTATGTTTATCATTCATTTACCTATATACAAGGTACATTTATTTACTATATAAAAATATTTATCAACATCCATACATTGTTTGTCATACCAAGAAGATCGGGTTTCTTTCTGCTGCAGTCCCAGTGTTTTTTTCGCTGCTTGATGAATTGACTTACTGTACTTAATCCACCTTTGATCAATGGAGCTTTCTTCCGGTACTTCTAGTCTGTCTATTCTGTGTTCCAAGTCAGCCACCTATGAAGCACAAATTTTATCATCCTTCAGGATGCTATATCTCGTTATTCATCCTTTTATGTTCTTTACCAATGAGATCCTGTCTTTAAGATGTGCAATGACTAGATAGTGGTCAGAATCCACTTTATCCCCCCTGTAGGATCTGACGTCCAGCAGATTAGATCTGTTCCTGGAGCTGATCAGAATGTGGTCGATCTGATTTACCGTAACTCCATCCAGAGATCTCCAAGTACCCTTGTGAATGTTTTTATAAGGGTACAAAGTGCTTCCAATGACAAGGTCATGTAGGCTATGTTGTCCTATGGCTGCACTATAAATCCTTTTCGTAACTAACTTTGCATTCATATTGCCAGTAATAATTTTTATGTCATACTTGGGATACTGGTTAACAATTGCTATAAGCTGGTCAAAGAATTCCTGTCTATCAGGCTAGTCTGTCATCTTTGTCGACGCATGGATACTCTGCAGACAACAGTTCTTGAATTTTCCCTTAATGTGTAGAACACATATTCTGGAGCTAACTGCTTTAAAACCTATCACCAACTAACTGTTTGAATTTTCAACCAACAATGAACCCTGTGCCAAAAATATGGTGTTTTTCATGATAATTGTAGTAAAAAATATGATTTTTCTTTTCTAGATTGCTTTGGCTAGTCCACCGTACTTCTTGTATTGCAGTAATATTAACTTTATACTGATCTAATTGGTCTAAGAGCACTTGCAGAGCTCCAGTTCTAAAAAGTGTTAAAATGTGCCAAAATAAAAATCTGAAGTCTGTATGACGATCCTTGTGTTGTACCTTTTGGGGATGATATTTTTCTGTGAGGTTCTATAATATTTAACCTTTCAGGTACATGGGTAGCCAATATCAATGAGATGAAAATATTAACTTCTCAGGTTCTAAGAACATAAGATATAATGAAGCATGAGGAGACTTTTCTGGAATTCCCATATTTGAAAAACTGGCTTTGAACATTGTAAACCCATAGACACTGGCAGATAAGACAGGTAACACCTGAAACACCATCCTCTTCTGCCAAACAGGTGCCGTAGCTATCCAGAATTTGTTCAAAACTTTATATTGATCACAAGAGCCACTAGAGAGCTCTTATGCCCAAAATCTTGAGCGCTACATAGTTGGGATCCTGTCACATATATGAGAGGTTTTACTGTAATTACTTATTGAGTTTAAACATGTCCTATTTATTTGTCTTCTTATAGAACTACTTTTAATCAGGTAATTTTAAAGACATTATTTATTTATGAGAGAGTTGGTGGTATGCACCTTGATGATGGGAAACTCTACTTTTGGTGCGAGGCTGTAATTCACCAATACAGCAACAATGTGATCTCACTTCAGTAAAACCTAATCATATTATAACGTTAGGCCTATTTGAAAAGGTTCTGGATTTAAAAACTATAAGTGAATTTCCTCTTGATTGAAGGTTAAATGGTGATAATGACAATAATGTTGATGGCATACATGATTCTGCAATCTATTTAGCTCTGTTGAGTCAAGATTCATCAGCAAAGAGCCTTGTTTGGAAGCTGGTAATAAATGGTACTTTAGCATTTGCCAGTTCAGATCTAGAGTTCGATTGGTTGCATATCAAGTATTTCATATAATGTACACTAATACAGAGGAGCATAAGAACAGCATGACTGGGAGACATTTCCTTGAGGTAGTGAGTGGAGCACCGGTGGATTTAAATGAAAATGAGAATATATGACTTGCTTCCATTATTACTAATTCCTTGGCAAGTGCATTTATAATCATGGCATTCCCTGATGATCATTTATCATCTGCCTTCACAATTTTATTGTTGCTAAACCTCATATGAAACTTCATACTGTGTTTGTCATTATTTCTTCATTTAGCATCACTTTATAAAGGGAGTCAATCCATTGGTCTTAAGGGCCTGTCATTGAGATTTTTCCAGAGAGAGATCAAGCAGTGCGGATTGTAAAAGTTAGGACTCAATCCGGGGAATATGCTAGGTCTGTGAATAAACTTATTTGTTTATTGGATCTTTATCGAGTCCCTGATTCACTGTAATCATCTTGCAAATATAGATGATTATTTTTTTTTTTTTTTTATTGAGTGGCAGGTATGTTAGGAAATTTATAAACATAATTCATACTAATTTCATTTATTCTTTTATGCTGGCAAATGATCAGTGAAGAAAATTTTGATTTCTTTTGCTATTTGAATGCTTCAATATAAAAACTTATTTAGGGAAGGAAATTATTATTGTATTCATTTAAATATGATTAAAAGTGCCTTTGAAACTTGAACCAAAGGAAACAGATTTAAAAAATATATTGTTGGTTTTTGATATAATAGGATTATTTAATTTTTTTTTCACATTATAATTTTCAGTGGTGTAAGCAGACATTCATTAATTTATTTATCATTATCATATTTTAAATGCATATAAATTGGAAATTAAAAATGGTAACATACTTCAATTCGTTGCAGCTGAGCAATATTATTGTGATAAACATGTAATATTTTTGTTTGTCCTGGCAATGCTGTAGCTTCAATACTAACAGTCAATCCTGAAACATCTCTTAATCTGTTTCTATTAGTATATTCTATTAATGCTTTCATAGCCCAAGCACTATCCTAAAATATAAAAAAATGCAACACCTTAACTTCCATAGAATACTTCTTCTGGTTTAGAAATAAAAAAAATTGAGTGATAATCTTTCAATCATAATTCACAAGTACAGCAAAGAATAAAATAAAATAACAAACAATTTGAAGTTTTATTTTATGTTTAAATTTAAATTTTTTACAAATGAATTGTTTGTTTTTTTCAAGTTATCAACAAAAAACTAATTTATCATTGTTTACTTGTGTTGACGCCCATCCACCATCAGTCAGTCTTTGAGAATTAAGCCATTTCATAATAGATTCAGTTTCAATTTCTTGTCGAGCGACGTATACTAATAAAGCATAAGATGTTGTTTCTATATTGGAAGCATCATATTTATATGGTAAACGGGGAAGTAAAAATGGTTTTTGATTTTCCATTTTGAATGGAGGCAAAGGTACCTTTTCTTTACCCCAATAAGTATATCCACCTATAAAAACAAACGAAAATCAATTGAAATACAAAAAATACTAAAATCTTAAAATTAAAATTCTTTTAATAACTATTATAAATATTGTAGGATAAATAGAATTCTCTTGTTAAGGTTATGCCAGGGGATACAGGACGAACTAAGTGATGATGAGGTTTACACCAACAGGGAGATGGAAATCCTAAAAGCTTTAGTGGGATCTCATTTTCCGAGATGTGCTCTTGTGCAAGAGGAAGGAATCCTACTATCAAAAGTCATACAGGCAGAGGGACAGAGGGATGGGTAATGGCCAATAGTGATGTCACAGTTAGCAGGAAGAAATGGACATTCAATTACTACACTATTCAAACTGACAGGTGCTGATGGCATACTTATGGACTTCCTCAAGAAAGACCCAGTAATCAGACTCTCTAGGAACATCAAAGAGGATGCTAGCATTAAAAGACTGATCAAAATCCCAAGGCTAGCTGGTCAAAATGCTTGGCATATATAAATATGAACTTTTATTAGAAAAAAAACATGGTTTTCTTGGAAAACCCTTTAAAAAATCAAATCTCAAAAACGGATTGAGATAAGAAGGTGCAGTTGGCAGCTCTCAACTACATTTTTGATGGACTATCTATCCCCTCTTAATTACTGATATTTTCTCCTGGGACACTATGTATAAACTTACTTTCATTCAAAGATTACAGAATGTCCACTCTGCATGTTCAATATGATAGATAGTGAAAATATTTTTCGATAAGGTTGAGGCTCTTAAGGGCAATTCCTCAAAAGAAGCCACTGAATGGTGTTAAGAAATGCTTTAAAAGAACTAGCATCAATGGGAATACTCAGGCATGAGAAGTTCTCATGGCCAATAGTGCAATTTTCCCACTTCTGCATCCTGTATTAAAAAAACAAAACATGGTCAATAGCTGATGCACAATTATGAAAAGAAAACCACAGGGCATGGGAA
This sequence comes from Rhaphigaster nebulosa, assembly GCA_948150685.1. Taxonomy (NCBI): domain Eukaryota; kingdom Metazoa; phylum Arthropoda; class Insecta; order Hemiptera; family Pentatomidae; genus Rhaphigaster; species Rhaphigaster nebulosa. Next base: position 138,366,714 of record OX411307.1, read on the forward strand.
ATAGATAGAAAACAATGTCAGCACATCCATTAGCCTCTTTAATTTCCCAAGCATTCCCCAATAGCTGTTAATTCACTGGAATACTAAATTTTTTTCCTTTGAATGTTTTGATAAAACCATAATTTCAGATATTTGATATTGGTACTTTGTGGTGTGTTTCCTAAAGAGAGCCTGGAGCCAGTAAGTATGCCAGTATTTTATATATCCATTAACCTTCAGAAAACCAGGGCTGCATTTAATGCATCATCATTCTTACTTGACAATGTATCAGAGGGTTTAATGCAAGATATATTTCAATTAGGGCAATAAAATCCCCCTTAGGCCTTTCCTGTATATGAAACCATCGACATTAATTTTCACGTAGTTCTGTACCAGTCAATATTAATTAATTGGTTTCATTTGAATTATTTTTTGTGGAGAAGTTTATTTAATGAATACTCTGTGTAGAGAATAATTATTTTTTTTATTTTTATAAAAGAAAAGTATTTTTTTTGTTTGTTTCTAGAATATAATTATCAACTAACTAAACTCACAATACCAAAGTTCTATAAAATATTCTAAGGTGACATTAGTACCAGGATAAATTAAATCTATTTTTCATTTCACATAGATTATTACACATCAATTTCAATTTGCATTAATTACTTTAATGTAAATTTAGTTTTAGCAATAGCAAATAGTCTGCTTATTGACACTTCTTTCGATGCTTAACACAAGAAAAAAAAAAAGTGATACTAGAGAGCTCTCCATTTGTAAGCAAAAGATAATTTCACAGCAGTATAAGATATCTGAAAGTATTAATTGACAATAGGCCCATGTTCATTCAGAGCTTGATCACTTCAGAAACATAGAAATAAAGCTGCAGGAGTTTACTCAATTTTAAATATTAGAGGACCAAGGAGTAATCTAAAGAAACTGCTACTTTCAATTACCATGCCAAAAATTCTGAAAGCCCCATATGAAAAAAGAGCAACCATAAAGAATGAAAGAACATGAGTTCCTTTATTGACCCGGCATCCATAAAGAATGGAAAAAGCTTAACAGCATTTTAGGACACTTGATACCAGAAAACATCATCAAACTGATGTTTGAATAATCACAGGGAGAATGGGACATATTGAATCAGCTCACATTGGCTGTAATACAGAAACTACATATTGTGAGCTTTATCTGGCTTAAGAAATAATTTTAATGAATAAAAATCTCACATTAACGCTAGCTTGCGCTAACTTGGTGTCTTTATAAATATTTTCGCTAAACCTCATAAAAAGAAAACAACACTTTTTTTAAGCACTTTTAAATACATTTTTATTTTCTAAATTTAAATTTAAAAAAAATACCTTCAATTCGAGCATGTCTGCTCAGTATTCCAAATGCTGTTTCAGCAGTTGTAGCCTTACTTAACATTAATGCATAAGCAACAATAGCTATTTCATAAGGATCTTCAGCATGATTCATCAGTTCTAAATTTCTTTCGAGCCATTTAATTGCACCTGCTTGAGCAGTAGCTACAGCTGAGCCTAATCCCTTTATAATAAAATATCATCAGTAATTAGAACACTAAAACACTATCTAAATTATTATTTCAGCTACTTACTCCTGTAAGGTCTTTAACAGTTTCAAGCATGATCAAAACATGAGCTGTTAATGAAATATTCCTGAACTGAATTGGATTATCAGGCCATGATAATGTACTATTAATTTTTCGATCATGAAACCAAGCTACTTCGTAAAAAGAACCTTCGGGTAATTGATGTTTAAGAACCCATGACACAGCTTTAGAAATAACCTGAAAAAAAAAATATCCAGTTTTATTTAACAGTGGATACTGACAGAAAAAAAAATTATCATTATTCCAAGCATAAAGCATTGGTATTGTTTAATGCTGGAAGTATAGCTGGCCTTAGAATTAATTGTAGGAGAAGTTGGTTAAGAAGTGTTGTCAGTAAAGAAAAACAAACGAATAATGAAACTTATTTGCAACATATTCAAGATCTTGTTTTTCTTAGTTCTAATGATGGCCTAAAACTTATGGCGAGACATTGGCACACAATTAAATAAGTTTTCTTATTTGTGCATTCTTCTTTACTGACGTGACTATTATTTAATGGACACATCCCTGTTATTCTTTACTGACCCCCAACCAACTTCTACAATAGTTTTGTTTGTACATTTACGTATCTTTCTTCATTAAATAGATGTACCCTAAGGTTCAAGCTTGGAGATAATTAAATAAATATACAATGTTGACCAGTTAGTTAGTTATTAACTGTAATTTGATGTTGTTTGTAATTTTTCAAAAATACATCAGTTTTATTTCTGATTATTAATATTCCTATGTATATACAATTAATATATAATCCAACACATTCCTGATTAAAAAACAAAATATTAACAAATTTACAGACAATATAGACAGGAAAAGTAATCGTAACAAGGTGACTCACTTAGAAGGTGACCTCCCCCATTAGCATGTATTTATTCCTTATATGTATTGTGGAAAATAAAATGAAACAAAAAATGGTCTCTGAAGACAACCTATGACAAAATTCAATCCAGAAAGATGAAATATAAAACGTTAACTTTACTCAATTAGCTAATATTTATCTTTTAACAAAAAAAAATATTTAAAAAAGTTCTAAATCAATTTTGATAGCTAAAAATTTGGAAAGCTGCTTTATTTGAAAATGATCCAATTATTAAAAAGGAAGGATTTTTAATATAATCAGGAAAACTAACAATATCTTTATTTGTAATTATTTTAGCTGTGCATCACCAGACCAAAAAAGATCCATAAACTAAAGACAGCAAATCACACAAATGTATTTCAACACATACTGAAGGAAACAAGACTTAATGTAACAGCTGAGAAAGTTTATAATTAACCCGTATGCTGCAAGGAGCTCATATACTAGTCCAGTGGTTGCAGCACCCGGTGTGCTACCAGCTCATATACTAGTCTGGCGGTCGCAGTGTCCGGTGTGCTACGAGCTCATATATGAGTCCGGCTTGTTTAGCGCCAAGGCTGCTACTAGCTTCTATATTAGCTCTTCGAATATCGCCATCTGTAGACTATTTAAAGAAGTAGCAATGTCCTTCAAAGCCAATAGAGGGCATATGAATTCATTTTCAGCTTTTTTCTACTCGGCCATCCCTTATACCTACTCCACCCCTTTTTTTTTTACGGCCAAGTACGGTTTATGTTTACCTGAAATTTACCCTTCATATCTCTGCAGTATATTTTTTGATTTTCTAGGGAATAGTCAAGACCGTAAATATGTCGAACAAAATTTATTCTGAAGAATCTAAGGCAGCAAATAAAAATATATTGCCAGGAGTGCGATACAGCACTTTGTCCAGCGCCGTGTTTTCAAATATATCACAAACATAGAAATTTTTAATTATTAAAAATAATACAATTTAAAAAATAAAATAATAAATAAAAATAAAACATTAAAAACAAGCTTTTCCTGCGGTTCACAAGAACTGTGTTGTTGATTAGTTATTCATTAAGATGGACCGTTCCCTAGACTCTGTTCCGTGGCCAGTCATCAATAGCAGCATGCAGCACTTCTTGAGGAAAGTGCTCAACTGCTCAGACCAGAGATTGTTTGAGGCTTTCCAAGTTAGGGTGTGCTCTGTGGCATGCCATCCTCTCCAGTTTGGATCAAAGCCGGTAATCTAGTGGGTTGAGATCAGGGCTTCCTGAGGGCCAATCCAAGGCAGAGATGAACTCTGGAATGTTCTTTTGCAGCCACTGCTGAGTTGACCTGTCCTTGTGAGCTGGAGCGGAATCCTGCTGGAAAACCCAAAGACTTCCAGCAAACAGAGTATCATTTAGAGGCTTGACAACAGGTTCCAAAATATCGTCCTGATAGTTTTTAGCAGCTGTTTTAACTCCTTTTTCACAAAAATGGAGCTTTGTGGTACCATCAAAGCAAACTCCCCACCAAACCATCACTGAGGAAGGGTGATGACATCTTTCCACTATTCCAATGACTTCCTGGGCTTCTTTAGAGCTGTGTGCGTACAGAGGATCATTTTGGTGATTAAATTTTTCTTCAATTGTAAAACTTTTCTCATCGCTAAACAAAATCTTCCGATGAAGGCCATTGATGTAACGGCCAAGGAGCACTTTGCATCTATCCACTCTAATTTTTTTTAGGGAAGTGGTTAGCCTTTGTCCTGTCATTCTTCGAAATGCACCCATCCTAAGGTCACTTTTTATTATGCAAGATATTGATCTAACAGAGATTCCCATTTCCCGAAACATGATTTGTTGTTTTCGAATGGGATTTTTTCTGACTCTAGCAGCCACTGCTCTCACTCCATTTGCCGTTCTCACAGTGCGGGGACGGTCGAGGTCTGTCACATACAGATAGGGTCTCATTATATCTATTAATAGTGCGGTACATGAACATACGGCTGATACCCAAAGGTTTCAAAGTGTTGAAAATCTCTGACCTACATTTTCCAACTTTGTGTAAGGCGATCACAGCTATTCGGTTTTCTTGGGTGCCACTCCAACCAAGCCACTCCATGTTAACCGAGCGAAAGAAAAATACAAACTAATTGGGATTATTATCCTGACATGTAAAGAAAATAACCTGAGAGAGGTAAGGATTATCTAAATAATACCCAAGGATGTAAACAAAGTTCAACTTTTGTAACAGTATTTATGGCAGAACTAGGTATACATATCCGGAAACTATTGGCAAAAAAGGAAGTAATGAAGTTTGTTCATTCCTTCATGATTATTTTTCCATCATTTACACCCAGGAGTTCGGCACTTCACTATTTTTGTCGACTCCTGAGGGAGTCAAAATAAGAACTGGACAGTCCTTAAGTTTCTCCATTATACAGTGCATAAGGAAAAGTGATTCGACTACATCAAAGTTGTTTTTCCTATCAGAGACCATTCTTACATGGAGTGTGATGATAAGGATATGGTTCTCCTAAACCAAAAAGCCCTCGCTGAAACTCCAGGCGATTGGAACAAGCTGTTTAAACCTGCTCGTTGTAAGCCAAAGCCCTACAACAAAGTTGAAAAAGTTGACAAGTACCTTGTTAGAGACTGGACTACATTTTTAATTCCAATCTTTGGGAACCAGCAACCAATAACTCTAAAGATTAGAACCAGAAGAGAGATAAAAAAAGAAAAAGAACATCCCCGGCTATTATTTCATAGACTCTTACTGCGGAAACTGGATCAATTGTGATTCCTAATAATACAAAACGCCAATGAAAAACGAAGAGTACCCACGAGACTCCGGATCAACGGCTCCAATCCAACGAGCTTCAGTTTCCAGTTAAAGCCTATAAGCTTCCATTATCCAAAGAAAAGTAAGATGACATTTAACACTTAAAGCGGTTATGCAGTCCAGCTGCACAAGCTTATTTCAGCAAGCTACCACAAAAAAAACTCATACAGCCCAACACGAGAAGATTTTATTCAATATTTTGTTCAGTAGATTAAAACATTCAGTTGACATCTGCATGATGGTATAGAAGGATCAATCTAATTAGGGATTGATAAATCATTTGCCACAGTCACCGGCATTACTGGAAAAATCCAGACCCTTAAACCGTTTACTTATAAACATCCCACCTTTCTTTCATTGTTTGTTCAATGCGAGAAGAAATCAGTACAAACTTTTCTACTTGATATAATCCATTTAAACCTTGGCGAGTACCAACACGTATTTGATTTCTTTTCTTGATTAAATCATAATTCATAAATGTTTTATAATACTGATTTTCATCTAATTTAATATGTATAATAATACCAAACTATATTTTGAATTGCTTATTTTTGAATTTCTTGTGTGTTTTTAGAACTGAAGATGAATGTATAACATTCGAAACTAGTTTTTAATAAAACAAAATTATAGAAGTGGCAAATAATTTATTAATCTCTGATTAAAACATTATTCAAAAATTTTGTCAATAAATAGTCGTTTTGAGTTTTATTTCAAGTTTTTTTCTATTTTTAGCTTAAAAAATATCTTGGTTCAGACCCGCACAGCACAAGGTACCATGTTTTTCTCCTGCTCAGTTAGACTTTAGGATGTTAAATTTTGAAAAAGCCAAAGACGCAGAGTCAGTAGTACGCAGAGAATTTTATAGATATTTTTATTCTTGTTTAGAATTCACTTGTGCAGAATAATCGCGTTTTCCATAGAAAATTTGCTCTCCCGGACAATTTAAAAAAAAGCGAGTTAATCCATTTTTCCCCAGCAGTCTTCATATACTACAGAAAACAGGAGTAAAAAAAAATGCACAGCTGGGAAAAATTATTTTCAAAACAGATGATCAGCAAATAAGTTTTTAAATGATATTTCGAAAACTTAAGGCTTTGTTTTTGGAACCTTCCAATTATATTCTTCCAATTTTTTTTTTCTAGTTTTAACTCTTTTTCTTTAATAATTGATTACTTTACTTACTTGAGGATCAATATAAATGTAATTTTCCCATTCATAAAAACTGGCTTCTTGAAAAATTCTGGTACAGTAGGCTGTAAGCCACACGCTAGGTGAAGAATGGTTCCTAAAAATATGATTCATTGTTATTATTTTTATAAAAAAAACAAAGGAATTCAAAAGCCAAATTAATTAATAACAGAAAATTTCAGTAAATCGACATATTTAATGACAGTCATGGGTTATTACTAACTTAATAAATACCAATTTATAAAAATAATAGCATTTGTTGCTTTAAAATAAATTTAATTAATATTAATCCTTTTGCTAAGAAAGAATAAGGTATTATTTTATTAAAGAAACTGCTGTCTCTCCCATTTTAAAAAAAATATTATAAAACCATTTTGAAATTATTATTATTTCTCCTGGTTAAAATTAATACCTCAAAAAGAACTATTGATTAATTTTAAATGTGCACTAAATTAGTTATTTGTGATAATTTAATAATACTTACAATTTTACTAATCACCATTAATCTCTCCTTTTGTTATAATTACATGAAATATGTTCTAATTAATAAAACTGCATTAGCTGAATCTGCTGTGTATTTTTTTCTTTTAAATAGAGTATTAAATTTATTGTCATATTATAGTAATATGGATATTATTTTCTAATAGTTATTATAAAAATTATTACCTAATAATAATAGCAACAAAGCTAATATGGACCAATACAATTATAGATAAACAACTTAAGGAAGAATCTTTTAAGGACCATTCAAATATATCAGGTGGCATGTCAGTGGAGTAAAAATTCCGTACTTCTTTAGAACAGTGAAATATGATATTCTTCTGGGGAGGGGTTCTCACATGTATCAGTATCAGTGTTGTCTGCTGAACTGCACAGACATGTGGGAACCGCTTCATACGAATCCTCAGTAGAATATAATTTTTCAATGATACAAAAACTTGTATCATTGCACTAACACACCATGGATATGTGTAAATGGACCCTTAGAGTGCATATGCTCAACAATAACCTTTTGTTATTGAAATAGCAACCAACTGAAAACAACTATTTAACGTCAAATAAAGGAATCAAAACGATCTCCTGCTTTCCCATGTTTATTTCCAACAAAAATCATTATTTTACTGGCCTAGATGGGCAGGATAGGTTAAAAATAATAAAATGGCTACAGGCAGCTTCTTGCTGCCTAATCCCAATGAACTGAAATTTTCAGATTAAGTTCGATGAGAGCAAAGAGCACCATTTATCAATTAAAACTGTTGTTTTGTGAATATAAAATTACAGAAACAAAAGTAATTGATAATGGAACTGCCTTTATGACAGGGAAATTTAGTGAATTTTTTTTTTAGTTTTGGAATAAAAAACACAGCAACACCAGCTTATCACCCAATGTGATAATGATAAAGTAGAAAAATCTGTAAAGCCTGTCAAGAAAACATTAAAGATGGTCAAAACAAATAGAGATATACAAATTGACAAGACTTTAAACCATTTCCTCTTAACCTGTTGGATTGCCTCTCAATCCTCTTCGGGTTATTGTCAACAGAGCTATTCCAGGGAGGAAATTACTGTGCAGGTGCATGTGTTGAAGCGATATCTTGAATAAAGATAGAGAAATCGCTCTCATTTCTCTCTCTGCATTCTTATCTGAGAGCTGTCAAGTGGAGAGTTCAGAGCCAAGTATCTACATGTAGATGTGGAAGGGAGGACAGAGAAGCTGGCTGTATGATGACAAGACAGAATACATGACTGGTAGAGAACATATTGGGAGGTGGTAACACAGATTCTGGGTAAGGAGAAACACGGACCAACAGTGTAGAAGAGAATAATTTGATAAACTTAGAGATGGGGAGATTGACAATGTATGATCAAATAGATTAATTATTGTTATTAATAATCATATAGTGTGAATTAGAAGAGGTTGCTTTTAGGTTTTAATGTGACATGCTTGTATTTCATGTAGACATTTGAAAATTAATTTAAAGTAGGCTGTTATTCATGAATAACTTAATTAACATCAGATAGGGCACATTATTCAAATTTTCTTTGTTATTTATAATTCTTTCATACCAAATGTACACATAAATTTTATTAAATAAAATTTTCAAATTAAAACCTTCTTATCTAAAGATTATTGTACTTAGTATCAAGGGACTATAAATTCAAGGAAACCTAGGGAATAATGTGCTTCAGCTAAAGCCTGAAATTTTTAAAGACCCAAAGTTGCTAACTTGGAGAATGTGACAAAAGACTAAAAAAAAAAAAAAAATCAAGGTGAAAAAACAAAACTAATGAATAAGGGAAGGCTTTCAGGGTTGGATTACAAGGAATAGAAAGGTTCAAAGAAATTGTTGAATTTTTCTATGGTTAAAGTCATATTAGGTAAGGTTAGAGGTTAATGACACAAGGGTGTCAAGGGGGCTTAAAAATAAAAACCCATGCAACAGTTCATAGACCACTTTAATCTACAAGTTTACTTATAGATTACTAACCTTTTCTAGCAAGAATGAGAGAGTCAAGATTAATTTTAAGTCTGAAATAAAATAATAACTAACCTTCTCATACAAGAATCAAACTGGTATCCACTTCTGGCAGGAGCATGCAATACTGTTTTAAAATGCTCGGCCACAGTGATCTCAGGTTGTTTCAATTAAAAGTTACTAAATTCAATTAATAAAAAATTGAGCAAAAAAATTAAAATGTGTTTGGTTTTTGAAGTGTGATCTGTAGCTAATTTAACTCTGTCAGAGGTAAATCTAATTTATTAATTGCCACATATGTAAGTTTTTTTAATAACAATATAGAAAGATAAAACATATCATTACCAATCAGTTCTAAAAAAACTAAAAGACCCATCTTCATTCATGAATGATAATGCTTTTTGATATCCAATGTTCATGTGGTAAAATGAATATTTTTCAAGAGTTCTATTTCTTTGATTAATCAGTCTCATAAAAATAGTTGTGTACATGTTAGCAGCAAAACTAAAGATAGTCTGTTCAGCACAATCCTGAAAAAAGAAGATTGAAATTATAAATAAATACACGCATATCTAAATATATTGCTCAAAATGAATGATCAAATTCTCATCATAGAAGAAAGAAAACACACTGAGGAACCAATGGTTTGATAATTTCTTCTCTACCATTAGGACAAAAAATGAAGAAAATTGCTCATGCGTGGGATGCACTGGAAAGTCATCATGAAAGAAGAAGGAAGGAAAAGAAAACGCACAGATAAAAACAAAACAAAAAGGAGATGAAAAAATAAGGAGAGTGTGAAGATGATAGAAATAGAGAATCTAAAAACTGCTTACAAGAGTAATCTTCTTTTAATGAGAAAATGAGGACTTCAAATCTAAAGTTGTAATATGCAAGAACACAGAAGGCGTTCTTCTAATGGAGAAGCTAAGTATCTTAATGGGTGAGGCATTTCAAGAAAGCACTGTAGAAAGAAGCTGTAAAGAGGCAGAAAAAGGAACAGAGGATTTTCCTTTTTTGTCCACCTCCCTAACAAAGTGAAGTCAACAGATGATGAAGAAGTTGAGGCGCAATTGAAAAGTTTAATAATTAGAAAGATCACTGGACAGAATAGTATAGTACCAACATAACACTGTTGTAGTCCAATAGATAGAAACTCAAGAAGGAGCTCCACAATCTCATCTTCAATATCTGCCCGATGATAGTTCCACCGGATGGAAAGAATCATCTGTTTGCTTCATGAAAAATATTAGCTGGAATGTGATAACTATCGTGATCTTATTATCTTTTCATGCATATAGAAAGTGCTCTCTTACAACCATATTCAAGATAGTTACCATTCCAATTGGCAAACTATCAGGCAGGGGTTATGAAAGACAGAGCTATAATAGACCAGTTGTTCACATTGAGGCTAATGATGGAGAAATACAAGAAGCATTAAATAGTTACCTACCACCTCTTTAAGGATTTTAAATTTACGTGTAATAGTGTCACCCAACTGTAGTTCAACCAGGCTCTTGAAGAACATACTTTTAACACGATGATTCAATTAGACTGAAATTAATGGTGTTTTTACTAATTAGGAATAAGCGAGATAATGGAGAGTAGAAATAACCATGGAGACAAATCTTAACAGTGTGTATTGAAATAAATTAATAGAATCCTTTCATATGAAATGAATATAAACTTTGAATAGAATGAATCTACAACTAAATGAAATACAAAACATGTCCAGCATACAGAAATCCCTTATTTTTTCGTCCCAACGAGCTCTTTCCAACACGCTATCACGGACCTGACTCTGACATATGCACAACTATTCTGTGCATACTCAAGCTTTGACTGATCACGGATGGAACGCTTATGCATTCTCTGATTGTTACATGACTAAGATTACCCATTTGTCTAGGTTACCACTTAGCATTAACAGTGTTGGTATATATCTTATATAATTAATATATACACAAATCAAAACATCAACCTTGATTAATTAAAAAATATATAGACGACTTACTCATTATTGTTAAGAGAGATTAACGTAATGAAATTTTAGAATTATTCATTACTTATAATAACAAAATAAAATTGACAGTTGAAAGAGCAGTTAATAATAAACTTTGATTTTTAGACATAGAAATATTCATGAAAAACAGTAAATTACTAACTAGATAAACAAAAAAGGAAAAATGTAGTAATAGATTACTGAACTTTATCTTTAATCATCCTGAAATTTAAAATTATCAACACTGCAAAAAAATGTATTTACAGAACCATTAAGCTAACATATAAGGAACTTATCAGTACTTCAGAGGTAAATTGGAGGAGAAAGCAATGCAACATTTCTCTAACTATAATAAATAAAGGATAGCTATAAAGGAGAGCAGTATGAACAGATGCTTCTCTCCGAATTAATCCCGACTTACAAGGGGAAGGCACAGTCAATAGGTCACCGATTTTAATCTTTTTTTTTTGTGGTGATTCTGCATCCAAAAATATTAGACACATGTTTCGGCGTTCTATCCAATGGGCTCTAGAAGCCAAGAAAAAAATAATAAAAAACACTGAAACTGCTTCATTTTTTGTCTCGAACTTGGAAAATGATATTGATGTGGTTTTTCCACCAAAACATTTGTTTTTCAGTGTATATTAAAGGAAAAATACAAAATTTCAAAAATGATTGCTTTTTGGTCAAATAAGTTGAAAAATATGTTTAGATTATTGGGTAAACTAGAGTTATAGATTTTTTTATATAAAAAATTATGGCAGATTTTGATCCAGCACACCAAAATTCATTATGTTGAAAATATCATAGAAAACAAAAAAGAATTTTTTGTTAAGTTTCGAAGGGATTCAAAATTTGTAAGCCATGAAATTAGGCTTCGATTTGAATCTCTTTATCTCGTCTTCAGTTTATCCAATTTCGATTTTTTGGTACTCATTCGAAAAAGGGAAGTCTCTTCTTTCCATAAATATAAACAGGCATTGCATTATCTAGAAGCTCTGTATAAAAACATATGATTACCAAATAAAAACATAATTAAGTTTTTTTGCGAATAAATGTTGGTTCTAAAACATGTAGAAACACCACAGATAAAGCAAATCGCGAAGTCTAAAAACCTTTTCATGACTTAAATTTGGTTTAATCGTTTAAAGGGTTTGTGATTTAAGGGTGATTTTATGAATCTTAAACAAAAATTTAAGGGCAAAAACATTTTTAGACAAAATTTTTTTATTTTTAAATTTGCCCGAAAATTTGAATATAGGGATTTTTCATAATGGTATAACCAAATCTGATGCCAGTTCTAAATAAAAAATTCTGTTAATATACTTCATTCCGTAGAGGAATAGTGCTTTCATAACCTAAATCCTAATAAATTGAATAAATGGACTGCTGCAAAACTGATTAATTTATTAGCTAATACTGTCCTATCAATAAACTTACCATAGGTAAATGTAAAAGTGAAGATGCATTTACAGGCATGGTAGGGAATATAGGTCCAACTACATCCCCAACAACAGATACAAAAGCCTTATTGGATCCAAAAATATAGTACCTGTCTTCATCATATGGAATGATTGGTGTATCAGTAACATTAACGTGCATATATTGAAAGATATAAGCTCTGTTGCTTAAATCCAATAAAATAGATTGATGTCGGTACTGGGGAAGTCCATCAGCCTAAAAAAAAAGAAGTTTATACATCCCTCAAAAAAATCCAGAACAATTTATGTCAAAAATGAGCAAAAAATAAAATAAAAACAGGAGAAATAATTTGGTCTAAGGACACAAACCAATCTAAAAATATTTAGGGTTACAGCATTAAGTCACTACTATTATCATTATTACTACATATAGCACTACAACCTGCAAGAAGGTCCTAGCTTTGCCCAACATCAATTGCCAGGCATTTCTGTCATTGGCTATAGTTATTTTCTCCAAATTTACTAGAATCATTAACAACATAATTTGACTATCGTAATCTTGGTCTGCCCACCACTCGACTTTCATGCAAGTGTTCTGTCATTTGCACCTTAGGAATTTGCATGCAGATGCATTCTGGTAACATGACCTACTCAAAGTTGATTTAATTTTATAACTGTTATGATTCTAAATCATTTAACAGACTATATAAATATATATATATATATATATATATATATATATATATATATATATATATATATATATATATATATATATATATATATGAGTCATTTGACTAGCTTGGGTCAATTCATGTCTTTGCAAAATTTTCATTCTTAGATGACGGATTATTAAAAATATTAAAATCATAATAATTTCTACCTATTTTATGCTACATATTCAATTATCTTTTGTCATTAATAAATCATCAGAAGTGAATTTTAAAAAAATTGTCTTTGCATTTTTTCAGTCCTTTGTCATATCCCCACTCTTGGGTGCTCCCCTTTATGGTTATCTGCAAACTTTATTTCTGACCTGAAAACACTGATTGCTCCATTGATTGAATCCATACATATAAGGTATGGGTTAGTAAAAAAAAATTGATAAAACTAGCAATTTAAAATCGTGCATTCATGCTGACCAAAATGCCTTATTTTCGTGAAATAGCCCATGTATATCATTATTACTTCTGAACCACCATTTTCTCCTAATGTTAACAGAGCTGAAGTATAAGATCTGTTAGAGAATTCTTGTCTTCTTCTTTTAAGGTAGACTAGGTTTCCAAACTATAGGTAAGCATAGTTATAAGGGTTTTATATCAAGTTATCTTTGTTCATCTTGATATCAGTTTACTAGAAATGAGATGTCTCCATGTAAAATTGATGGAGGGGGGAGGGGCTATTATTCTGCTTTTAATTTCTACAACTATCCTATTATCATCGGTTATCTGTGATCCCAAGGGGGAGAACATATAAGTTCTAAATTCAACTTTCACCCCTAGATGACTGGGCATATCTTCAGAAACCATATAATTAGTTTTGTCTTCATTTTTAACCAGACAAAAACGTTTTGCTGCAGCTTCTCAAGTTATGAATGATTCATGAACGCAATTAAAAGAGCAACCTTCTAAGTCGGTATCATCTTACAATTAGGGTAATCAAATATTATATAACATTAAATAGCAGTAACATTAAATCAATATAAAAAGAAAATAGATGATTTATTAATTTTCCATATATATTGAAGAATTTTGGTGTCTAAAAGAAAATTTCAATTCTTAACACATCATCAATATATTTTACATTTCCTGAGCTTACAGACTAAATTTATGCAGAAAATTAAAAAAAAATTTCAAATTGGCAAATACTATTGTAACAATTACGAGCAGATAAATAATTTACAAACATATAGTACAGTGAAACCTCTTTACAGCGGACATCCTCGGGTCCAACGGATTTGTCTAGAGGAAAGGAACAAATCCACCCAAAGGAGTAAGAGGCGAAGATGAAAATATAATGATCCTACCAGACTATGTGCAGAATAGATGGAAATTTTACTTTTGTAATGTTTTGAATTCAGAAGCAGATGAAGGTTCTACATGTGTCTCTCATGGAATTGCCTGGCAAGACCTTTGCGATGAGAACATTCCAATAATGAAATAATGACCAAATTAAAAAACTGGAAAGCACCAGGAGTAGATGGTCAACCAGCAGAACTGTTCAAGAATGCCGAAAGTGAAATGAGAAAAGAACTGCAAGAGGACATAGCCCAGATCTGGGAAGAAGAATCCATAACCCGTCATTGGAGTGAAGGGATCATTGGTCAAGTTTATAAAAGAAAGGGTGACCCTATGCTATGCTCTAACTATAGAAGTATAACTCAACTAAGTACGGCAGACAAAATTTTCCCAGTAGCGTTGTATAACAGACTACTGCCGTATGTTGAGAGAAAGCTTGGGGACTATCAGGAAGGTTTCAGATGTAACAGATCGACAACAGACCAAAGCTGGACACTGAAAAATATCTGCGAAAAAATGAAGAAATATGGTCAGACAATATGGATGCTGTTCATCGATTTTAAATCAGCGTATGAGACAATCATTAGACAAGAACTCTTCCATATCATGCAGGAAATGGAGATTCCTCGTAAACAAATACGTCTTGTGGTGTGCACAATGGAAAATATGAATTGTCAGGTAAGTTGTCAAAGGGGCATGTCAGAACCATTCAATATACGAAATGGTCTTAGACAAGGAGATCCTCTTGCACCTCTACTTTTCAATATTGCACAACAGGCAACCATGGAAAGAGTAGGATTAGTTGGAGGTGGAAATATCTTTAATCAGATGACCCAAATACTTGCCTATGCGGATGATGTTGTTATAATTGGAATGTAACTACCAGGCATTGGGGATAGTCTGCAAAGGCTTGAGATGGAAGCAGGCAGGGCAGGATTAAAAATAAGGGAGGAAAAAAACTAAATTGTTGATATTAAGAAGAGAGAAGCGAGTACACCAAAATCAACACTACATGATAAGAACGCATATTTTTGAGGTCGTACACAGCTTTCAGTACCTCAGCTCAGTAATCAATGATAGCCAGAATGAAAGGGAGGAAATCAGAAGAAGAATCCTGACTGGGAATCATGCATATACATGTATACAAAAACTGATTAGGCCTATAGTGACGTACGCCTGTGTCTTGGACGCTAAACAAAAATGATTCAAAGTTTGTGGAAAGGTTCGAAAGACACATACTCAGGCGGATCATAGGGCCAGTCAAGGAAAATGGCATATGGCGAAGAAGAAAGAATGCTGAATTATACAACCTTTATAGTGATATAAGCATCTCTTATTTTGCCAGGGTACAGAAATTGAAG
This sequence comes from Rhaphigaster nebulosa, assembly GCA_948150685.1. Taxonomy (NCBI): domain Eukaryota; kingdom Metazoa; phylum Arthropoda; class Insecta; order Hemiptera; family Pentatomidae; genus Rhaphigaster; species Rhaphigaster nebulosa. The sequence goes on from OX411307.1 coordinate 138,382,442, forward strand.
TGGCTGGATCACTTGCTTAGAATGGAAGAAGGAAGAATTGCAAGAAGAGAGTACGAAAACTGTCCTGATGGAGTTAGGTCTAGAGGAAGGCCAAAAGGCAAGATGGAGAGATAATGCCCTGGAAGACCTCAGGAAACTACGAATAAGCATTACGCATGAAAAGGACAGAAACAGATAGGACTTAGAGATTGAGCAGGCCAAAGATCGCTTCAGGCTTCAGGCGCTGTTGCGCCATTAAAAGAAGAAGAGGAGGGTCCGCTTAGGAGTATACAAGTGTTCATTGAAAAATTATGTGTTCATGCAATTATTAAAATTAGTTTATTAATTTAAATGAATGAAGTTTATTAATATATTTTCGTGTTCTAATTATACTAAAATGACCATATTTTTCTGGTCTATTGTTTATCAGCTTACAAATCTAGTTTTGGCAGAAGAAAAAGTTTTAATTAATTAAAATATTTAGGAAAAATGTACTATAAGGAGATGAAGAAAAAGATAAGAATATAAAATAACTGAATAGGGAAAATATTACACCTAACTGTAGTTCAGGAATTAGATAAATAACAAATATTATGAATAAATTGTACAAGTTACTTACCAATACATGCAAATTTCTGGTGATGATATCTTTTCCAATTAGTGTTGAAGCCATAACTTTTACTTTTATATCACCTAATCTTGTGGGAACTATTGGTAGATAAACAACAGCAGCATCTTGAGCTTTTATGTACACAAAAAATTGGTGTTCACCATAAGATGTACGAGGATTATAAGATCTAACCTACAATAAATTAAGAACAGCGTATGTAGAAAAATGAAATATAAATTACTATTGGAGCAACTTTTGTTGAGTGTTGTGGATTTTTTATTTTGGGGTGTCCCCGACCAACTTCTTTAATAAATTACTATTGCTCCACTTCATTAATAAAGGAAAAATATTCTATATTTTAAATAATTAATATGTAATAATGTTAGAAAGTATGTGTGTGTGCTAACACAGATGGTTCCAAGCAAGAATACCAGTCATATCAAGAAAAAGTTCTTTTTTAAAGTTAAAATAATGATAACACAAAAGATTTTTAATAAATGAAGATATATTTTATTTTCAAGTTGAAACGAATATTTTACAAAACGCTTGGTTGTGGTAAAAAAAAATAAAAAATAGTTTCACCCCTTCATTTATGTGGTGGTGACAATTTTTTTAAAATTATTATTATTATTATATGATTCTAGATGATCCTAGAATATGCAGTAAGAAAATATGTTCTAAGTTGTAAGCTATAATTTGTCGCCAAGTTTTTCAAAAGTTGTACTTCCTAAGGGGAAGAAATCCAGTCCAAATCAAATAAAACCCTTTCCAAATGTCAAATGAACCCCGTTTTAAGTCAAATGTTAGCCTTTCCATTTCAAATAAAACCCATTCTATTTTAATTGAAAATAATACCATTCAAAAATATAATATTTTAATTTTAAAAATAGCTTCATTATTATAATAGATTTGTTGGGGCAATTTATTAGATAATATATGATGCTAATAATTAACTTGCCTAAGGATTTTCATAGCAGAAATTGCACATCAAATCTTACATAACTGTATAAGCATAAAAAAAAAAGTATGAACAGGGAATAAAGTTGATATGGATGCTGATTAGGAATTAAATGTCAGATTATAATTCATTAGTAGAGTCACAATTTATAATCTAATATAAGTGATAAATAAACGACTTCTTAAAAAAATATATATTTTGATCAGTAAAATAAAAATCATTATTCATGACACAATTGGAGAATAATAGTAAAATGTCCTATATCTGAGATAGTTCGTAGCTGTTTTTTATTTCTTTAGGAGCCACATTGAAAAGACTATCATTTTTTAGTGATTCCCAAAATGTTAGTAACTTTATTGTCCTTAGATAATATTTAAATTAATATTCAGTATAGGTTTTATTATATGCATGTGCATTTGTAATTTTTTTTTTTAAGAATACATTTTTATACTTGAAAAAACTTTTTGATAACATTGTTAGTTTGTTATTCCGATATAACAAAGGAACAAAATAAAACGATGTGTGTGCTTGTATATATATATATATATATATATATATATATATATATATATATATATATATATATATATATATATATATATATATATATATATATATATAAATGTATATTTATAAACATATACGTTATTTTCAAAATAAAGAATATCAAATAACTTTATTATTTATATCTGACAAATAATGAATAAAGGTGAATTTTTCATTATTTTTTATTTGTCATTGAAAACAAAGTTCGTGAGGGAAGTATAAATCATTAGAATAAAAAAATGCTTATGATAGAAAATTAAATTTTAAATATTAAGGACTCACTAGATGAGAGCTAAATAGTAGAAAACAAAATAAAAGAGAGGATTAACAGTTATTCATAGACAGGATTTTTAGTTAATCGCGAATTAAGGTCTCATTTTACCTATATACCGGAATGGTAGGGCACCAGATACAATAATGTAATCAACAATGTATTTATTTCAATTCTTACTGGTTCAGATGTATATATACATAACACCCACATATACATGGTATAAATGTATGTATGTATCTATATATATATATATATATATATATATATATATATATATATATATATATATATATATATATATATATATACCACAGTCCAGGGGTCAAGATTTTGGCCATCATGCAGCCAACGGAGGCATATTCGTATACATATACATATACAATAATGTAATCAACAATGTATTTATTTCAATTCTTACTGGTTCAGATGTATATATACATAACACCCACATACACATGGTATAAATGTAAGTATGTATGTATATATATATATATATATATATATATATATATATATATATATATATATATATATATATACCACAGTCCAGGGGTCAAGATTTTGGCCATCATGCAGCCAACGGAGGCATATTCGTATACATATACGTATACACATATATATACATATACGTATACGGCACATATACATACACATATATATATATATATATATATATATATATATATATATATATACATACATACATACATATACATATATATATACATATACATATACATATACATATACATATACATATACATATATATATATATATATATATATATATATATATATATATATATATATATATATATATATATATATATATATATATATATATATATATATATATATATACGCTTTGTATGGAATCTTCCAACAAACCTTAATTACAAAATTTGTCTTTGCTCTTTTTATTTATATCATACTATTACTATTTCTAGAAAAGTCTATAAGGTAACCTATTAGTACAAGAATTAGCTCTTTTCTGAGTGAGTGAATAATGATCTGGGAAAAAGAGTGGTAGCCCTTTCATGTGAAATCATGACCCCCTTCCTGGTCATCACCAGTCAGACAGCCGTTTTCAGCAGTTAATATGAAAATAGCAATAATCACTAATGCTAAAAATTAATGAATAAAAGGCGATACAACAATAAATAAAATCAATAATTTAAAACTCACAATGCCATTCATTTCAACATGAACAAATTTATAATCATTTGATCCAGCAAGTACTACAACTGCTTCAATGTCATTGGTCATGTAGTTAAAAACTGTTACACGAACACCAACTTGCTCCCCTTGAGTACAAACTAGAGGCATTTCGACATTTATATAAAATGGAAGCACACCTATATACTAAAGGAAAAACATAAATAAATAAAGATTAGAACATTAATGTTTTCAAAATGGAATAAATTAAATTTAAAAAAGCTAATATTTGATTAAAACTTTAGAACAATTACAGCATAATTTTTATATTCATTGATAATTTCTACATTTTTAACTAACAACAAATACTTCATAAATACAAATAAATCCCAGGATTTTCAAAATAACAAACAATTAAATAGTAGTTCGCTTAATTTACTTCAATCAACAAGCATTGTTTAAAAGTTATAAGGACAAGTGCAGCTAATGCACATAAAGTAATAAGAAAAGATGAATGACATTATCTAAAATAAGATTTAAAATAATTTAGTGATATGCAGATTCCATTATACCAAGATTACAGAAAACATCTAAGATGGCTTGTAAGCCGAAACGTTATGAAGTTTGAACAATATAATTATTGGTGAAGCTCATTACAAACTTATTTTTTTTCAATCACTAAGTTCCTTCACCTAAAATTTGATACTACTAATAAATAATCTCATATTATACCATCAGGTTCATATATCTCATTAAAAAAAAATATTGTTTTCGTGACTTTTTGTAGAAATTTTATTGCAAAGAACAAACTGCAAACTTACATATTGTGGGCATTGTCACTAACAAGGGGAGACTCAGAAATGGCATCACCAATTTTAATGAAACTTTTTTTGATTGAAACATTTGAAGATTTTTTATTTAGTTTACTCTACTTTTTAGTACTACTTTTTCATCAGAAAGAAATCATTTGTCAAACAAAATTCACTAACCAGACTTAGCGACTTTTGCTCTAATGCTCACAACTATCACATTTTTTATTTTATTCAATTTAAAGAAAGAAAATTTTCAGGGGGGCATTGTGATTTTATTTTGCTGAAAATGGGGTAAGAAATTTCTTCTAGATTATAGAACCTATAATCTAGAAGGACATGAAGGTGTTTTATTGTAATGAGAAGAGGAAAAAGTTTGATAAATATCTATCTCGAAAAGATCTCAATAATGATTTAAGAGATTTAGGACAGGAAATTGTATTTTTTTTTTTTTTAAATTTGGTACAGCTACTGAGATACGGGACCCTTAAAATCAGCAAAATGTCAACAAAATGTAAAACTTAGATATTCAGTGATTTCGCCTTGAACTATTTTTTAGTGTGATTTAGTGCAAAATGCATATTAACTAATCCTGTAGGGGATTAAATTTCCTACAAGGTTCATACAAAATATTTGTATACACAGTTTATAGCGAAAATGTTCACTTCCCTACATGATTTGGGCATTATGTGCAATCATGTAGTAAGATACAAGTATTAATAAGTAGGATTATTCCATCACCACTAAAAATATGAATACCAAATAATAATAATAAATTCTTTATATATTCTGGGAAATGTCCCTTTAAAATAATATCACAGGCAATATTAGTTGAGCTTTATAGATTGGGAGCTGAGGCAAAAAAAGTGTCCAATTTCAAGATGATTGATCGTGTAGGACGAACGTACTCTCACCAGAATCTGGAAATGTGAATATCTGCCATCCTAGATCGGTTGCAATCAAATTTTATAGGTCAACGAATTTGTCATTTTCGTCACTTTTTCAGATTTTTCTCGGTAAATCTCTTCCAGTGCATTTTGGATAAAACTTAGACACAACCAATTTTAAAGAACGTTAAATTTCCTGTAAATTTTATACTAATATTTCTTTGAAATTCGGAACAGCTACTGAGATGCAGGACTAAAAGCATTGGCAAAATGTGAATAAAATGCAAAAAGTTAGATATTCAGTGGTTTCACCTTAATAACTATTTTTTAGAGCAAAATACATAATAACCAATCTTTATTAAATTTACTACAAGATCCATACAAAATATTTGTACTTACTCTCAAGAGACACTAAGAAATAACTATTTTCCTTCTTCTAAAATATTTCAATAACACTTAGCGTCTGCTGAGAGTAATTATAGATATTTTGGTACAACTTTACAAGAGGGGCGCGTTATCACTGGCACTCCTGATCTTACCCGAAGGTCGCCGGACAAGCATATTCTAGCGCCATTTTAGCTAAGTAACCGCTTTGCATTCAATTGTAACATTCGTATTCATTGTAATTATTAAAATTATTACTGCCTTAATTACATATTATTTAAAATTGTTAGTACTGTCGACTTCTGGTGATCTGGGGAAGTTGCAGTCAAAATTTAAAGGAGTGATAATTTAAATTACGGTAAGGACCCGACCTCAACTGAAAAGGAACTTTTGGGGTTTGTTTATGTCTTGAGCGAGTGTAGCGAGCGAAAGTCGTGATCTACTTAAATAAGCTGTGATCTATTTAAATTGAGTATGGTAAGACCCCAACCTGACCTGAAAAGGATCCGTTGCTGTTTTGTTTATTTCTTGGGCAAACGTAATGAGTTGAAAGTACTAATAATTTTAAATAATATATAGTTAATGCAGTAATAATTTTAATAATTCCAATGAACACGAATGTAACAATTGAATGCAAAGCAGTTAGTTAGCACAAATGGCGCTAGAGTATGCTAGTCTGGCGACCTTCGGGTAAGATCAAGAGGAATAAGTGATAACTTATTATAACCTCTTGTAAAGTTGTACCGATATTTTGTATGAATCTTGAAAGAAATTGAATCCTCTACAAGATTGGTTGATATCCATTTTTCATTAAGAAATAGTTATTAAGGTGAAGCCACTGAATATCTAACTTTTTGCGTTTCCTTAACATTTTGTAGATGTTAATGGGTCCCGTATCTTAGTAGCTGTTCCGAATATTAAAAAATATTACAAATAAAACTTGCAGTAAATTAAAAGTTCTTTAAAATTGCTAATGTAAAAATTTTACTTAAAATGTACTGGAAGCGAGTTACTGAGGTAAATCTGAAAAAAGTCCACTTTCTGTTCTTCCTGTAAATCATGTGTGCCATTAAACATGGAGTTTCAGTCCCAGTCCACCTAGCCCACTGATCTCTGCACCTTAAGTATTCTCATCTCAGGGATGGTGCATTCTCTTGCTGCTGCCAGTTTTCCAATGCAAGTCTTAGTACATATGCCTGGGTCTGCCATAAGGACGTCTGCCCTCCAGTCTAGCTTCCATGAACCATCTGGCCTTTTGGGTATCGTCCATCCTGCAGATGTGCCCAAATCATTTTAGCTGCCGCTCGTCTCACCCCTCAATCCTAACATATCCTATCATTTCTGACACTAGTCCCTCTTGATCTTCCCAACAATTCTTCTGAGAAATCTCATTTCAGCCGCTGTGATCCTTCCTGCTTGCATGCTTATGGAGGGTTGTCCAGCTTTCCAATCCATACAGGACCGCTACCACTTTCCCTGAAATTGTTATTTCAATATTTCTTGGCATCTGTTAAGAATAAATACAAATATTTTGTATGAACCTTGTAGGAAATTTAATCCCCTACAGGATTAGTTAATATGCATTTTGCACTAAATCACACTAAAAAATAGTTCAAGACGAAATCACTGAATATCTAAGTTTTACATTTTGTTGACATTTTGCTGATTTTAAGGGTCCCGTATCTCAGTAGCTGTACCAAATTTAAAAAAAATACAATTTACAAAATTAGCAGCAAATTTAACGTTTTTTAAAAAGGGTCATGTCTAAGTTAAACAGGCACATTTTTTGGCCTCAGCTTCCGGTCTATTAGAGCCTCAGAGTAAAAAAATAAATATTAATAATGATAAATAAATGAACAATAAAAAAAAAATATGAAAGTATAATAAATCATAATGAATTAACTTTTAGGCCTTTAAAAAAAAAAAAAAAAAATCCAATAATAATAAATTAAAATAAATATAGTTAAAAAAAATGAATTTATAAACATTAAAAAAGTACAAATAATGTATTAATACATAATTTGGAACAAATTTTAATTGAAAATAAGGAATACCTATTTACAATTATTTTGGAATTGAATGGACAGGAAGTGACTGAATAAGCGGGATTTAAAGGTGGGAATAGCATTGGAGTGATGGATGGAAGAAGGAATGGAATTCCATAAGGATGATGATCGGATAAGAAAAGATCAATCAAAAGCAGCGGATCGGTGTGCCTTGTATATAAATCTGAAGGCCAAGAACGGGTGGGTATAGAGGGAATGAACAGAGGATTTGAATTGAAGGAGGTTGAAGATGTATGATAGACTGTGTGATTGGATGACTCGGTAGAGGAAGGATACCTGGAAATACTAATGAAGGTAGAAAGGGTAAAGCCACTTCAATTCTTTATAAAATCAGGAGACAGAGGAGCCCCTCGGGATCCCGAAGATGATTCTGAGCAATTTATCAAGTGCTTTATTTATTTTTGCCTCAAGGTCCCCAGTGACACCCCTGTACAACGTATAACAGTAGTCAAAACGGGGGAAAAATAAGGAGGTAAGGAGTTCTACGGCAATAATAAACGTTATTAATTTTAAACTAGTAAGTAATTACTTCAATAGGTTTTTGAAGCATTCCAAATCCTAAGTTAGGACTCATTCCAAAAGCAGAAACCATCCAATGAGCCGGACGCTGTGGAACATCTATTTCAAAAATATACCTACCATGAGGTCCAATATTTATATCTCGCCATAGCCAAACATTGTCATAATGTCTTTGTATTCTATTAAATCTAGATTTTCTGAAGTTTTGCAATTCAGTGTAATTATGTCGAGGACCTAAAGCAATAAATATTGAATTAAAAAACATAATCATCAGATTCCTAATATACAAAGTTAATTTGAAAGTCATGGTGCATAAAATAGTATAACTAACCTCTACTATAATGTTATTTCCAAAAATAGATACCATTATTCGCCATCATTACCTAGTTTATACCTAGTACAGAACATAACCTGCAATTAATGTCATTTAGTGACATTATCAGTTGTTGAATTACCAAATGATGTTATCTTTACTCAAAACAGGATACAAATAGCTAATTTATAATACGTAATTCTTCCCATTATATTATCTAATGTTATCATGGAAAGCAATAAAGACAATGTTACAAAAAACAATATTACATAACTTTGGTTTTTCATAAGAACGCTCAATAAGACTGATTAATTATTTTCTTTTCATATTCTCACTCATATAACTAATTTTTGCTATCCTTACTGCCACTAGAGGTGGCTAAGTAAGGAAGGTATTGTAATCTGGTCAAATTTTTGATAACTAGTTTACAAAAGTTCTTTAAATTTCAGAGCTCCGGGGTCCAAAAAAGGCATTTTAGGCCATTGATCTGTAATTCTGTGCCTCAACTAATTAGTAAACAAATGGTCCGATTTCATTGCTATTTTTTGTTTTGTAGAGTAAAGACCTCCCACAACTGTGGCACAGGATGGACACCTTACAAGGCATGGCTAAAAATAAAAAACACGTATTTTTTTTTAAATTTTTCCCAAAACAGATAAAAATTTTGATGAAATGCCTAGTCGTCCCCTGAAACTTTTAGGTTATCTTATACAGTGCATTCCCGAAAAAAATCAGAAAAAAAAAAAAGTTACGACAAAAAGAAATTTTATTTGAGCATAACTCAAAAAGTATACATTTTAAGGAAAATTCCACATAATCACTTGAAAGGTAATTAAATTCTTTATGAAACAAAAATAAAAAACATCTAAACCGAATCAGTAATAGCAAAGATTGTGCTTTGTATCCATGCTTTGTTTTTCAAATAACTCTAAAACTATAAATCTCCTGGAATATTCCAGATGTTCATTTCAAAGATAATTAAATTATCAACAAACTTCAACTCAATAAAAAAATAAATTAAAAAAAACTCTCTTAATCGAGCCAATATTATCTAAGAGACAGCCAACAATTTTTTATTGAACTTGGCATCTAAAGCGGAAAGGAAAGTCATGTGAGTGGACACACCAAATATTTATTGATTTAATCTCTTCATTAATATTATATGTTATGTAATTGTATGCTTTAGATCATAACATTTATTACACTATTATTATATTTATTTCTTTATTTTTCACTGTTGTATCTTCTTTTATTCTCATAAAATTTCAAGGTGTTTATTTATATTTTAACTAATCTCTATTTTACACTCAGTGGGTAGGGCACTGTGCTACTAATCTCTAGGTCCCGGATCGAGACCGGATGTGGCAGAAAATTATTTATTCTGTTTTCAGCCGTGGTTTGGCCCTGTGTGATCAGGAGATCCTCCTGGGGTTCATCCAGCCTCTATAAAGTGGGTACCCTTAATTGGGGAAAACCTAGCGGTTGAGCGTAATCTCGGCCAAATCACCTCCATGTACAACTATTGGCTTAGAAACACCACGGTCCTTACCAAGTACTGAATCCTTCACAGGTTGTAGTGGTACAGATTTTTTAAATTTTATTTTACACAATCAATTTCTTCTTATTAAATATTATATCTTGTAAATACATATTTTGCAAAACGAAAAAATATTGTATTAACTTTATTTGTTAAAACTTACTAAAAATGTGTTGTCACAAGATTGAACATGTAAAAATATACTCGCACGTACTCTGAGCAAGATTGTTGCAAAGCATAAAAAAATAAAATAGGAATCAATTAAAATATTATTGTTGGAGTAATATTAAACATTTTTTTTAACCAGTTACTTTCATAAACCTAATATCTTCTAAATACTTACAATTGGCCTCATCAGTACCATCATCACAATTTAAAATTCCATTGCATCTTTCTTCAACCCTATAACATCTACCATTTAAACAGTCCATTAACCCCAAAGATCTGTTACAGTAATCAATTCTTTTTGGAATGTCAACATCAGTAAAAACAATTAAACCAGCAAACCTAAAAGGTAATAGAACTATTTTTATAACTGAAATTTTCTTTCACACACACACACACACACATATATGTATATGTATATACACATTATATATATATATATATATATATATATATATATATATATATATATATATATATATATATAACTTATAACTAATAGACAAGTTGCAATTTCCATAAAATGTTTGACTTATTCTTTTTATAAATACCAATCATATGATATTAATAATTATTTAATATATATTTATTTAATCTCTAAAATCTATGAAATGAGCATGTTCAATGAAATATCTAATTCCAAAAACTAAATCAGAATCTTTGAAAACCAAATAAACGGCCCTTAGAAACGAAAAAAGTTCAATAAGAACAGTAAATCGAAATGCGCAGACGGGAACAAAAATCCAATGGTAAATTCGAAAATATGATGAATGATAGCTTCTCAAACGATACCTGTGCCAAAGAGATGTCAACATTAATAGTAATTCGAAATGCGAATGCTCGATAAGAACCTTCGAAAACCTTATGAACGATCCCTATATCATAGAAAACTCCAACAGTAACGGAAATGCAAAATGCGCATGGCGATCCTAAATCCAATTAAAAATGTGGAATCAGAACACTTGAAAACCTAATAAACGAACCTCATTTTTTGTGCTGTTTTTTTGTTATATTTCCGGGAAACATTTATACGTTTTATGAAGTGTGGTAGACTCAGATGGGCAGGCCATGTATCAAAAATGAATGAGGAAGAAATCCCCAAGAAACTGCTGGTAGGAAGGCTGGACCGGTCGAGAGGAAGAGGAAGACCAAGACTGAGTTGGGAAGACGCTGTCACCAGGGATGCCCAGACTCTTTTAAACGTGCAAAATTGGAAAGCCGCTGCACAAGAACGAGCCACCTGGCTAAGGCTCATTAAGGAGGTCAAGGTCTACATCGGACTGTAGCGCATTGAATGTAAAGTAAGTATTTCCAGGAAACATTAGAGGTAACAAAATTCAAATTCGTAATTAGGACCCTAAAAAAAATAAATTAACAAATTTTCAGAACTCCAAACTTTCCACTGAGACCCCTTGCTGAAAGGTTGATTTTGACATTCTGCCTCACAATTTCAAATTGCGCTCACTTAAAAACAGAGCGGCCAAAACAAAAAAAAAAAACCTCAGAATCGAAACTTTAGGTCATTTATTATTATTTAATTTAGTACGAAACAAATATTTGAATTTATCCGAATAAAACATGTTTTTCGAGGTATCTGCAAAAGAAAACAATTTTTTTTAATACTTTCAGAGAAAATTCAAAGTAACTAAGTTGAAATTCGTAGTCAGTACCTTGAAAAACATAAATGGTCAAATTTTCGGAACCTCTCCAAAATTTTCCTCCCAGAAGTCAAAGATTAATTTAGACATTCTGCCTCATAATTTCAACTCAGGTTCGCTTCAGAACGGAATGTCCAAAAAAAAAATCTTTAGAACCGGCATTGTAGATGTGCATTTTGTGAACTGAGCAACTTTTGGTATAATGTTTTCTTCTGTTTCACTATCACTACTATTTCTTTGTAAAACCGCCTAAACCAGATAGTTGAAGAACAAAAACTTATTGACGATGCTCAAACCGGATTTCGCAGGTACTGCAGCACATTCGACAACGTAACCAATTTTACGCAACATGTTAAAGACAGATTCCACAAAAAAATGTCAACATTGGCAGTACTGGTGGGCCTCAAGGCCGCTTATGACACTGTTTGGTGCCCCATGCTCATACATAAACTTGCCGAGTGGGGAATATCTGGAAACCTATTCAGGTGGATAAAGTCGTTCCTGTCCCAAAGATATATCCGAGTACGATTCTCCAACTGCACATCAAGATTTCGCATTCAACAGCAGGGACTAGCCCAAGGAGCCGTTTTGAGCTGTTCACTATTTAATATCATGATAAATGATATTCTGGATGCAGTAAGAAGCATGCCTGGTGTCCATGCACTCCTTTATGCTGACAACTTACTGATTTGGGGAACAAGTGGATCCATTCCCTCACTTGAACTATGTTTAAATGAAGCTCTGGCAAAACTAGAAATATGGGCTAGGCAAAATGCAATGGCGGTAAATACTTCAAAAACCACTTTTCAGATCTTCTCCTTGTCTACAAAAATTCCACAGATCCAACTACAGTACAAGGGATTGGCGTTGAAGGAAAGCAATATTTCCAACTATCTAGGGGTTCAACTAGATAGACGTTTAATGTGGAAGGCTCACGTAGACCACTGTGCGGAAAAAGCAGGGAAAAGGACCCGCTTACTAAGAAGACTAACTGCCACAAAGTGGGGTGCAAATCAGGATGTTCTGAAAACAGTCTACAAGTCTTATATAAGACCTGTGCTAGACTACGGGAGCAAAGAAACCGTTACTGCTAGCGTTAGCACAATTAGCAAGCTCGACCTCGTTCAAAATAGGGCCTTAAGGATAATTACAGGCACTGATAAGTCCACTCCTATTGCAGCCATGGAGGCACAGACTCAGATTGAACCTCTCCAAGCCTACCGAGAAAAGGCAGCTTTGAGATTTTGGGAGCGTTTTAGGCGAGTAAATAAGCATCAATGGGCAAATTATCAACAGGCTGCATCGAGACTAAAAATACATATGGCTCCACTAGCTGCATATGAAAAACTTCGGCAAAAATATGATATCCCATCCCGCATCAGGATACGGCACCACTGTATGTGTGCCAGGACTTCTTTAACAACCTACCGTTAGCTCGCAACAACCTTAAGAACAACTCGATGTCAAAACACGCCTCCATACAACATGAATTGAAGCAGCTAGCTCTACAAACCATTCATGAAGAATACCCAGAAGACGAGTGGATTCACGTTTACACCGACGGATCTTCAATCCCAAATGGGGGGAAAACTGGAGCTGGGTACTACTGCCGTCTATTTGAAGGACATTTAGCTGTAGGCTCTCCCCTTAGTAACTATGATGGAGAAGTTGAAGCAGTGCATGCTGCCGCAACCGAACTTAAAAGGATTGCTTCTCCTTCAAAAGCAGTGTTTCTGGTCGACTCGCAAGCTGCTATATTCAACCTGTCGAGCAACACCCAAACAGACTGCCAGAGGATGGTTGAGTGTAGAAGAATATTGGAAAATCTGGGAAATCGTGGATGGACACTAATGTTCCAATGGATACCCAGTCATGACAATATACATGGAAATGAGGAAGCCAACAAACTAGCCAAGTTAGGAACTACTCTACCTCAACCTAGTTGCCCAATGTCTCTGCAAACATCCAAGGCACTAATTAGCGCAGCAGTCGGCAGATGGAAGGAACAGCGCCTCTTCGAAGCGGCTGCTGGTAAAAAATGGGAGACATTGGTCACTGAGGGTCCCATCAACAAGCCTCCCATGAGCAATCAGCGTAGCCGCTTCCGTCTGAAAACAGGGCATGACTACCTCGCTAGCCACCTCCACCGTATCAAAGTTCTGACATCCTCCGAGTGTCCACTATGTGGTTGCGGTACAATGGATGCTGAACATCTGAAAGACTGTTCAGCTTTGGACCACACCCCACAGAATAAGAGCGCGGAGTTTGAAGAAGCACATCTCTATTGGTCAGCGCATCGCCAAATGGCTCAACTGCCAAGGGCAGGCGTTGGCTAGCAGCAGCAGCACTATTTCTTTGTTACACCAATATTTGTGTTGCCTTGTTTCTTTTTCTTTTATACCTAGTGCTTCAAAGGCAGCTCTATGACATGTTATTTTTATCTTTTCATATTCAGTTAGGGATCCATCTTTGTTTTCATTTAGTAAACCTTTTACTACTAGATTTACGATTAGTTCTAAAATGGCAAAATAATACATCTACAACGTGTGTAATTTCTTAGCAAAATAGGATATTTGTGTAAACGTATTTTCTGTTCTGAACATTCTTAACGAAGCCATCGATAAGACATGTTATCAATTGCACTGATTGCACCAAAAGAAAATAACCTATTTTTTTTTCAAATGTGATACTTTTGTATCATCAACATTCAATGTGAAGGTTTTGTTGATTTAACTATATCGTTTGTATGTCCATTCACATTAATACAATTTTGTATTCATTTTGTTATTTTCTATTTTTTACCACCAATTATTGGAAATCTCGATAATTCATAATTACCTTTTGAGCCTTTGACCATTATCGAGATTCAACTGTATTTTATTTTAAGTAAAAATTTTCTTTAACCGATAAAACTCCAGAATCGTAACCCCCATCAGTCAGGTCCTAAAAATCTAGATGTCCGCCATTTTGGGGTCACGATTTTGGAGTTTTACCAGTAAATATAACAATAACCAATATTTGATTACCAAACAATAATTAGTAGATAAGATTTATATAAAAAATAATGTTAATTAATTCTATGTAAAGAATTGATAATTATATAAATGATTAAGTATTGATAGCATTATATTGGTATTGAGATGTTTATCAAATTAATCACAAGCTTTTAGATGAATATTTTGAGAATGCACAATATAGTCGGAAGCGTTATAAGATAAATAAATTGTTTAGAAGTTTGAAGGTTTATTATTGAAAAACTTCTAGAAGACTATAATATATGAAATATGGCTAAAAGTATTCAAAAGAAAAATATGTTATAACATTTTTTTACTTCCTTGTGCAAAGTAAAGGAAGTATTGTGATCACGAAAATTTTTGGTTTTCAGATTTCAACGGAAATATCCATTTTGACCATCCCTGAATCCATTTTGACTAGTTTCGTCGTGACTTCTGTACGTACGTGCGTATCTTGCATAACTCAAAAACGGTTAGCCGTAGGAAGTTAAAATTTTGTATTTAGGATTGTTGAAAAATCTAGTTGTGAGTCTCCCTTTTTGGTCAGTATATGATTACCGGTAGTGGTACTTTACTTGAAGGTCATTATTGATTTTCATCAAAAATTTTATTAAAATATAATGCAAAACTTCTCAAATTAGGTATAAAAGAATTAAATATTAATACAAATAATATAATAAATTTTGGTTAACATTGGAAGGCCGGAAGTGGTACTTTACTTCAAGGTCATATTAGACTTTCATCAAAAATTATATCAAAATATAATGTAAAACATCTCAAATTTGGTAAATAGACTTTTATATCGATATGAATGTATTTACTAGATTTTGGTTAAAATTGGTGTCGAAAAGGGTACTTTATTTGAAGGTCATAATAAACTTACATCCAAATTTATATTAAAATTAAATACAGAAATCATATGTTTCGGAAATAAAGGTTACAAACGAAATTTGGTTTCCAATCCAATTAAACATTTTTATGAATTGTCTTAAGAGTTAAAATTGAGTGTAAAATACTGGTTTTCTTCCCCATTTGTGAGATGAACACGTCTGTAGCAAAAGAATAAGATACAAGTTAAGTGGGTTTTTCCACTTAAAATGACGAAACTGTCGATTTCCAATTCTTTATCTAGTGATATTGACAGTTTTAATGTTGTCACGGAACACAAATAAATCTCTTGGAAACTAGTTACCTACAGAAAGAAAACGACATATAATAACGGAATGAGACCTCCAGAAACAATGTATGTCTGTGTGTATCAATAGTTGGATGTTGCGACGCTGAGTGTCGTTTTTGAGATACTGTAACTTTCGGAAACTAGTAACCAAATTCAGGATCACTTTTTGAGCCACCAATTTATAGTTTAATAGGCGTACAAAGAAGTCATGTGTTGTCCACATCAGATATTTTTTAAGTATAATTCTTTTTCATCTTTTTTTATAATGATTCATGGCTAATAAAAATATTGTTTTATAAATGATAATAATTATATTATTTCATAACCTTCTTCACAGTTTAACATTATACTCATTTGATGCACTTTTCTTTACTTTTTCTTCCATTTCCTTTCAATATATCGATATTTTTCTAGCGATTTCGGTGGATATCGATATTTGATTTTGAGAAATTCCAAAATATCGAAGATATTTTCCTTTCGATGTTCTGACCCTAATTCCACCTCATAATTTCGACTCGGGTTCCCTTCAAAATGAAGCGTCGAAACAAAAAATCTTGAGAATCGAAATTGTAGAAAATTTACTCTTCTTTAATTTGGTATAAAATAAATATTAGAACTTGTTTGAATAATGTTTGATAGCAGCCAAAAGCATAAAAAAGTTCATTTATAAAAAGAGGTAAAGTTCAAGGAAGAAAGAATAATCAAATTACATAGATGGTGGCAAAAGGTATTGCAACAAAATTTGTTCTGTATAATACCTAAAATTCTTTAGAGGCATCTTAAATTTTCCCAATGAAAATAAATGCTCTAATAAAAAAAGATCATGAGTCAAGACAGAGTATGAACAACTCAGAATATGCAAGGACATCGTAACAAAGAAAACAGTTCCTATAAAGCTAATAGCATTAAAATTCAAAGAGATATAAACTAATATGTATTGATAATGGACAATATTATCATTATAGAGTTTAAACAGACCAGGTGCGAGCAAGGGAAATAAGGGACGAGCAGGTAGAGAAGGGTAACTGGCAGGCGATGACAGATGTCACCACATAAGTGATAAGGGATAAGTTAATTTAAAAACCCTACTGAGAAGTTAACACTGTAACAACGCCAAATGCTGGAACATCTAATCAATTTTAAGAACTGGTCCCCTTAGGCTTGGCTGGCCTCGAGGAAAAAGTGGAAAAAGTATGATTAAATTATACCAGTTGGATAATGGTTCGCAGATACCGGCTGTTAGGACAAGGGGTGGAGCCATCCGATGAAATCCCAGAATTTCCTCCCTCTATAAAACTAGTCGGCCAATGAACATCGTTTTCGACCCCCTCTTAGGCAAAATAAGAGAGAAAGGGGGAAAGAAGCAAAGAGGTGAAAAGGAAGGACTGAGGAATTGATCGAGGCGGAGAGAGGACTTGGAGACTGATGCAAGACTGAGACTCTGAAGATGAGAAATGCGCTCTGGCTCCATGACTGAAGATATGCAGGGGAACCCGAGGGAGAGATGCTGAGGAACCATCAACAATAACTAGTACAGATAAGAGATTTATGTTAAAACAATTAATGGTATTATTAACAATTAATTAATTATTAAATAATGGTAACCACAAACCAGGCCTTTGGAAAGGTACCCAATTTAGAGGACAAGGTAAGAAATTCAAAAGTATTCATAAGCTTACTTGATTTTGGGATAATCATCTTCAATGATTGCCCAATGGCATCCCTATATATAGATAGACTAATGTATTAGAGCTAAATAGATATCAAACTCAACTCAAGTTAGATAAAACATAGCAAAACTAAGAGAGCTTATAAACAGATCAGGAAAAGTTCATTATACAAGCAGTAGAGCTGAAAAAAAATACAGTAGAATCCCGCTTATAAGTCCGAGACAGTACCCGGACATCACCAGGTTAAACGGGACAGCCGGTTAATCCAGAGTGTATAAAAGAAAAAACTTTAATATTAATTTAACTTGTATATTAGGTAAAAATTAAAATACATTACAAAAGTTAATCTATAAGTCATATGTATATTAATATATGTTGAGGTTTAATTTATTAGGTCAATTTATTATTACCTTAAATTAAAAAAATTTCTTTAAATACATGATTTGATTTAAGTATACAAACAATTGTTCAGTTTTTAAACGTACAGTAGAACTCTTGTTAACAGGCCACCTCGGGACTGGGACCCTGGCCTGATCAATCCGAGGTTTAGGTATTTCAAAGGGAAATATTAACAGAAATATAGAATAACAATGCTCTATTATGACATATTTGATATTTATGTACAGATTTTACTATGCATCTGAAAGCATAGAAAAATACGAAGTATGTACAAATTAACAATGACAGCAAAGTGATTTTTTGAAGTCTGTTGTTTTCTTTTGTTTTGAGTTATTTTTTTTTTAACCGAAGTTAGTGAGCAGCATAGTCTCTCCACTTTGGTGAATGTTAGTGATCTTTTAGTTTAAATAATTTAGTTCTGATAACAGAGTAAATGCTGAAACTAGTCAACCCTGTGAAAAATTAGTTTATTTTCTTTTCTTATTTTATTTTCGCTGTCAGTTTATCTGGAAAGCCAGCTAAGCGGGTTTCTACTGAAGTACGACTTTGAAATAAAATAGAAGAAACACAAAAAGATCAATGATAAATTTGAGTGTACTTCAATCATTATATTAGTGGAACACTACTACTATTGATAAATTGAAAATTGGAATTTTAAGTAAAGGCATAGTATGTCCAATGACCAAGTAAAAAGATAAGCAAAATCAATAATAAACAAATATTACATACTCAAAGGTCCGATTTGCATCAATACCATAGGTCGAAGATGGAAAATAAACAAAATCTTCAGGATCCCCTTCATGTGAATACCATATTTCAGAGTATGTACCATTGGTATCCTCATCAAAAGAGGCCATTTTTTGAATAACCTGCAAAATATAAACATTACAATAAAGTAATTTACATAATTAAAAAAATATAGTCTGTACTGGCCAGTATATAGACCTAACAGATCTCAGAGGGTGACCCTGTTTAATTATAACAAAATTTGGCTCATTTTTTTACAGGCACCCTTTAGAAACAGCTTATAGTGAATATGCTACCATGTTATAGTACCAAAAGGTATCTCTTGGCAGATCTAAATTACAACTGTAGATAGTGCGAAGACTAGCATGTCTTATAGTCACAGGTGCTATGAACACCACCATTTAGGTCCTGCTAAACCTAGATGTAGAATAGGCCAGTCAAATGAGGGTTCAATCTTGGAATGTAAGATAATGAGCTGAAAATTTGTATGAGCCTTTATTATGACTTTCTAAAAAGTCACATAAAACCTCATGTGCGCGTCTCAAGTTATTAAAGGTCAAAGGTCAAAAAAAGTGATAAAAATCTGTTATTTGCAAATATCTTGTTCTTTATGCGTCCCACATAGTTAGATGTTACTATAAAACTTGTAGACAATCAAATACCCTGCAAGATTGGTATTATTCATTTTTTTACATGGTCAACCATTCTCAAGATATAACGCGGAAGGGGTGGGGGCATAAACTAAAAAGGGTACTCATTTTAGGAGGTTTTAATGTGAATTAAAAAGATATAGAACATTCTAAGTAAAATAAACCTTTTAAGCCATTCCAAAACCTTCCAAAATGGTGATATTTTATTCAATAAAAAACCTAAATATTTTGCTCATTTTTCATTCTGTGCTCAATATCTTATATTCAATACAAGACTATCAAACACACGAAAAACATTATGATATCTTTTTTAAAGAAAATTAAATTTGTTAAAATTTAAGCCTTAATAGAGAGAGCTCTTTACGTTCACTAGTTCCTGAGATATAGAATTTCAAAAAACAATTTATTTTTCCGAAAAACGAGAAATCACTATTTTGTGAATATATTTTGGCAAATATCATGGAAACTGTTCTTCCCATGAAGATAATCATTACAAACTACTACATGGATCATTTAACTAGCTCTAATTTGAATGGTAATAGACATCTGTACATCTAATAGTTCTTGAGAAATCTAACTTTTCTCAAGATATGACTGCATTGCATAATGTCAAAATCATGTACAATGGGTTTTTTAAATACTTTATCTCAAGTACTATTAGACGTACAGATAGATGTCTATTAACACTTGAATTAGAGATAGTTAAATGCACCATAAAATTGTTTATAATTATTGTCTTCGTAGGAAGAACAGTTCCCATGATATTTGCCAATATACATTCACAAAATGGCGATTTCTCTTATTTGGAATTTCTTTTTTTAATCTTTATCTCAGGAAATATTAGACGTACAGATGTCTAATACAACTCAATTAAGAGCTAGTTAAATGTTCCATGTAGTAGTTTGTATTGATGAGCTTCGTAGGAAGAACAGTTTATTAAGAACTAGTGAATGTAAAGAGCTCTATTAAGGCTTAAATATTAGAAAATTTAATTTTCTTTAGAAAATGTATTATAGTGTTTTTCGCGTGATTGGTAGTCATAGTCATCAAGATATTGAGCACAGAATGAAAAACGAGCAAAATATTTGGGTTTTTTTTTGTTAATAAAATGCCACAATTTTTTAAGGTAGCGGCTTTGGAACATCATAGAAGGCTTACTTTACTTAGAATGTCCTATATCTTTGTAATTCACATTAAAACCTCCTAAAATGAGCAAAGAATGAAAAATGAGATAAATATTTAGGTTTTTTATTGAATAAAATGTCACCATTTTGGAAGGTTTTGGAATAGCTTAAAAGGTTTATTTTACTTAGAATGTTCTATATCTTTTTAATTCACATTAAAACCTCCTAAAATTAGTACCCTTTTTAGGTTATGCCCCCTCCCCTCTGCATTATATCTAGAGAACGGTTTATCACGTAAAAAATGAATAGGACCAAACTTGTAAGAAATTTGAATTTCTACAAGTTTTATAGTAACATCCAACGATGTGGGACGCATAAATAACGAGATTTTTACAAATAACAGATTTTTATCATTTTTTTTACCTTTGACCTTTAACAACTTGATTCGCCAACATGAAATTTTATGAGACTTTTTAGCCGACATTTAGAAAGTCATAATAAAGGTTTATACAAATTTTCAGCTCAGTATCTTCCATTCCACGATTTAGCCTTTTTTTCATCTTATTTGACTGGGCTGGAAGCACTATACATGATTTCCACATACAGGCTTAAAAAATTAGATACAAAAATCCAGTGTATTGACATTGTAAAAATGTTCATAACCATCAAAAGATTGGAAACAATGAGGTACTATCAATGTACTCTGATCTTAAGACCATAAAATATAAACACATATAATACTGTTCAAATAAATATGACTAAACAAAATAGACAACTGATGGTTACTTGACAGCACAATTCTGACATAGGAGGAAGGAGAGATCCCTCAGTTTATTGAGGAAAATTTATCTGTCTTCCAGTGAGAGTCCATAAAGATTAGCTATTGCAATTGAACCTTAATTGCTGAGGAGCTGCAATATATAACAGTTACGTTTCCCTCTGATAGTCAGGTGGCTATCAATGTAAAACATACCACCATAAGTTTCAAGCCAAGGTGAATAAACAATTAATTGTTTAACTTAAGACACCAACCATGATAAAGCTGTGCAGGAAATGCGAACTCAAGAAAAGTCCCCCAAAAAAATTGAATCAGCATTTACAGAGACCCAACAAGGAGGACCACGCTGAAAATCGAGAATATGATAACACCCACTAAGAGGAATTCAAAACAGAGCCTACTTTGCTAAACTCCTCAAGTCTCAGTTGTCTAAAACAACAAAATTAAAGCTTTATAAATCCCTAATAACACCAGGAATCACATATGGTGCTGAAACTTGGTCTTTGTTACATGACGATTACCATAAGTTAAAGGTGTTTGAAAAAAAGATTGTGAGAAGAATTTACAGCATAACACAAGTAGATGATCAGTGGAGAACAAGTAGCAACACAGAGATAGAAAGTTGGCTGAAAAATGAGAACATGGATAGATTCAAAAAGGCAAGTAGGCTTTTTATGGGCAGGCCATGTAGCCAGAATGGAGGAGGATTACTCAGTAGAACAAGGGTCACCCAGACCCTTTACAGCCAGAGAGTAAGATAAATTAAAAGGGAATTTAATTGAAATAAAGATAGGAAATTATGCAAATATATAATATTAATCCCTAAATATAATTATATTTATTAAGGAGCTTCATGCATAACATCTATCAATGAAATGAACAGTCCTATTTGTGCATATTGCTAATAAAAAAAAAGATAAATGGTTAATAAAAAAGCATGCGCATGTAGACATATTTTTAAAACTTAAGCATTGTTCTTACTTTCGCATACGTTAATTCATTTCCGGCTTGCATAGAATAAAATGGCTTATCTATGCCTGATAAGCCAACATAAGCCCCTGGTTGGCCATATATAGCAACTTCAACTTTTTTTCCAGTCCGTGCTTTTTTATTATTAATAAATAGAGTAAACTGAAAAAATATATATTATTACAGTATTTTTATGTCTTGAAAAAGTTTTATATAATTTATGTTTTATTTATTTTCATTAATGTTTAGATTAGTTTTATTTTAACCTTTAACTTGATCTCTCTAGAAAGTCAATTTTCTAATGATAATGCTTCATTACAAACAAGAAAAAAAATCTAGGCATGCATATAAGTAAAATAAGCTACATAGGTAAATAAAAAACTAAACTTGATACACAATTTTAAATATAACAACTTAAACTCATATTATGATATAGTTAATGCCATCACATTAATGGTAGCAAGATTGATTAAATTCAGCATCAATATAAAATAATTGAATATATACCACATTTAAAATGTTTAAAAACTTATTCATATCCTCAAATTAGAATAACTAGTTTAAAAAAAAAATACATTTATTCACTTACATTATTCCTCGAAATTCCATTTACAGGAAATGTAAGGCTGTCAGTTATAATGTCACCATATCTTCCAATGTGATATACCAATACTGTAGCAGCAGGGGCCATTTCTGCAGAAAGGGTGACAGCAAATGTTCTTATGTTATTTTTCATGATTTCTTGACTTGCATGGAGTATTATTCCTTTTGCCATCACCAAATAGTCAAACGATTCCATAAAAAAATTACTTTGAACATGAAAAATTATGTATTCACCAACCTATAATTGTATAAATCAAATAATTATGCAACTTCATCATGCAACTGAATCATTTAAAATAATATATAGAATATAAAATATAAATTTTAAATGCAATAAACCAATGCAATCGAGGTATAATAACAAGGAGAAAACATTTTTAACAATAACCTTATAAAAAATAACAAATCAGGATACAAAAATGTGATATAACAAACATAAAGTGAAAAAATCAAATTGTAAAGAAGATGGTTAAAAAATGAAAGGGGTAGAAAGTATTTTTGGTACCAGATTAAAATGTAATACACAGTGGTAAAAATTGAATACTGGAGAAAAAAATGAGAGATAAAAAACAAAGTAAAGAGCAAAAATAAGTAATTTAAATGTTATTACATAATTTAATAACAAGTTTACCTTTTGCAATCTTATTAAAATTCAATAGCAAGTTTACTCTTAATTATTAATTATTAGAATTGTTAAATTAATAAATAACAAGTTTTCCCAAGTGTAATAAGTTTGAAAAACAACTGTAAGAAAGTAGGTAAAAGAACAAAATAAAAATAGAGAAGGAAGAAAGAATTGGGAGAATAAATTGTAAGAAAGATAGGGCTATTACGGTTTTTAATAAGATTTAAAATATGTTTGTAAGTCAGGGAAATACAATTTTTGTCTATTATATGATTAATCGGGTTCGGTTCAAGGTGTATGTAAACTGATTCCGAAATAAGTCTTTTTTCATAGTTGGGAACTGTAGGAAGGATAGAGGATTGACCAAAGTTGAAGGAATGGTTGAGGGTCAAGACGTGTTCTGATAGTTTGGAGGCAGACCGGTTGCGGGAAGTGATGGATGTTTTGTATTGGGAAATGCGAGATTTGAGATGGTTTTTGGTTTCGCCTATATAAGAAGAATTACAATTGGGCGTAGAGCACGGAATCCGGTAAACTACATTATAACGGTGTTTGAGAGGGATAGGATCTTTTAAGTTGGTAGAAAGGTAAGGAATTTTAGTATAGGACTTAAGGCCAAGACGTAAGGTAAATGAGAATAAATTAACATTGGATTTGACTTAACTTGTATCATAAATAGTAAAACTAAAATAAACGTGAGGATCTTAGAATGCCCAATCTGGGTTCAATTCCCATCTTAGATAGTTAATATTTATTTCTAAAAATTAGTCTAGGCATTGCCCCACCAATACCAGTACTAATATAGATAATAAATAATCATCACTAATCATAAATTTTGTGAACTTTAAGGAACATAAAATTTCTTCAATTTTATTATGTGCATACCCAATGATAATGCATAAAATTTGAAAATTATAAGACAGTAATAAATTAAAATGATGTATACATCCATATAGTGAAAAAGAAGTTTAATATAGAAAATGGTACAATAATTTTTACACCATAATAAAATTGATATATAACCAGTTTCTTCTCTTACCTTTGCATCTTTTGTTGTAGTACTAACTTTAATATGTTTATTAGAAGGAGAATAATGCGAAAATAAAAGTAATTCTGTTTGTGCTCTTTCACCTTCGCCATCCTTAAATGAGGCATAGATTCTCATTGAATCAATATCATTAAGTACTTCATATGGATTGTCATTTCCTTCAAGTCCTAGATATAGAAATAATAATAAGTCAAATTAAAGATAATTTTTTTCTAGCCTAATACTATAATAAAATTTATAACATTATAATAAAAGTTTTAGTGGACCAGGAGCCTTTCATTATTGTTTTATTTTATGCTGATACCACCAATCACAAACTTTACATCTCCTTAACAAAATCCTACCACCTCCCCCTCAACTTAACCCTTCAACTTTTAAGGGATTATTCGATACTAAGCTCCAATTTACATGACCACTTCATCTGTCATGATGCTATTACTTCCCTATTATATATTCCTATAATTATTGTTGTCCCTAATAGGAGGACCATCCCACATCTCTATAAAATGTACACCATTGTGTTCCTTTTGAATAGTGATTAATAACAAGCAAGTGTTCCCAGAAAAAAAAGTGGCCGGACCATACCAAAGTTGTGTCTCATTTCGACATAATTGGCCTTTTATCAAGACTGAATAGTCAGAGAATCATAAAACATAAAATAATAATTTTTAAAAAATTGGCTTACAAGGAGTTACACAATGTGTCTGTTGCTGATTTTGATCAAACTTTTTTGGGTGATTCTAGATCAAAAAATAGCCTAAAAAGAAAAACTAGATCTTTACAATTTGAGGTCTATTTGTATAAAACATAATTATTTTCAATTTGATGAAAAATTCTTCAAACAGGAAGAAGGCTTACCGATGGGCTCCCCTCTCTCAACCCTTCTGGCAGATTTATTTATGGAAAAATTAGAACAAAAAATTCTTGACCCAAATAATTCTCAACTAGCTCAACATATCATATACTGGTATCGGTATGTAGATGACATTATATGCCTAAGGTCTGGTACGACAAGACAAATAAATAATTTTTTAAAGGAAATAAACGAAATTCATCCCTCAATTAAATTCACAGTAGAACTGGAAAAAAACCAAAGCATAAACTTTTTAGATTTAGAAATCTCAGTAAAAAACAAACATCATGAATTTGGAATTTACCGGAAACCCACCACACGGATGTCGTTATAAACAATGGTGCTAGGAGACCAATAGCACATAAACTCGCAGCCTTTAATAGCAAGATTTACCGTCTTTTGAACATACCATTAAATAAAAAGAACTATAATAAAGAAATTGAAACAATATATTCCATAACAAAAAGTAACGGGTATAATAAAACCACTATCAATCATATTTTTAAAAAAACAAATACAAAAAAAGACAATTAATGATATCTATTCAACAAATCCCGAAGATAGACCCATCCCAAAACATTATGTTTTGATTCCATATTACGGCCCTATATCCACCAAAGTCGGAAATGAATTGAAAAAACTAGGATTAAATCCTGCATTTAAAATAGAAAAAACCCTATCCTCATATTTCTTTTCTCCTAAAGACAAAATAGACCCTTTCCAAAAAAATGGAGTATATGAACTGAATTGTAATGATTGTGCAGCCAAATACATGGGAAAAACTGGAAGATTGCTAAATCAGAGATTAAAGGAACATATACGTGCATATAATAATAAGACAGATAATTCCAACTTTGCAATTCATTTAAATATAAATAATCATAAATTCATCAAAGATTCAGGAGTTAAATTAATACATCACGTTGAAAACAGCCTCAAATTAAATATATATGAAGCACTTGAAATAATAAAATCCTTCAAATCCAATCCAGATTTTTGCTTAAATGACCAAATAAATATCTCCAATAGTCCAATCTTAAATTTATTGCCATCTATAACAGAAAAAACAATTACTCACCGGCATTACTGGAAAAACCCTGACCCTCAAACCGTTTACCTAAAAACATCCTGCCTACCTTTCGTTCATTGTTAGTACAATGCGAGAAGAAACCAGTACAAACTTTTCTGTTTGATAAAATCCATTTAAACCTTGGTGAGTACCAACATGTATTTGATTTCTTGTCTTAATTAAATTCATAATTGCTTTATAATACTGATTTATATTAATCTAATTTAATTTGTATAATAATACCAAACTATATTTTGAATTGCTTATTTTTGAATTTTTTGTGTGTTTTTAGAACTGAGGATGAATGTAAAACATTCATGAAAACAACTAATTTTCAATAAAACAAATTTATAGAAGTGGCAAATAATTTATCAATCCCTAAATAGATTGATCCTTCTATACCATCATGCAGATGTCAACTAACTGAGTAGATTGCTACGAGTTTGACAAAAACAACCATAAAAATGCTATTTTCCCCTGTAATCCTGGAAATGGGCACGTAGACTATTTTATAATGATGGGATATACTTGAATCTGCATTTTTGGCAAAACTTCTCCCTCCAGAATTCAATATTCTCGATCTTTTTGAAAAAAAAGCCATTGTTCATCCAATAAATAAAAATCCCTAACCCTTCCACTCCTGATGATTTCTGCCCAATTTTAATCCTATCCAACCTTTCAAAACTCCAAGAGAGACTAGTGCAACCACAAGTTTCTAATTTCCAAGAAGATTCCAATCAACTTGATCCTCTCCAATCAGGCTTACAACTCGGATATCAGATGTCAACTGATTAAAATGTTTTTATCGCTTCCGCTATCTCCTACCCAAATCCACACGTAGATTCATAGTATCCTCCCTCATATTCCCCAATGTTTACTATAGCTGTGTGGTGTACAGTGGCCTCACAGGGAGTCTAGAGAACAGACTGAAGAGAATTATGAATAACTTTGTAAGGTTTGTTGAAGGTATTCCAAGGCGTTCCACCATTTCACATCACTACGCCCAGTTGGGATGGCTCTTCCCCTCCTTCCATAGACAGTATTTCCTAGGCACATTCCTTTACCAAGTAATTAACAACTAGTGCCCTTCCTATGTCTACAATCTCCTCCAATTCAAGTCCTCTATCCACCCCCAGTCCAAAGATCTCGGCCTTCTGACCTTTATACGCCTTTCTATAGATCTGCATCGTTCAAACACTCCTTTATTACCCGTTCCACTACATTCTGGAATTCTACATTCCCTCCTAAAATCCGGCATGCCCCTTCATTAGCCACATTTAAAACCCTCCTTTTCCAATTCCTGCTCACAATCGAGTTGGACGCTGGCTGACCATGTAAATGTATCAGTTTTCACTAAGTATGTTTTATGTACATTTCATTGTTCATGTAGTTCGTTGTTTGCTTTGTAAATCTCAAGGATTCTTTTCTTTTTGTTTATAAATTATTTTCTTAACTAAGACATTTACAATTTGATATTTAAGAAATTTGAATATGCTCTTTATGCGGTTAATTTTTTTTATCAATTTTTATTAGATATTGATTCTCTTTTTTTATTTTTTCTAAAGGGCCGTTTACAAGCGGGCAATAAAAATTGCCCAGCAATATTTCCGGCCATACATTGCCCGGCCGTATGTTAGAAAACATTGCTCCGCAATTTTTGCGGCAATAGATTGCAGGAAAATAGTGTTTATAGACGGGCCACACATAGAGATAGTGACGATCTTCGTTTCTATTGGCTGAGGTGAGCACAGATATTACGAATCTGAGTTTTATGCTAGATTATATTGTTTTGTTTGTACTCATTGTTTTTTTCATTTGTCCATTTATCCATCCATCCAGCAAATGAAATAAAACAGACGGTAATCTAACAAACTGTTGAAGCGTGTGAGACACTGAAGAAATAGGGGTGGGAGTAAAAGTGCCAAAGAAAAAGAAGATTCAGATTCAATACAAACGAACTATTGTTCCTAACAAATGTTTGCAAAGTTGCTCCAAGTACATTTCTTCATCAAATTCACATCGCGATAAAAAATTATTCATTGGCAATACCATTCAAGTTAAAACGAAAGTACAATTCAGAAGTAAAGGTGTAAATGTAAATTTGGATGCTAAAAAGAAAGATATTGCATTGCCTTCATGTGTTATTTCATTAAAAATGCATCAACATCACCTGTGAAATGGGTTACTTCTGTTTATAAAGAGACAATTTGGGTATGGCAATACAGTTGATAATGTATCAGCATCAGTCATTTCCCAATCTTCAGTGTTATCAACAGATTCTGAGGTAGATAGTTGTTCATTTGAGCCAGAATTAGAAGATGATTCAGAAAATGAAAAACATTTAAAAAACTTAATGCGTAGTTGTACAGCAGTAGCTATTTAAAAGGGTCCTAGGTTTACCAAAGAGGGCTTTCGTTATTTGATAAAAATACTTAGTGAAACTGAAACTGAAAATTATGCTGCCCGACAACTCCTTGTATTTGATTATATCAACCAGTTATTCCTAAACCAGTACTGAAAATTTATAGCAAAGAGGGTCATTTTATTACTATTTTGTTAAAGAAACATCATGACTACTTAGATGCCATTTTTATGGAGAATACCATTTCCAAGGGACCTTCTTGCGTAGAACATGCTATTGACCTTGAATTGAACATTTATTCCTCTATTAAAACATAGCTAGTTCCTCTATTACTCTATTATAAACTGTTAATATTTAAAATATATTATTAAAAAATCAATACCTATGCCTTATTGAATGTTATACGTTAATGTTCACAAAATAAATACAAGCTTGAGTTGAATAAAATATTTTTGCACTTTGAGATCTCAAAAAAAAAAAAAATAATAATAAATACAACTAGGCATTTGAAGCACAGCAGTGTTTAAATAAAAGTAAAGGCTTCTGATTTCTATATAAATTTTTATTAAATAACTAAAAACTAGTCAAGGAAATTAGGGATTGATAAATGATTATAAATTAGGGATAGATCCTTCTATACTATCATGCGGATGTCAACTAACTAGTCAAGGAAATATTGCAAGTGACTAGATTTATTTGGTAAAACTGTTAACACATACACACATAAATGTTAAAATATATATATCGATAAAAATAGGATCTCCCCCTCTCATTTATCAGCTAATTCTCTGAACTATATACTGAGTCAGAGGACTAATGATCTTATTAGTTATTTGTCCCTTCAACACTTCTAATAGCCCTGTTTCAACCTTCTAGTTCCATCTAGTTCTAATAGATAATCTTTGTTTGAGGCCTTCTGATACCTCCTCACCTTAACTACATTACAATACATACTACATTTACAATACCTTGACAAGTATATAATCAGATGTAGTAGGAATATTCTTGATATCATATTGAAGACATTAAATCATTTTCCGCAAAAAGGATACATGGGCTTATAAGCACTTATTGCAGCTATAGCCTCAACTGAACATTAATATATGCACCAATTTATTCAATAAAATAATTTGAGTAAGATAAGATAATATATTGTATAAATTTCCATATACTATAGAAAAGAGTAGGATAAAATAATTCATATTTCTATATTTGACTGCATTTGTTGATCAAATAATGTTATCTGCATTTGTTGATCAAATAATGTTATCTGAATTTATATGCTATGTTAAGTTTTCCAAATTAATATGCACTAAGAGGTAATATCGATTAATAGAGGTTCATTAACATGTATTAAAAGAGGTAATATGTACTACAGAGATATGGTTTAAAAGAGTTTATATGTGTTAAAGAGCTTCATTAATATCTATTAAAATTAATATTTATTAAAAGAGGTAATATGGAAATTCAGTAGACATAAAATCTGGATTTCAAGCAAAAAAAAAAAAAAAAGAGATCATAAATTTGTTCGTTTTTCGTTTCACAAAAATAACAGAAGAATTGTTTTATGAATTAAATCAGGTAATTGTATAAAATAAGGAAAATGTCAGACGTTGGTAGAGTGGTGGTAATTATTTTGAGTATTTCAAATTTTTTAATTTAATTATTATCATTATTAATAATTGTTTACTTATAATAAAAAACCTATGCTTTATTTGAAATGTGAGCGAATAATAATTCTCTAGTAATAATTTATTTAAATAACCATTTATATAAAATAATATTAAAAATCAATTGAAAAATAATCTCAATAATAATAAATAATTGCCTCTAGAAGTAAGAGGGAGATGCAAAAAGTGAGTGAGAGGTTAGGAATTACAGAGATAGAGGCGGGTATGACCCGGCAATATGAAATATTCTCCAGCCCCTCTGGACAACACCAGCAACAACCTGCAACTAGGCAATGTGGCCGGGCCACATGTAAATATTTGGGCAACATTGCTATTGCAGCCACACATTGCCGGAAAATATGGCCCGTCTAAACAGCCCTTAGGTGCTTATTTATTTTATTTTTTTCTGTATCGTATTACAATGTAAATAATTTATACATATTTTTTTCTCACTATGAGATGTAAATAATTATTTTAATGATATAGTTTTTGTTAAACGGGTGAATGTCTTTGTTTTCTCACTCTCTTTGTTCTTTTTTGTTTACCTGTACCACTACAACCCATGAAGGGTCTTGGGTTCAGTACTAGGTAAGGACCATACTGTTTCTAAGCCAGCATTTGTGCAAGGAGGTGATTCGGCCGAGATCACGCTCAACCGCCAGGTTTTTCTCCCAATTAAGGGTACCCAGTTTATAGAGGCTGGGTGATCACCAGGAGGGTCTCCCGATCCCACAGGGTAGATCCACGGCTGATGACAGAATAAATAATTACTTGCCACAGCCGGTCTCGAACCCGGGAACATGGTGCCTTACCACTGAGCTACTTTTTTCTTTTTTATTAGCACTCGTTTATTATTTTTATATTATTTATGATTCTTATTTGTTTATTTCAATATGTGAGCCAGCATTGTTATTTTATTGTTTGTACACTATAATTATTCTTAAGGGACTTCGTCCCAGAATAAAGTTTGCTTTCTACTCTATTCTAAACTTTCTAGTAAAACAATAATAGTTAAAAATTAAGCTCAATCTAAATTATTTTACCCAAATCATCATGTAGGTCAACTTTCATTTCCCAGATGCCTTGAAATTCAGAGGACATATTTAGTATTCTTGGTCCAAAGGATTTTACACCTCCACCAGTTTGTACTTCAGCAGATACTTCCATTCTCCCACTTTCAAGGCGGTTATGGGAAAGTGGAGAGCCATCATGGAAAGATGATGCAATCTGTTATGAAAATAAAAGCTGATATAAAGTTTTTGGAAACTTTCTAATAAAAGCAATTGAACTCCATTAACAATTTTTACAATAAAGATTAAAAATATTACCATTTTAATGAAAATTGGGAAGTATGAGACATTGACCTGGCTTTATGTAATACTTGTTCGAGTTTGACTCAAGTTTATTGCATATAGATTTTCTTGTTCTTTCTACATCACATGCATAAATATAAATCATGGTCTAAAATGGCTAAGCCAACTAGAAAATGCTTTAAAAGATTTTAAATCAAATATTTATAACTTAAGTGATTGGTTTAAATAGTAATCTAAGTTATTTGGTCTATCTTAGACAGGTTTAATGCTGTAAACAATAGTGAATAAAGCTAAAATATACTGAATACTATTAGTAGCCTATCAAAAGATAAGATGGTCTGGGAATGGTGAAACTACAACTACACAATGTTCTACAGTGGGCTAAAATATAAAAGAAGATAAACTAAAAAAAAATATTTTGATGAATATAAAATAAAGAAATAGGCAGGTAGTTCCAATTTTAAATTAATGAATATAATTCATTATAAAAATCATAATTACATAAACTGTAAATGGCATCATGGGTTTGAATACTTGAGGAGATCCTCCAAGAAAATTAATTCGAACAGATGAGTTGAAAATTCGTGCAGTTGAATAGGATGAAATCACTTCATCAAGAAATCTTTCACCAACAGTTGCAGTAACGGTTATTTCCATTTCTTCTAAAGTTGGCACATATTTTTCAAGTTCAGACATTGGATAGTGAAATTCATAGACTCCATTAAACTGAAAATAAAAATTTATATCATAGCTCCTAAATCAGGAGTAATATTAGCTATAACTCTACTCTATAAGTATACTGGATAAAGCAAATACAAATAATAAAGGTCACCCTATATACTAATAAATGTAAAATTAATTATACTTTTATAATTTCAAAAGCAATCTTCAATTATTTACAATTTTAACTAGGAATAGATGAACACACAATCACAAGTGCAAACATGCACCCACACACACATGCCTGACAATGGTTCCGCAGGGTGGTAACAATGAATAGGGATAGGATTTTTAAGTGTGTGTGAATCTTACACAGTTTTGGACTTTGTCTTATGCAAGATTTATCACCTATCCTTAAAAACTCACACACACATACTTATCCATTAATAATTTAGAAAAGTTCAATTATATTATATTTTAACTATGAGTAACCATTAGATAACTTACAAATCTCAAATGTGGAATTTGATTGGTCTGCACATAAAGTGAAGAGATCCAAAATGGAAAGGATTCATCCTAGAAGTTGGCAAAAGTTAGATAAAAATAACAATAATATATCACAATAATCCCAATTTATAGGAAACAAAAAATGTAATACTAACAAAAGTAAAATACTTTTCGAGTTCTTCTTCATAATCTTTCTTAAGTTTATTAATTGGTTTTATTGTTGCTTTTAAAGTCAAATTACCATGTACTGGAGCACCACTTGTGTAATTTGCCATGACTGTTCCAGACACATATTTCTCAGTAGTGAAAAAAAAAGCAGGCATTGTAACATTCACCTAAACATATAAGAAAAATAACAGGCATGAAAAAAAATACAATTAAGGGAACAAAGAAATATAAAAATCATGGGTCAACATGGACAACTATAGTATAAAAATAGCCATTTGTCAACATATATAAATATAAAAGATGAAACAAAAATGGGGTTCACAAAAGAACTCTTACCGCTGCCACATTTTGGTCCTTCAGGTTTCCAGATAACATCTTAAGTGTAATCCAATTAAATAATATTTCCTGTAAACAGTTAGCCACAGCTCTATTTCACCAAACCTTTTGGCTCGCTTCAATTTTTATTTCTTTGACAAGTTTTATTCCTTGTTTTTTATTGTTTTGTTGTTATTTCCCTTCTGCTTTATCATGAAATTCTTATCCTAGTTGATATTCTGAAGAACAAACTACAGGAAGTGGTCAAAGATATTAATAAAATTGTTGATATTAGCCGTTTAACTATGTCTGATCGACGCTAATTTATTTATTTGAAGGTTCTTTCTGCCAACTTAAAGCTCACTTTGATTCATTCAATTCAACTTGGAATGAGTTTTATAATTGGTTATTATAAATGGTTGGCCTTGTTCTACTCTCCGTAGAGTCCGATGAGGAAACCAGTAATACTGTTTCGTGCACCTACTATAAAGATTGAACAATTTATGAACCCCACTCCTGTAAGCCCTCAAGCCTCTACTGCCTCAAGGGCTATTGGTTTTTATGGTAAAGTTCCATCTTTGGAAATTACTTTAACACTAACTACTGTTTACCATATAAGATAAGCTAACTTAACCTATTAGTCCTGAACATCCAGCCACACCAGAGCTAATTAAATCCTGCGGCATTTTGTAGGAAAAAGTTTGCTCTGATGACACTCAGCTGCAATGCATCTCCAAAAGTTCTCCAGTTAAACATCTTGGTCCTCAAAGGTTAGAGTCAGGTAACTCAGCTGCACTAGTTCTTCATGAATCTAGTGACATTTTGCTGGAAAACACTGTTTCCTTAGAGGATCTGTAACAACACCACACATCCAAGAGGTAATTAGTACCTCATCAGCATCACTCCACTTGGCTTTATAAGCCTTATAGAAATGGATCTGATTCCCCATCTCCATTAATTCTTATGGATCCAATGGCATTATGCAGGAAGATATTATTGGCCCTGATGATTCACAACTGTAGTGCACCCTTCAGAGGTCTCCAGTCTCAGATCAACCTGATCCTTTGTGGCTGCCACAGCCAAATCTCTTTGCATATGACCGCCTGTCTGCTTCAGACCCTGAAAATTCTGACATTTCATCAGAAATTATTTCACAACATGGCTTGTAACTGTGGATTGCCTCAAAACGTCCTCAGGTGGTCACCTTAATACCATCTGATCGCCCAGCTGCGTCTCCATTCCCCAATCCTTGCTCTCCATGTGCTCTCATAATTGCCATTATATTTGCAGGTTGGGCAATATTGGTGAGTGGACCCAGAATCTTAGTGGTTAGGCCTTGTAGAATTTTTGCTTGTGAACAGTTCATCAATAAATTAGTTTTTTTGGTTTTCAATGTAATTAGTTTCTGTAATTAATTTTGAATCCAAAGGGGTAAGGTAAGTTTTTATTTCTCTCAGCATTTGTAAAGTAGTAAATGAAACTAAAATACAGAATTTGTGAAGAGACTGTTTAGCAATTATTTAACCAGTTGACATTCCAAAGATAGTAGTACCATTTGGACAAGTGGAATTAGACACACTCCCCTTCCATTGGGCTAGTACAAATTATAATTTACATAATGTACAGCAGAACATTACAATGTACAAAGATATACATATATTTTTTTATAAGTAATAATTACAACAATTTACAATACCTCAAAACGTGTCTGATAATATTCTTCAACTAAAAAAGAAAATTCTTCAACTTGACCTTGAGCAATTACTTGAATAGTCCATTCTCCAAATCGAGGCTGATCAGAAAGTTGATAATTCAGGCTAACTGTTCCCAAGTTAGACTAAGAAAAAACAATTTATCAGAAAATAACATGAAATAAATAACTTAAGACTACTAATCATACTTTGTTAAAAAAAAATAAAATTATATAAGTTTTTCTACCACTCTAATTCCTTGACAGTTATCCATTTAATCTATAAAGACAAATCTATAAACAATTCAAACAATCTATAAAATTTTAAAAACTTGTAATAAGTAAGACTACAGCCTAATTTAGACTAATTCAAATCCTTTTCTTGAATAAATAAAGCCCTAAGCAAAATAAAAAAATTAATTATTGAGATCAGTTAAAGATTTTTGATATGCTTAGTAAAAATATTTTCAAACATTTCAGGACCTATTAACATCTTTCTTTGGCACAAAGGAACTTAATTGATCAAATCAACTTTATTTTACACTAACTCTTTATAAATAACTTTAGGTTTTTTCATGTTTACTGATTTCCATAAAATTTTCTTTTTTATTGCCTTAATTATAAATGAAAAATGTAAAAAAAAATATATCGAAAAGTAATAAATATAGATCAATCAAGCTGGCCTAATGTAACATTGAAGTTTACCAGAACCTTGTTCATCATTCTAACCGTTTAGCACAAACCCTATCAAGCACTGATTATCCCTGTAATCCTTCCGAAAGGTTGAAACTGAAGTAGCCCCAAGATCTAATAAATATTTATATTAGAGTTTTGGAAAAACGCCTTGCTTTCACTCAGCCTCCACTATATTTCAATACCAGAGATGAGGGATTTTCTGGAGGCCTGCATTTTCTTCTACAAGTGGAGAGCAAGCTTGGCTCGGAATTTTCAGGCTGAGTATAAATAATGTATACGCAAATGGCTTTGTTGAAGATGTTTCACTTCAGAGGTAAGTGTAATCGTGGGACAAGCGTAATCAGGCTTCTATAATGTTTTTATTAAATTTATATTTTATTTTTTCCTATCTAAAATGTTGGGCTATGGAAGCATAAGTAAAACAACTTTCATACAGTAATAAAGCTTATTTAACCTCACCAGACAACAGCTAATGGCAAACAAGACAGAATCAAACAGAGTAGGCGCCATTAGCACAGCCTGTTATATTAATTTACTATGATCAACACCTCTCCTTAAATTAATATAACTAATAAATTAAATAATATAATAAAAAACAGAATAAATTCTTAATCAAATCCTTTACATCTAAGTATCTACAATAGACTTTAAAAGAAATATTTTAAATAGAGTTAATTATACCAATATTATTTAAGCAATGATCATGTTTTACCTTACTCAAAGACAGTAAAAATTTCTGTTAACATTTTCTCAGTTGGTAAATATTTAACATTGACTGTTCCTTCTTCAGTATGATTTTTAATGAAATGATATTTAATATCAATATGCTTAGATTTTGAATTTATAAGAGCATTTTCTTCCAATTGAATAGTGCCCTGATTGTCACGAAATACTTCAAATGAACTTTCATTATTTGAAACATCCAGTTCTGAAATTAATTGCTTTAACCAAAGTAATTATTGAATAGTAGTCCAGGCAGCTTGTATTTTAAAAAAGAAAGTTTTGATATAGTTTTGATTTTTGGTACAATATAGTATTTTGAGCTGCTGAACACAAATCTGAGGTTTACCAACAAAAATTTTGATGGGAATGAGTTTTTTTCACAAAAAAACTGTAAAAAATGGACGTTTCTCCGGTTTTTTATAAATAACTCAGAAACTATGCGTTTCACGTGAAAATTAATCCTATATGAAATTAAAGAGGATAAATTTTCCTACATTTTATGTATCAAAGTTTTTTTGTCTCACATCAGCCGTTTAGCTGTGGAAGGACTGTGTAAATGGGCATAAAAAACCAAAGACTCACAAAATCGGAAATTAGGGCGACTTAATGGAGAATCTATCTTTCTCATGCAAAAATTGACCATGTATAATATTATAGATGGTGTAATGACAATATTTTATGTATTAAACATATATTAATTTACATACAATATAGTCATTACATAGTTATGTCATATAGTCATTAAATACTTAATCAGTGAACATGGGATCTTGCTAATAAATATAACTAATAATGAAGTCATTATTATAATTGCACTTATGAGTACTAATTATTATGAAAAGTGAGTCATCATCCTTGGCGCTACAACTCATGGTGGGCTACAACCTGACCTCCTCGATGAGCTTCTGCCAAGCAGCTCTATCCTGCGCTGCTGCCCTTCAGTTTCTTATTCACAGCAAGGACCATGCATCCTGGTTAACGGCGTCGTATCTATCTTAGCCTGGGCCTAACTCTTTTTCTGTCCAGGATTCCCTCTAACAACTTCTTTGCGACCTCTTCATTAGCCATCTGGGCCAAGTGCCCAGCCCACCTTAACCTTGATAATTTAATCAGGTGCACCACCTCTGGTTCATTAAAGAGCTGATAAACCTCTTGGTTCTTGCGTCTCCTCCATTGGTCTCCCTCTCCTTTATGGCACCAAAAATACTTCAAAGAACCATTCTTTCAAAAACCTGTAGCTCTTTCTCTTCTGTTTTAGTAAGGGTCTACATCTATACAGCATAAGTAAACACCGGTCTAATAAGTGTTTTATACAGCATGACTTTTGTTTGCCTAGAGATTTGTGAACTGCTAAGGTGTCTACGCAGTCCATGATAACACCTATTCGCATTCATCATTCTTTTTCCAATTTCTAAGCCCACGTTATTAGAGGAACTCACTACTGATCCCTGATAGGAAAATTGGTTCACTCTGTCAAATATGTAGGGGCCACATCAAACATGATTGGTGATAGGATTTATGAGTCTCTAGCCTTTTACATTGTGGCAATAACTAATAAATAAGTTTTTGAGAAAGAGCACCCTGTTTTGTTCTGGACCTATATCCGATATTCCAACTTAGGGATGTGAATATCGAAAAAAAATATTGATAAATATCGTTTCGATAGTTTTTAAATATATCAAAATAGTAGTTCGATATATCGAAAAAAATATATCGATATATTGGGCCTCAATGTTTTTAAGGGTCTATTAAAGAGACAGACACATATCGATATTTCTATGCCGATATAATTAAGATATTGTTTTTATAATATCGATATTTCTGTGTTGATATCAATAAGATATTGTTCTTATAAGGTTCACAGCAAACTTTAAATATTAAGAAACAGGTAAACAGGGTTGTATTGATAGAAGAGGTAACAACAGGTTTAATACTATACATAGATTAGTTACCACTATCCTGCAGCTCATAGCACAGTTATATATCCTTATCGTTGAATTGCAAGGAAATGCTAAATGTCTATCGAATGTATGATAACCAAGATAAATGATTAATGAAAAAAAAAATTCTAAGAAAAAAACTAAATGAAATTAAACCAAACGATTTTGTAATATGTAAGTATGAAGAAGATACTGACAGGTCTCTGACCAGACTGAGGAACTAAGAGAAAGGAGCTTTGTTAGGAATAACAACTACTAGGAAGCGATTGGACAAGAAGGAAAAGGACCAGTTTATAGCATTTTTAAATAAAGAGAGATCATGAAGTTTGGATAAAAGGATTTTATGATCCACAAAATCCAAAACTTTTGTGAATTTAAAAATAATGAACACAACTTTTTGCTGATAAATGGAGGATTGGAGGTCATGAATTATTCTAAAATGGTCAGATTGTGTTGAATTTCCAGAGCGGAGGCCTGATAGAAGTGGGTTAAGGAGGGAATTATATTCATGGAGAGTATGTGATTTGCAGATGCTTGGTCCCTCTCAGATACTCAGAATAGGAGAGCAGTAGCACAAAACAGAACAGAGAAGATGAGTGGTTGAGAATGCAGACGGTCCTGATTCTTCAAGCATTGTAGTATCAGCACCAAAAAGAAAGTTTTCTCAAGGAATCAGAAATTTAGTACATTAATGAGGTGGACAAATTCCTAGAGGAGTAAATCAATTTACTGTTGTTTTGAAAAAAAGGAAAGTTCAACAAGAATTGCTACAGAAAATTCACAGATTATGAATTTGTGCAGGGAACAAATTAAAAATTTATGATAATTAATAAAAGGTAATTGTAAAGAAATATCACCCAAATTTAATACATGCTTTGATTTTCAGCAGCAAGAATACTTTACATAAATACATTTTCGACCACTCCAGTGAACATATTAAATCATTTATCCTTGGCCGCATTACGGATTTAAATGTTAAAAAGATCAAAACAATAAATACATGAATAAAGAATTCAGTTACTAAATTAAAAATATATATACCTGCCGAGATAACCAGCGCCTCATTATATACTTTTTAGGGTCTAGCATATAAACATCTATAGTATTATCAAATGCTTGCAGTTCAGTATCAATAGGAATCGCTCTGAAATTAACTGTAACAAATAAATAAATAACAGTATTATAAAATGAATAATATTACATTTAAAGTAAATTTACACTTAAAATAAATGAAACCCAAAGGAAGAGAGATTACGTTGCACTTGCTGAACTTGGTGTGGAAGAAGAAAAAAATTCCGAAGGATTGGGAAATAGCTGTGAGTGTCCCGACTTTCAAGAAAGGTGACAACAGAGACTGTAATAATTACTGAGGCATATCCCTATCATGTTTTCCTTTTAGTATTTATTTTAACAAGGAGAATACCAAATTTGGGCATCACAGACTCCGATCACTTTTATATATGTTTTAGGGGAGGGTCTCCTCAAAGCTTATGTAAAGTGCAAGACGCAATTCCCATTCATTTTCGAGAAATATCGATTATAATTAGGAGTGACTGTACCCATTCTATCACATGAGGCGTAGCCGTGTGGTAAAACGGTTGCCTTCCAAGCTGAAGGTAATAAGTTCAAATCTCAGTTGTAACGATTTTTTTAAAAATTCATTCTTTAATTGTTTTTTTATATCTCTGATGTTTATTTTTTTTTTTATTTATTCAATTTATCATAATCATTATTGTATCCCGATCCCCAATATTGTC
Organism: Rhaphigaster nebulosa; assembly: GCA_948150685.1. Taxonomy (NCBI): domain Eukaryota; kingdom Metazoa; phylum Arthropoda; class Insecta; order Hemiptera; family Pentatomidae; genus Rhaphigaster; species Rhaphigaster nebulosa. The sequence continues at coordinate 138,422,829 of OX411307.1, forward strand.
ACTTGCCATTTTTTACTGTCCGACTAATCCTCTTCTCGTAGACCTCTAGCTGCCATTCCTTCGTTGGCATCAGCCAGCCATGCTTTTCCTGGCCGTCACTTCTTTTTCCTTGACTCTGGCTGATATAAGAAAATCTTCTTTGGCCAACTCTCTTCTCCCATTCTCATCAAATGGCCAAACCATTGAAGTCTCCTGGTTTCAATATTGTACAATATATTCTGCTCCTTTATACAATTATATTATATACTATAACATTATATTATTATACAATATAATCTTGATCTCTTTATAAACAAAAAGGCCATAATTTGATTATTAAAAAGCTTTTCTAAAAGGCCTGTTCGAATCCACTCAGGGACTTTTATTTCACAGCAGATTTAAAGAATAAGTCTTTATCTTATCACCCTGGCTAGAATTCTTATCACCTTCTTCCTCTAGTAGGGAAATATATAAGGGTGTTAAGCCCAATAATTTTTCTGACAGCACAAGAACCAATCTGTCAAGGAACATATTCACAATAATGGCACTCGTGGAAAACAACAAGATTACTACATAATTATGCTAATCATTCAAAAATATATAAACACACATATACAAATGGTACACACAAAAATCTAAACACACATACACTAAAGGTATACAATTAACAGTCATAGATATTATGGTAACTTACCAGTTTGCCCTTGCATATAAACTGGTTTGTCAGTTTGAATAAAAATGGTCATGGAGCGTTGAGAAAAGGTTAGTTTTGTACTATTAACAAAAGCAGAACCACCGAGAATGGCATGATAAAGACCTTCAACGTGTAGCTTGTAATCACCCTTCACACTTGTAGGAGGGATCTAAAACCATGCACTCAAACTTAGTAAAAATTGTAGTAGTCATTAAAATAATTATAATTAAATAAATAGGTGTAGTTAAATTTTGTATTTTAATAATTGTTTTTAAAATAATTATATAATTACTTTAAATTAAATTTATATTTAAACTCATTTCACAGTAATCAAACTGCTAATCATATAAACTACAACTACTTTATTAAATACAAAAACACTGGTGATCTTTTCTAAATTTCTTTCATAAAAAAGTTTTTTATAATTTATCTAGTTTTATATATGAGGGAGTGTGCTAAGCAAGGCAACTAATGAGACAAGCCGCCCTCTCTAGAACTAAGCGGATACTAGAGCTACAAGGTGTGTAAATATGATACTGGAATTCGTCCATAGATGGCTCACAACAAAATAAGTCTCATATAACAGTATCACTTTAAATTGGACATATAAGTTTTGTGCCTACAAACTGCAATTTGCGGACAACATTAGTTTTCTGATACCGTTTAAAGAACACTGCTCCAGAATCGCATCAAATGCTTGTCGAAGCTTAGGGTGAGCTTGCTCTTGGTAAATCACAGTGCTTTGAGTGGTTTAAAAAATTCAAAAGTAGCGATTTTGAAGTGAGAAATGAAGAATGTGGGAAGACCACCAAAAAACTTTGAAGACTGCTAAAACCTGGCGAAACCGTTAATACCCAATGCTATAAACAACAAATGATCGATTTGAACCGAGTATTGTGTGAAAAATGACCAGAATATCAAAAAAGACAACACAAAGTGATTTGGCTTCATGATAATGCACCATCACACACAGCAAAACGAGTGAAGGAAATTATTGAGGCGTTCAATTGGGAAATATTAGCGCATGCGGCTAACTCACCAGACTTGGTTCCGTCAGACAACTATTTATTTGCATATCTGACTACTATCGAAGGGGCACACACTTACTCAGCAGTGCTTCACTTCTTATGAAAATGTAAGAAAATGGCTTGATGACTGGTTCACCACAAAAGAGCAACAGTTTTTCTGGCATGGCATTCATAAATTGCCAGAGAGATGGGAAAAATGTATGAACAATATTTCGAATAAAATATTTATGAACATTTTTATGCAATAAACGTGTATTTTCGTTATTATACGAAAATTCTGGTTTCATATTTACACACCTGGTAAAAACAGAACTCCAATTGATAATTTAAGTACCAACAGGCCGCAACAGACTAAAAAGAACTTAAACGGTTCATAGGGTGATTGATGATGAAACCTACCACTTTAGAGGGAAAGCACCAAAGACGCCATACACTACACACTACATTGCTGACTGTGACCGCTACACATCACTAACAAGTAAACGTTACATATACCCATACAATTCACCCGAATTGAGTCGTGACTAGAACCTAAGCAAAATTTAGGGTGCAATGGACCAGGAGTATAGCAGGTACAGGGTTTCAAAGTTAACATTGCCACCTATAGGATATGCTCTAAAAATTTCTTTTAAACATGTTAGTATCGTTATTTATGTTTAATACTCTTACCTTGTAACTATAGAAGACAATAATAAGCATTTTTGGGAGAAATCAGAAAGAGATTGCTGTTTGAAAATCGGACAACTAGTGATACAATCAGCAGTCAATGTGTAATTTGGAGAATAATGCAAATACTCTGCTCAGAGTGGGCACACATAACAAAAGCAGCTAAATCATATTTGAAGCTCCTTTCAGTCACGATAGATTCTCTTGAAGGAGAAGTCCTGTGATACAATCCATGTTCCAGGTTCCTTGTCCAGATACCCTGATTTGTGAAAGCATATCAAATCATGTTTCTGAACTGCAGGAACCTGTAACGATTCCAAATGTTGAATTCTGATTCAGGAATCGCCGATCAGTTTGAAACGAACGAGTACCTTGTACGGCCTTAAGAAGTGCACATCCAATGGCTGAATCTTCTCCATGCATTCACCTGGAATGACATCCTTGATTAACTAGACACCTTCTGGTACAAAAAGCGATGAAAGACTGTGGTCTTTGTAAAGGTAGACTTTCGCTGGTACTGCCCACAATAGCGGTCGGACGCGCCTGCAGGCAGTTGGCTACTGGTTTGAGGAAATAGAACGGGGTATATTTCATTGACACTGCCCGGCAGTCTAGATATTATGTCATACCTATACTACTACTGCCCTGACCACTCCAGGAATCATATTGTCACAATTACGATTCCTGTTTGCTTTTGACGTTAAATCTCTTCTTTTGACGTTTGAAAGTGTCAAAGAAGAGATTTAATGAGAATGACAATAGTATTTAACGTCATTATAGAGTTTGTTAATGAATATCAAGTTCTTTATGACCACAAACGCAAGGACTACAGAAATGTAATTGTAACAAATAATATATGGAAGAATATAGGGCAGGTATTAAATAAAGACCGTAATTATACTATTAATTATTATTAATTTTTTTTTGTTGATATTGCTTGAATTGATATTTAGTTTACACCAATTTCTGTAATTAATTTTGTAACAATAGCCATTATCAGTAGTTGTACAGTGTAACACTAATTAACCAACGGCATTTCCCAAGTATTTATGCCATGGGTACAGTAAAAAAAAGAAGCCTTAAAACATAAAATGATCTTCTATAAAACTTAACATGATTAAAATTCATCAAAAAGAATCCTTCAATTGTCAGTGTTTATCACATTTGCAACAACTGCCGCCAAAACAACAATTATGCAGGTGGTTTCACAGTTATTTACTTACCATGTTGGAATGCTTATAATAAGTTTATAATTTTTATATATTATATTTTATAACATTGATTATAAAATCTTTAAACAAATTATAGCACTACTTCACTTTGGCTACCCCAACAAGACGGATAGATGCAAGATCATAAGGCCTCACTGTACATGGAATCCAAAAATAGTCAAGTGTATCAAATCTGTAATTTGTTTTAGGGAATGAAAGAATAATTTATTATGCATAAACAACAGTAATTATGTATTATCCCGTCGGTCAGTTATGGGGTTATAACCCATCAAAGGCATTCCATGCACTGGGAGCATGATCTTTTGTCACACCATGTATTCCTTTCATGAAGGTTTTATAACGTATAGTTTTAAAGGTTTTAACGAAATAGTTTATAGTTTAACAATATAATACATTTACGATATATAATAACAATATAATATGATTATTCATATAGGAAAGGTTATAACGATATAGATTATGGGAAAGGAGTTCCACGGTGAGCAGTTTCAACGAAATAGACAAGCGCTGCCAACCGCTAAAGTGGGCAGTACCAGTGAAAGCCTACCTTTAGCCGACCATGGATTAAAGAGCAGGACTTTTGTCAGTCCGCAGGCATGCTCGACCATGTGACTTCTTTGTAGAACGTTATCAGGTCAGACATGATTTCACTTGTAGTCTTTCCTGTGAACGTTTTGATGTTTGCAGGATCAGCAGGTTTAGATCTAGAAAATGCTCTTTTTGTCTCTGCAACAAGAACGTACAATGGACACAGGATTTTGCTATCCATTGGCAAAACAAGCGTAGTTATATAAGAACCCACATAGAGCCAACTTCTGCACATATTTTGGCTCTGCTTTATTCACAGTCTTCTGTATGAATGTAACTCCTTCTCAAATCTGCTCTGATCAGCATTGAAGACATTTGTCATCATGACAGGTTTCTACATTTGTAGGCTTTTACAATTTTTTAGTTCAGTGCGCCTCAGTTCAGGAATAAGATTCGATATGTGTTTCACGAGTCAAGAGAATCTGGATGAGGAACCTAGATCATGGATTGCCTCTCACAACTTCTGCTTCGATGGGATCTTGAATGACACTTGTTTCAAGTATGATTCTATTTAATTTGTTAAGTGTACCCACTGCGAGCAGAGTATCTGCATGAGTCATGCATGGTTCTCCAAATTAAACATTGACTGCTGATTGTATCACTAGTTATCTGATTTTCAAACAATAATTTCCTTTGGATTTTCCCAAAGAAATGTTTAGTGTTGTCTTCTTGAGTTACAAGGTAAGAGTATTAATCATAAAAAATGAATAAAACATGTTTAAAATAAAATTTTAGAACATGTCCCAAAGGCAATAATGTTAATTTTACCCTAAATTTTGCTCAGGTTCTAATTACAACTAGCTCTATCGCATGGTATAGGCCTCAGTCTGAAATTTAAGTTTCTTAAGGATAGCGTTCACTTGTAAATAATAGCCAACTTGGCTCAGATATAACTCCCAAAAAAAAGTTTTTGTTTTATTGGGACCTCTTTCACATCGATATCCCAAAATTAATACCTTTAATAAAGAATAAAAAGCAGGGATTGAAATTGAGAATTTTTTTTTTTTTTTTTTTTGGGGGGGGGGGGAATCATATCATGACTAGGTATAGGTAAAAAAAGGTAAAATAGTTAAGGTAAAATAGAAAAAGGTATTATAGCTTGCTTTAAATTAGAGCTAGTTCATTTAACCACTTTTTTACTACTTAGGTTATGCTGAAAAATAAACTACCGACAAACCAAAAAGTAAACAATTATATTTCTTTACCTATTTTATCTTTAATACTTAGTTATTCTTTAAAAATATGTTAAAGTAAGTTGTTTACTCCTAATCATATAAATATTTATTTATATCTTCCTTTATTCAGTCTTACTTAAATGCTCTCCTCAATTCCATCTTTTTTCTCCGCATTATCTTGATTTATCAGTTGAGCTAGTGAATTTACCCAAACAGGATGTGAAAAATAACATTTATGTGCTTTCGAATATAGTTCAGAATGTCGCACTAGCAAGTGCAAAAACTGTGAAAAGATTCTGATCTTTTGTATAAATAAAAGTTAATAACTTGTTTTACCATATTTTGAAACAATAACTAAGGATTAAAGATCAAATTGGTAGACAAAATTCAATTGCACCATGAAGTTGAACCAAGGTTTTATAATTGGTTTATCGGTAGTTTATTTTTCATCATATCCTATTAGTGCAAACGTGGTTAAATGACCGTATTTTAATATTTTTTTTAACGCTTAATAAAATGAAACCATTCACTAACTCTAATTTTAAGCAAGATACAACATTTTGATTTTTCTTTTGAGCAAAAAAAATATCGTTCAGAAATAAAATTTATTTGACCTAAACAAAATGCCCTAAAAATGATAGTTATTTTTTAACTGAAAACAAATAATCAGTTAATGACACTTTACTTTTATGTCAAGCAAGTATAACTCATTAGTCGAGGACAGCTCTGAGTGGAAGAGGATTGCTGAGGAGACCAAGGTCCTGCAAGGACCATAGCACCATATGATAGTGATGATGATGATGAAATATAAGTTACAACAACAATTACTTTTAAACAAAATATATAAATTTTAACTTTAATTTAAAAATCATGGACGATAATTTTTTTTTAATAAAAAAATAATTGTTATATTTTGATTTGGCCAAAAAATTAATTCTCAAATTTAACCCCAGATAAAAAGATATTTTCCATTGCTACTATGAGGAAAATAATTTATTTAAATTTGTTGAATAAAAATAAATATGGTTATATTCAATAGAAGATCTAAAATTAATAATAATAATTACACTGGACAACAAAAAAATATTTTATGACTGTTTCCTTCAATTTATGAGTCCAATATTACTAATTTTGGGTTGAGAAAAACGAATATGGCAATGAAAAAATTTTATTGGCTCTAGTTTCTGTTATATACCTAGAATGGTTCGAAATATTCAATATTAACAAATTTAGGCAAAATTACGAATTTCATATCATCAGCTAACAACATTGAGTCCATTTGAAATTTTTAAATGACATTTACATTCTATAAAATATATGGCAAGTTGGATCTGAAGAGCATTATGAGTTGGTTTCATGATTCGTTGTCTTTTGGCCTATCTCTTGTGAGTTCCGGAGCATCCTTATACACACACGTAATCCGCGAGCATTGCTTCATTCCAACGGCCCTGATATCTTTGTTCCATTAGAGAAATATCCTGATGGAATCGTTCTCCGTGTTCATCACTGACAGCTCCACAACTAGGAGTGAAAAAGTCTGGATGGGAGTAGAGAAAATGGATTTTAAGTGACATGCTGCATCCAAGTTGTTGGTATTTTCATAGAAGTATTGTCACCAACTGAGCATAGTTATCATCACATTTGTTCCCCTAAAAGCCATGAATAACTCCCTTGAAGGCATTCCAAGCTTCCTTTTCTTTCATCTCCAAAGCTCGGTCAAAATGCAGGATCTTTTACTAGTTGTCGAATTTGTGGCCCAACAAAAGCACCTTCTTTAACTTTTGCATCACTTAATGTAAAAAATTTGTCTCTTAAATATCTAAAGGCTTCTCCTTCTTGGTTCATAACTTTGCCAAAAGTTTTCATCAAACCGAGTTTTAAATGTGTTGGGGGAAAAAAAATATCTTTTGGATCAACAAGAGGATCGGCAACAACACTTTTTTCATTACAGTTAAGATTTCTTGCAGGCCAGTCTGCTTGAATATAATGTGATTTCCTATCCCTACTGTCCCACCTATATAAAAAGCAGCAGTATTTAGTGTAGCGCAGCTGCATTCCTAAGAGTATAGAGATGACCTTTAGATCGCCACAGATTTTCCACTTGTATTCATCATATTTGATTGAGTTAAGGAGGGCTTTCATGTTTGCATAAGTCTCCTTCATATGAACTGCATGGCCAACAGGAATAGAAGGAAGACGGTTACCGTTGTGAGGTAATACAGCTTTCAAACTAAGCTTGGATGAATCTATGAATAGCCTCCATTCAGTTGGATCATTGTTCATATTCAAACATTTTATCAAGCCATTTTATGTTTTTCTTCTCAAAAACAGGAAGCAGATCCCTCTGACACTGCCTGTACTGTGATACTCTGACATCACATTGGAGAAGATTCCATTGCTGTAGTCTTGACCCAAGAACTTCTGCCTTCTCCTTTGAAAAATCAAGGTCTCGAATGAAATCACTTCCATCAGCCATTCTATTAAAGTAACTGAACAAGAGTTACAACATATATGTGGAGCCCATGACTTGTCTTGGTCACCCACCTTCATACCAAAATAATGCTGATAGGCAGTCTTAACAACGGGCATCAGATTGCGTTTCTGCGACGAAAATGTTATTTTACCACAAATATAACAAAATTATCCACAATGTTCACACAATTTCGTGGCATTTTGGTTTAGTCAAATTTACATTTTAAAATCACTCCAAAACAATAAATTCTGATAAAAAAAATAGAAACCACGTGAAACACAAAGTCAGAACAACAGTAATACGGTTTATAACCTCCAAATAGCTGTAGAACATTTTGTTGAACAGTGCTACCAACTTGCAAAAACAAAATTTCCCAAAAAGTAAAAATTTAGAATATAAAAATGACATGTGATTGTATCTCAAAAGCAAGAGCTAAACGGTCATTTTTATGGCGATTTTTGAACTCAGCAGGTAAAAGACATAAGAATTTGCTATTTTTCTGGTCGAAATAATTTCATTGTTGAACAGTGTTATTAATAAAATAATTATAAATACTTGAACATAAAGCACTAACCTTGATCATTAAGTTCTCCATTATTCCTATTTTAGTTTGTTGGCTAGCAGCACCAATTTCAACACCATTGCACTGAATTGAAGCTCTCACTGTTAAAGGAGTTTTACTTTGAAGTACAACAGCCGAAATTCTATAAACCTGCCCAGGACGAACTATTCTACTCGCAACAATAAAATAGCTCCTAAAATCAATATTAATAAAGGTAATAAAAAATCTATGAAAAATCAAATAATAATAATTAGGTTACACAACCATACATTGTAGAAGCTAAACATCAGTTGACATCAGCATGATGGTATAGAAATTTCAATCTAATTAAGGATTGATAAATTATATGCCACTTCTATAATTTTGTTTTTATTGAAAACTAGTTTCGATTGTTGTAGATTCATCTTCAGTTCTAAAAACACACAAAAATTCAAAAATAAGCAATTCAAAATACAGTTTGGTATTATTATACATATCAAATTAAATGTAATATAAATTAGTATTATAAAATGTTTAATAATACTAATTTATATTACATTTAATTTAATATGTGTAAAATAATACCAAACTGTATTTTAAATTGCTTATTTTTGAATTTTTGTGTGGTTTTAGAACTGAAGATGAATGTATAACATTCGAAACTAGTTTTCAACAAAAACAAAACTATAAAAGTGGCAAATAATTTATCAATCCCTAATCAGAAGCTAAAAATAAGAGTAAAAAACAAACAGGCAGTAAGGAGTATATGACTTTTTGGTATCTAGTTTCTCTTTATCTTAGGAAACAAACTGAATTTTATTTTTGTACCACTGCTAATATGTTTGGATTCTCTTCAAACAAATAAAAGTTTATTTTATTAAAGAAGTACAAAATTTTAAGACATTATTGACAATGTTCAATGGGGAGGTTCTGCAGCAGAAGCCAATTAGGAGTTGAGTAATATTCCACAATGATTGTGCCACAATGATGGAGCCAGAGCTAGTAAGTAGCTAGGTTATTTAAATATATTAAACTATAAAATAAAATACTATTTACTAAATAAAAATAATGCAAATATTATAAATACTTAATCAAGTGTGTGTCAAGTCTTTAAGAATTTTGAAAGAAAAAAAATATTTATTTTTAATCATTGCCACAGAAACTTTAGGCTTTTTAAACAGTAGAAAATAGATAAAAAATAACACTCAAATATTTCCTCGGGAGGGGAGAGCGGGCGCATAGCATGGTGACCTTGAAGTGACTAGTTGGCTCCCCAGATGGAATGCTTTTATTCAAAAAAAATTACCGCATTTAATTTTTTTTTCCAATAATTTCTACCTCTATTGTTACTCTGACATAAAATGTAAAAAAAAAAGTATAATTTTTATAAATAATATAAATAAATACTAATTATTTTAAATGATTTAATTTTTTTCAAGAAGAAATTAGGGAAATTATTATTTAATTGAATTTAAAATTTTGTGAAAAATATGATGTTACAGTGCATATAAAAATATATAATCTCTTGGTGTCCACTCTATCAAGTAGTTTTAAACAAATTTCTCATATCTTATTTCATATGTCTTAATTTACACCTGTATAGTAAATAGTTTATAGAAGAAATATCGATGTTATTTATAATAGAATCAAAAATTAATTATTTTTCCCATGGTGGTAATTCGTGAAATGATCACTTTATTCTAACTAAAATTTTGTAGAAATACGGAAAATTAAAGGAATTCTATTTTAATAATAATTATAAGTTAGATAGGTAATTAGGAATGCAGAAAAAAAGATTGGGGACTGATCCCAGGTACTTGGAAATATTTAGCAAAAAAAAAGAACAGAAGACGAGGGTCGAGTTCGAGGGATCCAAACTAACAGAATTCTTGCGATATCTATTAGCAGGAATAGGTAATACAATCTCTCTAGAATGGCATAAGACTATTTCGAGGTCCAACTTCAGCAGCAGTTCATCATCGTTATCTGAAAACAGGCAGAATGGGATGGACTTCTATAGCAGTACATCGTCCTAGGAGCCCACCTAGTGCTCGACTTCTATAGCAGTACACTGTCCTAGGAGCCCACCTAGCAATCGACTTCTACAGCAGTACACCCTCGTTAAAGGGTTAAATTACAAATAACATTATACAAGGAAATTTTAGAATAAAAGTAATTGTAGTAGGATTAATATTATTAGTACTACCCAATAAATAAAACAGATAACTTATCAAAATATTGCATAATTTGGTTTTCTATTAAATGTGAACTCCGCTGTTTTCCAGGCCATTTTGTCAAATACCCAATTGAAAAAAAAAAGAAAGAAAAAAGAGTAAAAGGGAAATAAATACCTTCAATTGTTTTAAAGTACTGATGTAAGTGGGAGGGGGAGGGGGGGCCTAATCCAGCAAGTGGGTCTTGTAGTCCTTTTTGCCAAAAAGTAGCCGTTTGGCTACCCTTAGGTCGCCTCCGCATACTAACTAGAGTGGGATTGTCAAGATTAATTTCTCTGGACCACCGTAAAATAAATATTAACTGACCCAGGGAGGAATCGAACCAACGTTCCGAACAGGGCACACTGGGGCGCTCGCCACAATATGCTTGGCCATCACATCCTCATTTCATAGAATAAGTAACATATTAATTACCGTTTTGTTTTGGAGTTCAAATAGATATTAAAATTGACTTGCAGTTACATTAATTTATTGTAAAACTTGAAGAGGGTTTCAATTACCACTAATAGAACCCAAAATCGTACTATAAACATTCCAATCTCTGCTTGTTTTTTTTTCTGGATTAAATAATAGCTCGTGCTATACAAAATATATTCTAAAAAGAATTCAATATAATAGTGAGGTTTAAGATTTAAGGAGAATAAATTTTTTTTATTCTATCCAGATTTCTAAGAACATTTCTAAGATTAAGATTATTTTGTACTTTTAAACTGTTCTCAGCTGTGTTCAAAATTAATGGCTTAACTACTTGGAATAAAGGACCCCACAATATTTCAATATAAATGCGGTTTCAATCAAATGCTTTGAAACTTTGCAGGGAGCTAATTTTTGTCATTCTGAACAAAAGTCTCCATGGGCACAAAAAATTTCTAGGACAGGATTTAGAGTTATTTGCAAATTAAGGTCTCATTTTATCTACACCGGAATGGTAGGGCATCGGATACAATAATGTCTCCAACAATATATTTATTTCAGTTCTTGCATTCTCCACAACAAAATTATAGGCCACTCCCAATTAAATTAATTATTATTTTTATAAAACTCAATACCTAAACCAAGACTATTATAAACATACAGAGAGAAAACTCACAAAAAATTGTGAGTTGCTGCTCAACTAGGTTGAGTTGCTAAATTACACAGCATACTGGATCAATCGGGTAGACAATGTTAAAACCAAAGAGAGAGATCGATTGATGGGAAAACCATAGTAAATAATATTGGCAGAAAAAAAAAAATTGGTACACAACTTGACAAAGCCCAGTGCTAATACAAATGATGTATGATTCCTAGTGAGTCCAGAATAATCATTTCCGACATGCTCTGGAACTAATTCTTTTCAATATCACAGACCTCTAAAAAAACACCTGTTGCAAGCGGTATGGTACCCCTACTTTCGAGCCAAAGCCCTTTCACTGAAAATTATCTTTCACCGAATTCCTCTCTATACCAGGGCCTGATGGAATACCTGTTAAATTGTTAAAATTATGTCTCCCCGAAATCCTTCCAGTTCTTCTCTTCATTTATAATTTCTCCCTCCAAAACTCAGTATTTCCTACCTCGTGGAAAAAAGCCTTAGTCCATCCTATTAACAAAATCTTCAATCCTATATCTCCTAAAGACTATCGCCCAATTTCCATCCTCTCTAACCTTTCCAAACCTCTAGAAAGAATAGTCCAATCACAAATATCAAACTTCCTTGAAAAGTCCAAACTACTTGATCCTCTCCAATCCGGCTTCCGTCGCAGTTTCTCCACACAATCCGCGCTAGTCAAAATCACAACTGACATACATATTGCTATGGACCGAAAATAATTAACTGTATTAATACTACTTGACTTTTCTAAAGCTTTTGATTCCCTGGACCATTCTATCCTTTTTACCAAATTAAAATCACTATCCTTTTCCAACAGCTCTATCCAATGGTTCAAATCTTTCCTTTCCGATCGGACTCAAGCAGTTACCATTCCTGATCAACCCCTATCTTCCTTTCTTACCTTGTCCTCAGGAGTAGCCCAAGGTTCGAGTATTTCCCCACTGCTTTTCAATACCTATATAAATGATCTTCCTAATTCAATCCACCACTTATACGCCGACGACTTCCAAATCTATTTATCCTTTCCTCCTTCTGAGCTATTAGTAGCGTTTGCCAGTATCCAGGAAGACCTAGATAGAATCAGTCCCTGGGCAAACCTGAACAGATTAAGTTTAAACGCTATGAAAACTCAGGCCATTGTCATAGGTTCCAATTCCCTCCTCAGATCCAATGACACCTTTCCTACTTTAATCCTAAATGATCACCCCGTCACGTTCAGCTCCTCAATCAAAAACTTGGGTATTACTATCGACCAAACCCTTTCCTGGAAACCCCACATTGCCCAAATTTCCCGACGGTCAATAAGTACCCTTAACTTATTCCATCGTTCTCGACATCTTACCTCCATCCCACAACCTACCCGCAAACTCCTTGTGTCCTCTATTATCTTTCCCCACTTTGACTACGGATGTGTGGTATACGGGGGCCTCTCGAATGTGCTCGAGGACAGATTGAAGCGGATCATGAACTGCTTTTTAAGATTTGTCTTCGGCACCTCGAGACGGGCCCATGTGTCCCACCTATACGGCGAGTTGGAGTGGCTCTTCCCCTGCAACCGTAGACAATATTTCCTCGGATCTTTTCTATACCAAACCATTACCACCCACCATCCTTCCTACATCTACAGCCTCCTACAATTCAAATCCTCGGTCCACGCACTGGAAACAAAATCTCGCCTTTCTGACCTCCATACTCCCTCCCACAGAACCAAAACATTCGAACGCTCCTTCCTCGCCCGCTCCTCTACCCTTTGGAATTCCTTTCCTTCTAATATCCGACGTGCTTCTTCTCTATCCTCATTCAAATCCCTCCTTCTCCAACACCTTCTTTCTCTCCAAAATAATGCTCTCTAATTGCGAAATTTCAGTTTAGGATTAACATCTGGATCAGAAGTGGATAATAGATTTGGATAATGTACAAACTTTGCTAATCAATTCATTATTTTTGTATTTTTCATTTTCTCTGTTGTTTTTTTTTGTTTTTTTACTTTTTTCTTGTTTTTTCTCTTTTTTTTTGTTTTGCTCAAATCAATTATATTTTTTCGATAAAAAAACCTATTTATTTGCTTATTTACTTTACAGAAGATATTGTAAAAATTAATTGTTCTGTATTCTATAGTCTTATGGCCAGATAATGTTACTGTTTTATTGGTTCCTTCATATTATTCTTAAGGGACCTCTAGTCCCAGAATAAAGTTCTTTTATCTATCTATACTTCTCTTGTAGATAGAGAATACACTTAGTATAAATGTTCTCTTTTTCTGCTTGTATTTCAATGCCTTAGTCCTGATAGTTCGTTTTGAACCTTATTAGTGTTTCTTTTTCTGGCAGACTAAACACCAGAATATTCAGAAATCTTGTTGAACCTTCGGTATCAAGGCAAAAAATTTCCTGGAAACATTTATAATGTTTCTTTTCAAGCGACTACTTGCTTTTTAATGTTATTTTGGCAGCGGGTGACAATGTGGAAGTTGTTTGGACATTTAACTGGTCTAACAGCTCCATTTGCCTGGCCTCCAGTTCCCGAAACCCCACGAAGAGGAGCATTGCTTATATTCAGTTTTAGTTACCTATTAGTTACATTCAGTCCATTCTGATACTGTGAGAGTCTTACGGTCATACATGAATCTGTTAGAACTTGGGTTTGTTTTAAAAAGGTACACACCAATCTTTCGCCACTTATATTGGCTCTACTCCTCGAAAGATTTTTTCACTAAAGGATTGCCTAAATTTACTCACAGTTAGTGCTGCTTTCATACTATTTCCATCAATCCCCAACAGATCATTGCACTCACGAATCTCATATCTGAAATTAAAAATTATTTGGAATAGGGCGTCCATCAAATTGGTCAATTTTGGGGAAAATGACCAATGTTGAAGAGGTGCTTCCTGTCGACATCGTAAAATACCTAGGCCTCTGTATTGTCATGGTGCATACATCATAGCCAAGCAAGAGTTGGCTGGTAACCCTATCATGGCCTTAATATCTCTTCGAAGTATGACATCAATAGCTTCTAATAGAGATGGGCACAATTTTGTCAATCGTGCTATCTGTAATGGATATATAAAGGAGGGAAAAACGTGCCTAGCTTTAAACAGAAATACTAATTAAAATTCTAAACAATAAACAACTATGACCAATATAGAGATAAATATAGGGTAAGTACAAAGATCAAATAGGAATATATTTCAGCTAAATGTCAGTCAGTGACTTTAAACTCTCAGCAATATGTAAAATAATAAATGCAGAAATTTTAATGATGGACAATGGGAGAGAAATAAACAGAATAGGTATTGTTAAATTATAGATAAATATTAAATAATTAATAAGGCTTATGTTGGAAAATGTTTAAATTATGAAAATGTTGTTGATAGATGCAATAATTGTTAATTTTAGTAAAGAAAATTCTGATGATGAGGAAATATTTTCCCGAAACGTTAATTGAATAAAGAAGAATATTATACCTGGAAGTATATATTGCCCTTTAATAAAATAATTACAGGAACTTCCTAAGAAATTATAAGAAAGAAGACAATTTTTAGATTAGATTACTTCCTCTTGGAATGGCAATGTTTTGAATTGGGATATCATTTAAAGATGCATTTCAATGGAAAAGCCTCAATAAATGTTATGAGAAACATTTACAAAAGGTGTTTCTACAACAAATTACCTTGTTAAAATATTTAATTTTAAGACTCTTCAAAAAACAAATTTTAAGGGGTTCAGTAGGACCCATTTTCCTAACTTATTATAGTGCTAGTCATAAGTATAATATATAAAGATACTAGAAAGACATGTCAAGAGTAAATTATAAAATCACATAAACAAATATATATATTACATATGTAATAATGGATAATATGAAAAACTTACGCTTCTTTTATAATAATACTGTTTTCTACTTGATTATTCCAGTTGGGTTGTCTTTGATTATACCACGGCCGAGTATCATCGGTAGGTAAATTTTCTTGACTAGATGTAAAATTAAATAGAACTGCCAATATGACCAAACAATACCTGCAAAAATAATGTAATAAACTGTGAAGGAATTCATAAATGTTTAATGACAATAACTATGGAGGCTAACTAAATATAGATGCTTAAACAGAAAATAAAATATAGCCTATATGAAATAAAATGAATGTAAAATATAAATATATCACATTTATTGATATTGGTTAAGAATAAGCCCTCAATCAAGGCCCAATTTCATAATAAAGTACAAAAAATACAAGTACAAGTGGAAAGGTTCATGTTGAGAGGTTACAAGTTACTTATCATCATTAGATAATAATAATTTTATTCATTTTTTTTTAATTGACTGTTTTTTTACTATTTAACTATTTAAAATATTATCGTGCTTCAACATCATAACAAAGTTCTTCTTCTTTTTCTTATTTATCCTCTACAGCCGCAAGTGTGAGGCCTCCGTCTATAGAGCCTGATCCACCTGTCTCTATCCTGAGCCAGTTGTCTTCTCCTCGTCCAATTCCATTCCACTTAAGTCAAAGGCTTCCTTTATTCCACTTTCCATGTCTTCCTAGGACGCCCACCTGTGTCTCATAAGTGATCCTTGCCAGTCTGTCTTCTGACATTCGAGAAACATGCCCAAACTATCTTAGCTGGTGTTCCTCTATTATATTCTCTGCATTCTGCAGGCCCAGGTTGGATTGGATTGAGATTTTTCTCACTTGGTCTCTCCTAGTCTTTTCTTTGACTCTACGGAGGTAGTGCATCTCCATCGTTTGGGGTCAAGATTGGCAGGAAAGTATTTATAAAAATCGTTATTTATGTAGATTTGGGAACCTCTTTCCTTCCCAAAAAGTCTTTCTTAGTGGTATTAAAATACCTTCCGGATGCCTTGATCCTCTCTCTTATTTTCCCATCTACCCAGCTATTCTCGTTCAAATGTGATCCCAGGTACTTAAGATCGCTTAATTGTTCTATTATGGTTCCATCTAGTCTTATCACACGGTCCCCCAAGTTGGCCCTCCTATCTCCATCTAGTTAAGTAAGTCCATCCTCATATCTTTCTTTTAGTAGATCCCTCAGGATCCGCATGTTAAACTGGAGATTCTTTCTATTGTTACCAAAGATTACCAGGTTGTCCGCATAGGCCAGTAAGGTAAACTGGGTAGGAAGTAATCTTCTATGGCCAAAATAAAAGGGTCTCATTTCAATTTGGGCTTTCTCAGTGTCCTTTCCAGTACCACTTTAAAAAGGAGCGGACTTAGGCTACTTACTTGCCTAATTACTTCAGTGGTTTGAAACTCTTTGGATGTCATGTAACATGTCCTGACCACATTCCTTTTGTTTTTATACAGGCTTCTAATGGCCTCCCTTAATCCCAAGTCCATCCCCTTCTCCCATAAAGCTTCTTCTATATCTCGCCTTTTGACTGCCAAATGCCTGGGTTAGGTCGACAAAACAGGCCAGCATTTCTTTGTCTTTTTCTATGGTCTTCTTCGATATTTGCCTCAGAGAGAATATCAAATATATTTGAGAGGCTATAGGCTTAATCGAAATCTTCAAATAATAACCTAATTGTCTCTTTTTAAGCTTTTTCTGTTTTTTACATTGTTTACTATGTTTAATAAAAATTTGTATTTTAAATCTGCAATATTTATTTAACATAATATAATGAATACTATCTAATCCTGCCAAGCTGTTTGATTTATTTTTAATGGAGCTACTAAAGGAGGGGCTGAATAATCTGAACATTAATTAGGGATTGATCCTTCTATACCATCATGCGGATCTCAAATGAATCTGAACATTCTTCACATCAATCAATGATAGTGAGGATTATTCTATTGTTGATTTTTCAATTTTATTGGCGGATGATTTATGCAATATTTTTTTATCGGTGCTCTAAGTGAACAGCCTCCATTAATTTTTTTGCTTAGCTGTAGTACACATTTGAATTTTGTCATTTAATTATATTATTGGAAGTGGATTATGAAAGCTACTTCCCTTATATAACAAGTCAAGAAACTCATTATACAAAACATTATCTGAGAATTTGATAGAATTTTTTGCACAATTTTTTAAATTTTGACCAATTTGCAGATTCAGTTGATGTCCGCATGATGGTATGGAAAGATCAATTTAATTAGGGATTGATAAATTATTTGCCACTTCTATTGCAAATTTGTAGATTTTATCTGGCATTTTCATCTATTTTTACACTTAATTAAAAAGTCTGATTTATAAAATGTTTCCTTGACTATTGGTGGATAATTAGAAACCAGAGGTTCATCTTGTACTTTCCAGATAGTATTACTAGCAATGTTTGTTAAAATGTTATATTCAAGTCTATATTCCTTTTCTGACAAACATTTACTGAAATAGGAGAACTATCATTCAAGAGAATAGATTATTGATGGTAGTTGGTCGACTGTGATGTTTATCATGGAATAAGTATTCAGGAGGAAGTCAACATGATATTTTTGATGTAAAATTCGGCATTTCGGCCCAAAAATTTCAGCCCTGATGATGTTTTTGGCTGAAACATCGGCTTTTAAAATAAAAAACATCATGGTGACTGCATCCTGACTATTTATTGCATAACAGAAAATATTTTTTTCTCAATAGCTGGAACTAAATTTATCACTAATAATTTTGATCTAACATTTTGTTTTATTTTTTGTGGGCTTGGTATTCTTTGTCTCTTAGTGACCATTATTATTATTTTTTTTTTTTACATCACTTTTGATTTACCTACAGAAGAATTTCTAGTTAGACATATTGTTGGAAATGTTTCTATAGTAGCCGGCACGAGAATAGGCGGCTCTGAGAAATTGCGGTGTTGCCAACTCTTGCTCCACAACCCAACTCACTATTTACTGATGAGAGATTTTGAATCCTTTGCCTGTTGTCTCACAGTTTGTCATAATAAAGTATTGATCGCTCAAACCAATCATTTTAATGCCTACTCTATTCTTAGATAAAGATTAGATTGTGCGAAAAATTCTATCAAATTCTCAGATAATGTTTTGTATGATGAGTTTCTTGACTTCTTATATAAGGGAAGTAGCTTTCATAATCCACTTCCAATAATATAATTAAATGCCAAAATTCAAATGTGTACTACAGCTAAGTAAAAAAATTAATGGAGACTGTTCACTTAGAGCACCAATAAAAAAATATTGCATAAATCATCCACCAATAAAATAGAAAAATCAACAATAAAATAATCGTCACTATCAGTGATTCATATGAAGAATGTTCAGATTTATTTGAGATCTGCATGATGGTATAGAAGGATCAATCCCTAACCTAATTAATATTCAGATTATTCAGCCCCTCCTTTAGTAGCTCCATTAAAAATAAATCAAACAGCTTGGCAGGATTAGATAGTATTCATTATAATATGTTAAATAAATATTGCAGATTTAAAATACAAATTTTTATTAAACATAGTAAACAATGTAAAAAACAGAAAAAGCTTAAAAAGAGACAATTAGGTTATTATTTGAAGATTTCGATTAAGTCTATAGCCTCTCAAATATCAGTTAAATACAACTTATTAATTGCTAATTAAGAGGCTAAACGCTTGGCTTGGAATCTTCAAATATTATCTGCTCAAGAAATATACAAACCACCAACGGATCTATTTCAGTTGAGGTCGGACCCTTACTGTAATTTAAATTATCACTGCCATAAGTACAACTTCCACAGACCACCAGAAGTCGACAGCACTAATAATCTTAAATAATATTTAATGAATGGAGTAATAATTTTAATAATTCCAATGAATATGAATTTTACAATTGAATAGAGCACTTCATTGGCACAAATGGTGCTAGAGAGTGGTAGTGTGGCAACCACTATTGATAAGATGGCTGCATTGTAAAGTTGTACCATTTAAAAGAGCACTAATTTTATAACTGGCTCAAGAAATAGTCAGCTTGGCCTACCACTGGCAGGTATTTTAGCGGTTAAAATTTTGCCATATTCACTCCTAATTTAAGGTATCTGCCCCATGATGTATTTATAATACTATAAATCAAAAACACATCTACAGTGGGGAAAAAAAAGTATTTGAACACCTTAATTTTCCCGCATGAATTGATTGCCAACATCGAAAATTGAAAAATATTGTGATTAAATAATTACAAATCTAAAAAGAAAGATTTTGATAGCAGACATTTTTTTAATAGATTTATAGTATAAAAGAAGTGATAGAATTACGGATTTTTCAATTTCAACAAAGTATTTGAACAATTTTATTAGAACTATAAACTACATTTTGTTTAAAACTATAAAAAAATAAAGCTCCTATAATCCTTTATTACTAGCCCCCTAACTAAAATCTATTAAAACTCAATCAGAAGAGTAGGATCTCACAAATCCGGTTTTTAAAGCTTGATTAGTGGAGTTATACAGGAGAGTATCGATCATTCGAACTAATGTTGTCAGTAGTGGTTCGGATAATCAAAATTCACGTACTCGCACACACACACTTAAGAGCCAGATACAAATACTATTTAACGAAGCAGTTTCTGAGAAATAATTAGGGCTTCCTTTATAGACGTTCTGGAAAAATAATTTTAACAATACCAATAAGTAATTTACATGATCAAATTAATTAAAATTAGGCAAATAAAAAAAAAAAAAAAAAAAAAAACCATTCCGATAATCGGCGCTCCACCTTATTTGAAAAAAAAAAACTAACATGAAAATCTCATATTATCGACGGAAGCTACTTACAATATTTTATTTAAATGAATGATAATAATTTGTAATCCAACAAATAATAAAAATCTCTATTATATCATAAAGAAATAATTTAAACAATACATTAATGTTCTCTGTGTAAATCATACAAGAACATCAGTGTAAACCACTCCATATAAAAATTTAAAATGTGTGCTTAAACGGTGAAAAGTTTTGGAGAGTACAGTAAAGTAGAATCCCCCGCACTTACAGACATATGGAGACATGAAACCAGCTGACCTTCCGGCGCCTTCAGAGTGCCGGATTTCTGGACGTGGCGATTCTGGACCATATAACAAATGGCTGGATTATAGAGACATTCTAAATGACAGACTCGGAACCAAATTTGTTCAGAACGGAAAAACGGGGTTCAACAGCAACATAGAACTCAACTTTGAAAATAATAGTAACTCCGACAATTCACCAAAGATAGTGTTAGATCTATCGAACTGCTATTGGTCTTCTTTGACGCCAAATCTAATACTCTATCATGTTAGTTTCGATCCCTTTTTTGATGCAAGGAGTCATTTCATCATTACTTGCCAAAAAGTGTCAAAAAACTTTTTTTTGGTCTGAAAACTGGTCAAGACTCCATTTGCTGACCCATGTTCACAGGAACCTTTATGCTGAGCGTTAAATTTGCTATAAATCCCTCAAGGATAATCCTTTTTTGACATCCGACTTAATACATGGTAGTTAAATTTAATTGTCAACATTCAGAAAATTTTCTAAGACTATAGTAGTCCTCACGGAGATCTACAATTTTAATTTCTGAATAATGTTCACTAGTTTTTGGGCCCATTACACCTTTTTTTTCTTGTTTACAGGGTTAACTATAAAAATGCTGATTGTGTCTTAATAGAAATTGGTAGTGTAACTGATAATAAAGGATAAAAGGAACATTATTTTCTTATATTTGTAAGCAAACTATAGTTTGTCAAACTGGTCAACTACTACTAGGTCATTTCAAAAGTCCTTGTGCATTAGTATAGCTTTATTTTAGATTACATATTTTAAACATTATTAAATACTACTCTTCAAAGTAAAGTACATTGTTTTCAACTACTTTCGCCCATCTTTCTGTCAGTAATTGGATTTGACATCAGTGCCATTTCTATGGTTTTGAGGCAAAGAACTCTTCACATCCAATTTTTACGTCCTCGTAATTATCAAAGATCTGACCTTTTTAAAAATGAGTCATTATCTTAACAAACCATAATCTGATGGTGCAATATCTGGGCTATGCGTAGGATGAGCCGAAGCGTTCCGATAATTTTTCCTCGGTCAAACGAGTAAGATGTGCAGGGGCATTGTCGTGTTGCAAAATGGCTTGATTACTGTTGACCAAAGCGGGGTACTTTGCACTCAAAACTGCATAAACTCTGTCTAGCTGTTCACAGTAAAGGTTTGAGTTCCTACTATGGCCGATAAATCACAAGTAGTTGCATGTGAGTCCTTATTCACACATTCAAGAAGAATGTCATCATCAACGACCGATGGGCGACCTGGTTCTGGGTTGTGCAGCAGTATTTCGATGGATAATTGACTCTCCTTCAATGGCACAAATTTCTTCGACGGCTGCCTTTGCGCTTAAATCTCGAATTTTTTTCTGACGTTGCATGTGCGTTTTAGAAATGTAAATGATCCTATAAAGCTAACTCAGATCACAAGGAATAGTAAAAGTAAACATTAGATGAATAGTAGGAACAAAAACATTCTTATAGAATAATTATGAGAGTTGGAATTAAGGATTGTGTTCATGCACAAGGACTTTTGTTACAACCTAGTATTTTGACATTAAAAAGTCACAATTCTATCCTTTCTTCAATGTCATAAATCTATATCAAAAATTGCTACAGACGAAAACTTTCTAATTAATTAATCACAATATTTTTCAATTGTTGATGTTGGCAATCAATTCAAACGAGAAAATTAAGGTGTTCAAATTTTTTGGTTACCCACTGTACATACACATCTCCGAAGCACATAAATTCTTGCTTAAAGTTGTTAGATGAGGCAGACAGAGATTTCAAACTGTGGCAGTTTAACTTGGGAATTGGGGAGCATTCCTGCCTTCAGTATAAGGACATTTCCATCCTTCACCCATCTATATCTCCTCCAGTTTGGCTCTTTACATTTTGGGGGCTGAATAACTACAGGAAAATGAAATTTATTCAACATATAAAAGAAATCCTAAAAAGATTAAAAAAATGTATGGATGTTTCAAAATGAAAGTAGGGAGCATACTCTAATAAATCACTGTTATTTAACTAAAGCAATTATATCAATATCTGATTATGAGGCCAATATATATGTGGAAGTGCCTGATTCCACACTAAAGAATCTAAATAATGTGCTAATTAACATTTGATTTATATAATGATCTTGGCATAGGCTAAACATAAAGTATGAAGTTAAAAACTGAAAGTTAGTTATATACCCACTGCTCCTATTAAAATCGTGAACAATAAAAAAATAATGGGGACAAACCCTAAAACATTGTGTGCCTACGGATGTCATTGGGTATGACATCGGAAATGATGGACATCATTTAATAATGTTAATTAATATTACCAACTAAACTAATAAATTGAAAACAATAAACCATAACATACTATATGGTTGAACTAAAAATTGAGGAGAAATCAGCATAATTTGAGTATTAAGAAAACCGTTTTCCATCATAAGTGATTGCATTTCAAATAATTGCATAGTAATGAATTAACAAAACATTCAATTTAACATATCTTAACTAACTAATGATGCAGTATAACATATTAGAATGAATAATTCATACTATTAGAGGACTCATCACAGGTTCACGCCCGTCATAGATATTTACCTCATTTTGAGAAAACCACAAAACGTTGTTTGAAGTAATTTAAAACAAAAAACCTCAATGTCGATTGCATTAAAATTAAAAATTGCATGAATATTTCAAATCCGCCGTTACATAGTACAAAGCGATATCGTTGGGCGGTAACAAACTTAAATAAAACAAGCTTTGGAAAAACAAGGTGCGGTTATAATCGAAAAGAGGTACAGTGCCAAGAAGAATCAAAAGTTACTGAGAACAGCAAACTATTGTAATCATGACGTTAATCATGATGTTAATCTGGATACGATTTCAATAAACGCTAAGCATGTGTCATTAGAGAAAAATGATCAAAACAATGACAGTTTATTAATCAAAAAATGTTTTCAAGCTATATAATTTTTTAAAAAATGGTGGTACTGGGATTCTATTAATTGATCAGAAGGAAATATATCTCATCCATATATCTTATCATTACATATACAGTCTCTTCCGCATTGCACGAAAGATTGATCTTCCTCTCTTAGTAGGCGGAGACATTAAAGCCCATCACCTTGTGTGGGGCAGTTCAGATACGAATGAACGAGGGGAATCCTTGCTCGAATATATAGCCTCTACAAATTTAGAGAAACTAAACAGAGGTAGCGAAGCTATTTTTGTCACTCGAGTCAGAAGCGAGGTTCTAGATATCACACTCGCTTCAAGTCAGATTAAGGACCTTTGTAAAGACTGGATGATCACCTCGGATATAACACTGTCTGACCATAGGATGATCTCATTTAAGATTAATTCTAAACACCGCCCCCCCCCCATCTCTGAAAAGAAACCCCAGAAACACTGAATGGAATCTATTCAGGGAAAGGTTTGATAGATGCCCATATCTCCCTATGGGCAGACTTCAAACCAAAGCTCAGATAGATGAAGAAACTATCCTCTTAGAGAGAATAGTACAAGACGCATATCAGGTAGCCTGCCCCTTAAAGGCAGAACCCAGGAAAAATATCAGATGGTGGTCCACTGAGTTGTCTAAGTTAAAAAAGGCTACAAGAAAGGCCTATAATAAGGCATATAAATCAAAGCAGAAGGCTGACTGGGATTTGTACCGTGTCGCCTCCAACATATACAAAAAGGAAATAAGAAAGCATAAACGTGATGGCTGGCGTAAGTTCTGTAGCAATATAGAAAGCACGCCAGAAGCCTCTCGTCTTGTTAAGCTGCTTGGGAATGACGCCTTGATTGGGAGCCTTAAAGAAGCCCAATGGTCTCTGGACCTCCAATTTGGTGGACACCTTGTCCCACCTAATTGAGTCCCACTTTCCCGGTTGTAGTATTACTAATTTAGTCAACCCATCCTCAAGTAACTACCCTGGCAATGATACTAATGATATAGAGGAGGATTGGGCTCTAGCGGAGTCCATAGTCAGTGATGGAGCCATTAGGTGGGCTGTCGGGGTGCTGAAGCCGTATAAAGCCCCAGGCACAGACGGTATCCTTCCATGCATGCTCAAAGAGGGCCTCAATGCTCTGCTCCCCCGAATCAGAGCACTACTAGGAGCCTCTCCAGCCATCGCGTACATTCCAGAATCCTCGAGGAAATCTCTAATAGCCTTTATCCCGAAGAATAGTGAGGAGGATTATATTGTTGCTAAGGCTTTTCGATCTATTAGCCTATCCTCCTTTCTTTTTAAAATCCTGGAGAAGCTGGTAGCAGTACACCTTACAAGCAAGGTTCTACCACTCCATCCCCTTCATCCTCAACAGCATGCTTACCTCCAGAGAAAATCAACAGAAACTGCCCTACATTCCCTTGTAGGAAAAATAAAAAAGGCCTTGGTATACAAAGAATCCGCCTCAGGGCTCTTTTTCGATGTTGAAGAGGCATTTGACAGGACCAGGCAGTTTGCAAAGCCTTAAAAGAAATATCTGCCCCAGCTGCGATAGTCAGATGGGTCGGATTTGTTTTAAAGAACAGAACAATAGTCGTCTCAGAGGAGGGCACTAGACTAGAGGCGTAGGCCTTCACAGGTTGCCCTCAAGGGAGTTGCATCTCACCACTGCTCTGGTGCCTTGTAATGGATAAGTTGTTAAGAAGACTAGATGATGCCGGATTCTCTGCCCAGGCGTTTGCAGATGATGGAGTAATCCTCATAACAGGTAAGTTTATTGCTACCATCTTTGAGTGCATCCAGGTTGCCTGCGATATTGTTCAGACTTGGTGCAATGAAGTTAGACTCTCGGTAAATCCAACTAAGACTGAGTTGATTCTCTTTACCAAGAAACGGGAGCTGGATGCTTTTATGATTCCTACCTTTTTAGACAAACAGCTCCAATTAAGTCAAATACCTCGTGATTATTTTGGACCCCAAACTAAACTGGGGCCTCCATTTGACTGAAACCAAAAGGAAAGCAAAAGCATCCTTTTGGCATGTTAGACGCGCTGTGGGCACAACCTGGAGCTTTAAACTTAGGGTCATGCACTGGATATACACAGCGATTATTAGACCTAGAATTCAATATGTGAGCATAGTGTGATGTACAGCCCTGAATAGGGCCTCCCATGTTCGGACAATCAGCCGCATTCAAAGGATGGCATGTATGAGCATTACGGGAGCGTTTCGTACCACACCTACCAAGGCTTTAGAAGTCCTCTTATACCTAACACCGCTTCACCTATGGCTGAGGGGCGAAGCGGTCACGGCCCATCAAGGAATTAAAGAAAACAGACAGTGGCAAGTGCGGGGCGAACCCACAGGCCACTCAGTAATAGCCAAAGTAGTGGACAAGGAGATTCCTATCCTTCAATATTGTTTTCCTTCACTTAATAGAAACCTTACTCTAGATTCTAAAGTGAACTACTCATATACTAGTATATCCGACTGGGTAAGGGCTCAGTAGCCACACAAATAGGCAACCTATCCTGTTTCACGGATGGATCAAGGAAGGAATCGACCGGCTTAGCAGGAGCGGGTGTCTATATAGAGGATTTGGGCATTAAGATAAGTCTACCATTGGGCAAACACTCGACTGTGTCCCAAGCAGGAGTGTTCGCGATACTGTCTGCGGTCACATGTTCGGAAGTTATTGGTTGCGATAGGGCTGGAATTACCATCTATTCAGATAGCCACTCGGCTCTCCAAGCCCTGGAATTCTCCAGGGTAGCATCCGTTCTGGTAAAA
Source organism: Rhaphigaster nebulosa (assembly GCA_948150685.1). Classification (NCBI taxonomy): domain Eukaryota; kingdom Metazoa; phylum Arthropoda; class Insecta; order Hemiptera; family Pentatomidae; genus Rhaphigaster; species Rhaphigaster nebulosa. The sequence goes on from OX411307.1 coordinate 138,449,241, forward strand.
GAGTGCAAACAGCCATTGGATCTACTCGCCTGTTCGATGAGATTAGAATTAGTATGGGTTCCTGGACTTAAAGGAATCAAAGGCAACGAGATAGCCGACCAGCTTGCAAGAGAAGGCGCTGAAAACCCTATTTTTGGGCCAGAACCTTCAGTAGGCATCTCTAAAAGGTATCACCGGAAGAATGTTCATGATTGGACATGGAAAATAGCAGGTAAGGAGTGGAGGGAGTGCGTAGGCCTCAGACAGGCTAAGGAACTAATTATAGAACCCTCTCCTTCTAGAAACAAGTGGCTGCTGGGCCTCAACAGAAAGGTACTCGGACTGCTTATCGGAGTACTTACAGGTCACTGCAGGCTTAAAAGACACTTAAAGATCTGTGGAGTAGCAGGGGATAAGACCTGCCACTCCTGTGGGCAGGCACCTGAGACTGCTCTACACTACATAGCTGAATGTAATAGATACGCGTCATTAAAATACAGATTGTTAGAATCTGGCAGAATCAGAGAACAAGAGGCTCCCTCCATTGAATGGACATCTCTTCTGAATTTCATCAGGAAAACCAGAACGTTCGACATGGGGATTAATAACCTATCTCTATTGGTGACCACCCCCGAGGTTGGAAAAAAGGACCATTAGGCCCACTTCCCGGACTTTGTCCCCCCACCCTTGCCAGTACCAGGTTGGGATTTTTCTCTCTTGATTTAAGTTCTTTTTTTTTAACTCTCTGGGTTGTTTTTTTTTCGTTAGAAAGTTTTAGTATTTTTTGTGTGTATTTACTATTAAATGCGTTAATAATTTTTTTCTAATTACAAACTGAAAATTAGAATGATTTGTAAAAATCCTAAATTTTTTTATAACTTTATTTCATACGTATTTCCCAAAGTGCAGTATAATAATCTAATAAAAAGATGTTCTCATGGCCAAATATCTCTCATTATAACGTCAATGTGACGTTCTATTATTGTTGGGACTGAATTAAAAATATTAAATAAATAATGTAATTAAAGCTGGATGCCAACAATTTTGAAATAATAATTTTGGATCCTTATTTTGTTAATTAAATGTTCCTCTCCAATTTATCTTCTTTTGTGTCGTTTTAAGTTGGCTTTCAATCATTAATTTGACCTGATCTTTCAACTGATATAACCAATTTAAATTATATTGAATTAAAGTAATATGAAAATGTATAAACCTTGTAAATAAAAGGTACAATACAAATATAAACCTTAAGTACATTTTTTATTATTTATCCTTATCTTATACTACAGGGGTGATTTTATTATCCATTCTTAAGTAATTTTTATAATCCTTCCTATCTATTTCATTTAACATTTTCAAATCACTGTAATTTATTCGATTAATAAACATTGTTTTCGCCTAAAAGTTCGTTTCCTTTTTTTCTAATAACGCCACAGCAAGACAAACTGCCGACATTTTCCTATTATGAAAAACATAGATAAGCTATGAGTACAGGTTAGAATAGCTGATCGGATCCCTTGTTGGACCGTGAGTGGACGAATGAATTCTTGCGTAGTCCTACTAAGTTGGACCGTGAATGGATAGCTTAAGCGGGGGAAACCGTTTTTCAGCCGCCTACCAACAATCTATGTTCAGCTTTCAAAATGGAAGGCAGTGGCGTAGCCAGTGGGGGGATAGGGCTCCGGACCCGCACATCAATCAATTTGTTACAGCACTTCAAATAAAAAATCGAGAAGGTTATGCCCAGCGACGGTTATCACCCAGTGTTGCAAGGCAGGAATAATTATGTAATTGAATTGAATCATGTATGTGTGTAATTTCTTATACCTGCAACACTGGGGTAACCAACAATTACCTGGCCAGGCAGTGTGATAATTAAATGCCAACGTGGTGAACATTTTTAAGTTTGGAGAACAAAGTTTTATGTGTGGATTTTTTTTTTTTTTAATAGAACTTTTTGTTTATTTGTATCAATTGCACACAGGCAAGTTTATTTTTATTTTCAAGCGAATTTGTTTTTATTTCAATCTATTGACTTTTATTTTTTTATATCTTTTTTATTAATATTACAGAAGCTCCTTATATCCTTCAAAAGTTATTATTACCGCCACTCAAACAACTAGGCATTCTTCATTACCAACGCATTAACGAATTGGCAGATTGGAATTAGGACTCTAAAAAAGTGAATTCAGCTGTGCATATTGTTCAATTCGATCTCAGGAAGCTATATAGAAAATTCAGGATTAGGGATTGATAAATTTTTTGCCACTTCTATAATTTTGTTTTTATTGAAAACTAGTTTCAAATGTTATACATTCATCTTTAGTTCTAAAAACACACTAAAATTCTAAAACAAGCAATTTAAAATACAGTTTTGTATTATTATACTTATTAAATTAAATGTAATATATAGTAAATTAGTATTATAAAACATTTATGAATTATTAATTTAATAAGGACAAGATATCAAATACATGTTGGTACTCACCAAGGTTTAAGTAGATCTACTTAAAGATAGATCTATTATCTACTAAGTAGATAGATCTACTTGATTTTTCTGGAGGATTCCCCCTCCCCCGATTTCCGGCATTCTTTAATAAGCATTCATAACTCCTCAGGATTTTATCCAAATTTAACGTTACTACAACCGTTGGAAAGCCGAATTTTTGATATCTAACCCATACCAATAACTTTTAGATTTTATGTCTTAATAAGGGAGAAAAAGTGGTGTGAACGAAATAAAAAATCGCCAAACGTTTCATTTTATATCTCTAGTTCTGATTTGTTTACGAATGTCGGGTTTGTTTATTTCCTGTAATTTATAGGTCCCTAAATCACTCCTAAATTTAGATCCCTATACCACCGATCCATACGAAACTTGGGAGTGGTTTAGAGGCCTATAAATTACACGAAACAGAACAAACCCGACATTCTTAAACAAATCAGAACCGGAGATATAAAATGAAAGTTTTTACGATATTTTATTTAGTTCTCACTACTATTTCTGCCTTATAAAGGCATAAAATCTAAAGTTATTGGTATGGGTTAGATATCAGAAATTCCGCTTTCCAACGGTTGTAGTAACATAAAATTTGGATAAAATACTAAGGAGCTATGAATGCTTATGTGAACGCCGGGATATCAGTAGGAAAAAGCAAGCCTCCAGAAAAATCAAGTCAAAAATTTATATTTTTTAATTTCTACGAAAATTCTTATTTAAGAGTTTTAGAGAACGCTAAAAGTGAATCTAGCTTGCTTTTTTCCAAAATATTTTCTGTTGACCTACTTTACAAGAAGCCTCTTTTGGTTTTTGTACATTTAATACAATTGACAATACAATACAAAAAATAAATAAATCGATTGGTATATGAGAACCTTGAAATTCATGCAGAGCAAAGGCAGAAAACAATAATATAAAAATTCGTTGGAATTATATAAAATAATTTTTTTTCTCGGCTCCTATGGCGCATTGGCAATAACCTCGGACACGTCTATAATATTTTTCGAGCTAGCAACAGCAAAAAAAGTTTCATTGTAATTGTTGATGGCACTTCTGTAACCTCCCCCTGTAAGTTATGGTAATAACAACGATATAGGAAATACCTCCTTGGAGAATGGACATTTGAGTCAAAATCCTGAACTGTTTATGTTATTATTTCATCAATTTTTCGTAATGTTTATATTCTGTACTGTAACTGTAAATCTTTAGTAACAAATTTTGAGAAATTCAGTATAGTTATTTTGTTATACAAGAACGACTGTGGATGTCTTAATTATTTACTAAATAATACATATAATAAGTATGTACTGAACTGTTTTGGAGTATTTCATATCTCTACTACTGGTCCTTTTTATAGTGTGTGCTATATCTATTCTACATATATGTGATCTTATGTTTTTCAATCCTGATGCCTGGATCGGTGACATTATTTACTGCTATTTAAGTGAATCGAGGTTTAGTTTTGGAATCTTCCAGTAATGTCCTAATAATTTATGTTATCAAGTATTAGTAGTGATTATAGGAGACCATTATGAAGAAATTTCAGTTGGAAGTTTGGAATACATTTGATAAATTATGCCTAATGTCGGCTATTACAAAACTTAAAACCAGTTTTGCTGACCAAAATTGGTAAGTTAATCATTTCTCTTGAAGTTTTATTAAATTAGTGAAGATACTGATTAATTAAAGCTTACTGTTCTTTTAGGGTTGCTATTAGTAGATACACAAAGCAATTACATGAAAATATTTCTTCTTTTATTCAATATGATAACAGAAGTGATGAATGGTTTTCTGCTAAGCAATGTTCTGCCCAGTATGAAGTTCTTATTAAAGGTTCTGGTGCTCGCAAAAAGAAGAAAATAGACAGAAACTTTGATTACTCTGATGTTCATGAGGCTCTGTTGGTTTCGATAAATCAAGGTAGTTTTCTAACAATTATTTACTTAGGCTTTATTAAAATTTTATATAATTCAACACTTAATTTTTACTGTGCCAATTTTTTTATTTACTTACTTTTATTGTTAAGACAATATGAGTAGATATTGATTAATTCATGTAAAATGCTGGGTACATACGATCAGGGTGCGTTATCACTTGCTGGGGCCGAACTTACCCGAAGGTCATCACACTACCTCTCTCTGGCACCATTTGTGCTAACTGCTCTCTGTTCAATTCTAAAAGTTGTATTCATTGGAATTATTAAAGTTATTACTGCTTTAATTAGATATTATTTAAAATTATTAGTGCTGTCGACTTCCGGTGGTCTGGGGAAGTTGTAGTAATAATTTAAGGCAGTAATAATTTAAATTTAGGGTATGGACCCGACTTCAACTGAAAAGTATCTTCTGTAGATTTGTATATCTTTTGAGCGAGCGTAAGTTGACAGCTGTGTTCTAATTAAAGCAGTAATAATCGAAACTACGGTAAAGGCCCAACCTCAACTGTAAACGATTTGTTGAGTTTTTTTTTTTTTTTTATATCTTGGGTAAGCGTAGTGAGCGAAAGTTGACAGCATTAATAATTTTAAATAATATCTAATTAAACCAGTGATAATTTTAATAATTCTGATGAATACGAATGTTAGAATTGGATACAAAGCAGTTAGTTAGAACAAATGGCGCTTGAGAATGGTAGTGCGGCGACCTTCGGGTAAGTTCGGCCTGAGCCAGTGATGATGCGCCCCGATTGTAAAGTTGCACCAATTGGTGAATTTGTGATTGGTTTGATATTTAATTTTTTTTAGTATTTTAAAAGAAAATTGTTAGTATTTTAAAAGAAAAATGTTGCTAGTATTTTGAAAGAAAATTGGGTATAAATCTATGATTAGCCTGGTGGTTACTTATGGCTGCGAAATGGGTTAAGATGGTTAAATATGAGAGATTGCTATGTGTATGGGAGAGGAAAATCCTTCTCAAGATTTATGGAACCATTAGCGAAGGAGGTGTATGGAGGTCCAGATACAATAAGGAGCTAACGGAACTGTATGGAGAAGCCGATTTTGTCACCCTCATCAAAGCCGGACGCATCAGATGGCTGGGACATGTGGAGAAGATGGCAGCGTAGCGGTTGCCAAAGAAGATAGTGGATGGATGACCTGGAGGAGCGAGAAGGAGAGGCAGACCACCAGTCAGATGGTTAGAGAATGTCGAGGCGGATCTGAGGTGGATTGGGATCAGGCTGTGGCGGACCGAGAAGAATGGCTAAGGCTATAGTTGGAAAATATGGAGTGTATATGAATGATGGATTACTGATCAGGCAGTTAGAAATTTGTTCGCTAAATTCTGTTATGAAGAACCTTAATAGACCAACTGAGAATGGGATGTCCTTCCATCCTTGATACTCAAAAAAGGGACTATTGAAGTAAAATCAACATCAATTAACAAGAGATACAGCAGAAAGGTTGGATATATTGCCATAAACTGTTTGACACCACCTGGAGAAATGAGGTACCTTACAATCTCAGAGAATAGAATAAAAAAAATTGAAAGCCTATTGCCACTAGTTTGCTCTGATAGGCAAAAATCAAGCCCTTTTTAGACAGGATTATTACAGAGAATGAAAGTATAATAGTCGTATCTAAGGAAACTGCAAATTTATTTTTTAGTACTGCTGGACAGAAAACCAAATTGGACAAAACACATTAATAGCGAATCACTTTGGATCATAAATTCTCTTTTTAGACAACTTGGAGCCTGAATCGTTGAAGATTTTATATGATGGGACAATAATTCCTAAAATGAACTTTTTGGTTCTGGTTTGCAACAAGAAAATAAAGAAACAAAATTCAACCTTTGAAAACTTTTGAGAGTTCAAAAGCTCTTTGGTTTTAAAATATCAAAGCTTAACAAAACAATATTGGATTTGGCAGTACACATTTAAGGAGGATTGATACCAATCGTTCCAAAAATTTCAGAAATAATAAAGTTGTATTGGTTATAGAGTAACAAATCAACTGCTACTGATATGACCAATTTCAATATAAATATATTTGGTATGGATTGGGAGGCACAACGAAAGACTGATTAAGCCAGCGCATGGCATGTAGGAAATGTTACTAGGAGGGCCTAACTATAACGTTTGCTGAATTGATAATAAAATAAAATACAACTTTTACAAACAAACTTTTCTCGATTTTATATGAACAAATTTAGAGATACACAAGACAAATAAATTTCTCTAAGCAATTTACATTGTGTTAAGGTGTGGTTACTTAGACGTTCTTGTCCCATCATGTTCCTTAACTTACTTTGTACACGCTTTAATGCTGAAAAACATATCTAAGGGATTTATTTCTGTAGAGTGGCTTCAAATGACCCTTTTTGGTTTCAATAGCCATGGAATTTCATAGTTTCAAAGAATATCTAATGGATTTTCAAATGTTTACATTTTTAAGGGACTCTTAGGAGCTAATAGAAGTTTTCCTGAACGTTTTATAGATACTTTTCCAATTCTTTTGAAATGAATGAATGAACTTTAATAGGAAAGGCAAGGGCCCTAGGGGACCTTGCGTCATTTAGCTTTAAAACACAAGATACACTAAAATTAATGCTAACTGACCAACATCTGTACAACACTGATTTTAATAATACCATGGAATATATGTATGATGCACTTGCACACCAAGACAAAATGAAAAATTATTCAAAAGAACATTTTGAACTCAAACAAAAATTCTATGAACTACCAAATACAAGAAAAGATAACATTTTAAAATGTGTGGAAATATATGCTATTAGTCAACTGAACAGAAAAAATACAGCAGGGTACGACAATATTACTGTCATATTACTGATTACTGATCTGTGATCAGACTTGTAGCCAGAATTTTACTTCGGAGGGGGTTAACAATTTAACAATCCTAATAAATTTTCCTTTCGGTTTGATTTTGAGAAAGAATCAACTCGAATATTATTCAAAAGAAGTAAATCCCTTTTCAAATCAGAAATTCTTTAATATTTAATGCATAAATATTAATTTTCTAAAGTAAATTTTAAAAAATAATTTTTTTGGGGGGGCCAACCTCCTAAACCTGTTGACATGACTGTGGCATAAATTGTTTAAAACTCCTTTTTTCCGTCTTTTAAATGCTATTTTGTATTATTCTTTATTTTCTTAAACAAATATTTTTATCATCTTAAACATGAAAAAATAAATTTTCAGCATGTTTATGAATTTTTTTTCTCCAGGTTGCTACATATCGATTTTATCTAAAACATATACCATTTGTTTCTACTATTTTTCTCCTAATTATCACATTGAAAATATCCATTGGAGATTTATTTAAAAAAATTATTATTTTTTCCCTATTGGGTTTAAAGGTTAACACTTGTCTAAAACTTCGTCAGTTGGCCTTATTTTAACATAACCTACAACTTTATCAACAAAAATTCTGATTAAAACTTATAGTCCATGAAGCACAGGTGATAGGTGAAGTATTTTGTGATTAATTAGTGTATTTGCTTACAAAAATATTGGGTTGTATCACTAATCCTACAAAAAAAAAAAATATACATATTTTTTTTATCTGTTAGCACTATAGACCATAGAGATCTTTGGCCACGCGATTTGGTGTTCTTACAGACATTTATTGCTTGCGGGAGCACTGGCAGCCTGGAGGGAGTCACCAAACTCATGTTGCTTTGAACCCTGGTTTCCATGGTGCAGTGGCAGGCTGCCCACTGTTCCATAACCAGTTCTTTTGGGTCCAATTTGCCAGTGTCCTTCCCACACTCACTTGGGTTCAAGGACAGTGACAAATTGGTCTAAATCCTCAGATTATGGCTGTTCGGGGTCAGCAGGCACACGAGGACCTATATTTCTTTCCCCGAAGCCGACCGTCCACATGGACCAAACCTCTGGGCGGCTATTTGACATCATGGAAGACCACAAAGCGATTCAAAATTTAATTACACAGGGTAGGGTCATTACTCCTACGCCTGTGTATGTATATATTTATATATATATATATATATATTTTTTTTTTATATATATATTTATATATACCGACGCCTGCCATCTTGGGAATACTCAAAATTTAAAACACAGCTTTTATTTAATTACAATTATCATTGCACAGAACCTTTTAAACTTTTATAGAATATTTTAAACTTGTTATTAAAATGGATATAATTTTTAAGATATTCTAATGCAGAATGGAATACAAAAAACTCAATTCTGAGAAGTGATCCATAAGGTGCGTTCACACCATTGCCAAACAAAGCGTGTATGTTAAGGCTCAGGCACACAGAGCGAGATCTGTTGCAGCGATCTACGATCTCAACCCGCAGCGAGCTGCAATCTCAACCCGCAGTGAGCTGGCGATCTAATGACATTATTACAAATTACTATACTAAGCATGTCACACAGAAGGCGGTCTAACACAGTGAGCCAGTCTTGATCGAGCTTGATAGCGATCCGTTTCTATACAGTTAGAGAGATCACAGATCGTGTTCCATGTGCCTGAGGCTTAAAAAGGCTTAGTTTTGCTTGGGTTGTCTGTGTTTTGAGTCTGATCCAGTTTTTGCCGGTATCGCCATGTAAGTTCTAGTATTGCATCTATATATTGGTGTATTTATATAAATTATATGTTTTTATTTTATATTTTTAATTGTTGCTTTATAAAATAAAAACAGGGTACAACTTCGCAATCTGGACACATTATCAGTGCCTGCAGCTGAAGTTACCCGATCATTGCCACACTATTATTCTAGCTCCATTTGTGATAATTACTTATTATTTATTGATGCGTATTTAGTTGTAACATTCTTATTCATTGGTATTATTAAAATTATTACTGCTTTAATGAGATATTATTTAAAATTATTAGTACATTTGACTTCCGGTGGTCTGGGCAATAATAATTTAAATTACTGTAAGGGGGGCCCGAACTTAACTGAAAAGGATCCGCTGAGGTTTTGTTTATCTCTTGAACAAACGTAGTGAGCGGAAGTCGACAACACTAATAATGTTAAATAATATCTAATTAAAGCACTAATAATTTTAATAATTCCAATGAATAGGAATGCTATAATTAAACACAAAGCAGGGATCAGTAGCGTGTGGATAGGATAGTTTGCTAAGCTTCTGTAAACCCCCTTTACAGGTTTGCCATTTGATTTGGCTTGGGGCTTGTCATGGTTTGGCACAGGTGTGAACGCACCTTTAGATATCGTTACGTAGGTATCGATTCTTATGCATCAATTTCAAATTTTCTAAGGATTTAGCACAATAAAATAAAGAACTGCTCATAAAATTTTTGGGGCAGTATGATCATCAGATAGTACTAATATACATTAAGTAATTGCGTGAAAATCAGCTGGTTATTGATACATTTTCATACCCTTGTTCTTTTGACATGGAAATGGGGGTCTCGCCAAATGGTCCAATATTTTTGTAGTCCAATTTTTTCTTCTTGATATTTTGGTAAATTGTACTAAACGGTCTATACAATAACCTACACTGCTATTATTACCAGAACCGGATTAAGCCAAATAGGGGCCCCTAACCAATGCAAATATCGAGGCCCCTCTCTCCTTTTCAATTCAATACACTTTATTACATAAACAAAAATAAAGGTACAATAAAGTAAAGTATAGAGTTAATATCAGTTTTGTTATAGAGTCCATTAACCCTGTAATGCTGAAGGTAGTTTAGGCCTCGTCCACAATGGAGCACCGCCCTTCGCCCCAGTACCAGTGATAATCCCTCGCACCGACCCCAGTACCCTCGCCCCTAGCCCCCTGTCTGTCCACATTCGAGCACCACCATCACCCCTCTTCAAAGCTAGCAGGATTAATTATATCATTAATCTAATCAAACCTCAAATTCAAAAACAGTGGAAAAATTGTCACGCTCAGCCAATTTCAACAGAGGAACGACTGATGCTCACGTTAAGGTAGATAAACATTGATATTAATGATAGTCGATATTAATTTTAATAAAAAAAGCAAAACAAAAATTCAGCACTTCTGTCGTAATGTCCACTGAAAGGGTGTTTGGACTGCACTTTTTTTTTTTTAATAATCTGTCGCAAATTAAACTTCAATTTAATAATATACAAGATGCTAGAATTACATAATGTGAAACATTATTAATATAATTTAATTGCTCATCAATCATTGTTTTCCATTTCAATCAAATATTCAGTGCAGTTATAAATGTTCTTTTTTTTAATCTTTATTAATTTTGTATATATATATATATATATATATATATATATATATATATATATATATATATATATATATATATATATCAAAATACCTTGAGCATCAAAATAAAATAATTGTAGCACAAAAATTAAGTATTTAAGCAAATATTATTTTCTATTTTATTAGCAAAAATGATAAAAAATTTAATATTTGTAAAGTGTACATCATTATATGAACAATTAAAGAAATTCAATTATGTATTGGTTTTTGTGAAAATGAGATAATATAAAAAGATATTAATAAATATCGACGTTCTGAGGCCGGGAGGTGCGAGGGTCGAGGGTAAAAGAATTGACGAAACAATTCCTTGGTTTGGTGCTAGGCTAGGGTCGAGGGTCGGTGCACGGTGCGAGGCTTCGTTATGGCCAGTCCCATTGGAAACAATGTGTTTATTTTTTTCTTGGTTCGAGGGACTAGGGGCGGTGCGCGGGTCGGTGCTCCATTGTGGACGAGGCCTTAATAGGAATAATATGAAGAGTGAGCTCTGTCAAGTAATTAAAATATTTGAGACCTCATAGAACCCCAAAAAATCATGTTTCCAGCAGCTGTGTTTCCTCCCTCCATTTCCAGGACACCTTCCACAATGCGCTGTTACATCAAAAAATGGCCTCATAGCAAAAAATGAAGTAGTCGGTTTAATTATCATTCCCTATGTTTTTTGGGTGGTGAATCCGAATCTGGAGCTATCTAAAAAAAATTCCTAATGCGTTTTGAGATATTCGCTAAATGACAGTGCCATTTTCGCACATTTATTGGTTTTTGGCCTATAATTATGAAAGTATGTGTAGTAGCAAAAAAATTATTCTTGCTTTTTGCAAAGTAGAGTAAATTCGCCACAATATTAGCTCATCCGCAGTGCTGTAGGTTCAATAGTTTCGGAGATACACCCCAAATTGGTTATTTTTTGTGTAACTAGGTTTTTCTCAGCGACTGTTGCTGGTGTGGAGTTTTGATTTAACTAAGTTTCAAGAGGTAGGTTATGTCATAGGTTATACCCAATTGAAGAAGTGTTAGGTTTAGGTTTGCTCGTGTCCAGATTTCTGGTGAGAAGAGAGCATGTGGGGAAGTTCCACATGAGCTCACCTTGCTGCAAGTAGAACGTCACCTGGAAATGTGTCGTTTGCTCATTCAAAATCCCAGTGACGAACGTGTTTCATTAAAAGGATTGTCATCTGCGACGAAAAGTGGATATACTGGCGCAATCCTAACATCAGGACAGTGAATAGACCGAGACCAACCTGCTTTACTGGTCTCAAAGGGAAGTCAATTTGAAAAAAAGAATGCTGTCAGTTTTTTGGAATTTTGAAGGTGTGATTCACTATGAGTTTGTTCCGGAAGGACGTTCTCTCGATTCCAAGCTTTATTCAGAACAGCTGCAGCGAATGCACGGAGTTTTGGAGGGGCGATACCTGGCGCTGGTGAATAGAAAGAATGTTTTGCTGCAGCAGGACAATGTCTAGCCGCACACTTCACGACACACGAAGCAAAAACTTGCTGAAATGGATGCCATCGAACTTCTACCACACCCACCCTGATCTTGTGCCTTTAGACTTTTATCTTTTCCGAGCAATGGCTCACTTTCTTAAGGGGAAAACATTTCAAACATTAGAGGAGGTAAAAATTGGAGTAGAAAACTTTTTCGAGTCGAAACTCAAAAAGCAGTACCGGCAAGGAATCGAACAGCTGGCCTCTAGATAGCAACTAATCATAGATCTTATTATACCATACTTCGAAAGTTAGAAGAAATCTTATGTAAGAAAAAAATAAACTGTTTAATAAATTTTTTATTGCATACCTGTATTACTAATAATAATATTATAATGTTATTACTAATAATACTACAGTCTGTATTTTCAATATTATCTTTAAACAATGGAGTGGTGATAGTTTGTGTTGTTTTAACTTTTTTATCTATTTTTCTTGTTATGTTTACCATTTACTTATTTTGTGTGAATATTCCTATTATCTATTTTTGATTGCAGTGAATTCTTAATACTGCTGTACCAAAATTTATTGATGAGTTTTATAGCATAGAAGTTATCTTTAAGTATATTATATACTCCTATTTTTATTGTTATTAAAAATCAGGGCTCCAAAATAATTGGGAACTTTTATTTGAAACTTTTTCTAACTTAAACTCTTTCTTTTGAACTCTTTTGAAATAGTTCATGGAAAAATTTGTATTACAAGTTCTTACGAGAACTTTTATGGTATAAGTTCTTTGAAAAGTTCTCATTATTAAATTTTCTTATCTTTAAATAAACATTCCATAGGCGATTTTAGAATTAAAGCAATTTTTCTATTGGAATTAAAATTGTAGTATTAAATAAAGTAAATAAAAATGTAATTGTTCTTCTATTTGTTATTTATACCTGTTTTATTTTGTTTGTGTGTCTCTGTATTCATCTAATTAGGTTTATACTTATTAAAAGATCGTTTAATTTTTTTAACAATAATATTGTCTCCCAAGGTTTCCCCCATACTCAGAAGACCCCCTTCTAGCTTTGCCCCTTAAGTATGTGAAAACTTATATTTAAAATGTTCTAGTAACTTCTATTAACAGAACTTTTATAAAAAAAGTTTTGGCAAGAACTTATATTAACAGAACTTTTATCAAAAACTTCTAATAATATAAGTTCTTAAGGAACTTTTTAGCAAAAGGTTTTTTTGTGTTGGACTTTTATGCTAATACTTTAATTGTAAAACAGTTAAACTGAAACTTTTTGAAAAAGTTGTAATTATTTCGAATTCTGTTAAAAATAGTTTTTTTTATTAATTTTCTAGCTCTGAATAATTTTGTTTGCAGTGTTGATTTTTTTAGGGTGATTTGAGTAAAATTTCAAAAATCTAATGTTACATTTTTCCTTTTTGGTACATTTTGTAAGTAAATTTCCCATGGACACAATTTCCCTCAGAATAAAATTAATAACAAAATATCACCACATATTTATTTTAAAGTACAGAATTTAGGCAATCTATTTTGTTACCAATTTCCAGTTAACAATAATGTAACTCAGTTTTTAACGAACTTCAGCAAAAATAAAATCAGCCAAACTTTGCTTTGGCATTTGAATTGTGAAAAATTGTCACATCAAGAGTGTTTCCAGGCTACTGAACAACACTATTTCTGATTTTCAAATCTACGTCACTCATGGTTGGGACATATAGGGAGAAATATCCTTTCCGACTTCGGCAAACCTCTTCTTGGTCACCACCTACAAAATAATTTTTTTTTTTCTTGATATAATTTTGTAGGGAACCTTCATATATTTTTTATTATTTAGTGATGAAACTTTGATTTATTGAAATATAATTCACTTATCATAAATATACATTTCTACAATTTTCCATAAAAAATTTATAATAATTTACAGTCCATACAATTTATATATATATAATATTTATATATACAATTTATATATATATATATACAATTTATAGTACAATTTACCTTAGCGATAGAATGTTTTCAGGTCAAAGTTTTACTCCTTTATAAGATGTTTATTTTAATAACTCATAAAAAGAAAGTTAAACTTTCACCACTAATCTATGAAATTTTTTTTTTGGATTTTGTTAAAGTCTTCTATAAATTATAAATAAGGTCTAGGTATAAGATCTTGTACATCCAATCTATTTATATTATTTTATCAACCTCCCCTATACCTTTTTAATGATTATTATTTCATTTAATCAAGAAATCTTAGTTTATCATTGATTATATCTATTTAAGTGAGATTCTATTAATTGTACTTTTAAAAATTTATATTTCAAATTTGTTGATAGTATCTGCATAGTGGTTGTTTTGTTTTTTTGTGTCTGTTTTATTACAATTTGAAATAAATCAACAAAGGAGGAAAGTTTACTTTTCACTGTTTTATAAAACACAATGTATAATTCCTGGTTGATTACAAAGGTTCATTATTGAAAATAATAAACAAATAATAAAACAATGAATTATACTAGTTACCAATGATTCAGTATCAAATTATTATAGTTCTTACCTGGAGATTGAAGTCATGATATGTGTGAAGTATACTCATGCACATATTTATGTACATATTTTCTCTCTGTTGTGTTCGAAATAGCTGGTTTTATTATATCCAAAATAAACCTAACAGCTATTTTAAAAAGTCGGAATCTACCAAAAAAATCTTCATTTAACCATTGGAGAAAATGATTTTCTCAAGGGCGAAATTCTCCAAGAATGAGGAACTAACTCATTAAACTCTTCGTCATCTGTTAAATCATTAATATCAATCAATTCCATTTTTGATAATTTAAAACAGAACAGAGAACACTGAACCAACACAATAGAATTATAGCTGATAGTGTGGAAGGTTCCTTATATGATTAATAGTTTATCTTAGATTACTCTTTAACTAAATTTAAGCAGCCATCGTTGGCCGGTAAAGTTTAACGTTAGTAAAGAAGGTAAACTTGGTTTATGCAACGGATAATTAAGCTGAGATTTCAGATAACATAGTTAAAACTGTGTTGATGCAACTGGCCCTTAGTCTATTAATACTGGATACAATTGGCTTACTTCTGCGGTAAAGTCCGCAATGGTGTAATTTTTTGCGTAGATTACGAATATCGTGATCTGGAAATCAAAATCGGTAGCTTTATTATGATTTTAGCCAAAATAAACTTTAAAAAGAGCATTTAAAAAAAGAAATTATTTTTATAAGAAATAGTATATAAGAAATATGCATTTTATCAAAAAAAGGTTCAAACTAAAGTCGTTTTTTTTTAAGATCACCTATAAAAAAGGGCCAGTCATATTTTTAACTAACGATAACTGCCCTACACAGCATCAAACTTATAAAATTTTCGGTTTATCAAGAAAAACCTTCTTATCGAGAAGTTCTGCTAATTTAAGTTATTAAAATAAAATAAAAAAAACTAGTAGAAGGAAACTAAGTGTTGGTAAATTACAGATGTTGGATACATTTCGTACGCCCACCCTATCGGCATGAGCAAAAACGCAAGCCAATTATGGTTCCTTCCAGCACTTTTTATTCTTTCCTTATTTTATTTATTATTTGGATACATTGTTAGTTCAAATTAACTGTACTTATTTATTACTTTCAAGCAGGGCCGGATCTGGGGGTGAGTGCCAATTATGATATTTATGAATTATGAATTTAATTAAGACAAAAAATCAAATACATGTTGGTATTCACCAAGGTTTAAATGGATTATATCAAACAGGAAAGTTTTTACTGGTTTATTCTCGCACTGAACTAACAATGAAATAAAGGTGGGATGCTTATAGGCAAACGGCTTAAGGGTCGAGGTTTTTCCAGTAATGCCGGTGAGTAATTTGTTTTTCTATTATAGATGGTAATAACTTCCAGTAGCCCAATCTTAAATTTATTCCCATCTATAACAGAAAAATGAATTACTCACCGACATTACTGGAAAAACCCCAACCCTTAAGCCGTTTACCTATAAACATCCCACCTTTCTTTCATTGTTAGTTCAGTGCGAGAAGAAACCAGTACAAACTTTTCTGTTTGATATAATCCATTTAAACCTTGGTGAGTACCAACATGTATTTGATTTCTTGGTAATTAGATTACATCTAATTTAATATGTATAATAATAATACTAAACTGTATTTTGAATTGCTTATTTTTGAATTTTTGTGTGTTTTTAGAATTGAAGATGAATGTATAACATTCAAAACTAGTTTTCAACAAAAGCAAAATTATAGAAGTGGCAAATAATTTATCAATCCCTTAGTAGTCTATAATACTGTTATAAAAGTGTCCACTTTTGTTGGACTGGAAAGGGGCATGTGCCATACACTGTTTTCAACTTCTAGCAACTTTATTAAGCCAATTCAGGTTTTGCCCGATGATTCAGCTCATTTCTTAACCTGGTCTCTTACCAGTTCTTTTAACCCTAACTTCAGGAGTTTTCAGTCGCAATTCCCACATAGGTTCCACATGGGTTATTCCCAAGGTCTTTGCAGGTTTTCTATTAGCTCTGATTTCCCCAAGTGAGAAAAATTCCATGTTTTAATTTGACAGTATTTATTTATATAATAAATTGAATTAACTATTTAAATATTACTTTCAATCCTAACATATTCTCTTTCCATTCCCTCAATGCATAGCAATATGAATACTTTACCAAACACTAGCAACTAATTCCTTCTTGAAAGTAATCAATAATTGCAGCTAATCTAAACCAACAATGTATCCAAATAATAAATAAAATAAGGAAAGAATTATTTTCAATTTGATGGAAAATTCTTCAAACAGGAAGAAGGCTTGCCGATGGGCTCACTCCTTCTGGCAGATTTGTTTATGAACAAATTAGAACAAAAATTCTTGACTGAAACAATTCTCAATTAGCTCAACTTATATACTGGTATCGGTATGCAGATGACATTATATGCCTGTGGTCTGGGATGACAAGACAAATAAATAATTTATTAAAGGAAATAAATTAAATTCACAGTAGAACTTGAAAAGAACAAAACAATAAACCTTTTAGATTTAGAAATTTAAATAAAAAACAACCACCATGAATTTGGAATTTACCTGAAATCCACCCACACGGATGTCTTTATAAATAATGAAGCTAGGAGACCAATAGCATATAAACTCGCAGCCTTTAATAGCATGATTACCATCTTTTGAACGTACCATTAAATGAAAATAATTATAATAAAGAAATGGAAATAATATATGCCATAGCAAAAAATAATGGGTACAATAAGACCACTATTAATCACATTTTAAAAAAACAACTATAAAAAAAGACAATTAATGATATCTATTCAACACCTCCCGAAGATAGGCCCATCCCAAAACAATATGTCTTGATTCCATATTACGGCCCTATATCCACCAAAGTCGGAAATGAATTGGAAAAACTAGGATTAAACCTTGCATTTAATTGAAAAAACTCTATCCTCACCCTTCTCCTAAAGACAAAATAGACCCTTTCCAAAAAAGCGGAGTATACAAACTAAATTGTAATGGTTGTCCAGCCAAATACACGGGAGAATTCCAACTTTGCAATTCATTTAAATGAAAAAAAAACATAAATTCGTCAAATAATCAAGAGTTAAATTATTACATCACGCTGAAAACAGTCTCAAATTAAATATATATGAAGCACCTGGAATAATAAAATCCTTCAAATCCAATCCAGATATTTGCTTAAATGGCCAAATAAATATCTCCAATAATCCAATCTTAAATTTATTCCCATCCATAACTGAAAAAACAATTATTCACCAAAATTACTGGGAAAACCCCAACACCTAAAACGTACCATTTATCTACAAATACCTCACCTTTCTTCCATTAGTCATTTCCATTACTAGTTCAGTGCGACAACAAAGCACCACTTAAAAAACAGGGGCTTCCTGCATTCTCAAATGTTCCGGGACTGAATTCGGATTTATTTTAATTGAATAGATTTCTGTTTGTTTTATTCACAATATTATTTTGTTAGAATAATCTTTCCCTCTCTAATGAATGATGAAACGAACCATAATTCTATAAAAACAGAGACAAAAAGTAATTGAAAAAATTACAAACTATGACGCAGAAGTCGTATGGTAGAACCATTATTTCATTAAATCACTAACCATATCATGTAATAAGTCTTTTACAATTATAAATATGGAAAAAATGAAAATCGGACATCGTTCAGTGCCTTGGTGGAATTATCAAACCACAGAAATAATAAAAACGACTAACAAATTGAGAAGATTATACCAAAGGACAAGGACACAAGTGACACTGAGAAAAACGCAAATCAGATCACCTAGATAGCAGAAATAAATATCGAGCACTAATAAAGAAGTTCTAAATTGAATCTTGGAAGATTGGGTGGCCCCTCTCAAAGGCTCTGCTCACTTTAATGAACATTGAAAACTGCTCATATTAAGTCGAAAAAAGTTGTTTTATTTTATTATCATACAAACCTAGGCCCTACTGATAACATTTACTACAGGCTCCGCGTTGGCTTGGTTCGCCTTTGGTTATGTAGCATTTTTTACACAAATTCTTAGTTTGTTGTATCTGCAAATTAAGATGAAAGGTTATATGATAAAAATTGGTTTGTGGTAAGAAAAATTGGCGTCATCAAGTATTTTCTACCCCTGTACGGTATCACAATTGCTTTAATGTTACACTAAGTTAAATCTATGTTGCTTTTTCTCCTATATTCTCAATTGTCGTTAAACTAGATGACTTATTAATTAGAATTAAATTTTTGGAGGTTATGAATGAATTCATAATACATCCTCTTGGATTATATTTTTATCGTTTTTGAATTTAGATTGTTGGAATCTATTCCAATTATCTCATTGTGATTCATATATTTTTGTAATTTCTGATTTGATGTCAGAGGCAATATCAAAATATATATAAATAAAAAATACAGATCGTCGTTATCGCCATGAAACCTCCTATGTGACCAAAAATCAGTTATGTGGTACTAATTTTATTTGAAACAAGATTTTATCCCATTTGTGCTGGTGAAAACAGTCATTTGCTAAAAAATTATAACACGATTTATATAAATCAAAAAGAATCCTCCTGTTATTAGTGTTTATCACATATGCGACCACAACAGTTACCACTAGAAATCGTCTATTTGACGCTTCTAAGACAGTCTTTAAATAAGTGGTTTCTCAGTTATTTACTTATCGTGTTGGGATGTTTACAATTAATTTATAAAATTGCTTTTAAATCATTTTTTTTTTTTGTACTGTAAAACTAAGTGTTTGCCACATAGGAGGTTTCACGGTGGCAACGATGATATCAATTTAACGCCATATATTATTATGTCAACAGTGCGTAAACCAGGATCAGCGCGATAGGTGAGTAATAAGGCGTCTCTTTTTTTTTTTTTTTTTTTTTTTTTTTACTCGTGTTCGTAATTGTAAGTGTTATTGCTGTTCTAGGTCGTGAAGCATATGATTGGTAAATTTTTAATTTATGTGAATGTCCTGTAATTCTAAATATTCTAGGAATCTATGAGTTTGTCTAAAATAAAATGATTGATATAATCTAAGCAAATCTTTGAATTGTTTGTGTTTAGTTGAAAAACATTAATGATATTGTTCATCATAATATTAAATTAGAAAATTAGAATTAAATTTTCGGAGGTTATCAATGAATCCCTAATACATCCTCTAGGATTATATTTTTATCGTTTTAGAATTCAGATTGTTGGAATCGATTCCTATTATCACATAGTGATTCATATATTTTTGTAATTTCTGATTTGATGTCAGAGGTAATATCAAAATATATACAAATAAATACATATCGTCTTTACCGCTGTGAAACCTATGTGACCAAAAATCATTTATATGATATTAATTTTATTTGAAACAAGATTTTATTCCATTTGTGCTGGTGAAAACAGTCATTTGCTGAAAAATTACAACATGATTTATATAGATCAAAAAGAATGCTCCTGTTATTAGTGTTTATCGCATATGCAAACACACCAGTTACCACTAGAAATCGTAGAAATCTATTTGACGCTTCTAAGACAGTCTTTAAATAAGTGGTTTCTCAGTTATTTACTTATCGTGTTGGGATGTTTACAATTAATTTATAAAATTGCTTTTAAATCAGTTTTTTTTTTTGTGTACTGTAAAACTACGTGTTTGTCACATAGGAGGTTTCACGGCGGCAACGACGATATCAATTTAACGCCATATATTATTATGTCAACAGTGCATAAACCAGGATCAGCGCGATAGGTGAGTAATAAGGCGTCTCTGTTTTTGTTTTTACATTTTTTCGTATTTGTAAGTATTATTGCTGTTCTTGGTCGTGAAGCATATGATTGGTCAATTTTTAATTTATCTGAATGCCCTGTTATTCTAAATATTCTAGGAATCTATGAGTTTGTCTAAAATAAAATGATTGATATAATCTAAAAAAATCTTTGAATTGTTTGTGTTTAGTTGAATAACATTAATGATATTATTCATCATAATTTTAGTCTAGTTTAAGACCATCATAATTTTAGTTTAAACCATCATAATAGTATCATAATAGTTTTACCATCATAATTTTAGTTTAAACCATTATAATAGTATCATAATAGTTTTACCATCATAATTTTAGTTTAAACCCTTTTTTAGCCTATGTGAATAATCTGTTAATGTAGGAGGGACAGTGATTGTCAAGTACAGAATGATTAATGTTCACTTTGCAACATTTCTTTCTTCGGTGTGTGTTGAACTGAGTGCAGTTTGGACACTTAGTGTAGAACAATATTGGATCTAGGATTTTATTATTTGGAGGGGAGGAGACTAACACTGGGGGTCTGGGGATGAAGATACCTTATAGCAACAGGAGATCCTTCTCTGGGAAATTTTTTAAGGTCACTGATCAAAATGCGTTTTTTGTACCATTTGAAGTGTTAAACTTGGATCATTAGAAATTCCGTTGTTTATATTGGATCTAGGATTTTATTATTTGGAGGGGAGGAGACTAACACTGGGGGTCTGGGGATGAAGATACCTTATAGCAACAGGAGATCCTTCTCTGGGAAATTTTTTAAGGTCACTGATCAAAATGCGTTTTTTGTACCATTTGAAGTGTTAAACTTGGATCATTAGAAATTCCGTTGTTTTTTTATATGATTTTTTATTTTAGTTACGGTAATTACAGGAACAATAATGTTTTTTAGGGAGAAAATTTTGTTGATACACGCTTACATTTAGTATTTTAGCTTAAGTATCTAGTTTTACACCCATCATTCAGATAGATGCTACTCTTTCAGTTTTATTTCTTTATTCTTTGTATTATTAAAAATTTATAAAATTTTAAGCAAGTTACTGTGAAGAAAAAGTTGAACAATGTAGCCGTTACATAACACAGTTCAATTACAATAATGTGGTACCGTTTTGAGGAGTCGACTTGTGAGAAAGGCGAATATGGACATTTGATGCAAGGTTATCGTAAATAGTTAACTCGAATGCTACAACAAGAACAAATAAAATTTAATTGTAGTCGTACATTAACAAAGCTGTTTTTGCTATGTGTTAAAATTTAAAAAGAGAACATATAATTGTTTAATTATTTGGTTCTTATCATTCATAGAAACAAGAATGGACCCATGTAAACAAAAAAATTAAATTTTGTTTTAGGGGGCCTTAGCCCAAAACTCTTGAATCTACTAGTGGTGTAGACTGTTCATTGCAGTTCTTGAGGAGCTTGCTCCTGTAGCAGTTGGGGCCAGTAGTAGCACCATCACATGTTTCCTTTGTATTTTGGAATTCTTACTCGAAAACAGTCTTATACCCAGTGGTTTTTATTGCTCAGTTAACATCCGCATGATGGTATAGAAGAATCAATCTAATTAGGGATTGATAAATTATTTGCCCCTTCCATAATTTTGTTTTTATTGAAAACTAGTTTTGAATTTTATACGTTCATCTTCAGTTCTAAAAACACACAAAAATTCAAAATACAGTTTGGTATTATTATACCTATTAAAATAAATTAGTATTATAAAACATTTATTAATTATGAATTTAATTAAGACAAGAAATTAAATGCATATTGGTACTCGCCAAGGTTTAAGTAGATTATATCAAACAGAAAAGTTTTTATTGATTTGTTCTCGCACTGAACTAGCAATGGAAGAAAGGTGAGGTGTTTATAGGTAAACAGTTTAGGGTTAATTCCGGTGAGTAATTGTTTTTTCAGTTATGGATGGGAATAAATTTAAGATTCGATTATTGGAGATATTTATTTGGTCATTTAAGCAAAAATCTGGATTGAATATAAAGGATTTTATTATTCCAAGTGCTTCATGTATATTTAATTTGAGACTGTTTTCAACGTGATGTATTAATTTAACTCCTGTCTTTATGGGTTTGAGTCTTTGATGTATTTATGGTTTTTTTCATTTAAATGAGTTGCAAAGTTGGAATTCTCTGTCTTATTATTATATGCACGTATATGTTCCTTTCATCTCTGATTTAGTGAAAAAAATACTGATTATATCAAAAAGAAAATACTATATTAGATAGATAGATAGATAGAAAATTTGCTTTATTCTGAGTCTAGGTCCCTTCAGAATAATACAAATGAACAAATATAATGTAAACAATATCTGGCCAAAAAAACTACAATCATAAAAGTACATTTATAGTAATACAGTTTTTACATCAATAGTAATAAAAATAAATAAACAAAAAATGAATTTTTCACTTAACAACAATGTACATGTATTGAAAAAAAAAGTAAAAAGGAGAGAAAAATGAAAATTATAAATAAATTTCGACTTAAACATCATAAACTTTTGATCACATTGTTTACCTTAAATTAATTTTGTTTTGCTTATAATCATCTTTTTGGGAAGATGTTGGAAAAGGTCAAATTTGAATGAGGATAGAGAAAAAGCATGATGGATACTAGAAGGGACAGAATTCCAGAGGATAGTGGAGTGGGCAAGAAAAGAACGTTCGAATGTTTTGGTTTTGTGGGTGGAGATATAGAAGTCATAAAAGCACGATTTTGTTACCAGTGAGTGGACTGAGGATTTGAGTTGTAGGAGTCTGTAGATGTAGAGGCATTGGAGTTATGGTTTGGTATAGGAAAAATCTGAGAATATATTCATATTCATGAAAATATATTCATCATTGAAAAAATAAAACCAACAAATTCTTTAACATATAATCTAAATCAACATAGAAAATGAGAATTATTTATTTTCTAATTATTTAAAATATGATGCGTGCGTGCGTGTGTGAATCTTTTATTTATGTGATAATGGAATAAAATAAATAACCTTGTCTTCACTATCAAATTAATAACTCATCGCTAACGAGAGAGAGAGATGCCTCTTAACTCCTCTTCTACATTTGTCTACCAAACAACTTATTACTACTCTCCACTGCACATCTGATAATTCTTTTCTCAATCATTTGGGTTGCCATTATAGTTCTGAAAAATTAAAAAAGTCTATTCCATAATCAAAAAGTATGCATGACTATTGATGGCTTGATGTACCTGTAATAACAGATAGATAAAATTGAAAATAAGTTTGAAATTTAAACATCTTATATTATTGTAAACAAAGACTCATAAAATATTCAATTCTGTTTATAACTTATTTTAATGACATTTATGATGTTCCAGTTTTTTTTATTGTTTAAAGAGTATTTCCTACTTTAAATTATTTATTTTCAGAATTTTGTGAAGAACTACAGCTTTCTTTAATTGATATCAGGGAAAACTTTCTTCAAACCAAAAGCATTATGGAAGAGCTTGATTCTGACATTGATGATGATAGACTTGAAGAATTAATTGCGTATGTATTAATTAATAATTGATTTTACTGTAATTTTTTTTTCTTTTTTTAATGTTTTGGTTTAATACCTTAGTGTCCAGACTCAAGTACTTAGTAATGAACTGTGATATAACTCAGATAGTACATTATTTCGAAAATTCCTCCTGGTGACTAAAGTCAGTATTAGTTTGAATATTGTAGCCAATGAGTGGTTTGGTCCCAGGATTGTTGTTATACATTCTGACTTCCTAACTGCTTGGATTTGTAGAAAATAGACAGAATTGTATCCTTCAAAAAGCAACTGAAACAATCTATTTAATTTCTCTCCACAAATTTTTACTTCCTTGTACACAGTAAAGGAAGTATTGTAATCGCGGAAATTTTTGGTTTTCAGATTTCAACGGAAATATCCATTTTGACCATCCCTAATTTTGTCCATTGAATCCATCCTGAAGCTGTTAATCCCTCTGAGGCCAAATATCTCCTACAAAAACTTATTCCCCGTAAATTTCCTGGATATGATCTTCTTATCCCTCAGATTCTTTGACAACTTCCACCTATAGAAGTCATGTTCCTACATACATCGACTATTGCATTCTACGTACTACCCACTTTCCTCTTTTATGGAAACATTCGACTATCATCATTTTTCTAAAACTAGGCAAATCTTCTAACAGCATGACATCTCATAGACCAATTAGCTTACTTCCAATTCTTTCAAAAATCTTCGAAAAGATCCTTTCCAAACGAATCCTACCCATATTAGGATCTCAAAATTTTCCTTCCCATCAGTTCGGATTTTGTTCACAACTTTCCACTGTTCAAAAAGGACTCCGAGTTGTTGACCATATTATCTCAGTCCTAGAATGCAAACAGTATTGTTCGGGTGCATTTCTGGACATAGCACAAGCTTTCGACTGGGCATGGCATGCCTGATTGCTTTTCAAGCTTAAAATCTATTTACCTCAATCTTTATACCTAGTCCTCCGATCCTACCTTTCTAACCACTCCTCCCGAGTCTGCTGTGGAACAGAATTTTCCAATCATGATCCAGTTGAGGCCGGCGTTCCTATAGCGTCTTATAGCCCGTCCTCTACATTTTACTTATCACTGACATTTCTATTCATCCCGATTTCTTCCTGGAAACATTTGCTGATGACACCGTCATCCTATCATCCAACTCAGACCCTGAAACAGCATCCCTTAATCTGCAAAGGCTCCTTTATCAGAGCGAACACTGGTGTAATAATTGGCATATCAAAGTTAATGAATCTAAATGCAAACACGTCACGTTTACCCTCAGACTCAGATCCTGTCCGCAAGTTCATTTTAACTCCATACCGCTTCCTTTCTCAGACACAGTCCGATACCTTGGCTTCCTACTTAGTACAAGACTAACATGGAACCCACATGATAGACTTAAAAGACAAGAACTTAATCAACGATTTGGCCATTTATATAGACTGCTAAACAGAAAATCTCAGCTTTCAGCTGACAACAAACTATTGATTTACCAGACTATTCTGAAACCAGTCTGGACCTATGGACTCGAACTCCTGGGGGGCAGCTAAATTTTTGAATTTCAAACGCATCCAATCCTTTCAGTCCAAAGTCCTTCGAACAATGGTCAATGCTCCATACTATGTAACCAACAATAACCTACATCATGAACTTAATATCCCATTTGTATTTGTTTTAGACATATTCTATCCAAATTCTCCGAATTTTAGTGAAACCTTACTCATCATCCTAATCCCTTAGAACAATCCCTATCCAACTCCACCCATCCGTACAATCCTCCTTGAAGGTTAAAACTGCAATGCTTTTCCATCCACAAGTGGGGGGACAAGCCTGGCTCGTGGTTTCCCAGGCCAATTGTAAATAGTATATATAAGTATGCCTGAGTTTAAGATGTTATGTTTAATTTATTTTATATCAGTTTATTTATTATTTTTTTATATTAAGTTTATTATTTATTTTACTATTATATCATTTTATTTTTTATTTTGTGTAAATATGGTGTGAATGATTTCTTAGATCTCTATTACCATTGTCCTTGCTGAGACAGAATGTAATATTACTCAATAAATAATAAAGTGTATATATATATATATATATATATATATATATATATATATATATATATATATAAATTGTAAAGTTACGGATTGTATTGGTTTATTCCTTTATAATCATCTTATTAATTTAATGTTTTTACCATATAATTTTACAGAGAGTTTCTTGAAAGAGAAAAAGTATACGATATCAAGACAAAATTAAAATCTATGCTGGACGAAAAAAATGCTAATGAGTGTGAAAGTAGTCCTAAATATGTATCACAAACCTTGGTAATTATCTTTATATTGCTATGTTATATTATTAATGTTTTATATTATTTTTAACTGCTTTTAAGTGCCAAAAATATGAAAAGTTTCAATGTAGTACAGGTATTTGTTCAGTTTCTTTTGTTGGAATAGGTGTGTGATTGAAGTAGGCATTCTTTTTTTCCTTCCTTTTACTAACTATTCCTTCTTTTAAAGAATGAAAAGCATTGATTGCCACATATATATTTTCTTAGCTTCAACTGTTTCATTCCCAAATAAATGAAAATCTTTGTTTACCAATGCCAGCCTACTACCATTAGTCCAGGGGAAATGTACATTATATCTTGCAAAAGGTCGGGTAAAACATTTTTTTTTTCCTTACTTGTACATGTTGAGGCCAGCATGCTTGCTGGCTAGTGCGAAAAAGTTAAGATAATCAAAGTTGGAGAAAATTCTCTTCTCTTTAAGAATGAAATGGATAATCATTGTCTTAGGAACAATGGTTACCGAGATATTTTGAATATTCCAAAAATTTTAGGCAATAAAAAGTTCCTCCTAAGGAAATTTTGTTGGAAAACTTGGTTTTCTCATGGCCGCTATATATACAAGTTAGATGTGGGCCATTAATGCCAGACACCGTAAAAGACTTAGCTACTGAAATGAACTTTTGGAGAAGGATGGCGAGAAAATCCAGACGGGAAAGGATTCAAAATAAAAGAATTCGAGATCTGATTGAGGTGAAAAGAAACATCGTCTCAACTGTAGAACAAAATGATTAAGTTTGTTTGAACATGATAAAAGAATGTCTCCTTATAGAAGTGGAAGGAAGAAGAAGAAAAGGAAGATCAAGAGTAATGGAAAGCCCCTGGTAGGACATGAAATCAGGGAAGAGCAAGCTTTGGATATAGAGGACTGGGGAAAAACATTAAGACATTTGTAGGTCCAGGAAAACCACACTAGTGGAAAATTCCTTAAAAATTATCTAGTTTTAATCCTGTCCATACTACTTTCTCATGGGGTGCTCTTTTTTACTATTTTCATTCCTAGGACTATTTTTTTTAATCTTGTCTGTAAAATACCCAAGGAACTAGATTTGTGAGTAGGTGTGTATATTCATTTAATATTAGACTTTCTTATTAAATATTTGAGAACCACTTTAGTAATATCAGTAGTATCTTCTGTTATCTTTTTTGTTTGTTTTATTTGGCTGAAGGTAAGTCTTTCCTTAATATTCATAGTTCAGGCACGATTTTTTGAAATAACTTTGCAATGTACTTTCTTAATGTGATAATTTGGAGAATAATAGTAGAAACCAATTGTATATGTTTTAGATGAAATCGGCATGCAGCAATCTGGTAAGAAAAATTCATGTATGTGCCGAAAAGTGTTTTTTTTCACGTTTAAAATGTGAAAAATTTGTATTCAAGAAAAATAAATAATAGTTCATAATACCGCTTAAAAAGACAGAAAAATGAGTTCTGGGTCATTCTCCTAGAAAGGGCTAATCCTTGTCCCCTCACTATTTTGGCTTCTCTGACTATGGAATATGTTAGATTTAATCTTATTAATAAAGGTTTGAATAGTAGAGTAGTAGTTTACAACAAAAAATAACGCCAATATAAAGATTTGAGAACAAAAAAATTATTAATGCCAAATTTTTCATTCTCTCACTCTGTCATAAATAAAGTTTTGAAAATTAAAAAAATTACTTAGACGAACTGGATAATTAATTTGTTTCAATATTACCAGAGCTGATAAGGTATGGTTAGAAAATTCTAAAATTCTGCACTACTTTTAAGTCAAGGAAGGGACATGGATGCCCAAACGTGTTCATTGCCATCCAGAGGTGCTATCTATTTTACATTTTCGAGACAGCTCGAGATTTCTACTTTGTAATTTTTTATTTTTGTGTAATTTATAAAGTTATTTAAAAAAAAAAACGGCATTTTTTTCATGTCCTCACTTCTTAAACGTGAGTTGCCTCAGAAGTACAGTAATAGAGGGAGGTCAAAAGGGTGTAATCCATTTTTTTTTTAAGACGACAACCCAAGGTGCTGCCCAGGGAAAAAATACTGCAACAAGGTCCAAAAAAAAAAAAAAATGAAGCTTCTAGTTTATATTACCGAGCTGCACAAAATGTTTTTGAAAATAGTTCTTATAAGATAAGCTATTCCTCTTTCTACAATTCAGTGTTGGGGGTAATAAACCTAAATTCTTTGAAGTGAAACATGTTTCAATATCAGATTCATGAAAACTTCCATTATTTATTTAAGGCACTTTTTAAAGTCAACATTCATTCTGCCATGTAAGACATTTCTTCGAAAATTTCCCTGAAGAAATACGCATGCAGCTGAGTTGTGGGTATAATATATTTACGTTTTAATATGCAAAAAAGCAGTCTGAATGTTTTTTGGAAGAATAATTGTAAGGTATTTTTTGCAAAATTTCAGAACTTGGCAATTGGCCTTTTCCAGGACTTACATTTAACTTAAATTTAAAACTTACGTTTCTTACAATTAAAGTCAGACTTCTAACATCTTTTTGGAAAACAAATAAAAAAACGAGACATATGGCTATTTTTGGACATTTTATTATAGGGCTTGTAATTGTTGCAAGAACTTGTTTTAAGGCTTAAATTGTGGTTTTTGTTAGTGCTTGTTAGTGCCTGTCTACAATAAATATTTTATTAAAAATAATATAATACCTTTTCTTGGAAATTGCAATAATACAAAAATAGGTATTCTCGAATAAAGATTTGAACAAGGGTCAAAATGGTCCTACAGCGATTTTTTGAAGCCCTATTTGTTCCTAAGGAGTTTCCCTACAGTTCTATTTTCATTGAATATATTTGAAGTTCGATTTAATACTTAAAAAACATGTTTGAACATCTGGCTTTTTTTTGTTTAGACCGTTAGTGGCGAGGGAAGGGAGGACAAGTGACCAAGGGTGGGAGAAAGCTCTCTGACGGCCGGGATTCTAGTGCCGAACGAGATTGAGAGAGGCTTTCCACACTCTTTGTCACTTCTCCGCCGCTTGCACGCTCCAAGCAGTCTAAGCAAGAAAAAGGCACTGATTTTCAAATCTATTTTTAGGTATTAAATCAAACCTCACATATATTTCATGAAAATTATTATTTTTGCATGAAA
Source organism: Rhaphigaster nebulosa (assembly GCA_948150685.1). NCBI lineage: Eukaryota > Metazoa > Arthropoda > Insecta > Hemiptera > Pentatomidae > Rhaphigaster > Rhaphigaster nebulosa. Next base: position 138,478,690 of record OX411307.1, read on the forward strand.
TTTTATTGCACGTAGGTAACACTAAAATCTACAATTTAATTCTCCAAGTATGTTCCTATGCCAATGACATGGCCATATTTCGTGGTTTTCAATTTTATTTTCTACAAGTTGTTGACCAACTTCAATTTTTTAAAACTAATTTTTACCTTATTTTTAAACACTATTACTTATTATTTTTTATTTTCGTTTAAAAACATTTGTTCACATCTTAAACATGAAAAATCAATTTTTGGCACATTTATTAATTTTTTTCACCAGGTTGCTACACACTGATTTTATCTATAACATATACAATTTGTTTCTCCTATTATTCTCCTAATTATCAGGTTTTTTTTTTTTTTTTTTTTTTTTTTTTTTTTTTTTTTGAATGATGGTTATTAGTATTTTTTAATTGTATTCCAACATATTCCAGAAATTTTGAAATTTATAAAAACAAGTAAGTTATGGTTGGTTGCATAATTTTCTATTATGCTTTTTAATAATTATTTTATTACTTTTTCTTTCAAAGGTGTCTAATGAGCCATCAACTAGTAGTGAACATAAGGCTGCCAGCACCACTACTTCTCCACTTCTTACTAGTCTTCTTCAAAGTCCATCTCCATTAGTGAGGTCATCACCATCTACATCATCACCCACAATTTCATTACTGCTACACTCCTCTCCATCCGTTTCATTAACAGGTTAATTATTTTCAAACTTTTATAACCAAGTAGATTTGTTAAAATTGTAATAATTTAAAATATTTATGTATTTATATTTTTTAATTTTAGATCCTACACTGTCTAAACTCCTGGAGTCACCATCAACTTTATCTAGTACATCTACTATCCCTTTATTAGACAGTCCTTCATTTATTTTTCAAGGAACCCTGTTGGATTCTGAAACTAAAAGTTAGTCCGTTATTACATTAAATTTCAATTAGTAAATAGTATTTCTTTTTTTTCATCTTATTTTATTTGAATGCTCTCATTATTGTGAATTACTTGTTATTTAATGTTATTGAAATTAAAGTAAATAGGAAATCTTATTTGTCTCTTCTTACTTTAGAGAAACAGTCAGACGCTGGTGAAGAAATGTTAGTTCAGAAAGTAATAAATGATGCTGAAGAATTCCAAAGAACTGAGGGTTTTGATGATATGAGTGATATTGAACAAGGTAGTAAAACTATATTGTTGTTGTTTTAATGTTTTATTTTTTTAAAATGTAAATGGTGACACATGAATAGTAATCCGTATGAATTATCATAAATTTTTGCTATTTATATCAAGTGCATATCATATTTTAACTGATGTAGAAGTAATAAATAAAGTGATTGTATCTTCAAAATAAATTTTATAAATTTGATTAACTATAGGTTATATTTTATATGAAGTTGACTTTGATAACTGCGAGATATATGCGACATATAAGTGAGAAAGACTAGACCTCGGAATGGAAAATATCAAGCTGAAAATTTGCATGAACCTTTATTTGACTTTCTAAATGTTGGATAAAAAGTTTCATAAAATCTTGTATCGGTGTCTCAAGTTATTAGAGGTCAGATGTCCTAAAAGTGACAAAAATATGTTTTTTCTAAATTCTCATTATTTTTTTTTTTTGCATCCTACCTCGTTTTAGGTTATTATAAAATTATAATAAAATAAAATAATTAGAAAATAAAATTCTCTACAAGTTTGGCTCTATTAATTTTGTTTTGTATGATCGACCGCTCTCTAGATATAAAGCGGGAGACCAAGCAGCAAGCATCCACAGGCATGATAACTCTATGTAAAATGCGGGACCAGATGCATAATAGTACTGATTAAAATGTTCATTATTATTATTATTTATTTTGAAAAAACAAAAAAGAAAGAAAGAATTTTTAAGGAAGCAGTTCTATGTGATGGAGTATAAATACTGATTGGTTGGATTCTGGTATTCATGGAGTGGCTGGAGTAACATAAGATAAGGTGTTCAGTGATATAGAAAGGTTTATTGTTTCTTTATTAGAGTAGGTTAGAACCAAGGAAGTATTGCCATCGTAGAGAGGGATAAAGCCAATTTAGTCCGAGATATGGGTGTGTCTGGGAACTCCAAAGATAAATCTTATAAAAAAATTCATAAGATGCTTTAATTTCACTTCCAGTTCATCAGTAAGTCCCCCAAATACATACCAGGCAACTGTAGTCAAATTAGGGGAAAATAAGAGAGGAGACAAGTAGCTGATGGGCTTTTCAAGGCAAGGATTCATGGAATCTATGGAACTGCTTCAGGATAATAATAGATTTTCGGGATATTTCAGGAATATGATTACTCCTGGACAGGTGTTGGTCAAAGAAGACTTCAAGGTTTTTAACTGAGCTATGGAGTGGAATAGGAATATTGTCAAGGAAAAGTAAAGGCGGTTCAATCTTACAATCGGAACGCATTATCATTGGCTCCTGCCGAAGTCACCCAAAGGTCGCACTATTTTTGCTCTTCTAGCACTATTTGTACTAACTTAGTGCTTTGTATTCAATTCCATAATTTGTATTAATTGGAATTATTATTGCTTTAATTAGATATTTAAAATTATTAGTGCTGTCAACTTCTGGTGGTCTCCGGAAGCTGTCGTAATAATTTCAATTACAGTAAGGGCCCGACCTCAACTGAAAAGGAACTTTTGGGGGTTTGTACTTCTCTTGAGCGAGCGGAAATCGACAGCTGTGATCTAATTTAAGCAGTAATAATTGAAATTATGATAAGGCCCCAACCTCAACTGAAAAGGATCTGTTGTTGTTTTTGAATTTACAGAACGAGTTCTTGAAGCCATTGACTTTGGCTTTGAGGTTGACCTGAAATCTTTCCCTAACCATGTTAGGACTTATTTGTAGACCCATATATATATATATGTATATATATATATATATATATATATATATATATATATATATATATATAATAGTTTATATAAATAAATAAAACAAGTCTCAACTTTGCCAGGGAAAGATTTACAACCTGAGGATTGAGGGTGAATTTACTGAACGAGTTCCTGAAGACAATGATGCTAGTACTACCACCAAAATGAGAAGAACTGGTGGGCACAATCTTCTTCAATTGTGGATGTAACAAAGTAGGATTGCAAGGCCAGTGTAACGGACTGGATTGCTTCAGCATTTCATTGGTATCAAAAGATTTTGAAGGAGAAAGTGAATTAGTTCCTGAGATCCTTGAGACTTTGGAGTCATTAGACAGTTAATAATAGTTATTTTGTCGATAAATGAATAAATGGTAAACAATTTATGTAATTTATGATTGAAAGACAAGGAAATGCTTGCAAATCTTGTTCACAAGAAATCATATTTTTCATTGAATTTAATCTTCATATCAAAAAATCATTCAGTTCTAAAATAGTTAAAATAACTCATTTTTTATTTCTTTTATATTTGACTGAAAAATCCACTTGTAGCATCTAGTCTTTAGTTTGATTTGGTGTCAAAGCTGATGTCACATTAATCAATAAGCTGATTGACAACAGATAATAACAACATTATTTTCATCGCAAATCTCGATGTTTCTCAAACATTTTTATAATATGAAGTTTACCTGAAATACTAATAAATTATTTTTTAAATAATAAATTGAGCGTGATCTTGACCAAATCACCTCCTTGCACAACCGTTGGCCTAGAAACAGGCCTTAACAAATACTGAATCCAAGACCCTTCATGGGTTGTAGTGGTACAGGTTTTTTTTTTTAATAATAAATAATTTAAAACCATTTTGTTTCTCATTAATGTAATATTAATGGTATATTAGATGGTGTAATACTAACGCTATTAATTTATGAATATCAAATGAATTTGGATCAATTAAATCAAAACGAATAGCACAAATCACCAAAAAATTAGGTGAGGTGCACAAGTACCCCTCCTGATATTTAGTTTAATGTTTTTCACCTGGTGTTGGGAGGGTTAATAAAAGATGAAAACAAAATTATTTCCATGTGTTTGTTTTATAAAAAGCGTAAAAAAAAAAATTAATTAAAGGAAACCTAACAATGCAATACAACAAAGTCCTGGTTATCCGAAATCCGATAAATCAAGTGTCCGTATTAACCAAACTATTGGTTGAGTGTGTGATTCACTCTGCCGGGTCGGTACTCGGTAACAGTGTCTAGCAATTGTTTACTGTTAGTACGCTAAGGCTAGGTTTAAGTTTTTTTAGTTCATTGTTAGCGTGGTGAGTTGTGTGGGCAATAAGTTGTGAGTTGTGAATGAGTTATTTTTTGTTGGTTTAATTCAGTAAAAACCATGATGAAACAAGCACCTTTAAAACCTCAAACTCGTTGGTGTCCTGTACTCATTCCATTGCGGAAATAGAATTTTTCTGGACGATCCGAATTTTCGATTTACTGAATGACCCTGGGTCCCATCAAGTTCAGGTAATCGGGACACGAGCATAGTATGGAATAATCATTCTCTGTCTCGATTTAGGTCAATTATTGTTTTGAAATAAATAATAATATCAATAATTAACACTGTAATGAGTGCTATGTGTCTGGTCCCGCATTCTTCTGCTCGTGGATGCTCACAGGTCTCATCTCCTTGTTAAGTCTAGAGAACACTTGATCATACAAAAAAAATATTAATAAGACCAAACTTTTTGAAAATTTAATTTTCTACATGTTTTATAATAGCCTCCAATGACGTAGGATACAAATGAAATGAGATATTTGCAACTAAATGATTTTTATCCCTTTTTTGGTCTTTGACCTTTATTAACTTAAAGACGCTGACACAAGATTTTGTGAGACTTTTTTGCCAATATAGTGAAAGTCAAAATAAAGGTTCAAGCAATTTTTCAGCTTGATACATTTCATTCCGAGGTTTAAAATTGATTCAAAGTTATATAATGAAGCAATGTCTTTAAGATGTACTCAATAGGTAAAGAAAATATTAAGTAATGATAATTGAGATTAATAAATGTGCCAATAACTTTTTTCTTTACTGGTGTAGTATTGGTCAAGAAATGAAAATTAATTATGGTTGATATTTTACATCTGCTTGTAAATCTGCGCTCTGGTTAGGCAACAACCGTAGAAGTTAAACATGCCCAGAAAACGTATCAGGTACCTTATTGTAGCCGGCCTAGGATTGGATGCAATGCCTTCCACCTTGACTGGAAGAGCGCTGATTTCTGGTGGCCCAAAAATTCAACTTCCTGATGAGCGAAGACACACTTAGTCAGATTCTCAGTGAGGCTGTGGTCCTCAAGCCGCTGCAGGTTTTCCTCCATATATGTTTTGTGCTCTTCTTCATCTCTTGAGCTGAAATGATGTCCAGGAACCATCTGGCAAAGTCCGAACCTTGAAGCATATAGTAGAGGAACCGTTGGAAGGTCTGATAGGCGTTCCTAAGACCTAAACACATACAGAAGAATTCAGAGACTGAAGGGTGTGATTACAGCTGTCTTCGGGATGTCTTCATCAGCCACCGGAATCTGGTAATATGCATGATTGAGGTCCTACGTCATAAAGATCTTCTTCCCATGCATATTTACGTTGAAGTTCGCTAAGTTAGGGATTGTATATCGGTCTAGGACCGTCTTGGCGTTTAGCTACCTGCAATCACTGCTGGGCCGTATGCCTCCATCCTGCTTCTCTTAGTGCAGTGGACTAGCCCAGAGGCTGTTAGACGGCCTGCAGATCCCCTCTTCTATCATCTGCAGAAATTCCCAACTGTTGCTATTGTATCTTTCCGGTGGCAGATGGTGGTATCTTGCTGTGACAGGGACTCTGTGAGTCTCTTTGGGGTTGACGACATCCTGCTCGGACTGCTTGGGTACCAGCACAGTAAGTGGTGTACCACTCACCGTTTAGTACCAAATATATAGTGGGTTCAGATTTCTAGAAAATTTATTATTATTGATATTGCTTATATACTAAATAATGAAAAAGATGTTCAGATTTCTGAAAAAAATTAATTATTATTGAGTACCTATATTATTTCTTCTTACTATGCTTCTGTATTTTATCTTTTTTTTGTGTAAGGCTTTCATCAAAACCTAAGTTTAATTTAAAATTTAATGTTAGGAGTTGTAGAATCGGAAGTAATTATTGAGAATGAATCTTCTCCAGTAAAAAGGCTCACACCCAGAAGATTGGATTTGGAGGTATTAATATTAACTTTCTTTTTCTTAACTGTTATGCAAACTAATGGATAAAATTAACGCACCATCTTTAAATTTTTAGTGGTTTATTCATATTTTGCATATTGAAAATTGATTTGATTATAAAAATATTGTAAAAAATCATTTGAATAGGAATGACATATCAACCAGTGTGCATTTAGGGCTATTTATAGGGCATAATTCCCATTATTTCTTTTTCAATTTTTTTTTCATTATGATATGCTATTTAGAGTCTAAATAAAATGTGTTAAGACATTTTGTGATTTTTTTATTGAGTATTTTTACTACAGTGATGTGGTTGTATCAACGAGTGTGCTTGTATGATTTCACCTTATACTACTTCATTATCTGTGTGCTCTGGGTGAAATAACAATCACCTATTTTGTATGGTTAAATAAAATATAATTATGAAAACCAAATGAGGTAGAGAAGTAACAAAATAATTAATGTAAAGAAATTATTTTCAAATACAGTTTGCTAATGAAACTTCTAAATTAAAAAAAAAATATATTATTATCATTTATCTATTATTTACATTTACAAATTTTTTAAAAGCACTATTTTATACTTAAAACCTATATATTAATACTAAGAACATATTGCATTTAAATTTATCGGTTATATATATGTCAAAAAGTTTTTAATTTATCATAATACAGTGGAGTCTCTTTAATCCAAGCTCCGATAATCCGAGTTGCCAAAAATTCAAGGTCTTTTTTACTTCTTTTTTTTTTTAATTCCTTAAAGATCCTTTCCAAATTGTAAAAAAATTATAATGTCTGTAAGTGTTATAGGTATTTATTACACGTTTTATAAGAAAAGGACGCAATCTATTGCTTGGGCTGAAATTACCAGAGAAATTATACAAAAAATTTAAAACCTAGAGGCAGAGAAGAGGAGATAACACAAGGTAACGAAAAACCTGATGGTGGTATAAATGATGAAGATAATAAAGCTTTATTGCACTTGATACTGTACATATCATACATGTAAAAAGTACTCTGCAACCTTCTACTATCATTAGTGGCATCTACCTTCAGTTAGAAGCCTAAATAAGTACTGAAAACGTCTTATAATTTTATAATTTTAGGTATAATTTTATAATTTTACAAATTTCCAAATAAAAAATCTGGTTAACTCTTTATCTTTTTAAGAGAAGAGGAGGGTGAGTGAAAGGGAAATTGTTTCTTTGAATTTTGGTCAGCTTACGCTTTTATTTTCTATTCATCTCTCTTTAAAAAAATGTAAAAAATCTGTAACCATATTGTTAGCTGCCAACATGGATTGATCAGAAGAATTAAGTTCGCTAATGACTCCCAAGACCGCTAAACCAACGTGTTTAAAAAGAAAACCTCACCGATAGCCTGTCATTCAAACACAAAAGCATGGACCTTAAGCAAAATCTTCAATGAATGTGTACAATCAGATATGGAATAAAAAACAGCAAAAATCTTCGACTGTTTACTGATAATTGTTTCGCCCACAATTGTACCCCATCACTCAGCGATGTTCTGTTTGTGCCTCCCAACACAACCTCTGAACTGCAGTCTCCAGATGGTCATAATTAAACGATTTAAAACATTTAACGCAAGGAAGTAGTGATTTTACTCTTTGACAACATTGAGGATAGGAATCACTTATCTAAAAATGAAGAAACTACCATTTCCGATATTTCACCTATTTAGACGAAGGTTTAGTGGTAGGATCCTATAAAGGTTTAGTTTAGGATCCTTACTGACAAGAAAATTTTGACTCTGTTTGAAAAGGAGATGAAGAAGAAATTGATGTGCCAACGATTAGTTCTAAAATGGTGAAATTGTCTTAATTTTAATTAACAATTTCCTTTATTTGGTAAAACTCCAGAATCGTTATCCCAACATGGCGGAGGTCTAGATTTTTATCACCTGACTATACTGGGAGCTGCGCATGCTCACAAAAAATACTCAAATATATATTTTCTCAATAAATCGACTTCCACGATTTGTTATAGAATTTTTTGTCTATAATTCAGCATGGTTATATTTATATATTTATTGTGGGTTATCTTTTTTTAAATTCTGTTAGTATTTATGAAAAGACTTCCATTGGTTGGGTTATTCATCTCTTGAGCTAACAGAAGTTGACATTAAAGAAGTAATCATTTAAATTACAGTAATCCCCGTATAAATTACAGTCAGCCCCGACTTCAACTGATAAGGATCCGTTGGTTTGATTGTGAGTATTTGTTGTAGGCATGCGCAGCTCGAAGTACAGTCAGGTCTTAAAAATCTAGATGTCCGTCATGTTGGGGTCATGATTCTGGAGTTTTACCAGTAAATATAAGATTAAACAATATTTAATTACTAAACAATAATTAATAGATAAGATTTATATATAAATAATTTTAATTAATCCTATGTGAAAACAAACAGATAATAATATAAATGGTGATTGTATTGAGATATATATTGAATGAATTACATGCTTTTAGATGAATGTTTTGAGAATGCACAATGTTGTCGGAAACGTAATAAGATAAAAACAATTTTTAGAAGTTTGAAAGTTTTATTATTAAAACAACTTGTATTGATGTATGAAATATGGCTGAAAGTCTACAAGATAAAAATGTGTTATAACATTTTTTTTTGCCAAAATATAATTCTATATTATCTTTTTAATTTATAATGATTCAATGATTCAAGTTATAATGGCTAGTGAAAATATTGTTTTATAAGTAATAATTATCTTCTTTGCAGTTTAGCATTATACTCATTTGATGCACTTGCCTTTGCTTTTTCATCCATTTCCTTTCGATATATCGATATTTTCCTTTCGATCTTCCAACCTTAGTAGTCATCCACAATATGTGTTTATAAGGCCTGGTATTATCCTGCATTAGCAAGAATCTCACTGATGAAGGATATACATGGCCTTACATTTTCCTCAATTATGTCTTGTAAGTACCTCTTTAAAATTAGAGATTAAAGATTGTCCATACTCAACAACTAATTTGGTGCTAGTGTCCAAGGAAATGTCATCCCAGAACATCAATGAGTCACTATGGAATGCCACCTGAGAAACCATATAGCATAGGATATACCCCTCCTCTGAGCGTCTCCTGATGAAATCAAGCCCATCTAAATATTTGAGAACGACTCTCATCATCTGTTAAGATAATTCTTCCCTAATCTTAATACCCAATTCACATATTCCCATGTGAACTGAAGCCTGGCTATTTTGTGAGCTGTGGTAAAAAGAGGTCCATGAGCTGGGTGCCGCGGAATAAGGTTATTTTCATTGAACTTCCTTCTTATAGCCCTGCTGGAAATTAAAAAATTTTGGACTTGTCTTATGTATAAGATTTTTTTTCATATTTTGAATGATGCTGCGGTTTCTTAGAATTTGATGATGGATGTATCTATCGTTTCTCTTCCCTGTAAATCTCAGTTGACCCTTTTCTGGCCTTGTGTGAAGGCCTGTTTCTCTAATGTGCCGAAGAACTTTCCTATTGTCGAGTGATTTACATTCAGTATCCTAGCCATTTTGCATTGCACCCTACCTTTAATAATGTTATGGCTCTGGTACTGTTACACTCACTAAAATGGCTGACAAAATGTTTAACATTAAGAATGAAATAAAACTGCACTATCAAAGGAAAAATAACTGAATATGAATTTGAAGCATAGTAGAATGGAAGGGCATTATGTTACTTTTTATAAAAATGGGATTAATTATTACAAATAAAATTAACAAAGCATTATTTTATTGTTTATTTTGACTCTGGTAACTCCTAATTGCCAGTAATTAGATAAAATAATATAGAAAGATAATTGATTTCATTTTATACTAAGTGGTGCTTTAATTTTGTCCATCAGTGTATTAACTATTTTTTATTTTTCTAATATCTGCATAGTAGATATAGAAAGAGTGTGTATATATATATTTATTTATTATTTTTTTTGTCTCTAATTAATCACTATCTCCTATCTTATAACAAGTATTCTACCTGTTTACTGAAAAAAAAAATTCTTATCAATTCATAAGAAAACTAAAACAGTATCTATTTCACTCAGTTCCATATTTAAAATGTACAATGAGTTTCTAATTCAGTGTTATGTTTAATTCATTACATCTCCAAAGTCCAAATTTTTCAGAATAAATTACATTAAGTGTTATAGAATCAAATTTCCTATCTGACTATTCCAGTAATTTTTCAAAAAATATTTTTCTTTATTCATAAGAAATAATTTTGTGTATGTTTTGTTCCTTACCATTATTAATTTCAATCCTTGTTTAACTTGTTAGTGTAGGTTTTTTTTAGATTTAGTACTACATTAGCATAAATTATTCTGTTCCTAAAAAATAAGAATTAAAAAAAAAATTGTGATAAAAGTAAAAAACAAAAACAAAAAAAAAAACAACTGATACAGGCGACTTCTTCAGATACTGATATTCTTTTTGAAAAAATATTAGTTATTTTACACTTTCCGCTAGTTATGGGAGAATAGTTCAGTGCTGCTTTGGCAACTCCCATAACTTGAGGGAGGTACATTATTACTAATAGGATTTTGTTGCAGAACCTCAGTCTCACTTCTGAAAGGTGAGGATGAAATATTAGGAAATAAAATTGACTTTCCTGGAGAAAAAATCTAAAATAACTGATAATATAACGTTTTTTATAAATATATTGAAAAGGATTTTCTGAATTTAGTTTTAAGCTGACTCATTGTAGGGTGCATACACTAACATAATTAAGTTTTCTAGGAGATGCTCAGGATTAATTAACTTTCATTTTGACACCCACCCTGACCATCTTTCTTGATTAATTACTATGTTCTATTATATATATATATATACACACACACACACACACACACACACACACACACACACACACACACACACACACACACACACACACACACACACACACATATATATATATATATATATATATATATGTACACATACACATACATACACAGTAAAAATTCTCTTTACGGACACCTCTCTACAACCCCTCTGAACGGACAATTTTATTTTATGAACTTGAACCCCTTGATAACGAAACTTCTCAAATCTAGATGCGGAAACCAATTTTATTCCTCATCAGCTCTTTTCTCTCTTCTATAATGGACAAAAGTCTTAAAATGTGTATATACATTACTGCAAACTTACGATTCTAGAATGAAATTTGTGATTTATTTATTTTAAGAAAAAATTATTAGTTATAAAAAATGTTTTTTACCGATTATAATACAGCATTAACGAAAATTTATATTAAATAAAAAGCATGCATTATGTATTTAATATACATATGCACCTAGTAATTAAATTATAAATTGATTCTTTGTAAAATTTCTGTGAAAATATAATTTATTTAGAAATTATATTTCATATTAAAATAAGTGAAAAGGAAGGGAACACACTTTGTTTTTTTAATGCATACAATTAGTTTAATCCTTCATTCTTGGAATTTTCATAAGGAAATAAAAAAATTCCCAAATTTCCATGAACCTTTAAATTCTTTTGTTTTGTAATTTCCCCTTCATTTTTTCAGAAACCCATTCCACTATCCCTATTCATTCGGGCTTTTTCTCAAGGTCCGAGTTTTAGTTTATGCAGAAAGTGCACGCTCCTTTCACACGGTCCAGTAATTATCAGAGTCAGATCCTACTTTTCCTGCAGTCAGTAGGCATTTTTACACATTCCGATAAATCGGATGTCGGACTGCTGAGATTATATAGGATCCACTTCCAATAATTATTAAACTGTGTGAAAATGCCCTTAGAGGGTATCATTACTAACAGACATTAAGTTAGAGTGTAACAAGCATTCAGTTAATGTTCAATATTCAAACCAATTTTTTTGTGACAGAGACACCTCAGTCGAAATCGAGGTAGTTGCTTTCTTAAAAAGAAAAGGTGGAAGTAATAAACGATCACAAAAAAGGGGGATTGGTTTGTAATTTAGCAACATTGGTGTAACCCAAGTGTCTGACATAATTAAAAATCAAAATGAAATTTTACATTTATTTCATAAAAATTCAACACAAGTGATCAAATATGCCGTGTTTTTTTTAGAAATTATCGACAAAACATTGTAGGAATGGTTTAATCATGTCAGGAAGAAAGAGAGAACGAACCGACATCCAGGCCAATGTTTTAAGTTTCCTAAAGTGGCAAAACGAATCAATAAAGATTGTTTCAATTTTTATCGACATGAAAATTTTATGTTAAAAGTAAAATATGTGCATAACTGTATAATTTAATTTTTGTGTTATTTTTAAGTTTACCCCTTCTTAATGGACACCTTCATATAATGGGCAAAATCATCTTCCCCTTAGGTGTCCGTAATATAGAAATTGCACTGTATATTTATATAATATAATTAATTTTTAAATGTTGGATAGGGAGAGATGACAGTATCAGGCAGATTCTTAAGTTATAAAGGTTTCCTTTTTAATTTAATAGATTTCTGGTTTAACAGGCTTATTAACTTTTTGTTTATGCATTTGTCTAATGATGCTATTTTTAATTACAATTGTTAAGCCTTATAGCAAACAGAAATTTTAAGAAATCTTGTAGATTATTTTATTGATTTTTCTGTAGCTCCTAAAATGGCTTGAAACAAAAAATAATTGTGTTTCCACTAAATTGTTCTTCAAAGTCAAATATTGTTCTCTTATAGCCCTTACCAGATAAAGGAAATAGAGGAAGGTTGGTATACTTTATATTGTTCAGCTATAAAGGAATATTTAGGAATTTGTATCTTGTACGAAAGAAAATCTAAATAAAATAATTGAAATTGCATGTATTAAACATTGAATTGTAAAATTTATTTAATGCAAATCCAACATAATATTTTTATATCATATAATTAATAAAAAAATTATTATATTTAAAGACAGTAAAAGTCATGAACCACATGAAAATGTTCCAATCACTGGGAGTAGGTTGTCCTATCTCAACTAAGAATATGATATCAAAATCTTTTTCATGTCTGATCATAAATCCACCACTACCACAATGCCAAAACACTGCAAAAGTAACCTTTTTTAAGTAACCGGTTTACCACATTTTTCCCACAATCAAGTTTCGGGCAATAAGTTGTAAAACTATTCTTACTTGTTTGGTTGAGCACTGATCCTCCAAACAAGTTAGCACACTGACAGCAGCACATCTATATGCATGTGCGTATTTGTGTGTGTGTGTGTGTGTGTGTGCATGCATGTACTTTGTCTCATAATAATATTCATAATTTTCCTCTTTCTATTTTAACTTCAAGTCAAGTCCTAAAAATTAATGTAAAATGATAGAAATGTTTGTATACATTTTGTTTAATTGCATTTAAAAAAGATACACAACTTTTCAATAAAAAAAATATAATATTTATTGGGCCAACAACAATTTTATCAAATCTATAAATAAATTAAGTCAAAAAATTATTTGTATTTTTGTAGGATAGTCCTTGTGAAGAATGACTTTAAGTCTATTAGGCATAGATTTAATCAACTTACAATTCCAATTTTGGGAAATTTGTTTCCATTCATTGAGCAAAATTCTCTTCAACGTAATATCATGTTTACGAATTTGTAACTTCAAATATACCCATACATTCACTATGATTGTTGGATCTTCCTCACACTATTTTTCGTCCATCAATGCCGTGAATACTCAGTGGTGAGTGGAAATTTAATATTCATGACAGTGACGGACAAAAACTAGTGTGGGGAAAGCCCAACATAGAACTCTCTTCTATGATCATTCGGGGTAATGTTAAACATGGGGAAGATTTGGTAATGGCTTAGGATTGTTTTGTGAAAAATAGAGTGGGGAACATATTTATGGATAGAATAATGGAAAAATATAAATATATTGAAATTTTGTGCGGAAATTTACGAATAGAAAAAACATGCCATTATTATGACCCGAAGACGCTAATAACACGTGAGTTGCTACTTTATAATTGCCCTTAAGTGCTAGAAACATCTCCTTGATCACTTGATTTCAGCCTATAGTGAATGTATGGGCATATTTGTATACATGTTATTACGTGGAAGAAAAATTTTCTCAATGAATGGAAACAAATTTTCCGAAATTAGAATAGTATATCCCTAATTGACTTAAAGTTGTTCTTCACAACAAGGATTATCCTAAAAAATATTTAAAATTTGAAATGATCAAAAAATTTATAAGTATGAAAAATTATGATTTTGTGATGGAAATTTATTTATGAACTTGATTAAATTGTTGTGTCAATAAATTTTATATTTTTTTATTGAAACATGGTGTATCTTTTTTAAATACAATTGAAAATTATGAATATAAAATTTTTCTGTCATTTTACATTAATTTTTAGGACTTGAATTGAAGTTAACATAGAAAAAGGAAAATTACAAATATTTTTGTAAGACACTGTATATAACCAATGTATTTTGTCAACTATAGCTCATCCACAATAAGATGACAGCCCAAGGACGAACTCACATGGCTCTAAGTTGAAACTAACGTTTTTTTCCTCTCTTTTATGTTTACAAAATATATACACATATTACATGATTACAATATTATTTTGATTTATATATATATATATATCACTGACTTAAAATTTTGTTTTTGCTTCATGGAGAAATTGTAATCATGTATATTTCTTTTAGAAAAATTATCAGATTTTTAGTTTCAATATTTAACCTAATAATTTATTTTAGTTTTATGAACAGCTGCCACAATTTAATTCATGATTCATGTTTGAATGATCAAAAAATTAAGATAAATTTTTTTTTTAAACAAATAAGGTAAGTAGTATTGGCTAAGAAAATTTCTGACCTGATTATCAGTGAGTTAGGGACAGCGATAAATCTAAATAGGCAAGCTTCAAATGCTTCTTTTGAACTTGGGAAGTGGCACTCTTCTTCCAACCAATGATATGTATATATTTGTAAATATAATCGAAAGGTAAGGAAAAAAAAGTTAAATCGTCCCTGGGCTGCCATCTTATTGTGGTCGAGCGGTATATAAACTTTTTATACCTGCGTAAGTTTATTTGGTTTGGAAAACAAATTTTTTTACTTTGAAGTTTTATATTGTGTGCTTGTATTTGGTATTAATCATGATCAAACTTTTTTCAAAGAATATTGGAGATGAAGAACCTGAAGAAGAAATTCTAGAAACTGTTGAAGAAATCATTGAACGGGTAGAGGAAGCCATAATTGAGACTGTAGGAGAAAACAATTTAAATGAATTGGTTTTAAATGAAGGGATAGATACTGTTTCCATTTCAGATGATGAAATTGAAAACATAAATATAGAAGATAACACTTATGAGGTGATTGTTGTTGGATCTCAAGAAGAGGTTAGTATTTGACAACATTAATTATTAGTGTGTAATTATATTAGCTATTTCTTAATATTATTAAACTATTGATTGTTTTTGAATGAAAAAATAATTTTTATTCTGGGACATTCAGTCCCCTTAGATAACAAAAATGTACAACTTAGGCAGCATTTGTCTGGCTGTGCAATGGTTAATCAATTTTATTGCTAACTAAAAGTGAAATAATAAATACTTATATAAATAAAATAAAATAGAAATGTATATATAAAATTTGAATATAAATACATTTGTACTTATTTGCTCAAACTTGCAAAGTTATTTATTCTTTACATGCACGCAGAAGATTGATCATTGGGGAGATGGAGAAATAAATGGTGTTTAAATGAGGTTAGGGAGGTAGCTTGATGAATGGAGATGGGTAAGGAATTCTAAAACAAGGTAGGACGAATGATAAAGGATTTTTCAAAGGAGACAGTTCTATGGGAGGGAATAAAAGAAGCGGTAGGCTGAGATCTTGCATTTAAAAGATGAATGGAAGTATGCAGAGTGAGGTGGTCAAGAATGTAGGAAGGTTTTCTGGCTGTTAAGGATTGGAATAAGAAGATTCCAAGAAGGTGTTTTCATCGGAACTTAGAATAATGTAATACCAATGAGAGTGTCTGGGAAGACCGAGAATGAATCTTATGAAAAAATTCATTAATCTTTTTAGTCTCATCTTGTGCTCACCAGACAGTCCTTCATACACTAAGCATCCGTAGTCAGAGTGAGAGAGAATGAAGAGGATACTAGGAGATGACAGTTACTTTGAGGAAAAGAATCATGCAATTTTAGGAGCTGTTTAAGGATTGATATGGATTTTCTGGTAATCTGAGAAATATGGTTACTCCATGTTAGATTTTGGTCAGAGGTAACTCTGAGGTTTTTTATAGAGTTTTGGAACATAATAGGAATGTTGTTAAGGGATAGTAATGGATGGTAGGGAAGTGGCAAATAATTTATCTATCCCTAATTGGATTGATCCTTCTATACTGACAATGAGAATTGCTTTTGTTTTCGCTGAATTCAGGCTCAACTTAATTTCTGAAGAGTCCAGCGATTAGTACTATCAATGTTAAAACTGACTACTTTTGGAATAAGGATACTTTGAAGGATCTCTGTCCTCTCCATTGCTACTATTATTTTTAGAATGTTACAATATATGAATAAATTCTTTCGAGAGAAGTAGTGGTGATGAGAGAAGCTTGTTGGGAATAATTTTGGGAGCAGAGAGACAGGAAAGAGTGGAACCAGCTTAAGACACTATTAGAAAGGGAAATGTCATTCAGTTTGGAGAGGAGAATAGTATGATCAACAGATTTTTGAAAAATCAAAGAGGAAAAGGTTTGTGATTTTCTGTTGGCTTATAGAGGAATAAAGATCTTGAGTAATTTTTAGCAAAGCCAATTGTGTGGAATTACCAGAATGGAAACCTGATTGGAAAGGATTAAGGAGAGTATTTTGCTCTAGGAAGGAGGTGAGTTGAGAATGAACTATTCTTTCTCTCTGGCCTCTGGCCCTAGTCACTCACTCAGGATTTTAGTACAGGAGCAATTAAGTCATCATTAGTATTGTGAAGGAAATAAAATCGATCAGGATTGAAAGTAGTTTGAGGAATAGAAATGGGAAGGGTGTAGGCCTGAGGAAGGGGAATTTAGGAATTTTTTGGGGAAAAAAGGAATTTAGGTCATCGAGTAAAACTGGGTAACAGGTATAAGATGTGGAGCTAATGACAGAGAATTTCCTAAGGATTTTCCACTTAGATTTAGGATTTGGAGCTTGGGAAAGCATACTGTGCCTTGTCATAAGGTGGACTGAGTGAGATTTTGTAGGAACTTGAACTTAAATTTGGGTGTGTCTAAATGTCTCCTGGCAGTATCTCTTCTCTTCATCAGTTTTTGAATTTCTGGATTAATCCAGGGGGCTGGGGTGCATCGGAAGGTATAGGTTTTGAGAGGTGCAAGTTGATTAAATAATGTAAGGAGATTAGATGTGAGACATTCCACCATCTCATCTAAGGAGTGGGAGGATAGAAGGGTTCAATGGATTGGGATAATGAATCAAATATAGGATTAATTGTTTCTGATGCTAATGAGTTGAGATTTCTCTAGGAGACCTGTTTAGGGATGAGAATAGGAGTGGGAATATTATAGGAGAATAAGACCATGATAGGACAGAAATGGAATTGGATTTTGGGAAAAGGAGAGTAAATTTTGATGTGAATCAGCAATAATGAGGTCGATTAATGTATGGGAATACTTTGTATGATAGGTGGGTTGGAAGGGACAATTAATAGGTCAAGGGAATGTGGAAGATCTACCAGGTATATTTTATCGGGAAAGTCAGAAAGGAAATTTGTATTAAAGCCACCTGCAATTATTGTGTTTTATATAAATGAACATAGGCAAGAAGGGATGACTTGTGGAGGGTGATCCACATGCTATATGATTTATTGCACGTTTTGTCTCCACGGTGTAAGAAATTTACTGTAACTATATTGATAAACATGTATATTATAATAATATATTTTTACTTTATATATATACAGAAACACATATATTATTAATATATTTTAGGCTGTTCCATCTAGCAATGAAGTTTCTGATCATACTGTTATTATTGAGGGATCAAAGGTAGATAAAATTAAGAATATTGAAAATAATGAGGTAGTAAAAAATTCTGAAATGTTCCCAACTGATGTAAGTATAATGTGTTTTTTTTTTGTAATTTCTGTCCTACACCCACTTACAATTTGTATTTGTTAAAAAATTAATTAACTGGTTAGGTTTGTGTTGTTATGAAGTTAATGTGTTTATTTATTCATAAAGAACTATTTTATTTTCCTTATGATATTATTATAGAAAATTAAATGCATTTATTAAACTAGAAAAAACAGTGTTTTGCTGTGTCTAGTATCCTAAAATATGAGGAAGTAAAAGACATTTTGATAAGATAATATTAATGGAATCATGCTGCATTTATTATTATGCTGAATTTGAAAGATAGTGTTTTTAAACTTCTCTTCAAAAGGTCTTTGGCAATTGAGTCCTGAGGTTATTTCTCGGAGTAAGAGTTTTTTTCCAGCAGATCAGCTATTTGACCTCTAGAAGAACAATAAACACATATATTGAAATTCTACATCACATTCATTAAGGTTACTAAAAACATATGCTTTTAGCAATGCCTTTCATTTATCTATTTTATTACAATCAAATAATTATTTTAACTTAAATGTGTATTCATGTAAAG
The DNA here is from genome assembly GCA_948150685.1 of Rhaphigaster nebulosa. Taxonomy (NCBI): domain Eukaryota; kingdom Metazoa; phylum Arthropoda; class Insecta; order Hemiptera; family Pentatomidae; genus Rhaphigaster; species Rhaphigaster nebulosa. The sequence continues at coordinate 138,497,439 of OX411307.1, forward strand.
TTGGTCTACAAAGGTTTTGGTTCAGCAAGAATGAATCCCCAACAAGGTTATAAGTGCTAGTGATGTAAAATTATTGATGATTCTTCCTGATACTATCGTAGCTAAACTATTGATAGTTTTAAAAATTTTAATAAGTGTTGCCAGGTTGGTTTTTCCCTACCAGATTTAGATTCTTTTTTTACCCTCTAGGGTTTCTTTTGGGGTAAGAAAGTTTTTTTTGGAGGGGTTTATTAGCTGCTAAATGTGTTCACCATTATTATCTGATTAGAAACTAAAAAATTAGAATGATTAGAAAAACATGAACAGTTTGAAAACATACTTAAGTTTTTATTATTAATTTATTTTATACATATTTACTAAATGTGCAGGGTAATCAGCTAATAAAAAGATGTTCCCATGGCTAATTATCCCTTATTGTCATGCCACCATGAAGTTACAGTCCTACTTTCTAATGATGAGACTGAATTAAAATATTCAATAAATAATGTGGTTAAACTTGAATGACGACAATTTTGAACTAATAATTTTGTATCTTTTTTTTGTTTATTAAATGTTTATTTTTGATTTATCTTGTTTTGTATTGTTTTAAGTTTGCTTGCAATCATTAATTTGACCTGATCTTTCAACTAGTGCAACTAATTTAAGCAATTTTAAATATATTGAATTGAAGTAACATTATAAATTGGATAAACCTTAAGTACATTTTTTATCATTTATCCTAGGGCATAATTTTGATTACATTAATAAACAAATGAGAATTAAACATTTAGGGTTAAAGTTGGTGGATTTTGGAAAAAATTTAAATAAGTTTATTGGAAAATACATGACAGACATGGCAAAACTGATTTTAAAAGAATTGGATAGGGATAGAACATCTGTAGGAAAACATCAATGTTTTTAAATATTAATTTTTCAGTCTGGCTTTTTTCAAACCTTTTATTCAAGAATCCATTCGTTTTCTTTAGGCATGTTTTATCATTATGTTATGTTTATCTGTAATATTTTCATGAAAAAACTAAGTAAAAATATACTTATATACCTATGACTTCATTTATTTTCTCTCCTTAAAATAATTATAGTCCGGAAGCTGAGGCCAAAAAACGAGTCTGATTACAAGAAAATATTTGATCGTCTACACAAAAAGTACTCTCATAATAGACTGGAAATATGAACGTTTGCCATCCTAGATCGGTTGCAATACAATTTTATAGGTCAACAAATTCGTCATTTTTGTCACTTTTTTCAGATTTTCCTCAGTTACTCATTTCCAGTGCATAGTAGGTTGTTCGAGCCAAAAAATAACGAATAAGTGGACTGTAATTATTTTATTTCACTCACCTCAATCTTGACAACTTCTTTCTTCCTATAGTTCGCCTTCGAAGGAAAAACCAGGAATAGGAAAAGATGTACAGAAAGAAAGGACCAGCACGAACTTTTTTATAGAAACAACTATCCTTCTCTTTAACATCAAACTCGCGATCGGATACAAAACCAAAGAACAGAAACTATCTCTGTCTTTTCAAGCCCTCTACTCAGATGAGGTCTAAATAAATGACAAGATTAAAACCATATCGCTTAGCCTACTTAATACCTAGTCCAATTTCCCCCGTTAGAGCGCAGCATCTCCTGGAGGATCCCGAAATAAGATATTTCTGCGCTAACTTTCCCTCCCTCCTTTGAAAAGTTATTTTTAGATCATAGTAAGATATTCGGACACAACCAAGCAACCATCACCAAAAAAACTTAATTCAACTAGATACAATGTATACAAAAAAAAAGAACAACTAAAAATATTATTGTGTAGGCAAGGGATAGAGTTTATTGGACGATCTCTTGTACAGACCCCTAATGGTCCGAACGAGTGCTACTCTCACCACTCCATTGACCCCAGGAAACACCTCTTCAACCACTCCATTTTAAAGGTGGAAGATTTGGCTGATCCACAATTACTAGGGTTCCTACAGCAAGAGAAACAGAGGGTTTGGACCATTTATGCCGCGTCTGCAGTTCATGCAAATACTCCTTTCTTCTCCTTGCCCAAGAAGATTGTAATAGCTGGTCGACTAGTAGGGATCGTGTAAGCCTATTGACTGCGATATTTTGAGCATCTCGCGCTGGGAGATATTTCAGGGGTGACAATGTCAGAAAATGAGCCGGAGTTAAAGCAAGAGTCTCCCATGGATCAGTGCTAAGTGGGCAAAGCGGTCTTGAATTCAATACTGCTTCAATTTGAACTAAGACCGTTTTCAACTCTTCATATGTGAGGATTTGAGTTCCAATTACTTGAAATAGATGAGATTTTACACTTTTAATATTAGCCTCCCAGGTTCCCTCAAAATGAGGAGCCCCAGGTGGATTAAATTTCCATTCAAATCTATATTCGGCTAGTTGTTCAGTTAATGCATCCTGATACTCAGTAGAGCTTAGCCAATGGGACAGTTGGGCCAATTGTTCCTGAGCTCCCTCAAAGTTTGTACCACCATCAGAGTAAATGGTACGACATAGTCCCCGATGCAATAAAAATCGCTGGAAAGCGGCCAAAAACATTGGCGTAAATAGCTCCGACACCAAATCAACGTGAACTGCCTTGGTCAACATACATATGAATAAACAAATGTATGCCTTAAAAATGAAGGAATTCGTCGCCTAGCCATTGTAATGCGAAATGGGCCCGCATAATCAACTCCATTCTGCTCGAAAGGCTTATATTGAGAAACTCTACATGAAGGAAGGCTACTCATTTTTGGAGTGACCACTGTTGGAAAAACTCTAAAACAACTATTGCATTTTTGGGCCGAAAGAATCCAAAACTTCTGCCTAATTAATGATAAATTATTATCATATCATATATCATTATTATCATCACCTATTAAGGTGTCTGGCATGGCAATTTTGCCGATGATAGTAGTCAATCAGCAGCATTACAAACTGGTCCTTCTTAGGCAAAACAATCGGATTACAACTATCAAACCCGACATTAGTAATCTGCAAGCGCCCTCTAATGCTAATGATTCCGCGGTTCGAGAAAGGGGGACAAAAGTTGAATGATAGTGGAACAAGATTTTCCATTCCTTAACCTATCAAAATCTTGTGGAAAATGAAATAACTGGACTCTACACAGATACCACTCTGCCATGTCCAAATTACTTTGATCTACTCTCATCTGTATATAAAAAGATTTGTCCTCGTCCGGAAAGTAACTTAACATTTCAGGAGTATTCAAAGCCCATTTTGCTAACTGAAAACCTCCCTTCAGAAATAACTCCTTTGTTTGGAGATATAGCTGGATAGCATCTGGCAATGATGGAACGGAAGTTATAAGATAATCCATGTACATGTCTTGTGGGACTCTAATTTCTGCCAACAGATAATTTTTACCTTCTTCTTCGACCAATTGTTGAATGGTCCTAAGCATCTTGTAGGGCGAGGAGGCTATACCAAACACTACACAATGTAGTTCATAAACTTCCAACTGATTCTCGGGCGAAAATCGCCATAAAATCTGTTTGTATATTCTGTGTCCATCTATTCAAATTTGCCGATACATTTGCTTGATATCCGCGGTCAAGGCTACTGAAAATAACCGAAAATTTATTAAAAAAACAAAAATATCTGTTTGCAATTTCGGACCCACATGCAAAGTGTCATTTAATGATAAATGAGTAGCAGTTTTAGCACTAGCTTCGAAAACTATTCTTAGAGGCGTACTTGTACTTCTGGCTTTAAATATACCATGGTGGGGTTTGTAATAACCGCCATTAACTAATGGATTTATTAGGAGCGATATATGTCCTTGCCGCAAATAATCCAGCATCACCTCATGGTATAACATAGTTAGATTTCTGGACAGCGATTTCTTTTACAAATTTATAAATCTTCTTTTGAGCATCTGTAACGAGTCCCCCAACCGATCCGGATTTTCTTGAAAGGGCAACGCAACAAGAAACTGCCCCGATTCCAAACGGCGAACTGAAGATTTAAAAATTTCTTCACATTATGTTTTCTCGGGTGAAAGTGGAGCCATTAAATTTGGATCTTCTTCAATTTCCCAAACAAATTTCATCAAGCTATCTATAGAAGGATGACAAACGGCATACAAATCATACTATTAGATGGCGGGTCTAAAATTGGAGCATTTCCCATTAAAATACAACCGAAAACGCCATCCACTGCAACCAACTGGTCCGGTTTCCCCCTGAATTTATTTTCTTTCAATAAATGAGGTACCAGTTCAGCCTCTATAATACCATAAATTTGCCCAGCAGGTAAAACTTCTCATCTGTGAGTTTCAGACTCTTTAGATGACACAGCTGTGACCTACCAATTTGGCTAGCATGTAATTGGTCAAAAATCTTATCGACCACTAGGGATTCGATATTAAATGATATTTCTGGATCAATTTTAGAAGTGAGACAGTCTTCCCTATAACGGGATTGACGCCTCCTCCAAAACCTAACATGGAAGTTATGAAGGAGGAAATCGGCAATTTAAGCTTTAGGAATATTTTAGCCTTCATAAAATGACACTGACTACCTGAATCAATCAAAAACGCGCATCCTGCAATTTCCTACCGCCATTAAGGATATGCACTACCAACGTAGACAATAACACCGTAGAAGAGCGCTTGGTAGGAGAACGATCTTTATAATTCGCCATCGAGCAGCAGTTAATCGGTGAATTTTGCTTACATTTTGCATTAGAACTTGCACTATCTGGAGGATTTTTTGAAAATTCAAAATGTAATAGGGAGTGGTGAGGCTTATTACATTGCAATCATAAGTTCCCTTAAAAAACAGTTAGACGCTAAATGGTCAGAGGAAACAAATTTTAAACAACTAGCCTTTTGTTTAATAAAACGAAATCTATCCCAAGGAGAGATTTTTAAAAATACTCGACAATGAACTAGTTTGTGAGATCCTTGATTCAAGCAATTTGAGTTATGTATTCTTTTGATTTGGAATTCTCTTATTATTTTTTCTGATCTGTTCGTTAAGGAGTTATGCCCCAAGGGAGTGTTTTAATTTGTTTCTCAACAAATGATATAAAATCCCTATAAGTAGGTAGTTCCTTTTCCCGAACCGCTGCTTCGAATGCCCGACAGGACACGGAATCTAAAATTTTCAAACCACGATTTAAAAAAAAATCAAATCAGCTAAATTTCCGACATTTAATCTATTAAGAGCTGTTATTGGTCCACAAAATTTATCTAACACTAAGGTGAATCCTACCCTTTACTCTACTTTTAAAGGTTTAAATTCAAAAATATGCTCTAAATAAGTATATGTTTAGGTTCTAGGATCGTTATAACTTTTTTGTAACATGTCCCAGATCACTGGATAATTTGCAGCTACGGGTGGTAAGTGTTTACAAATATTCGATTCTTCCTCCGCAAGTTTTGACACCAAATATTGGACCCTATGCTATAACGATTTATTTTTATGTAGCAATGATTTAAAAACTTCATAAAAAACTGACCATTGCATTTGATCCCCTTTAAAACAAGGCAACTCTAACTTAGGGAGGGGTAATTCAGTTCCCTTGGTCGATGGGGTTGGCAAAGGTGTCATAGAAACCATGGTAGCAGTGGATACATTTTTATTAATTCCCAGCTTCTCTGCAGTCGCTTCAATATACCCAATCAGTTCTTGATGGGAATTGTTAAATGTTGGGATATATTCCAAATCTATCTCCATCTCTTATTCGTTAATTTCGAATTCTACCTTGTCATATTCGGTCAAAGTTTTCGTATTAAATGGTAAGTAGTTTGAAATTGTAGTAAAACTTTTTGATCTGCCGTTCATTTCGACAGATCGTGAACTCTTTAAATGCACTGAAAAAGTTTAGTTTGCTTTACTTCATAAATTTTTAAAGTGGTCGCAATTTTCTCACTCATTTTATAAATGAATTGCTACAAATATTAAAGTAATGATCCTTCAATCGGTTTGTATTATAAATTAAATGTGTTTTGTCTAATTTATAATTCAATAAATTTTATTATTGTAATTTGTAATAAAAATACCGAAAGAACTATAAAAAATAAAAACCAATAAATCTATTCAAGCTAGATACAAACAACTAAACATTTCTATTGACTGAACAACTCTTTATATTTCAGATTTATATTTCTTTATTAATATATATTGCAACTAAATCAAAATGCTAAGATATATTAATTACACACAGAAATCACATACAATAAAAACAACAAAAAAAAATTAATCTTCACTTAAATAAACAAAAATCTTCTCTCAAAAGGAAAATAAAAAAATTCGCTTATCAATAAATTTCTTAAAATTATATTCAAGATTAACTCAAATTTAACCAACCAATAAATACTCAACTTTTTGTAAAAATTAATAAACATGTATCATAGGATAATAGCCAATCAATCTAAAGAATAGTAGTCTTCTTTTCTTTGTATAGCACAATTGCTATATTAACAAATAAATTTAAACCACCCATGTATCAATTTTTATAACTCATTCCTAGACATAAAAATCTACAAAGTTATTTAACAAATATTATTTCTTATAGCCTACACCAAAACTTAAAACTATTGACAGTTGAATTCAAAAGATTTAGTAACATAAAATATTTTTTTGTTAGGCGAAAAAATAATATGAAGATTTAACCCAAACATTAATATTTTTAACAAATATTAAATTAATATTTCTAAGGCTCAAACTGTTATTTAGTTTTAGATATTTAATATACAACTCAATAGAATTGCCAGGTGCACTTTGAACATTAATCCTATTCATATATAGCATTTCCACGTCAATTGTAACCTTTTCCAAATCAATTGTCACCTTTTCCATTTCAATTGTAACTTTTTCCATTTCAAATGTTACCTTTTCCATTTCAATTGTAACCCTTTCCAAATCAATTGTTACCTTTTCCAATTCAATTGTAACCTTTTCCATTTCAAATGTAACTTTTTCCATTTCAATTGTAACCCAACCGGACATGAAATAATTCAATATTATTCATTTTATTATTGAAAAATAATTATTTTAATTACATTAATGACTTTTGAAATAATTTGAGCATATTCTTTCGACATTTATTTCGTTTATTAGATAATTGATATTAAGCGCTAATTTCAAGTAAGTAGTTTAAATTTTTTAAATAAAATTGTCGTTTATTTATTTTTAAATATTTATTATTTTTATTTGTTTAGTGGGGGAGGGTGGATTTCATCGATTTGATGATCGTTCATAAGGTTTTCGAAGTTGTTAATGTCAAATTTACTATCGAAATTTTATTCGGCAATGAGTGTTTCTACTTAAATATTCGTTTTCAAAATTCTTCGGTATTGGCACCGTTTACTAGGTTTTCAAGGGCGCTATTTCCGAATTCACTATCGGATTTCCGATCGCGCATGCGCATTTCGCTTTTACGTTGCTATTGGAGATTTCTATGATAAAGGGATCGTTTATTAGGTTTTTAAGGGTTCTGATTCCATTTTTTTAGTTAGATTTTGGATCGCGCATGCGCGTTTTGCATATCCGTTCCTGTTGGAGTTTTTTTATGATAAAGGTATCGTTTATAAGGTTTCCGAGGATTCTGATTCCATTTTTTTAGTTAGATTTTGGATCGCGCATGCGCGTTTTGCATTCCCGTTGCTATTGAAGATTTCTATGATAAAGGGGTCGTTTATTAGGTTATCGAGGGTTCTGATTCCATATTTTTAATTGGGTTTTTGATCGCGCATGCGCATTTTTCATTTCCGTTAATGTTGGGGTTTTTTTTATGATAAAGGGATGGTTTATTAGGTTATCGAGGGTTCTGATTCCATATTTTTAATTGGATTTTGGATCGCGCATGCGCGTTTCGCATATCCGTTCCTGTTGGAGTTTTTTTATGATAAAGGTAACGTTTGTAAGGTTTTCGAGGATTCTGATTCCATTTTTTTAGTTAGATTTTGGATCGCGCATGCGCGTTTAAACTTTTTCATTTATATATATTATTTATAGTTTACCGTTACTTAGATTTTCGAAGGTTGTTATCGAGCATGTGCATTTCAAATTACTATTAATGTTGACATCTCTTTGTTATCAGTATCATTTATGAAGTTATCAATCGTCATATTTTCGAATTAACAATCGGATTTTTAATCCCGCTTGCGCATTGCGATTGACTGTTCTTAATGAACTTTTCTTCGCTTATAAGAGCCGTTTATTAGATTTTCAAATGCTCTGATTTATTTTTTGGAATTGGATATTTCATCGAACATCCTCATTTCGGATAACCGCTACCATTGACCTTTTTTCGGTAAAGTTATTTTTTATTAGGTTTATAGGACGATATACTCAAAAAAATGTCAAATATAATTGAATTTGAAATGCACATGCTCAATAAAAAATAAAATTTGAAAAAAGGAATAAGAACCCGCGAAAACCTAATTAACGATTTGTAATACAAAGATAATATCAATATGGAAGAGCGATGACTCAATCACAATTCCCATTAACAAAATCGAATCAGAACCCTCGAAACCAGAATCGATATCCGTACCAAAGAAATGTCACTGTAATAGTAATTCGAAATGCGCATGCTCAATAAAAAATTCATTTAAAATAACGGAATCGGAATCTTCGAAAACCTTATGAACGATCCCTATATCATAAAAAAACTCCAACAGTAACGGAAATGAAAAATGCGCATGCGCGATCAAAAATCCAATTAAAAATATGCAATCAGAACCCTCGATAACCTAATAAACCATCCCTTTATCATAAAAAAAAACCCAACATTAACGGAAATGAAAAATGCGCATGCGCGATCAAAAACCCAATTAAAAATATGGAATCAGAACCCTCGATAACCTAATAAACGACCCCTGTATCATAGAAATCTTCTATAGCAACGGGAATGCGAAACGCGCATGCGCGATCCAAAATCTAACTAAAAAAATGGAATCAGAATCCTCGGAAACCTTATGAACGATACCTTTATCATAAAAAAACTCCAACAGGAACGGATATGCGAAACGCGCATGCGCGATCCAAAATCTAACTAAAAAAATGGAATCAGAACCCTTAAAAACCTAATAAACGATCCCTTTATCATAGAAATCTCCAATAGCAACGTAAAAGCGAAACGCGCATGCGCGATCGAAAATCCGATAGTGAATTCGCGCCCTTGAAAACCTAGTAAACGATGCCAATGCCGAAGAATTTTGAAAACGAATATTTAAGTAGAAACACTCATGGCCGAATAAAATTTCGATAGTAAATTTGACATTAACAACTTCGAAAATCTTATGAACGATCATCAAATCGATGAAATCCACCCTCCCCCACTAAACAAATAAAAATAATAAATATTTAAAAATAAATAAACGACAATTTTATTTAAAAAATTTAAACTACCTACTTGAAATTAGCACTTAATATCAATTATCTAATAAACGAAATAAATGTCGAAAGAATATGCTGAAATTATTTCAAAAGTCATTAATGTAATTAAAATAATTATTTTTCAATAATAAAATGAATAATATTGAATTATTTCATGTCCGGTTGGGTTACAATTGAAATGGAAAAAGTTACATTTGAAATGGAAAAGGTTACAATTGAATTGGAAAAGGTGACAATTGATTTGGAAAGGGTTACAATTGAAATGGAAAAGGTAACATTTGAAATGGAAAAAGTTACAATTGAAATGGAAAAGGTGACAATTGATTTGGAAAAGGTTACAATTGACGTGGAAATGCTATAATTCAACCATTACTCAAATCGTTACAACAAAATTATAATTAGGGATTGATAAATTATTTGCCACTTCTATAAATTTGTTTTATTGAAAACTAGTTTCAAATGTTATACATTCATCCTCAGTTAAAGGTTTATATCAAACAGAAAAGTTTGTACTGGTTTCTTCTCGCATTGAGCTAACAAAGTTGCGGATGTCAACTAATCTGTTTTTTCTTTTTTTTTCTTTCCAAAATCTGGTTTGGTGGTTATTCGAGCCAAAAATTAACAATTTATATTTTCTTGCCCGTGTATCAGATGGGCAGGCATTATTCCATCTCCTCCTGCTGCTTTGTAGGGCTTAAATGTATTTATCGCCCTTGTAATTTTGTCTGGGGTAAAAATTTTGTTAGCTTCATTTTTACCCCATTTATTTGTCTGAGGATCATTTCTGTCTCTTGTAAGACTTCTTACTCAAACATACATTGAGGAAAGTGAGTTTTTAGTAAAGCCCTCAGTGTTTCCTCTTGATTCTCAGTCATGGTTTTATCTAGTTTTCAAAGTGAACCAGGGACCATTGTTTTGATCTTTTGAGAGGACTTTAAAATTCCGTGCTGTGGAGAGCAAATCCTTTGTTCCTTCACAGAATTTTTTCCTTGTTCTTCTTTTTGATTTCCTGATTTCCTTATATTCTGTTAGGGCCTGTTTATATTCATTCCACTTTCTTCGACCCTTTGCTCTGTTAAAGAGTTTTCTTACTCTTTTCCTGAGGTTTCTAGTGTTTTGTTCCACCAAGGTACATCCTTTTTGGTCTTCTAGTCTTAATAGGGCAGCTTTCTTCATAGGACCTGTGGTTAGTGTTATGTACCTCAGTTGCTGCCTCTTCCAGAGAACCTGTTGCTACAATTGGGTTTTTATCAATCCCTAGGTCTAAGGATAGTAGTTCTTTGTATAGTGCCAAATCTATAAGTTTAGGTATTCTTGCTCTTTGTATTATTTTCCTGCCAAGCTCCATGTTAAATCTGATCTGCTGATGATCAGAGAGTGAGGCTTCGTTTGATACATGCCAGTTGCTAATGCTATCCTTTGTGTTTGGTTTGGCTGAGGTTTAAGTCTAGTACCTCTTGCCTATTTTTTGTGATAAATGCAGGTTTATTTTCTATGTTAGCTATATCTACATTGTTAGATATTAAGTAATCTAAAAGTTTCTCACCTCTTTTTTTTGTGTCCGTGCTGCCCCATATTGTATTATGGGCATTTACATCGCATCCAAGTATATAATCCTTGTTATGCTTTTTGTAGTGGTCGATGAAGTCTTCTCTTTAGAATAGATCTCCTTGTCCCCAGGGAAGTAGGTCGAAGCAAAGAGCAACTCTTTCGTTCCTCCCTCTTTGGGCATCTCCATCCTCACTGCAACTAGGTTTTGTGAAGTAAATTCTGCAATCACAAAAAAATTAATATTATTATTATACCCACTCTTGGTCTATTAATATCTCTGCAATAGATGAGCTGACTTATCTTAGTTGTGAGTCCTTTAATCTTACCAGAAAGATACCCACCCTGATACCCTCCAGAGCCCTCCGATACGACACAACTGGGGGAGAATCTCTCTCTCCAGCCATTTGCCCCCTGTATGACCCAGAGGGAACTTTGGTCCTCTTGGCTTTCCTTCTCGTACCACTGCTAGGAGTGGATCGGACTCTCTTACATCCTTTCTCCCTTAAGCATTCATGGCCATCCTTACCATCTACCTTGGTCTCAGGAGTGTTGGTTGGAGATGGAGTTACCCTTCTCTCCTCAGGTTCTGGTCGCGAGTCCTTCACCACAGGTGCATTTCCCATAATGGTGGATTCTTCACTGACCAATAAGCTTTGAATCAGTGCTTCTGAAGAGTCAAATTTCATGCTGACTCAGAATTGGGGAAAACCCCTTCTTCTCTCCCTTATCTTCATTACAGTAATTTTTGTTCTCCATTCCTACATTAGCTAGAAATAAATAGTCGCCTGTGACAGAGCCCCGCATGCCACAGTATGGCTACCTCAAACTGGAGGTTGCCTGGTATCCAGAACCAAGGCTTCATAGGTCTCTCGGCTATTCCCCTGGGTTCATTGAAGCAATATCTCTCCTTAGTCCCTTGATCCCATATGAAGCAGTTATAATTTTATTTGATCTTTCATCTTTGAGGTCACTTCAAGCTGGTATATTTCTTGCTGGTATAATGAGTTAAGGTTTTTTTTATGTTTATATAATTGATATGGAAAGGGTTGCTATTTATTTAAAAGGGTTGTCTTTGTCTTATATTTTAAGTATCTGTTTATTTTTATTAATGTTAATAAATATCATTGTCTGTATTTATGATTTTTTTCTTCTTTTTTTTAAGGATCAAATGAGAAATGAAGATGCTATTCCCAAATCGGTTAACCACCAAAATGTTGATATTTGTAATGAAGTTTCATTAATAAAGAGCTCAAAAGAGAATGAAAAATCATGTGATGAGAAAAGTACTACATTTAATAAAGAGAAGTTGGAAGCAAATGTTGATAGAGGTAATGAAGAAGTAACAAATAATTTAATTATCCAAGAAGAAAAATCTGTGGCAAACACTACTATTTCTTTTCATGAAAAGTGTTTAGAAAAAAAGTCAGAAGATGATGAGAGGTCATGTGATTTGGATATGAATAGTGTACTGAAAGTTGAAGAAAAATCCTATATTGTCAATAGTGCAAAACCAGTTGAACATTCGGTATCATCAACTTCTGAAAGTAGTAATAATTCTATTACTGAAAGTTTTGATGAAGTTCTGAGTGATAAAAAGATCAAAGATATAAATCAGTGCCAAACAATTCCTCTTAGTAATGATTCATTACCTAACACTGATACGGTAAAACTTGTTATATCAGTAGATAACAAACATAATCAAACCATTGAGAAAAAATTAACTGAAGAAGTAGAATTGGTAATAGAAGAAAATGAAGTTGAGGTTAAATCTAACGATGATATAGTTAAGGCACTTGACACTGAAAGACAATCAAATAAAATTGAAGTTGACAATGATAATTCAAATAAAATTCCTGAAATAAAAGGAGATTATTTAACAAATATACCTCAAAATGTGTTGAAAGGAAGAGTTGTAAAAGAGCAATCAGAATTACATAATGAAGATGTGTTGAAAAAAGATCTAAATACTGATATTAATACTGAGGAAGCTTCTAAAAATGATGAAATGTTTATATTAATTGAATCACAACAGTCTACTGCAATGCCAACTTTATCCGATGAAAAAGAATCAACTACAAAAGAGATCATCACTAAACAGGATCATTTAATTAAAGACATTGACAAAAAACCTGTGAATGAGGAGTCAGTAGAGACTACAGAAAGTTGTAAGAATCGTGTAATCACTATTGACTCAGATTCAGAAAGTTCAGAAGCATTGGTGATACATGACAAAAAAACTGAAAGCACAATACCTATGTTAAACCCTGATATAGCTGAAGAATCAAAGTTAATTATTGAACAGCATGAAGAGACGAATATTACTGCTAAGCAAGTAGAACATAATTTGGTATTAGGCATTTCACATTCTGACGATGAACAGGAGCAAGTTAATACAGAGAATAAATCCTTAAAAGGTGAAAAGAACGACAAAGACAAATTTGAAATTGAAAAGATAAAACAGAAACCTTCAATTATTGAGAGAGAAAATAAAGCAAGGGATGAAAATGTTGAAAACAATATCAGTTCCATTGGGATTCCTGAAGAAAATCATAAAGTTCGAGAAACTCTTGAAGCTCAAGAAACTAATGAAGTTCAAGAAACTCATGAAGCTCAAGAAACTCATGAAGCTCAGGAAGTTCAAGAAGTTCACGAAGCTTTAGAAACTCACAAAGCTCAAGAAACTCATGAAGTTCAAGAAACTCATGAAGCCCAAGAAACTCATGAAGCCCAAGAAACTCATGAAGCCCAAGAAACTCATGAAGCCCAAGAATCTCATGAAGCCCAAGAATCTCATGATGGTTTCTATGAAAGGGCTCCTAGTGTGATCTATATAGAGTCAGATGAAAGTAAATCTGATAGCACTGAAGAGACAGAAGATAACTCTGTAATTAGTATACTAACTACAGAGGACAGCAAAGATGGTCTTGAAGATTCTTTGAAATTCAGTTCTCTGGAGACTCTTTCTATGCCTTCAGTTGACTCACCACCTGAATATAATGAGTAAGTTTATTTTCCATGTTCTAATTGTATACCTTTTAGATCCTATATAAATTGTCGTATTTTGTGTGAAATAGATGACCATAGTAATCAAGAAGATGGTTAGAGGGGCAATAAATATGAAACTGAAAATAGTTCATAACTATTTAATGTATGGCCATATTCCATTTCACTTTGTAGACCTTCTTCAAGGTTACAAAGACAGGATAAAAACAAGGATGAGGGTCTCAATTACCAATATTAAAAAACAAAACAATAAAGGATAAAAGTAAATTATTAAGGGCTTATATCTGACGAAACTTAATATTGAAAATAAAATCACACAAATAAAGACATCAATATCAAATCAATATGAAGTCACTAATAGAACTTTCATTTCTTCCAGGTTCTTCTCTGATGTATTTGTGCCTTTCTTTGTAGGGGAAGTAGGTATTAGTGATTGCTAGGTTATTCGTCATACAGAAGTTCAGGATTCTATCCCCACTATCATTTACACTATTTTCACCATGCGCTCCCGGCACTTCTGGCCATCTATCTTTATCCTGACCTACTCTGTCATTAAGGTCTCCCACTCCCACAATTATGGGTGTGCCTTAGCAGTCGTCCATTTCTTTCTGCAGGTCATTGAAGAAAGCGTCTTTCTCGCCTAACCTTTGGCCAATCATTTTGGCCAAATGCGACAATCAGAGAACTGACTTCTTCTCCCTCTAGGATATCGAGGACCATGAGTCTGCAGTTCACAAATTTCCAACTTTTTATTATGGAAGAAAAGTCATTATGGAACATGAATCCCACTCCACAGGTGCCTCTTTCATTTTCGCTTACACCTGAGTACAGAAGAGTGTAATCCTGAATCTTTAGTTCACCTTTGCCTTTCCTCTTTGTTTCAGTGATTCCAAGACGATCCACTTGCGCCTTTCTGATTTCATCCACCAGCTCGCACTCCTTCCCATTCAATCCGCGCACGTTCCAGGCAGCAAGTCGTAAAAGCCATTTTCCGCATCGTATTGTATTTCGCAATCACCGTCCTGCTCTATTCTTTTTAATTTTTGTGATAATTAAAATTTAAGGGGAGTGGTTTATTTAAGGGTGGAGCAATATTAATATCTAAAATATTACTCCAATTAAGGTGGAGCGGCTGCCTCCTCAGAGCACCCTGACAAACTCTCCCTCCGGTGTGGCTACCTATGAAAGGTGATCCAAGGGTGTATATTGTAGATGATCTTAGTCTGTAGTGTAAGGATGAGCGTAGTGTGCTGTGTTTGGTATACTGTGTGAGTGTCAGTATTAGTGTTTCACCGACCTGGAGGACCAGTGGCTGATTGCAGTCTAAAGACTGGGTGATGGGGCCGGCACTTCCTTACACCAATATCAGAGATATAAAAAACATAAAAAAAATGTTTTCACAATTTCGGGGATATGAACTGTAGCACTGTAACCAGACACGTTACCGCAAGGCCACAGTCACTGTTGAGCTATTATCTGATTTTATTTTATTTTGATTTATTTTATTTTTATTTTTATTTGATTTTTTTTATTTTGATTTTTTAACTATTGTCTGATTTTATATATTATCTGCTTTGGAATAAACTACCTGAGCGACCTTCATAAAAATGTTTACCTTATATGTTCACAATCAGCAAAGACCTAGTCACAATTTGCCTGGTCATAAAAATTCATTCCCTTAGATTGCATTAATTGAGCTTACTTAAATTTACAAAGATGATCCAGCATGCTTGTTTCGCATCCAGACCGATTGATGAAAGAGGAATATTCATGAATGTAAATGAATTATGTTTCTTACTAACCAATTTAAAAAAAAATTGTGTAGTTGCAACAATAATAGTTTCATAAAAGATACGGCTTGTGACAAAACTCAATGTTTCTATCATGATTATCATCCGAATGAAT
This sequence comes from Rhaphigaster nebulosa, assembly GCA_948150685.1. NCBI lineage: Eukaryota > Metazoa > Arthropoda > Insecta > Hemiptera > Pentatomidae > Rhaphigaster > Rhaphigaster nebulosa. The sequence continues at coordinate 138,513,260 of OX411307.1, forward strand.
GTATAATTGTGAGTTAATTGGATGATGAGAGTGAGTGAGTAAAAGTTATCATGATTATGTCTGACTATACTGATCACATTGTTATTATATTTATTACAACTCCTATTTTTATGGTAATTATTACTACTTTATTTGATTTGATTTCAATATCACTATCAACTATTGATCATTGAATATTTTATTGTAAAAAAAATACAGTAAATTACAAATAAATAATGACCATAGACATTTTTTTTCATCTATATTAAATTAAATTAAAACAAAAAATAATGAATCCATTATTTCGTCATTTATAAATATCAGATATATAAAAAACATTAAAAGAATAAAATTATTTTTCACAATTTCGGGGATTCGAACTGTAGATCTTTTGCATTGTAACCAGGTGTAACCGTGAGGACACCGTCACTATTGAGCTATTGTTATAGCCACACCTACTTACTTATTTACTAAAATCGAACTTATTTACTTATTTACTAAGAACTTCAAATCGATATTTCTCAAGAATGAATGTGAATTGCGTTGTAGTACTTTACATAAGCATTGAGGGGACCCTACCCTATAACATATATACAAGTGATTGCAATCTGTGATTCCCATGTTTGGTCTCTCCTTGTTAATTTAATATAATTTATTTATTTGTGTGATTTTATTTTCAATATGTATTAAGTTTCATCAGATGCAAGTTCTTGATTTTTTCCTAAAATATTACTACTATTATTATATTTTTTATATATTTCATCCTTTATTTCTTAATGTGTATGTATATATATATATATATATATATATATATATATATATATATATATATATATATATATAAATATAAATATAAAAGAGCAAAAACTCAACAAGAGAAATAAATTACTTACTATAAACAATTGGAAAATTCCAAAACATAAAGCCTCAAGTCTCTAAAATATCGGGAACTAACTAACCAGTCAACGTTTCGCCAATTCAGGCATCATCAGGACATATATCAATAATCACATCTATGAAGATCAAATACAGCACATCTCACATCAACTGTCCAGAAAGACGCATCAAACAGAGACAGCACATCACTCCAAGACACCCAATCACATACTGAAGGCAAAGGGAGGTAACATAACAACAGCTGAGGAGGTTTTATTCATTATTGAGGTTTATTCAAACACCTGATCAACATAAAATATATATATATATATATATATATATATATATATATATATATATATATATATATATATATATATATATATATATATATAATTTGACTGCCAAAAAGTTAAATTTCTGATGCAGTTAAAATAATGTATATTATTAAGATCAGGATGTCTACAGGGCCTGGAAAAGTCTGGGAATCTTAGAATCTTACATGAACATGAATTTTGAGTTATGAATTACAATCACTTTTTGTCACAATACGTTTACGTGATATTAATGTGTACACAAGTATACATATGACACGTCCAACATCTTACAGTGTGTTTATCAATTTTTTGTGAAAAACAATAATCGATATTGTTAAAAGAGCTCACAGACCTCTAAGGTTTTTCATATTATAACAGTGTACAAACCTTATAAACATCACAAAACCTAAGGCTATGAGTTGTTTTATTTCCAATAATTTCATCAGTACCAATTATGTAAAAATAAGATTATCAATAAAGACCAGTTAAAAAGAAATTTAGATAGGAAAAATGATATCCATTGACAGTTAATTGCAAACTAACATGTAAAGTAATTATCTTTATCATTTGTGGTTTCATAATATTTTAGAAGTTGGAAGATTAATTGAATCACCTGTCATACGTACTTTTATCGTTATACTAATGAAAAGTTACTAAAAATTTGTTTTTTCTATAATTCAATCGTAAGATATTGATAACTGTTATTTATTTAATTTAATAATCTTTATGCTCTTGTATCAATATTAATTTTTTTTTTTTTTTTTTTTTTTTTTTTGTAGCCCGAAGTTCGCTGGTTTGAGCTCAAAAGAAAGGGAATTTAGATCTCTGATAGGGAAAGGTTTTGTAAGTATTTTATATTTTATCTATTACTTATTTATATTTTACGATTTCTCTAAGATTGATAAGCGAGCAGATTCAAAATAATAGATGCACTATCTATAATCATGAATTTTTTTTTCCTATGCCAGAATAGGTATTTCTGCCCCCTTATTCCTTACAGCCCAATATAAATCCGCCATATTAGCATGGTTCTTGTCTCATAACATGGATAAAGTGCTGGGCATATGAATATATGATCGGCTGCCGTTTCTTCTTCATTGGATAGGATGCACTATAATGACTCAGCTACTCCTATTCTTTTTAGATGGTGTCACAAATATTCATGTCCAGTGGCTAGCCTGCAACATGCCATTGATACTGCTCTAGGAAAAATTAGTGGAGGTTGCATTTTAAGATCAGTAATGACGGCCAGCCTGGCACAATAATCAGCAGGATGTAATGCGGGCAATTATATTATATGCGGGTTTGACTAGAGGCAATTGCAAGCAGTGCTGACTTAGAATCCGACGGCAGAACTATCTTTTGTCTGGCAGTATCCTTCATTTTTTCCAAGGTCAGTACTGGTACTGGTACTGACAAGGATGGGGGGGGACAAAGTCCGGCAAGTGGACCTAGTGGTCCTTTTTGCCTACCCCGGGAGTGGTCACCAATAGAGAGAGCTTATTAACCCTCCGTTTCGAACCTTCTGATTTTCCTGATGAATTCAGAAGGGACATCCATTCAATGGAGGGAGCCTCTTGTTCTCTGATTCTGACAGATTCTAACAATCTGTATTTTAATGACGCGTATCTATTACATTCAGCTATGTAGTGTAGAGCAGTCTCAGGTGCCTGCCCACAGGAGTGGCAGGTCTTATCCCCTACTACTCCACAGATCTTTAAGTGTCTTTTAAGCCTGCAGTGACCTGTTAGTACTCCGATAAGCAGTCCGAGTACCTTTCTGTTGAGGCCCAGCAGCCACTTGTTTCTAGAAGGAGAGGGTTCTTTAATTAGTGCCTTAGCCTCTCTGAGGCCTATTCACTCCCTCCAATCCTTACCTGCTATTTTCCATGTCCAATTGTTGACCTTCTTCCGCTGATGCCTTTTAGAGATGCCTACTGAATGTTCAGGCCCGAGGATAGGGTTCTCAGCGCCTTCCCTTGCAAGCTGGTCGGCTATCTCGTTGCCTTTGATTCCTTTATGTCCAGGAACCCATACTAATTCCAATCTCTTCGAGCAGGTGAGTGAATCCAATGCCTGTCTGCACTCTCTTACCAGGATGGAAGTTACCTTAGAGGATTCCAGGGCTCCGACTGGCAGTCTGAATGGATAGTAATTCCAACCCTGTCGCAACCAATAACTTCCGTACAGCCTCAGTCTCAGTTGCAGACAGTATCGCAAACACTTCTGCTTGGAACATAGTAGAGTGCTTGACCAATTGTAGACTTAAGTTAATGCCTAAATCTTCTTTGTGGACACCCGCTCCTGCTAAGCCGGTCGAATCTTTCCTATCCGTGAAACAGGATAGATTGTCCATTGGAGTGGCTACTGAACCTTGTTCCCAGTCGGATATACTAGTAGCTCACTTTGTAATCTAGAGTAAGGTTTCCATTAAGTGAAGGATAGGAAGTTCCTTTTCCACCACTTTGGCTATTACTGAGTGACCTGTAGGTTCACCCCGCACTTGCCACTCTGTTTTCTTTAATTCTTAGATGGGCCATAACTGCTTCGCCCCTCAGCCATAGGTGAAGCGGTGTTAAGCATAGAAAGATTTCTAAAGCCTTGGTAGGTGTGGTACGAAATGCTCCCGCAATGCTCATACATGCCATCCTTTGAATGCGACTGAGCGTTCCTCAGCCCTATTCAAGGCTGTCCACCACACAATGCTTCCATATTGAATTCTAGGTCTTATAATTGCTCTGTATATCCATATATCCAGTGCATGACTCTAGGTTTAAAACCCCAGGTGGTGCCCACAGCGCGTCTAACATGCCAAGAAGATGCTATTGCTTTCCTTTTGGCTTCAGTCAAATGGGGGCCTCAGTTTAGTTTGGAGCATAAAATAATTTCAAGGTATTTGACTTGTTGACTTAATTGGAACTGTTTGCCCAAAAAAGGTAGGAGTCCTAAAAGCATCCAGCTTCCGTTTCTTGGTAAAGAGAATCAACTCAGTCTTAGTTGGATTTACCGAGAGTCTAACTTCGTTACTCCAAGTCTGAACAATATTGCATGCGACCTTCATACGCTCAAAGATGGTGGTAATCAACTTATCTGTTATAAGGATTACTCCATCATCTGTGAACGCCTGGGTAGAGAATCCAGCATCCTCTAGTCTTCTTAACAACTTATCCATTACAAGGCACCAGAGCACTGGGGAGATGCTTAAGGGCAACCTGTGAAGACCTGCGCCTCTAGTCTGTTGCCCTCCTCTGAGACGACTATTGTTCTGTTCTTTAAAACAAATCTGACCCATCTGACTATCGCAGCTGGGGCAGATATTTCTTTTAAAGCTTTGTAAACTGCCTCAGGCCTGGTCCTGTCTAATGCCCCTTCAACATCGAAAAAGAGTCCTAAGGCAGATTCTTTGTATACCAAGGCCTTTTTTATTTTTCTACAAGGGAATGTAGGGCAGTTTCTGTTGATTTTCTCTGGAGATATGCATGCTGTTGAGGGTGGAGGAGATGGAGTGGTAGTACCTTGCTTGTAAGGTGTACTGCTACCAGCTTCTCTAGGATCTTAAAAAGAAAGGAGGATAGGCTAATATGTCAAAAAGCTTTAGCGACAATATAATCCTCCTTCCTATTCTTCGGAATAAAAGCTATTAAAGATTTCCTCCAGGATTCTGGAATGTACCCGATGGCTAGAGAGGCTCCTAGTAGTGCTCTGATTCAGGAGAGCAGAACATTGAGGCCCTCTTTGAGCATGCATGGAAGGATACCGTCGGTGCCTGGGGCCTTATATGGCTTGAGCTCCGCGACCACCACCTAATGCCCCCATCACTGACTATAGACTCCGCTAGAGCCCAATCCTCCTCTTTATCACTAGTTTTGCTGCCAGGGTAGATACTTTGAAGGATTGACTAAATTAGTAATACTGCAACCTGGAAAGTGGGTCTCCATTAGGTGGGGCAAAGTGTCTACCAAGCTGGAGGTCCAGAGACCGTTGGCTTTCTTTGAAACCGTTGGCTTTCCAGTGGCTGCTGGGCGTCATTCCCAAGCAGCTTAACAATAGGAGAGGCTTCAGGCGTGCTTTCTGTATTGCTACAGAATTTACGCCAGCCATCCCGTTTATGCTTCCTGATTTCCTTTTTATATAAGCTCGAGGCGACACGGTACAAATCCCGGTCAGCCTTCTTCCTTAATTTATATGCCTTCCTTGTAGCCTTTTGTAACTTAGACAACTCAGTGGAACACCACCTGATCTTTTTCCTAGGTTCTGCCTTTAAAGGGCAGGCCTCCTCATATGCGTCTTGTATTATTCTCTCTAAGAGGATAGTTTCTTCGTGTGTCTGAGCTTTGATTTGAAGTCTGCTCGTAGGGTGATAGGGGCATCTATCCAACCTTTTCCTGAATTGATTCCATTCAGTATTTCTGGGGTTTATTTTCAGGAATAGAGGGGGGGGGGTTGTTTGGAATTAATCTTAAATGAGAGCTTCCTATGGTCAGACAATGGAATATCCGAGGTGATCTTCGAGTCTTTGCAAAGGTTCTTAATTTGACTTGAAGCGAGTGTGATATCTATAACCTTGCTTCTGACTCTAGTGACAAAAGTACCCTTGCTGCCTCTGTTTTGTATCTTTAAATTTGTAAAAGCTATATATTCGAGCAAGAATTCTCTTTGCTCATTCGTATCTGAACTACCCCACAAAAGGTGATGGGCGTTAATGTCTCCGCCTACTAAGAGAGATAGATCAATCTCTCTTGCAAAGCGGATTATCTGTATAATGATAAGGTGGATCCAAATTAGGGGGTACATATATCGAAGGGATAATCATTTTAAGCTTTATGGTACTAACCTTGATTGTTATGGCCAAGGCCACCACATCCTTCTTGTTTAACTAAGGTAGAGATAGTATCTGCAGGTCTTAAGAGACCCAGATACACACTCTCGGTCTGGCACTAAGAATTAGGTGGAGAAAAATCGCCTCAAAGCAGCCTGACCTACTTCCCCATCCGGGGCGTATATTCAAATATACTTAGATGGATCAGCTATTGGAGCAAATCCAATCCAATTGGAGCAAAGCTATCCGGCATTATCCCGGATGGGGAAGTAGGTCAGGCTGCTTTGAGGCGATTTTGCTCCACCTGACCTACTTCCCCATCCAGAGCAGCTACCCAGGAAAGGTAGTCCTGGGGTGTGTACTGTAAATGACCTTACTGTTGATGAGTGCTGTTATAAGTGTACTGTGTGGCGTCAGAGTGGGTGTTCCCACAATCTGGAGGACCAGTGGCTTTTTGCGGTATTAATGACCAGACTATGGGGCTGCCAACTCCCTACGTCTTTTCCAAGGTTAGTGCAATAGCAGCAACCTCTCCATGAAACTTCCTGGAATTTTTCCAGACAGCTGCTGAATGTTGAAACAGGCCGGTATATATACCCGCATCAGTATTTGCTCCAATAGCTGCTTCATCTAAGTATATTTGAATACATTCTGGCTCAGGATAGCATTCAGCTATAGTGGCCAATGCCACTGTCTTTTGGTCTTCTACTGGAATCAAGAATTTACTGATAGGCATTATTAAATCTAGAGTAACCATGAATAGACATTAGCCCAGTCAAATAAGGATTCAACCTCGGAATGAAACATTGTGCCAGGAGACAGATATTGTCAGCTAATTTCAAATCTTCCACTCATTCTGCAATGTTCCACTGAATTCCTCTCTTTCTACTTCCTATGGTTGTACTCATTATGCTGTCCATTGCGAAAAGAAAAGAAGTGGTAATAGGAGCTTGCCTGTGGTGTGCAGGTCAATCTTAAGGACTTCTGGGGTAAGCCGTCAGGACCTGGTGCTTTTTTACTTTTGGTTTCAATTAGTGCATCCAAAATTTCTTCTTTGTTTGGAGGGTCTACACAGATTTCTGGAATTTCATTGTTATGTATACATGCATTCATTAATGTATTGTCCTTCCCTTCATTTGTATTTCTGTTCAGAGTTTTCTTAAAATGTTCTTTCAATCTCCGCTATTGTCTCTTGGTCAATGTCAAGATCTGTCCTTGCTTATCTTTTATTGACCTATTTTTCATAAAACTTTTCCCCTCCCCCTAGCAAGTGGGTGATTTTATAAAGTTCTCTGTTATCTTCCTTTTTTTTGCTAAATTATCGATTTTGTTTTCTTACACTGTTTTTAACTTTCTTATTTCAATTGCTGTACTTTGCTAAGGCCAATTCTTTCTGTGGTCTCTTTTTTGCAAAGCTTATTTTATTTTTTGCTGACATCCGATCTTCAGTTTTTTCCATGTTTCTTCAGAGAACCATTTTTTTCTCTGAGGGTTTCTGAAGCCTGAAATCTCTTAGTAGATATCTTTAAATGTAGCTTTGATTTTTGTATAGGAGTCTTCGATGTTGTCTAAAGTTAGCTATCTAAATATCTATCAACGGCACAACTCATTGCTGGGTCAAGGCCTCCTGAATCAGCTTATGCCATGTGTCCCAGTCCTGTTCATCTACAATCCAATTACACACCTCAAGCAATGTCCGGACATCATGTGCGATACCATCTCGCCAGTGCATTTTAGGTCTTCCCTTACGCCTGTTTCCATGAATCTCCTTCAGAAGAATCTTCTTTGGGATGGAGGCTTCATCTATCCTCACTAGATGTCCAGCCCATCTTAATTTTCCATGTCTTATTTATGAATCTCACTATGCTGGGTTCCTTGAAGAGGGCATATAATTCTTGATGGGTCATTCGATGCCATTCTTGACCCTGCATGATTCTGCCATAGGTTGATCGGAGAATCTTCCTCACGTGAATTAGTAAAGCCGATTCATCAGATTTGCTCAGTATCCATGCTTCAGAACCGTAGCTCATGACTGGACGGACTAAGGTTTTATAGAGCTATACCTTTGTTGCTTCCGGAAGCAGGTAACTATGGAAATGATTATGCAGACCATAAAAACATCTGCTAGATGATGCTGATACGAGACCTGACTTCCCTGGAGACGTCATTTTCTGCCTCCACTCGATACCCGAGGTATTCGTTAACTTTCTTGAATTTGTAGTCCCTAATTGTGACTTCCTCGCCATATATTGCTTGTTCTCCAGATACCCTGTACTTTGTTTTTGTCTTGCTTATTATCAAACCCATTTTCCTAGCAGACTCAGCAAGGACAAGGAACGATTCAGAGACAGCCTGAAATAATCGTCCCATGATATCAATATCATCAGCATATCCAAGCAACTGTACTGTGCAATTAAATATTGTGCCACTCAGTTGAATTTTTGAGCTCCTGTTGACTTTCTCAGTCAATTCTTTCGTATTAAACAGAAGGCAGGCTCCATATCTCCTTGGTGGACATCCTTACCCAAGAAAAGTGGCTCTGATATTCCAGTTTGGACCCTTACATTGCACTCTTCACTAGAGATGTATTGGAACGTATAAATCTGATACTTTGTTACTGATACTGACAAGTAACATGTACGCTAAAATGTGACAAACTGAAAGTATCAGGTACCATCAGTCCCAGCCTAAAAATATCTTAACAAAATCACTGGAACTCAGGCTTCAGGGGGATCGTATTAAATAAGAGTTGGCTAAACAAATGTGTGCAGTCAAAAAGTATGTTGAACAAATATATGAAAAAAAAAAATCATCTCAATCTATAATTAATAATATTACATACTTTTATCATCCTCTTACAGTGTAGCCTATTTTATAAATATGTGTGCTGTTTAAAGAGAAATGAAAGTGTTGGCTGTTGAGTCTATGTTAGCAAGATCACTGAATTTTGACTCAAATATTTGAGCTTTTGCAGAAAATAAGGCAAGAAGAGTGTTGTTGTGAATAATCATAACCAAAAAATAATTTAAGCTCTATTAGTTTTGTTTTGAACACTTTACTTGAGTAATTATTATTAAATCATACTATCATTATTTAGTAATTTTGTAAAAAAAATTGTGTTGTTTTTTACGTAAGACAGTAAACTTTTGTTACGACAATGTTGTTATATTTTTCATTTTCATTAAACCTTAAGCCATATATTAATATTATTAATACTTTATAATATTTAATATAAAGTACATGAATTATTGAGTGGGAGGAGACCTGCTGTATTATTTTGTCCGGGTCCTGGCTCAGCTAATGACAGACTGCCTGGCACAGGCCCAAGCTATTGCAAAAGTATATTCTGTCCTAGTTAAGCACTGCTAACTGATCCTTCTTTAGCTGAAAAAGCTATGCTGCTCTACGACATTGGTTGGTACTCTCTCAGTTAAATGCTGCTACCTGATCTTTCTATACGAACCTGATACAGCTGTACTACCCAACATCCTTGGTTTCATACTCTGTCTCAGTTAAGTGTTGCTACCTGATACTACTGTACCAGTTTGCACCTTCTCCAGACAGGTCCTCTATCAGCTGAGCCAGGCCCTGCGGGCCCCCTTCTACTCAATAATTCCAGTGCTTTATTTGTCTATAATATTAATATAATATAATAAACAGTTTAGAAAATCACTGATTTATTTAATCACATATAAGACCATAATTTTAAAGATATAATCACAATATATATTTTTAACCTAGAAAATTTTAATACACAATTAAAATTATAAATATCCAAATATATTTTTAATTATTAATTGCTCATTATGAAAAAACTCTGGAAACAATAGTTTGGAAGTTAAAAATGCATTTAATAATACAAAAAATAATAACATTGTTAAAACATAATCACAAAACTCTATATTATGTAGCCTAGAAAATTATAAATATACATAGATACGAATTTAAACAAATATATTTAATAACTTTTATAATTATACTTTTAAAATATTAATTTGCAAACTTTATCACATCTGATATCGCACTTGTTTTAGAAAAACAAAAAGTGTAGTTGTGAGGTTATCATTGGAAACGGAAAAGAAAATTCTCACTATAAGTTGCATCTAAAATATCGTCGGTATGGTGGTAAATGTGGCCAACTTTATTTTTGTGAAAATGAAAAGTTGTTGGTATTTACATGTGCCTGGACTAAATTTATGCTTCTTTATTGACAAAATTGTGAAATTATCAATAATCATAAATTTGGTTCAGGTACAGGTAAATAAGCAGCAAACTTTTATTTTCACAAAAATGCAATTGATCACTTTCACCACCAAACCGACGATAGATATTACGAAATATTGTCTTTAAATATTTTTCTTTAGTAAAAAAACAAAACCGTTTTCTTCGGTTGGTAGTTGGTACAAGTGACAAAAAGTATCAGCTACAGCTTGCCACTGATACTGCTAGCGACTTTCACAACCCATCTCTACTCTACTTGCCCTCCATTGTAACCCGACACATCCTCAAGTGCATTTTGGGAATCCCAAGTTCTTCTAGAGCAATATGGAATTCTTTCTGGTCAATGCTATCAAAGGCACTTTTAAATCGATGAATAAATGATGGGTTCAGTTTTTGAATTCCCTGCACTTCTCTAGCACTTGCTGCAGAGTGAAGACCTGGTCCACAGTTGATTTGCCTTTACGAAAGCCACATTGGTAAGGTCCTATAATTCTTCCAGCCTAAGGAAGCAGACTCTCATACAGCACAAGAGAGAGAGAAGCTTAAATGCTACTGGTAACAGCGATATACCGCGATAGTTCCTACACTTGAGCTGGTCACCCTTCTTGTGAATTGGGAAAATTAGGGTTTTGATCCAGCTCCGCGGCATTGTTTCCTTCACACATATAGACATTAGGAAGTCCTGAAGCATTTTGATCGGTTCCATTCCACTATGCTTGAAGAGCTCCTGGTGCCTTATTATTTTTAAGCCTGGATACTGCTATCATAATGTCTACCTTGTCAGGAGGGTTTGAATCATCAATTGGAGCTCGACAAGGTGAGGGCTCTTCAGGGGAATTTTCTTCCCTACGGATGTCTCGGAAGTATTGGTGCCATCTACCCAGGATTCTACTTTCATAATTTAATAAAGTTCCATCCTCAGCTCTGCATACTTTTAATCTGAATTTGAAAGGCTTTCTTCTACTTTTAATCTTCTGTTCCTCCACTGCCTTTTCTTCCTCTGAAGTAACCTGTTTTGTAAACATCTTCTGTATCTATTCTCCTGTGTTTGCTCGCATGCAACACTGTTGCATTAGTTGGTAGCTCTCGTTTTTGGGTTTGTTGGCATCAGCTCATTCTTCGTCATACCAGGGATTGCAGAGCTACCTCTCCTGCAAGCCAAGATTCTCCTCCACGGCACTCAAAATAGCATCTTCGATCCCCTTCCAGTGATTGTCAATACTGCAATCTGCAGGAATCTCCTACGACCTAAGGCCTTCTAAGAATCTCCACACGTTCCTTGTATTCCCTCCAGGTATCCTTACCTTTTAGCCTTGAAATGTTAAACTTTTTGGGTCGTCATGTTAGTTGTCTTAACAAGAGATACTCTGTCCCTTAGATAAGCTTTCACTAGATAGTGGTCTGAGTCCTCAATTGCTTCTCTCTATACTCGGACATCCATGAGGTTCGTCTTGTTACATGATGATATGAGAATGACGTTGATTTGATTTAAAGGTCTCTCCTTCTGGTGACCTTCATGTCCCCTTGTAGATATTTTCTTTTCATCACACTTTTTGGATAGCAGCCAAGTCAATCTTATAGTTATCAAGTTGTGAGAGGAGCCCTTGTAAAGCTCCTGGTCGATATAAACTTAGAACATTCCAAAGTTCTATATTGAATTTAAGGCATTGGTAATGACTTTTTGTTTTTTTAACAATAGATTGGTGTCCTCTAGATACTGACCGGAGTCTCCCTTCCACATCCGAATGGGCCCCTACTGGGAGTAGATGAGTCCTCACCATTGTTTTGCCATATATATTATTTCAAAAGCCTAATACATTATAGTGCAAAGCTGTTGGCTTCACCAACAAATTTTGGTAAATGGATGAGGGCTAGTTACACCCTCGATCTACCATCTTGACCGAAGCCAGGATCCCCATCTCTTGTCAGTTTCTACCCAGTTTTAAGTCTGAGTTAGGCTTAACAAGGCCCTCACGAAAGATAAGTTAAATCCTTCGAGAAGATGTGAGAGGAGTTGAGGAGAGACTAGGTGATGATTTGTTGTCATAACATCGCATCATTTTTCCTTGGGTCCCATCTAAAGTTAGCTCTTCATATTTAGCTTTTAGTTTTTTTTAAATACTTGCTTCTTTTCTTCATTTTTTAAATTATTGACATTATATATTCTATCTCTAAGCAGTTATCATTTATTAATAGTGAATATTTTTAATTTAAATTGTGCAAGAACTGAGCGATGGTCACTTCCAACATCTGCTCCTCTTTTATTCCTCACATTAATATCTTCTGAACCTGTGGTTTACAGCGATATGTTGATTCTGGTTCTGAGTTATACCATCAGGATAAACCCAAGTGTTCTGGTGGCAAACCTTGAGAGAAAAAATCTTGTGCCACCAATGACGAGATCATGCTCTGCACAAAAAGAAATTTGATTTTATTTCTCCATTTTCATTCATTTCATCCAGTCCGTGTCTTCCTATATCTTGGGAGTATTGTCAGTGATATAAGGAACAGAATGCGCAAAGCCACCGGAAAATTCGTCCAGTTATATGCCTGGAAGAACAAGGGCATCTCCCAGGATACAAAATTGCATCTGCTTAAAACAAGTGTCATATCAGCTATATAGCTGTATACAATGTTTGTGTTCTGTTGTGCCAGTGCTAACTCTCTCATGGAGCAAATACCTTCAGCTTGCATGAGCAAATGCCTTCCAGAATTTATTATCAATATCCGCTTGTCTTATCAATATTTGTAACCTATCTCTCATAAGTTTGTTGGCCTCAGCATGGTTATTGTTAATCCTGGATATGTACTTATACACTTTGGTTCCATTTTTTCCAAAATCTATGTTTGCTAGAAATCTTCTCTAATTTTCTCTTTTTGAGGTTATAACGGATCTTTTAAGGAGGCAATTCTTTTGTCTCTGGGTTCCACAATCCTGTTGGGAGCCGCTTGCTTAAGCTGTGATCAAAGAAAAATTTTTTAGTGGGGTGAATGGCTGGGGTGAAGTGGTTATAATTTTCATGAGAAACTAAATAGATTAAATATGGTTAGATTAAACATGGTAGCTCAGGGTATTTATTTTTATTGATTTATTACTTAAAAATTAAATGTGATAATTAATTTAAATAATGAATAAAATATAGCAGATAATTCAGATTATCTGTTGAATAATGAATAAATCAATTATAAACAACTAACGAATAACTGATAAAAATTTATTCTCTGTATTTTTAGATAAAAAATTAATCGAATAATGCCCTACACTGCCATACAAATATCAATTGGTTATATTTTAATTCAAAAAAACTAACTGGAAACAATAAGACGAGTAACAAGATATATTGGTTCCTGATTGAAATGTTTCTAATGTTGTAGGATTTTGTTTTTGTATGTTGTTTTCCAAATCTGTGAAAATAATTCTAAGAGATATTGATAAATTATATATACCCAGGATCTTTAGATTACTTGTATTTACTGCCACTCCATACTGTCATATTTTATTTTGTTACCCGATTTATCTTGTGCGGTGACTGCTCGAGCACCTCTGAGTCAGGCGTCCTAGCCTCTTGTCCTGTTTCCCAATCTTTTTAAACTTCTCATAGTGGCCAAGAAATTCTCAGGATTTTCCTTTCAATGATGTTTTGACAATTTTTTTTTCAACCTTGACTTGAACCATGCTTCTGAGCCAAAAATTAGGATAGGATGAGCAAGGGTCTTGTTAAGCTCATTTTAGCCTATTTTTTATGACACATTATGATGTGCAGAGGTCCCTTACAGTTGAAAGGTCATCTCTGAGGCATCTATATAAATAAAGCTGGTACAGCACTTTTGGTCAAAATTGATATAAATTATTATCTCTTATGTTTTCAGTATTTTTTCTCTGCAGTTATGTATGATGTTTGATTTTACAGTCAGCTTTATGACCACTAAAGTTTATTAATATTTTACATATTACATTGTAGGAGGAGCTGAAGAATAAAGCTGCAGAACTGGTTTTTATTCCTGATAGTGGTTTTGAAGATAAAACTTTTTCAAGGAAACATGCAAAAGCAAGGAATAAACCAAGAACTAAAAAGGACAAGCCATTTAAAACCAAAAAGATAACAGAAAAGACCAACTGGGAGAAATCAAGTGAAAATAAAACAGCCAAAGAAAAACCTAGCAAAGATAGAGCTAGTAAAGACAAACCAAATAATGAAAAATATACAAATTCGGGGAGAAAGTCAAAATATCTCAGTTCTTTTGATTCTAAGCCAGACAGCCCTTCTCTTTCAACTACATCATCGTAAGTATCGATATTTTACTATGAGAATTCATGTTATGTCTGATATTCTCTGATAATTAATTTTCACCCTCCATATTTCTATTTTACATGACCTATGAATCGAAAAGAACAAGGTATCCCAGAATGGATAACTAGTTTATTATTATAATTAAATTTATTTAAGGATTGCGTGTCGTTCATTCATCTTTTTAGGTTGGTCTTAGGCTATGAAATGTTGGCTTATCAGGTATTTAATGTCGATATGCTTATTAAATTAATTTTTTTTCTGTTTTAAAATTTGAAAAAAAAAATGTTCTGCAGCCAATTATCTTGTTTCTTAATTTTACTGATTTTGAATTCTCTGCAATTGTAATAGTCCATTTTTGTAGTCAACATTCCCTTGGAATATTAAAATGTCAAATTTTCTTTTTTTGTGGGAAGCCTCACTAAATTTGTGAATTAATGTGTTTTTAAAGGTTTAGTTTAGTTAATAATACATTTTTGGAAAAATAAAAAATTCATTTTCACATGGACAGTGATATGCAGTTGTTTTCTGTGGGTGTTGTTAAGCGGAGAACCAGCCAATCATAACGTATCCATCATTCACAAGGCATATGCATAATTTTCTCTCTGGATATACCCACAAACACATTATGCACTGTCAATTCTTGGTTACTTATGCATTGATAATTCAAATTCTTTGAGGACAGAAATTTTTCCTGATCCCATGAAAAATCAAGTTTACTAAATAAAATAAAATGATAATAATAATAATAATAGGATAAGTTGAAAATAATCTTGAAAACAGTTTTACCTTTCCAAGGTGAAGGAACGAACTATTTATTTTTACTACTCGAAGGATTCTAAAAACAGAAAGCAACATAAAACTAAAGAATTTTTCACAGCTCAAAAAAATATATACAATGTAAAGTTTACATTTTATATGAAAACTCTTAAATTTTTTTTTCTTTTGGCCTATTTTGTATTTTATTTCTGTGATTAAGTTTTGTGTTTTTAGATAGTACTATACAAAGCATTTTGAAATTCATTATATTTTAAAGCATACTATGCCGGAAAACTCCGTATCTTAAATTATCTTTATTTAAGCCCATGTATCTTGAACAAAAACATAAAAACTCAATGGCGGGAAATTTCCAAATGTCTAACCTCTTCTACTTTAACTATTTTTAACTCATGCTATGCATAGCTAAAAGATTTCTCATTTCCCTGAAATTTGAGTTTTCAAGAGATGATTATATTTATTTATTGATTTAATTAATGCTATATGTTTTGAAAACCCATCAGAAAAATACCCAATTGTACTGGTATTAGTACTTGCGTGAACTAACCCACAACGTTCTGAACCGGGCACTCTAAGGCCTTCGTCCCAACGTGCTTGTCCATCAAATCCTCATATCCAGTTGTGAAAACAACAGAATACCTTCTTGACCTTCCAACTGATTTTTACCTCAACAACTATACGAACAGCTAATGTGATTTTAATACACTCAGTGCTTTACCAAAAATTTCTTAACCAGCTCACAGAAAACAAGTGGCTTAGTTCAATGAATTTTATTTATTCATTTAGTGGAATGAAATAGTGAACTTTATCCATGCATCTCTGGAAAACCATTTTCTTTTATCTAAAATTTTCCAACAATTTTTTGGCCAGATTTCCCAACCATATTAAATATTTTAATTTTCCAAATTATATTATGAAATATTTTCATCGATGCAGCTGGTTTTGATTAATTTTTGGATTACTTCTAAATTTGGTCTATTATCTGTTTTTTGAAAAGTAATAATTGAATATTCCACTGAATATTGTTCACACACGCACGGCTGGAAGATTTTTACTTTTTAAATATTATTTCGATCTTGTGGGTAAATCATTAAACTATTGACTGTACCACAAATGTACAATCAAAATTATGTCGCGCACTCAGGTCACCCTTTTTTTGTTGTTGGTTTGTCCAATTTGTTTCTATTTATTGGGGTTGATTATTAGTTTATCGATGTTTCTGATTAAAAATATGCTGTCGGAATAATGTTCATGCCCTCATATCGCAAGATGTTTTTACTTTGTAAATCTCTTCAAAATGTGTTGTATTATTAATCAGAAAAAACGGTCATATCAACTAATTTATTACATTAATGTTCTTTAAACGTGCATTAACTCTAAAAAAAATGATTCTGAACATTCCCGAGTAAAAATTCTATCGCAACGCGAGATAATCTAATTAATATTCTCCTTATCGATGAAATATAAATTTGCATATGCGCATGCAAATTTAGTCTTCAATTAGCAAATAAACAATCCCGAAAGTCTCATAAAATGTTATTATACCAAAGCAATTTGGAATTAAATTAAATTAAATGTACAGGTGCAATTGAAAACGAAATCAGTTATTTGGAATCAACCCCTCACTCGCATGCCTAATAATGGATCCTTATACCGAAGAATTCTGCAATAATAAATTGAAATGCGCTTGCTCAAACAGAGACTCAATTGAAAATTCAAAATTGTTACCCTTGAAAAGCTAATTAAGAATTCCGGAGAATTCTTCAACAACAAAGATAAACTGAAATGCATATGGCCAATCACTAATAAGATTGTAAATCATATTGTAACCTATCAAATGACATCTCTA
Source organism: Rhaphigaster nebulosa (assembly GCA_948150685.1). Taxonomy (NCBI): domain Eukaryota; kingdom Metazoa; phylum Arthropoda; class Insecta; order Hemiptera; family Pentatomidae; genus Rhaphigaster; species Rhaphigaster nebulosa. The sequence continues at coordinate 138,530,386 of OX411307.1, forward strand.
CCGAAGAAAGCTGGAACAGCTACAAGAAATTGAAGTGTACATACTCGATCAGAAACACCAATCACGATTCTGACGATATTTATGCGGAATATTCTGCAGCATCAATAATAAATCGACATGCACATATTAAAAAAAAAATTAAATAAATAAAAATAAATAGGATAGCAAATTCTGTATCAGCATATTGAAAAATCTATTAACAACCACCATACTGATGAAATATACAATAGCCCCCACTAAAAAAAAAAAAAAAAAAAAAAAAAAAAAAAAAAAAAAAAAAAAAAAAAAAAAAAAAAAAAAAAAAATAAACATAAAACTTTAAGTAAAAATTTTATAATTTTTTTTCTTCAAGTATCTAACTTTTATGCTTACTTTTATACAATTTTAAATTAATTAACTAACGAAACATATCTATAAATCTGCAGCAGTAATTTTATAATTGTCATTATACTCGTAATAATCATTTTTCAATAAAAAAATTATTTACATTCAGTAAAACTTCAATTAACTGTCACTAATTTATCTGTCAGTTTCTGTTTACTGCCTCTGTACTGAGAAGCCAAAAAAAGATGAGGTTTTTAACTCATGATGTGAATATTCCAAAGGAAAGTATTAACAGAAAAGTATAAAAATAATTATGCAACGCACAGTAATTTAATAACATATGTACCATATTTTATTAGATAAAAATAATTTGAGAAAGTCAAATTAGCTTTTAGGAAGAAGGGGGTACAAGTCCAGCTAGTGGGCCTATCCTTTTTGTTATGGAAAGTGTTACATTAGACTAGAAAAAGGTTACATTTGAATTGGTAATTAAAGTCTTTTTTAAATGAGTTTTTGAAGATTTATTTTTCTGAAATCACTTGATATAATTGCAATCGGTTTTGCTTGTTTTATTCAAGTTGGGATATTTGTTTAAAAATTGAAAAGAATTATATTTAATATTAATTTTTATTTTCAGAGATGAAGATAGAGATTACAAATCATGGAAAAAATCTATTCTTCTGGTTTACAACAGATTAGCCTCTCATAAATATGCATCTGTTTTTTCAAAACCAATAACTGAAAATGAAGCTCCTAGTTATCACCAATTAATATTACGGTAATATCTCTGGTAGAACATTAATGAGTTAAACATTTTTTTAGCATTATGTCCATGTTAAGTTTCCTTTTTAAAACTTTCTAGCCCTATGGATCTTTCAACTATAAAACGAAACATTGAGAATGGGGTTATTAGAACCACTGTAGAATTTCAGCGTGATATGCTTTTGATGGTGCAAAATGCTATAATCTATAACAAATATGATACACCAGTGTATGATATGGCAAAAGCCATGGGTGAGGATATGTTGGCTCAAATGGAAGTGAGTAATAAGGTTTCATTAGTAACATTTTATTTGTTATTACTTACTAGAGTTGATGTTATCTGTAAGAAGCTTTGATATCAATCCAAATTATTTAAAATAATGAGAGGATGGTTGACTGTGGAAATATATGTAGGCGAAGCGAAAAAATTTAGTATATTGTTTACCAACGTTTTGGCCTGAGTTTTAGGACATCAGGGCTAAGAAAAAAACAAGGCAACTACAGTGACAGTAATAAAAGATAACAAACAATAATGTAAGACAGTATGGTGAAAAAAAAATGAAGTATAAAGGAAAATATGTTAATGATAATGTGAATAATAAGAAATAAAGAAAAATATGTTAATCGATAATGAAAATAAAGATATTTAAAATATTGTGAAAATACAGAAAGAAAGATAATGAATGATATGAAGTATATAATAAAAATATAAAAACTACTAATTATAATAACTACTAGAATGAAGATTTAGGAGTATGAAAAGGATATTAAGATAATTATGATAATATGAGTAATGTTAATGATGAAAATTACAATGCAAAGTATAAATGTTAAAAAATAATTAAAATTAAAATATTGTAAAAAGAAAGAAGGAAAAGTTATGATTTGATAAGATATAATCAAATAGATGGACAAATGTATGTAAAAAATAGCAGAGTAAAATAAAGGAGTAAGGTAAAAAATATAAAAATAGATAAATAAATAAAAAATTATAAAATAAAAAATAAATTAAATATGCAACTGAATAATAAAATAAATAAATAAAAAAATATAATAATAGACTAAAATAATAATAATAATCTATAATAAATAAATAATACTGAAAATAATGGAGATAAGAAAAGAAAATTAGGGGTAATGGTTAGGGGATGGATAATAAAAAGTTAGGATTTTTTTAATAAATGGAATGTTTGGGAACAGGCTAAGGATAAGTTTTTTTTATCAGTCTTTTGATTTATGGGAAGGGATTCTAGTTGGATATAAATATATTCTGATGAGTCGTTTGTCGTGATTGGGGACAGTGGCGAGGATAGAAGTTTAGTCAAAATCAAATGAGTAGTTTATCATTAAGGAATGTTCAGAGTTTAGAGGCAATAGGGTTACATGAGGAAATGGAATATTTATGTTGGGTGATGTATTCTTTGAGGAGATTTTTGGTTTCGCCAATATAAGAGAATTGTAGTTAGGGGTGGAGCAAGGGATTTGGTATACGGCATGGGTGTGGTGTTTGAGAGGAATAGGATCTTTTAGATGGTTGCAGAAGTTAAAAAGTTTGTTGTGAGGAAGGCAAGTCATAGATTGGGGTTAAAGGAACTTAAGGACTTTTAATGTTATCAGAAAGGGAGGGCATATAAGGAAGGGATCTATATAGGGCGATGGAAATGGGTTGTGGGGAGGGAATTGAGGGGGGCAATTTGTGTAGTTGTTGATAAGTTTGTTAATGGTCTTAGGAATGAAGTTATTGGCTAAGAGAATTTGTTTGATATGATTAATGTTGGTTTCATGAATTACATAAGAAAAGACATCGATTTATAAGGTTTATGGCTCTGTTAATTTTTTGGTAGTGTGTTGGGAATGGTAGTTTAAAAGTCTTCCAGAGCAAGTTGGTTTAGTAAACCAGTCTGTGTATATAGTGTTGTTTGGGTTTCTTATGATGACAAGGTCAAGGAAAGGAAGGAAATTATGCATTTCACATTCAACAGTTAAGTGGAAGCGGGAGTGGTAGGAGTTGAAGGTTAATAGGATATCAAGAATTTTGTCAGGATTAAGGATGAGGAGAAGGCCATCTACATATTTTTTTTTATAAAGATAATGTCATTTGGGAATAGGCTATGGAATGGGCTATGGAATTAAGTAGGCAGATCATTAAGGACAATGTAGGGAGCAAGGCGATTTTCCATGACTAGTCCTGAAATTTGATTAAAGAATTATCTATGGAAGATAAGTTGACTGGATTTACACCAAATTGTAAGGATTCAAGGTATGAGGAACGGTTAAGAGAGGTATAGGGTTCAATGAATGGCCAGTTGTCTATACGGAGGGCATTAACTATAGGAATGTTGGTGAATAAACATTCAGCTTCAAAAGAGGTAAGTATGTAGTGGTCAGGAATAGTAAAGGATATTAATTGTTCGCATAGGTGAAAGGAATTGTGGACATCATAAGGGTTGTAGTGACTAAGGATTTGTAGAGAGGGTAGTAGGAATTTGGTAAGATTGACAGAAGGAGAATTAATATTGGAAGTGATAAAATGGAGGGGGGGGGGGTACTGGGAATTTTAGGGAGTCCATAAAAACGAGGAGCAATGGAATCGTAGGAAATAAGATTTCTGTAAGTAGGATAGGTTGATAAGTTTTGAATCTTCAAGATGTTGGTTAAACTATGTTTTAAGTGAAGAGGTTGGGTCATGTAGGATCTGGGGACATAAGTGCAACGATTAGAAAGGAGTAGGGTCACTTTTTCGTTATATCCATTCTGTACAGTCCATGATTACAGTCTTGTTGCCTTTGTCCACTTTAGTAATAATGATGTCATCATGGGATTTTAAGAAGGAATGGGTAAAGGTAAGGTATTAGAAAATTTGTTTGTATTTTAAATCTCTTTATTTTCATTATCTATCAACATATTTTTCTTTATTTCTTATTATTCACATTATGATTAACATATTTTTCTTTATACCTTATTTTTTTTCATTGTTGTTACCTCTATAGTTATCCTGTTTTTTTCTTAGCCCTTTTGATGACCTAAAACTTAGGCTGAAACGTCTATTACAATATAATAAGCTTTTTCTTATTTGTGTTTCTATATTGACTGCACCCCTAACCAAGCTTCTCCTACATAAATTATTTAAAATTAGACAAGAATGTAAATGTCTGCACATAAGAAGTATTTGTTAATGCATCTGTACATTTTATATATATATATATATATATATATATATATATATATACACATATATATATAAAATGTATGTATGTTTATATAGTTTATAAACACTTTGTATTTACTTTGTTTTATAATTATATTTTTGTTTGAAACCTATCTATTCAATGGCTTGATAGTTGATGGTGTTTTGTATTAAAATTATTCAGATAGGGTAAAAAAACTGTTGTTCTCTTTGTATTTATTGATACAAAATATTAAATGCTCTATTTTATCAAAGAGAAAGTTTTCCGTGGTATTATCTTTTTTAATGCTTTTATTTTTTAAAATTCATTCTTTAGGTCATGGTTCAAGCTCTTGGTGATGGTGTACCACTGATTGGGGATACAAGTGAAGAGAAACAAATTACCAGAGCACGGACATCAAAAAGTTCTGTAGAAGCACCTCAAACTAAAAAGAGAAAAACTCAAGAGCCTGATGAAATTCGCCCTAAAAGGAATAAATCATCAACTTCTTGCTGACCTTATCATCTGATTAGTTCAATTGATTTCACTTATGTTTTAAGACATAAGCCTATGAAATCTATTATTGGGCTATAAATTGGTATGATCTATTTTATTCATTATATTATTATAGATCATTGAATTACCTCAAACTCATCAGTGGTACCTGTGAGAGTTGCCAAATTGTGTTGTTATTACCAGTCATCAGCGTAGGCTAAATGCTAGTTTAGTCTATTAAATACATTGTACAAATCACAATACATTCAGTGGTTAAGGAATCGTATTCAATTTTGTCTGATATTATTTGAGTTCAATGAATTTCATGAAAAGGTGGAGGATGAGATCCACTTTGATAATCATGAATACCTAGCCAAATGTTATTTAATGTATGTATGAATGAAAATATAAAATGATTTTTTGCTCTAGTCTTTATACTATTTTCATAATAATTGTATTGTTTATATTAGTTTAAGTGTTTTACAATGTGTTATATATTGTTAAGTATGTATGTATAAATGTAATATATGTATAATACATTTTTTTTGGCTTATTCTTATCTTTTTAAAAAGGCTATTAAACACATTTTTAAAAAAATATTTAGTTCATTAGTATTTTTTTGTTAATCACTATTTTACTTATAACTTTTTATGTGAAATAATAAATACATTTATGGGAATTGGTGTGTCCGATTTGGCTAAGACACTTGCCAATAGGTAATCATGGTTAAGCAATGTCGAGAATGGTTATTACGTGGCCAAATGAGGCCTTGGTGGCCTGTAGGGTTGAAATTTATTTCATGGCTGACACATGGAACGAATCTCGACTTTCCCACTCTGGTTAAAATAGATTGATAACATGCAGGAATAACCCATCCTGTTTGTCTTTATAGGAGTAGGAAATGACATTAAATACCATTAAAAAAAATAAAAAAGGTTTGTAGCAACGTGAAGTTGGGCTATTCCTTCCAGGCTGTTTGAGCTGCTGCTAGTAATAAAATGTCTGTAAGAATACCACATTGCGTGCCAAAGATTTTTATATCTTTAGTGCCATCAGTGGGGGGGGGGAGGAATAAAAAAATATATATGTGTGTGTGTGTGTATATATATGTTTAAATATATATAGGTACAGTAGAATCTTGATGATTTTTAAAGTGTTAAAGAGGATTGAATATGAATTATCAAGATGTTTAAATTATTGAGATAACCAATCATTGGATTAAAAAATAAGATAAGTGCTGAATAAAGGAAGGGCCAGCACAGAAAGTAGAGACATGCTGATTATTTATTTGGATGAACATCGTTACTACAAAACTCAATGGGATAATGCTAATTTACATTTGACTGACGTGTGCAAGAGGCTGTAATCAGGCTTAGTATTATGTAAAACAATTTTCAGTTCCTTACTGACTATCCCTCCCCACAGCTTATCACTCCATATTATATTGAACATTGCCTCCTCTCACTTGTTCCATTGAAGTGTCATACCATCTCATTTTCTGCTTTTAAGGCTTAAACAACATTAAAAAGTTAAATAAAACAAAACACAAAGCATAATTTCTTCTTAGCTACATCAAATTATTGATTTTGTTATAGAAACTAATCATATAATGTGGCTTTTAATAAAAAAGTATCATTTACAAATAAAAATGATATGGATTACTAATTAATGTAGTATAAATTTCCTTGATATCCATTATTACTGTTAAATAGCTTTGATGGTTCTTCAACTCATACAAATAGTGTTCTTCAACTGCACACTATATTTTAATAAGTGTAAGGAATTATGCAATGCCCCAATCCTTCTTTAATATAAGCTGAAACAAAGTGAATTTTATATTATATTATATCATTATGTATATTATGTTAAAAAATGAGAAGTTCGAAGGCAGCCAATTCGTTCATTAAATCAAAAACTTTCACTGATACGTATTATTTTTAAAATTTCATTTTGTCTGTTTGAACGTTCACTCAGCACATTTCACGGGGATCACACTAATTCTTGTAAATTTCCAATTATTGGTAATTGAGCTATATTGTCAACTTACATGTTGTGTTACATTAAGGTTTGGTGTATAAGATAATATGGAATGAATGGATTTCTAGCAGGCCCATGAAAGGTTCTTTTATTAATGGCTATACTAGTTTTTGTAGCAAAAATTTTGAAGCTGGATACATCTGAATTCTTATTGAAGAGTTAGCTGGGACAGGAATTTTGCTTCATTCCCTGATTAGATTCACAATAATTAAGTTATTTTTATTTTGATTGATTATTATCAATGAAGGTAGAAACCCTTCTTCTTCTTTGTCTTCCTCTTGTGCCATTCCTAGCATTGAGGAGCCTCGATAAATTGCAGCCATTCCTCCTGGTCTCTGCATATTTACTTCATCTGCTTGAGGGTTTTGCCTCATTTCCCTCCAATCCTCTGGATATTCTCCTGGTAGGAAATTCTGGGATGTCCTTGCGATCTTTTCCCAGAGGGTCGAGCTTCTAGAACTTTCTTTGGTTCTCTTTCATCCTCCGTGCAGCACACGTGTTCAAACCACTTAAACTGTTTGGATCGAGTGTGGTCTTTAGTTCTGTCACCTCAAACTGTTCTCTTATTCGTACATTTCTGACATAATCCTTTCTTGTCTTCCCAACCGCTCTCCTCAGAAACTTCATTTCTGCTGCAGTAATGCGGCTGGTTTGCTTATCAAGCATTACCCAGCTTTTGCTTCCATATGTATGGGTCGGGAGATAAACAGATTTATATATGTGCCTTTTAGTGTCCATACCTACTTCTCGGTGACTGATTTTACTATTGCAGATATGGTAATAAACTTGATTGGGTTTAGAAATTCTATGAGATATCTGTGGGTCAATCTTACCAGAGGAACTTATTACGGTCCCTAAGTAGGTAAACTCCGGCACAACTTCTAATACCTCTCCATTGTAGATAAGATGAACGTCTTCTTGTTCTTCTCGGGACAGAACTAGGATCTTGCTCTTAGAGGTGTTAATGTTATTTATGTTAGAGGTGTTACGGAGTAGCTCTTCTTGTCATTCTATTAGGGCTTCCTGCATCTTTTCTTGGGAATCAGCAATTAGGACAATGTCATTGGCATACAAAAGGCTTTGTACAAGAATGGTTCTTAAGTTCCATTTTCCGATGGTGGTCCATGCAGTTCGGTGCTTGCATATTTTATGGATCTTTTCCATAAAAACAATGAACAGGAGAGGGCTTAGACTATCTCCCTGCCTCACGAGGACCTTTTTCTACGAGCAATGCCTCTGATTATCTTCCATTGATCCGCACAACTCCCGTTTCATCCTGGTATGCCAACTTAATGGCTGAAATTAGATCGCCTGGAATATCTTTGGCTGCCAATGCTTCCCATATTTCTTTTCTGGGCACCGAGTCGAATGCTGCCTTTAAGTCTAAAAATGCCAAGAATATGTGCTTGTCTCTGTCTCATGCCTTTTCTGCTATGCTTCTTAAGACAAAAATAGTAGAAACCCTTAGGGTAATAAATCCCCGATGTAGGACCTAGGCTGGGTACAAGTTTGATTTACATTTTAAGAATTGTAAAAGATACTAGGGCTCACAGATATGGGTAACATGCCACTTTAAGTGAAGAACAGTTGGTTCAGAATATTTTGAAATACCTGAATTTCAATGAATCTTCATCTTGTTCCAAATTTTATCCAAAAAAAGGTCAACATGTTCGAAGTTAAGGTTTTCAAGTTATACATTTTTTATAATGCATTGCTGCTGGCTATTTTAATGTTTTCAAAATGTATTATGCAGTAAAACAAGACCTGTAAGATCATGAAAGAGGAGTCATTGCAAATTGCTGTATTGCATTACTAATTGTCTTTGGTAGAGTGATAATTTTCCTTAGGTAGACCATCAATGTAGTTATTACGAATGCTTTAATAAAACCCAGCTGGTGTTTAGGACAGCTTTGAAACTAATTCAACTGAACTGTTTCATAGAAATCAGCGGTGGTAGGTGAGCATAGGTGAAATTTATTCAGTGCTTCAACAAGTTACATCCTATAAGTACCTAAGTCACCACATCATAATTTGGTGGTCAGGAAGGCTTACTTTATATCCCAAATATACAACAAAGCCAAGCTTTGAAACTCGTTCAACTGAACGATTTCACTCAAATCATCCACGTGAGAGTGTTTATAATCCGCACAGAATTATATGTAGCAATGTAAATAGGTAATTCATTATCAAAATCATTTGAGCGCCAACCGCGACTCGCCAATTTCCACTGCTTCTATGGACAACTTTAATGCTTAGTAGCCACAAGGTAATTATGGCCAGGCTAACTTTATACTTTAATGCATGTTCATAAGCAATGCCTGTTTTCAGTTGTTAATGCTTAAAAACCTTTGCTTACATATAAGCGATCGCATCCTCCTTTCATGAATCAGACAGTTATTTGTAAATGCAGAAAGTACTGGGGAATTTAAACAATATAATTATCGAAATCCGAATATTATGCATAAAATCAGTGAAGTACAAAGTTGGCTTTCTCGATAGTCCTGTCTGTCGGGTTGCCCATGTGCAAAAGAGGTGCAGACGGTGCTTGGAGTGTTAGTTTTGCCTCTGCTTCACATAAAGTGAAATGTTGTTATTTATGTTGTAATACATAACCATTACTTTTCAATTTTTTAAGAAAGGCAATGGTCAGTCGTAAATGATGCTGGAATCAAATCACAGCGATTATCTTCATTTCAATAACAATCAAAAGAATCTTCAAAGATTCATAATTAATTTTATTGAAAAAACGGGTATGACTTTCATTTTTCTTTTATTACTTACCGCATGTCGATTTTAACGACTAAACTGAATTGAGTTGTGGTGAACTTCGAAAGTCAAATCTTCGAAAATTATTACAATAACCGTAAACGCGTGCAACACATTGCGGTGCATATCACCACTCTCCCGTCCCAATCCGGGACGCTGTGATAAACCTATTGAGATAGCTAACCAAATTTTCTGGGGAGGGCCCGGGAGGGATATTTTCTCTCCCTTCTCCCGGAGATACCTACCTATCTGCGCCAATGTGATTGGTCGTTGACACCATAGGCATTACTAACCAAATATTTTCTTTTTTTAAATAATTTTTTCTGCTTACTATTTCTTTTTTAATTTTTTTTTAGGAGGTTCTCGCAGGGACCCAACTCCTTCCTGGAGATACCTATCTATGTCCATTAACAAACCACACTTTTAGTGTCGATCCCTTTAATGTTGGATGGATGTTCTCTTCGAAGTTTAAAACGGAAAATCGACATGAATAATATATATTCCATAACTCACAGGGGAACGACACATCAATCTGTCTCTAGTTGATAGGAATTAATGCTTCCTCAGTCAGAATTGAAACCAATAGGACTTTTAGTATTGCGAATTTCAAGGGAATCTGATTAATTTTAAAATTTTCGTGCATCACATTGGATTCACCAGATTTGAGAATTTTTTTTTCGAGTTCAGAATAAATCACGTTTATAAAAAATTTAAAGCAAAATAAATTTCATTTGTTATTCTTTAGTTGAAAATAATATATGTGGTTTTTAATTAGATGCTCTCAGCATTGAATTAATAATTTAAATATTATCATAGGGCAAATAAATAAATAAATCAATAAATTTATTTAAAAATTCTCAATCATGGAATTTCGAGTTGAAAGTTATACACGAATTAGTACCTAACTGGTACTATTTGTTACTAAAATATTAGAATTGGGAAAGTCCGAATTGAATTCCAAATGTCGAAAAAGGTACTGATTATGTCCCGTCCTTCTTTCTAGAGTGTCCGAATTCAATAACGATGCCTGTGAATTGTGTACGGCTTAACAGCGTTGCTGAGAGACACTATGAGGTTTACTGGGTCGTTTCCCATCTATTGTGTGCGTTCAAGAAAAAGTCATTAATAAGGAGAGTGTGCAATGTGCCCGTCGCCGATTTTAATCAAATTTTGGGTGATTCGATATTGAAAAAAAATCGACGCATATCTAACCGTTTCGTCCAATAGACCCTCGGAGCTAAGAAAACAAAACAAAAAAAACAACTCATTCTATATCTCGAGTTTGAAAAATGATATCGATATGGTTTTTTACAGCAAAACATTTGATTTTCAAATTATATATAAGGAAAAATATAAACATCAAAAAAGGTCAAATACATTTAAAAAAGTGTTTAAATTATTAAGTAAACTAGCCTTATAGATTTTTTCACTCCAACAATGATGACACATTTTTATTCAGCTCATCAACTAACCTGAATGTTGAAAAAATAATAGGAAAAAAATAATTTTCATTTCTGAGGATGCACAAATTTTTTAAAGCCAAAAAATTACGTTTCAGTTTGAAGCACTGTATCTCGTCTTCAGTGTATCCGAGAAAGAGGGAAGTTTCTTCTTTCCATGCATATAAACAACTATTACATTATCTTAGAAGGTTTGTATAAAAAAAATATTATTACCAAATAAAAAAAAAATTTGGTTTTCTGCGGATAACGTTGGCTCAAAAACACGTAGAAACACCACGCCTAAAGCAAATCGCGTAGTTTAAGAACCTTTACCGGTACCACAAATATATGAATATTAAAAAAAAATTGAAGGGTAGGTCCTGGTAATAATTTTTTGTCAACATTTTTTTATTTTTAGATTCGTCTGAAAATTTGAATATATTTTTTTTTCCGAGTGCTAAAACCAAAATATGACGCGTTTTAAATAAAAATATCTTAATATACTTCTTTCCGTAGAATACTGTTTTCATTACATATAATTCAATGAACCCTTCAGACGGCTTTAAAATTCAATTATTTCGTTTCAAAAAATGGTATTACTCTAAAATTTACTATTTCTGGATCACAAATAATGTTTTTATATCTAGTGACATAGTAAAAAAAAAAAAAAAAAGAACAAACCTATATATTCAAAACAACAAATGTCTGATGGTCTCACGATATTTGTAACCGTTCTTTTATTACTCCCTGAAAAGTCCCTGAGATTTCAGCGTCGGGTTTTGGGAGGAGGGAAACAAATTCTTAGAATTAGTAACCATCAGGAACGTGAGTTATAACGTATTAAAAAGTGTCGGACCAGCGGCATGGTAGCCCGACACCTATGGAATTTCGAGTTGAAAATTATACACGAATCAGTACCTAATTGGTACTATAATATTAGAATTAGTACCCATCAGGATCATGAGTTATAACGTATCCAAAGTGCTGGGCCAGTGACATGGTAGTCCGGCACCTAAGGAATTCGAGTTGAAACTTATACACGAATTTTTACCTAATCGGTACTATTTGCTACTAAAATATTAGAATTAGTACTCATCAGGATCGTGAGTTATAATTAAAGACCGGATTTGTAAGCAAATGCATATTATTTCTGATACGTTTTTCATCAAAAATGATAGAATGTCTTTACAAATCAATAATACATTTGGCGTAGATATATTAAATTTTATTTTGCATATTTGAAGGGTTACTGCGTATTTTTGCAAATTTGGCCAACAAAATTAAAAAAAAAAAAAATTGTCTCCCAAATAAAATAGAAAATAAATAATCAAACTATTTTCTGATGGACGCTCAAATAAACGGCTTGTTTTTTTAATTATTATTGAATGTATCAATTATAAGACGGATGAAACCTATCTATCATGAATAAAAATAATCTACAATCGTAATCATAATAAAGACAAAAGCTCACAGGCAACTTCAAGTTTGTATCGTGTCGCTCACAGCCGAATTGAACAGGTACCTGTATTTGAAATAATTAATAGTTTATTATTAGTATTTGAAAACAAACAAAAATTAAAAAATCAAATATGTATAGTTAGATATTCATAGAAAATAATGTTTAGCATCATAATTTTAATAAGTTTTCTAAAACCCTTACTTCCGAGTACTTTCTTTAACAAAGCAAAAAATATTATCTTGCTCTTCTCCTTTGGAATTTTATATTCTATTCTGTCAGTGTGTTGTTTCCGTTGTGCGTATTACTTTAAATTAACCACGTTTTATTTTCTTACATATACCAAAATGCCCAAAGAAGTAGCATCATTCAGTTCCATGTTAAACAGTAGGAATCCTTTGAATTCAACAGGGAGAGTTTTTTCCTCGAAAAAACATTTTTTGCAATTTGTGCAATAAAAATGTGCCATGTGAATCAAATTTTCAAATCGTGCTGGCCAAGCGGTAAATACTTGCATGAACTATTCTTGGAATTTTATATTCTAATTTGAGTTCCGAATGTAACACTAGTTTATTTTATTCTGTACGATTGCATGAGAATGCTTTGTGGAACTTTTTCTACCAATGGTATGTGGGTTGGTAATATGAGCTGCCATTTTGTTTACAATGTCAGCATCCACGCTTTACCTCCAGGTTTATCCCCTTCGCCCATTGAAGGGTCAGGTACCCACATTATAGATAGAGCACGAGTGTACCCGGCCGCCGTTTTGTTTTTCTGCCGTTTGAAATACTTAAGATTTTGAAACGGCTTAGAGTCCGGTAGCCATTTTGTTTTTTATATGCCACCATTTTGATTTTCTGAAACTTTGATTTTCTAGGGCTCTGTCGAAGGGTCAGGTAACCAGCTTATAGAGGCCGAGTGTACCCGACCACCATTTTGTTTTCGGAGCAGCCAATCAGAAGCCAGTATTTGGTCTCGTGACTGGTCATGGCGGAAAATTGGAATTTAAACCTCGGCACTTTGGTAGAGGCTGAGTGTGATGGACCTCCATTTTGTTTTGCTTAAACCGCCATCCCCACTCCTGCAACTTGAGATATTCAAGGCTATGAATAGGCTGAGTGTGCCCGACCTCCATTTTTTTTGCTTACACCGCCATCCCCATCCCTGCAACTTGAGAAAATTACGGTTTTGTCGAAGGGTCAGGTGCCCCTCTTATAGTGTGTAATCTTCATAACGATTATATAACCTAAACCTATCCGAAGACGGGTCAGGAACCCACTTTATAATTTGAAACCTTCCCAACGGTTACACAACCTTCTCAATGTTTGCATAACCTTTACAGTATTTAACTTTAGTTAAATGTAAACACGTTGGACCATGTATAAGCAAGTTGGATGATGTCCAGGTGAAATGCAAACATGGACTTTGTAAAAAAAAATAGTTATGATTATTATCTGGCGCAACAACTCGTCACCAAGTCTAGGCCGCCTCCAATAATAGTCTTCGCCAGTTGGTTCTATCTTGCGCAGCATTCCTCCAGTCTCGGACACCGAGCAGGGTTCTTCTATCCTTGGCCAAAGCATCCGTCCACCTCGTATTGGGTCTTCCTGCTCTTCTTGTACCATGGAATCCACCTGTGAGGATCTTCCTGGGTATCATCAAATCTTCCATACGTGCCTGTTCTTGCGTCGGCTCCATTCTTCGCCAGCTTTTATGGATCCAAATATCCTTCTAAGGAACGTCCTCTTGAATACAAGTAACCGTTTCTCATCTGCCTTTGTCAAGGCCCACGCCTCTGGGCCATAAGTTATCACTGGGCGGATAAGTGTTTTATGTATCCTTATCTTTGTCTTCTTTGAGAGGTACTTGCTTTTGAGGTGCTTTCCTAGACTATAGTAACACCTGTTGGCAGTAGTGGTTCTTCTTTTAATTTCTAGGGATATGTTATTTTTTGAGTTAATCTCGGTCCCCAAGCAGGCAAAGCTATCGACACATTGGAATCTATACTGGCCTACTTCAAAACATTAGGCACTTTGACCCTTCCATGGCCATTTAATTCCATGGTCAGGGCCCCTTAATCCTATAACAGCTTTTGGACTTTGAACTGTTAATCCTTAAAACATAAATAAATAATAGGGCTTCTTAATCCTACAACAACTGTTGGACTTTTAACTGTTTATTTCTAAAATATAAATAAATGGTAACGTCCGTTAATCCTGTAACAGCTTTTGGATTTTGAACTGTTTATCTCTAAACATAGCTAAATAGTTGGACCCCTCGATCATATAACAGCTTTTGGATTTTGAGCTGTTAATCTCAAAAACATAAATAAATAATAGGACTTCTTAATCCTATATCGGCTTGTCCGAACCTGTCCTCCGATGCTGTCTGAACAGGATTATTTTCTATTATTTTCTGCCCTTTCTTCAGTAGATTTTTGAGGGATACTAAATATTCTGATATTTCCGGTACGAACCGCCTGTAATAGTTCAGCGTCCCCAATAACCTCTTAATGCCTTTTACATCCCTGGGCACCGCTATCTTCCGTATGGTCTCAACTTTGTTCGCATCAGGTCTGACTCCTTCTTTCGAAACGGTGTGCCCTCAAAAATTTATATGTCCCCGGCCCAATAGTGACTTATCCTTGGATAATTTTAGTCAAAATTGTCGCATCCTGTTAAATGCACTTTGCAAATATTTCATTTGCTTCATCCACCGGCGCGCTCTTTTTTATCACTGCCCACAAAGGACTGTTATAAGGAGATGTACTATCTATAATTATTCCCTGTTTCTTTTGGTTATCTATCTCTTCCCGGATATGGTGACGCAACGCTTGCGGGTATCTCCTTTCCTTGACGTGCGTCACTTTCTCTTGTTTTAGCGGGATTTCATGCACTGTCTATCCCGTTGCTCCCAGTATGTCGCCTTCCTTGAAGAAGACATCCCCGTATTCCATTCTTCAACGCTTGTCTCCAGTTTTCCATTCGATTGATCGCGCCTACTCGCGCTTTCTGGTCCCTTACGAGGCTTTGACATTTAAACTTCTCTCCCCCTATTCAAACGTTCCATTTTACACTGCTATTCCTAATCTTCGCGCCTACCTTTCCTAGCAGATCGCACCCTATAATAACCTGGTAATCCCGGGGCATTCTCCCTACGATATGCACTCTTAAACTCTTAAATTAGATCCCCATCTATCTAGCCCTATCTCTACCTCCCCCTCTACTTCACATGGGACACCCAGGGTGATTAATTTACAGCAACATACCTGGATCTCGAGTGTCCTCTCTCCGCCACTCAGCTTTTCCAGCGCTTCCCGAAACATGATGGTGTTGGAACTCCCGGTGTCAACCAGACCTCTCACTCCGCCTTCCACTTTAATTATAGGCACACCGCTGTGTTTCCCTCTCACGTTGTAACACTAACCTGCGGTCGCCTCTCTGCCGCCACTCCTCTCAGACTTCCTCTCGGTGCTTTCTTCCTCCCGAGACTCATCTCCAACTGTTCCTTCCACTATTATGTCCGCTTTATTGCCCAAATCGTCTACTTCCTCTTCTGATTCCGAATTCCAGGATGTTCCTGTTGAATCAGCTGATGATCCGTGAATCATTTCTTTTCCGAACCCTTTGGGCGTTTACCTCCATTGGTTCCGGCTGGGCTGTCTCCCTCCTTCTCTAGATGTAGGGGCACTGCCTGGCGATGTGCCCTTCCGTTCCGGACTCGAAACATCTAGTGCGTGGGCATTGCGCTACTAAGTGTCCTGTTCTCCCGCAACCGTGACACTTACGATCTTCTTTCCTACCGCTGTTCCTTGGTCTTGATGGTCCTGGTCTTCTTTCCCCCAGTGCGGCCCTTTCTCTTCCGCTATCTCTCTTCTTCCAGGCGGTCTGTGTAGTCCTGGGTCGTCTATATATCATTCTGCTCCACCCGGTCTCTTCGACTTCCATTCGGGCGCTCTCATCTCTCGCGCTCATATCCACCATTTCCTGCGCGCCTTCAACGAAGGTCCGCTCTCTAGGTAGGCCTCCTTTCTTTCTTGTCTCTTTGGCCAGTTGCACCTTAAGTATCGTCGAAAGGAAGACCATCCTGGCTTCTACTTCTTCCACACTCCATTTTCTCCGTGATTCTATTGTACCTGGCTAGAAGCGTCCCTGCTAGACTATAACTTTATATATATATATATATATATATATATATATATATATATATATATATATATAAAACTTACATATTCTATTCTTCCTTAGTTTATAATATTCTAATACTGTTTTCCCACCATAGTAATCTAAATTCTTAGAACTCTTTCCTGGGAACTATTACCATAAGCATGAGAACTGTACATCCTAGCTATAGCTTTCTTAGAATTAACTCTGTAAATATTTATAAACCCCCACTACTTTGTAACATTGTCTTCAGTCCATCTTAGGCCCGTCTCCACGCCACTTTCCACTATGTTTTTTTATGTTGTATTTTATTTTATAATTCAAATAAATCTTTTTAAAAAAATCTTAGTGCTTATTACAAAGATAACTGGCGCAGTCGGTAGGACACGTCGATCGATAAGATTCAGTATCAACTGTTAATTGACGAAGTCCAGGACACCTCGATCGAGAAGATTCAGTATCAACTGTTAATTAACGAAGTCCAGACAGAGGAAAACGAGAGGTTAAACCTGGCAATGCTGACTATCGCAGTCAACTTACTGTAAGTTAAAATATTTAAGAGATATTTTTTTTTTTTATATGATCAAACATTTTTTAAAAAATATTATAATAGCAAAGTTATGATTTCAAACCTAAAGTAATTTTAATAAATTTTGTTTTTATTTTTAGAACATAATATTTAGCTTATTGCTAAATTAAAATTAACAATAAGGATAAATTTAATTTTTTTATATTATTCTATATACTTGTTGTAATTTGTATTTTTATGAAAAATGGCACCTCCAACATTAAAAAAGGAATATTTAGAGATGGTTCCAGATTTTAATGAAGATCCAATATCATTAACCAGATTTTTAGTAATTTCTGACAAACTAATTAATAAACTTTATAATCACGAAAACGCTTCGGATTTCCAAAATGAATCACTACTATATATTATTATGGTAGTATAGATCCCTTTTCCGGCTCTCAGGAGCGATGGATTTTGACGAATGAGGTATCAAAAGAAAAGGAATTTCACGGAGAAGTGACGAATCCTGATTTCGTTTCTTAAAATCTTATAAAATAGTTGTTAGCCGTTAAAGTTGATATGTTAGAAGATATAATAACTAAACCTTTTGGCAATCTCAAAATCCATTATGACAATAAACCCCCTCAATCCAAATACACATGTTTATACATATATGATAAACTATAATTCAGAAACAGTAGTAAAAATTCCCATTAAAAACATTTCTAATGGAGAAGGTATTGTTCCTCATACCGACCTCAATAGTTTTCTCTCTATACATGAAGGTTTTATAGAAATAAAAAATAATGAAGCAATTTGCACAATAAAAAACAAATCAGATCGATCTTTTAGAATAAATTTTAAATCCCCCATTTATGTAGAATCAATTAAAAATTTTAAAGTTGATGAAGCCCATAACATAAATTTATTAAATTCAGGAAAAACTAAGTTCCCGGAAATAAAAGAACTCATCCGTACAGATCATTTAAATAATGAAGAAAAGAAAGAAATTCAAAATTTAATAAAACAATATCAAGAATTATTTTATATAAAAGGTACTCCGCTAACAGCAAATACGCGAGTTAAACATAAAATTTTAACTAAAGATGAAATTCCGGTATACACTAAAAATTATAGATGTCCCGAAATTTTTCAAAAAATAAGTAAAAAGACAAATAGACGAAATGTGAAAACAATAAATCATCCGCCCTTCTTTTTCACCATATAATAGTCCTATTTGGATAGTCCTTAAAAAATTAGATCAATCCAGAACGCAAAAATTCAGAATTGTAATAAATTATCGAAAACTTACTGAGAAAACAGTAGACGATAAATATCCCATTCCACATATTACTGATCTTCTAGATAAATTAGGCAAAAGTAATTATTTTTCGACAATAGATTTAACAAGTTCATTTCATCAAATTTTATTAGATAAAAACAGTATTCCAAAAACAGCTTTTTGGACTGAAAACGGTCATTTTGAATTCTTAAGATTCTCTTTGGTTTAAAAAATAGTCCACCAACTTTCATGAGAGTAATTAATGATATACTTATGGGCATTCCAAATTGCGTTGCATATTTAGATGATATAATAATCTATAATGCATCCCTTCAGGAACGTTTCTCCATTCTAAAACAAGTTTTTAGAAAATTAAAAGAGGCAAACTTAAAAATTCAATTAGATAAAACAGAGTTTTTGAAAAAGGAAATAGAATATCTAGGACACCTTGTCACACCAAACGGAATTAAACCTAATCCTGACAAAATTATTGCTATAAAAAATCATCCGTTACCCAAAATAACTAAACAAATAAAAGCATACCTTGGACTACTTGGATATTACCGTCGTTTCATACCAGAATTCGCGCATTTGACAAAACCACTAACTCGATGTTTAATGAAAGGAGCAAAAATTAACGCCGCGGATAAATATTCTTTAGATAGTTTCGAAGCGTGTAAAAATATTGTAGTCAAGAACCCCATCCTTCAAAATCCGGATTTTAATAAAACTTTTTGCTTGACCACCGATGCATATCTCAAACACATGGTGGGTGAGATCTGCCCATAGCTTATGCAAGCTGCACGCTTAACGAAAGTGAATAATAATTAACTACAATTGAACGCGAACTTTTGGCTATTGTCTGGGAAACTAAATACTTTCGACCATATCTTTTTGGCAGAAAATTTATAATTTATACAAATCACAAACTACTTCAATTGGTTGCAATAATTAAAATACCCAAATTCAAAATTATACCGATGGAAATTAAAATTAGAGGAATTTAATTTTAAAAGTAAATATAAGAAAGATCATGAAAACAAAGTCTTTGTTTTCAGGTACTCGCGTTATCGCGAGTATAAATAAATTTAACAGAATCCGAAGATCCTGACGCAATGATTAATGATTTGGTTGAACAATTTTTCCGCGAAAATGAAACATCGGAAAACGAATCCCTTATTATAAATTTAGATGAAAATGAAATTTTAGATGAAATAGCAGATGAATCTGAAACTAATTCCGTTCCATTCTAACATATTAGGAAACACCGTCATTGAAATACCAACAGTAGACTCTCCGGTTAATTTAGGAAAAAAAAAACAAATAATTTTAAAATTAGTTGATATTAATCCCGCGAAACCATAAATCGAAAAACTTCTTAGTAATTCCGAAACTAGAATAATAGCTCAAATTTCAAAAGAAAGCTTCCAACAAGATGTAATAAAATTAATTAAAGAATTTGTAGGACCAAAAGTTAAATATTATTTGTACTTTGAAACATATTTTTATGCTCCATTTTATGAAGTAATAATAAAATACTTCTAACACTCAGAACTAAACTTCGTAAAAAATACAAGTAGGCTCACAGATGTCCAGGACCCCGATGAACCAACAAATTTAATAAATGATTATCATACCGGCAAAACTAAGCACAGAGGCTCAGAATAAACTTGTAATAGAATCAAAAGATTATACTATTGGCCTAATATGAAAAATTCAATCCAAAGTTATATTTTCAACTGTGAAATTTGTGCAGTTTCAAAATACGATCGAAATCCCTTAAAACCTCATTACAACGTTACTCAAACACCATTTAAACCATTTGAAATAGTCCACATGGATACTATCACTTTAGAGAATAAAAAATATTTAACTTTAATTGACACTTTTTCCAAATTTACGGAAGTTTATAAATTAAAAACGGTCAAGCAACAGAAGTTGTAAACAAATTAATTTCACATTTTTCTCATCACGGTTTACTACAACAAATTATAACAGATAACGGTTTAGAATTTAGAAATTCCTTAATTTCAGATTTGTTAAAATTACACAGAATTCAGTTACATTACACCTCTACTCAATCACCCCAATCAAATGGACCAATTGAAAGATTTCATAGCAAATTAATAGAACATTTACGAATATTAAATAACAGAGATGAATTTAAAAATGAAAAAATTGAGAAAAACTTAAATACGCCGTACTCGCATACAATAATACCCTTCATTCCATAACCCAACTAAAACCGATTGAAATAATTTTCAGACATTTAGATATAGATACACCCATTTAAATGGATCTTGATAACCAAATTCTAAATGATTATGTCGAGACACATAAGGAAAAGTCAAAATCTTGCATGGAAATATAAACCGTCGTAATCAAGAAACGAAAGAAAAATATATTTCGAGACTAAATAAAAATCGCGAAGAATTACCAAAAGATATTCCTGACACAGTCTTTGTCGCGAATAAACAAAAACAGTCAAAATTAAAAAATAAATACAAAAAAAGAAAAAATTAAACAAATAGATAGGAAATCTAAAACTGCAGTTATTAATAAAAAAAGATTATAGCACGCCTGAAAAGGTACATTTAAAAATATTAAAAGACCTCGTAAAGGAGTCAATATAGATCAAACACGACCATCTGATGAAGCTGGTCCCAGCTCGTCATCATTCTTAGAACAGATAAGGAGTGCATTCACAATACATTACAAGACAATAACTAACCTCGTAATTAGTATATTTAGATTTAAGATTCATTTAATTTTTTTCTCTTACAAATAAATAAGTAAAGTAAATAATTAAATTAATTAAATTTAATTAACAATTTCAAATTGTTTTTAATAATTACAAAGTAATTATAACATGACAGGATCAGAGCATATGAAACCTCAACAATGTCAAAAGATGGCTAAAAAGCCCAATAACAATAATAATAATAATAAAGAATATAGTTTAATTCTCATTATAGAATAAAAAGATAATAAGTTTTATTTAAATAAACAATTTAAAATTGTTTTTAATAATTACAAAGCAATTATAACATGACAGAATCGGAGCATATGAAACCTCGTCAATGACAAAAGATGGCTAAAAGCCCAATAACAATAATAATACTAATAATAAAGAATATAGTTTAATTCTCATTAGAGAATAAAAAGATAATAAGTTGAGAAAACTGAGGAGTTCAGAGCATATGAGCTGTTTTCAGTTCAAAAGATAAGAGATATACGCCCAAACATAAAAAATATAAATAAAAATAAACATTTTTTTAACATAGCAAAAATAAATATTTTATTTTTTATATTACCTAGATTGTAATTTATATTTTAATTTGTAGGTACAATCATGAAAAGTATAACCAATTTAAATGTAAATGATAAAAGACGATTTTCTAGATTATTAAAAACTTTAAAAGATAAGACCTAATAGTAGATCAATTACATAATCAGTATTCTATTAATAATGATTTAATCTGTCTATTCAACAAAACTATTAAAAATGTAAAAGATAACACATTATTTATTGCAGAAAAAATTCATCATTCTATCCTTAATTTCTACAATCATTTCTGATATAGAAACTTCTTTAACCTTTTGAAATTAAATATCCTTCATCCTATTATAATAAATACTAAAACATTGTTTAAAGAATTAGAAAAAATTACTCCACATTATAAAAATCAATTTTTATATCCAATTCAATTTAAATTTATCCTTGAAATAGAACGTACAATGACAATGACTGTAGCATGTGCAATGCATGTAAATGAAATTATTTATACCATATCTCTTCCAGTATTTGAAGACATTTTTTATAACCTGTATAATATATATCCCATACCATCAGTTGTAGAGGATGAAATCATAACAGTAATTCCAAAGTTCAAAATCTCTTAAATATTAATAACTACTTCAAATTTCTAA
The DNA here is from genome assembly GCA_948150685.1 of Rhaphigaster nebulosa. Lineage (NCBI taxonomy): Eukaryota > Metazoa > Arthropoda > Insecta > Hemiptera > Pentatomidae > Rhaphigaster > Rhaphigaster nebulosa. The sequence continues at coordinate 138,552,721 of OX411307.1, forward strand.
ATAATCAATGTATCAAGAGAAACACCACCCATCACTGCTATGCGGCAGACTTATCCCATCATAATGATCCTTATATCCAGAATATTTTACAGAAAGCATCAACCTCAAATTGCCTATACACACGTCTAAGCCAGCCAGAAAACCATATTGAAGTCATTCCAGTAACAACCTACATCCTCATAGCTTTTTACAATCCAGATGATCTTCAGGTTCAGCAAGATGCAGACACAATTAATTATCATATGCAAGGAATTTATTTAGTAAAAACAAATTTAAATTATATTTTGTATCATAATAAAACTATTGTATCCTCCACATATGGTTCTGTAACATTATTTGATAAATAACATTTAAACATTCAAGATTCACAACTTTTAAATACAACTCTTGAGATTAAAAATTTAAATTTTCACGAACTCAGAAACTCAAACCTTTCACATTTTGTAACCACAACCATTCACAATGGTTCAACCACACTACATATTCCACTTCTATGGATAGCCTTTATGTTTATTCTAATAATTATTCTTAGCTTAGCAATTTTTAATTTTTATTTTTATAAAACTAAGATTATAACTCATTTCACCCAACATGGGGAAATTCGTATCTAAGAGGGTAGGACTTACATATTCTATTCTTCCTTAGTTTATAATATTCTAATATTGTTTTCCCACCATAGTAATCTAAATTCTTAGAACTCTGTCCTGGGAACTATTACCATAAGCATGAGAACTGTACATCCTAGCTATAACTTTTCTAGAATTAACTCTGTAAATATTTATAAACCCCCACTACTTTGCAACATTGTCTTCAGTCCATCTTAGGCCCCTCTCCACGCCACTTTCCACTATGTTTTTTTTTTTTTATGTTGTATTTTATTTTATACTTCAAATAATTTTTTTAAAAAAAGTCTTAGTGCTTATTACAAAGATAACTTTTATATATATATTAAAAGTATATATATATTTATATATATATTAAAAGTATATATATATTTATATATATATATATATATATATATATATATATATATATATATATATATATATATATATATATATATATTAGTTTTTATTTATCATAGCCAAAATTAGTTCATAGGTCTCAACCATCACGATAAGTATAAAAAGGGAGGCGAGAAAACGAATCTTGTTAGTTCCTATCATGCGCTTGGTAAAGCAACATACTACGATCCATGTTCATAACTTAGACGGTGGCGTTCCAATTAAGAAAGAATCTAAACACGGCTTACTTTTTCCTGAATGAATTAGATGTTTAATATGCGGCCCTTCCAAATGCGGTAAAAATAATCTGATGCTAAGGTTAATTTATGATTTAAAGAGGTTAAGGTTTGAAAATATCTATTTGTTTGCAAAATCCTTACATCAACCCAAGTATATGAAGCTACCGCAAATATTAGAGCCTTTAACTGATATTGGGTTCTATCAATATGAAGACAACTCACAAGTTTCTCCACCCAAAGAGGCACAGCCCAATTCAATCTTTATATTCGATGATATTGCCTATGATAAACAAGATAATGTAAGATCATATTTCTGTATGGAGCAAGGAAACGGAAGGAGTCCACAAACCTAACGGTTAAGGCGCCCACTGTCATTCTGAAGGAGATGCATTTCTCCTCAGAGTTGGGGATGACATCAATACGTACTTTTTTCTTTTCTTCTTCATTCATGTCACGCCCCAACTCAAGGACGATAAAGTGAGCCTCTTAACCGCAGAGAATGTGGAAGAGGATGGGAAGAAAATGTGGGGTGCGGTAGAGGATGTTGCATTTGAAATGTGCTGGACCACAATACATCCCTGTGATGTGATCGTGATCCATCACTTTCTCATTCTTAGAGGTGTATGGACGGGAACAAAGGCAGCAGGATTGGGATCGAAGGTGGGCTTCCTTCTGCGATGGTGTCAGGGGTAGCATGAGCCGCTTCATGGAGTACACCTGAGACAGCTTCTCCGCCACTTCCTTGATACATGCCATAAATTTTGCCTGTGTAGATGTAGGATTCAACGGGGAACTGTGTAGGGTAGGGAAAATCTTCCGGCAGCGAGTGGCGTGGGATGTTTTCTGCTATCCTTCAAAGATATTTACTCGGCGTTTAGAGCAAGTGTGGGAAGATACGCCGAAAACTCATCAGCCGAAAACTCAACTACAGGAGGTGAGAGAAGCTACTCAAAAAGTTAAAGGTGAAGGAATGTTGCAAAAATATTTGAAAAAGGTTGGAAATATATCCTATAAAGCATATAATAAAGCTTGAGAACAACGACGTTAAAGATTTGGATACTGTATATGGAATCAAGTATGATGGCCATAAGTTTACCATCAGTGATAAAGTAATTTTGATCAATGAAGATATTCTTACTAAAGGCGATGATACCTATTATGGTACGCCAGGATTCTTCGAATTGCTATTCATAAAAAACCCTAATTTTTCTTTTTTATGTTATAAATTATAATTATAATTGTTTATCAAAGCAGTTTAGACGATAATTATAGCCTTTTGTTGATTTTTTGTACGTTTCTGAGATTTATTATTATTTATTATCGTGCATATCCTTCAGATTTAAAGGTGCATATTATTGCAGGTTTTACAGCATATTTGGGGACTTTCTACTGCATATAGTTATAACTAGAGACCGGATTTACATGCAGCAAAATATGCCATATAACATGCAGTAAAAAGTCCTCAAATATGCAGTAAAACTGCTGTAGTGAAACTGAAGGAATAAAACGTGCAAAAAATAAGGCTAAAATTATTTATTATTTTAATATATATATATATATATATATATATATATATATATATATATATATATATATATATATATATATATATAATTATTATAAGGCTAAAAAATATAAAAAAGATGTAGGTAAATTGAAAAACAAATTTTATTCGCAAATTTTTACATAGAATGTTTTTTATAACTAAATAATTCTTAAAAATTCAAATAATTGTAAAATACAATTTTTTTTACATTGTTCCTTTTTTGCAAATGGATATTTTACAAGATTAAATAAGGGAATACCAGATGCAACTTATGGAAAACAAAGTACTTCATTAAAATTATCTTTAGATTTGAACAAATTTGGCAAGTTCTGAGAATGGTTTCCAGCTGTGAGAAAATTCCCCGAAGCCTTCACATGAAATCCTACAGTAAAGAATAAACTATTGTTACATTCTGATCTCAAATTATAGTATAAAATTCCAAGAACAGTTCATACCTGTCTTTACGTACCTGTATTTACGGGTTGGCCGATTTAAAAAAAAAAAGTTCACACGCCACATTTTTATTGCACAAATAGCAAAAAACATTTTATCGAGGAAAAACATCTCCGTGTTTAATTCAAAGGGTTAAAAATGTCTAAACATAGAACTAGATGACGTTCCTGCTTTAGACATTTTGGTTTATGTGAGAAAATAAAAAAGCGTAGTTAATTTAACATAATATGTACAATGGAAGCAACACATTTACTGATAGAATGGAATTTGAAATTCTAAAGAAGGGGAAGAAAATTTAGTTAACTTTATTAAAGAAAGTACCTGCTCAAAAGTAAGGGATCTAGAATAGTTATCAAAATAACGATGCTAAACATTATTTTCTAATGAACACCTAACTGTACATATTTGATCTTTTAATTATTGTTTGATTTGAAATGCAATACTTTAAATTATTATTAACTAAAGATACACGTTCAGTATGATTGTGATCACAACACCAACTTGAAGTTGTTGTCAATGAGCTTTTGTTTTTACTACGATTAATATTTTTATAGTAATCAAGACTATTTTTATAGTAGTCTATTTTCATTAATTGTAGATGGTATTTATTCATCTTATAATTGATACATTAAATAATAATTAAAAAAAAACTTTTTAATTTATCAGAAAATAGTTTAATTACTTATTTTCTATTTTAATTGGCAGAGAACTTATTCAAACAAAATTTGTGCCCAAATTTGCAAAAATATGCAATAACCCATCAAATATGCAAATACTAGGTTGTTACAAAAGTCCTTGAGCACTAGTATAGCTTTATTTCAGACTATATATTTTAAACATTATTGAATTCTACTCTTCAAAGTAAAGTCCATTAATTTCAAGTCCATTTATTACAATTACTGCCAGTAATTGGATTTGATGCCGGTACCACTCCTTTGGTTTTGAGACAAAGAACTCATCCAATTTTTACGTCCTCGTAATTATCAAAGATCTGACCTTTTAAAAAATGAGCCATTGATCAAAACATGCCATAATATAATGGTACAATATAGCTGGGCTACGCAGGATGATGAAAAACGTTTACTCCTTGCAGTTCCGATAATTTTTCCTTGGCCAATCGTTCCTGTTGACCAAAGCTTGGTACTTTGTACTCAAAACTGCATAAACTCTGTCTAGCTGTTCACAGTAAAGGATTGAGTTCCTGCTACGGCCGATAAATCACGAGTAGTTGCATGTAGGTCCATATTCACACATTCAAGAAGAACGTCATCATCAACGACCGATGGGTGACCTGATCTGGGTTGTGCGGCAGTATTTCGATTTATAATTGACTCTCCATCTACAGCGCAAATTTCTTCTGCGGCTGCCTTTGCGCTTAAACCTTTTTTCCAGTAATGTCTTAATAGATCGTGAATCACGATTTTTTTTTCTGACGTTGCATGTGCGTTTTAAAAATGTAAATGACCCCATAAAGTTAACTAAAGTCACAAGGAATTAAAGGATAAGTCAAAGCAAACATTGACATAAATAGTAGGAACAAAAACATTCTTATAGGATAATTATGAGAGTTGGAATTAAGGGTTATGTTCATGCACAAGGACTTTTGTAACAACCCAGTATATGCACAATCAAATTTAATATATCTAAGTCAAATGTATTGAAATGCATAGACATTCAATGATTTTCGTTGAAAAACGTATCTGAAAAAATATGCATTTGCATACTAATCCGGTCTTTAGTTATAACGTATCAAAAAGTGCCAGGCCAGTGTTGACATGGTAATCCGGCTAGAATTTTGAGTTGAAACTTATACTCGAATTAGTACCTAATTGGTTGTACGATATTAAAAGTGGACTGTAAAATTTGTACAATATTATATTTTAACATATAAAATTAATGTCTGGGCTCACCTGGTACATTAGGCTTCTCAATGAAGGCATACGGGGAAGAAAACCTAGGAACCAAAGAACTTTTAGGTAGCAAAGGAAAGGAGAGGTTTTTAATAGCTTTAACTTATTCAATTGTAACAGCAGGTCGAGCGAGAGATGAAAAGCACCTTTTCCAAGACTGGGAGACAGAGCACGCACTTGAACTACAGCACAAATTTAAATCAAATAATTGGATAACTCGGAAGAACTGGTCTCTATGGCGTCGCACTTTTTTCTAACTGGGTACTTTTCCACGACTGGGTGACAGAGCATATACTCGAACTACAGCACAAATTTAAATCAAATAAGTGGGTGTCTCGAGCGAATGGTCTTTACGGCGTCTTAGTTATCTCTGCCTGGAAGGTATTAGTACTTTAAACCTTAGCTTGGGGTATCCCCCCACTACGCCTTACCACGGGACATTTAAATAGTACCGCGAAGCGTAGTTTAATTTAAAACGAGAAAAAATAAAATTTATCTCTTATTTACCGAACACACCCCGTGTTGAACTATGTTCAAAACTTAATAATATGCAAAAAATTAAATAACTTTAACTTAATAGCAAGTATTTAAATATATAAAAATAAGGTGTGAAACTATTAGTTCCTAAGAAGTTTTAATAATTTTAATGTCGGCCGAATATAAGTACCAGATTGGGTACGGACCTCGGCTCGGTGCACCATTCCATCCTGTCCTGAGAAAATCCTGATAACTCGGCCATTGGCGAGGAAAATTCAAAGGGTCATCAAGAAGGACGATGTCATTCATTTGGAGGTTATTAGTGGGTCGTGACCACTTAAAACGAACTTGAATTGGTAATATTTAGAACTAAAATATAAGAATTAGTATCCATCCGGATCCTGAGTTACAGCGTGTACCATTGTGCGGTTGAGTTTCTTCGGCCCGGCATCTCTTGAATTTTGAGTTGAAATTTATACACAAATATACCTAATTGGTACTAAAATATTAGAATTAGTACCCATCAAGATCGTAAGTTGTAACGTATCAAAAGTGCCGGGGCAGTTATACGAATTAACGAACACACAACAGTGAAGACTTTAAGATATACTTTTATTGTCTAAACAAAATGTTACAATGACATTTAAAATGCTTCTTACAAACTAAGTTACAATATCTTAGCTATCTTACATCATAGCTTACTCTGATATGGAATGTTCCTATAGTAAATTTAGAGAAGGCTTTATAGGGATGAGAATTGGAGAGGGGATGAAGTTGCAAGGAGCAGAGGGAGGGAGATAATTTCCTCTACACCTAAATTCTGGGTGGCCTATTTAGGAACAATTCTTGGAAGCTCATGTGAACTTCTTGTGAGGGCTGTCCTGAGGGTTCAGTTAAAATATACAATTGACATCTGACCAAGAATATGGTAGCAATAAATTGTTGAATATAAGAGGGAGCTTGACAAGGTTTCCGGTAGGAGACAAAAGATCTTTGGGCAATAGTCAGCCGACCTGGACATTGACAAGGTGTTAACACATGTTGGGACCCCACATGTATGGTCTAAGACGTTAGAGAGCCCTGAGAAAGACAGTTAACTGATATTAAACTAATGTTTAAAATTATAGTTATAAAAATTGTTAAATATAATAGTCGTCTGATAATTTACGGTAGTCCGGCAACTTCGGAATTTCGAGTTGAAACATATACACGAATTAGTACCTAATCAGTACTACATGGTACCAAAATATTAGAAATAGTACCCATCAAGATCATGAGTTATAGAGTTTCCAATTAATGCAGGTGCATGTCACTAGCCCGCCACTTTTAAAATTCCGAGTTGGAACTTATTCACGAATTAGTACCTAAAATATTATATTATTAGTACCCATCAGGATCATGAGTTATAGCGCATCAAACAGTGGCGGGGAAGTGCAAACTTCAATTAGCTCCCAAAAATTCCTTTAAAATGTAAATATTTGAAAATCCATTAGATATTTTTGGAAAATATAGATTCCCTGGCTATTGAAACGAATTAGGAGATACTCTACTGACAGGGGCGTAAGCAGAAATTTTCGGCCGGGGATTTATTTTTTTTTTTGTGCGGGGTTTTAATAAGAAGTCAAATAATCGCCTAAATGTCTATAATCACCAAATTAGGTGTAAGTTTTAAGGATAAGTATGAAAATTGGATCACAAACTTATTGCGAATTAAAATACAAATTACCAAAATTATTACTCAAAATACAAAAGTTATGTTGGTGGGTACATTTCTGGGAGCAGAGGATATAGCCCCTATCTCCCCTGAGTACGTTACTGTCTACTGAAATGAATCCTTTAGCTCTTAAGAATCTCTTAAATTTTTTTTTCAATATTGAAGCGTGTAAACGGCGAGCTAAGGAATATGTTGGGATAAGATCGTCCAATTAACCTCACCTTAATGAACATTGAGTGTAATTTACTAAATGAAATTGATTTGTCTAATGTTATCTCTAAATTTGATCAAATTAAATCGAAAAAAGTATGTTTGTGAAAGCTGTGTTTTATTTTATTATAATACAAAGCCTTAGGCCTTCCTGGTAATATTTGCTACAAGCCTCGCACCGGGTTAATAAGTAAGGTTAAGATTTCCGTGAAGATTTTACAACTTGTTCTCTTCCTCTTTCGGTTGTTTCATATCGATCCTCTCTCCTTTGTACACAACGTTTTATTAAAAGCTAATATGCCTAGCATAAATTTCTTACAATAAAAAAAAAAGTAGAGACAGTAAATTTCACTAAAAATAATAAGTTTTCTGGGCGGAAATGATACGAAAAAGTTGGAAAGACGCAAATCACGGATATTTCGAAAAATATTGTGTAAATACGTATAATTATATTAATAAATCCCTACATTTAGTTCACCAAGTTTATTTTCTGTTTTTTAAAATTTAAATTGAATACATATATCCTTATTAAATTCTAAAAATATTATTTGTATAAATTGAACAAAAAATATATTAATAAACTTTATTTTTTCCAATCAATAAACTTGTTTGGATACATGCATGTGCGTATTAATTTAATTTAATATATCATATTTTTTTCGATGAGTGCACCGTTTAGGAATTATAGGTGAAATAAGTTCTAAAATTTCGAGTTTTTTTGCCACCATTTTGAATCCTGCCCCCTATGAATTTCGGCAGACGAAGTTTTTTAGCATCTGGGGTGTTTGTAGTTTTATGTGTGCTTGAAATAAATCATATCTAATGCGAAACCATTGACATATCCAACTTTTTCAATTTTTAAAAATTGAGTAGTTTTAATTTTCAGGTATGTTATAACTATTGCCCCTCATCATAAAAATCCATCATCCTTTTTGTGCGTTTTTCGCCATCTTGAAACAACGTCAAGAAGAAACTTTTTTTCATTTTTTCAAAAATAAATCGCTTCCAGTGCATTTTAGGTAAAAATTTATCATCACCAATTTTAAAGAATGTTACATTTCTTGCAAGTTTGTGTATAATGTTTTTGAATATTCGAAATAGCTACTGTGATACGGGACCGTGAAAATCTATAAAAATGTTCAAAAAATTGCAAATTATTTATTTCAAGTACTCATAAAACTACAGATGCTAAAAATCTTCGTCTGCCACCATTGGGAGCGGGCGGGTTTCAAAATGGTGGCCAAAAGAAAATTTTAGAATTTTTCGCCTATCATTCCTAAATGGTGCATTCTATCGAAAACCATGTGATATATTAAATAAAAGAGGATCACATTATGCATCTAATTATTACCATAACATTATAATTTGGATAACTGGTGTGGTTGAAAACTACGGACGTAAACTAGGAGTCCTAAAATTTCGAGGTTTTTTGATAACCATTTTGAAACCCGTCTCCAATGTCAATGTCGGCAGAAGAAGTTTATTAAAACTGGGGTGTCTGTAGTCTCATGTGTACTTGAAATAAATCATATCTAACGGAAACCACTGACATATCCAACATTTGCAATAATTTTTTGGAAACCTGAAAAAAAGTTTTTTCTTAGCGGTTTTTCATGATGGCGAAAACGTACAAAAAGGAGGATGGATTTTTAACAAGAGAGGAAATAGGTATAACATACCTGAAGGTTAAAGTTATTCCATTTTTTGCAAATCAAATTGGAAACCAAACTGGGTTAAAATGCCAATAGCAGGAGATTGGAAGATTGCCAATTTCGAGAGGTGTACAGGACCGAATTTAAAATTTGTTGTACTTTATTGACGCAGAATTTGATGCTCTGCAACTTTTATTTTATGATTTTTTCTCAAATAGAACTCTTTTCCAAGCTGTAGACACTCATATATAATTTGGAACTCATATGTGAGGAGAGGGTGGTTTTCAAAATGGTGGCCAAAAAAAAAAAAAACTCGAAATTTAAGGACTTCGAGTTTGCGTCCGTAATTTTCGACAACACCAGTTGACCGAATTATTATGCTGTGTGTGAGGCCTCCTACCCTGAAGTAATGCTCCAGAAACTTCAAGAGGCCTCTCAGTGTGACAGTAGCAAGAGCAGAATGTTAGAGGAAGATAACAGTAAAAAGCTTAACCGAGGGCGGCATAACCGCTTGTTGGAACTGGTTAAGAAATCACCGGTCAGGGAGCTGCCGAAAATGTTTCTTACCATTGGAAGGCCCTTTTAAAGTAATAGAAAAAAAGAATCCCGTTAACTACTTGATTCAGAGATCCAAAGGTAGGAGGGATGTAATGCACGTTGACCGCCTCAATTGCTACCACCCTTCTTCTGGAAGTGAGACAGACCAAGAGGAAGTAGAGTTTGCCCCAGGATTGAGAAAAGAAGGTTCGATGGGGTTATCGAGTACATTTGGCGCCCCAGAGAGCATATTACGTCCACAACTGTGGGAACGTCTCATCAGCAACAACCTAGGAACCTCCCATCACAAAACTGTCGGAGCCGACCCAACAGACAAAGCGGCTTACCAAGGCGGTTTACTCCAAATCCTGCACCACTACATGAACCAGAAACGCTCAGGGAATGTGACAGATTATTCGAGAACCTAAATGAAGTGTCTGAGTCCGAAGAGGTGGAATCAGAATATCAGGATGTGAACACATGGACGAGGATGAGGAATCGGAAGGCGAGGAGGTAGAGCCCAGAGAAGAGGAGGTGGAACATAGAGACGAGGTGGTAGATCCCAGAGAAGACGAGGTGGAATACAGAGAAGAAAGAACAGAGAGGAAGGAAGGCGCCGAAAATCTGCACGAGGAAGAGGTGCTGCAGGTGCGTCCGCCTTCGCAACCGTCTCCCCCTTTAGCTCTCCAACCCGCTAGAGAGTGGAGAAAGAGAACCACCAAGAAAATTCTATCCCTGAACGGGATAGAACTCCCTTGTCCCCTTTTAATAAAATGGAGGGAATTATGTGAGGGGGGGGGGGGTCTCCGAATTGAAGTATGCTTGGGCAACACTGACGGCCAGCGCGGACAGCTAGGGAGGGAGCAGACGGTCATGAAGAGAAGCTTCATGAATATGTTTTCCTGGTTGAGATTGGGCTTATTTTTCCCACAAGCAGTGGGGAACTTGTGACGCCACGACTTCAGAAGGAGAGTACCCTCACTTCGTGTTTGCTGCCACCCTGGCCACTACCTGGTCCTAATTTTCTGTCTAATTGTTCCTGATTTATATTTATTATCATCTGTTTATTTATTTATTATGTTAAGGGTAAAGTTAATTGAGCAAGAGTTTATAGGGCTAGTGCTTATCTATGTCAAAGATTGACATAGAGTTTGACAAAAGAGTTTATTGATCCTAGTGCTCATTTATTAATTATGTTAAAGATAGAGTTTATTGAGCAAGAGTTTTTAGGCCTAGTGGTTATTTATTAATTATGTTAATGATAGAGTTTATTGAGAAAGATTTTATTGGCTTGGTTCTTTTGTATGCGTATGCGTTTAGTTCATCTGCTTTTCCTGAACATATTTCTTTTGTTGTTCTACTGTTGCTTGTAGTTGTTGTGCAGCAATGCATATTTCTATATGAATATGTTTTTATATAATGTATTAGGCTTTGTTTCTTATTTCCTTGACCCCTCCCCTTACACTGTATTTCTCATTAGAGCCAGAATTTGATATTTTTTAATTTAAGATACCATAGCTAGATACCATAGAAAAAAGTCCTATAATTTCGATTTTTTTTGGTCGCCATTTTTTCAGGTAGCATGTTCCGACTGGCAGACTCTTTTTTTTTTTAATTTCAATACTATAAGGATTCAAAAAATTGCTATGAAAGTTTTCTTCAGATAGTGACAATTTTTTTGCACGGGAGCGATAAGCTTGTAACTTGTAAATCGTCATAGGTTTATGCTTTAATTGTTGGGGGTCCACATTTCTCCATCGTATGTGACTACCGGTCTTATATTGGTCTTATGTATGTAGGGCTTCTGTATGTAGTGAACAAACTAATTTTTTACACATTTCACGCCAACTGCTCATTGAAGTAACTTCAAGACCCACTTCTTACAGAAACAGATGATAATGAATCATATAGTTCAGAAAACGATTGTCTCGACGTTAAAAATACATCTATTTAAGCAATAACTACTTTAGCTGAGCAACTACAGTGTTTAGCAAAGGAAAATACTTCACTCGATCCTGACTATAATTTTCATAAAATATTTTCTGAAAAGTTAGGCAGGTGGTAGCTTTAAAACTAAGACTTTCAATTAAAAAAAAAACATTCTTTTATTGAAAATTAAATCGGCACAACAGTCGCATGAAGCTGCTCTTGGTCTGTTCAAAAGCTGTCAACCATTTATCTCTGTCTCTTGTATGGGTAACAGAGAACCTCAGTTGCCAAAGATCCTGCCCTACGGCATCCCTCCATTAGCTCCTTGGTCTACGACGTGGGCGCACATCGCCCGGTAGTTTTCTTCGTCACCAATGACCATTCTCACACAAGGATCCTAGAATTCTCCTCGGAATTACTCTTTCAAATCTATCTAGCAAGTTTATGCTTTAATTGTTGAGGATCCACATTTCTCCATCGTATGTGACTACTGGTTTATATTGGTCTTGTATATCATAAACTTGGTGGTACAGCTTTTACAAGTTTGCTTTTAGTTTGTCTTAAGTTGGAGAAATAGGCTCTATTCTCTGCTGAAGTTCTCCTTGTCACCTCATCTTCTTCATTCAGGTTATCGTTAATAACAAAGGTACTAGTTAGTAACGCCAGGATACTGAAAACATCTGACCATTTCAAAACTGTAAGGGTCTATCCCATAGTGACTCTGCCTCTGAACCTACTGTTCCATCCTAATACCATACTCTTGGTCTTCCTCTCATTAATACGTAGGCCAATCTTCTTCGCGTCTACATCTAGTGTTTCAAAGACCAACCTTATGCACTGAAAAGATCTCCCTGCATAGCCTAGAATTTGTGTCATCTTTGTGAATTTCTTCTCAGAGATCTGCCTGAGGGTGAAAATTCCATCAATAGTAGACCTACTGGGGCGGAAACCACCTTGATAGTCACCCAGTTTCTTTTCCACACATGGAAGGAGCCTGTTGTAAAGGGTTATAGAGAAAATGTAATATTTGGTATCAAGCAAACTAATCCCTCGATATTTGCTACATATCGTTGATTCTCCCTTCTTCTTGGACACTGGAACTATAAAAGCCTCATTCCATTTTTTAGGTAGGGTTTCCTCTTCCCATATTTGAGTTATCAGTTCCTGCAATTCCCTGGCGACTTCGTGATACCTTGCGTTAAAGAGTTCTGCGGTGAGTCCATCATTAATTACCTGGTACCTTTTTTTTTTTTTAGTTTTCCAAGATTTCTTCGATGTCCTCTACTTCGGGTGGAATGGTTTTCAAGCCATCGGTAACCACTGGTGATTAAACTTGATCTTCCTGGCAGTTCTCCGATTCTCTGGGGCTCAGCAAGTTTTCGAAATGTTGTTGCCGCCTTTCTTGTGCCTCTTTCTCCAGCATTAGCATTTTACCATGGCCATCTTTGGTTAGGTTTCCTCTCCTGGTTGGTACACTCTTAGCGTTGTACACCTTTTTATAGAATTTGAGGGATTCATTGTTACTTTTTGAACTTTCAATATCTTCGATTTTTTTCCTTAATGCCTTTCTTTTCTTGCTTCTAATCAACCTCTTCGCGTGTATTCTGGCCTCTTTTTATTCCTTCTAACGAAGTCGTGTCTTTCTACTGATCCATATTAATCTTTTTTCATTCAGTTTCTGGAGCACGAAAATAGCTCGGCACATTGTCAATCTATGATGTCTTACGTCGTACGAAGTATAAATGCTTGTAGAGTAGATACAGATTTGCTATCTCAATACAAAAGCAAATTGGATTACTGGTCAAATGTTCTAAAAAGGATTTTCGATGTTAAATTTTTGGTATCGAGAAAATTTCCGTTTCGTGGTGACAACCAAACCTTATTTAACCTTAAGTTATTAAGTGAATTTGATCTATTTCTTGCAAATCACTTGTGAAATTATTGGAATCCTGGGGAATGACACATTTCTAAAACAAACAGGTCAGATAAAAATCAGGACAAACAGGTCTAAATAAAAATTATAAGTGAAGTTAAAATAGTAAAATATTTTTAAATCAGCGTAGATAGGACGCCTGACCTATCTCATGTTGACTAATTCGATAAGTGAAAGTTCATGTTCCCATTGAAAAATATTTGAAATTTATACTCATTTAAGAGTACAAATATGAATATTTAACGTATACAGTCTACACATTTTTAGAAACTCATAATATACCCTTAAACGATTGTAGAGGACAAAGCATAACAACGCTACAAAGCAAAAATGCATCAAATATGAATGAAAAATATTCTGGTCTGGAAGCGAGAATCAAAGGGAAACGCGAATTTATTACCTTTGTGCCATGCGTAGGTCATTTTCTTAACTTAGTAGATTTCCATGCTGTTAAGTGGGTTCAAGAAGCAACAAGCTATTTTCAAATGATTCAGAATTTTTTTTTCAAGCTCTAACCATTGTTGGAATAAATTAACCGAATGTTTATATTTATTTAAAGTTCTTAAAAGTCTTTCTGAAACCAGATGGTCAGTATGAGCTGATGCAATAAGCGCCTTGCATTGAGGATATAAACATATTTTAGAATCCTTGAAGTTTCTTGCTGAAGATACTGAGAAGCTTATTGAAAGTAGAAACGAAGCAGTTAGTTTGTTCAGAAAAACGGAATTTATTAATCTCACAGAATTGCGGAGTACCACATTAGAAAGGATAGAAAAAACAAATTACTGTCTTCAGAAAGAAACCTTAACAATGGACTTTGCAGCAAATTTACTATTATCGCTTGGAAATTTCATTAATACTGCTAAAAATAATTTTGAATCATCTGAAAAAAAATAAAAATCCGGAAGCTGATTATAAAAATCTATATCAAGGTTTAAGAATTCAGAAGCTCACATAAGACATTTTTTTAAGGATCTGCACCATCTATACGACTAAATGCCAAAGAAAAAATTTAAGTAGAAACTTTTCTATCTATTATCGATACCCTGGCCGTGCATCTGAAACAGCCTTCGAGTTCCTATGAGGAAATCAACCATCGGTTCTTTTTTTTTTGTTTGTTATCCTCCTCGGAGACTTTAAATGCGGAAGGTGCAAATAATTTGCTGAAACCGACTATAATGGCATTAATGAAGGAAAGCTAGAGATATTTTGTCTGCGTTCAACCAATTATTTGAGAGCTCTCCAGATTGATGATTAAAGCTGAGAGCTGTCCAAATCGGTTCAGCATTTTGGAACTATATGAACTTGTAACAGCCGACAAAAACAAAATTGCACGATTCCAAATGTAGAAATTGGAATGAGAATATTTGTATGCACGATGGTAGCATATTGAAGTGGGGAACGTTACTTCTCAAAATTAAAACGAATCAAGAATGAAAGGAGAAGTAAGATGCTTCAAGATAGATTGAGCAATTTATCTCTGATGTTGAAATAAGTAATGCAGTTAAAAAAATAAACTTTGAAGAAGTAATTCATGATTTTGCTAATCAAAAATCAAGCAATATACTTTATAATATACTTGTATACTTTTAATTTATGCTACTTTTCAGATATTAAGTAAAATAATGATTTTGACTAGAATTTTGATTATTTCTGTAGATAACCCAAAGTTATTAAAAAAATAAGTTCTCTAAACTGCAGGATCCCCATTTGGTTTAAGATTGTCCTGCTAGTACCATAAGTCACGGTCTGTTTACTAATCCCTGAGTTTATATAGCAAGAGGAGGGGAGTAAAAATTAAGAAGTTAACTTTTAGCTACTTTTAGGATGTCCACCATCACATAACCGACTATTCCTGCATGTGGTTTTATCCACTATATTCTTACCTTCTTGTTAATTGGTACATGTTATTGCCCCAATTTCGTCAGATATTTCCAGTTTGTAGGACATGACAGTTGGATTTAATAAAAAGTACATCAAGTTTAATTCATTCAACTATTCAACAGGTGAATAGTCCCCTCAAATTCATTAATGTTTGTATATACTATTGATGAGTACACCTATCGTTAGTAAATAGCGAATGGTCAAAATATTTACATTTAAAGTAATTTTTAAATTCAAAATTCCTAAGTATGTTACTGTCCACATTGGCATGCAATTATGAAAATAAAATGCTAGCTCAAATTGAAAGTAGCACTTACAAAGCAAAAATGTGCTATTTTCAAAACAATAAATGTGATTCAATATTTGAAAATTTCCAATGATTAGGAGACCGTCAAGGTTCTAATGTCTCCAGGGTATGGCGAAAACGAGTGCACAAGTATGTAACCACTATAATTTCAGTTGTTGGCTCTGTTTGATACACATTCTCTGGATTCCAGGGTAAATCTACTACATTATGAGATATCGTCCAAAGTCAAAGGAGTTCAGGGGTACCACCTTATAAAACGAATATTACCGAAAATAACACAGTGGTTCAAGCATGTTTCCTCTTTAAAATTCTAATATTATCCATTTTTATTAATTCGAATGCCTTATCTTCGAAACGAGACAAACTAATAGGAAGTAATAATTGTTTATAGTTTTTTTAAATATATTTACGGGGAACCTTTTAGTTCGAAGAAGGATAGGTGCAAATCTGATTTCGCCATTTAAAGTAAAAAACAAAAACGAGTCATACTGTAACTAACATATACATAAAGCAGCAAAAACTCAATTGATAAAAAACAATTGGAAGATTCCAAAACACAAAGTCTCTAAAATACCGGCAACCAACTAACCAGTCAACGTTTCGCCAATTCAGGCATCATCAAGACATACACCGAAAAATCACATCTATGAAGATCAAATACCTCTTTGAAAGAATTTGATCTTCATAGATGTGATGTTTTGGTGTATGTCCTGATGATGCATGAATTGGCAAAACGTTGAATGGTTAGATGTTTGCCGGTATTTTAGAGACTTGAGGCTTTGTATTTTGGAATCTTCCAATTCTTTTCTACAGTAATTAACGTTTTTATAATACTTAAAACAGCTGGTATTCAATAAAAAAAATTAAAAATCTGTTTTAACAGTGTTACCCTGATGTGGGTAAAAAGAAAATTCGTTCCAGATCCCGTTGAGAGGGGATCGTTAAGATGGAAAAAGATATAGGAAAAAAATAGCAATATAAATATTTTTGAAAAGAACAAAAAAAAAAAAAACAACTCGAATTTACCAATACCTGAATGAAGCAGCTTGTTTTCGGTGTTCCATGGCTCACTGTGAGAATAATATGAATATGTATGATTGTGCTGAGTTTATTTTTATTTATTTTTTTGGTTATGCTGTATTGTTTATATTTTTTTTTTGCTCATTTACCTTTTATAAATTAGTATCAAATTAAATCAGCTAGTATTATTGTTTATTGTCCATAAGTGGCATATTGTAATAATTTTAAATATTGAAGATAGTAAAAATCAAATAAACTTATATAATGGATAAAACATCGAAGTAGGAACTACATTTAACATTTGAACACTTGAATCAAGTTTTCAGATCCGAAAAATTTAATTGAGATGACTTAATAATGTCAATAAAAAAAAGAAGAATGGACATTACTTGTATTTAGCTAAGGAAGAAATTATTGGTAACAGTTTTATTTACGAAGCCAGACTATGACTTCCAGATGTATGACTTCGTAAATACAAGTATAGTAGCTGCTATTGCAATGGTGATTTTTAATTAAATATTTTTATATAGCCACCTCCACTTTTAAGGTTGCATTTCAATTCGGTAGTAAGGAGGGAGTCATTCCCCCCCCCTTTTGACGAAAGTGGTGGGGGGACATTTCCCCCAGTCGGCCCCCGAGCCTCTCATTGATCACTACTGTCGCCCTTTATCTCAAAGGTACGTTCACAACGAACTCAAATGCTCCTTGAACGCCGCATCCTTTATACGCAAATCGTAATTAGCTTGCTAAGGGTGTATTCATTGAGCCACAAAGTCTTAATTAATGAGTTTTATAGTTTGCATCTATTCCATTAATAGATTTGAACCATTTTCTATATAGCAAAATTTTTGAGCAAAAGATAATACATTGTAATATAAGGCTGCACTGAAGTTTTTTTAATAGAGATTGTTTTATTAATATTGTATTATATTGCTAATATTATTTGAATTAGAGCATGGCTATGTAAACATTTATTTTGTCATGTATATTTATTTTTTTCGTAGATGAGTTGTACGGTTTTCATACTTTTGTACTTTTTTTTCTAAAAAATATACAAATAAGCACTATTAATTGATAAATGCTTGAACATGTAATTTAAATTGATAAGGCAACTATTGTACTTTATTTTTATTTTATTTTGTATTAAAAATATTTTTAAGCACTCATGCTTGTATTTATTTTGTAGATCAATAAAGAATATGCTAGGAAGTAATGTTTAAGACAATTTTTTAACACTGACCTTATCGATTGATACCATTGTTAACCATTCTAACCAATTTAGCCTTAGTTGCGCCGATTTCTTTTTCATCCATAGAACCATCCGTACCTTTCATGAATATGAAACGTATTTATTCTTTTCAGATTACAATTGCAATGGGGACTTATACTGAATACAAAATTTTCTATTACAGAATCCAAAGTCAAAATTTAATAAGTAGGCACTTTAAAATATCAAGCAGTCAGTGATCAAGTATGTTACTTGCAGAACTTATTAAGATTTAAACTACAGAACTTGGAAAAAGGGCGAACTGTTTTATCTATAGTTGGCTTTTTGACAGTTCTGACCACGTTCCCACGTTTTACTGGTAATTTATGGTAAATTAGAAAGGCTGCCACTCCGCCTAAGCCTGTCTCCTAATCTGAAAAACATCTTGATGGCAGGATAAGGTTCAACAAGTCGTTGCTTTCTGGTAAATATATTAATCTTAATCGTATAAACAGACAATCTAAGTTATTTTATATATTTTATAAAATACTTAAAATCTATTATTTTAATATAAAATAAATTCTATTGTATACTATCTAACAAATACTGCTATGTTTATAGTCCAGGTGCAGTAGTTTATGTGTCGAAATAAATACAGAATGGAGTTTCTCAACATGATAATTAGAAAGAAAATAGTAGACAAAAAATTGTATATGTTTTTGAAAAAATGGGTATGCAGCCACCTGGTGAAATATATATGAGGTTCGATTTTTTTTAAAAACGCATTTGAAAATTGTGCTGTTTCTTGTTTCGGCCGCTCGGGGGTGGAAAAAATCGTGATATCTCGGCAACTACTGAACGAAAATTGATGTGTTTTTTTTTTTTTAACTGTGTTATCTTGCCAAAATATTAACAATGAGCGTATTATTGACGCTTAATATGCAAATGGTAAATGGTAATTTTTGCATTGATATATCATAGTTTGTCATTTTTTTTTAGAAAATGTCAGTATATTGAATTTAAAAAGAAATTGACATTTTTTTTTTGTTATCAGGTTGCTTCATACCGATTTTTTCTAAAACGTATACTATTTGTTTCTATTTTATACATATACTATTTTTCTTCTAATTATCAGATTCAGAAAGTCCATTTATGATTTATTTAAAAACAATGAATATTTTTTCGCTTTTCTCACCTGGACTATTAATATTTGAAATAAAAAAATAATGCGTCAACATAATTTACTACAACCCAAACGTCTTGAAAAATGCAGTTTATGCATCTATCTTTCCTCTATCATGGATGTTGGTCGGAAAGAGATTTCGAATTCAGGATTACAAGAACTCAGGGTTCTTCATCAAGTACGATCGATATCAAAGCCATTTATGCACTTAAAATAGCACTATTCATTAAACATGATAAGACTGAATGAGAATTTAAAGGATTGAGGAATTCAGCATAATTTATATGCACGTTTTCTGAGGTAAAACATGTTTGGGTTGGTGGATTTTAAGAAAGATTGCGCTACAATACAACGTGAGGCAGGAGATATCAAAGAATATGCTTTAAAAGTTGTTAACTGACAACCTCGATATTCTTCAGAAAAAAAGTTTGGATCAGCTTTTCTGGTTGAAAGTATTATTCAGGTTGTGAAGGAAAAGATGTTCGTGAATTTAAAAAGACAAAAAATATGAGAACATTTAAATTACTATAAATGGAATAATGATAGTAATAGCCCACTCAGTTTGCATTGAGGGCCAGGATGTGAATGTGAATTGGAAAAGTTGAGCTAAGCTCATGGAGGAATATCATGCAAAAAGCGCAATTAAAGTTGTCATTAGGAATTTTATAAATAAGCTCAATCAAATAATGATTAGAAGCAGAAAGAGGTTTGGACATCTATTTCATAGTAAGTCTCATGATTTCATTAATTACATTAATTCTCCCTTGAACTATTTCGCTATATTCAGTTATTTTACATTGGCATGTTTCAATTTATATACTGAAATTTGGTGCTTGTACGTGAACCAGTGGCGTATTCAGGGGGAGGATCAGAGTGATATATCTCCTCCCGTAAATTAAAAAAAATAAAAATTCAGTCTTATCCTAAAACTCTCCCTGCTGTGCGATTACAGACACTTAATGATTACTTCCCTTCTTATTAAATCCCTCACCCGAAAAAAATTGAAATCCCTCGAAAAAAAGTTCTGCAAACGCGCCTGACGAACTATGCCAGGTTCTGAATACACAGCTTCAAATACTTCTGGTACCTAGGACTCGAAAAGATGATTTTCTCCTCTATAATAGTGTTTCCTAAAGTTATAATTGACCTAATTAAATGAATATTATGGTTCAAATGGAATCAAAAATTTCACAAAATATTATTTTCATAATCAGCTGATTGTGATGTATCAATTGCAGTGGCGAATCCTCGGTGTAAGGAAGGGGGGAGGGAATTTCCCTCTCCAAAATAACCACTGAGATGAAAGAAATAAATACGGCTGAGTTTATATATATAATTACCTGTACCAATGCTCGTGAGTAACTGTGATAAATTATCATTCATTAGATAGCGGGTTCTCAAATACTTGTAATCATAGAATGGTCTTTTAACTGTTTTTTAAAAGAAAACAGAAAACAAGAAAAAAAATATGGCTGAGTATAAAATATATCTACTTGTACCAATACTCGTGAATAACTGTGATAAATTATCATTCATTAGGTTGGAGCTTCTCAAAAATTTATAATCACAGAATGGTCTTTTAAATGTTTTTAAACATTTTGTCAAGTAAAAATTTTACTTGACATTGCTAACTTAAATTAAGTAATAAATTGCCAAATGCAATTATATAATTGTCAATTGTAATTAAATATATTATACATTTAGATAAAATAAGTGTGTTAAACTTCTTTCCTTTCATTATTTTTTGAACCTTATGAAAACTCAAAACTTATCTTTATAAACCAATGGTTAAGTCGCAAGAATCATATAACTATAATCCTAATTAAGATAAAAATAATATTAAATTGGTGCAAATTGTATCATTTATCGTTGGGCTATTAATTACTGAGGTATCCTGTCAATCCCTCCTGACACATATAACAACACAATCAAATAATTCTAGACATCATCCTTTCCTTATTCCCTTCTATGCACTACAAATTAAAAATTGTTGGCGCCTCAAAGGAAGAATATATACAAACATTAAAAAATACTCCAAAAAATTATTGCATAATTCCGGACTGCTCAATAAGTAGTCACACTGATAGTTCCCCTCCACAAAGATTTACCTCTGGATCCGCCTCTGGTCAATTGTAAAATATTTTAATCTTAACTACGACTTCTATCTGTAAATTTAAGATTGAATTTGATTTATTTATAAGTTGTAATAACGCAAAATAGTTTTTATTGATGATTAAATAAAAAAAAATAGATAGATTAGCTTTTATAGTCTGTTGCAATAATAACAATATAATTTATAATAATGGTATTGAGTATTTCTCTCTGATGATCTGTCAATTGCTTTCAATGTAAGGAAGTGCACACTGACTCTATATATATATATATATATATATATATATATATATATATATATATATATATATATATTAAATTTTATTGAGAAATAATACAATCTGTCTCACTCAAGGGCAATAGGATTAGTGTTGTAAGAAAAAAATAAATAATAAAAACAAAATAAATAGATAAATAAAAATAATTTAAAATAAATAAAATGACTTAAAAAGAAATGACAATAATTGAAAAATATGTACTTCAGAAATGGAAATAAATAAAAAATTAAATAACACCAAAACAACTAAGATAAAGCTAAGATAGTTTATGCAAGTAAAAATAAAATAAAATAATCTTGAGGGCATTCATACATGCATACAATATTTACAATCTGCCCAGGGAACTCCGAACCAAGCTTTTCTCCCCACATGTGGATAGAAAAGCAGGGCTCCAGGAGATCTCAGCGATTCTCACCCAGCCGCGTCACTGGTCGATCATGGAGAGGTGCCTTTGTAGGTTTGAGGATGCCATTTCGGGATCTGAATGGCATGATATGATAGCAGTATCATCAGCAAATGTGAACAGGAAGGTATTGGGGTTTATAGGAATGTCTGCAGTGAAGAGGATGTAGAGAACAGGACACAAGATGCTGCCTTGAAGAACACCAGCCTCTACGGGGTAGCAGTTGGACTAATCCGTACCACAGCGAACTCGTAAGAAACGGTTAGAGAGGTAGGATCGGAGGATTAGGTATAAGGATTGTTGTAAATTTGTTTTGAGCTTGAAAAGCAAATTATCGTGCCATACCCAAACGAAAGCTTACAGCTACGTCCAGAAATGCACCAGTGCAATATTGCTTGGTTTCAAGAGCAAAGGAAATGTGATCAACAACGCGAAGACCTTGTTGAACAGTAGAATGTCCTGAGCAGAATACAAACTGGTGCGGAGGGAGTTTTTGGGATTCAAGTATAGGTAGGATGCGTTTGAGGAGGATTTTTTCAAAAATATATGATAGGATCTGGAGAAGACTTATTGGTCTATAGGATGAGGTATTACTGGCAGGTTTATCTGATTTAAGGAAAAGGATAATTTTCGAATTTTTCCACATTAGAGGAAAGCGGGTTGTGCGGAGGATACAATTGTAAAGATAGGTAAGGAATACAATCACTTTTTTGGGAAGTTGACGAAGTATCTGGGAAGTAAGGAGATCGTATCCAGGAGATTTTCGTGGTTTTAGTTTATTTATAAGGAATTTGACCTCAGAGGGGATGACAGCTTTAGGAGGTTGGGAGAGAGGAATCGGTGAATAGAGGAATTCCTTAACTTTAGCTGCATGGGTGGGGAGGAGTTCAGGATGGGGAATGAATGTGTTTGGCAAATTCTTCTGCTATTTTCATCTGACGAAGCCCGGGAACCATCTTCACGTCGAAGGGGGTGGCAAATAGTGATATTTTAGGATTTTTTTGGTTACTTTCCACAGGGAATTGCCACAAGCAGATAACCTTTGTTTCTCCTTCTGACGAGGAGTCTGCATCTTTGATTTAAGAATTTTATAAATTTGACACTCTTTGTAGTTGGCTGGGTGCCCTTGGTGATATAGTGCAAACACTGAAGGTGTTTGCCTGCTCTTGTTGCATTCCTCTGTTTTATGCTGTTGACCGCACTTGACGCAACGAAGTAAGTGGTGGCAATAGTGCTTAGTATGATCATAAGACTGGCAGTTCTAGCATTGGACTATTTCTCGTTTAGTGTAGGGTTTTTCAACCACTATACTCATATAGTAAAGGCTGGTTAGTTCATAAATGTCTTCGATTACGAGTGATTGTTTGAGGTCAGCGAAGAATAGTGGTAGGGGTATTTTGTTATTTGTACCGGGTTGTTCTCTGTTCTCTGTTCTCTGTCCTTGTAAACATTGACAATTTGGCGAACATTGAAACCCAAGGCCGTTAATTCTACTTTTATTACATCTGCTGGTGTTGGCGCAGGCGACTTATCACAACTCAAAGTGCTCTCTCTTGATTCAGTTGATATGTGTGAAAATCCGTCCTGATATAAATACAATATTTCTATAAGTATCGGGGGTGTCCGGCAACAATTTGGCGTCCTTAGTACGGTTTGTACATAAATATTTTCCAGGGTCCACGATTTTATTTAATTGGTGGCAAAGTAATTGGAAATTTTTAATATTCCTAATGAACATAGGAGGTGGCTTTGCTTTTCTGGGAGCTGGTGCAGTTTCCATATTTCCTGCTGCTGGCGTTGATAAGACTTGGTAAGGGTTGGGATCGAAAAATGGCGATTCGTCCGTCATAGTTTGAATTGAGGTACCGGGTTGGGACTCGATATCCTCGATTGAGCTACCAGGTGTAGTTGGTGGCGTATTTCTTTTAGAATGGCTTGGTTTTTATTTCACTGGAGAATTACGGGGAGTATTTTCCAGACTACTAGATCTCTAGGTGGCTGTTCCTTTGCTTGACATAACATATGAAAACATCGCATTTCATATTAGGCAGTGAGGATTAAATAAAGAAACGTGGTAAAAGGAGTAAAAAAAAATTTTATGAGATATAAAATACGTAAATTATTACTGAGTGCTTGAAGGGGACCAAGGAGCGCAACTCCTCTCCGTACAACAGCCACTATTGGATTGGAGAAATGGAGAGGATATTGTTGCTTGCGAGGCCGTCTAAACTCTTATTGTTTATAATGCTCACTGTCAAGATAAAAACAAATTATCACTCTCTGTGTTTATGTTGTGATGAAAACAGAATTGTATTTGCAAATAGTTCAGTTTCACTGTTTTTTTTTTCTCGCAAAAATGTTAATACTTTTCGAGACACGATCTAACATGTGGGTAATTGAAACTAGCGCTTCAATTCACATTTGAAATCTGGAAAAAAAAAATATATATATTATAGTTCATGGAAAGTAGCCAATCTTGCTTAGTTTGCGAGTCATACGATTTTTCGATTTTCTAGGCACTTTGAAACTATAATGTTACGAGAGTTACGCACTAAAAAATTGTTTTCTTGATTGATTTGTATTTGCGTTGTTACCTAGTAGAGCTAAATTGTTATGCCATAGACCCCCCAGTAATCAAAAGGTATTTTTTAGATTTAAAATAGTAAGTGAAAATTTTCGATATTCACTCCGGACAGAAGTTAACTCGCGCGAACTCTTCTCAAGAAATGTTTTTACAAACTTTTATTTTTAAACATTAAATATCTTAAAATTTACTCTACTTTGGTACAAACTGAATGCGGATCCGAGGGGTTGAAAAAAAAAGAAAGAATAATTTTGAGTTTCTAGAAACCTTAGGACAGCCAAAGTGACAATTTATTTGAGAATGACCTATTAGCTTCGCACAGTGGGTCAAACAGCGACTTTAGCACGAAAAAAATCAAATTTTGAATATTTAATATTGAAATGGAAATTGTTTGTATCCAAACTAGACTGGTAAGCGAAATTGGATCTCACAGATTATCCTCGATTGTTTAAACTAATGATTCAAAACAAAAACAGTAAATCCTTGAATTTTCTCTTATTATGTGTTTATTGATCAGTTAATACAAATTTTCTGCTAAAATGGAATATACTGAAGTTACAAAACTATGAAAAAACAAATTTTGATTGATTGCAAATTAAAGTAAATTATATTATATTATATTTTGTACAGACAGTTCCGGTCAACTGAAATACTGGGGCCTGTATACGAAATGATTTGACTTAAAAAACAACTGAATAACAGGATATTATTCAATAACTGCAAACAGCCTTGTCTGTGCTAAATTCGTATCGTGTTAATAAACGAAAAAAATAAAAAAAGTTGCCATATCACTATGCAATATTACCACATCACTATGCAAAGTTTTTTTAATTTTTCATTCATCAATCTAAGACGAAATTTTTTTTTTTTTGATCAATCTCACACAATTCTTAAGTTAGCAAACTTAGTCTAGGGTTGATGAACGAAAAATTAAGAAAAATTTCCAATGTGATAGTAAAAACGCAACTTTTCTTAATTTTTGTTATTGTTAAATCATTTCACAAACAGGCCCGAGTATTTCAGTTTACCGGAATTCCCAGTAAAAAAAATAACACTGTTTGCTTTTGTAGATGATTTTTTAATTAAAAATTAGGCAATATATTTGGAATATAAATATAACAGCCAAAAGACAATCTCCAAATATCCAACAATTTCTGTTCCTTTTTTAAAATCGATTTTGAGCTATAATTTACTTTAATATACAATCAATCAAAATTTGTTTTTCCATATACACATAACTTCAGTAGCTTCCATTTTAGCAAAAAATTTGTACTCACTGATTAAAAAATATATAATGAGAGAAAATAAAAGGATTTATTCTTTTTATTTTGACTTGTCTTATTGAATCATCATGAGTGTAAAGAATCGAGACAAATCTCTCGGGTCTAATATCACTAACTAGTCTAGTTTGGATACGAACAATTTCGATATCAATATTAAATATTCAAGATTGAATTTTTTAGTGCAAGTCGCTGATTGATCCACTGTGCGTCCGTCGTTTTGATTAATTTATGTATTCTATGTTTCTTCTGGATTAGAGATTATCTCAAAATTGAATACAGTATATGGTCTTTTTTCTTACAAGTAATTACTTATCACAACTACTTAATAAAATTATTTCACATTTAAATCGATAAAATATTTTATGATTTAAAAAACTAAACCAATCCAATGGCAGTTCTCGCTGTGCCAAATTTTTTAATACAAATAAAGAATTATACATCCTGTTCTAAAAAAAAAAAAAAAAAAAAAAAAAAAATACATCAAGTGTCAAGTGTTTACAAAAAGGTAAATCAAATTTAGCATAAATTAGGTACTTGTTATCATTTTTAAAATACCAACGAGTTTCAATGAAATTTTTACTGGTAACACATTTATACGTTTTGACATTTGTTAACAATAAAATGTTTTAAAGAATGAAACTTAATTTCTTTGTAGTTATGCCTAACTAGGACCCTTACAGCTGCTGATGTATTTTAAAAATAAATTTCTGATTCTGATTTTCATTTCAGAAATATTGAAAGCTAATTTTAATAACGCTCAATTCATAAATCAGGCATACATAATCGCAGTAATGCAACCACATAGAATTATTCAAAAGTTTTTTCATCTTGTGAAGAAACCATATAGCTGTATCAGATGGAAGCCAAAACAATCGGTAGTGGAGTATGAAATATTAAAAAGTTGTAAGACACCAGATTAGTTTGTGGAGAATTTATAAGGCTATTTATAGTAATAAAACCCCAATTTACAAAAATCAAAAAGTAATAAAATTCACAGATTGGAATATAATGATAAAGGCTATTAAAGTTAATACTTTTTTTCTTCTGTTGTATATCTTTTTCACCTTAAAAAGAATCATATTTGCTGTTTGCTATTGGGTCTCTTCGAAAATAAGGAGATATTCTAATAATAAGATAGAACTGTAATTAAAAAAAAAATTTGTATTGATTTTAATTTCATCTCAGATACTGTTATCAAGATTTCCCATCGTAGTTGTTTCTGGAACGAAAGATAAATCAAAATATTTCAATTTTCAAAAATGAGGGGGTGAGGGTGTAAGTAAGAGAGTGAGCATTGTAGAGTGGGGGAATGAGGATGAGAAAATATTACAAGGAAATAATAACAATAAAATAAAACAATTATAGTTCTATTGAGATATCTTTAGTTTCAATAATTTTTAGTTAAATTATTACATTATTATTATTATTGTTTGGATTTGTCTCGCATTTGCGGGTTCATAACTGTGGTGGAGGACAAGTCCAACCATCTTCAATAATTAATATTTTCAAACATTTAAAAATTTGTTTACTATCCGTGCAGTGTCTAAGAGAACCGCATGTTGAGACTCTCTTAGTACTTCAAGAGGCAATCCTAAATCAGCCGTACATGGCACCATTGAAGGGATCAGTCCGTTTGTCGATATTATTACTGGCGTTACCACTACGCTTTCCAGGTAGTATAATTCTTTTAATTCAACCGCCAGTTCCTGATATTTTGGAGTTTCTCCTCTACTTTTGAGCTTATATTATTGTCATTATGAATCGCCACATCAATAAGCTTTCCTGTCTTGTCTCTCGAATTTATTAGTAAGATATCAGGTCTGTTTTGAAGAACGGTGTGGTCCGTGATAATTGATTTTTCCCAATACAGCTTGAGGGGATCTTTTTGAAGAAACTTATTTAGGTTGTACTTATAGTATGGCGCCTTTTCATCCAATAGGTTGAGCTTCATCACCAGGGCCTGATGGAAAATATTTGCCACATTATTATGTCTCTGGAGATACTCTGTAATAACTAGCACTCCGCATCCAGCTGTGGTATGCTGGACAGATTGAAGCGTGACTGAGCATAGCCGAAATTTATCGGATCTTGTAGTGTCATTTAGGACATGCCTCCTATATGATCTTGTGGCAATCCCCTGATCCTGGAGGGCGCCTAAAAAGCCTTCTGTCTCAGAGAATAGCCATCTAGCTGCAAACCATTCGACTGATATTTCCTTAAAGGAATGCCGACCTACTCTTTCGTACATTCAACATTTTACCGAGTACCTGCACACATAACATGCATTCTAACGTTTTATTCACTTAGAAAGGTGAGCAGGTACTCCGAAAAAAAATCAATCCGTATTTTGTGGAGCACGTGCTCCAAAAACTTAGTAAAATAATAATTAAAAGAATTGCAAAATAATAATAATAAAAAAAATTTTTTTTGTAAGAAAATCGGTTTTAAATAAATAATAATAGAGCACTTAAGTATTCCATTGTGTAACTTCTATTTATTCACATTATTTTGAGGTATGAGTGCGTGCTCAGTTTTATTCACTTCACCTCTTGTCTATGAAGGCGCTATTCAATTTGCTTGGTAGAATCTTCCATGCAGAGCTTGTTTTTCCATTCTGACAGCCGTTCTTTTTATGACACGATGGTAAAATCATCGACTTTGCTTAGATTAAGTTAGACCTGAATCCAAACTTGAGATAAATCCCTGTTGTTTTTGAGAGGAAATATCGACTTAGAGCCAATTTTTGCTTGCGGCACGCTTCTTCGATATTTAGAAATCCAAGACCTCGGTCTTGTCTAGGTAAGTACAGTCGGGCTTTGGAGGATATTGGATGGTTGGCCCGTTCTTGCGTGAGTTTCGTTCGTACAAGACTATCCATCTCCTGTAGATTGGTGTTTGACCATTGTAGTATGCCAAAGCTACAACTGAGAGCTGGTATAGCCCAAGTGTTGATGGCCTTGACATTTTGCTTCCCAGATAGCTGAGTCTTCAATACTTTCCACAACCTCATTCTGAACATTGTTAGAAGCTGTTGCCGAATGTCCTTTCGGACAATTTTGAGGTGCTGTTGTATGTCCAAATAAATAATTTGTTGGCTTCTAGTTCATTGATGCATTCTTCTTCATTTGTTCTTCAGAATGTTTTGGATAGTAACCACTCTTCCCTTGTTTACATGGACCACTGCGCACTTATCAAGACCAAAAGACATACCTATGTTACTGGTAAAGAATGGCATAGTTTCAACCATGCTTTGTAATTGTGGTTTATTATTTTCATATGGTATAATTTGAGATCATCAATGTGCCAGTTGTGGCTGACTGTGGTTGCTACGTCTTTGATGATGAGCCTGTAGCCCTTGAATACACCTCATTCCTGTGGAGTATTCGGCTTAATTATTATTTTAGAATTTCACTCTTACTTGGCTATCACCTGAAATATTCATCTACCCAAACCAAAGTCAAGGGTTAGGCTCAAATTTTGCGCTATATTTAAAAACTTCCTGACGATATTAGCTGTATAGAGGAGAACTGCTTTCCTCCATTCTTCCAATACTTTTTCAGTTAGCTTCAAATATTTAACTGAGCGGATGGGATACCATCGTTACTATCGGTTACGATAGTCAGGGATAAAGTCATTGCTGGATTATTATTATTGAATTATTACAAAGAGTATGAGATAAATTAATTGTAGCCCATTAATAAAGCAACCGAATTAGAGACATTTTGAATGAAATAAAATTTTTATAATAAATTGAGGTATGAGGGAGTGAGGTTTTTGTTCTCATTCATTGTTTGGTGATTAGGCCCTAACTTCAGAGCCTACATATTTACAGCACACCAAATCACATAAAACCTGAAGAACTACAATAGAAATTCATCAAATATTTAACTTAATTTCTCTATTCTATGAGCTGGTGAGAGAATGAGGTTCACCAAACACAAAGGACACTTTTTAACTTAACATCTCACAGTCACAGCATGCTAACGGAGTTTTCTCTCAACATCGGTTACAACTTGGTGAGGATTGCCAACTGTTTTCCTCAACTATAGAAGGCGATGAGTTTACCTGGCGCCCATTTTTAAAAAAGTGAGGGAGTGAGGTGCATTGCCAAGGGACAAGCAATTGATTTGACTAATTATCAACGTAATTATTATATGAAGAATTTATTTTTCTTTTCTGAAAATACTGAGCTTGTTTGTACGCCTAATTTATTTTGACGGCGATAGGCTACGTTTTCTGGCAGCTGAACAAAGTCAATGTAGAATATTCAAGCAATGGAATTTGTGAGGTAGTGAAGATTTTAGTGTATAAAACATGTATCATATGTAGAACATATCTAATTCGTCTTTAGGCCAGATATAAAACTATATTATTTTATACATCTTTGTTATTCTAAAGGGACTTTTTCCCAGAATAAAGTTGTTTTTCTATTTCTATTTCTAAAATTATTATTAACATGAAAGCTAATCCCTGATGAAACAATCTAAGACCATGTCAAAATCAATGAAAAAACATCTGCCAGATGTATCAAAAAAGCACGGTTTCTTCATGGAACTGTGATTTCCCTATTTTCGAAGAATCGCCCATATATCGTTGCGTGTAATATTTGTTAATTCTATCTATTTGACTGGCTTAGAATAATACACACACACGCGTATCCCAGGCAAGGGATGCATTCATCGTTTATCCTTTATAAAAATGCTTACTTAACTTATAAACACTTTTTGCTTAAAAATATTATGACCCTAAATGAAAAGAGGAGGGGTGGAATAAACCGTCCTGCTAATCAATCTATTTCAAGAAGCGATGGTGCAATCACCATTTTGTTTTAATTCTACCGAAATAAAGGCTGAAACTTTCCAAGTTTTATACTAGGAACAATTAAATGGAATAGTGTAAGGTATTTCGTAAATTTTAGAAGAAATAATGTATATTCGAGTTTAAAGCCTAATATATTTATTTTAACCACCCAGAAATGTAGAATAAGTTATAAAATGATCATGTACGATATTTCTAAAAATATCCCATCAATTATAGAAGTAATTGATAGTTTTTACTAGTTTACTTCCTAGTTTACTTCTATATTATTCTACACGTCGCATGAGAACAGTTTATTAGATTCATTTATCAGAAATGATAAATCTGATAAAAAAGATACTCACCAACTCTGAAATCAAAACGAAACATTAAGATATTGTTAAGAGACGACTGCAATGACACATTTGCTGATGTGCCGTAAAAGTAAGTCTTGTTCAAAGCGGCCTCGAACACAGAATTGCGGTGGGACATCTAATTTTTTGTTCAGATATGGGTTCAAGGATCATTAAGATAGAATAAAAAAAACGCATGGATATTGTTAAAAATCCTTGTTGCACGGTAACCTTTGTTTGATTGGCACTGATTCCCACGGGCATGGATTACTGCAGCTTGTTAGAATCTGATGACGCTAATTCATATAAACGGTGAAGAACCGTTTTCTGTTTTCGAGTGATCACAGCGGTTCAAAACTGAGACGTCAATAAACATTCCTGGAGTTGGCAGCAGAAAAAATTATTACTTGAACGGTGTCGAAGATAAAAAAAAAAACTTAAAAGAACCCTTTTCCCAGATATCGGTGTGGTATACAGCAGAACCTTTGGTGAACTACAAGGGAGCAAACCCTAACAAAATTACCTGGCCGAAAGGTGCTACTAGTTCCTCTTGTCTTGATGGTCCGAGACAATACTTCTCTTTATGCCAATGGGACATTGTGTTTTTCTGATTAAACTTTGTAGACGACATAATTTCATTGAAGGACGCCTTGATTACATGCATACAACCAATTATCTAATAATATTGACGTTAACCGTTTGAAGGCTGGACCAGCAAGAAGAAACTTAAATTTTACACAAACAAAAAATTCATAATATGTTGTTAAAAAAAGAACAGTATTACTAAATGTAATACAATATCGCTAACAAAAACTTAACATATACTTGGAATGAATACATCCAACTCATTTATGAGCAATCCTAAATGAATAATAACTATTAGCAACTGAAAAAAATGAAACGGGGTTGAATATCAGTTGTGCTTAGTGCCAACATCTCAAAGTTATGGCATAATACTCGCCTGGTAAAACATTCTGTTGCAAAATGAAAATCAACAATAAATTAGAGACGAAATGATTGCTTTCTGTTCCTTTTAGTCTAGTAAATAGGTTCTCAATTTGTTTTCGTTTCACCGTCCACTTTGCAAGAAATAAAGTTTCTGACACCTTCATTGTAACCATTTTCTGCGCTTAAGTCGGTTGATATTTTCGTATAAATATTGTAGAATATAATACATAGCTGGAGAAGGCGTTGAATTATTGAAAAAATATTAGTTAAATTGTGCTATATTTCACACTGTTATTTCTAAAACCGATTTTGATGAAACGTAACCCATATTGAAACATTGTAAAGGGTATGTTAAAATAAAATTATGAGCATGAATTAAGCTGTAGAAGATAAATTTTATGCTAATTTTATGATATGCGGCGGGCGGACATCCGTATGGTGGAGGATAGAGACCTATGGCAGCAAATGTTGAAGCATGCCAAAGACCACTGTAGTGCCAGAAGAAGAAGAAGACATAAATTTTAAATGATCATCCATTAAAAAATCATGGTAATAATTAATTTTTGAATGTATACTGTTAATTTCTTCTATAAGCGACCTACGACGGATAATTCAATAAAATTAACAGTGCTCGGCTAATGAGGTGGTTTAAGTTAAACTGTTACACAAGGCATTAAAATTGGCCTTGGAAAGTATGATATGAGAAAAAGGAAGAATGGAACACTCTATTGATGAAGGGAATCATAGTGCCCGAAAGAATACCTCTAAACGCAGCAAACCATTATATTGTAGGAAATTATACCGTTTTTTTCGAGAAGAGAAATAACACCAAAAGGCGCATTTATTACACTGAAATTGATTGATCAGCAAACCCGAGGGTGCATAAAAGTGTATTCCCTAAATTATGAATTAGAAACAGATAAATTCTCATGCTAATATAAAACTCACCTTTCGTTGGAATTGGATGATAATTATTCGATTTTTCAGGGTGAGAAATAAGGAAAATGAAAATAGCCCCTAAGAAGGAATGTAGAAAGAGGAATGCAGAAGGATTTTCCTGTAGACGATAAACTTCCGAAACAGACAAATGGTGGGTAATGAGAGGATGAATAAATAGAGAATTTCTCATTTTACAAACAAAGGAGATAATGATGAAATTATTTCCAGAAGAATAAAATATGGATGTAAAACGTTCAAATGAAAATCATGTGTGAAACGAGAGAGCTATGGTGGCGATCCGTTTTCTCATCCATCCGTCGGTTTGAACTACGAAAAATGATAGGGGACTCTTACACGATCGGTTTTATCATCCACATTTTTTAATTGATTTCACTCATTTATTTGGTGATCTTCTTTTTTATTTATATAGAATAATCGGAAACAATCAATTCAAAATCTAATCTCATTTGTTGAGGAAAGTAAATAATAATAAATAAATAATTATTAGTGTTCGAAGTTTGCAAAGTTGACAGATCATCTTAAGGAGAGTAAAAAAAAAAAAATTATGCATGTTTCTAAAATGTATTAATTCATTCATTATGTATTTGGCTTATTGAGAAGATTGTTACTTCAGTTTTGATAAAAGTTTATCAAAATTGAATCAATAATGCTCGAAATAGCAGAGAAAAAAACCGTTTCAGAACACAATGAACACGGGCAGTTTTGAACGCCATCGTTCCAACACGACAGTTAATTTTCTTTTTTCGACAGATATCGTAAACGCCAGCAAAACCGACGGTTTTCATACTTATACGATCGGTTTTACGGATAAACGGATGAAACACGTGTCAAACCGTGGCTCAAAACTGATGAAAACAACCGATCGTGTAAGGCCACCTTTAGTTTCAACAACCATACCAGGTAATCGCTTGAGATGGAGCCATAGATCTAAGTTCACGATCAAACATATGTATTCTAGTTTGTCTCCTGTTTTAGGTATCTTGGCTCCGTGGCTAATGATGGAATAGATGAGGAGGAGGAAATACAAACCGGATTAATAAGCGCAATTGAAGCATATTTTACCCTAAGAAACTTCCTCCGGAGGCAAATACATAGTTGGGATATTAAATTCAGATTTTATAAGACTATCATCCGTGCATGTACCTATGTCTACGCAACCTAGATCCTATGAAAAATCTTAGCTGTCAAGATCTATAAATTACAGTTTAAACCATTAAGGGACCAATATGAGGAGTATGCTTGAGAAGGAATAAAGAAATGCCAATGACGATATCCGAACTACTCACTTCGAGCTAGCTCAATTCTTCAAAGGGTTGGATCATATAATTGGGATAGATGATAGCAGAAAAGCCAAAAAATGGTATTATAACACGCCGGATAGAGTTTGACCATAGGAAAGACAGAAGGAAAGGGGTGTAACGACTCGGTACCTGAGGACCGTTGGGATTTCAAGCAGCCATGCTCTTGACCGAGATGCTGTGAAAATACTATGAGGGCTAATGGTAACTTCAGATGCCTGTCAAACCGATAAATAAATAATTTTATTAATATTATATAAAATTAATAATGAGACCCGTGTATCGAAAAATGGAGGTACATTAAGTAATGACGGACAAGTTTATAGAGTACTAAACAGTTCTCCACGAAATGATTTATCATGAAAATCTTAAATAGTATTCTTGTTATTTACGAATTGATACTTCACAAGAATTTCAGTTTAAAAAATGTAATTGATTACTTCATCACTTTTTATTCATGACAACATTTAAATATTAGATGCAAAGGAGAAGAGGGCGAAAAACTTCAAAGTATGTGATTGATGGCACTTTAATATTTGCTTAAGTTATATATGTGAGAGAATAATTCATGTTTGAGTTTTCGTATACTAGCAAACCTAGCAAGTTCCCCCAAGTATAATATAATGGATTTAGATTCTCTGCCTATTTACACAGGGCATGCTATGGAGGTCTTGACTTAATAGTCCAGGCGCGATAGAGAAAATATATTTATTTTTTGAAATGAATTTCCAATGGACTTTCTCAACGCAATGATTAGGAGAAAACTATTATAAACAAATTGTATATTTTAGATAAAATCGATATCTGGCAAAAAAAATCATAAACATGCCGATAGGGATTTTTTCACGCTAAAGATGTGAAATTTTTTTTTTTATGGAAGTTAGTCTTTTCAGAAAATAAATAAATAAATAAAAACCGTGAAATATGACCATTTTATTACAGGGCCATTTTGTAATTGTCGCAGGAACTTGTTTTGTGTCATAAATTCTGGTTTTTGTTAGTGCCTATCTACAATAAAAGTTGTATGAAAAAAAAAAAACATACTATTTTTCCGGAAATTGAGACAATGCAAAAACAGATATTTTCGAAAAACATATTTGAACAATGGTCCTAGAACGATTTTTCAATGCGCTATTTGCTCCCGATTAGTTTCTCTAAAACCCTATTTTTATGAAATATATGCAAGGTTCGATTAAATACCTAAAAAAGGTGTTTGAACATAGGGAGGACGAACAAAGGGAAAGTGACGAAGGGTGGGGGAAGGCTCTCTGACTGCTGGGCATCGAGCACTGGAATTTGATAGAGATGGCTTTCCCCGCTCTTCGTCACTTCCCTTCTGCTACCTCGCCACTAGCGGCCTGAGCAAGAAATAGCCCTATGTTAAAACGCGTTTTGTGATTTAATAATAATTAACCTGACATATATTTAATGAATATAAGGTTGTAGAGCAACTCATTGGGAACAAACGGCGCTTTGAAAAATCGCTCTAGGACCATTTTGGCACTTGTTATTTTTTTTTTTTTTAAAACCTGTTTTTGCATTTTCTCAATTTTCGGGAAAAGTAATAATTTTTATTACATAAAATTTTTATTGTTGATAGGCACTAAAACAAGCCAAAATTTAAGTCCCAAAACCATTTCCTTCGACAATTACAAGCCCTGTAATAAAATGTTCATAAATGGCCATATTTGCCGGTTTTCAATTATTTTTGCGAAACTTTGCTGACCGACTTCCATTTTTTAAAACTCACATCTTTAAGATAAAAAAAAAAAACTTTTCGGAATGATTTTTCAACAGGTTGCTACATACCGATTTTATCTAAAATATATACACTTTGTTTCTACTGTTTTTCTTCTAATCATCAAGTTGAGAAAGCACATTGGAAATTTATTTTAAAAAAATAAACTATCGCGCTTGTACTAAAAAGCAAACCTTAGACTTGTATCAAATAAATATCCAACATTTAGAACAGCTTATATATACCCTTGATACTTATCTAAAACACCATTTAACACTCTTCAATTAATTATAGTTAACTAAAGCGTTGGAAAAATAGTTTAATGAAATCAAATTCACACCAGGCTAAAGTCTAACATTTATAAATGAGGAACCTAATTAAATTAGTTCAATGATTCTCAATATCCATTATGCCTTCTCTCCGGCACTGGCCACAATTATCAGAGTCATCTGCATAGGAGAGAAGTTTAGGAAAAACTAGCAGGCGTGCTTTGTCACATTGTGAAGTCACGAACGCTAGCGGGCATAGCAGAAAAAACTTGTGATAGTAGTTACTAAAGAAAGATCAGTATATATTTTGCTGCATGAAGCTGAAATAGCAGATGATTTAGGGGGAAAAAATGAGTAATCATAAAGTTGGACTGTTAATAATTTAAATTTGAATTGAAGTTCAACATAACAAATACTGATATCGAATAATATTTCATTACATTTCAGGTACAACATAATTGGATTTTTTTTAGGTAATAGTCCCAATGCGACAAAATTGTGGCTAACCATCCTCCTTCCTTGCTCGAAGATTTTAGAAACATTGTGAAACCATATCACAGATATTACACATTTGCTAGTTGATAAATACCATCTCCGACTAAAAGGACCTCAGATACACAAGTTTTGGATTATTACTTAACCGGACGTGAGTGTTTCAGTAAACCTACTGTCATCCTTTTGGACGATTTGTCAGAGGCTTGGACTTTAATTGGACTTTTCCGACTGCAACAGAAGACGCTGCTGGTACATTTACTCCCTAGGGAAAGTTAGAAAACATGGTCTATCTTACGCTCCAATCTCAACTCAATTTCCGTGACATTACGAAATGTATAAACTAATTATGATTATTTTAATAGCTCTTAGTATTGTCAACTCTGTTAGGCATGCTGCCAACTTGAAGAAAACAATTTATAATACCACTTACTAATTAATCTCTCACGAATAGCACTAGCTTACACATGATTTGTCTGAAATAATTTTGCATGATGCTGTATTATTGTTAAATGAGCAATCTAGCTTAGCAATCGAAATTTGGCTATCTCATATGGTTCTATAGATATAAGAATGCTTTTATAACTATTTATATTAAAACCATATTTTTATTTGGAGCGCTTCATGCTTGATCTTTGTAATAATATATATATATATATATATATATATATATATATATATATATATATATATATATATATATAGAAGCTAGGATTGGCAAACAAACTAATTGTATTTATTCGATTAGTTGGGGAAGGATGACATTCCTTGTTAGAATTCTTTAACTTCATCAGTTCTTTTATCCTCTTTAGTTTATTAGAATTTGTTTGTGTGTGAGAACTATATACTACATTCGATTGTATGTGCTTTTTACCAATAATATCTGTTTTTACGTGTTTGTGTCAAGATGAATTTTATATCGCATTGAACTTTTGTCATGTTTATTTTGGTTGCGAGCTAGAGAACTAGGAAAAAGATTTTAGGGTCTTTACATTTGCTGCGTTATATGCTCAATGCTTTTAACGAGGGAAGAAGCGGCTCACTTCGAATTCTATCTTCTGGTCCTTTGGTTTAGAGTGAGGATTTTTATTTATTTTTTTTTTGCATTGAAGACGACGAGAATAATACTCGATTCAAAATATAGATCGAATTATTACAATTTACATTAAGGGGATCAACTCATTTCTAACACTGAACATATCCAAGTAACACAAACATTATCGATGAATGAAAATAAGCATTCCAATTTTGAAGAGGATCAGGATTAAAATAAGAATGAACTACATGTTCTAAGTATGTTTTGTTAAAATGAATCATTCATCTTTCACATTTTTCTGTGAAAGTTTAAATAATCGATTCATAATTCAATGTTCATACTAACCTAGACTAAATAGATAACATCTTCCTTCTCTTTATATTATAAACAACGTACATATTTATAAATTAGGCTGCAACGCTAGAGTATGATAAAAGCACGTGCTATTATTTATTATAGATTGAAATGATTAATTTGTACATATTTGTTCAACAAACTTTTTGATTCAATAGATCTTTTTGGTCAACTCTTACCGGATCCCGCGGCAGAAGGGGCTCTGGGGATTTCGCCACCCCTGCCCCTCCTGTCGGCGGGCCTGTTTAATGAATGATTCAAACAAAGCAAATTTCAATATATTAGATATAATTATTAACTATTTTCTTATAAAAGAAAATAACTTATGCAAGACGCATTTTGAAAACAAATTGAATGATTTAGAAAAATGCCCATAAGTATCGTTGAATAATCCAGTCTAGATAACAAAACTTTTAGAACCATAAGAACTTGTAAAGTAGTATTTAGAGGT
This sequence comes from Rhaphigaster nebulosa, assembly GCA_948150685.1. NCBI lineage: Eukaryota > Metazoa > Arthropoda > Insecta > Hemiptera > Pentatomidae > Rhaphigaster > Rhaphigaster nebulosa. The sequence continues at coordinate 138,591,282 of OX411307.1, forward strand.
TTAAGATTCATCACGCTTCTCAGGGTTCATTACTTTCATCCTCGCTTGAACAAATCGATTAAAAACCCTGGGGTTGTATAAGCCTGGTTGCTCTGACATCGTTAATTCATTTATAGTAAAAAATTTGCCAAGTTAGTTGAACTCAATTATGATGACAGATTGAACAGTTTGAAATCCACGTTCCTGGAAGTTTGTAAGGAAATTATCAATTAAACCCTCCGAGATTCTTGAAATATTTGTTAATTTATTTAATGCGAAGGCTATTACACAACGATTTAATAAAATAAATGTTATTTTATGAAATGGACTGTACTTCTATTTCTACTGTGGAAAGGAGCTATTTTCATGCAGCCAGGGGGTTATCAAGAAGTCAAACAGTGATGCATTTTTATAAAGTTTAAAGTTTTCCATAACAAACAGTACAAGCTCATTCAGAGTTTATGTTTAATAAAGACATATTTTTTAAAAACAAACTTATCTATTGAACAATAAATTGAATTTGATATAAAATTAACTCAAAATATTTTATTGAACGTATTAAAGTATAAAATAATATTTATAACGCAAATAATGATGCTTTCTTTTATTCATAAAGCAGCAAAATATTGAGACTTTGTGGCCACCTAACTACCATAAGAATAATAATATTACAATGTTAAAAATTAATTTATAATTATATTTTTCAAGACAATTTTTATAAAGTTTCTCTCTAATCACAGTTTGAAAGAAGTCATCATGTTTCACTATTAAAATTATTATAGCTAAAGTAACAATAATTGGTTTAATATTTTAATATTTAATGTGGTACATTGTAGCACTTTTCATCAACTTGAACTACGAGTATATATGCACTGTCTTATCAAAAGACAATATATACGAATATATATATATATATTTTTTTTTTTTTTCAAGCGGAAACACAGTTTGGGTTAATGTGTTTTGTGTCAATGATTCAAATGCAGGTTAGAAAAAAAGGTAACCGTACAGACTGTAATTACGGCCATAAAAAAACAAAACAGGTAAGACATTTTATCTTTTGAATTTAATTTCAGATACTGATGCAGAGAACAAGGATTTAAGAACTCACAAATACATGACATACTCACCATTGGCGTAGCTAACAAATTTTTTTACGGCGAGGGGGGGGGGAGGGAGGACGGCAGTCCCTAGGGGAGATCCGGCAGTAGCCTATGAGGGCCAGTACCCTTATAAAAAGACATAAATGGTAATGCCCAGGGTGAACGCTAATGCCCCCTTTAATGGGAGACTATATAATTATTTTTATAAGTATATTAATATAAGATTATATAATTATTATTATATAAGATGTTATTATAACGTTAATAGGAGATATCTATCTACACCCATGATACTTAGGGAAGACTGGGGTAATGACAGTCACCTAAGAGGAAACAATTATAAAAATTATAATTTTTATGTTTGAAACACTGCAACCCCTAATAGAACAGTTAAATCTTACTTAAGCACTAATGACGAAGAAAGTAAAACATCAGCTTCGACCGATATTACTCCGACCCATGGGCAATGACAGTCGGTGGTGTCAGTGATTATTTATTGATTATACAACAAAGAATATGGGAATTTTTTAATGGTATTACCATGCCTACCTGAAAAACTGATATTTTGTGTATATTACACTTTTCTTTGTTGGCTTTTTCATTGGTAAACATTCAGCAACAGCTTGTTTTGCTTTTTTCAAATCTTCTGCACAACTATGATTAAAAAAGAAGCTAATATCATGGTACTTTGTAATCATTAGTTTGTCAACAGAAGCAGTGAAACAGGCGATTAATTGTGATCAGTACTATGGCTTTGCTTACAACCGAAAAGGAAAAAAATCTTTATCTCGCTCAATATCCAAATAACCGCCAAGACGGTTGCAACTTACGCTAACAATTTCACGAAAAATCACGGTGACCACGTTTTCCCCTTGACTTCCATTACCTCAGTCTCTCCTACAGAGAACATCCGACAGAACAAGATTTAACAACACCGATCATATATAAATGTCAAAATTCTTCGGATTAATAGCTACTCTAGGATTAACGGTCAAATGCCCTTGCAAATATAGTTGTCCACAGTAATCTCTAATGGTATAAACACGACCTATATTAAGAGTCTTTGGTAAATTCCTCAACGTCTTCAATTGATGCTGCGAACGAGGCATCTCCAAGCAAGAGATGGTCGGAAATAGGATAGTATTTGATTTATTTTCAGATGGGCTCCTGGAAGAATTCTAACGAGCAGAAAGAGATGGAAGTAGGAATAACTAACATCTAAATGTTGCCATATTTCGCTTCTCTCTTTAACAGTTGAACTCATCATATAAAATTGGGGGAAGGCCTTGTTGGCCCTTAGTGTCATAAATCAATTCAGCCTTTCATAATAAATTAATGCAATTATAATGAAGTTTTCAGAGAATCTTACTAATGTTTTTCATGATTCGCTTTCTACAAATGTTTGCAGTGAAAGACCTATCAAAAATAGCGATATAATATTTCATCCACAAAAATACACTAGTTTAATTATATGAAAAATTATAGTGCAATTATCGCCCTTCCTCGCAGATGTATGCCTGCATTTGGAAAATCATAGATTTGAGACACTTACATGCTTCTTAGTGAGTAGGGGAATAACACAACTAAACATTTGAAACTCCATACAGATGACACTAAAATTTAGATGGCATGTAGAGGCATGAGGAGAGAAGATAGACCCCGCATGGCTATGCACCGATCTAGTGGAATGACATGGTGTATTGAAGGTGATGTGGATTGCAGTGGCTAACCTGTGCGAGTGGAACCGTCGGCGGAGGATGTCTGCCCGGCGAAGCAGCTCGATCGGATGCCGCAGCCTCCTCGCCCGCCGAAGTTCGGTAGGACTTTGGTACCTCACCTCCCAGGATCCAGCCAGGGTAAGTTCCAAAGTAATTAATACCTCCTCCATCTGCTAAGGTAATAGATTTGAAGTAGTCTCCCTCCATTCACCTACAGAGTATAATCATCTATATGTATGCTATTGTACTTTGTATTTTTTTAAATATCTTGTTGAAGGAAAGATATTTCCTATTTTAGAATATAATTACCAAAAGCTGAATTTGACGATTTTTATTTTTATAAAAAAAGAAGCCATCATCTTTTGTATTTATAAAAAGTGAAATAATTACAATTGCAGCCTCTTAACTCTTTAGAGGACAGTGGGCCATATTCCTTCCACTTAAGAAGCGGCATTAAAAAAAACCGCGGGTAATCTTGGTTCACTTTTATAGGACTTATAGATTTAGGGAGACATTTTTTTTCCTGAACCAACATATAAAGTGCGCTAGCTTATTTTAGTTTAAGTGGGTTCCATATGGTCCAACCGTTTATTCTAGCCCTTAGCCTGGAGTGCAGTTCGATGCAGTTTATAGAGCAGCCTGCTGTTCCTGTGAATTTTTTTGCTGTAATTGTGTAAGTATTCGTTTATCTAATATAAGATATAACTTAAAATTATTTTAGTCACAAAATATCACTAAGCTTTTACTAAAAAATTAAAAACATTTTCATGGCTGCATGAAATAAAAAAAAGTTATTAGGTTATGTTTATGTTATGAGTACACTAGAATTAACTTTTAATGTTAGATATATTTTATTTTGTTATCAACTTATAATATTTTTATTTCAGTCTGTACCCTTTAATTTTTTTTTTTCATAACAATATTATAATTTTATACTTTTATTACCCTAATAAAAACAATATTTGTATAATTTTTCGTTTTTTATTTACGAAATTATCCGTAACAACATTAATTAGTCTAGGGATGGAGTAAAAATGTTGTTGCTCAGCCAACAATGGGACAAATTGGTACCACCTCATACCTGCTAACATTATTTTTTATAAGGAAATGATAATTTTTTTTTATACCCAATATAAGTCCTTGAAACTGTTTCACTATTTTTTTTTTTTAATTTGAGCATAAGCAGTAATTTCCTATAAAGGGTTAAATGAATTAAACAAAGGTACATGCTAAATTATTTCAACAAATATTCTCATGATTGTGAAAAATAAGTTTTATTATTAAGTAACATATAATAAATACAAAACCTGAGTTGACAAATGGCAATGGTCGATTTTGAATGTTACCGTATCTGCTATTTGTAAATTCTTTTTCTTGAGTACATTGTCAACAATCTCAAGTTTTTCTTCGAATATGAACCCTTAAAATTTTCTTTAGACTGAGAGCAGTGTTTTTTTTTTTTTGTTCTGAGATTCAAGAAGTTAAATAGGCTTGTTTATGTGAAAAAAAAAAATTAAAACAATTTTATTGAAGTATTGGCAAAATACTTTAAACTAGTATAAGATTAATTGCTCTGGGCTTCCTTTATGGATAATATTATAATATAAGTGTCCATAGAGGTTATTGGGCAAGCCAATTTAAAAAACGCCAAATGAGTTATAAATAGTTCTTACACCATTAAGCATTAAGATTTAAATAATTTTCATTGATAAAGAATTACACACAAAAATAATGAATACTGCTGATAATAATGCTTTATAATAGGTATTTAATTTTACGCAATTGAGATCTAGGACGAAAACACTTTATTATTCTTAACTATTAATTGAATTTAATTGAACTAATTAAGAACTAAAGGGTTTAATCCAGGATTACGAATTTGAGAATTAGTATTTTGGGAAAATCAAAATATAACAATAATTTTTTGGTAAAAAATAAAAAACCGCCCATGATTTTAAAACAAATATTAAAATAATCGATAACATTTATGTACTATGTTAAAAATTAATTGTTTATTTATGGCTTATATTTGCTTGAAATAGAAGTCAAGTTTCATTGACTGATTATTTCTTTTCAGTTAATAACTAACACTTTTAGAGAAATTTTTTTTTGGCCAAATAAATTTGATTTTTGAGCGTTATGTTTCCCCCCTAAAAATGCTACAATTTGCTTAAAATTATCAAATTGAGAGAGGTTCCATTTTTTTCAACGTGAAAAACTATTAAAAAACGGTCATTTAACTACTTTTTTATTGATACAATATGCTGAAAAATGAACTAGCAACAATACCTCATGGGTTTACCTCACTTCATGGTACAATCATATGTGCAGACTTTTCATTTTGATTAGGGGGGGAAGTGATCGTCCCCCCTCCTCCCCTTCGCCTCTCCTAAGTCTTACTAAGCATCCGTAGTGAACTGAAGCCGTTGAGTAGAGTTTACTCAACCTATCTGCTAGCCCGTTCAGGCCCTATTTCTTCCTGCAATAGTTTACTGCTTAAACGAAGTAGCGGACGAAGGACTGATCTAGGGGAATTTAGAATTCAATTCTACTTCAAATTTATTTGTACTTCTAGGCCTTAGCCTAGTCAGCTATTCGACTTTTCCTATTTTCTTTATTGGTTTTTGTTAACATATTTTATTGGTTCATGCAGATTATTTTTTATTGATTTTTATTTTACTTTACAACATGTGTTTACTGCAAACTTTACAGGAAACATGAAACTGTTTGCTGTAAAGTTTGCTAAATGGCGTTTACGCCTTTTTTAAAAAAAAAAAAAAGTCCTCGATATACTTGAATCTGTTTATAGTTTTTTTTTTAGAGACTTAAGGCGTTGTATTTGGAATGTTCAAATTATCGATAATGCCTGAATTGGCGAAACATAGACTGGTTAGTTATTTACTGTATTTTGAGAGACTTAAGCCCTTGTTTTTACAATCTTCCAATTGGATCCTAACAATGCATTTTGTCTGGTTTATGAGTTTTCGCTCTTTTGTATTAATGACTTGTTATTTTATATACTATATTACCATACATTGATTCTATCAAATAAGAAATCGGAAGCTGAATAAAAATTTTCAGTTAAACATTGGCTAACAAACTGATCATTACGTTGTTAAACCAAAACTAAAAAAAAAAAACGCATTCTCTTAAATTAATTTAGGAATAACTAAAAAACCATTAATGCAACTTAAGTGAGTACTGCATGAAATAAGACTACAATCAGTTTGATCGGTTAACATCACTCATGATTATCATGATAAAATAACTTCTTCAGGCGAAAATGTCTATTCAGTCTTTATTCATGAATTCCGATAATATGGTTTTACTACTTATTAATTATGGCTTGAAATGATTAATTGCAAAAACTTGCGTACAGTAATCCAACATTTTAAATAATAAATTAAATTTAATTAATATTCATTTTCACCCAGCTCGGGATTCCCTTTAGAAAACAGACGACTCTTTGAAAACATAAATGATTTCGAAGTTCTTAAATTGTTCACAAAATCATGTGTTTGGCCACGCATAATATGATCACAAATATCGTTAATTCGTCCCGTACATGTTTTAGTAGGAGGACCATAATTTTGATGCAACTGTAAAATAAAATAAATAAGAAGTGATGGATGCTACGCTGTCTGTTGGTGGTTTCTAATAACGATATTTTGTCAGAGATCAAGACAAGTTGTTTGTATTTCATATATTATGAAAATCAACTTTTCAACTATGGATATCAGGTCTACAATATAGATACGAGACAAAGATGATAAAATTAAGGATAAAAAAATAGAAAGATGAAATTAAACAAAAAATATAGATGAAGAGGCCTAGTGTTGAATATGGAACAAAGAAAGAAAATTATGTGTAGAGGAAAATTAGATATACTAATAATTGAAGATAGATAAGAAGATTTACATTATTATTTAAAAAATTACTAAACATTGGAATACTGAATAAATAATAATTACTGACTAGAATATATTTGAATATAAAGTTAAATAAAATTAAAATAATGGATTTCTTAGAAGTTTAAAGGAAGTTCTCTCAAAGGGCATTGTATGCAAGATAGTGTGTCAGCAGGAACTGAGGGCCAACCTATACAATCAATAATAACTTAGTAATAGAGGAAAGAGTGGGGGGTAAAGGTTTTTAAAAGAATTTTTAAATTTTTAAATGATTGTTAATGCGATCGAGTTCAAGCCTTATTTCATTTAGGCTTAATTGCACCGCGTAGCTAATATAGAGAAGGATTGTGGCGTTATTAGCGGTTTTTGATTTATTCCAAAAATTAGGCCAGAAACGTGCTTTCGTTTTCTTCGGCATTTATTTCCGCACTGAAACGTTCCCAAACTCCTTTTCTTAAAAAAAAAATCGTTTTCCTTAATATTTAATAATTAAATATCAAAATTTAGTTCAAGTTCCATTTCTAGTTCTGGTGTAACAATTGCGAATATTGCTTTGAAACGATCATTGTAGATGGAAGTGCATTAACCGAAATTGAAATGCAATGAACATTTGTTATCAATACGCTTGGGTTGTTATCAGCTGAAGAGGTAGCCCGTTTTAGCCTTGGCCCCTCCTTATCCGTTCTCAGCTGCTTCACTGGCTGAGGCACCCAGCGTCAGTTCCCTACTTCCGCCCGCCAAGGGATCGATACCAGGACTTTTTCTTTTATTTTTCCAGGATAGTTAATGCCTCGATATTTTTTATATGTAATTATTGTATTTATGAATCTGATTTTTAAATATTCATCCTACTGTAATAATGAGTATAACCATTTTTATTTGAAGAAAATGGATATTGATCATTTTTTTTTTTTTTTTTTGCATCGATTCAGAGAAGGTGACCACGAAGAAAGTTATCGGTCCTTATCGCCTCATGTTGTAATGTTGTCGAAGCGTAATCGTAATACATATGGCTAAAAATTCACTTAAAATGAAAAAAACAAAAACAAAGAAATACTGCACCTATGCATAAAAATAATAATTCCCTTTTTTTATTTAGTATTTGTATTTAGAAAAGATCCCTTTACAAATAATTTGTAAATAATTTAAACATTAATACTATGTTAAAATTCAACCTACATCATTGGAATTACCTAGTTGCTATATACATAGCTGCCGTGAAACCATGATGATTTATAATGCATACAAAAAAATCATTTATAAGCAATTTCATAAAATATAATTTTATATACTAATTATAAACATTTTAACATATTGTGTAAATAACTGTGAAACCATTTATGTGACGACGGTCTTGGAAGTGACGGGTGATTTGTGGCGGTAACTGTTGCGTATGGATCATTTTCATGAGACTTGTCAAATTCGCATCTTTTGACTTTGAGCTTGTTTTTACATGCCTTTAATTATTATGGAGTTTACTCCAATATTTGTGTATATTATTGGTGAGAGCACCTATCATTTGTAAACAGTGAATGGCCAAAATATTTATATTTTGTGTTAAAGTAAATAAGTAAATTGTTGTTAAAATGGTCATCAAGATCTTATGTCTCCAGGAAATGGTGAAACTCATGTATGGTAACGCTATTATTCCTATTAATATTCGTTTTATTAGGTGGCAACACTCCTCAGACATTGGTCGATACAATCTCTCATAATGTAGCAGTTTTATCTTGAAATCGAGAGAATATCTGTCAAACTGGATCTACAACTGAAATCATTGTGGTAACATACTTCAGAACTCGTTTTCACCAACCCCTGCAGACATAAGTTCTTGATGACCTCCTAACCATTGGAAATGTTCAAAAATTTTAATTCCCTTCTTTTTTTAGAAATAGCACACTTTTGCTGTGTAAGGATTTTTTTTCATTAATGATAGTAACATGCCTGAGAATTTTGAATTTTAAAATTTAAAATTTACTTTAAATGTAAATATTTTGGCCATTAACTATTTACTAATGATAGGTGTACTCACCAATAATAATACGAAACTTTGAGCCAACTCCATAATAATTAAAGACATGTAAAAACCTCAAAGTCAAAAGACGCGAATAACAGTTCTCATAAGAATGACTCGTATATGATAAACACAAACAATAGGAGGAATTTTTTGATAAATTTAAATAATGTTGCGATTTTTTAACACATTTTTTAACACATGAGTGCTTTTCACTCGCACATAAGAGATAAAACGTTGTTTCTAATGAAATCAAAATCACATAATTGATTTCTCATCACATAAGAGGTTTCACGACGGCAGTGGCGATGTGTTAAATATCACATATAACCTATAACTTTGAAAAAGGTATAAAAGCTGTAGCCATCAACATGCGTATACTTTTAAAAAAATTATTAATTTTAAGTTACGTTATAAAATCCGCAACATCATTGAAAATTTACTAAAACATTAATGCTATACAGTATTATTATTATTATTATTATTATATTGAGCGATGGGTAACACTTCCTCACCAAGACTCATATGGATCTTTTGTGAGATCCCTCTCTGTCGTCTAGAGATCCCACAGGTATCACATACTTCTTACGAAGCACATTAGATCCTTAGGAATAAATTTAGTAATATTATTATTATTTAGTTGGCGTTACAGCTAATGTCGGGCCCAGGCCTCCTGCACCAGCCTCCACAAATTGGTCCGATCTTGTTTCTTGCTGCTTCAGCTAATTTTAAAAATCAGGCAACAAGTTGCGCGGTTTGGCTGAATAATGTTCCACCCTTTTAAATACCAGAATCTCTAATGGCCCTTTCAAAAGCAAAATGAAAGAGGAGGGAGGCCAATGGGTCTCCCTGCCTCAGCCCGAACGAATGAAATGAAGGAACGAATTCCTCAGATCTTACTACCCCAATCTGCACCATGCATCACACCTCTCTCATGGTGTCTTACCATTCTTTTCAGGGATTTTGATGTTTCTCGTTGCCTTATACAGCTGTTCACTACGAATGCTGTCACAGGCTGCTTTAAAATCAACAACAAAGAGGTGTTTTAAGCTCGTATTTTCAAGTACGGTAAAATATCTGGTCAATTATGGATCGTCCTTTCCGAAAACAACACTGTTACGGACCTACTCTTTCTGCAAAGGGGGTAGGTGGTGGAAGAGGAAGTTGGATAGCAATTTGTATGCAGAATAGACTAAGGAGATAATTGCCACAGACCAGCTGATTACCCATTTTATGGATTGGACAGATTATGGATTTGTTCCAAGCTTGTGGTATTACTTCATCTATCTAGATCCAAATGACTATATTCTGGATGATTTTAATATCAAATAATTCCGCAGGCGATTCTTCAGCATCTGGCGCCTTATTATTTTTAAGCTTTGCTAGTGAATACAAATTTATTTTATTAATTATATACATATAGTAATATCTTCAGGTTAAATAATTTCGCGTTTTAAATTATGCAGTCTGTAAAAGCCAAAGGCTTCAAATTCACACAGAATATCCTGATCATTTTTTATCATCCACTAGGCACAGACAACAGGTGGAATCATTCACTAATTTCATTTTCTTGAGATGCTATTTTAACGGACAGTGGCCCGTGAGGAGCATGGTAGCCCGATATTGTACTCAATTCATCCTTTGTCAGGTATAATTAGAAGTCATTCTTTTCATTTGACAAATTAATGAAGAGTTTGGATTGTTTCATATCAGATTTTGAAACGCAGTAGGCTTCCTTCTTCTTTCCTTCTCAGGATTCAATTTTTCTTAACTGAACCTTCAGTGTACCAGGGGGGCCAAATTTTGAAATTTGGATCCTTCTTTCCACATTTTCTTGACTGAGATAGTTGCTATGAAGTCCTCTTCAGAGTCAAATTTTCTGGGTAAATAATCACTTAGTCAGCTGATGCAATCACTCCCCTTACGCTCATTAAGAATTATTAAACGCCATATCCTGGTTTATAATTCCAGGTAATCTGTAGTCTGAGAGCACTTGTTAGTGCCTCATTTTGTATCCAAATGTGCAAGTGAGCTATGTTAAGCATTACCTCCATGGCTGCTGTGGGGCATGCTCTGAAGCTCCTGTCGCGCCACGGCATGTCATCCTTTGAACTCTCTCAAGGCTCATTTGTACGGTTCTTTCCGTTGTTTTCGGTCATCAGATGACTGATGCATAGGTTATCATAGTTCGAATGACACTTGTGTATAACCATTCATGGATTTTGCATCTAATTTATCACTAGCAAGGGATGATGAAGTCACACATGACAGAAGGTCTGTGAGAAGGTAAATCGAATCTTGAGGTCGTCGGGTATTCTGAGTCGGCATAGTTTAACTGCTATTATCAAAAACTGTAATAATCAGTATACAGATGATTTTTTTTTTCTTCAAATTAATTTATTATTATTAAGTTACATGTTATTACATGCAATATTGCTGTAAAGTAAAAAAATAAAATCATTAGAGCTAAATCTTGGCTAAAATTCACCATACTAAATACATACTATAAATTCCAGAGCCAAAAACATTGTATGCCAAAAACTATTATATCGTCATGATACGTATTATATCTACCCAGCCAATCTTCTACTTTTTGAATTACTTGAAACCCATTAAGAGTTTTCATGTCCTTGTGATGTCTTAACATGAAGTTAATATATCCACTTCTCAAAAACAAATATTTTTTTTTGAAGAATTAATATTATACACCTAAAAAATACTCAGTTCATTTCAAATCTTAAATTTTCCTCTGCCAAATAGATGTTGCAAATAATTATTATCAATCAAAATTTTCCTTATCTCCATGAGATGTCCCTATGTTAATTTCTTTGTAAAATTTTTCCAAAAGTAGAATTATTGACTTTTGATAGAAAACTCCTCATATGATACAGTTTCGTTCATTTACCAATTACACATTTAAAATTTTAGATGTGGATTAATTTTAACAGTTGTATTGTTGGCTGATGACATTTGCATCATCACCCTGGTGTATCTGAAGCTTAAATGGACCATAATAAGAACAGTATTACCTTAACCTTTTCAATAACATACCTTATATATTATGCTATGCGTATATATATATATATATATATATATGTATTTATATTATGCCCAGCAAAAAATATTTAGTAATTTGACTATCAAACACATTGGCTATAAATAATTTCACCGATACTAATCCTACACCAACACAACTCTTCTTTATTGATAATGTTTTTAACGTAATCTATCACCTTATCACCCGTTTCGCAGTTATTAAACTTTTCATCACAATCGGGAGTTAATGTTGCTTATGGGAAGAATCAAGAATACTACGAGGCGCGAAATGTATCCTATAACAAAATATATTTCCTCTACTAAACTTGATAATTTAAACTTGGGTAACAGTACATTTGTAATCCGTTTCTATTGCTCGCTCTAGTGAGTTTGATGAAGTGACCTCTGTGGTGAAAATGGGTCCACATGCTACAAAGACTGTGTACACAAATATGTCCTTTGATCATCAAGTACGACCTCTGACTTCACGTTCAAGTTCCTGATTATATCAACACGAGCTTTCGAAGAGATCAAAGCTGCAAAGCTAGCTCGTCTATAATTTTTGAAAAAATCTACCAGAACATGACTTCTTACAATATGACAATTGCCCTGACCAATTGGTGGATTGAATCATAATGTGATTATTATATATTATATAACATTACCCTCATATCTAAACTTAATAGACTATGGCCGTTTTAAAAGTAATCGTTGAATTCTTTGGCAAATAGTCGGTTCTTACTCAAAAATGGAAATTGAACCCAGCTCTCCGCATCAGCTTCTATTGAAATTTAATGAATAACAGAACGGTCCGTCCTACATTAAAAATGAATCAGGTCATCCAATCAAAACAACACAGGTATCTGAATCTTCATCCTTATAATCTTATACACATTAGGGAATCCCATAATCGCACTGGATGACAAACATCCCCTCTACGTTATTTATTTACTCGTCACTTCATTTTTACGCCATTTCTTCATTTGAAGCTGCACTCTGGACAATATCTTATAATTCTACTTTTATCGCCTACCGTCTCTGTTTTAAAAATTTCAAAATGCTGTTAAAAATTGAACAACATATAGTCAACGTCTACTGCGAAAATCACAATATTAAGAACAAATCTATTCCGATTAGCATGAATTAAAAAGTTTGTTTCAGTGATACATTAAAAAAAAAAAAAATGTAATTAAGTTGTCACTTTGTCTTATCTCTTCCTGCCTGTCCTAAACATTATTATAAAACTAAACGAACTGTAGGTATAACATTTGTAAAAAAGGAATGGGGAATGAATAATATTTTTATGAAAGATGCTCAGCATTGCAACAAATAATAATTGATCCATCAATCACCAAAAATAAATGTATTAAATTAATAAAATGGCCAATAATAAGCTATGAATTACGAGTAAACATTTATACATTCGATTGGAGTAAACGTTATTTTTAGATTGTTTAAAAAACCTTTGTAACGTAGAAATAATAGTTGAGCGGGATAGCTAATGCAATGAATGTTCTTCGGGTATATACAATGGTGCTAACAAAACATATAAATTATTGTTTTGTATATTTTGTATCAGAATTGTTGTTCGTTATCAAAGCTACAACATTGATTCGGCTCAAAATCATTGAAGAAGAGAATTAAAATAAAACTGCAAAAAGAAAGGTAAGTAGTATTATTTATTTCATGATTAGTGAAAACAAATATTTTAGAAAACGTACATACATGAAAAATGTACTATTATTTTTTAAAACAATACAAACACATTCCATTTTTTTTCTGCAGATAGTTACAACAAACGCTACCTAAGCACTATATATAAAGCTTCATAAATATAATATTAAAAATAATCCATATATAATATATAATTAATATATATATATATATATATATATATATATATATATATATATATATATATATATATATATATATATATATATATATCATCATATTCTTTCCCTCTCTACCGCTGTGCAGATTGGGGATGCCCTCTATAGAGCTTGATCCAAGTGTCCCTTTCTTGAACCAATTCTCTCCTCCTGCTCCAGTCCAGCCCTCGCTTTCTGAACGCCTCCCGTACGCCTTCTTCCCAGGTGATCCGTGGTCTTCCTCTTGGTCTTCTTCCGTCTACTCTCGTCTCATACGTTATCCTGGCCGTTCCCTCCGTGCTCATCCTCAAGAGGTGCCCAAACCATCTTAGTTTATTTTCTTCAAGAGTGGTTTCTACCGGCTGTACCTCAAGGTTCGATCTTATTATCGTGTTGCGGATCCTATCTCTTCTGGTCCTTCCTTCAACCTTTCTTAGGTATCTCATTTCCATTGTATGGATCTGCCCTTTGTGTTTTGAAGTAAGGGTCCATGATTCGGAGGAGTAAGATAGGATGGGCAGGAACGTAGACTTGTAGACGGATATCTTCGTCTTCTTCATCACCTCTCTTTTGTTGAGAAAACCTTACCGGACTGTCATATATATATATATATATATATATATATATATATATATATATATATATATATATATATATATATATTTTATAGACCTTTTTTTTTGAGAGCTTAGACTTAAAATTATATGTAAAATTTCAAATATAACCATTCAATATTTCCCAATCAATAAATTAATTACACAAATTTTATCGAACGGTCACTATGTATTAAACAATATTATTCTTGAAAATACCGTTCTAGAACCTTTGAACTACGACTAATTGTAATTGTAATTAATCGTAAGTACAACCAATTACTTAAGTGTTAGTAGATGGATGCAGGAATAACTCACTAATTTGGCAGTAGTTAATTGGTTGTTGTTAGCTCCACGGCTTTTCAAATACAGTACCAACAAATAAATAATGTCACTTCACTAATCACAAAAAAAAAACTTTATTGGTATGAAAAACATGCAGAATTGACAAGTAGTTTTTCATTTAACGAAACTAGGGTTTACACTAAACTAACTAATTAGACTGAACTGTCTAATATACTGAGTCCACTACATCCGTCGAATCTGCTATCGAGTCCAGTCTATCGACCTGAGGGGTGTCGGGCGGGGGTATATATACACTTTGTAGAGTGCTGATTACAGCTATACCGTTAAGGGTGGTTTTGAGGATTTATCTTCTCCCTTCTGAAGATCCGAAGACTCTGAAGATCAAGTGGTCTAAGTGGTTGAAGTTGACGAGGGTAGTTTCCAAGGCACAAAAAAGGGTGCAGGCATTGCATTCGTTTCAAGTCGTTCCTTTTGCTGAGTTAGACTTGAGGCATTTTTGCATTACTGAAATTTCTTATATATGTATCTAATGTAGCAAGCTAATAAATAAATTATTACAATAATAATAGCATAATTGAAATAGGGCTGTATAGAAGAATTGTCATATGTTTCTAATGCTTCAAACAATTCATCTTTTAATTCGGAAACCAAGAGTTTTTCAGAAGTAATATATTAAAGTTTATAATGATCAATTAATCTAGATTTTAATATTATATCATAATCTATAATCCACGTGTTTGGTTTGGTATGATTGACCAGGGTATATTATTATAAAATTAATAAGGATTGCATGAGGTTGGTATATAGGATGTATAGTGTTAGATTTAAGGATTACAAAGTGTGTCTTAAGGGTTAAAAATAAATCAATCTCTTCAAAATATTGTACATAAGATTGTAGATATGCAATTTTTATGATTATTATTAACCAAAATTATTATAAAAATCCTTAAAGCTTCTAAATTATTACAATAAAGATTAGTTTAGTAAAAGTACAATTACCTATATATATATATATACATTATTTTGATCATATTGTACAAGTTCGTGTGGAGTAATTGTTGTTACAGAAGTATTATTTGTAATTACTGGTGTTGAAAATAAATATAATGTCCTAATTTGTTTGATTTTCAAAGGTAAAGAAATAATATAACGAATAATACCATTTTAAATTAAAAAATTAATTTTAGTGGTAAGCCAAAGATCTGTTAAAATTAATGTCCAGATCTGTTACAAAAAATTAATGTCTAGATGTGTTGAAATTAATGTCCCATTTAGTATATATATGTGAGTTGGTCTTAAAATATTTGAAAGAAGTATTCTTAGTTTACAAAATTCTAAAAAGTTTTCTAAGTCTGTTACTCTAACAGCTATATAATTTATTATCTTATAGAGTTCATTTAGATAAAGTGTAATATTATCTTTGTTTAGTTTTTTCATTATTTCTTACTCTTTTTATTACTATTTAATATTTAAATGTGTTTATAAGGTTTTTGGTAATGTATTTATCATGAGCAATGTTGTGTTCTACGCGATATGATTTTCTTTCGAGTAATGTTATGATCATTTTCAATAACCATACCTTAAGGTAATAAAATTGTTGTGATTCCTGGTGTATTGAATATGTCAGTAATTTTATATGCTGAATTTAGATGTGTTGTCCATAGAATACAATCGATCGTGAATTAATTATAAAAATATATTTTTGGTAGTTTGTATACGAATTGAGAAGGAAACAGAAATGATAAGATTGTAATGATAATTTTATATGCTCTAAAATCATCATTATGATCTTACGAACATTTTTTTTAACAGTATAATTGTTTTGTTTTTTTAGGAAATAAGAAATAAATAAATACAATCGGAATTAAATAATCTATTAAGATATGTTTTGGCGTGTTTACTGATTTAAAATCTTTTGCCCCTTAATTATTCAGTCCTGCAGACCCGTTATTTTGCCCCGTAATGCGGTATGATAGCTCTTGCTATTGAAGGCGCATTTCGTCTCCCTTGCAAGGTTTGACCAAGTCCCTGTGTTCGATCGCCAAATAAATAATCTCACTTCACTAATCTCCCCTAAAAACTTTATTGCTATGAAAAAAAGTACAATTAACAAGTCATTTGTCACTTAACTGAACTGGAGTATACACTAAACTAACCAATGTGACTGAACTGCCTAATCTACTGAGTCTGCTACGTCTGTCGAGCCTGCTGTCGAGTCGAATCTACCGAGTCTGACCTGAGGGGTGTCGGGCCTGGATATATTGACACTTGGGGAGTGCTGACTACAGCTGTATCGATAAGGGTGGTTTTGAGGATTTATCAGACGATAAGCATACGTTTTGGAAATATAATATTAAAAATAAATAAAAGAAGAAGTGTAAAATGTAAGTATATTTATCCCCTTAAACTTCAGTATACGTACGCAAAATAATACATTCAGACTTACATCATTTCCAATTTAGATTAGTAAGGATTAGATTATTTCGATTTGTTTTGGCGATTTAAACTATAATTTTTTATTTTATTAAGAAATTTTTGGCGTGTTTGCTGATTTAAAACCTTTTATCCCTTAATTATTCAGGCCTGCAGACCCGTTATCTTGTCCGGTAATGCGGTATGGTAGCTCTTGCTATTGAAGGCGCTAACAGTATAATCTCTTCCGTTTCTTAGCCTTTTGAAATGCGGTCGATCGTGAATTTATAATAAAGATATGTTTTTAGTAATTTGTATACGAATGTATTTGAACAGTTTTTTTTTCATAATAAGGAAAAAGAAATGATAAGATTGTAATGATAATTTTAGATTCTATATGACTATCATTATAATCTTTCGAACATTTTTTGTAACAGTATAATCTTTTTTTTTTGTTTTGTTTTTTAGGAAATTGTTTAATAAACTTTTGTATTAATTGCATTGCTGCCATTATTGGTTTCCTTCATCTCAAGTCTTTTTCCGGAGATTGTTCTTGCAGGAGATGCTTTTAAATTAGTTTTTCTTTTCTTCTTGTCTGAAGTGTTGAGACATAAACCAAAGGTGGATTACCCCAGATTCTGTCGAATCTTCATAGGAGTCCGTTTATTGATGTCCCGAAGAGATTCGAGATTCTTTTGACATATTTCATCAATGCTTCATGAAGGGTCTTCGAAATTTTGTCTCACTTGCTACGTTTGACCAAGTTCCTGTGTTCGACCGCAAAATAAATAATCTTACTTCACTAATCTCCCCCCCCCCAAAAAAAAAAAAAACTTTATTGGTATGAAAAAAAATTAATAGATTGTAATGATAATTTTAGATGTTCTAAAATCATCATTATGATATTACGAACATTTTTTCTAACAGTATAATTGTTTGTTTTTTTAGGAAATGGTAGATTTTAATTTTGTATTAATGTAATTAGAATAATAAATAAATACAATCGGAATTAAATAAATATAATCAGAATAGTAAATTTTATATTTTCGATTACACGCGGTTTAACGATCGGTAGAAGTAAAGAAATATTAGCTGCTAAACACCCTTTCTCAGCAGGTATAGGGAGAGTCCCGAAACTCGTTCAGATGATTATTGTAGCAGACAAGAGAACGCAAACAATGGAAAGAGGTCACTGAATGAATATTTGAGGGTCTTTCACACGATTCATCCTCCTCCCGGGCCGTTTTGAGTTTCACTTGACTTCCATTTTTCATTCCAAGTTACAATTCACGATTAATGATTAAGTACCAGTATTGTTCAATAGCATTTTGTTATTTGCAATTCATTTCAGTTTGATAGGTAGGCATTATCGATTTTTATTATATTATTTGCCTTTTTCTAAATAATAAATATTGCTGATATCTATTAAAATCGCATATATTATAATTTTGACTGAGCGAGGAGTGATAAACTTTCGAGAGAACTGATTTATAAATAAACGACCAATAATAAACTGACATTTCAATGTACGAACATATTTTAGTAAATTTGACATCCCTCCTGCCAAAATTATGACCAATCTAATAACGTATCGTTCTCAAATGATGATATCAAGTTTTATGTAAAATCTGGGCTTTTCAAAAATGATTCAGCTATTCACGACGTTTCAAATGAGTCGATTAATTTAAAATTTTGATCATCTTATTGTAATGTTTTATCAATGGACTTGGAAAACCCACAGAAAGGGACCTATATGAAAAATAAAAGGACCTCTGATCGTCTGATTAAGTATCTGTCATTTTCTAAACTGTTTTTGTCTGTCAGATCAGATCTTTTGTAACAAAAAAAAAAAAGTAGTAGATATACAAAGCTTTTGCTTCAAACACGAAACATATTTTTAGAATGAAATTGATTTTGAACGAGGTGGGACTATCACATTTGTCATAATGTCCCTTATTCAATTAACCCTTTTCCTGCTGATCCCGGCACAGTAAATACGGCTATCTTTCTGCTATTCGTTTGTCTATGGACTTCAAAAAAGGACCATTTTGATAACAATTTTTCGTTTCACTACATTAAATTTGGTAGAGAGTAAACGTTTGCATAATAATAATAAATATGAGTTATCACTAATTTATTAAAATGCCAAAAAAAAAATAATAATAATATAACATCAGCTGACGTTTATTGGGCATAGGTTTGGATTCCATTTCATCTGAAAACTATCACAAAATAATATCCGGGAACAAATATTGGTAGGATGTACGTGAAGTTCTCAAGGAACAGTGTACCATGATATGCTACAAATTGATTAATTCCAATGGACAAGAATTGAATTACTTTGGAGTGGTATATATATATATATATATATATATATATATATATATATATATATATGTATATACATATGTGTGTGTGTATATATATTATTATTCAATGCCTATCATTTGAATGCAATAGAAATTCATAATATGTTCAGTATAGTTGATAAATCAAATATGGTGTTTGATTTCTTGATTTTTAAAATAATTTTTAATGATAATTGTTGCTACTATTTAAGGATAAAAAATGTCATACCAAATTATCAAGTTATATAAGGTTTTAAAAAGAATCATAAATATAACTATGGATAAGTGCAGTAATCAATTCTAACATTTTAAATTTGAGTATGCAATAAAAAGAAAAAACAAATCAAAATTTAGTCGAAATTCTAGGAGAACAATAAAAATTTAATAAATTTTGGATATAAGTAAAAAAACCAAAATAAAAAAAAACAATGGGTAAGTTTAATGATATAATTTCAGAAAGTAGAAGATAACTTCAGAGTAGTTGAAGTATCTATATCTGTAAACAACATATTCTGTATTTATATTTATAAAAATATTTAGTTTTAATTTTTCCGCTTTAAAGCAAGAAGAGGAAGGCCATTATCTGAATTACATTTCAACCCCAACCATCCCTTAAAGCAGAATGTCGGTATATCTTGCTGAAATATGGCACAGTTGAAGTTGAAAAAAAAGTTAAATTACTGTTAAGATCTGATGCTTAAGTTTTCCAAATAACGGAAATAATTTGAACATTTGACTAATGCTTTTACATTTCTGTAAGAATCGTGAAAAAGTGTGCAAGTTGAAAATCATAACTTTTCATGACGTTAGTTTAAATTTAAATTAACTTAGACTTTATAGGAATCTTGTAATTTAAAATAAGTAGAGATATCTTTCCAAAACTTTCGTATCTGACAGCCATTTATACACGATGTAAAAGTGAACTTTTAAAACCCAGTGATGGACATAAATCATTTTAGTCAATGGTCGATTTACACACTAATTCACAATTCTTACAGATTTCATCGCTTAAAGTGAGTATTTTAATTAAGTATAGCATATAATGGGATCGGCATGGATATTTAACGTCATAAATATTTGTATAATTATTTCAGGGGAAGGGAGGGATGTGAAAGAAAATATTAAGTATGCGTGATTTTTTCAAAACCATTTTTTAATTTTATAATTAGGACGTCAGTGCCGGGGCATAGTACCTAATTCATCTTTAATTTCTTCTATTGTGGCATCTTAGCACACCCTTCGAATAATTTAGGGATATGTGGGGACCAACCCCAATGACCTATTGGCCCCCAAAATTCTACTAAGAGATTACTATCTATAAATTTCCACATACTACTTACATTACTAATAGAATCAATTATGAATTTAAGTATGAAAAAGGAGGTGTAGTTTTTAAAATTACCTTTTTTTTTTCTACTTAATATAATAGCTGGGTGCTGCTTTTACCATATTTTGAAATGTTCTTCTTTTCCGACATTTAAGGGCAGGATTGAGTGGATAAATACCGATTATAACTTAGTTTTCTTATTCGAATAATTTATGAAAAAAAAATTAGCGGACTACTGAGAGGGTCAAATCTTAAGTACATTTCCTAGCTTAAGAGCTACAATAAACACTGAGAACCATTTTTTATTCCTCAAATTTCTAATGAACGGCTATAAATCAAGAATTATAATTTTACCAACTAAATTTTAACTATGATCGTTGGTTAATATATGTATGCCACCATTATTCAAACTATGATCAAACAATTTCCCTTAAGGGGCTGTTGTTTTCGCACTGGAAATAAAACAAATCACGAAACAAAAACTGTGTCAGCTAAAGCAACCGTTACTGAAACTGCTTTTATATTGTAGGATAAACGAAATGTATGACGTTATAAGAATTATGAATAGATAATATGTAACTGTGAATATAACGATAAAAGTAGTGATCTTTTGACCAAGCGATTTAGTCATTCCTTCACAAAATTAGTGCCGACCGACGACGTTTTATTAAAGGAATTTAATAAAGGAATGTACTAATGAACTTTAGGTTAACATGATTAAATCAAACGAGATAGAGGGGGGGTGGTGTTGGAAGTGGAATCGAATTGAAAATCGAAGTCGACAGCTATCAACCTAGGCCCTCCCACACGACCGCAAGTCTGGCCCTTGCATTGGGGTTGTACCCGATTCAGTACAGGCTGCCCGTCTCTAGAAGGCTAAATCGGTTTGTGGTTCTGAAGCAATCAAGTCTCTTGGTATAGTTTCAATACCATAAGAAAAATAAAGCTGTCCTGTGTGCTTAATCTATCGTACATAAAAGTGTTTTAAATAAAGAATTTTAACTGTGTACTTAGTCCATAAAAGTGTTTTAAATAAAGTATTTTAACCGTGTACTTTGTCCATAAAAGTTTTTTAAATAAAGTATTTTAACCGTGTATTTTGTAGATAAAAGTTTTTTAAATAAAAGATTTTAATCGTATACTTTCCTGAGCATCACGTTCCTTCCATCAGGCACCCTCAGATCCGAAGTGATCTTGCGGGTATCATAAAAAATTCGAAGCTCTGAATTTCAGTCTTTTTTATAGGATGGATCAATCCTTAGCAATTATGCGTATATGCGTATATATATATATATATATATATATATATATATATATATATATATATATATATATATATATATATATGTATATATAGTTTGTACTGTCGAGGATCCGAGGGCTCATTATGAATTATCGAGATTGCCAATAATAGGGAGTAAAAAATAGGAAATACCCTGATTAATACAAAATTGTATCTGTGTGTGTGCAGACAACCATAATGATCACCACATGAATACACACTATGTGTATATATCGATGGTTTACCTCACAAAAAAAGATTTTAAATTTGACCAAATCTTGTAATTCGTTATTTATGAAATTCTCTTTAGTTTTTTGTATATTTGGCTACTTTGGAGTTATTATAAACACAGTTTCAAACAGATACGTAATGCAGATTAGATATTTTCCAAGTTTCCAACTCTTAGTGCTGTAATAACCAAATTGATACTTAGAACATCTGTGAAGTTCACCATCGATATTTGGGTCAATTAAATTAAATTAACAGTACATTAAAAAAAAAAAACATTTATTTTATTTTGTTGCAATCCTTGCAGATAGGTCTTGTGGATTGCATTGTTAAGTGTGTTCTTAGCAGAAAATATATTTTTGCTAAATGGAAAGACACCCTTCAGATCTTGGAGGCTATGTCAAAACCGAACTGATATTAACATTGCATTTAAAGAAAAAAATCTGATGTTGACACCACCTGACTTTCTTGTACGGCTATTAAAATTTAAATCGTGGACTCAAAAAGTGATCGTGAATTGATCAAAAATTGATCACTAGATTCTGAAGATAGGAGTATCTCAAAAACGACACTCGGCGTCGCTACGTCTTTTTACAAGGTGTGTGCCGAGTGAGAGGCACCCATGCGCTGCAAAGCATACCGTAGCATACAGGCGGACTTACAAGTTACAAAAAGCACTAGGTGTCATAGCTATCTGAGGCAATATCTAAAATAGACATCTCCAAAGAAGAAGCCGATATCTAGCCGTAAAGATGCATCATAACCGCGGAAGGTAAAACCAAAATACCCATTTTAATATTAACTTGGATTATTATTAAGGTTTTTATTTTAAAAAGCATCCCTAGAAATATTTATAATTGTAGGAAAAATTTTACCTATTTGTTTTTCATCTTTGACTAAGCTGGGATATCAATTCGTAATAAACGTCTTTTGAGGAAAAGCTTGCAAAACGGCTTTAAGATGTTATAATTATAATAATATAATTTTTAGCTGAACTTAACTTAAGCCACTTAACTTTTTCCTATAACGAAAAGTGAAAACATATGATCTTTAATTACGATAATATTCAACTTGTTTCAGTAAAATTATTAAATCATTCAATCAATTGATTAAATTATACAAATCAAAGAGGCATTTTAAAAATTATCCAAAATAGAATATAAAATTAAACTGTAATATTGAATTTAATTTAAGTTACTATTACATTACGACGAGGTTATTTTATCTTCCTCTGGAATTTAATACCATGCGACTTATCGACCCCATGAGGATTAAGACCATAAATCAGTTTTTATAACTGAAGTATCATGCAAAATTAATTATTATATCCAACAACAGTGACTGTCTATAATTTATACGAGATTAAACCTCAACTTAGGTAAGAAAATTGGAATTAGATTATTTGTGTTAGATTTCAAAACAATATCCAAAATCTCTTATGAGAGATATGATAACTAGAGTTTTTATTATCAACTCCTTTTCTATTAATTATATAACTAGAGTTTTTACAGTAAATATAGTCAATATGTAATAATAAATAGTAAATATGCTTAAGTAAATATACAGTAAAAAAACATTTTATTCCTGAATATGCCTGAACGTTGTAAGGCAAGTTATCCTGAGACTTTTATTTTAGTATCTATAAAAAAAATCGTAAAAAATATCAATGTTGGCTGATGTTTGACTTTGATAAAAGAATTCAGAATTTCTTTAATTGCAGATCATTAAAATTTAAAAATCAAGGCAGATAGAACCGGGAATAATGCAACGTTACGAACAAAAATGACAACAAATAAAAAATTTAGAAGATTTTTTATATTTCGAATATCCTATCCATTCAATTTATTATAACTTTAACAGAATTCTTCAGTGATCGTTTATCAGGTTTTTAAGGACGCGAATTGTGAATTTATCATGGAATTTTTAGTTTTGCATGAGCATATATATTTACTGTTAATATTGCTTTAATCAAATACACAAAACAATAAAATTCTTGAAAAGAAATTTCTAACCAATATCTTATATATATATTCTTATTCGCGGAGATCTTAAAAGCGATAGTATTTTCATAAAAGACACTTTCGATTACATCATAATGGACCTCAATATCGAGGATATTCGAAATGTTTTAATAAATCGATACCTGAGCTCGCGATCTTAAAATGGATGGTATCTTCATATTGAGAACGTTCGATAACCCAATAATGGACCTGAATATGAAAAATATTCAAAAACTTTTATATCCATACTTAAATAATAAAAAAATAACATTGACTTCAATTATTTGATTTCAAATATAAAAATCAAATCATGACTTTTATTTTTCAAAGTCAAAAATAAAAGCCATGATATGATTTTTATTTTTCGATGCCAAATATAAAAATCATTTCAAGACTTTTATTCACTTCCAGAGAAAAATAAGGATTGATTTTAATTCGTGGCTAGTGCAAATTAGGCTGGGATATGTGGTCCCGAAACTTCGAGGATAACAGGGTGTTATATATATTAAATAAATTATTTCAAAAAAGTTATTTCAACAAACTAATTTGTTCTATCTACCTATAAAAATAGTTTTTTTTTCCTTTTAGTGCACTTTTGAATTCGTTTTTTATTATATTTTTTTTTTTTATTCAAATATATACTTTTTAACGGATAAGCTAAAGTCAGAAACTAAACGAAAGGCGGTAACCCTAAGCGTACTTATAAAATTAAAATATGAAATCCCAATTGATTTCAACTCACCCCGTCAGTATATAAACGTTAAAAACTTATTTATGATCTACTTGCATCAAGAACTACAAAAAAACAAATCTTGTTTATCCAGGGCACTGATTATTTGTTTGTTGCTGTATAGTCGTATATATTTTTGTGCGTGTATATATATATATATATATATATATATATATATATATATATATATATATATATATATATATATATATATATATATATACATACATACATATAGAAATTTAAACAAGCTATCTTGTGAAAATTAATTTTTTAAATTGCTTTCTTTTCTTATTACATTATTCGAAAATGTAGGAATGAGAAGATAGCAAAGTGGATCCTTGATGTATTTTTGATACTCTAGTAGCTTTTCCATTGAAGGGTGATAACCTTTGCTGCGTTATCGGCTTAGAGATTTTTTTATCTGCCGCAGCGGCACCATCTTGTGTAATCTTGTCACAGCCCTGAATTCAGTTTATTCCCAGAGAGTGCCTCAGGTCTTAAAATTTATCTAATATCTGACAAAAATTTGTATTCATATTTTATGAATCGTGAAAAAATACGTCCATTCTAAATGAGTTATGGAATGAACTCAAATCGGCCTCAAGATGAATTCAGTGGAATCGTCCTGGAGAAGCAAAAGACTTTCGAGAATGACTTATGATACTCGAGTAACAGGAAGGAAATCTAATAGGAAGACCCCGAATCAGGTGACTTTTCACTCTCGAGAGTTGTAGATATACTCTCGAGCAGGGTCGAGTCTAGGGCGGGGGCGAGGGGGAGGGGGGGGGGGGGGGTACAAAGGAGGAACTTGTCCCGAGCGGCATAATTTAGAGGGCGACAAATTTCGAACTAAATTTTATCTTTAGGTTAAGCAACTAATGTTTGTTACTGCTTTTTGATTGTTTTGGTCTTAATTCAGTCAATAAAATGAGTTAATATTATAAGGCTATAAGTTATATATAAGTTTATTTATATTACCTAAAATACTTTTGTTGGATTTTATTGAGGGGAGGGGGGAGGGTGAAATTAGGGGCGGTAAGATTAAGCTTGCCCTCCCTGGCAAATATCCTAGTTCCGGTCCTGCTTTCGAGAGTAAAAGTAACAAGTGTAAGAGCCTCCGAGAGGTCGAGGCTGAGTTCTCCGAGAGCTGTAATGTCACGTTCCCTCCCTCCTCTCGGATGGTAATCTCAGGAAATTCAAACCTGTTTTGAATGATTGAAACTACTCTCCGGGAGGTGGGAGGGGACGCTTACACCTGCTGTCACGTGACATTATATCTCTCGGTGAACTCACCCAATAACTTTCAGAGGCTTTTACAATTGTTAGTTTTATTTTTGATAGTACATTTATCACTCTCGAGAGTGAAAAACTCTCCATCCTCCAAATCAGCATTCATTTATTTGCTCGAATAATGTTATTTAGCTAATTCATTAATTACTGTTAAAAACGACTAAGGTAAGGGTGCAAAGGACTCAGAATGTAAAAAATATATTATCAAATTTCTACAAAAATTCTTTAATTAAACACCAGAATTAAAACATAATTAATCTCCCATTAAACTCCCATTTGAACTATTATAAAATTAATAATTAATTATATTAGTAGCTAAGATATATTCTGCTGGGGTTTCAAAGTCATATTAAACAAATTTTGGTATAAATATCCCATACGACGGAATACATAATACATTTAAGAAAGTGGAAACCTAAAACCATTATTCAGAATGGTGTTACTAGCGAAAACTGCCACTAAAATGTTCGAACAAATTCTCACAAATAGCCTCCCAAAAAACATTTTAGTGGTAATTGTTTGCGAAAATTTCAGTCTTGCAAAGAAGCGTTTCTAAATGATTCTGAACACATTGAAATCATTATTTCCTGTGCAAAAATTGTTTGATATTTTTGAAATTTCAAAATTTTGGCATTCTTGTAATGATTTTCTAACGGAAATTGTGTGATAATAAAGCTATGTAGAATGTTATGTGAAAAATACATTTTAAAATTCCCTCTCCCCCTCCAAAAAATAAGTAAATAAAATAAGATTTAAATAGGAGACTCTCAATTTTACTGTTACTGAAGTTGTTGAAGCATAGGACTGAGGCACAAAGGACTGAGAACACAGCGTATTTTTAGAAAATAGTACATCATCATCAATATAAAAAATAAAACTTCTTCTATGTGAAAACATGCAATCGTTCAGCAACGAACTACGTTAAAAAAAACTAAGTGTACTTACCTTCTTCTAGGACTCCAGTACAGAAAAAGGACTGAGAAAATGAAGTGATGCATTCACGTAAACGCAAACACGTTGCATCTTGCACAATACTCGGAAGCTTTTCTAGAAACTTTGAAGGTTATGTCTCCTTAGGCGGGAACTAATAGTGATACCAACACATACATAACCAAAGAATTAATACAAGTACCTTCTTACCGCCAAGTTTAAATTTCGACAAAGGACTGAGGCCTACACTTGAAGACCAAATGCACTGTCTACACTGAATTTTTATATATTTAGGTTCAGAACTCCTACACAATAAGTTGGAAGGGTTTGCACTAAAAATAACCAAGCAACCAGCGTTTTCAGGCCTGAGGTAAGGTTTGCAGATAACCATAAAGAGGAGCACCTGAGAGTGGAGACATGACAAAAAACAAAAAAAAAAATGCAAAGACAATTTCTTTTTAATTCACTTCTGATGACTTATTAATGATAAAAGATAATTGCATATGCAGCATAAAATAGGTAGAATTTATTATGATTTTAATATTTTTAATAATCCGTCATCTAAGAGTAAAAATTTGGCAGACATGAATTGACCCAAGTTAGTGAAAGGACTCAAGTATTTTCAAGCCAACCTAAATTACTATTAATATTCTAGTTATTATTAAGTGTTTTTTCAATATTTATGAAATTAAACATAAAACTAATATTAAACGGCTAAACAGATTCCATTTCACCACGTTAGCTGAAAAGCGATTTTTATGGGATTATTTTAGCTGGTGAAAATGAAATTGGTGTAAGTGAGCTTTCGTTAGTAACGGCAAAGTTAATGTTTTTTAGATTTTCTTATATTAATTTATAAAACCCAATACAATTTTAAAAAAAAAAGTTTAAATTTTAGAACAAAAAAGCTTTGAAATTCAATAAAATAACTGCATGCTTCAATATGTTTTATTATTAGATTATATGGGCACAAATGTCTTACACTACTTCGATTCATAACAAAATCACGTGTAAATATAACTAATATATATGTATATAATATATATATATATATATATAAATTTATATTTTTTTTGCTTTTAAGTGGACCGTTGATGGAATATATGACAAAAGAAGAATCATGTCACTTTTTTATTTTACATAGGGTAAAATTGTGGTAATGACTTTATTTTTGGCGAACATAGGCTACATAAGCTTTTCTTGGTTCTTTTACACCACATAATTTATTAAGAGAGCCATACTTGAGTCAATCCGAATATATTAAATAACAAAACAAATTTTGCATATGGTGGACAATTATTTATGTCGCTTTTTAATGTGATTCATTATTTTCAATCAATTCATCAATATAGATTTTTTGTCTTTTCAAATCTCTAGGACCTTTTGTTAAAGTCAAGGGATAATCTGACCCCAGTGTTAACTTTGAAATCCTGGATACCCCTGATCCATCGCACTTTAAATTTTGCTTAGGTTCTAATCAAAACGAGCACTATTCAATGGCATAGGTCTTAGTCTGCAATTTCATACACCAAAACGAAACATTTAGGTACTTGTGAGACAAAGGATTTTAGTCGCACGATAGAAGTTGTAGGATGAGGAAGGATTTAATGGTTGGACTAAAGTGGTTTTCCTCAAAGAGATGACTCATGTTGTAGTTATGACACAAAACCGGCATAAGAACAGGAAGACAAGAATCTATCAATTCTAAAGGGATTTTATCCCGCCCTTTGTCTTTGAAATGGAGTGTTATGATGGTTGTGAGTTACTGTTATTGAGTTATTGTATAAATAATTGTGAGTAATATAACATAGATCACGCGGGAGAATTTTTTGGGGTTCAATCTGTGATATTTATTATCAGCAGCATCTAAAGAATAAGGACTATTGGAAATAAATTATTATTATTTTGTTTTTAATTTTTAAATTATAAGAAGAATTATATATATATATATATATATATATATATATATATATATATATATATATATATATATATACACATGTATTTATTGCCTTATCTTATTTTATTAAGTTTTCACATGCCAAAAATCATTAGAAAACGAAGAGTTATACGATCTTGTAGATATCTAAAAAAAAATACCTTAAAAAATAATAAATTACTTGACGGATGACAAAAATATGACGCACCTCTTCTCCTCCATTAGTTGGTAAATTTATATTTTAGAAACTGAATTATGAACTAGGCATTATTACTATAGTTCAATAAGTCTCATTATTCTTTGTATACTTACTATGGTGGGCCTACGAGAACTTTATAAAATACAAAAAAAAAATATATTTTTTGTCTTAAATCTCCAGGACCTTTTGTTAAAGTCAAGGGATAATGTAGTCTTGGATCCTCCTGGTGTTTAATAATTCCGAGACTAAAACAATGTTTTCCCGGTTTATCCTTAACAGTGAAATAAATCTCTGTTACCTTTATTCATGACCTAGGCCAGACAGCCTTATTCCGAGACGGAAAAGCTAAAATATTCACCCAAAACATAATAATGATAAAAATTGCAGAATGTTGAATGCTATTTTGTAAAAGCAATTGATTGTATGCACATGGAAGATCACGGGTTATATATTCCTTAAAATCGTTTTTGAGCTACTTACATTTTTTTTTGTACCGCTTGGAACCTTTTCTTGTCTGCTATTCCTGTTTATGAATTATTTTTCAAAACTGGGATATAAAAACTAAATAAAAAAAAATTAGAAGATGATCAGGACTTATTTAAAAAAAAATATTTTTGGAAAATATTACATAAAACAAGTTCTAAAAAAAATTTATCTTTTTCATAAAATAAAAAGGCTATTGCCTTGCACCATATTCATTCCCATTTTTTTTTTTTAAAGATTATTAATTAGTTATGTCAATAGTTTTATGATTTTTATTTATTGTTTAAAGTGGCAATAACACTTCTAATAGGCATCGACCTATATAGAAATTTTAGACGATACCGATATTTCAAAGGCAAACATACCGATATATCCTTTCTTTCCTTCGTAGTAAACAGAACAGCAAGGAGTAGCAGCAGATAACGGCTGCTGGTAATAGCAGCTGAAAGTTAGGGAACTACAGTGGGCTGCTGGCTGTCTTCACCAGCTAAGTCTGTCAGCTAGGACCTGATTTTAAATGTATCAGATTACTTCTGGAGTGATGTGGGCATGGGGTGGTCATTTTTTTGAGTAGATTACGAATATTATGATTCTGAAATCGAAATCTATAGCTTTATTATGGTTTTTGTCAATAACAGTTATTATTTTTTTTATTTCAGGAAATATACATTTTATAAAAAAAAGTTGATGAACTTAAGGTTACCTACAAAAATGGTCCGGTTACATTTTAAGCTAAAACTCAAGATAACGGATCGACTGAGCGTAAAACCTGTGAAATTTTAGGTATTTCAAGAAAAAAACTGCGTTAAGAAGGTTTACTTTTTACAGAAATCTGCATTTTATAAAAAAAAAAAAATCACAGCTCAATCAAGTTCATTTTATAAACAACAGTTATTTGATAATCAATAAGTACAGCTGATTTGAACCAATCATTTATGAAATTAATAAACTAAAGAAGGTAACAATATACAAGTTCTAGAAGGAACTAGAACTTTCTATAGAATGATAAAAGACTCTGGACTCGCGTTTCCGCTCATGCCGATAGGGTGGGAGCACGAAATGTGTTCAAATTTATCCGACTTCCATAATTGCACAACACGTTATTTCCTTCTACCAGTTCTTTCATTATAATAAATGAGTGAAATTAGTAGATAAATTAGTAGTTTGGAACTAAAGTTGAACGAGCAGGCTAGAGTACATTGGAATGGATGGGTAATCTGAACTAGCTTATCAGCTGCTTAGTACCTAATAATTATTGTAACAATTACCTGATTTCTTTCAATTTATTGTGAATGGAAAATATTAATAATTGATTTATGATAATTACTGATCCATTATTAGTAAATATCAAATCTAAATATTAATGACAATTATTGGTGTTTGGTAATTTATAATTATTATTATTTACTTTTGCATTAATTATAATAATACCTAATAAATAAATAGTGATCATAACAATAACCTTGAGGCTTTCTAAAAATTTTAGTTATCAATAGAAATTTCAGTTTTAATGGACTGAAAATATCAGTTAATGATAATTTTTATTTATTTTATCAATAAGTACTATTTTCATACTTTTTTACATAATTCAAAACGAAAAAGAAATAATGAAACAAGAGCGCAGACAAGGTTTATTGAAAAAATATCGATAATTTTGTTTATTTTTTTCTCCGATGTATCGCAATATTGAAATAAAAATTTGAGGGTCGAAAATCTATGTTTAAAAAAAAAAAAATATATTATCTTGATTATATCGGCACAGAAATGTAGTTATTATAAAAACAATGTCTCAATTATATCGGCACAGAAATATCGATATTATAAAAAAAAAAATCTTAATTATATCGGCACAGAAATATCGATATTATAAAAAAAAAAATCTTAATTATATCGGCACAGAAATATCGATATTATAAAAAAAAATCTTAATTATACCGGCACAGAAATATCGATATTATAAAAAAAAAATCTTAATTATATCGGCACAGAAATATCGATATTATAAAAAAAAAATCTTAATTATATCGGCACAGAAATATCGATATTATAAAAAAGATCTTAATTATATCGGCACAGAAATATCGATATTATAAAAAAAAAATCTTAATTATATCGGCACAGAAATATCGATATTATAAAAAAAAAATCTTAATTATATCGGCACAGAAATATCGATATTATAAAAAAATCTTAATTATATCGGCACAGAAATATCGATATTATAAAAAAAAATCTTAATTATATCGGCACAGAAATATCGATATTATAAAAAAAAAAGAAATCTTAATTATATCGGCACAGAAATATCGATATTATAAAAAAACATCTTAATTATATCGGCACAGAAATATCGATATTATAAAAAAATCTTAATTATATCGGCACAGAAATATCGATATTATAGAAAAAAAAGAAATCTTAATTATATCGGCACAGAAATATCGATATTATAGAAAAAAAAGAAATCTTAATTATATCGGCACAGAAATATCGATATTATAAAAAAACATCTTAATTATATCGTTCCAGAAGTATCGATATTATACATACATCTCAATTATACCAGAACACAAATATCGATATAATAAAAACATTATCTTAATTATATATTTTTTTTCGATATTCACATCCCATGTACAAACTAGGCAGCAGCAACGTCAGCCAGTTCTGTGTCCGCCATGATAAAGGAAGGTCCGTTTGTTGGATGTTTCGGCGAATCACGCGAATTGGTGAATGGGTTGTTGCGGGATTTGCCGAAGCAAAAAACTGCTTCGGCATAATATAGACGGAAATATTTCGTGATCGGTGTTTTCTGATGAGAAGCATGTGTAACCATGTGTAAGCATGTGCGGTTTTGTAAACCCATCCTCTACAAGTGTCGGCGAATGAGTTTCCTGTTTTCGCATAACTACATAACACATGTGTAAACCCAATCGTAAAAAAAAAGAATGTATCAGCCTTTAACATTGACCGATACCAATAATTGGCCAAAGGGCCGCTATATCCGATGGGCCAATATAAATATCAGTATCGGTCGATCCCTAACCTCTAATATAAAGCAAAAAATATTAAGCGAAAATATTAAGAACTAAAAGGTAATTCGATTTTAATTTTTTTTTGTTTATTCCACTCTGATTCCTAACGGCTCTTTTGCTTGTAATATATTTGATCATTTTTAATGTTTGTTTTTTTTGTATTTAGTCAGTTCAAAAACTATTTGAAGTTTTTGATATTTTTTTTATGGCATTAGGAATGAGTTAGCGAAGAACGAGATACACATCCTGGCACAAATAGTTGAGGAATTGGGTAGGGAAAAACTAGAACACTATCGACTATGGGAAGTTAGTTGTTGGCAATGTCGCCACTCGTATGATCCTTCTCCGGAGCGCTTCTATTGACCGCTTGTGGCCAGTGCTTATCTCTTAGTTGTTCTCTGTTTGTTTTGTCAATCCACTTTTGTTACTTATTGTTACTCACCTTTATCTACCTTATTAAAGGTAATAAATTATTAATTACCTTTTATCCCTTAAAATGTTTGTAGTAATAAGCATGAAGCTAATATTCTTCACTCTTTGATTGTTTCTTTATGAAAAGATAATGAGATTTAATGATTTAATTTCAATATTTAAACTCCATGTTTAGGGCGTTTACAATATTTTATATATTTATACAATATCTTATGGTATTATTTTTTATACAGCCATTTCAATATTATAAGAAATATCGTGAAGAGTCGATTATCGAAAACGGATCTTGAAAGAAAAATGTTTATTATTCCCAAATTATTGCATTAATAATATATATATATACATATATATATATATATATATATATATATATATATATATATATATATATACATATACATATATATAAAACCTTATACTGCCATGCGGAAAAGAAGAACAGATAATGATAATGATATATACACAGTGTGTACTGTATTAACTAGGAAACCTCAGGGGCTGATTTTACATCTTAAAAGCAACAAATTCAGATTGGACCATGGTCTGATTCCACACAAAAAAGTAGGAAATTTAAGTTTTGTATTTTTTTTAAAGTAAGTCACGGTTTTTGTTGAATAGGAAGGGACCACAAAAACTGTTGAAGGTAATTAAGTTCCGATCGCACCATCGTAAAGTTGACAAAATTTCCTTTAAGAAATATAGAAGTGTTTTGAGATTGAAATTTACTAAATTCATTTTCAAAACACTTCTCTCTCGGGGAAAACCAAATTCCACACGACACTTCTTGGCAAATCCGGTGCCAATTCTAGACCAATGCCAAAATAAATCTCGACTTCATTTATACGAAATTAAAGCTTAATAAAAGGAGAAGTTTTCCTGAAGGTGGGGTATCTGTAGCCCAGCAGGAACCTGAGAAAAACATTCACAAGTAAAGTGTGTTTTTAAAAAAAAAATAAAACAATTCACTATTAGTCCTTCCGGTCTCCCCCGTTAGCTCTCTTACAATAGATTTAGTTAAGCCAAACTATATTTCTTAAAAGGAATTTTATCTACTTTACGATAGTGCAATGGGAACTTAATTACCTTGAATAGTTTTTGTTAACTATACCAACTGCGAACCAAGCATCTGCTTGAGTCATGCATTGATATCTGAATTACACATTGACTGCTGTTTGCATCACTTCTCATCTCCCCAAAAAATGGTAGTTGTTATCGCCTATAGTTACAAAGTAAGAGCATTGACCATAAAAAATGATTCTAGCATGTTTGGTCCCAGTGTTAACTTTGAAATCCTGGATACCCCTGATCCATCGCACTTTAAATTTTGCTTATGTTCTAATCAAGACAAGCACTATTCAATGGCATAGGTTTTAGTCTGCAATTTCATACACCAAAACGAAACATTTAGGTACTTGTGAGACAAAGGATTTTAGTCGCACGACAGAAGTTGTAGGATGAGGAAGGATTTAATGGTTGGGCTAAAGTGGTTTTTTGCAAAGAGATGACTCATGTTGTAGTTATGACACAAAACCGGCATAAGAACAGGAAGACAAGAATCTATCAATTCTAAAGGGATTTTATCCCGCCCTTTGTCTTTGAAATGGAGTTATTGTATAAATAATTGTGAGTAATATAACATAGATCACGCGGGAGAATTTTTTGGGGTTCATATATATATATGTATATATATATATATACATATATATATGTGTATATATATATATATATATATATATATACATATACATATATATATATATATATATATATATATATATATATATATATATATATATATATATATATATATACATACATACATGTATTTATTGCCTTATCTTATTTTATTAAGTTTTCACATCCCAAAAATCATTAGGAAACTAAGAGTTATACGATCTTGTAGATATCTAAAAAAAAATACCTTAAAAAATAATAAATTACTTGACGGATGACAAAAATATGACGCACCTCTTCTCCTCCATTAGTTGGTAAATATTTTAGAAACTGAAAGAATTAAAAACTGAAATAACTTTTTGATTTAAGGCATTATTACTATAGTTCAATAAGTCTCATTATTCTTTGTATACTTACTATGGTGGACCTACGAAAACTTTATAAAATACAAAAAAAATATATATATAAATATTACTTAGAATAAATTTCGCATTTTATCTTTATCACAAATCTAAAAAAAATATAGTTTTATATCATGTGTCATAAAATTCCCAAAGACATTATAGACATCCTGTATAATACATGGGATTTAAGAGGTGGCACTGTAAATAATATTTCTTTTGATGTTTTACGAGTAAGTAATAATAGTGATGATGCAGAAGCAGTGAATTCTGCCAAAATCGATGCTTGAACTTCTGTAACTGTCGGTAGGTTACTGTTATTTTTCGAACTCTGTCTTTTTTTTTTTTTTATTTGGATCCATTAGCTGATTGCATTGTGGATGTGAAATTCGACGACCATGTTCTATAAGCTTTCATTACTGTTTTCTAGTGACCGCTGAATAATATTTAAATTTATATATTTGTGTATTCTACTAAAATGTATTGCAAATTTGTAAACATTGGATCGTGTCAATTAACAAACTCAAAAATCCAATGTTATAAATTTGGCACACTATTATGCATAGGGCTTGCCATTAAAACTCAATAAATGGGGTTTCAGTACATGGAATAATTATAAAAAATATATACATCGAATGACACAGAAGCTCTCGGATTAATATTCCTGATAATTGAAACATGAAAATCCTAAAACCATTTTCCAGCTTAGTTCTACTATAAAAATATAATGATATATAAACCTACGAGGTGTTATAAAAGGAAAAACAAAGGTGCCTAGTTAATTTTTGAGAGGTAAAAGCTTTTATAGATTAACCATACAAGCTGCTAGAAGAAGCAATAAGCATTAGGGATGTAAGTACCCATTCATAAAACAAAATAAAAAAACAACATAAAAAAATTAGCTTAGTAAAAATAAAATAAATTATTGAAAATAAAACATTTATATAAATTAAACCATTTATAGAGTATCTGAGATAGTAATTATGAGTTTAATAGTCACTAATTTATTAAACTGTTGTTTCTCTTCCTATCCCATCATCTTAAATACATTCATAACTATGTACAATATTTACATTCTGCCCTAGGGAACATCGAACTAAAATTTTCCCCCCATTCCCACATGTGGATAGGCATTTCATTGGTTCATTGTAAATAGATATAGGATGTAAATTAAACTGTTTTCTAATTTTCTCGCTACACTCAAATAAATGCATAAATGAGAGCAGCAACGTTTCATTTGAACTTTAAATCACTTCTAAGCTCCGCGTGTTTAATATTGTGGCTAACAAACAACCTATATAAAAACCCTGCACATTTAAAAAGAATTAAAGACATTATAGCTAGATATAATTTATTCGAGAAAACGCTTCATCAAGAGGAGAGAAACAGGGAGTACAAATAGTTTTTCAGATTGAATCAGAGAACATTCAATAAAAACTAGCAGGATTTTTTTTTTCGAGGTAAATTAAGGGATATCTACTTTTGAGACTCATAATAAAGTGAATAAATTGTTGCTAGTTATTCAATTTTTATTTTAATCAGTTAGGTTAAGGACATCACATACCGAGACAATTTTTCTTTAATCCTGCAATACTATGATATTTTAGGTATGACTAAGAACTTGAACCGGTGAAAAAATAAAAAAGATTTGATTTAAAAAATATATCTAAATTAATCACGATAGGGTAAGTCGGGGTAAGTACATACTCGGGACAATGGGGATTTATTGAAAATTTTTTTTGTAGGGAGAGCTGGCTTCGATGGGAATTTGAAGTGAATAGGAAGTAAATAGTAAAATTTCCGTAGATGACAGCTCTCCCAACAAAATGAATATGAAATAAATCCCTATGCACTTGCCCCGGGTATGCACTTACCCCGACTTACCATTTCTAATAATAATCGAAATAAAATTATATAATGCTGTTAAAACATTTCTAGAATGATCCTGTATTCATTTAATTGTATTTTAAAAATAATTATTGGGAAAGTCTAAAAAGTCAGAATTAAAACCTTTCTTTTATTGTATTCATTACTTCGTACGATAATCCGAATCATAAAAAGTAATCGGACAAACGGGATCTCAATTTAAAAAAAAAATTAAAAAAAAAAAAACGTTACGTGATTCCTCCTCAATAAATTAGCAAAAAAATCTATTTGGAAAAAATATCAGGTTTCACGGTATAAAATCAATCACAAAAGTCCATCTACATAGATATTATCTTCATATATGTTTATATCTTGTTTTATTTCTAAAAATGGTTTCTGTCTTGAACTTACATGACCATTGGGTAAATGCCATCTGTCCCTTCTTTCCTCCCGTCCCCCCATACCGACTGAGAAAAGGATTGTTCCAACTTTCCAGACCGGCAGAACACTTTATACCATAAAGTTTGACCCCTACTCACTGTTTTGAGAAGCTCATCGTTATAAACTTTATATTGTGTTTATTAATAAACAGCATTTATTAGAAATATGATACTGTTAATAGGAATCAAAAATACGTTCCTTTATTTTGTTCTTTTTTTTTATGTCTATTCGATCGTCATGTAGGGTCAAAAGGAATGACGAAAAGAGGATTCTTGTCACCCTCATGATCTAGGCTGCTTCTTCAGTTATTCACTGTCAGCTGTCACATGTAAAAAACATGATCGTGAATATAAATCTTAACCCTTATACCCGATTAAGTAATAAGCCATAACAAAGAAATCTGAAATTGCAACATAAACTTAAACTATCATTGTATAACTTAAAGGGGAAGAGGTATGTGTATTGGTTTTTTATGACGGTGTAACGTTATTTGTGCACTCATTGTATGGGACCATCCCTTAGGGAAGAATATTTTCTGCTGCATGTTCAACATTAATGTTTTCCTTACGCGAAAGAATTTACAATTTTATTATTTTTTTATATTGCCCCTTTTGTGGTTGTGTTAATTTGGTAATTAATTAAATTAAAAGTTTATTTCCTTTAAACTATTGAGAACAATTATTCCTTTGTGTTTTTTATTTGAAGCAAGTAGTTATTATTTAGGGATTTGCTACAACAATTTTTTATAGTATATTAATATTGGATACATTAATTGTTAAATGTATGTATATATATATATATATATATATATATATATGTTTACGTTTAGCCTGTTGCTAGAGAGGGAATGCGCATTCGAAAATAACCCTCAGAGCGCGCAATGACCTGAGAGGTCTCATATGTACTAGAATGTAAAACACATTTTTTGGTGTTTTTCCCTTTCATGCCCATACGAGAATCAATCTTGAAGGTTCGATTCTTTGATTCATTGTTAGGTTAGAGGAATGATTACTTAGCTATCGAGTCGCTTGATGACCGCTTTTTGGATTTATTTACCATGCGGGCACGAAACTAATGCATTTTCAGGAGTGTAAAGTAATTTTGAAAAAAATAAAGTAGATTGGAATTATTTAAAGTTTTTTTACAAAATCAAATCAATTTATACAGAATTATAAAACTGATTATTATAAATGACATAATTACTAAATTAAATTTAGTAGCAAGAAATAACTTATGAATAAACAAAAATAAGGACAATTACTTGGAAACACGCAAGAGATCTACCAGATCTTTGTACAAAAATAATTTAAGAATAATCACAATGACCTCACAGTTCCAGAACCGATTTTACAGGATTCTACAATACATAGATAAGTATTAAGTTAGAGAATACATACGCCAAATTAAGTTGCTTAGCAACAAATATCTAATGAATAAACTCAAACACACCTGGAAACGCGCAAGAGACCTACCTTTCAATCTGCGCACCGCGTGGATTACCATAATAAATGTTATAAATAGATTGTGGGTGAGTGATTGTGAGGAGTGATTGCATCGGTGTATTTCCCACTCTGCGAAAATCAAACGCCCTCAGCACAGGAGGTTAGATGTAAAATCTAGGGAGATCTAACAGGTCGCGGGCGCCCGGGGGTTAACTCGTAAAGTTTAAAACTTTCAACATCGGCACCAGCAGGAAGGCCATTGATGACCTACTCAGACTGCGATACTGGCCGACGCCTATTTTGCCGTAACTCGCCGCCAATGGAAGTCGACCAGCTCCAGAACTTGTTATTTCATTTGCATCGGTGCGAACAACGAGGTCAGACCCATCCTTTATTATGCTTTTTTTCTTTCTCTCATCACAAAATCAAGACAATTACAGTGAAGTTTACCTTCTTTTTTTTTTACATAAGAACAGTTATTGTTTTGAGAGTTATTGAAGACATGATTAGATTAATATCAGCAGATAATTATTATTTTTTGTATTATGGTAATTTTAAGTTATTTTAAATTATTAAATTTGATTTTATGATGTATTACAGATATTTTTTTTTCTTTCTTCGTCGTTTACGATTATTACGTGGTTTATAAGATAGCTTAATCATATTAACTATAGCATAGGCTCATTTATATTTTGTGTTTATTTGTTTACATATTTTTTATATTTATTTTCTATAGTTACAATTATATTATATTTTTTTGTTCTAATAGATTCAATTTATTCCTATTGGCTTTTATATCTTTAAATTATTTTAATTAAATGTATCATACTTTCAGTATCTTTTTTCACATGAGATATATACTTAATAATTCTTAATTAACGGAGGGACTGGCATTTATATATCTTCCAAGGTAGCGATAAATATATACATATATATATATATATATATATATATATATATATATATATATATATATATATTTTATTTTTTTTATTTATTTTTTTTCTGTTGGCACTGTAGACCGTGGAGATCCTTGGCCGCGCGATGTGGTATTTACCATTTATTAGGTACACGGGGTAGGGCCATCACTCCTATGCCCGGCCTTTTTGTGAGTTGCCTCCAAGTAGGCTGACGGGCCCCACATACCCGGAGGGCGGGATAAATTGCTTGAAGTATTTAATTTAATTTAATTAAATTCATGCCGGTGCCGGGATTCGAACTCACAACTTTTGGGTTTGTGAGTAAGTGCGTTAACC
Source organism: Rhaphigaster nebulosa (assembly GCA_948150685.1). Lineage (NCBI taxonomy): Eukaryota > Metazoa > Arthropoda > Insecta > Hemiptera > Pentatomidae > Rhaphigaster > Rhaphigaster nebulosa. Next base: position 138,631,525 of record OX411307.1, read on the forward strand.
CGCTCGGCCACCCGACCCCCTTTGATATACGTATATATATATATATATATATATATATATATATATATATATATATATATATATATATATATATATATATTACTTTGAAAATAACATATTCTCAAACATAAAATACCATTGTAACACACACACACACACACACACACACACACACACACACACACAAACATATATATATATATATATATATATATATATATATATATATATATATATATATATATATATATATATATATAAACATTCTAGTTCTAAGTGTGTTTTAGTTGTCTGTTTTATTAAAATTGCTGTAGAGAGAAACAATGCACTGCAGGTAGGTAAGCGTTGGACGATATTCTGTAAAGCAGCGACCCATTGTTCTTTCAGAATGAAAAGGAAGATGGTGTGGAAGACATTGAAGTTCTCAAAGGCGGTCGCTGAAAGCTTAGTAAAAGAGAGAGCTCAGGATTTAATATCTCCGAAAGGGGGGATCTCTTTGACATGGAGGATCCAGTAAAAGAAAAAAACTAAACCTAAGTATATAGTTTCCCATCTATTCTACTGGGTATTACATCAAATAATCTCTTCTTATCGTTTCAAGAAGTGGATAAGGGATTGATTTAATCGGAAAAATTAAAGTTATCTGAGTAATGAAATTACTTTAAATTGCATAATCATTTTATTACGCGTTTGGACGGTCTAATATCCACCATGACTTCAGGTTGCTTTAAAGTGAAACGAAATGAGAATTCCAGTTTAAATCCCACCTAGTCTTTTTATAATTAGGATGATTGCACAGGTTTCACGCTCAGGTTCTAGCAGATGGCAGTCAATTAATTTTTTGTTCTATGACCCGTGGATTGACTCTGGTGTCGGGAAACCCTCCCGGGTCACACACAGTCTCCATAATGTTGGTATCTGACCCTTCAATGTGTTAGGAGAAAAACCTGGCGGTTGAGTGTGGAGGCTGAACAAATCGCCTCCCCAATCATGAAACAGTTATTCTTTATACGCAACTATAAACACAGTTATAGTTGTATAAGCTTAGTAGTGGTAAATTTAATAAGCCCACTTTAACGAATAATATTAAAAGTGTTGATCATGCTTCAATCATTAAACAATTTAGCTGAAGAAACTTAAATTTAATTTAAACATTTGATAAATAGGGATATTTATAAGAGCAACTTTGGTTTATTACGAATATAATTTTCTATTTACTGATCGTTTTAAGATCTTCAACACATTTTCGAGGGGGGAAGGGGGTTTTACTCTTATTTAGCACAAAATTAGCTAACAAATATTCCCTGACCTAATTTTGTTAAATTAAAACCACCGTAAAGGTAAATAAGGGAGATTATTTATAAAATATTTATTGAAAAAAAATCCTTCACCCATGAAAAACCTTTACCTGAAGTCAATGCAAATTTTAGGGAATTTGTGAAATAAAGTGGTATTCATTCTTTCTTTTTACTGTTAAAAAATAGTTTTATTATATGACGTTCGCATCGAGGATTAAAAACTAAGGTCATTTTTACGGACCTAAAATCAATAAAAATCTAGTGACAATGTTTGGGACCTTTAAAAGACTCGGAACGTCATAACACATTTTCCAACAATCGAAATCGACCAGTCAGTTTTCATTAATTTGTTTTACTCATAGAAATCCTAATAATTAGTAAAAAATTGTTAAAATTATTAAAAAAGTATTAGATTCAGTTAGTTTATTATTACTTTTATTGATTTTTATTAAAATAACCTACCAAACAGTCATAACTTTATCGGGAAAGAAGGAAAAAAGGCAATAAATCTCATTGCGGTAAGAAGAAGGGGTGGGAGAATGAGTGCCTCAATGAAACAGAATAATTCCGGAGACTAAATGATATAAGCATTTTCTTCCAATGTCTGGAGGAAGAAAGAAAACTTATAAAACCAAAACTACAACGAGTAAAGCAGCTGATGAGACATGTCTCGCCCAGAATGACAAGAAATGGATTTTTTTCTCTTAGTAAAACCTTTACAAGTATAACAATAAATATATCAAAATTAGAGGAAAGCATATTTTTTGTTTAAATTTGCACATAAGTTTCGCTTTGTTTCATTCCATCTATAAAAAAATCCCATTTGAAACAATATTTTTAACCTTCAATCGTCATTTTCTGTTTCTATTACGACGTTATTTTCAAATCTGGTAAAACGAATGTTGAGTCTCTTAGATATAGAAAGTTTTGTTGTATTTCATTATTTTGGATATTATTCATTAAATTTTAGTTGTTTTTCTGAATTTTAATTTTAGAATTTCTGAAATGTTTAAGTTCAAACTAGCTCAGTTTTTAAGTGGCTCACAATCAGATGTTTGAAAACAGCCTGGATGTTTGACAGAAAATCGAACGATCTTTCAAATGGCGAATTCTATTTCTGTAGTAGTATGTCTATTCGTTACGGTATGTCATTGAAAAATTCGATAAACATAACTTAACATAACATAAACATAACTTAAAATATTTCTTGAACGTATCTAAAAAAAATTGCAAAACTTTTTTTTTTTTTACTTTTTAGCCAGAATTTGCCTATTAGGGACCTATGCAGTCTGTGTAATACTATCACTGAAATTGCCCAGGTTGAAGGGAACCAGAAAGCCGATAAAGAAGAAAGTTTCCAGGTAAGTGGGTGAGTGGGGTCACCTCCGATGGACAGAATTCCAGGCAGAACTAATTTAGAACCCGCCAACCACCAGTCTTTTTACTCACCGAATGAGGATTTCTTCTACCCCGACATGGTTAGAGATACGTCGCATAGTTTCCTGATACAAGGAAATCAATGTTCGTTTAAATATATTGTTCTAAAAGATAAAAATCTAAGATGAGAAACTTTTCCTATTTCCAGGAAGGGAAAAAATTAAACTAAATTAATTTTTCAGATAAGGCAGTTTCTTCAATAATCAAAAATACATGATGTTCATTTTTTAAATATTTTAATGTGAGGCGAAAAATTGGGCATCCTTTATTATTTGTTATGGTTTCCAATCACCTAATTATTTAATAATAATAGGGAAATTTTCTCCCCTAGTGTTTATTAGAACTTATTTGACCTAGCATAGAATGTTAATGAATAGATTCCTGGGGGTGGAACTACTCTTGATTGTCTATGAGATGCTGAAGGTCTTGATAGCCCATTCCGTCGTTGTTCAGTAGAATTCAAATCTGGACTACATGACGTCTACTCTAAACATCGAATTTAATTTTTTTATAGGTGTCATGAATAGAAGACCTATCTTCTTGGTGTTATAAATAGTAAGAGGAGGGAAAAAAATAAAACATATGGATGATTCTCAGAATAAACTCAAAAATAGGCCTCCAAAAAATGTTAGTCTGTGAACTCTTCTAAAAAAAAATCATGAGTTCTAGAGATACAAATCAATGAGTTTCAGGACAGCTTTGAGTTGATCTTCAAATTTCGGGCTAGGAATTCAAAATTTCTAATTTTTAGAAGTGGCGGTAATGATGACAATTTTTTTTTTTAGTGAGATGGTAATGGGATTTGTGAGCTGTAATGAAGAACATGCTTTCCAACCGTGTAATGAAGAATTATACCAAATCTGAAAAATCCTGCATGTTGATAACTTTTTTGAAATCTGAATTTTCAGTAAGTGATCGAAGTCAATTTCAACACATTAAAAAATTAAGGATCGCAAATAAGACACTGGAGATGTAATTTTAATTGATTGCATCTTCGATAAAACCAATAAAGTAATTGATTTTCAGTCAGTTTTTCGCTACCTCGCTACTACCTCATTATTCCTTCCAAATGAAGTTGTGGAAGTAATGAGAAGATTGAAGGTGTACGTAGTTATGATAATTTGAACTTTGAGAGCCTACCGAAGTAAAATAAACTGAACGATATAAAAAACCAAAATGCCGTTCGGTTAGGATTTTAATAATGAAAAAAGGGCAATTAATTTAAAAAACTTACGAGGAAATACTTTAGAGGAAACATTAATGGGCATTAATGATAAGAATTAATCACCGAAAATATGTAAAGTTTATGTGACTGCAGTACCTAAAGTAAAACATGGACCATTGGACAAGAGCTGGATCTTCTTTGCAGGGCTGCCACTTGTCATTCATAGAGAAACTTTCTGCGAAAAATACATTATACTTCCATATATGTAAAAAAAAAAAATGAATTGCGTGGCGATAATGAGAACAAACATTAGGAACAAAGTTCAGATTATTCTAAAATCAATAACATTCATATAAAACTCAAATGACTCAGTTTTGTACAGTATATACCATCACATTTTGGCGACGAAACTCATTTTCGGGAAACAATGCAGCAATTTCGTTTAGTTATGTGTTTAACTAAAATAAAAAATAAAATAAAAATTAAGTGTCAGGTACACGTGGTGTAATGAAAATTGATATATTTAATTCAACAAAAAGTTGATAATTTAGTGAAAACTCATGAATATAAGGGATAAAAAAAACTTGATAATTTATTTTAAGGCTTTTACGCTCACATTTACACTTTTGATGGTAACTCGTAGTGAGCTCTGATCGATCTCCTTTATCTTTGGAAGTAATGCAAGAATTTGAGAGGTTTTGACAAATGATATGTTTTTCATTCATTGAAAATAGTGTAGAGTTTTTCCCAGCAACTTTCCAGAACATTAAAAGTTTCCTTTTTGTTTGTTCTGCAGGAGATAACCCAAGAGACGTCGTTACTGGAGGAGTAGAGGGGGCATCATCTGCCTTCCTCTACCCCAAAAATTTGGAAACCCAAAAACTCGGGAAATTTCTGATTTGAGAGCCTCGTTCTAACGAATATTAAGGCGAAACATTTTACTGAAAAAGTAACTAAAATAAAAACCAATATCGATACGTTTTAAGTCGAGACATTGGAATTTTATCTATACAATGCTGTGTTAGAATAGAAAAAAATTATTGTCAAGCGCCAACAATCGGAATAGGTAAGTGAAAAGCTCAAATCCATAAGAGCTGGTGGAACGGAAATATTTCATAATATAGTTGACCAAATTAAATCATCCAATACAGCCGGGAAATCCGGCTAAAATTGCTGAGAAATTTCAAATTTTGCTCTCCCCCCCCAATAAAATTTGTAGCAGCATACCTAGATAATCCCATGGATACATAAATCGAGCAGCAAAGGAAAAAATCTCAGGAATGCTACAATTCACAAACTCAGGGTATTCATGAGTTCTGAAAGTTGAAATTTTTCAATTAATATTTCATTGATCTCTCATAGATCTATGTTTATACAATAAAAACATACACTAAACAACAGTAGCTCAGCGTTGCTTTTAAAATTAGATAAGGAATCACAAAGCATAATATTTGATTTACAAAACCCTGTGACATTTATGAGAGATTAAAAATAAATCATACTGTGTTTTTAAAGTTTAAAAAATCTCTTCATTCAACCTTTCAGTTTTGAAGCCCACCAACAACTGGAAATAAACATTTAACCGTAGGGGCTAAAACAAAAATTCTTCCCACCATTACACAATAAAGAAATATTGTGATAACAGCCGTTCAAGAGGTTTTTAACACCTATGAACAGTTGGACTGCTCTTATATCATTTATCTTGATAAATCTAAAAGCCCTAATAAAAGCAAAAAATGTTTCTATACTGTAAAGAGAGAATTTTTCCAATATATGAGTTGGTTTCTAGATGCCGAACACAGAGTTGTGTGTGTTCTAAAAATCAATATTAAATAAGAGGCCGTGACATTCCTGAGACTTATTCTCCTTTAAAATTATATCTCGGTCACACAAATGAATACTTTCCAATCATATTTAATATTATTTTAAACTGGCTTTAAAGACGAACCAAAGAGATTTATCAGATTTTTGATAAGTTTGTCCAGTTGAGAGCTATTGATTTTTGAAACTGTAGCGCATCGTACGTTCACACTTTTTGAAAATGACTCACCTAATAAAAATATTGCCATTTGAATAAATAAACATTATATTGTCATAATTGTTAAAACTATTGCCAAAAACTTAGCCATTAGCACTCTTTGTTAAGTAGAATACATTTCAGGGTTGTCCTATTTTAGACTTTGTTATCTATAAGTATAAATCACTTATTTATAAGGTAATTAATTTTATATATTAGTAAAATTTAATGAGTTTCAAATAATATTGTGTTATGCTAGGTATACCTATAGGTATGGTATAGGTATATTTAAGGAACCTGATTTTTAGATCATGTTTTAATAATGGGGACACAACCCTGAATCGTGAACGCGTTATAGAAAAAGGAAATAAAGAATAATTGGAAGTCTTCTTTTGCTTACCTATTCAGGATTAATACAAACTTCATACGAAATTTGAAAAAAAAAAAAAAAATTAGATATATTGATGTTGGAGTGAGTTTGGCTGACCGTAGATATAATTAAGGGAGAAGTTGGTCGAAGAGTACAGTCAATGACAAGCACAATAATAAGTATATCTTATTTATTCTGTGCCAACGTTTCGGCCTAAGGTTTGAGCCATCATCTGGGCTAAAAGAAAACAACAAGATAACAAAATTTAAAACAACAGAGGCAGTACCAGTAACAGTAAAAAAAAAATAGTAATAAATAGAATGTATATACATGTACGTACACTTACATACATACATTTTATGTTATATAATAACATATTTTTTTCATTTTATACCTCATATATTTTTATAATTTCTGTTTATTACAATTTTTTTTTCACTGTAATACAATCTGCATAAATCAAATAAAAATGTAAGTGATAATCTTTATATGATTAGTAGAATTTTTTTCCTAATTATCAAAACAGATTCGTTACACAATCGCATTGGATTAATTAATGTGTAGCTATCCCTGTCCCAAAGCTGGAAATATCACCCTCTAGTTAATTTATACGATCTTAATTGCATCAGATATCAGTTGATGACGTGAACCTTGTCATCAGGGACCATATCAAACATTGACTTGCTTTGATCTTAATGAGGATTCACCAAAAGCAGTTAGCTTATATTAAACATTACAGTTTACTTGATTGAATTTAGAAATTTATTTCCAACTTAACACTTTTCATGGCAGCGTGTGATTTGTAGGATTTTTTTTTCTATGTTCATAACAACTTAAAATATCCTAATTGATAGAAAAATGAAAAAATATTTTGGAAAATTAGAATTTTCCAGGAAAAGTGGGGAAAATATATATATATATATATATATATATATATATATATATATATATATATATATATATATATATACAGTGTATATATTCATAAAAAATAAAAATCCTCTCTGGTTTTAGGAGGAGGGATTAAATTACTTTACCTCTGCTACGGAATATTTTATTATGAACAAAAAACAAATAAATTAAAAAGGATAAACAGTTAGAATAAATAAAAACAATAAATTCTCCTCAAAATCGTGAATTTGAAAAAAATTGGTGGGAAAATCACAACCTTATCCTGGCAAAGTATCTAAGGAGATACTTATACTTATATTGTTCTAAAACGATAGGATAAGATTTATTTACGTAAGCAACTGTTGTAATAGTAACCTTACATGTTGGAAGGAAAATTGTAATTTTTCAAACCCAAAAACATATGACTAAACCAAAGAAAAAAAAAATTTAAAACTTGCCATCTATTGCTGTGATCCCATTGCTGTTACTACACGTGTAAAACTAACAAAAACTGTTGTTTAACGTAGGGAAAAACTAAATCCCTCTCTACTGGTAAGTGTTGCTCTTTGATTGTAGTGTAACGATAAAAAATCATAAAATAAAATATCATACAATCGATTTTAAAGAAAATAGCCTTTGAAGTGATGGTATACAAAGAGATAATCTGCCAAGAAAAGGGTTAAACAGAATATGCCAGTGTGAAATAAAATTGGAAGAATCATACGAGTTCATAGTGGAATGGGCTTTAAGAGTGATATCGGAAATAAAGTAGTAACATATATAATTACTGGGATAAAAATGGAAGATTCCACATATGAAGCGTGAATTTACAATACCAGTTAACACCTAAACAGTCGAAGTTTCGCCAATTCCAGGCATCATCAGGACAGATGAGATAAAATCATCCAATATAAATTGGCTCAAATGCTTCTCGCGGCTAAATGGATGACATAATAAAAAAATACCAGAGGAAAAAATCGTTGGGCTACTTCTATAGTCTCACCTACCGCTATTGCTGTGAAAGAAAAATTAATTGTACGAATTCAAAATGTTTAATAATTTCTTCGCACATCGATGTTTCTCTCAGCCAAATTCCTCCCTCAGACTGTTCCTCGACTCTCCTGTCTGTTCATCACTTCCTCTTCCGCCAGTCCCCGTCCCGCCATACTCTGTCACAGCATATCTCTATCTGACATGCGGCCTCCCTCTCCTTCTTCTATCTTCGGCATCCCACTCTATTTATTAATTTAACAATAGAAACATTTTCTCAAATTCCATTCATTATGGCTTCCGAAATTTCACATAAACGATAATGATTTGTGGGAGCCTCCTTACTTTAACAATAATATTAACGTGTTCCGTCATCCTTTAGGCCCTTCTTCTCCTTGCCGAGCTTTGCGCATTATACTCAATGCAACGGAGGCGGTATTCACTAATCCCTGAGAGACTTAATTACCTTAGGGATTAATGCTTAAGGTGGTGGATCCTGTTTGTTTATGAGGGCATTCATTTGCTGTTTGTTGCTGATAAATTCAATATCTCCAAGATATGGCGGCTCTATACACACCAAGTAAAATTGTTGATGTGATTATGGTATTCGGAGAAGCGATAATTCTGTTATTAATATTATTCCTATTGAAGTCGATGTTTCTATTGGTAAATTAATGAACATTTGAATACATGATTCTAAAATGGTGTAAATCCTTCTAGATATCGCAATGCGATTTGTGGGGTCATTCGTAACTTTATAATGACTATTAGTCAGCGTATTAAAAAGTTGGTGTTACCTGCAAGCCTCAAGTTTTCATCACGCTTCACCGCACGTATCGCATCAAACTTAAAAAAATAATAGCGGTTTGAGAAACTATAGAAGTTTACCTACCTACGACTTTAAAAGACCTACGACTTTTTCCTCCGACATTTTTTAATTAGATCATCCATTTGGCCGTGAGAAGCATTTGAGCCGATATTGGACACCCTGCTGTACATCTCATGTCAATAGTATAAAAATACGCATAAACTTGAGACGGCACCTCACCCCAAGACATTTACACTCATTCTGAAGACACGATACCCGATACACTTACAGTATGTATGCAAATGTCTTGGAGTGAGGTGCTGTTTCTAGTTGATGTGTGTTTTTTGTACTGTTGATGTGAGATGTGCTGCATTTTTGTTTACGTATATGTGACTTTTTTTTTCTCTCCTGGCTATGCCTGAATTGGCGAAACATCGACTGGTTAGTCATTTACCAGTATTTTAGAAACTCAAGGATTCGTGTGTAGAATCTTCCGTTTATATCATTAATTTATTTCTGTTATTGAGTTTTTAATCTTCAATATCAGCAAAGAGTTTTAGTTTTTTAAAGTGTTTTATTATTAAGAACTAAACTTCCCTCAATATAACGTGGCGGAATAATGTATAATGTTTAATTTAATCACAACAGTGGATGTGGGTGGGATGTGTGAAGAAAAAAACACGTTACAGTTAAATCTTATGATATCATCAATTTGATAAAATATGAATTTTAATATGCATTTTTTATATTTGATGTACTTGAGGGATGGACACCTTTATCAAAATAAAATAATATTTTATATTATATTCATATCTTATATTATGAACATATAATGCTCACAGCCTATTGTTAAATAATACTTTCATCCTCTCGAAATAGTGATAGTGAGTAAAGCCGGTAGAAGAACTGTTTGAAAAAATCAATCTCAATATAATTAATTTGTACAAAGTATCGGATCTGTGATTCGCCGGTAAATTCAAAAGTTACCTGGTAGACAAAGGACACGGTGGTGCGAAATTTATCTTTTCATTGATTTCTTTCAAATCGTCATGATAAAGTTTATTGTCCTTAATTTTCGGATCAAATTGGAACTGTATTCCTTTAATATATTCGGTCTAGAAATTGATGCTTCAAAAATGCTTCCGTGAAATCTATTTTGGGACTAATGCCGATAGAGCTGATGGATCATTCTCTAATAAACTGTCACACTATGGCTGTTTTGAGGTTTCAAGAAGCATGGTGTTTTTCATTTTTTCGTCACCCAGTTCGTCTCAAAGCAAAGTAAAACTTGAGCTGTTTAAAAACATTAAAAAATAAAATTTAGTAACAAATTTCTCGTGTATTTAGAAAATTTTCACTTAATATTTTCAATCATATATATATTTTGATTGTTCGGGATTCCTCTCACAATGGAAGCTAGTCCTACTAAGCAAGAACGAAAAAAAGGGAAAAATCAAGAAAAACAATTTTTAGTGTCTAACTCTCGTGTCTTAAAAGGTTTTATTTTTATTTTTAAAGTATCTAAAAAATCAAATAATAGTAAAACTTGCAAACCAAGTCAGATTGTTCTGGTTTTCTGTTGAAATTATGGGCCCCATGGCTAGTTTCCATGAACTTGAAATTTTTTTTTTCTATATTTCAAAAGTTACAGTGTTACTTGAGAATGACCACATTTTTCAATTTCAAACATTAAGCTGCATTAAATTTATTAACAATTGTTTTAACATTCAGAATGTTCACATTTAGAAATGGAAGATAAAATTTTAACTTTGACCATTTCTTAAAAAATATTACAAGTATTTATTTATTTTTATTTTTTAATTTCTCTCTACCTAATTTAAAAGTGATGCGAAAAATCCTTGATATAGAACTGCGGAGGTAATAATCTAGTCAAAGAAACTTTTTTTTTAAAAAAAACTTTGGCCCTGGACCTATGCTGGCTTTCTTTCTAAATTTGTTTTTAATTGACTTCCTTGCCCGAATGAAATAACTTTTAACGTTTAACAGTTTAATATCTTAATTACATTTAAAATCAGCCTTCATTGCTACAACTAGAGTGAAATATTTTCTCCAAGGGTTCCAACAGGGATTTTTTACATTTCAGCATCAATTATTGATAAATTGTTATATTTTCATGAATTCGATGCTCAGTATATCACTATATAATAAGAGAAATAAAAACCAAATCAATAGATGGCGTTTTAAAAATTATAAAATAATAATTTAGCGTGATATGGGACAAGTGCGCACAATATTTAGTTCGACTTTATAAGACATTAAATTTTTTATTATTGAAGCTAGATGCTTCCTCTTTTTTAAAAAATATTCCTTAGACCATTATGTTTAAATATTACATTCAAGCCTACGTTTCGACCACGTCCATTTTGATGAAATTGATAATTTAATTGAATAGCACATAGTACGCACTTGCTTCTGCCTTAAGGGGTAAGTGCGTACAAGTTATCTGGAAGACTATTCAAGCAGGAGCAGTTTTGGAGCTAGTACAAAATAGTTCGGTTCCCGGAGGATTATTATACTGATCTAATCATCGAAATAGTTAAAGCTTGTCTGTGATCCACATTTTACAATCTTGATTGTATTATGAAAGTGGTATGTGGAATATAATTGAATAAATGTATTGAAACAAATTATTATTTTTTTTTTTTTAATTTTAAAAACAAATTATCGCTAGTCCGTAGTCGCCTCGACAAAACATGATATTAAGGGTAAGAGTACACCACGCACACTTGTCACACAACAGAGTTCTGCACTTGCCCCTACTATCATGTTTCGCTGGGTGACTGTGACAAGCGCTTAAAAAAATTAAAAACTGTCAAGGAGAAATGTAAATCGAAAAGTATTTTGAAGGCCAACTTCTGAACGGCAAAAAAAAAAAAATAGAAGAAAAAAGACCTACTGGTAGATAAACACAGCTGTACTGCAAAAGTTGACACAACTTTATCAACAAGTTGGAACTCATAACTTTGCAACTCGTTATACTTTACCTTACCGAATTTTATTCGCTTATTTCTGAAGCATAAGTGATTAGGCTTTATGCATCGTAAAGGACAGCTCTGGCCAGCTGAGGATTTGTATTTAACGAGACAATTACGTACTTACAATTACGAAAATACTTACTCCGAAAATGCACTTACTCCACATCACCCTACTTAAAACACACACCTAATGTATTTAAATCCGTTAGTTAAAATATATGTCAAAAGGTATCTGATTTGTCAGAATAACTAGAAGTAAGGAAATGAAATTTAATGAGGGAGATCGTAGTAACGGTCCCAGATAAATTCGTTGATCGTGAGCCAGTGGTGAAACCTAAGAAGTGATCGATCAATTAAATAATTATTTAAAAAAAAATAGATATGCAATTAATATATCTAGAAAATAGTAATTACAATTTCAGCAGGAAAACTAAGCAATAAAACGGAGCACAGAGTTAACTAAAAAAACAGCTGTTGACAGCTGAGAAGCTCAACGCACACCTACTGGTCGAAAATTCAACCACTCACGACGTATAAGATTTCTGTAACCTTCTACCATTATCAGCGGCATCTACCTTCAGTTAGAAGTCCTAAATAAGATAAACACAGCGTTTAGTTCATTTTAAAACCGGAAGAGCTCATGTCATTTTATGTTTTTCCAATCCCGAATTACCGAAACATCTATGCGAAACTTCTACCCCACATTTTGAAAGATAAATCTACAATTTGACTGGACTGCATATAGTATATATGTTTATAAAATACATTTTTTATACATAGATAATTTTGTTCTTTATTCTTTAGGCTTTCTATTGTTTAGTTATTGAACGTAATTCGTATAGAAATGTTGAAAGAAGAAATCTACTAGGGAAAAACCTGCATTCTTCAACATTTTGAAAAAAAATGTCAAAACTTTGAAGGGCAATATTTGAGTATGAATTTTGTGTTAAAAAAGCAGCGTTAAATAATAAAAATAAAAGGCTTAGCGAATCCGAAGGTTCGATGCCGATACCACCAATCGCTGTCTACAAACCTCGGTCGACCGACTACCATCCAAATCCAAATCCGTAAGATCACCCTTAACGCAATCCTCCCACCTACGATTCTCATACTCTAAATCATAAAAATTATCAACCACCGTTCCAATCAATAAATTATGATTGCATACAGATTACATTCATTTAACATTAATATTATATCGAAATATCACGAGGTACAACAATCAGATACTGAAATATTTGAATCTACTTTAACACCTCAATCGGTGAAAATCTAGAGCAGGAAAATTGACGGAAGGAAGAACGCCAGCCAAGAACGACACTTAGTCTACTCATGGCTTTACTAAAGCCCTCTTCAGAATTGAAAGCTTTGCCTCTTCAACTGGCTAAATGCTGCATTAAGGCATAAAATGTAGTCCTTGTGATGGGTAACCGCAAGATGGAAAACACCCAATCGGTTACTACTGTTTAGTTTTATTAATATTATTATAGGCGTAGTTGTTGGATTAGCAGCGAACCCAAAGAACATTATCTAATTACGTCAAAGGACAACTAATATTAAACAAGCCCCTTCACAATAGTGAATATAGGAGCCATATATATATATATATATATATATATATATATATATATATATATATATATATAATATAAGGTCGTCAGTAGTAACTTCTGATTTTTTGTTAGCCTTGTGTTTGAGTCATTTAAAAAAAAAATAGTTTAGTCTAATACAACTTTTACTTAAGTCTAACTTGAATTTTTCCTCAACTTGTTGTGCGCAAAAGAAACATTTCTTCATAATAAAATATTAAAAATGAAAATATTAAATGATAATTTAATTTTATAAATTCTAATAAAATGTCATTACTACGCAGTTTCCCACTCTGTTTTCAAGTTAACATGTATTTATTTTTTCTTTCATAACCTAGCTTAAATGGTACTGAAATTTATTTCCATTCATAAAGGATAACTCAATCATTTTGATTTTTTTTTTTAATTTTTCTAAACCGAGAAGTTGGTTTATACACTTTTCAAACTTTGTCCCCTCAGTTTGATGTCATTACCAAGCAAAATACAAAACATCTGAGATAAAGTATTGAAAAAAAGGTGCAGTGGTGACATTTTTTCCAATAGAACCAGCCACCAGTGGAGAACGAATTTCAGCTGGTAAGCATATTTCGCGTCGTAAGTTAAGTGGCGAATTTTTATTATTATCATCACCAAGTTACCATTTAAAATTATTTCGTTCATTATAATGCTAGTGTGACTATTGCATATTGGGAAGACAGTTGGGAGAAACAATATTTTTAATGTTAGTTACAGCGGTTTTAGCCGAGCGAAATTTTTGTGTTTTTGTGCCGTTATATTAATCTTAATCGAGTCTTTCAAAAAATCAATAAAATAAAAAAGGCTGTTGCTACTTGAAATTTTTTATAAAATACCAATAACTTTTTTTTATTTTATTTTTGTAAATGTGAATAAAAACATTTTCGTCTAGATGGATATTTATAATTTTCTATACAAAGAGGGCCCTACAACAAATGTTTATCTTTTTTTCAATTGAACTTATTTCATTTCCCATAGACCTTAAAAAAAAATTAAAAAAATAAATAAAAAATAAAATAAAAACTTTATAGAGGCTATGTGTGCCCCAGAGGGTCTCCCGACCCGACATGGTCGATCCACCGATGATAAAAATAAATAATTACGTATCACAGCCGGTCTTGAACCCGGAGCAAGCAGAATAGGAGCACAGTGCCTTACCACTGAGCTACCCCGCTCCCCCCTCGATCTTAAAAGAAGTATTAAATTCAAGCTGGTTTTCAACACCGCGCTTCTGAAAATTTTAAACTTCCCACAATAGAACTCTTTTGATCTTTGCCACTTGTTAAGATTAACAGCTGATTGTCAATAGAAAGTATATGGTTCTTACAATTACTATATAACTGAGAGATGGGAAACCCTTCCTTACCACGACCCATGTAGATATTTTTTGAGATACCTCTCTGTTCGTGCTATAGGAATCGTATGTTTCTTAGGAAGCACATTAATTCATTTGGGTTAGATCTAATGTTGCCTTCAGGTTGAAGTATTGTCAGTTTCAGGAACTGTAGTCTGTATAAAACTTCAGATTCACACAGAATGTACTCTGTCTTTTCTTCATCCTCTTGGCACAGACTGCAGGTGGAATCTTTCACTAGTTTCATATTTTTCAGATGATATTTTAGCGGACAATGGTCCATGAGGAGACCCATTACTGTTCTAAACTCATTATATTTCAGTTTTAGGTAGAATTTTGCCTTTTCCTAAAACAAATTGATGACATATTTTTGTCTAGATGGCTATTTATAATTTCCTTTACAATGATGTTTCTTTTACAAAGTTCATCTTTAGTCCAATTGCACTTTTTTCCTTATCCCTAGATAGTAAAAGAAGTACAGTTGAACCTCTATGTATCGAACATGAAGGTCCCTTGAAAAAAATTCGATATACGGAAATTTCGATATATAGAAAAACTGAAATTTTTCAACCTTTTCAGACTAAAAACAATTACAGTTATTCTTTAGGGTTTAAGAAGTATCAAAGGCATTTTTTTAGGGTAAAAGAAAAAACTGAACAATCAATAACACTTATTTGAAAAAATTTACAAACTAGATTTATGATTGCAGATTTTTTACGAATGTACATTTATAATCTAATAACGACGTGTATTAAAAATATGCAAACATACATAAAAATTAATTTATTTTTGTTCTCGCACAAAATAGCTTCTAATGCATTTTTGAATATAATTCATCAACATGATGAAGTCATATTTAGGAGGAATGTTCACAACAAGAAAGGTAAAATTAAACTGAATTCTTTTTTCGATATACAGAAAGTTAATTCGATATAGTGAATTTTTTTTTTCTAATAAAAATTCAAGATTCCTAAAAAAATTTAGATATATAGAGATTTCCGATATATAGAAGTTCGATATATAGAGGTTCGACTGTATTAATAAGTATTAGTACTGTTCTTCTGAAAATTTTAAATTTCCCATAAAATAATATGTTAAGATTAACTGTTGAGTGTCAATAGAAGGTTTAGGTACTTAAATTTTGTTTATTTAAATCCAGTGAAATTATTAAAATGCTATCTTGAAACTTACCAGCAATCTGAGAATCATCCATTTAACTTTCGTTAAATAACAAAATTTAATTAATTTATTATATATTCACCACTATTTTGTGGTGATTTACATTGTTATGCTACCTTCTCCCATCGTCCTGTTAGCTTATCAATTCCTTCCTTGTAAAAATTTGGTTGGTTTCAAAGAAATTTTCGACAGTCAGGTTGACTCGCATTTCACAATATAAAGTTTTATATATATATATATATATATATATATATATATATATATATATATATATATATATATATATATATATATATATATATACTAATTGTGAGAAACTGAAAGGATGGTCGTCTGTTGGGGAGAAGTCCGGGGAGTAATGTGGTATGGTAAACAGACATTGAAACATTAAACCACCCAAGTTGTATAAAAGACTGACGTTTTGGGGATTGATGAGTTCAGGACGCTTTTCATGGAGTTTTTCTTTTACTCTTTGCAGCTACTGAGCTACTGAACGTACCTGTCCACAGTAATCGTTAAACTCGACTTCAACAACTCGTGATGAATTATATCTCGGTAATCCTACCGTACATACAATAAATTTTTATTTAACAGGGATGCTACGGATCAGACGGGGATGGTTGAACGTTATCAAGCCACTGTCTTCTGCGGAAGGTATTGTCATTTGTTACCCATTTATGATCTCATGTTATAATCCTGTCTAAAAAGATTTTTACCAATGAGAGGAAACGTGCGGCAATTGGCTTGCGATCTTGTTTATTCCATTCAATAATACTATTAGGTATCGATATTCTTATTTTTATTATTTAATTTATTCATGTTGTGAGTTATGATTTTGTTATCATTACAATTGCTCAGGAATTATATTGGCTTTCCAACAATGATTCTAGTATATTTGGTTTTATTCCAAAGATTGTCAATCAATTTGTTTGGATACCAATTTTCCAACAATATCTTATATATAGCTTCCTTAACTTTTGTTGTATGATGTTTGCAGGTTAGCGTTATTGCTATTGTTATAATAATTTTATTAGAATTGATAATTTGATTTGTAATAATTCAGCAGTCGGTTACTGGTGCTGTCTTTTGAATAGAATGGACTAATTCCGTTGATAATATTTAAATCTTTATGAATTTTTATGCCTAAACATCTGATTCTATTGTTACCTTCAGTTTTTATGTGCCGTTGGAAACTGTGTTTAATATTTTTAGAAAATCATCAATATCATTTTTGTCAATAATAGTTAATATGTCATCAATATATCATATAATTATCGGAAATGTTTTGTTATAAATTTTCATAGTGATATCCAATATGTTATTCTTTATTATTTCGACCAAATTCACACTTAGGGATATCTTTAAAGTCCAGGCGTGATTAAATAAATTCATTTTTTGAAATGAATTGCCACGGGACTTTCTTAACGTGATAATTAGAAGAAGAATAGTAGAAACAAATTTTATATGTTTTTGACAAAGTCGGTGTAAAAGAATCCATAAACGGGCCGAAAAATGTTTTTTTCACGCTTAGCGATATGAAAAAAGAATTGTTTAAGAATTAAAAGTCCGTAATAACATTTAAAAATACGGTAAAAATGAGTTTTAAACAATTGAAGTCGGAAACATTTATCGGAAACTCAAAAATACGATCAATGAATAATAATATGAAAAATATTACTCTCATCAATGAATAAACTTAGGTTCCTGTAAAATGGCTTGTTGAGCAACTTCTGTAATGATTCATTTTAATAAGATTTATTTTTATCTATTTTTTATTTGAAGAAAAATATAAAAGTTTTCAATACATCCATAAAATATAAAAATGTACAATGATCATCATTCCAGTCTTTAGTAAACATTTTAAAACAACTATTAATATTTTTATGTTACATATAACCTTTACAACAAACTTTATACGATTTTGATATTCCTCTATTATTAAAATGGCCGAACAAATTAACCTGTGATTAAGAGCAGTAGGCTTAAGAAAAAAAAAAAACTTGAATGCTAAATATAAATATTTAATATTAAACAACATGCTAGAATGCTAATAAAAATATACTTGCCGTCATGTAGTCTTCAAGTAACTCTTCCACTATCACTTGACATTCTTCCGAGACGATTTCACTGATTGTCTGTTTTGACATCCTCAACAGATATTGTAAGCTTGTAAAGGCCCGTGGCCAAAAATCGTAGGCTCACCGCTAGCCTTTCCTGCACGGAAATTGCTCTTCGAAAGGTCGTGTCCACCAAATTTTTCCCGGTTTGAATATAAGTTCGCTGTCCACAAACGCGGTTTTTCTTCCTCTTTTTCAAAAGGTAATCAATCAAAATGTACGCGGCTGATGCCACTTGCTGCTGAGATGCCATGATTGATACTGGGGCGAGAACTCGACCAAAACTTCAGAAGAACGCTCGATTCTCCCGATCGCCCTCTCTTCCAATTCGTACGGAACGATGTTCGGAACGCTGTCATGTTCTTCAAAACAATGTTCGGATCGGTTGTTTGGTACGGAGAAACGGAACGGCAGTTTGTTATAAGTGCGTACGAGGCCTTAGAACATCGCCGGAAGAAGGCTACTAAAGGAAGGTGTTCGCTTCCAGACGTAGTGGATGGATGAGGTGATTGATAAGCGGTAATTGCCCTCAGATATGCACATAGGACGCCGCAAACGGAGAGTAATCACCAAATGACAGTGTGGAGGTTGGGAATTCAGGCGAGGATCTGAATATAAGATAAATTAAGATAGGGAAGGGGGATGCTAGGGAGAAATAAAATGACCACGTGTAGGTCAAAAATAGGAGGCACGTGTACTGATCTAACCGTTGGCACAGCACAGGAGAGACTGAGAGGGAAACTTGGTTTAGGGGGAGAAACCCTGGTCTATTTATACCGTTATGTCAATATAGACATTGAGAGTTGTAACAATTAATTATTGTTTTTGGCTTAGATCAGTACACCTCTATACATTTGCTTTATTATTAGAAAATATATGTCCATATTTACAATATATGTACAATAAAATACATGATACAAGAAAATTAAAATGTTATTAAATAAAATATTGATTTCTTTTATATTACTGGCTACTGTGCAGTTATGCCCTAGCGCTGTCTAGTGGTGGACGCGAGAACCAGCAGCAGAAGAGTAGAGATGATAGCCATTCGCTACATCATTCAAAATTCAGTTATACAGTTAATAAATATAAATCTGCAATAAAGTCTTAATTAATTAAGTATTTATATTAACAAAGCATTGTATTTTTTCCAATGTTACGGAATGATAAGCTATCTCAATACTCATGGCTGAACGAGCTTCGGTAGAGAGATTACGTTTAGTTATAGTGAATACAAAAATTCAAAATCAAACAGGCGGTACGTGTACTGATCTACCCGTTGGCACAGCACAGGAGAGACTGAGAGGGAAACTGATAAACTGAGAGCACAGAGGTTCCTTTAATATAAACAAATATTTCTTATATTTCTATATTTTGGCCCAAATAATCCTCGTGATAAAAAGCTACAAAAGTGACTTTATTATTTTTTTCAAAACAATAATATTGACGAATGAGCTAGTGAAGGGTTCAATACAACATTTATTGTGAACATTATAGTTATTCATTGTGCAACTGAATTTTTAAAGGTGTCCATACTTCCATGAGCGGTAATGTGGAAATATATATCAGACACTCCCTCTCCTCCCCCCTCCCCCCCCAAAACCAGTGTTCTCGTGTTATGAAACGGATTTAAAATGCACCACCCTCCGATGACTTTCGATGCAGTGCAAAAGTCTGTTATTTTCTGGGAAAATGATATAAAATTATATATATATATATATATATATATATATATATATATATATATATATATATATATTTTTTTTTTTATTTACAGAAATTTACAACTGCATAAGAATATACAACAAGTAAATGTGATAATAAGTACATGACACTTGATAATGACGTGAGAAGGAGCTACCCATTGGTAGCACTTCGATCACTTCTATGTTAGGAGGTCCCGCTGCCATCTTCTTTTAAGACGCCTCGGAGGATCATCGGGAATAGTTAAAATTATATTTCAATAAATCAAGTTTGATAATAGAAGTTCATTCACTAATTATGCATAATTGCTTTGTGTTTAGCCAAAAAAAAAATATAATACTTTTTCGATTAAACGAGATTAATTGTTTTAATAACTATTTTTTTTCAGTTTTTATTGAAATTCCCAATAAAACTGAATTATGAAGTATGAGAACAAGATATTCGACATAACAAGTGAGTTAGCTGAGCAAGGATAAAATGGTGTCTATAAATAAGATGTTCTCTTTGGAGCCGCTAAAAGGTGAAAGAGTTGCTGGCTGTCTCGGTGATAGAGTGTTAAATCGTCCCCCTTGGGCCCCATTCCTTAGACATTTTAGCTTCTCACGTTTTTATTTTCTTTAGTCAGCTCATCCTCAACGAAACCACCGTACCATGTCAGCAGCGAGGGAAATAATTTCGTTTGCCATAACCTTAAGGGTCATCTTTATTTAAATTCAAATCAACTGTCGAGCTACTTAAATTAGCTTTATTGCGTGAAATACTATTTTTATTTTAAAAGAAATTTCGAAGCAATACTAGCTTTAAAAACAAAATAAAAAAATAATTTTACGAATTTATTAGTCGCTAAAACACTAGTAAATATGTAAAAAAAACAGGCGATAATTGCTCAGTTCAGTTGATGGAAAAAAGTACCTCTGTAAAATTAAGCATGTTAGGTCTCATCTAAACATCAAAAAGAGGAGTAATATTGAGAAAAGAAAGCCTACATTAAGGTACTACTAAGGTACTGAGGGACTACCTATTAGAAGGAGGAATGAAGAGTTATCTAAAATATATCTTTATTTCGCACGAAAATGTTATTGCCTCATCTCAAATATCTATTGCGCCCGACGGAGGTTTAATTGCAGTACTTGAACAGAGTTTAAATTGTGTAATTTAAAAAGATTAACTACTGATTTCGTATTCAACTTAATGCATGCCTGTAAATTGCTTTTTATTTTAATATTATTTCTAGTCAGTCCTTTTGTCATGGATTAAACAATTATATATTTCTGAAGATGCAATTGCCCGAAAAGCTGTAAAACAAATAAATAAATGTTTTAAATAGAAATTTGGAAGCCAGAAAAATGAGAATACCCGTTTTATCATTTACAGGAGTAATAAGATAAAGATATTAAAGGCTCATTTAGAAATATGAATTTAAATAACAGTATAACTTTTATGACAATTTAATGACACATTCTACAGTAAACAGTTTAGTTATAACTGTTTATGCAATATCAATTAGATTTAAGCTCTATTGAATTAGTTCAAAGAGGAAATCGGATAGCTTATGGTATCTCATGGATATCTTGATATCTCATGGATCCTGTAGAAAAATTTCTACAAAAAGATTTTTGTAGAAACACTCTCTTATGAAGTTCCGCCTAACCGTCAGTATTACAATCACGTATTACTGTGCAATACTTTATTATTATTGAGCTATAAAAATAAACCGAATGGTGTTGCCTGAGAATTCACTTAAAGATCCCAGGTAAAATGAACAATATTTTTTTCTTAAAGATCTTAGAGAATATAAATAATAATTAATTCAGTACATTTAAAAAAAGAAAAAATGGGATGCCACCAAATCTGAACAGCAGCGATTAATCTGACTAATATCAATATTAGGACGTTTATATACACTAAAAGCAATCATAAAGAATTTAAAAAAAGAATATATATATATATATATATATATATATATATATATATATATATATCTTTTACATTTAAAAGTCCTGCTCCTTTTTTTCCATAGGTTTTCCTGTTAATTGAGGAGAGTTCCTGATTGTAAGTGTAATGAAATGGATATAAATGAAATCGGACATAACATTGTATTTAAATATAGAAAAAAAAGTTAACTATCATTGAATTCAATAATTCAGAATGTGTTTATCTATTTAAGCACCTTTCCAAAAAAACAAAATACGTATTTACACTCCAGACAGATGGTAGTTTGTGTTGAAAAAAATTAGTAGTCGGTTTTATTATAGTTTTCTATGCTTTTTGGGGTGCTAAATCCAAATCTGGTGTCATATAACAAAATTTCCAGGTGCGTTTTGAGATATTCGCAAAAAACAGCGAAATTTTCTCACTTTTTTTTAAAAATAATTTCGAAAGTATGTGAGGTAGCGAAGAACTTTTTCGCATCTTTCTTAAATTAGACTAAATTTAAAACAATCTGAGCTCTATTTTAGATCTGTAGGTCTAATTGTTAACGAGATACAGCACTTTTTTTCTCTCCATTTATTAAATGTTGAGTCAAATTTTGAGCGAAATACTGATCCGATGAAAAAACCGTTAGAGGTGAAGTCATAGAAAATCTATTTAACTCAAACAGAACGACTCACAGTGGTTCCAAAGTAGAATTTTTTGATCATAATCCCGTTATTTTTCATCGGATTTTATTGTTTCTTCGTTTTATACTGTTACTTAGTATGCCCCATTGTCTATTTAAATAAAATAAAATATGAAATTATAGTCAAAAATATAAAACAATGAATCTTTCATTGACGACGTGTAATGGAAATTGGTCTAGACTTTTTATTATTTAATTATTTTTTTCTCCGGGCATTAAATATTCTCGTTTTAGTTTCTATAGACATTCTTAATAGAAACAAAACATTTTAAAATACTATACTGCCATCATGTGCTACTTTTGATGAAATGCGCAGATGTGGCACTCCTTATGTCTATAGAAAGTAAGTCAAAATAGCGATTCAATTCGATGCGTTTTATCTCTTTTCTTCAGACGACAATTAAGTTATAAGAAACAAGTTAAATAAAAAAGACAATGTACTTAATTACTTTTTTTTTAATTTATGTCGAATTTTGTTCATTATACGCAAAAAAAAAATTCATTTTCAAATACTAATACAGTTTTTTTGATGAAGTCAATATTCTAAATTTCAAAAAAAAAAAGCAACGTGAGCAAAATTATAACCGTATTATATAATAAGAAATTTGTTTGTTGAAATTATGAATGTTTTCCATGCCTTTTTTAATACATATCGGTATTAATTCTTGTCCATGAATTCTTGCCCTTCATTTTCCTGTCAAATAAACAATAGGCGATTTTCAGCTTCTTCTTAAAACTCCTCTGGAGGTTTTTGTCAAGGGCGTCGTAGCCGTGAAATAAGAGGATCTGAGGGAATTGAAAATGAAAAAATGAATTAATAAATTGTTCATCAGATCTTCATTGATAGCTTTCCTAGATCATTTGCAGATGCTATGCAAACGAAACCGCTAGAAATCATTGTTTATGTATACATGTGCTTCTTCTGATGTCCATGGCAGTGCTATAGAAGTCTTGTTTCTTTGAAGCGCCGAAGAATCCTTCCGATTATCGACTGATATATACCCAGCCTACTGGCGACATCGCTCTGGCAATACTCTTCCTCTTAATGTTAAGGCCATAACACCATAAGTGTTATGGCCTTATGTGATGGCCTTAACATTGTCACACTCACTCAAATACCTGTCTAGGACCATCGATAATAAAATGAAATGTTTAAAATTGAGAATAGATTCAAAAGAAAGCAATAAAGGAAAAAGAATAATTGAAAAGGAATACGCGTAGCAGAATATAGGGCATAGTGGGATAAATGAGTACTAAGGTGAAAAAAGCATAATTTAACAGCTTATATTGCATAAAATAAATCCTATTTACCAGTTATTTGATATAATTGTTCAAAAAGATTACAGATTTGATTGTACAAATGCAGCAAACTAAATACAAGTGTTTCAATACTATTATTTTATCAAAGAGCTTGCAAATGTTTCTTCGCGCCCTGCAATTCTGGCTCTGTATTTATTAGATCCATAGCTAACGGTGGATATTGGAAGTTTTGACAATATATCAGACCAGTGTTGCCAGGTCAGCCTTGTATTTTCCCCCTAAAAATCTAAATTTTCTCCTAAATTCCCCAACTTCAACCTTAAACATCTAAATTTTCCTCTATATCCACCAATTTTAACCCTATATGTTTAATTCTTATTTTTCTATTAGTGTAACCAATATTACCCCCTGAAAAAGATAAGAATAAATCATTATAAAACTAAAAAATACCCCAGAAGATAATTAAAACACTAAATCTTGGAGGATAAACACCAATCTGGCAACAGTTTATCAGACATCTCCTTAATCATGTTCTAGGAGCTATGAAACGGATTTAAAATATACCCCCACCCTCCTCCGATGATCTAAGAAACAATGCAAACATCAATTATTGTCGGTAAATTAGTCATTAGACCAGATATATTGTCTGAAAAAGTTGAAAAATAGGATTCTGACCAGTGTTTTGCCATTTGAAGGTGATAATCATTTTTTTTTACGACAAAGTAACTGTACTTATAAACTGAACTAAACACTAGGTACTGGACAGTACATCGATAAAAAATAAATTATTTAGTCGCTACTTATCTGAATCGAAATCCACGGAAAACTTATATGGTTCCTTGAATATGGTGATAAATAACAAAATATGAAAAAAGCTAACATGAACTTAGCAATTTTATCTATACAAATATTTGATTTTGATGTTTATATGAATTTAATATTTCGGTTTATATTGATTAATAACTAAAGATATGAAATAAAAAAACAAAACAGTAATTATATACAAAATATCTAATGTTTTAATATACAAATTTTATTCTTAATATTCTGTTCTTAAAGATTTTCTGCACAATATGCTTAAAAAATAAAAATCGTACAAAGAGAGGTTTGAGTTGCTACGAGTAAATGTGGTAATATATCTTAATATTGAGCAAAATATCGCATATTAGTAGAGGGTTGCTTTTATTAGGTAATAAACAACGCTAGTTGTAGAACCATTGGTAGTTTCATAATTTGCAAAAAAAAAAAAAAAAAAAAAAAAAAAAAAAACTGAGAAAATTATATCACTCTTACTTTTCATAAAGTAGACTTAAAGTGCCACATTTGAGCATAACCGTAAACCTGCAGACTCACTTACTAAAAAGATATTAATGTTTAAAACTTTAATCTTCCCAAAATTCAATTTTCTCATTTTTTAGTACATTATGAAACAACTATTGGATCCACAGCCTGCCTTGTTTATTACCTTCTAAAGGTAATCCTTTATTAATATGCGATATTTTGCTCAATGTTAAGATCTAGTTCCATATATAGCAACTCAAACCTCACACTGTACGATTTTTTAAGCATATCCTTTAAGAAAATCCTTAAGAATAAAATTTGTATGCCAAAACATTAGATATTGTGAAAGGTAGGCTTATCAAAATATATATATAATTTTAATTATATATAATATAATTTGAGCTCGCTCAAGTTAGCTCGAATAAAAGAGTATATATGAGGTGCCAGTGATTCTAGGGGACCATTTACTATCGAGTTGAATATCAATCACTCCTTCTTAGTAATTCTGTCCCTGGCAAGCGATACATTTGATGTATGGTCACGATAATGGATGTTATCCTTTATGCAGGTCCCCTAAGCTTCCCTTTAGATATTACTAAAACTATACCAGAGATGTGTAAGTAAGCGTCTCTTATCATTAGTTTTTAGTGAAATATGTAATAAGAAACTTTTAGCATAAATGTAGATTCAAATAAAAGTACCTGTAATATTAATTTTGATTAGAGAGCGAAATTATTCAATATTTAAGTTATTAATGAAAAATCGGCCCTTTTTAACGTTATTTTTGTGCTTTATTTATGTTTTTTATTTTTTCGTTATCGACCAAGGTAGAGTATGTATGGCGATCGGTAAGAAAAAAAAAAAAGAAAAAACATATTTCAATATCTCACATTTTTTTTTTTTTTTTTTTACTTTAAACGCTAAGACCGGGGACTGGGGCAATGACAGTCACCTGAGTGGAAACAATTATAAAAATAATAATTTGTATTTGTTTGAAACACTACAACCCCTAGGACAATTATATACTTACCTAAGCACTACTCACTTAATATTGCATTTAAACATTACATTTTTTGTATAATGACAAAAAAAAATATTAACATTGACCAGTATTACCCTGAGCCTAGGGTAATGGCAGTCGACAGCGTCAGTGATTAGTTATTGACTGCACAACAAGGAATATGAGGATTTTTTAATGATGTAACCTAGTATAGCTGAAAAACTGATATTTTTGTGCATTCTTTGTTGGCTGTCTGATCGAAAAACTTCCAGCAAGAGCTTATTTTGCTTTTTTAAAATCTTCTGCAATTATTTTTGTCTGTCTTCCTTATATATTTTTCTAATCCTCTGAAACAAAAAAACACAGACATAGTGTACAATAACATAGACACCATTACTCCGATCATGCTGACTGCCATTACCCTCAACGCATGGTACTATTCAACAAGTAAAAATAATATACTGTGGTTAAAATCATTTTAAGCAGTATGTATTAGAAAAGTAGATATTATCAAGATACTGTTTAATCATTAGTATATCAGTAGAAGCAGTGCAACAGGTGATAGAGATCTGTACTATGACTTTCCTTACCACAAACAACGGAAAAAACACTTAATTTCGCTTAGCAACACAACACAACTACCAAAAGGGCGAGTTCAGGTGCAGTAATTAAA
This sequence comes from Rhaphigaster nebulosa, assembly GCA_948150685.1. Taxonomy (NCBI): domain Eukaryota; kingdom Metazoa; phylum Arthropoda; class Insecta; order Hemiptera; family Pentatomidae; genus Rhaphigaster; species Rhaphigaster nebulosa. The sequence goes on from OX411307.1 coordinate 138,658,289, forward strand.
GAGAGAGGCGTGCTGTGTTAGCAGCTATCAGTTGCAACCTACGTTAACAATCTACGATAAATTATAGTGACCACAATCATTCCTTGACTTCCATTACCCCTGTCTCGCCTACTGTCGTTGTAGTCCCTCCTTATTAGTGAGGACCCCTCGTTTCACCAAACTGATGTGCCATTTTTGTCGGTATTTAAGAGAAGATAGTGTATTCGCCAGCATTTGAGTGCCAAGAATTTAATTTTATTTATTTTAAAATTCAATAATGAATATTACATTGTGACATCAAATTACAGCTAACCATCTATTGGTATCTGTCTTATATTTAACATACGGGCATACTATCTTGATATTATCTACTCAACTCCTTCCTAACACTAAAGATACAGGTCCTTGTATGCTTAAAATGAATGGTGGGGATACAGGAGGATCGTAGGAAAGATATGATAAAGAAAGCATGTAAACTGAACAGTGATAAACAAATAAATGGGATATTTGTTAAAAGCACCATATTTGAGCCTAAGTACTCTAAAAAGGTAAGCTACTATTGTAAGCAAATAGAAACGTTTTATATACAAAGGCAAGTGTATATTGAGGGAAAATGACTAAGTTAGTATCCCATCCAAAATGGACCTTGACAAGACCGTGCCGTTAAAAAAAAAAAAAAAAAAAAAAATCAATTATTTATTAATACACTTGCATCAGTAATAATATAATATACAAAGCCACAATTTCTATCGTGTAACTGAGGATTTAGCGGTTAGTTTAGGGCCGTGAAAAACAAAAAGATTAAAGAAAAGGATATATTTCGGTGAAGATAAAGGCAGTTGAGGCCCGATGTATAACTATGACTTTAGTAAGTCAAAACGATATTAAGCGACGTTTGCTGGGTTCGTATGGAATGGTACTATATCTTGATGAACTGTACAACTTTCGGTGATTCTTTTTGATTCTCGTCGAATTGTTAACTTTTTATTTCCAAATTTTTTTTTGGGTTTGATTCGATTGGTAATTAATATCTTTATTGCCTAAAATTCAGAACTTCGGAAAACTTATAAGTGTATTGTAGTAACTTCCAACCATTTAAAAAAAAAAAAATTATATACTAGATTATAGGTACAGTACTAGATTTTTACAGTCATTGAATAAATGTTTTTCTTCAAGAATCACATTTCCCTTGAAACAGTTTCTTAGATCTAACGTTCTTTCTAGTATAATATGAATATGATGAATTTACCCGACATTGCATTTATGAATTGGTTTATTATTTCTGATAGTAGATTTAAGTCAATAAATTAAAATACAGGACATGACTTTTACCATTCACTGCAGATCCTGCCCACCCGTGTTTTCCAAAGATCAATGACTATTCACAGGGGTGGATCTAGAGGGAAGCGAAAGGGGCGACCGATCAGGGCCTCGTGACTTAAACTTCCCGCACTATAGAAACATTAAATGAATGATTGATATATCACAGACGAATTTATAGTTTTAGGGAACCGCCGGACTCCCCCTTCCTCTTAACCCCATACCTCTTAACCCCCTCTCCACCTGAGCCAATGAGGGCCCTGTAATACTGTATGACCCAGGGCCCCGAAAGGTCTATATCCGTTACTAACTGTCTATATCCATCAAAGTATGGTAATTCGGTTTCCTCCTAGATAAAATACTTACTTGGAACCTTAGAGGCCTAAAAGGCAAGAAAATTACAGACCGTCAACCAACAATATAGAATAATATGTAGGATCTCTAAACTTTTAATTGACAACATACTTCTCATTTACAAGACCATCTTGAAACAACTTTATACCAAGGTAGGTATTTGAACTGTATATAGCGTCAATGTTCCATGTAATGTAATTAATATCACCCTATATTATGACCTCAATATAGCTTAAGCTCTCTACTTAATACCTTCCAACTACCCTAATGATGTCGAATACTAATCGTATTGATGAGCACTCTTGGATTTAATGCATCAGATAACGATGTAAATGAATATTCGTCGTGACGAACGTTATATGATATAAACAGCCTTTAGTATTTTATTAAAAAGAATATGTAATGGACTCAGCTGTCGTTAGAGAAGATATTCTGAAAAAAAGGTCGCTGGAAATGCTGTATGTTGGCCCTTGGAGTCTTTCTTAAATTGCACTTCCATCACTCATGCCCCAGCTGGGAGAACAGTTTCAGGCGAGATGAGCTCTGCTCGTTCACTTTTGCATAAACTATTCATGTTGGAATGGGAATTGCTTTTCCTGGTGTTTGCTATTCAAGGTTTTTCTTTCGGTCCGCTTAGATTTACGCAATGTTCGACTAATGATGAATTGAGAACTAATTCAGAACGCCATCGTTGGGATCCTAAAGCATAAACGAATATTTGATTGGCATGACAATTAGAATGAAAACTTTCGCTACTAAAAAAAATATTAAAAAATCAGTTAAAATTAAACTTCCTGCTTTGAATAATATTCTATTAATGCAACTAACTAGTTGGCGTGTGCAAATAATGGAATAATGGATTATTGGTCAGTAATAAAAGCATACCGTATTTACTTGTCATGAGAAACGCTGATTTAATTCGGTTGCGCTTTGCGCCAATGAATGCTGTTTTTTTTTTAGCTCTTGGAATGTGCGTGGGGAATGGGAGATGCTTGGTGGAAAACAGAAATGAGTGAAAAATAATTGTTTTAAATTATCGTAGTCAGTGTATTGAATGAACCGTAACAGAATGTGGAAATAAAGTCAAGTGCAAAAGTTAAGTTCGACGACCACTCAAGTAACGTTGCAGACAAGAAAAAAAACACTTTTTTTTTTTTTAAATTGTTTGTTCATTTTTCGTCATTAGTGGCGAAAGTAATCATCATTTTGATGGCTCAATCATTGGTTTTGATGAAGTATTAAGGGAGATATGGCTTACTGACAAAAAAACACCTTTGAGAAATAAATATAAGGATACTTCACTGGTTTCCACGGAAACCCTGTATCTTTGCAAATAATGACCCGATTTCGATTTTTTGTTTTGTTTTGCAGGAAATTTGATCAACTTTCCATTTTTATGCGCAAATAAATTCTTCTTTTCGTCATACCTTTTTTTCTTCCATTTTCTAGGGGATATACTAGGTATGTGAATAGTTAATGGGTCGTAAGGAGAAAACTTTAAGCAAGTTTTATTAAAATCGTTCGAACCGTTTTACCGCTATAGTCTCTAGAAAACAGTTTTTTTTTTTTGCTAATGCACACAGGATTCTTTAATATTTTTTCCTCATTGTTGGTAAAGGTAATCTTCAAAATGGTGGCTTAAGAATAATCGTATATTTTCAACAATTAATTGATTACACTCTTATAATTTTTACTTTTTTCTCTTATTGTATACGTTTCGGACTATATCGTCCATCTTCATGACTTTAACTTTTGAAGTGTCTTTATTATTTTGATTTATATCGTTGTTTATAACCACCAATTGATATTTTTTTTTTTCAAACACTTATACTTCGTCATTTTTAAATTTCTTTTTTATTGCCTTGGACATCCCACTTCTATACAATGTTTAATGATGGCCTAATCACTGCTTTTGATGAAGTATCAAGGAAAATATGGCGGATCGATAAATGACACTTTTGAGAAATAATCTATGTTCTCGAGAGAGAATCGAGAGATATTCGATGTTCTCGAGAGATATTCGCTCCCCTCCCGGGTTAACTTTAGGAGTACTAATCTTTAAACTCAACCAAACACTTTGATGATGATGATGTCATCCAGATGGTTAATTCAATTGAATTAACAGGCATTAAGAATGACCAAAAAGAAAATATAATTGAACTCCAATCTGCAAAGAAAATCGAGTTGCATCATAACATAACATTTAAGAAATTAAAAGGGGGATAATGTATATTAGTATCTATAAAATTCGGATTAGAAATAATTAGAAGAGTGCATGATTATTACGGCCATGTCGGGGTAGCCCAAACGAGTGAGAAAGTACGAGCTTACTATTATTTTAAAAACCTAGAAAAACTAATTTTTGAATTTTGTAGAGGTTGTACAACATATAGGAAAAATATGTAACGTCGAGGAAGAGCTATTGGAATAATGTCAAGATTAGGCCCCGCTCACGAACCTTACGATATCATGTCACTTGACACGGTAGGCGGATTTGCAGGCAATAAATCTTATGCATGCTTATCCTAGCCGATCACTTCACTAGGTATACATGGATTTTCCCAACAAAACGCCGGTGTACAAAAGACTCTATCCTGATGATAGACCCAATAGCTACAAAGAACAATATAAAAATGATTCTCACTGACCAATACACAGTGAATTAAACGTTAATAAATAGGATTAGGTGTATAATTAACGGAGCTGACAAGCGTATATGGACTGTTATAGCAGAAGAAAGCGTGTCAGAATACGATAGGGATACTCTCAGCTCAAAAAAATTCGAACCTGGATATTTGCTGAACCAGATAGATAGAACCCTTTTTTTAAATTCAATACAAATGAAAAAAAAGAATTGACAAAAATCGCATTTCACATGTTATATATTTGCAGTAAAATATATTGTTTCGATGTAAAGTGGAAGTAAATTAAAGAGAAGTAAAACCCATAAAGTTAGGACAGGACTTTTTAAAATTCTAAAGCGGATTAGTCCATTAATTTATGAAGTCTATTATGGAAAGAAAAAGAAGGAATCTAAGGTAATTATTAATCAATCATATTTACTCTAGGTGAAACTCAGGCAACATCACGTACTTCAGCTAATATAATCATATAACCGATTTTTATAGTAATTTTCATTATAATTTAATATTTCTTTTAAGATCCGGGTATGATAGTATAATATCACAGCTACGCGCGTAACAGGTGCAACCTATTGAGATGCACCGCATCCTTCGTGAAAAAAAATCACATTATCTATTGTCTCTAGAATCATGTTTGAGAGATTGAGCTTTTCTATTACCAAACCGAACAAATAATCTAAGAGGTGAACCCTTCATAATTAATAAATAATTAAATATTTCGAAATAGGACGTAATTTGATCCATTGTGCGCCTGTTCCTATTTTGTAGATTCATATACGGGTCATTTTTAGAAATAGAGAGATTTTCTTATTTCTTTAGAAAAAAAAATATGGATTTTAATTGTATCTCAGATAATGTCGTCAAAATATCCCGAATTAATTGTTTATTGAACAGAAGATAAAATAAAATATTACCAATTTGTGAAAGTGAGGGGGTGACTGTGCGCTTGAGGGAGAAAGCATAGTAGAATGGGAAAGTGAGGATGAGGGATCATCACAAGGAAATAATAAAAATAAAATAGTTAAAATAAAAAGTCTTTTTGAAATATCGTTATTTTCAATAATTTTAGTTAAATTTTTACATTATTATTATTAAATTATTATTTTTATTATGATTTAATTATTACCAAGCGTATGATATATATATACAGGGAGGCTATCCTGAAACTCAGGAATAACAACCCCGGGTGAAGATGGAATCCCGGCAGAGCTCTTAAAGAATGGAAGTGAGCAACTCCATAAGGCTATTTATGATATAATATTGGATATATGGGTTGAGGAACAAATGCCAGATGAGTGGATGAAGGGATTAATTTGTCCCCTTCACAAGAAAGGAAATATCTTAGAATATTCAAATTATCGGGGCATTGCCCTACTCCAATGTGCATATAAAGTCATTTCGAATATATTGTGTTCAAAGTTACTTCCTTTTGCAGAAAGAGAAATAGGAGAGTATCAGATGGGATTCAAAAGAGGAAAGTCGACGATAGATCAAATATTCAGCATAAGAATGATACTCCAAAAGTCAACTGAATTCAAAATGAACACTCATCATCTTTTCATTGATTTCAAGAGCGCGCACGACAGTATCAAGAGGCCTAAACTCTACGAAGCATTACGTGAGTTCAGAATCCCACTAAAATTGATACGCCTCATAAAAATGACTATGGAAAATGTGAGGTGCAAAGTCAAAGTGCAGTCAAACTTGTCACCAGAATTTGACTCGAAAAGAGGACTGAGATAAGGAGATGCCCTAGCGTGTTTGTTATTTAACTTTGCCCTTGAAAAAGTAGTAAGAAGCTCGGATATTCAAATGACAGGAACCATCTACGACAGACTCGTCCAATTGCTTGCCTTTACGGAAGATGTCGACATAGTCGCTCGCTACCTCAACGCACTTAAGGACGCATTCCTGAATCTCATAGAAGCCGCTGCAGACATGGGCCTGACTATAAATGAAGAAAAGACTAAATGCATGAGAGTTGGCCAGAATGATAGAAATGCGTCAAAAGAACCCTTAGTTATTGGTTCGTTCAGCTCCCAGAGCGTAGACCAATTCAAGTACTTAGGATCAGTTGTTTGCTCTATAAATAAGATTATGATGGAAACAAGCCAGAGACTGATGATGGCTAACAGATGCTATTTTGGCTTAAGGAATCATCTCAGTAAGCCCATAATCTCTCGACGAATCAAGTGCCTAATTTACAAAACGCTCATCAGGCCGGTCCTTACTTATGGATCCGAAACATGGACATTGACAGCCAAAGAAGAAAAAGAAATCCTTATTTTCGAAAGAAAAATATTACGGAGGATTTTTGGGTCCGTTAGACAAGGGGACCAGTGCAGAAGACGGCATAATAATGAAGTATACGAGCTCTACGGTGAAGCAACCCACTACGAACCATCAAGTTAAGAAGATTGAGATGGGCCGGCCATGTCGCCAGAATGAGGGATGTCCAGATTCCCAAGAAGTTATTGGAGGGGAGGCTGGACTGCTCCAGAGGTAGAGGCAGACCAAGACTCAGATGGGAGGACGCTGTTGCTAAGGACGCTTTGACCCTACTGAATGTACGAAACTGGAAAACAGCAACACAAGATCGAGCCAGCTGGCGAAGGCTCATGGAGGAGGCCAGGGACCACACCGGTCTGTAGCGCCACGGAAGAAGAAGAAGAAGTAGGAGATATATTAATTTTAGCCTGTTAATGAAGCAACTGAGTTAGAGACATACTGAGTGAAATATAATATTTATAATTAATAAAAAGTGAGGGAGTGAGGTGTGAGGGAGGTTTTTGTTCTTATTCGTTGTTTACTAATTAGGCCTTAACTTAAGAGCCTCTATATTTATACCTCACCAAATCCCATAAAAACTGAAGAACTACATTAAAAATTCATCAAAGATTTAACTTACTTTTTCTGTTGAATAAGCAGGTGAGAGAATGAGGATCACCAATCTCAAAGCACATTTTTTAACTTAACACCTTACAGCATCTCACATCGCAGCAAGTAATTGAGATTTCTCTCAACATCGGTTACAATTCGGTTTGGAGGGATCTGTTAAGGCTTGCCAACTGTTTTCCTCAGCTGTAGAAGGCGGTGAGTTTACTTGGCACCCATTTTTGAAAAATGTAAGGGTGTGAGGTACAAGGGCAAGGGACAAGCAATTAGTTTAACTAATCGTCAACGTAATTATTCTATGAAGTATTTGTTTTTCTTTTCTGAAAATACTGAGCTTGTTTGCAAACATAATTTACATAGTGATAGGCTATGGTTTCTGGTTGGTAAACAAAGTCAATGCAGAAAATTCAAGCAATGGGACTTGTGAGGGAATGAGAGGATTTTAATGCTTAGAACATGTTTATACATGTAATATTATTATTAAAATGAAAGCTAACCAAATCAATGAAAATATTTCTGCCAAATGAATCAAATAAGTCCAAATTCTTCATGGGGCTGAGATTTCCCTATTTTCAAAGAATGACCCACACATGTTCATTTCCAAATATGATCAATATATAAACTGTGAAGGCTGTCAAGAAAGTTATATAGTTATAACCTATCCCGTTATATAGGTTTCAACAAGTCATCTGTTGAATTTTGATCGCGTGAGATATTCAAGTCGAGGATAAAGACGGATCTGCTGTTAATTACATGATTTAGTTTACACGCTATTCTGAACGTAGTCTAATTTTTTCAAATAACTTTTATTTAGTATAATTTTTTTTTTTTGATTTCTAAGATATTGAGTTTGACAGGACTATTGATTTACAAGTTGGCACCAATACTGACCACTGGCTATGGCTAGAGCGACTTAAAAATTATAACACCAAACACAGTCTGAACCATATTCTATTTTATATAATTTTTTATAAGTTGATGTTGATTGGTACGTATGGTTTTTAAATCATAATGTGGCATACAACTAAAAGATACTCGATAAAACCATGACTAGAAAAGCCACCTATCATCCGTTTATGAATTAGTTTCAAGAATTAAAAATGGTCATAGTTTCGATTATAAATTTGATTTTTTGTTTTCAAAAAAGTTTGGGAACTAGTTTATAAAATTGTGATTTTATATATATATATATATATATATATATATATATATATATATATATATATATATATATACATATATATATATATATATTTTTTTTTTTTAAATATTTCTCATTTATGAGTAAATTGACGATATAGAATAATTGACTGGCAGAAGCACGAATTGGAACGGTCCAAAGAGAGATAATGCCTTAAGTCTGATTAAATTGCTTAATTATTTTATAAGCATGCTCTTCAATCCGTATATATTAACTGACTTTTTGAAAATATTGATGAAATTGTAAATTTTGAAAAGTCGAAAAAAATCCGTAACAGTAAACACTAACTTTTCTTAATGTAGTAGTAAATAAAACTTATGTTCAGAGGATCCAAAATAACACTAAAATGAGAAATTACGTTGACCCGGGAGAGGTACAGCCGTGAGCATTTTTCTCATATCTGTAAAAAATAAATTTCTATATTATAATCTGATTTCTTTTATGTTATGATCTTAGATCTATGAGTTAATGTTATGATCTTTTTCTTTTTCTTTGATGTTAACTTTCCCTCTTAATCCCAATTATGTTTTACTTTTGTCTGGTAATGGATCAGACTGAACTAACGTGAAATCGGTTTTCTCACTTGAGTGATTTGCTCACCTGGAAATCTCTTGCGTTCTTTTTTGTTTTAATTATGAGCCGAGGCAATAAATCTTAAATCTTTTACGCAATCTGGAATCTTCAGACCTAGATGAAATAACTAATTTTAAGTTTCGGTTTGAAGTTAATACTAATATTTTGTTTATACTTTTAATTAGTTTGTTCTAGTCTATAGTAGACCACGCTGACTAAACACTTCGAATAATTATTCCTTTGCAGTGTATCAGCTTCATAATGTAATTCTAATAATAATTTTTGTTTTCAAATGAATGCAATGAGTTTTTCAAAGTTATTACCATAATTTCATTGTTTTTATCTAAATTTTTAGTTTTAAATATATTTTTGTTTTAATGTTCAAAATTTGATAGAATAAATAAATTTTTCGGCTTGAACATAGTGTTTTTATATATTACCTACATTAAAAACATCCAATAAATTACATTGAGCATAATTGCAAACTGTTTTGTCAACATAGCGCCCAACTCTTTACAAAAATCGTGCAAATCATCTACCATGACAGAAATTTTCATGAGATCCCCTTAGGGGACAAAATGTAGGGCACCCCTCCCATGCTAACTGTAGTTGTTTAGTAGAGTTTAAACTTTAAACTCTAACAAACAACTGGAAGCGATCCTTCTTGGTACGTAATGCTCATTGTCTAGTCAGAACGTTAAAGAGATCACAGTAACCTTCATTTTTTTAAATTTAAGATATAAAACTAAGGAGTGTACCAAATTAAGCATATCCTTACCCAAATTCTTGGCTTATGGTAGGTATTTGTTATTTTTTAGGCAGTAAGAACTTATGACTGATACTGACCTTATTGGTTGTTCGGAATCATATGGGTGGAAGAATTAACAATATTCATGCTTGAAGTAGAATTAGTAGTCAATAGCCGGACAACTGATCTCATGGATTGATATTTTATCAGTTCGGTTTATTAAGTTGCTCCTTGTGATCCAGTGTTTGCTGAGGAAAATCACTTCTCAATTTCTCCATGTAATTCATAATATCACGGCCATTGTCTAAAACTATATCGGCTATTTCACGATATGTCAATTGGAGATTTTCAATTAAGTTACAAATACACTGCAATTAGGACTTAATGAACAATAGTAAGGGACTGAGGAAAACAAATAAACAAATTTAACTGAAAGGATAAGCGAGTTTGTTGACATTCTGATCAGCACAACACTTTTAATCTTCATGTACTTTTAGTCGGTTTTTGTTGAAATATATACAATGGTCGCAGGTGACCGGAGCTAAACTTGTTGCATCGATTAGATAAGAGTCTAAGTATTAATTTCATATAAGACAGAAAACTGCGGAAGATGCAGTACATTAGTTATGCATTAATAAACTTTCGTAAACCTTGATTATTTGATCGTTTATTTAAAAAAAATTATGATAGCTTCAAAACCAAAAAAAATGAGAAGTATGATAGCGTTTATATTTTCTTGGGTACATTGTAAAAACATCAAAAAAATATATTGAATAATGATTACTTTGTTGCATTATCGATTTTTTGTGGTATATGAGATGTTTGGGCACATTAAAAAAATGATTGGGTATGTAAGTGACGAATCTTTTCGTCTTTTAACTATGTTAAAAGTGTCACAACCTTTTCATACCATCAACATGCATTACTTAACTGTTATGAATTCAAAATATTAAGTCCACTTGCAGATTCAAATGGTTTGAAAAATTGATTCTTTCCACTGTGTGGCGGAGTGCTATGGATCGAACAGCAGGACCAGAGTGGATCGTTCAACTCCAGCAGTTACGCTGTGTGGCGGAGTGCTATGGATCGAACAGCAGGACCAGAGTGGATCGTTGAACTCCAGCAGTTACACTCAATGGTTTCCTCCCCAGCTAGTATTTATGCCAGTAATGAACAACCTTTCTCACTTCAAGACCAAAAGCAAGGTAGTTATATGAGTTGAATAAGAAGATTTATTAAATTCCTTCTACGTGGCGAGAATAAGAAAAACTCCAGGCGCAATAAAGAAAATAGAATAGAATAGAATAGAAGAAGAACTTTATTCTGGACTAGGTCCCTTAAGAATAACACAATTGAACAAATAAAACAGAAACAATATAATGCCATAAGACTACAAAATAAAAATCAGCTAATACTTACGTAAAATAAATAAGCAAATGAAATAAATTCTTGTCACGGTAAATATAATTAATGTGAACAAAAAATAATAAAAAAAAAAAACGAAAAAAGAAAAGAAAAAGATAGAAAATGAAAAATACAAAAATAATGAGTTGATTAGCAAAGTTGAAGCATGTTCATTAAAAAAACTATTAGTCACTTCTGAACCAGACGTTAATCCTAAACTGAAATTTAGTAATTAGAGAGCATCATTTTGGAAAGAAAGAAGGTGTTGGAAAAGGAGGGATTTGAATGAGGATAGAGAAGAAGCATGGCGGCTATTAGAAGGAAAGGAATTCCAGAGGGTAGAGGAGCGGGTGAGAAAGAAACGTTCGAATGTTTTGAAAAAATATATTATTTTTTTTTTTTAAATACATCTCCAACAGACTTTCTGGTCCGGGGAAAAATAGTAGAAACAAATTGTATATGTTTTAGATAAAATCGGTATTTTATATCGGTATCTGTGTTTGTTTCTCGTTTAAAAAAGTAAAATAAAAATAGTGCATAATAGCGTTTAAAAATACAGAAAAGTGTGTTATAAACAATTGAAGTGGGTTTACAACTTTTCGCCAAAAAAATTAAACACCGCGAAATATGGCCATTTTTGGTGATTTTATTACAAGGCTTGTAATTATCACAGGAACTCGTATTGGTGCTTAAATTGTGGCTTTCGTTAGTGCCTATCTACAAAAAAAAATTAATGCAAAAAAAAAACTTTCTCGGAAGTTGAGAAAACGTAAAAATCGATATTCTCGAAAAAATATTTTTAACAAGAGCCAAAATTGTCCTAGAACGATTTTTAAAAGCTCTATTTGTTCCTGATGAGTTTCTTTACAACCCTGTTTTCATGAAACATATGTGACTTTCGATTTAATACCTAAAAACGCGTTTTAAAATCGACCATCTTCTTGCTTCGATTACTCGGAGCGTGCGAGGGGCGAAGGGCAAGAAAAGCCTCTCTCGATTTCGTTCCAGTGCTGGAAGCCCGGCCGTAAGAGAGCCCTTGGTCACTTCCCTTCTGATCCCTCACCACTACCTAAGCAAGAAAAAGCACTACATGCTTTTTAGTAGGTATTATATTGAATCTTACGTATATTTCACGAAAATAGACTTGTAGGGAAACTCCTCGGGAACAAATAGCGCTTTGAATAATCGCTGTAGGATCGTTTTGGCCCATGTACTAATCTTTTTTTCGGGAGCAACAAGTTTTTACATTTTCTCAATTTCCAGGAAAAGTTAATATTTTTTTTTGCATGAAAGTTTTATTGTGGATAGCCACTAATAAAAGACACAATTTAAGCCCGAAAAGAAGTTCCTGGAACAATTACAAGTCCTGTAATAAAATTTCCAAAGATGGCCATACATCCTGGTTTTTAATTTTTTTTTTGCGAACAGTTGTTTACCTACTTGAATTGTTTGAAACTCATTTTTTACGTCTTTTGAAACGCAATTACGGACTATTTATTATTATTATTAAATAAAAATGTTTCATATTTTTAACGAGAAAAAAACACTTTTCAGCACATTTTTGAATTTTTTTCACAACGGCCCTATTTCATAATTAAATACAAAAGTACAGGTAGAAGTGGATATGTTCGTTTTTAGAGGTTACATTTTACTTATCGTCATTAGATAATAATAATTTTCATCAACTTGTTTTTTAATATAACTATTTTAAATCTTATCGTGTTTCAAAATTTTAGTGTCAAATGCGTAGTTAGTCAGAGATCCACTTGTACTTGTGTACTTTATTATGAAATAGGGCCCAGGTTGCTACATACCGATGCTACAATATCTAAAACATATACAATTTGTTTCTACTATTATTCTCCCAATCGTGACTGTGTAAAAGTCCATTGGAAATTAATATAAAAAAATAAACTATCGCGCCTGGACTAATAGGCTCATGACAGCTCACTCGTAATTAGTTAATAGTTATAATCGGTTAATTTTTGTATGTTTCCTATATTTGTTTATCTTAAAGGAAAACGATGAGATGTGTTTATTAAGTTATTTATTTGAAAGCAGAAAGTATATTCTTTACTGATTTGTTTTTTATTTATTGAGGTTATATAATTTAAAATGTACTTTACCTACCAATAAACCATGAAAATAAATAGTCCTATAAAATAAATCTCCTCCGCAATCGTATAATTGAATATATTTGAAACCAGAAAGGTTAATATATTCTTTACTGATTTGTTTTTTATTTATTGAGGTTATTTAATTTAAAATGTATTTTACCTACCAATAAACCATGAAAATAAATAGTTCTATAAAATAAATCTCCTCCCTAATCGTATAATTGAATGTAATATAGTCGTTTTATGCCTTTACTATGCTCTTGATCATAGTATTATATTACAATATTTTTTTATTATACACATTTTATGATACGCAAAACGAGTAGCTATAACTGATATGCTATTGCAAGCGATGTTGTTATATCCAGTTAAAATTGCATGACATAGGAAAACCAGGTTCAAGAGACCTGACTATTGAGTCGCTATAGCTGGTTCGCCGCTATTACCCATGTCATTATAGGTGATATCCAGTGTATATATATATGTGTATGTATATATACACACACACATATATATATATATATATATATATATTTAATGTATATATCACTGGATTGGAAGAAGAGTGCCACAATAGGAAAATAAAAAACTAAAATGAATTGTTACTACACTAAATGTTGAAACTAAAAAGCTGATATTTTTTCTATGAAAGTCCCTATGAAACCTCCTCCCAATCTTCCTCACGCCGTGCCTAGCAACAACATTTCCACATTACCTTATCACAGGAAACCGATCCTAAGTCCAAATGGAAAATCCTTAAAAACCTATCCGTAGTAAACTCCAAAGCCTGCACTAATTACCCGAGTGCTCCTGATGAACTAAATTCCTATTTTGCTGATCCTCTTCCTATATCGCACTCTCCTCCATGCTGCACTCCACAAACATCCTTTGATCCTGAAAATTTCTACTTAACAAATATTTTCCCTGAAGATATACACCCCTCTCAAGTCAGGGGGCTTCCGATCCCAGTATTCCACGCAATCTGCCTTGTTGAAAATCACCCAAGATCTCCAATCCGCTATAGACCAACATAAAATTACTATTCTTGTTCTCTTCAACTTATCAAAAGCCTTCGACTCAGTTAATCATTACACCCTTCTTTCTAAACTCCAAAACCATTCCTTATCAAATAGCGTCTTAAAGTGGTTCCTTTCCTTCCTGTCTCTACGCTCCCAAACAATTATCATCCCCAATAAACGTCCTTCCTCCTACTAACATGTGGTGTTCCTCAGGGGTCTTCACTCTCACCAATCCTTTTCTCTGTCTACATTAACGATCCCTCCGATTTCATTCAGCATTCACAATATCACTTATATGCTGATGACTTCCAAATTTACCAATCTTTCCATCAAACCGAGATGCTTGAGGCTACCCGAAAGGTACAAGAAGATATAGATTGTATCAATACATGGGCAGTACGCAATCATTTTCCCTCACTTCGACTACGGCTGCCTTGTGCATGGCGGACTGTCTGGTAGGCTTGAGATGAGACTGAAGAGACTAATGAATTGCTTCATTAGATTCATCTTCAGAATCCCCAGGCGGTCCCATGTCTCCAGTTAGCATGTCGAGTTAAAGTGACCACCCTGTTTTCCGACGGAAATACTTCCTAGGTATCTTTCTTTTCCGAACCTTCAAAACCAAAAATCCTCCTTATATTCTTAATTTGTTCACCCCGTGTTACTCTGTTCACTCTTTAAACACCAGATTCCAACTTACAAACTTGTATATACATTTTCATAGAGCTGCCTCCTTCAAAAGATCCTTTACCTTTCGCACTACTTCATTTTGGAATTCCTTACCCAACTCCATTCGCAAATCCTCATTCTTAAACTCCTTCAAGTATCAATTATTTCTCCACCTCCTTAACTATCATCTTCCGCATTTTATATAAGTACTAAAGTTATATATGTGTTCATTTTAACTGTTTATAGTTTCATGTTTATTATGTCTATTGTTTGTTAGTGTAAATAGGTGTACATATATATTTAATTATGATATAAATGTCAGCAATTATTAGAATCTCCTGTATCTCATTTTATTATTTAACTTTTTCTTAATTTATTCACTGAATGTAAGCTAGACAAATATTACAAGTACTGAACTTTTCTGTTATTCTAAGATGGAACTGAATGTCCCAGAATAAAATTTATCTTCATTCATTCATTCACTTAACTTATACAAACCTATTGAAAATAATTAATTAACTCTAATTTAAAACATTGGGTGATTAAAAAAAAATAATGTTAGTTTTTTTCTAATCCTATAAAACTCTTATTTATAGTATCTTATAACAACTCGTTGTTAGTGCCTGTAAGCTTAATCCGTGAAAAACGCCCCAAGTTGAGGGGTTGGCTAATATTTAAGTAAAATAACAACACCCCCATCCGCTGGAGAACCACCATCCTCAAGGGTCCAATTTCACCGTCCCTATTAGTGCCTCAACATCATACTAATCTCGTTAGCTCTTACAATTTATTCCAATAATTGAATAATGTTTTTATTTATAAATAAACCATGCCATGAAATACAAATAAATAATTTATGTCAATGACTGCGTATATCGCCTTATATTATGATAATATATTTTTAATAGTTATTTGAATATAATTCGAGTTTGAAATGAACAAGAGGATTTATTATATATATATATATATATATATATATAATGTTTTTATTCTAAACAAAGAATTAAATACATGTTAATGAAATGAAATAATAACAATACAGAATAAGCATAGACATACCATCATTAAGCTTCGATAAGCTTGGTAGTTAGGTATGTTGAACAGTCGTTTACTGGTTAATCGGGTTTCAGTTATTAGGGCTAGGCCAATATTTTTGTCACGTAATAACGCTGTTAGATCGTTAATGTGATTTCGAACACCATTTGCATTACAAAGGAGAATGGAAAGGGATTTTATTGAGGACATTTATGGATTTCTCGGGGGGATGATGAGGCTGGATACAAGGTTTGTCAGTAATGAGATGAGGGGATTTATGAGGGATCTAAACTCAGAGAGGAACGATGTAAGTAAACTTGTGAGGTCAGTGGCATTGGTCAGTGGCTCTCCTAACGATATCTTGTGTTCACAATTCTGGATGGTTATCTTTGTGGCCTAGATGTCTCTTCCTGTCCAGAGCTTCCTGCATCCTTGATTTTAAAATTTTATAAGTCTGACACCCCTTGTAATTAGCCGGGTGTCCTTGGTGGCATAGTGCACATGTTGCGGGTGTTTGCCTGGATTTTTTGCAGTCCTCAGATTTATGTAGGTCGCCACATTTGGCACATCTAGGCATGTGGTGACAGTAGTGTTTAATGTGGTCATAAGCCTCGCATTTATGGCATTGCACTAATTCCCGCTTGTTATAGGGGTTTTCTACAATTATACTGGTATAGGGATCATAGGCGCGGGACTTTATAAATTTCTTCAACCCCGGGCGATCGCTCAAGGTTAACATTGAATAGTGGTAAGGTTATTTTGTTCTTATCACCCGGCTGTTCTTTAATTTCTTTAAATATTTTGACTACCTGAGGAATCTGGAATCCCTTGGCCATCCATTCATCCTTTATAGCTTCTGGTTGAGTTGAGGCGTCTGATGACCACCCTGAGCGCTCTCTCTTGCCGCAGTTGGTAGGTATGGAAATCTGCCTTTGTCTCTGACAGATATTTAACAATGCTTTTGTGTGTGTCTGGGGTGACAGGCATTAATTTTGTATCATTAATGCGACTTTGACACGCATATTTTCCTGTGCCTACTACGTTGTTTAATTGTTGGAACAGCATTTGACACTTTTTTATATTTCTAATAAATATTGGTGGGGGCTTGGGTTCTCTGGGAATCGGTGCTGATTCCATGTCTTCTGCTTGCCTATTTTGATAATAGTTGGTAAGAGCTAAGAGTAAAACAAGGCGATTCATCAGCCATAACTTGGGTTGAGGTGCCAAGTTGAGTTTCTTCAACTGAGCTACCAGGTGTGATCGGAGGAGTATTTCTTTTCGATCGCCAAGCCTTCTGTTTGGCAGGTGAAGTTTGAGGTGTATTCCCCAGGTTTCTCGATCTCTTGCCTGTTGTTGCTTTGCTCGACATCACCATGTGGAAATATCGTATTTCTTGTTAAATTGGACGAGAGAAAAGAAGAAGAAAAAAAAATGTATAAATACTTTTGAAAATTACGTAAATAAATACACGGGCAGAATAGATGACAGTGTGACGTAGGTCTGCTGCGTGCAGAGGCAGAATGCCTTCTGTAGGGATTAATGACGTCGTCCTCTGTATACCTGCTTTTAAGTCTACGTGTTCACTGTAACGTTTATAAGTGATTACTCATTGTTTATTTACTTTCTGCTTCAAACAGAATTGCTAACAATAATGTTTACACAGTTTTCACATGAAACTACGCTGTTTTCACTATTAGAATTTTTAAGAGGCGACCTGAGATACGTGCAACTGCATGTGCAGAATTGAAGTTATTTCTTTTAACTTTTTAATTAATTATTATTATATTTATTTTATTATTAAATCAATTTAATGAATTTTGACTTCCCAGTATTTCTTGATAAAATATAAATTTTATTTGTATGTAAAATTTTTGGTTGTATAGAAAATAACGTTCTTCTTTCAGTTTTGGAATTTTAAATGATGTATTTATTGTTGATATATAAAACAAATTTATACAATATACATTAATATATCATATATATAATATTTTCATATTATAAATATTAATATATTTAATATATTGTACAATATATGAGTCGTTTATTTCCAAAATGAACCCTAATCATCATTGACGAATTTTCAGGTACCGCGAAAAACTTTACGTTCTATTCTAATTATGAAAAAAAAATCAAAACCAATTTTTCTTTAATATATCAGAAAAATGTTCAATCTAGCACACCTTTCCAAAAATCGTTGATTATATTAATATCATTTAAACAGCATTTAAATTTTAAATAGTTTGCGATTTCAAAAAAAACGTTATTTATTGTTTTTATTTCTGAACTTAGAAATGAACAATCCTATAATTCTGACAAATAAAATCATCACTTAACATTGTTTGGGATGTGAAACAGAACAAAAGTTCTATGCCGTCCAAAATACGACTATCTTCCGGTGATGTTATAAAAACCTTGGCGCACAGTGGAGGGTTAAAAGATCTTTAAGAACTGATTTTTGGGTATGTTTTGTGTCTCCAGGCACTTACATTTAATACCAAGTTCTCGAACTTCATAGGCCAGGTTCTCAACAGAGACTGTTCTTTCCGGTTTAACACCAACAAGAACATCATTTTATTCTGTTTTTAATGGGATCACTGTAGCAGCTAAAGTAAAGCTCTTCTGATGATGGACGGGGTAACTTTAAGGGGCTTGAAAAGAGTTTATACTGTCAGACTTAATTAGCATCTCTTTAATTTCGGATTAGTTCACTCAACAGTGAGCAGACCCTGTAAACTGGAAAATGAAGCTTGTTTCCACACTGAAGAAGGGAAAAAAAAGTATTTAAGCGCTCATTCTCGAATGCTCTCGACAAAAAAAGTTGAAATGTGGGTTATCTGTTTGCTTTGATTTAATTTATTAATGACAAGTTTATTTTTAGCTGGAAGTGTCTTTCAGAGAGTGAGTTTGAAGTTTTATAATTCGATGAATATACAAATTTTGTTGTTTATATGGTCGATTTGGTGTTATTTTTCCTTTACTATGTTTAGCATCATTAATCTATTTAGGTCTGACGTCCACAATGATGCTTCAAATATTGCTTCTCTCGCACCGCTGCTACCAATTTTCCCATAAATATATATTTCCGGTGTTTAAATTATTTTAAAAAATTGTCTCAATGTAGTTTAATATAATTATTTATTAGTTTGCACTCTATTCGTAATCCCAACACAATCCTTTAAATTTCGTTTTTCTAGTGTGTTTTTTTTTTTTATTCATTTGATTGATATGATTAATAATGGGCTTAACTAAAATTTTATTATTATTAATACTACAATCAAATTTTATGTTATGGTAAATATCAATTTTACGAACGAAGTACAGCAAGAAAACAATAAATTTGGTAGATGATTACCTATTTAGGAAGATAATAAAGATCAGACATAATTGAAATAATTTACTTTAAAATATGCGCAGAAGATGTCGTTAAGAAGTCAAAAAATAAGTTCTATGTGAAGAAATTTATTATTATTTATAACAATAACTTTTTGACAGACCAGTATTATAAACATAAATTGTATTTTACTGAACAGAGTAATTTAAAATTAATTTCAAATTTAAAATTAACAAAGTCAAAAATGATAATTTAGTAGAGGTTTAAAGACTGATTCCAAATAAATTATGGAAAAAGATACTGAGGGCCAGTTTTTCAATTAAAGTTTAAACTGTACTTTCGACTAATCATAGCTTTAAACTGAAGTTTCATAAAGAGTTTGGTTGTTCAACTTTAGTTTATTTTGGAAATAAAGTTAAAACTCTATTCAATTTTAAACCAGAGAACTCTACCGTTTGAACTGCAGTTTACACTTAAATCCTGGTAGTATTTTTAGTGTATGCTTATCTCAGAGCTCTCATCTAACTTTTTTGGAGACTATCTTAGATTATCATGGAAGAATATCAATATTAATACTAAGGAAATTGTTAGAGGAAGGAAAGATTACTTGCAATGTGATGAAATGGACTTTTACATCCACTGCTATAATGGAATGCACAACTTCACAATACAATGTTAATATTGTTGTGACAAGATCTAAGTTTGAATTACAAAGGTACGGAATGCTCTAATAGAAACCAACAGTAACTTGAACTGGAACTGGCTACAAGCAAGTTGTTTTCAATTAAATTTAAGGTAATTTAATTAGTCATTAAATAGAGCACAGTTAATATCAAATATCATTTCCCCCTGTTGCTTTTAAGGTCCAAAGCTACTTGAATCATTCATCAACATACCACAGCTCGACACTTGCTAATTAAAAGCGATTAAAAGGACTAATCCAACCATCTATCCACATGCCACTAGATTTTTGAAATGGAACACCGCGAAATAATGTAATCTCACTTAACAGTTAATTAGGTTCTTTAGTATGTTATTATCGCTTTTTTTATTTTGTTGTAATTAGTTGTTTCAGTGTTGGAATAAAGTGGTTGTTATGGATCGACCCCCAATGCCTCAAAAATTGTATTTTTCATGAGTGTGAATCTGTTTTCAGTGACAACAAATAGTTTAAGAGAGAAACACTTTATTTTCTTAAAGGTGGTGCCCAGATATATCGGATTGTCGCATACACAAGCACAAATGTGCGTGAAAACTAAAATCTGACTGGACTTTACCGGATTGGACTTGATCTTTAACACTTTCAGTGCGAATGGGCTTAGTGAGATACCAGCGTTTTTCCGCCAAGGGCGGGTGGTGAGGTAATCGCTCATTGGTTCTATCGCTCCTTACAAAACGGTGATTTCTTTTTTCTTCTTCAGTTAGCGCCAGATAAATTCTGTTGTATAAAAAAAATGTTGTTAATTAATTAATAAATATTTATTATTTATTAATATTTTTGGAGGGGTGATGGTGGATTTCATCGATTTGATTATCGTTAATTAGGTTTTTGGAATTGCTAATGTCGAATTTACTATCGAAATTTTGTTCGGCCATGAGCATTTCTACTTAATGATTAGTTTGAAAAATTCTTCGGTGTAGGAATCATTTACTAGTTTTCAAGAGCGCTATTTCCGAATTTACTATCGCATCAATATAGGGATCGTTCTTTGCTTTTCGATGGTACTGATTTCGGTTTTTGAATTGGATTTTTTATCGAGCATGCGTATTTCGAATTACAGCTTACAATTTTTTTGTATAGGTATCGTTTATTAAGTTTTCAAGCACTATATTTTAGAATTTACTATCCGATTTTGATCGCGCATCTGCCTATCGATTTACTGTTACTCTTACAGTTTTCTTCAATATAGGGATCGTTCATTTGGTTTTCGAAGGTTCTGATTCCGTTTTTGAATCGGATTTTTTTCGAGCATGCGCATTTCGAATTAGCGTATATCGTCCTTGAGAATCTAATTAATTGAATTTTTCAAAGTTTGTGGCAACCAGACTCATATTGTTCCGTGTGCCAGAAGACGCGCCAGGTATTCTAATTGGTGTGAAAAATTCGATAACTGCAGATTTTAATATAATAAACAACATACAAAAAAACGATAAACTAGAAGCAGCCGAGATAAATAAATGAAATGGAAAAATTCATAATAAAATTTTAGTAGTGTACAACACTCCTAGAAATAAACCGGACCTGACGTGGTTAGAAGTTTCATGGAACAGACATACAATACTATATGGTGACCTTAACGCACTATTAACTCTTTGGGGTTACACTAATACAGACCCAATAGGAACGAATTGTTGAAGAATTTTCGCACTCAACCCAGCCTATTTCATAGACAATGGTGCGAGCAGTCCTACATTCCGATCATATTCAGGATCAACCTCACATCCAGACTTAATTATAGCCCACTCCGCCATAGCGGAAAATATCTGCCACAAAGTTTTACCTGGACCAGGAGAGTTTGGACACAAGATGTTGCCCGTAGAAGTTAAATGTACTAAGTGTATACACCCAAAGAAAGAAACCGTACAAGATGGAACACCAAATAAGCAAACTGGGTCAAATACAAAGAAATAGAAAACAAAATAATAACGGACAATCTAATAGGCCCGGATGTAGATCTGACCA
Source organism: Rhaphigaster nebulosa (assembly GCA_948150685.1). NCBI lineage: Eukaryota > Metazoa > Arthropoda > Insecta > Hemiptera > Pentatomidae > Rhaphigaster > Rhaphigaster nebulosa. Next base: position 138,680,259 of record OX411307.1, read on the forward strand.
CTACAATTGTTGAACAGGCAATAATAGAATCTGCCCTGAAGACTGTCCCACGAGGTAACGTTAAAAAATATTCACCTTTATGGAACGGTGAGCTCGAAAAATTAAAGCAGGAGCGTGATCAAGCAAGAGCGACTGTTGAGAGGGAGAGATGTGCAAGAAATAGATGTAATCTGAAAGAGAAAGCCCAAAATCTAAAAAGAGAAATTATATTAGAAAAACAAAAAAGAATTCAGAACATCCCTGAAAAAACTGAACTATAGCCAGGATGGAATTCAGGCACACAAATTTCTTTCTAAACCAAAAAACAACAAAAAAATGAAAAATAATACAATAAGTTAAGGATTGAAAACCCTCACTTCAGAAGCTAATATTGTTGAACACATCTGCAAACATTATGCATACATCAGTAATTTTAAACATAAAAAAAAAGAAGGGAAACCCTCGACTTGACCAAGAGCTTCCTGTTTCAATGAAGTGGACCACCACCTGATGTGGGAGATCTAATATTACCAGAATTAGAAGCTACAATAATGAATTCATATAATGGAAAGAGTGCAGGTCCAGACGATATTCTCACTGAATTTTGGATTTAACTTGGAGGGGAAGCAAAAATAATGATTCTGCGACTGCTAAATCTTAAATGGAAAAACCCACATTCCACGGGAGTGGAGGATAGCAAATTGTGTCAATGCAAAATAAAAAAGGCAACTGCCCAGAAAACTTCAGACCAATTTCGCTCGTACCTTCTCCAAAGTATTTGAAAGAATTGTGGCGGTTTGACTTGTGCGAATGTTTGAAAGAAAAAAAATGATATACAGTAAGCAAGCAGGGTTCAGAAAACACTGGAGTACTTTAGAAAACGTGGCTCGCATATTTCAGAAAATAAAGGAAACAATGCACTCTAACTGTTTTTCTTGATTTTATAACCGCTTTTGACAGAGTTTGAAGAGCAAAGTTACTGCAAAAGATGTTGGATACGGGAGTGGGAGATCATCTATTTAAGTCTGTTTCTGGCGAAGCGATTAATAAAGGTTCGCTACTAAATCACCAAGTCCAAATATGACCAAACTCGATAAGGACTTTTCCTGGGATCGCCACTTAATCCTCTTCTGATCTGCGTCATGATGTACGATATAATAAACACTCTAGAAACCATACCTGGTATAAATGCCATTTTATTTGCTGAAGATTTGGTTATCTAGGCGACAAGCAGCAATATTAATCAAGCCATGGAGAAGTTGAAAGATTGGGCACATTCCAATGAAATGGTAGTGGACAGTGAAAAGACTGTATTCCAGCTGTTCACACTCACAAAGAAAGCGCCAGACGTCTGCCTAATGTATAAAGGCGAAACCCTGACACGAACAGGGGAAGCAACTAGGAGTAAACTTCGATCTCCCAAGTTTAATTAGAATAAACATATTGCCAAGCAAATAGACCAAGCTTCTAGGCACGTGGGATTAATGAGAAGAGCAGCTGGCCTTAAATAGGGAACGGACCAAGATATATTGGCGTTAACTTACAAGATCTATGTGCGGCCAGCGATGGAATACAGGTTAGAAGTGATATGCTCTTCCGCGGACGCACATCTCAACAAATTGGATCTCATCAGGCTCTCAGGCTAATAACAGGAAGCCCAAAAAGTAAACCGATTGCTGCAAAGGTGCTGCAGACTTGGAATCACTCAAAATCCGTAGAGAAATCATGTTGACATCTTTATTTGAAAAGTTTAAACGACTCAATATTGATTATTGGAGCAATTATACATCGCCATCCCAAAGATTAAACATAAGCCAATTTCTCAGTTTCAGCAAATAAAATTATAATGGAAAGAAATCTCCGTTATCATATCACTGATCACCATCTATTTCCACCAATCACCCACCGTAGCTGGGATCACCTAGGATACACTATATGCACAGCCGCTGAATCTCCGACGTGGCCAGTTCGTGGCTAACTTCATGATACCAAGTAGCCAAGACAAGACGAAACTTGTCAAAATGGATTCAGGGAAGGTGAAAATGGATATTTCCGTTCAAATCTAAACACCCAAAATTTTCGCGATTTTATAATTTACTACTGCCCAAGATAACTCATGAAGCCGGTTAATATTTTGAGGAATCACTTAAAACTGCTAAATGCTGAAGGAACCATCACTTCTTCTTCATCTTTGAAAGTTTATGTTTATCGAACTTTAAAGCTTGAGTCAGGTTGCGCAACATTTCTTTGTGGGTATACATCAAACAGATTCCTCATAAGCTTAATTATTATTGAAAACTGGAAAAAACATTTTTTAACTTTTACGAGCAAAACAAATTAATAACAGATTCCTCATAAGCTTAATTATTATTGAAAACTGGAAAAACATTTTTTAACTTTTACGAGCAAAACAAATTAATAAATAATTAATTGAACAAGGGAAAACCATCGCTAACAAATGATTTATTATTATACTATTGGTGTACCAAAACAGGAAAATATCGCTTTGAGTATCACATAAAAAATGGCATTCCTCTGCTCTAAAGCGATATTTTTTTTTATTTTTTTTAATGATCATTCAAATTAAAATTGTGATTTTTTTTTTATTGTTCTACTTTGTCACTTTTGTTCAAATTAGTCTTAATTTGTTTGTACATATTTGTTTATATAAATGTTTTAATATTGCTTTTAATTTTTTGTTGTTATTTTAATCATGCCAGTTAATCAGTTTTCTCATCAAAGATACGGAGACTTTTACTTTGTACCCATGCTTTTTCAATCACTCTAAAACTGTACATCTCCAGAAACAGTCCAGTTACTCATTTGAAAGATAATTAAATTATCTACAAAGCAATACTAAAAAACAAAACAATTCTAATCGAATCAATACCTATTAGCGAATATACAGCAAACAATGCTTATAATGTACTTAGCACCCAAAGTGGAATGGACACACCCGATTTATTAATTTCAATTCATTGTTGATGTTATACTATTTTTAGTTTGTTAAAAATTAATATGACTTTAGGATGAATATTGTATTTTTATTAAGCATCTTTATATTCATTTTATTTATCAATTTCTTCACCCCTGTATCGAAAAAATATTTATCGATTTAAGAATACCCAACCTTGTGCTTGTAAAATTTACTAGCAAATCACCATTTAACACTTATTTATTCATCTATACACCAAAATTAATCTAATAATTAAAATATTAACATTCAAGCTAATATATAAAGGTCTAGCAGTAAAAATTTACACTTGTAACGAATTTGCAAAAATGAATAGAAAAATGCATATAAAATTTGAATAAAATTCAAATATGCATCAATAAAACAGGTATGTAATAAATAGCGTATTAAATGGATGTTTTCTCAATCTCCTATTATTAGGTACATAAGTTACCACGCTTGTGTTTGCAGATGATTCCTGGAGAGTCAAATATTATGTATTGCACCAATATTGGTAAGCCCTTAATTAATTGAAACCAAGATCCTCTATGACGCTCCGAGTTGTGGTGTGGTTGATATACGTAGTTACGAACCAGAAGCCTCTCGTTAATTAATTGAATTGGACCTTGACATTGAATTTTAAATCCAGCTTAACCTTCCGAACAGTTTCCTCAATACTACTGATTATTATTAGGACTATACATCATTAATTCAGTATCTCTAGAACGGTTAAATATATATATATTGTTAGGTTATGTAATAGGTTGTAAAATATATATATTTCGGGCTAGGGCATATAAAATGCCATTTCCTAAGGTATGAGTTAAATAAAAGAAAAACAAACTTTAACGATATCATTTTAATTCAAAATAACTTCATTTAGCTTCAATATATTTCTTCCAACGCCTAACAAGATTTTTCTTTATCCCTTATTTGAAGAAACCTTTTGAATTTGAATCAACAAACACGAAAAAAATGTCCCCTCATTTGCATTTTGGAATATTTTGTAGTTTTCAAATGCGTAAAGCGCTATGAAAAAATGGTTGTTGGAGACAAGTAAGATGAATATGGTGGTTGTAGTAGAACATCAATTTTCAAATCACGTAATATTTTAAATAGTTATTTGACAAACATGTGATCGGACACTACCGTGAAGAAGTATAGGTTTTCTCCTGTTGACAAGGACTGTAACTTTTTCGTTCAATTTGTCATGAAAATTGTCTATTTCTGAGCAGTAAGGGGTCCCTGTAATAGTCTCACCAGTAGTGTTGGATCACCTATAGGAACTGTTGAACTGCAGCACCCCCTTTTCCAACATGATATTATTAATGACATTCAATATAATGAGTCCTTTTATCTTTAATTCTTTCTTCGTAATTTTATGATATATGATCCTTAAACTTCAGGCCGGTAAAGTCCAACCACTGTTCATGAAAAAAATACTAAACTCTTTGTATCGAATAGATTAAGTGGCGTATGGTTAGGCTGTTCAGAGCATGCTCACGTGGGAAGCTGTACGCGAGACTGCGGGAAGAAAGAACACTGTTGTCCTCAAAGCGCCGATCCTCGCGTGTTGGTAATTTTGTTTTTGTTTTTTTATACCGCGTTTGTTGTGCTTAAAAATGTATTGCCTTGTACTATATTCTTGTATGTGATAAAGTGTAGAATTAGCTTGTGATCCTACTTTTAGCTATTTTATTTGATTTTTTGGGAGGGTTTTTATTTAACAGAAAATTGTAACCATCTTCCCATTAACTCTATGTTGAGTTATAATAAGCCGCTGCTCACCAGTGTTTAAAATGTTCTGGCCTTCCACGAAATTCATTCTCGAGACTTGTATTGCCCTATTGAAGCAAACTTTGATGTTTCGAAATACTTAGGAAGCATTATATAGAAGTTTATTTATTTATTTGGTTTCGGGTTTAAGTTGACGTATACATCATGGGTTAGAGCCACCTTATTCTGATATTGCATTATTTGGCATGAGTCTATGATGATGGTTTTGCTTTGTTTTGCTTAGAACTGACAATGGGAGGCTAAGGTCGTGGCATCCACGATTTAAACGATTTTTTTTTTGGTGATACTATATTAGATACATGTCCCAGGGTTCTTGCCAATGCGCCCTAGAAGCCGGGGGAAATTTTTTTTTTAGGTAATTTAAACATTTTTTTGAATTTCATGAATCCCAATGCTCTCATATACCAATCGATTTGTATTTTTGTGTTAAATAAGAAAAAAAATATTGCCGATTGTATTAAATGAGTATAAATGTACAAAAACCAAAAGACGCTTCCGGTAGGCAAAAAAAAAAAAAAAAATTATTTCAGAAAAAAGCAAGTCAGATTCGTATTTAAAGTCCTTTGAAACCCTTCGATAAGAATTTTGATATACATAAAACGATTAAAATATTTGGCCCGAATTACAATGATACTATCTATGATGCCATAATTTAGCAAGAAACATGGGAACATAGTAAAAATTATGAAAATGAAAATAATTTATATTCTGGGACTCATTGTCCTCTAAATATAACTTACAAGGGGAGTGCACCGATTTTTATCAAAATTCTTTGGGTGATTCTACATCGAAAAAAAGTTTACCCATATGCTTCCGTTTCATCCAATGGGCTTTAAGAGCTGAGAAAAAAATAAAACATTCTGAAAATGCTTTATTTCATATATCGTGTTCGGAGAATAATATCGGCATTATTTTTTCAGCTAGAGTATATTAAAGTATATATTATACATTTAGATTTATATATATATATATATATATATATATATATATATATATATATATATATATATATATATATATATATATTTAGAGTATATTAAAGGAAAAATATAAATATTAAAAAATAATAGATTTTTGGTCAAATAAATTTAAAAAGTGTTTAAATTAATTTGTAAACTAGCCTCATAGATTTTTTCAAACCAACAGTTATTGCAGATTTGGATTAAGCATATCAAAAAACCTTAATGTATAAAAAATCATCGAACAGAAAAGAATTTTTTTTTCAGTCCCGAGTGTGTTTAAAATTTTTAAAGCCACAAAATTACGTTTAGGTTTGAAGGTCTGTCTGTACCTCCTCTTCAGTTTACCCGAAATTGATGCTCTTGGACTTTTTTAAAAGAGAGGAATTCCTTCTTTCCATACATATAAAAAAACTATGATCAGGGTAAAAAAAGGAGATTAGAACATAAAAACAAAATTGAAGTTTTTTGTGGATAACGTTGGTCCTAAAACATGTGGAAACATTTTAAAGCAAATTGCGTAGTTTAAGAACCTTTACGCATTTATGTTTAATACAGGTGATCTATTATTCCTGATTCAGAAGTAGTAAGTTTTACTGATCCAATTTTTTAAAACGAAATAATTGAATTTTAGAGCAACCTGTAGGGTGTATTGACTTATATGTAATAACCGTATTTTTACGGAGTGAAGTATATTAACAGAATTTTTTTATTCAAAACTGGCGTCAGATTTGGTTATAGCACTATAAGAAACCCTCATATACAAATTTTCGAGTGAATCTAAACATAAAATGTTTTGTCCTAAAAATTTTGCCTAGGGTCTATACTTTAAATAATTCCAACCAAATTTGAGGTATGGGTAATGGTTCTTAAACTACGCAATTTTCTTTAACAGTGATGTTCCTCCGTGTTTTAGAACCAACGTTATCCGCAAAAAACTTCAGTTTTGTTTTTTATATTGTAATCACCGACCATCCGGCAATAGTTTTTTATATCTAAGGAAAGAAGAAGCTCCTCTCTTTTTAACAAGTCCAAGAACATCGATATCGGACAAACTGAAGAGGAGATACAGAGATTCAAACCCAAACGTAATTTTGTGGCTTTAAAAATTATGAGCACACTTGGACTGAAAAAAAAAAACCGTATTTTGTTTTTGATGATTTTTTAAATATTGAGGTTTTATGATGTGCTGAATCCAAATCTGAAATCATTTTTGATGTCTAAAAATCTATGAGGCTAGTTTACTTAATAATGCAAATACTTTTTTAAATTTATTTGACCAAAAATCTATTATTTTTTAATATTTATATTTTTCCTTTAATATACTCTAAAAAACAAATGTTTAGCTCAAAAAAATCATGTCTATATCATTCTCCAAACACGAGACATAAAATAATGCATTTTCAGCATGTTTTATTTTTTCTCAGCTCCTAAGGTCTATTGGATGAAACGGAAGGATATGGTTAAACTTTTTTTCAATGAAGAATCACCCAAAACATATTGATCAAAATCGTACACTCCCCTTGTTTGTTACACAGACTATCTTATATATGTAATTTCATCTTGCTATATTTACATATGAAATTTTTGTCGATTATATGACTTTCGTGTTTGACGTGTGATTATTTAATCACGAATCAAATTGTCACAGTTTTTCATTTATAAACAGTAAAAGCTCTTTTAGAGTTTATGTACAATAAAGATACATATTTAAAAAAAATTCTTTTTTACTAAACAATAAAATGTATTAAAAAAAAAATAATCTCAAGATATTTTATTGAACGTGTTAAAGTACAAAATATTTTAAGCTTACAAAAAAAAGAAAATCGTATTGTGCACATTTTTTCCAAGCGAGTATTTTTATTATGATAAGTATTTTTTATAAGAATATTATTAAATATTATACGTATAAACGTAGTTAATATATAAGTATTATACGTATAAGGATCTTAAATATATATTTTAAATAATAAACAATTCTTTATAAAGCTCGTCAGTGATAGCCCTAACGTAACTCTCTTTAAGACAGTCAAACAAACGTTTCGCCGTTTAAATAATCATTTCTGCAAGAAATATCGAAAATATAGTTCAGGGTTGAAAGGGTTCATAAGAGGCAAGAGTTCTTGACCCGGGGCGTACTTACTTCGTTATTTAACTTAGTTGCTGACTTCTCACGAAGTCTGTGGTGATTTTGCATCGTTTGGCACATCCACTTACCGATCCAGTTTATTTTTATCAATATCATATTCAGGTTCTGAGTTTGGAACCATGCTGCGTCTCCTTAAGATAACTTAGCATATTAACCCTAAGATAAATTTAATGGTACGTTTTCTTTCAATTGTTTTTATTAATATATATTAAATAAATTGTTCAGTAACTGTGTAAATTATTTGCCATAATAATGTTATGTTATAATATTATAAATGGTTATAATATCATAGAGAAAGAACTCAAAAAGAGATATAAATTAATTGCTAGATAACTATTGGAAGATTACAAACACATGGCCTTAAATCAGTAAAACACTGGTAAATAAATAACTAGTAAATGTTTCGCCAATTCAGGCATCATCAAGACATACACCAAAAAATCATATCTATGAAGATCAAATACAGCACATCTCATATCAACCGTCCAAAAGGACGCATCAACCAAAGACAGGGTAGCATATCACTCTAAGACATCCAATCACAAACTCTATGTATTGATTGTTTATGCGTCTTTTTTGATGGCTGATGTGCGATATAATTTTTTGATGTATATCCTGATTATGCCTGAAATGGCGAAACGTTATCTGGTTAGTTATTTACCGATGTTTTAGAGACTTATGGATGTGTGTTTGGATTCTTCCAATTTTTTTCTAATCTACACACACACACGGTATATATACTATATATATATATATATATATATATATATATATATATATATATATATATATATATATATATGTAAAAGAGGAATAATAATAAAAAAAAAATGAATGCATTCATATTTCTATCTAATATACAATTATGTTAGCCGTGGTGGAAGGTGAAAGAGTGAGGTCATCAGCGCATGTACTGTTAATGTTCTGCCTGTAGTTCTCCATAATTTATGAAAGAGCATTGTTAGTAATGTGCTATGTACTTGTATTTATATATGTATCAGAGCGAAACAATAAATCAGTTAATATATGTATCTTATGTATCGGACTCATTTATTGTCAACCTCTCATACGAGAGAATCAAGGATCAATTTTCTTTTACACTGGTTATCAACTACAATGGGTGCAATAGGCAATTGCACTAGTTTTCCTACAGTCATGTTTCGCCAATTAAGGTATGATCAGGGCTGAAAAGTATAGGGAGGCCACAGTGGTGTAATGTGGCCATTGGGGCGTACTAGCTGGAAACTACTCCAAATTGGTGACGAGTTTCTAAACTAGCTCGAAGATAAGCCATTAGTGTTCTGTCAAAGTATCAGTGATCAGTTCGCCAAATTGTTTATATTACAACAGATTTTCAAAATTTTCCAATACTGACATTATGCGTATTTTATTGTACTTCATTCGTATCATTATGTCTTTAATTACTGATGCAAATTTTAAATTTGGATAGCTGAAAACTCTCTCTAATTAGAGAGAGTTCGAAAGCAAAAATTTCAAGTGCTGCTCAACTGTTTTGAGTTGCCAAACCACACGGAATGCCGGATCAATCGGGTAGACAAGGGAGATCAAAATCGAAGAAAAGGGAGATCGATCCATGGAAATAACATAGTGCAGATGAAATTGTAAGAAAAGAAAATGGGCCACAACCTATAAATAAATAGTATGGCATATTATGAATTATAAAGTTCTTCCTTGAACGTAGTTGTGATTAAATAAAATGGCGTGTAACGAGGCCGGGATATTAACTGATAAAAAATTAATAATATTCCATCAAAACAACCCTTAATTCTCGTAGCAATTTTTGTAGAGTTATGTTTTGCGTTGTTTGTCTTTATTCAGTATAATGACATTCAATGGGGTTTCGATTTGAACTATATGATGGCCACTCAAACATCAGATTTTTTTTTCTCTCCCAGTTTAAGAATTTTGGCCTGATTACTTAAATATTATTTGCATTGTGTAGTATTATATCTGTAACATTTATAAAAGCTGTATTAGAAACATCCAGCATTCGGTTGTGGTTATAATGATAACCTAAAAGTAACCAATCCTGAAAGATTATAATTATAATATATATATATATATATATATATATATATATATATATATATATATATATATATATATATATATATATATATATATATAAAATTGACGGTATATAAGACGTAAATAATAGCAAGAACTATGTAACTCTTAAGATAAGTTAGCAGGACCCTGGTACGGAAACTCGGGTAAGCGTGTATGAGGGTTTATCAAATATATTAGTCCGGACTCCCGCATTTATTGATAAATTTAAAAGGCCCAATCCGCCACTGACACCTTTAGTGACAAAATAAATAAATAATACGTTGTTTTCCATGTTTATATAAATAAGGCTGTAAGCCATGGAAGAACATTACAAAAACATATGTGTCTAGAATGCTCCAAAAAATGTGAAAAGAAAGCGTAAGTCAAAGGAGCTAATATCCGTGCAATAAAGTATCACGAAAAGGAAATTGTTTTGTTTGAAAGTATGTGGATAAAATATTTGCTTTTTCCAAATTTATTATGCTTTTTAGTGTGAGCAGAACTAACAGAGCAAAAAGTTTTCCAAATTGAATAAAACTCCAGCCAACCTATGTAAACAATCGTCATTTTGAACAAACGATAAATTTCTGAAACAAGACTAGATTCATGTAATAAATCATAAAAATACTGTTTAACGCCATATTTTATCTGAAGTTTATCTTATGATTACAAGAATTTCGTTTTGAATCATTCTTTGTTTTGGTCTAAGAGTTTAAAGTAATATAATTTAATTTTTTATTCTCTTCATTTCTCTAAAAAATTCAAATATTAAAAAAAATTTAGTAAAATAAAATGTTGGTTTCCTAAACAGAGTTTTTTTTTGTTTTTTTGCTGCATAATATCTTTTCCAGAAAAATAAATTAATAAGTACAATAATAATTGTGTAATATATTAAACGGAAGATATGTATATTTTTTTTTCTATAAAAAACCTGTAACCAGAAAGGAGTAACTGGCACCTGTCACGTTGTCGGTTAAAGAGCTTTATTACATAAAATCAATAGAATTCTTGAAAAAAATACACGCAATGGGGGTTGAAACCAAACGCTTCCTATTAATGTCATGTCCATTTACGATTACAAAATTTAACTTTTGTTTTAACAACGTTAGAAAACCAAAGATGTTATAAATATTCAGGCAATATATAATTTACGTTATACAATAGCAAGATGGAGCGGCAGCTGCTCAAGATCGCCCCCTCCCCCCCATGAATAATAAATTTCTCTTGAGATATTGAACAGTGCTGTATAAGCAGAAAACAGGCACTTAAAAAATATCAATCCTCAGACGAGTCATAGGGCGGGAAATTTATTCTAAAAAATCTGTTTCTAGTAGTTTCATTACTATAAAATTTATTTCAGTGAGGTTCTAAATGATTCGGGAACAAATGCCAATTTGTAGTTTGAAACTCTTATTATTATAATAATGAGGTTTAATGATACAGAGATGCAATGCCGATATCAACATCGATTTCTGCCAACATACCTCCTTCGACCAGACCCCATCAAGACCACAAATCTAAAATATCAGCTTTAAAACAATCCTCTCATCTACGTCTTGGTCTGACCTTGGAGGATTACCGCCGCAGGTCAGGATATTTCTCCAATCTACCTGGCCAAAAGTCGGTTACAGCAGAGGCAGGAAAACCGCAGCTGAAAGTGATAAAAATTAAGCTTATGAGTGCACATTTCATTGTTAATTTTTGGTGCTCAAAACTATTACTGATATTTAATACTGTTGGGTTGTAAAAGTGTTCAGTGACATGAAATAGTTTATTTAAAATCCGAGATCGAGCGAAAGGAAAAATATCGTTTAATTTTTGTCAATTTTTATTGCTGATTTCAATATTCGATAAATATTTGATATCCTTTCCGAAGAGTCCTAAAGAATTTTTTTTACCAAGTGAGCGTTCAAGGTATCTAGTCAATAACTTGGAGAAAATTACTCGCTAGTAAACACTAATCTTGAAGAAATTGCTTTCAGCCGCAAATCATTTTTTTTTTTTTTTTTTTAAAAGTCGTTAATTTTTGAAGGAATTTTTTTTTTTATTATTAATAGGAAAATATTTTTATTATTATGTTATTAATTTATTTATTTTAGAGTTTTAGTTGCAAAAAGAAAAACATAGATTATTAACTACACAAAAGATGTGTCTTATCATCTAATGTCAATTAAACATCCAAAAATAGAGGGAAGTGTGCAAAAAAAGCCTACCAAGTAGGTCAGTATAGCTTCCTCACTATTTCTGTACACTCTATAAGGAAAAACAACTATAATATTTTAATTGTTTATGTTGACATATTTCGGAAAATCACACACAAAAAAATATATATAAATATATATAAATATATATAATATATATATATATATATATATATATATATATATATATATATATATATATATATATATATAAATATATATAGTTCAATATGTACATGCGCGATAAACATCCGATTAAAATAACTAAGTCAGAACCATCCATTACATAATATAAGATCCCTATATCGAAAGAAACTTCAATAATTAGAGTACTACTCAAACGCGATAAAAAAACGGAACCAGAAATCTAATAAAAAATAATAGTAAATCAAAATGAACATACGCGATCGAAAAACTGATTTAAAATATCTGGTTTGTCCGCTCACACGACATTCCTTATTACTTTGAGCGAAAGTAAAAAAAAAAACATTGTTTAATAAATCTTCGCGAAGTCCGATTAAGTTTTTTTTTTTATAATATATTAACCTTTGTAGACATATGAATCATTTTTGAAATGAGCTTCTGGAGTGTCCTGGAGATGTATAGCTTTCGAGTTATCAATAACTACTCGTATACTAAGGTGAACATATTTCTATAGGAACGTGTGCAGAATATAACAACACGCAATATCTCTGCTAATACTAGTAATACATTTTGGGTTTTTTTGTATGAGTATTTCCTTTTTTTTTTTTTATGATCAGCTATTTGTAATTTAACTTTTCCTAGCTGTTGTCATGTAACCTCCCTTTTCCCTCAGTATGTGGCTGGGTGTCTGGTGTGGGCTGCTGTCTCTGGTTAGTGACTTTTTTTACTCTGATTGTGACATGTGTTGCATTTTGTTCTTTATTAGTATTTTTTCTTTATATTTGTTTTGCCCTACTGTCCAGATGATGTCTGTCTGGATTGGCGAAATATCAACAAATAATTTTTTTTTTCTGTTAATTTTGAGACTCTTGGCTTCTTCTTTGAATTTTTCCAATTATGTCATAACAATTATTATTAATAATTATTATATTATTAATTAGTTAATAAAGATATTATTTTATGAAGAAAGCCTTCCCGTTGCAAAATATTCAATGTTATCTACTTTTTCCAATTTCAACATTGATTATTTTAAAATGGGCGTGTTTCCTTGAAACAATAATATCACAGCATGATACAGCGTTGTAAAATATATGAAAACCATGCATCACACGTCGTCGTATTAAAGAAAATGCCCAACATTATAAACGCACTTAGCGCATTATTACAAATGAAGCGAACTATTGACTCTTCATGAACTTTAACGTAAAATCCGATTATGGTATTAAAAATAGGGGTTATAATTTACAAATTCAAAGTTGGTGTCTGTTGCGTAAGCTTGTGTATTGAGCATTTGCACAGGTGTTATATTAAGAATTGCACATTGACCGTTCCTATGTACAATAGGTCAATAAGAAACAAAATTTCGAACAATAAAACCGAAGAATTAATTTTGGCCGCCGAGATCGACAATGTGCGTCGCTTTCTCTTTCTAATGATCCGCTTGTCGTTAACTTAACCACCCCACTTCAGTTTCTGCAACGCTATATCTCCAATTGTAGTCTAACGGTATATGGTCGCGTAATTCAGCGTGGTAATGTCTGTAGCCAGAATTTCCCTTTCTAATCGCCTTTGTTCGGGTAAAATGCTTTAAGCAATACTTTCTATTTTCATCTCTTCGCATTACCTCATTTGAATAGCAGGATCATTTCCGTTACAACTATTTTCCTATAAGCTGCTCTGTGCGTAATACTTAATAAAGCAATAGGTATAATAAAGACAGTTTCTGTAACTACGTTAAAGAATTTTATATAATTTTGCTATTTGAAACATAGATGAAATGTACACTTGTAAGTTGGAATAAACGTGTCTTATTTTAATTTTAAGTGAATTTCTTTCATAATTAAATCTAAATGAAAACTTGCAAGCGGTGGTTGTTTATTTGGTTAGAAAGCTAACGTTGCAGAGGATCACATAGTTAAGTTCACACAGCTGGAAGTATATTGGTCATTCTTCGAAATGATCTGTATTAATGTGTTATTTTTGGACAATATTATTCTTAGGCACAAATTATATTTAACAAGCACAAGGTGCGAAAAAAAGGAAAGGGACCAGCAGGTAGGAAGGCATTTCACCACACACTTACCTACTCTTTACCCTCAGATATAGGAAATAAGTTAATTTATAAACTGTTACTTAATTTATAAAACTTAATTTATAAACTTTACAAAATTTATAAAATTTATAAACTTAATTTATATTACTTAATTTATAAAAAAAATTATAAGTGGGCAGTGTGACAAAGGCAAGAGATGGTCCGTCTTGGAAGACTTAATCAATTTTAAGAAAACGCCACCCTTGGTCCCGGCTGGCCTCCAGAAAAAAACGGCGGAGGCCTGGGAAGGGCGTCATTCGATTAGAGCTATACTAATATATACTAATGGTTTCGAGGAGACCGGACCACCCCTGACAAGGGGTGGAGCTATGCGTTGAAATCCCGGAATTTTCTCCCTCTATAAAAACTGGTCGGCCAATCACGATAAGGGTACCACCTAGTGCCGAGGATCTAACCAACGAACAACGTCTTCGACCCACTCTTAGGAAGAACAAGGAAGAAAGGGGGACAGAAGCCAATGAAGCAGGAAAAAGGGACTTCTTCTCTGATCTCGCTTGACGGAGGACAACTAGTCTCCTCTCTGAAGATGACAGATATGCTCTGGCTCTGACTCCATGACTTAAGATATGCAGGAGAATCCGATGGAGAGATGCTGAAGGACCATCAACACCAATTATTACAGATAAGAGATTTAAGTTAGAGCAGTTAATGGCTAGGCCTAGGCTGAATCATTCCATGGTTAACAGTTTATTGTAACAGTTATTATTTTCACTTGTAACAGTTCAATATTTTAATTTTGATGAATAAAGATAAATGTTGGGAAGGAGGTTGTTCTTTAGCAACCATGCCCATTATTAATTTGAATATATTTCATTAAGTATGATAGCAATAAATTTTATTAGCATTATGGTTATTAGCATTATTATTAAACTTAGAAGTAGGAACATGGTCTTGGTTACTTATTAAATAACGGTAACCACAAATCAGACCCTTGGAAAGGTATCCAATTTAGAGGACAATACAAGTAATTCATATTGACTTATAACGTGTTTTTTTGGGATAATCATCCTCAATGATTGCCCAGTGGCATCCCTATATACAGACTAATATATTATCAGCAAAATGTGTATCAAACTCAATCTAGATAAAACATAGCAGAAAATAGGGAAATCATCCGATGAAGAAACCGGGCTGTTTTGATGCATCTAGCAAAATTTTTTTTCATTTATTTTGATAAAGCATTGTCTTAGATTGTTTATCAGGGGCTAGCTTTCATGCTAATATTAATTTTATACACATACAAACATTTAAAAAAAAATTATAATCCTCACTCCCTTACAAATACCATTCTTAGAATTTTCTACATTGACTTTATTTAACGGTCGGAAAACCTAACCTATCGCTATGAAAATAAATTAGGAGTGTTAACTAGTTCAGTATTTTCAGAAAATAAAAAAAAAAATCGTCATAGAATAATTACGTTGACAATTTCTTAAATTAATTGGCCATGTACCTAACTCACTCACCTTTTCAAAAATGGGCGCCAAGCAAACTCATCGCCTTCTACAGCTTAGGAAACAGTTGGCAAGCCTTAAAAGATCCCTCCAAGCCAATGTGTAACCGATGCTGAGAGTAGCCTGCATTAACATGCTATGACTGTGGGATGTTAAGTTAAAAAATGTGCTTTGTCTTTGATGATTCTCACTTGGACATAGAATAGAGAAAGTAAAATAAACATTTGATGAACTTATATTGCAGTTCTTCAGGTTTTATGGGATTTGATGCGGTGTAAATATAGAGGCTCTAAGGTTAAGGCCTAATCAGTAAACAATGAATAAACAAAAAAACCTAACTCCCTCACTTTTTATTTATTATAAAAATTGTATTTTATTCAATATGTCTCTAATTCTTACATTTGCTTTATTAATAGGCTAAAATTAATTTATCTCATACGCTTTGGTTAATTTAATAATGATAATAATAACGCAATAATAATTTAATAATAATGTAATAATTTAACTAAAAATTATTGAAACTAAAAATATTTCAATTGAACCATATTTTTTTATTTCATTGTTATTATTTTCTTGTTATACTTCTTATAATTTTTTAGAGTGACTAGTCGTAAATGGCGTTATAATATACAGATTTCGGGTTCGGTTTTCCGCCGCTGCAGTGGCCTAGTTTTCTACCATCTATACAGGGTGTCCCGTAAGTCAGAAGAAATATACAAAAACGCGATGATAGACCTCAAAAGCATTAAAAAATTCCCATTCTATACAGAAAAGCAGGAAGTTAAAGTTTTCTTTAAATTTTTTTTAGGTCAGTCACGTTTTTATTGAATAGTAAGCGATCACTCAAAAGCTATTCAAGGTAATTAAGTTTCAGTTGTACCATCGCAAAGAAGACAAATGTATACCTTAAGAGTCATAGTTTTGCTTAACGAAATCCGTTGTAGGGATGCTTTCGGTGGAACCAATAGCGATACTTTTTTTTTTTTTTTATTCACTCTTTACTTGTGTATATTTTTCTCAGCCCTATTCTAGGCTACAGATACCCCACTTCTTGGAAATATTTTACTTCTATTAAGCTTTAATTTCGTATGAATGACGTATAGGTTTCATTTGTGATTGGACTGGCATCGGCTCCTGGTTTGCCAAAAAGTGTGGTGTGGAAGTAAGTTTCCCCGACAAAGAAGTGTTTTGAGAATGAAATGTGTTACATTCACTTTGTTTCTAGTCAACAAAATAAGAAGGAAATACAGAATAAATAGCTTCTTGGTAAAATAAAACAGAAGTTTTACCAAAAAAAATGTTCTGTAAATTAACCGAAACAATTCTGAAAATAAATATAACATGAAACTACCCCTGAAAATCAAAATAAAGTAATCATTGACAAATTAAAGTAAATATCTAAAATAATTTTACCACAGCACAAAAAAAAAAAAAATACCCAAAATAATAATTAAAATTGCCGAATTTACTCTTCAAGCCCTTGCCCTATTTAAAACAGCGCCTGTCGCTTCTTTATTCTCTTGTTTATGATATTTTTTTCGATTTTTTTTTTATAGCGTTCAAATATTATTTGATTTATATATATATATATATATATATATATATATATATATATATATATATATATATATATATATATATATATATATATAAGCATTATGTTCTTTAATTCGTCAATGCTTATTTTATTTTTATTTTCAGGGGTAGTTTCATTTCATTTCAGAATTTTTTCGGTTAATTTACAGAACATTTTTTTTTTGGTAAACTTCTGTTTTATTTCACAAAGAACGATATATTTTTAAGTTGAGCATGATTTTGGCAGTCGGGATGTCGAATGATAGATGTGAGCATACACTGTACCTATTAGTAGTCGCAGCACTCTGTTTTAGATTAAATGGAAATGATACTTTATTATGTCACTTATTTATAAGATGTACATTCGAAAGCTTGACACTTCGTACTCATTCACGATTATTTTGATGCAATTTTCATTGATATTAGCAATATTTATTATATACAAAATAATAAGTAGCATTGTAAAATATAGACAATACCTACCTATCAATCTGAAATTAAACGCAAATAACAAAATTCTATTCAACAATACTTGTACTTAATCATTAATCGTCAATTGTAACTTGCAATGAAAAAATTGAATTCAAGTGAAACTCAACTCGGCCCGAGAGGAGAATAAATTGTGTGATTGACCCTTTAAACTTCATCAGTGACCTCTTTCCATTGTTTCCGTTCTCTGGTCTGCTACAATAATCATCTGAACTATTTTCGCGATTCTCCCTATCCCTGCTGAGCTAGGGAGTCAAGCAGCTAATATATTCCTATCTCGTCCTATTGTTCAATTGTATTTAATTTATGGAAATTAACCCTTCAGCGGTCGCGCCCTGATACAGTGCAACATTTTTTAAATTTTAAATGTTTTATTTTTACTTGTAAAGGCTGAATATTCTAAGCGGTTCGTATTTACAGCTACAACCATGCCAGCTTTAGGTTTTCTGTTCCTTTAATTCCATTCCCTCCAATGTTAGTCTTGATTTCGACAGGAATACTTCTATTTGTTGCACCGTACGCCCCATCATGTAAATAAATATTTTTTATCTTATTTTTGGAAATTTGGCTAAAATAATTATAAGATTTTGCTTTTCTATGATTATAAATATACAAAGGCTAATAAAATAAATATCCTGATGAAGTTTTATATACATACAAAATGTAACTACTACAATGAAGTACGATAAATGAGGAAATTTCTCATACAGGGCGCATCGCGATATTAGTACCATATATTTTCGATCTGAAAAAATTAAAGAAAACTCTTAATTTCATGGAAATTTATGAAGGCTATTGTGTTTGTTTTTAGTGCAATAATACACGAATAATAATTTTCGTAGTTACACCTTCCAATTGTACATACCTCATTTTTTGTGTATATGTTTTGTATCTAGAATAATTTTGTTGATTCTTAAATTGATTGTTTTATTATTACATATTTTAATTATACCCGCATATTTTTATATCATTTTATATAATTATAACAGTATTATTCTCCTTGTTTTATTTGATAATAAACATAATAATATTTGACATAACAAATTATTTGCGTTTTAAAAATAAATTTTAATTTATAATGGAAATTTTATTCTTATTTATTTTTTGCATTTATTTATTAATAAATCTCAATACTTTTAACATTTCATGCCTTGTTATCAAAAGTAGAATCATTATTTTCAATCAAACAATCAATTTTACTGTTTCGAAAAATGTACTTAATGTTGTTGTAAAATTAACATAACGATCTTGTCATTATTTTTCTTTGTCTCTAATATTCATGAACAAAAAAAGAAATCTGTTTCAAATCTACTGGTACACGAACTAGCAAACTCAATTTCAGAATTGGCCGTATTTCATAAGATTTGCTAGTAGATTAAAAGTATGGAATCCGAAAAACAATCTGAACTTACATGATACAGTTAGCGCCTTCAGTAGCAAAGAGCTACCATACGGCACAACCGGATGGAATAACGGGCCTGTTAGCCTTACTATTTAAGGGGCGAAAGGTGTGTAAACAGCAAATCCCTCCAAAATTAGATATCTTCTACTTTACCTATCTATCTGCAACTTCTAGATAACCTAAAAAATGATAGTGTAGAACTGGATACAATTGAATCTGTCAAAACGACAGTAACGTCGAAACAAATACATTAAAAAAAAATCTAATTCTAACTAATCTAAATTGAAAATAATTAAGTCTAAATCTATCAATTCACGTAGATGTATTGAAGTTTTAGGGGATATATAAAATTTTTATATTTTTTTATTTCCAAAACGTATGATCGTTGCCAGCAGAGTGGACTCCTCTGTGGAGATAGGTATGAAATTCGAAAAATAATCTGACATTAGAGTAAAGTCGGCTCTACGTATATTTTATCAGTTTTCGAAAACGATACATGAGATGTGAAGTGAATGTTTGCGCCACACGGTTAAAAAGATAATTTAAAGTAAGCTTAATTGGTAAAAAATAAATTGAAAAAATCTAAATACAAAATTAAAGAAAAATTATAATGAATAACATATATATATATATATATATATATATATATATATATATATATATATATATATATATATATATATATATATATATATATATATATATATATATATATATATATATATATATATAAAATTATTGGTTATTAATGCTTGAAGGCTCATACATATGACGACTTCCTTAATTTGGTTTATTAAATTAACAGGCCAATTCAATAAATTATTTTAGGAATTTTTAACTTGAACCTAAGTTAAACTCATTATAACCGATAAAAACTAATAATAATAAATGTATTTCCTTCTACATTTTAATTACTCGAGACACCAAAAAATTCAAAATATTGGTATCCTGTAGCATAAAAAATTAAAATATAAGTTATATATCATATGCTAGTTAAATAAAATATTTAATTAAATTGATTAATTTGTACTACATTAACATACCATAATTATTATTAATCAAACGTGATTAATTAGATTTAAATTGACTTAATTATTTTGTCTACCTCGATAAACGTAAAGAAATAATAAAATGAAACTCATCGGATTAAACTAGTGTGGAACCATTAGAACAAAATTTAAATATTAGACCTTTTTTCATTGACAGCCGTGGGACGTCTGAATCAATTTAAACTTAGAAAGTATGGTGTAATTGGTGCTCTGAATAGGAGTTAGTTATGAAAACCAACCGGATACAGTTCATATATCGTGAGACAAAGATAAAAATGTGGTCATATCTCGAATATTTATTATACCAATATCTGTTTGCGCAGTAAATAAAATTCTAGAATAAAGCAAATATCAGTAAATCTTAACTGGAGGATAGAAGCTAGTCCAAACTTAGTCCAAGCCAGTCAAATTGTAAACATCGGTGACATAAATAATGGAGCAGTAACTTTGTAGAGAAGTTATATTCAAAGTTTCCTGAATATACTTTCTGCTGCTCTGTTACTAAATGCGCATAAAGTATATTTGTATATTTTGAAATAAATCTGTGAAAATTAAAATTTTAATTACCTCAATTTCTTTACGCAGTATAATTCACATTATGGGCCAGACACAGTAACTTTTTTCTTTGCGTTTTAATTTTTTATAGTATTATCTTCATTTTTAAGAAATATCCTTTCATTTAATAATTCATATTGGATATTTACCTCATGTATTATTTGTAGGGGTTGAGACAGATAATTATTTTTAATTTATTGGAGGAAGAATTATTTTCATTTTCGGAAACTAGTATTATATTCTAACTTTGAATTACTACATAATTGATGGTCCCAGGGAAGGGTTTTTAAAAATTACGGTTATTGTTGAGAAATAAGAAATTCTCATAATTAATTCTGGAATACTAAACCTCAATGCAGGTACCATATAATTAAACCTTCGTCGTTTCGAATACCAGAGCCAAAATATCAATTTAGAGAATATTAAGGAAACAATAACAACCAATAATGATGAAGTTAGCATGATTAAATATTAAAAATATAAAGAAATATGCACATATAAAATTTGAAAATTAAATCTACAAAACCTAAAAACTAAGAATAATCGTAAAAAAAGAAGAAAGAATCGTATTCCACTTTATTATTATTGTATTTTTGATCATTATTTTTAGCGTGGACAAAAATTAATTATATAACGCTATATGATAAAAACGTTGGTTTAAATGTAAATCAGTTAAATTCCACTAATTAAAATTTATTTAATAAGCATAGTATAGTAGGGCTGGCTGGTAAATACGATATAAAAAAATTGTTGCTGATAAATAAAATAAGTCAAAATATGAATCGAACGGAAATTAAATTTATAAAAACAAAGCAATAAATCATCTCAAATTAAAATTAAAAAAAATTGTGAATAATGAATGTATAATTATGAAAATATAAATCGTTAATAATGATCTACTTGGATTACTGAATGTATAGGTGCATCGTTACTGAATCTTAGTCGAAAAGACTAACATATTTTTTACGTGTATTGCTAAATCTTCTTCGGATCGGCAGTGTATGCTTTGTTTAGACATACCTGGTTATAAACAGGAGGTCACATTGATTTATTTTTTTTGTGTGGCTCGAGGGATACTGAGTTCGGGGAAGCAATGCTAAGAGTTGAATCTTCTAATGGTTCCGGTAAAGATTTTACCAAGAATCGTTCAGTCGACTTTTGTAGTAATCTGCGAATCCGTATTCTTTGGTCATCTATTATTTTTATATTTTAAGACCCTTTTTAGTACATGTCTTATTCTTATATATAATATGATGTGCGTATATCTGTGATGACGTCATTTAAGATGGCAGCGATAGCAACATAAGCAATCTGCAATACCTCGATTGCTATCAAAACCGATTTTAATTTTTTTTTTTTATTTCGTTGATTTTATATTTTCACAAGCTAAAAAAACATTTCTAGCATGTATTACGAAAAATTAACATTTTGGATGACCTTCATATTTAAGCTGAAAGTGCACATCGTTCTTCGAACAAAAATGTCAACGAAATCTGACTACGGGATACGATTTCAGGAGTGTTAAGGAGCACGGAAATAATATTACTCAATTTGAATAAATTCGATTTGGCCATATATATGGACAAATACATGAAAATTAATTGAATTAACAGGATGTCCTGTAGTGCCACGGGAAATATTTAAAGAAGTTATTGTAGACCTCAAGAGCAACAAAAAAGTATTTATAGGGCATGATTCGATTCCTCACAGAATAGCAGGAGATTTGAGTTTTGTGTTTTTTTTTTAAAGTATTATAAACCCCGTTTTTGTTGAATAGGAAGCGATCACCCAAAAAATATTCAAGGTGTTTAAGTTTCTATTACACAATCGTAAAGTTGACAAAGTACCCTTTAAAAAATATAGTTTGGCTTAACAAAATTTTTTGGGGGGCTTTCGGGGGGAGAACTGTAGCGAAAAATTTTATTTTTTAAATCAATCTTAACTTGAGCATATATTTCTCAGCCCTCTGCTGGGCTACAGATACCCCACTTCCAGTAAAACCTATACTTTCATTATGCATTAATTTGGTATAAATGCAATCGAGTTTTCATTTGGGATTCGTGTAGAATTTCATTTCATATTTAATTTTTAGAATTGTTTTGATTTATTTATAAACTATATTTTTGGTAAAGTTTTGTTTTATTTTACAAAGAAGCTATTTGTTCTGTATTTCCATGTTATTTTATTGACTAGAAACGAAGTTAATTTAATCAATTTTATTCTCAAAACACTTCATTGCCGGGAAAACCTACTTCCACACCTCACTTTTTGGCAAACCAGGTGCCGATTCTAGACCAATCACAAATGAAACCTGTACGTTTTTATACGAAATTAAAACTTAATGAAACCAGAAGTTTTACAAGAAGTGGAATATCTGTAGCCCAACAGGGGGGGGCGAAAAAAAATATTTACAAGTAAAGATTGATTTAAAAAAAATAAAACTTATCAATATTGGTTCTTCCGAAATTTCCCTTACAGTGGATTTAGTTAAGCCAAACAATATTTCTTAAATAGATTTTTTTTTCTACTTTACTACAGTGTAATTGGAACTTAATTACCTTGAGTGATCGCTTCCTATTCAACAAGAAACGTGGTTTACTTTAAAAAAATAATTCAAAACTCAGATTTACTGATTTTTCGTAGGCCTTATAAGAACTTTTTAGTTGCTGTAATATTAAAGAAAAATAAAATTACTGATAGTACTATTGACTTTTTAAATCTGATAAAAAGGTGTGGAAATAGAGCAAAAGTATAAAGTGCGAAGAGCAATCTCTCGTTTCTTCCTTTAATATTTACAAACACCATTCCACATTACTGAACGGAATTGCGGATTTTTTGATCTTCAAATGAACCGACCAAAGTTAATTTACATTTTTATATTTTAGGATATAGAATATGTTTGCTCACTAATATGTTTTCTATTTGAAATTTATATTATAAATAACAATAAAAAAAGTAAACATATTCATTAAAATGACAAAGCCAAATGCCTTATTTATAGTTCTCCTTACCCCGATACGTATTTTAATTAGAGTATATATCAATTTTATCTGTCTTACATTAATAAATTTAGCTCTTAAAAATAACATATATATATATATATATATATATATATATATATATATATATATATATATATATTAATTAATTAATTAATATAAAATCATACTGATTAAACATTAATTGCATGAATAGTACATGTTTACATACCGTCAATTACCTCCTTTAATAATTGATGTTTCATAATGGAAGAGCCTACCCTAATAGTACTAGGGATATTTTACAAGTTAAATGTATAAATCTACAAGTGGACCTGTTGCAACCCAGCTAATGATAGATTACAATTCGGGCGTTCGTTGATTAATAAAGTTGGCATTCGTAGTTAATTCTTCTGTGCGTTCAATCATAAAAATTAAATAAAACAATGTGGGGTGAGGAAAAGAGTAAATAGTCGGAATAAGGAACTAATGTATTCTTATAAATATAAGTGAAAGGTTCGTGATATTACGGGTGTGAAAGTTTCATATATGTATCAGTTATTGGTGTTATATCACTGTTACTTATTTTTAGTTTATGAATAGGAATTAAAAGAAACATTTAAAGTTCTACGTATTTAGCATTCGATATATTATACTATAACTTCATTAGTTTTTATAAATAAATATTTCTATAGATTTAGTAATAAATAATGAATAAAACTTCAATTTTATTCATGAATAATCAATAACCTATTTATTCTATTATTCAGTGAATACATTTATTAATAATTTTTTCTCTCCGGGAACAAAACATTGCACGAAACTATAATGGGAAAAATCCCGCAGCTAGATGGCACACCTATCTCCATAATCTGTGCCAAATTCCTATTTTTATCAATCACCAAGATGTCTGGCCTTTTATACAGATGTCGAAGCTGAGAATCCAATCTATTCCGGAGCAGCCCTCACTCCGGATTCGTCCCAGGCTATTTGAATTCTAGTTTCCCCCATTTTGATGAGTTGATGCAATTTATACCTGCTGCCAGGTCATCCTAGGAAAGGTAGTCCTAGGGTGTGTACTGTACATGTCCTTCGTTTCAGTATAAATGAGTTAATGGGCTGTTGAGTGTGAATTAGTGGGCGGTGTACTGTACTCAGGAACCAGGAGGGTTCTAAAACTCCAGCAACTGCACCCATTAGTTGCCCTCTGCGAGTTTTATTATTATTATTATTGCCAATAGTTTGTGGCTGTGTGCCCCGGTGCAATCAATTTTTGCTTCATGCCATTTTCCCATGAGTTGAATGCAGTTGTATAGTAACTGTAAATACCTCTGCCGGTAAAGTTTTTGGGATTACCACTCTGTTGCTCTTGAATAAGATTGCACCGTAAAGGGTGTACTCGCTTTCTATAGTTGACAGCTGTAGTTCCTGTTTGATTCTTGATAATTTTGGATCTTTGTCCGTCTCTTCCGCAATGACTTCCGGTGTGAGAATTTCTGTTGATATTTCGAAAATGTGTGATTCACAGATTTGTTAAACTTCTTCATTAATGAACATATCTGAGATTCGCAAATGCTTCCGGTCGTTCCATCTCGTTGATAACATGGGCAAGTACAGCCGCTATTCCCGTAGTGCAAGCATCGGTCGTTAGGGTAAGTCTGGGTTGAATGAAATAATTATTCTGTCACCTGCTATCTCATTTTTGAGTTTGATCAATGCTGTTTCGCATTCCGTGTACCAAAAATATTTTTGAACTTTACCGGGTAATTTGCGCAAGGGATAAGTCATGAATGACAGGTTTGGTAAGAACTGAGAATCATATGTCACCATACCCATAAAACGCCGGAGGTCTGGTACGTTCGCTGGTCTAGACATGACGATATCTGCCTTTATTTTCGAAAAGGATTTAAATATTCGGTTTTGCTCAACTACATGACCAAGATATTCTATTTTTGTTTGGAAGAAAGAACTTTTTTTTTTATTCAGATGTAGTCCATACTCGTTTAATCTCTTGAGGCACGTGAGTATGTTTATTTTACATTCCTCTTATGATTAGTCGTTCACAATGATATCGTCGAAATATGCAGTATTATTCTTAAGTCTTTCAATATCTGATCTATGACGCGATTGAATTCAGCCGGTCTTGATGCTGAAGCTTAATCTGTTCATGCGATAAGTTCCACGAGTTTGGATAATTTATCAACAATCCCATATATACCTGTATCAACAATCCCATCCTCGTCGCCAATTGTTACAGTTTGGTTTCGACTAGAAAGTACATTTGATGAATACAGTTTTTACTGTAACTTCACGCAATTATTATCTGAATATAATATATATATATAATATATATATATATAATATCACATGGTATTTATCAATAATAGGTTCCGAAACGGTTACCTACTATCTCAGCGCTACAATAGTTAATAAATTCGATTAAGTAATATGAGAAAGTAGTGTTAAATACATTAATTTTCTAATGAAAATAACACTAGAAACCCCCCTTTATTTTATATCATCTCAAGTAAAAAAGCAAACAATACATTGCGTTTTGATAGTTTTGGAATAAAAATGAATTATTTGTTTTTAAAAAATATATGAGGAATGAAATAGGCAGTGATACTTAAGAAATAAAGAAATAATTCATAAAACGAACTCACTCAAATAGCCATAGTATGAGAGGATTGGGTAGCGGAGTTGAAATTGAAATAGAATGGAAAATCGCCCAGTGTGGACACAGCTTTAGAATTTTGGAATAATCCTGATTTGATGAGATACGAGGCTGTTTTCGTGCATGGTATAGTATGAAATTTCTTGGCTGCTTGTTAGGAGTCACTTGGGACTCTTCCGTTAGTATCCCGATAGGTACCAAGTGATATATCACAATTTATAAATTTCTTCATCTGGAGACCAACTGAATTTGGTTAGCCCCCAGATGTTCTTAAAATCACTTCCTTCGGTATTTTTGGCATTTATCCTTCTTTTTTTTTAAATAAAAAAAAAGAAAAAAGTTTTCTATTGTTTTTTGATAAAGATGTTCAGTTTCGAGACGAAAAACTAGAAAAAACATCATGATTTCCCATCCATTTAGTTTAAGAAGTGCTGTCCTTTTAAAAGGGCATAATTGGGCGGGAAAAGTCTCTAAATTGTTCTTTGAAAATACATTTCCAACAGGTATAAATAGTTTAGTTAATAAATAAATCTCAGTTCTAAATAAGTAAATAGAAGGTTATATTTTATAAAGGATTCCTGATAACCTGCGATTTCACTTCTTGGAGAAATATGGATATGATTCAGGATTCTTGGAGAAATCTTGTTTCTGAGGCATAACTAAGTTAATATTTTATCATTGAATACTTGCACAACTGGATCGAATAATA
The DNA here is from genome assembly GCA_948150685.1 of Rhaphigaster nebulosa. Classification (NCBI taxonomy): domain Eukaryota; kingdom Metazoa; phylum Arthropoda; class Insecta; order Hemiptera; family Pentatomidae; genus Rhaphigaster; species Rhaphigaster nebulosa. The sequence goes on from OX411307.1 coordinate 138,707,509, forward strand.
TGATAGTTGCATTTTTTACGACTATAATATACCATGTATGTAGTACTAACACTCTTTTTTGTTCTACAGTGTATGGATAAGAAAGCAATATTGAAAAAACTTATGATATCTATAATCTAATCAGCGAGTAGGACTAGAATTAGATCTTAGTCAGAATCCGCGGTGTATAGATGGTCCGTTGTAAACTAATAAAATTTAATAAAAAAGTAATATTATTTTCATTGAACTAATGTTATTAGTGAAAGTTTAATTAATATCGTTCTTAGATAGGATTCATTTTTCAACAATTTTCTTTTCTCCCCGACGTTTTATCCTGTTTTATTTATTTATTTTTTTTTGTTTGGCGGTTTGGTTTTACCTTCTTACCAACTCTAATTAAGACAGATATGGCGGTGTTTTATCTAATTATTGATAGTTTTATTTTTCGTATTTTACAATGATGCAGGAGTAAAATGTTTTATTTTCGTAGCAGAATATATCCCATTTTATAGCTAGGTATATCCCATCCCTCAAGGATAATAATGCTGATTCTAGGTGGCCCTACGGAATACCTGAACAAAGGAGTTCCACCAATTGAGATGACATCTCCTGAATAGAAATCATGCTCGTTCCGTTCTTGTTTTATTTTTTCTTAAAAAATATAATCACATTTTTTTTTTACAATTTTATCTTTAACATTTTTTATATATTCAAAATCAATAGCCTACTTTCTCTGGTGATATGATACCCTGATCATTGATGATACATTTTCTTCCTTAATCTATGAAATGCATGTCACCATCAAGAAATTAAATATTATTTAATTAATAATTAAATTGAAACAAAACAGGTTAAATCATGCCGGAGTTCATCTGTAATTAATTTGTTGATTAACATGTTATTCATAACAGAGCCTCTCAATTATTATCAATTATTTTTAAATTACTTATAGATGAGTACAGACTGGCCCTTGGCCGCACTAAAAGAGAGAGTCTAACGTCCAAGGAAGTCATCCCTATAATGAATCAACTCAGGGAAAAGAACGGCAAAATTTTGATTGATAACAACCTTTTATCAGACGAAAATATATTGAAGGTCAACGCACCACGAAATGCGACGAAGCTAAGTTACTTACTTTATTACTTACAATTACTTTATTACTGAACTTCTAGACTTTTTAGCGCGGAATATCCCACACGTGCTAGCCACACCAAATTTATGAGACTGTTCTTTCCAGTTTTCTCAATGCAGCACACTAGAAGATTTCTTTCCTTGATGCTCCAAGAGGAAACTGGAAAGACATTTTTCATAAAAATGGCTCTTTCCGAAGGGAGTAGTAAGACTAGAATAGCCTGAGACAAAATAGGCTGTCTCTCCTTCTTTTGGAACATTGATCGAATCCTCACATACCACAAACGTACTTTCAAAATTCACACTTAGAAAGCTCTTAAACTCGCGATCGCTACGTTCTCACGCTAACCTCTGACCAATCAGCAGTTATAAACTGGAAGGTCCTTCCCCTACTACAGAGTGAGGAGAGGTCCTTGCTCTTTAATTAATACTAATCTCAACCAAGATGAAGCGGTTCATTGCCCGGTAGAGTTCCATGGCTTTGTGAACGCCCCTGGAATAATTTAATTGAACACGCCCGCATTTCACGCCATCTGTTATCCTATTACTGGTACTGTTATTAGGAGGGCTAGCTTTGCAAGTGAACATATTGGTCCTTTTTGGAAACCCATAGGCGGCTACCCAGAGGTTGCCAGCCATTTCTGACCAGAGTTCAACGAAATAATTAGTAACTAACCTAGTTTGGAAATCGAACCCGCACTACACCACTCCGAACTGGGCGTTCTGGGACCCTTGTTCCGACCAACACCTTTAGTTATTACGGCCATCTGGCATAATTAGGGTTCGAAGATTTGATTATATCTCACAGTAATTTCACGGATTTTAATTGAAGGCCATAAAACTCCAACTTCCCAAAAAAATTCTGACACGAAATTTCACTTCAGGTAATATTGCAGGAGGATTGAAACGCATGACACTTCGATAAGGCATCCAATGACCTATCAATCAGTATCCTCTATATTGACTCACCCTATTTTTATGGAAGAGAGATTATTTTTACCAAGCACTTTCACAAACAGTTTTAACTAAATATTCTTAATAATGACCTAATTGAATGTTATTAGGATAAAAATCTATTTCACTAAAAATAAAACGGATTTATATCTTAACACTTATTTTCATTGTCTGCCTTTCGGCTATTCATCCAATGTTTTTCAAGCAGCATTTTTTTTTCTTTTTTGTATTAATGCTAAATAACGACATCATTTACGCAGCCAACCAAAAAGGTTTTGTCATTTTTTAAAAACTATTTTATTTTCTTGATTTTTTTTTTTTTTTTATCCTTCTATCCTGCCAATTAGGGGAAAGGCCTTCATTGTTGTTGCAGAACCAGTAGAGTTTTGTTTTCGTATTTATCTGGATTCTACTGTAAAAGCCTTTCTGTCTACTTTATCTTGAATCGGTCAGTTGAATATACAAAATGAATGGGCATTCATTTTGTATATTCAACTGCCTATATCAACTGCTACCTGGACCAGGAACAGGGTAATGAAAAAAAAAATCAATGGCAAAAGATTAATAATAAATTAAACAAATCACACATTATACTAAATATAAATATTTAAAAAAAGGGGCTGTTTTAAAAGGAGAATGAAACTCGAAATAAAAAAAAATATTTAGCCTATAACTTCCTCCTTTGAATTTATAAGTTAGCTCTTATTTCAATAAATAAGAGCATTCAAACGATGATTTAGGCGTTATTTGATATTTAAAAACACCTATATTTAGTTATATAAGTGTGAAAATCCTTTTCAACTAATTCGAAATATAAACTCTCCATGAGCAGAGATATTATTTATGATTCTATGATAAAAATCAAAAAGTGTTTCCTGTTACACTTGAAAGGATAATATGCAATGTTAGGGAGTGTATTATTGAGCTTTTCATTGAGTACGCATGAAGGTTTTTAGTGAAGTGCTATACCGCATTTGTTTGCAAAGAGTGAATCAACAGCTGTTTGCAGTCATTAAGGCTCCTATATATTTGATCAGGGAGCTTGCATTTGAAATTTTCATAGCTCACCACACTTATTCGTAATAACATTAATTTCGTCTACTAGCCATATTATACTTTCCCAATGCAACTAAGATACATTGAACATATAAGGTTCCCTAATATCTATTACTGCAATTAAGGCGAGAGTGTCGGCAAATCTTAAAGGCTCAGGCACACAGAACGCGATCTGTCGTGACTATCTACGATCTCTGCCCGCAGCGATCAGGTGATCTAATGTATGCCAATATACACTATACACGTCACACAGAACGCGATCCAACTTAAATCACGGCGGGCAGCGATCCGTTTGTACAAAATCACGAAATTATCGCGCAGTTGAGCGATCTGTTCAGTACAATAGGAAAGAAACATAGGCACTCTTATAGAAAAATTGAGAAAATACGCTTATTTATTGGAGATGGGATATCGATACTATCGAAATATCCACATTGTTCCTTCGATATTCGAGATTATAATATCGATATTTGTTTCTGATAAAATCGGAATACAAAAATTATTATAATTTATAGTAAAATTAAGTCCAATGAAGTCCAGAAGGAAATTAAGGAAAAGAAGGAAGCTTGGAAGAATTACATTAAAGAAAAGGATGAAAATCCAAATCAGATCTACGTTCAAAAAAGGAATGAAGCCAATAGGATTGTCCAAGCTTCCAAAAAGCAAACTTGAGAAGTCGCTGGAGGAAAGAAAACCGCTAGGAAAACATGAGATTGCTCTGTAACTCCGTAAAGTCGCTCAGAGGTAAAAAGGGAAAACAAGTGCGAAGCATCAAGGACAAACAGGAAAACTTATTACAAAAGAGGAATAAATCCTTGAAACTTGGCAAGCTCACTACCAAGAAAAGTTCACTATGGAAGAAAGGAGAAGAGATGGATCTAAGAAGAAGGACTAGAGCACAAGAAACTCAGCCAGGAGACACAAATAACACCATTTGGGAGGATGAGGTACAGTTGGCTGTTTCAGAGATGAAGCTGGGTAAAGCAGCTGGAATAACCCCGGAGGTTATTAAACATGGGGGAGAGGAAATTGTTAAAGTGTTGCAGAATTGTTACAAAGAATTTCGATGGTAAAAAGAATACTCAAAGAATGGGAGGATAATATTATCATACACATACACAAGAAAGGAAACCCAACTCTTTGCGACAATTACAGACCATTTTGTCTATCCTGGGTGATTTATAAGATATACACCCGCATCTTCGAGAGAAGATTAAGGGATTTGATTGAGGAGAACCTGGAGGAAGAGCAAGCAGCATTTCGAACAGATAGGCAGACCCAGAATCACATTTTCGTCCTACGAACAATAATAGAGAAAACATGGGGCAGGAGGAAAAATGTATATTTAGCATTGTTGGATTTGAAAGCTACATTTGATTCTATGCTCCGAGAAGAAATTTGGAAAGCCCTGCTGAACAAAAGAATACCTAGCAACCTGATAAGAGCAATTAAGACAGTGTATCAGGTATTGTACAAAAGGGATTGTCAGACTGAATGGACGTACATCAAAACCTTTTAGGTTTTACAAGGTTGTTAAACAGGGAGACAGCCTTAACCTCCTGTTAACTATTTCCATGGACGAGATGTGGATGGTCTACAAAAGAAGAACGCCGAGAGCCATAGTAGGATATTGGAACCTCATGCCAGTTCTGGTACAAGCGTTTATATATACAGATGATGTATTAGTAGCAGAGACCCTCCAGAAACTACATGTAGCAATAACGGATTGGAGTGAAGAACTCCAGTTCAAGGGAATGGCTATAAACACTGAGAAAAGCAAAGTTATGCTGAGTTGACGTCCGCATTATGGTATAGAAGGACCAATCCCTAATTAAAGCTATGCTGGTTGGAAGGGATGAGTGTGAGGGAACAGTAATTTGTAATGGGATACCTCTTCAATTTGTGGGTGCCTACGAGTACTTAATTTCCAGAGATGGGAAAGTAGATTATGAGGTACTACATAGAGTCAAAAAAGCAAACGGAGTATACTCTCAGATACGCTCCACAATGATAGGAAGGAAGGAAATAAGCAGTCAGACAAAGCTCCTCCTATTCAAGACTGTATTCCTACCAGTTTTGTTCTATGGTGTGGAGAGTTGGACACTCCGGGATCGGCATGCGAGCAAAGTGATAGCATCGGAGATGAGGTTCCTGAGAAGGATCCAGGCAAATACCCGAAGGGACCGAATTCGCAATGAAAGAATATGGGAGAACCTAGGGATCTTACCAGCAGTAGAGATAGTGGAGCAGCTCCAACTTAAATGGTTTGGTCTCGGGAGCAGAATAGGAGATAGATAAGATTAAGTGGTTAATGGAGGCAAGACAAGAAGGAAAGCGCCCGCAAGTTCGACCCAGGCAATTGCACAAGAATTGTATGACCAGGATTGGGAGAGGAAGAGGCTGTTCTCTGGCTGAAATGAAGGATATGGCGAATTATCGCGAAAATTGGAAAACATGGACCGAGTCTATACCTTCACGCCTAGTGGCATTTATGGAGGTGGAGAAAGAAGAATATATTATAATATCGATATTTAGTTTCTGTTCGATATTTTATTTTCAATATCATCAATAACACATTTTCGAAAGAATTAATTTTAAAAAATTATAATTTATAAATTTTCTGTTGAAAAATTCGAAACCAAACTAAATAGCAGCATTTCCTCTAGTAATTTGATAAAATTATTAATAACAAAAATTAATCAGAACTCTTATAAAATCTTTTTAAAATATCATAATTGATGTAATTAATGTTTCGGGGTCTATAATCCATCTTCAAGACATATTCTTGTAATCAGATATAATAATTTGTAGTAACAGTATTGCCAAAACTTAACTGGGCACAGCAAAATAAAAAAGGGTATCAACAGAAACTTGATAATAATTACTTTCTATGTTTATATGATGAAACTAACACTAATGAAGTTGAAAAAAAAACCATGTAATAATAAAAGCAATAATAAACATATCCATAGAATAAAAGATAAATATTTTGATGGGGAATGTAGAAAGGAGAGGAATCAGTCTTTCAAAGCATGAAATATATTCAGAAAAATTAATAATTATGAAGATATATTAGTTTATATTAGACAAAAAACAAAACAAAAAAAAAACATTAAATGAGGATAAAAGAAAACAATATTATAATAACGTAACAGAAAAATTTCAAAAAGTAATGAATACAAAAGAAGTTTGAGAATAAGTAAGTAAATATTAACGATACTCTGAAATATTCCTGTTTCAATTCGTTTAGAAGTAAACGTCAATTCGTTTATAATTAAACAAAATTTTAACTATATTTTAACTAATATATCGGTATTTCTATGGCTATATAATTAAGATATTGCTTTTATTGCGTTAATTTACAGCAGGATTTAAATATTAAGAAAAAAGTTATCTCCTAACCTTCTTCGAATTTATTTAAAAGCTTTTTTTATTTAATAAAAAAATTAAGAATGTTTTAAAATATCGATATTTCTGTGCCTATATAATTAAGGTATTGTTATTATCAGAGCTAGGATTTTCATGTTCAAACATATTGTCTTTTGACAAAGATATAACCAGGTATCAACTCATTTTTTTGTGTTTAGGCACATTTGGAATCAATTTAAACCCATTTAAATTTACATATTTCACTCAATTTACATATTTCATGTATTGTTACGTAATTCACTATATATTTGTTATTTTTATTTACATCAGAAAATGAATAACGATAGGTACGAAAAAAAATCCTATAACATGAGTTGGCATTCAAAGCCGATTAACAGAAGTTTTCGGACTATAGCGGAAGCTATGTGACGTCCGTCAATACTTCTGGCCCTCACAGTCGATGCTAGTGGCGTCTTCGGACTATAGCGGAAGTTATGTGAAGTCCGGTAATACGTCTGGTCCTCACAGGCTAGAGGGGATTGTCCAGCTCAAGGGGGTGAAGTGGGGCTAATCCTTATCCGGGAAGATACGGGGCGTCTAGATGCCGCGTATTTGATGTAGCACGGCCGCCGTCGCTATGGGGGGTTGATAAATATGAGACCTGGGCCCATGAAATATATGTAAACAAAAAAAAAAAGCCAGAAATTTGAGCCAGGTAAAGGAATCGGAGGCTGTAAATCCAACATATCTGTTAAACAAACTTTTTTTAAATCTCCAAACTGAAAGAAAATGTTCAGGAAAAATTGTCCTTTATTGGCCTTGCCTCCTCTACCAGTAGTTACGAGATGCGGAAGTTGGTTGGAAGCGACTTAGTAGGTCGTCGACCTAGAAATTTGACAACATAGAGGGCGTTATTTCAACGTTAGATGGTGATTCAGATCTATCTCAAGTTCAGAAATAGAGGGAAAATCCGATTTAGAGAAAAAAATCATCCCACAAAATTGTGCTTTCACCGCACTCACTATCACGCAGTTGGATTACAGAGCGTGCCTCTATTCAAAAACAGACGCAAGCGTTCTTTCAGCAGATAGATGCCTGTACTGACACCCGTTCGACGTACTTTTACGTTTAAAAGTTTAAAAAATTTTAAATACACGAAAATCCTAGCCCTAGCTACTATTAAGCTAATTAAAAGGAGGATTACGATATTAAGTAGCAGTTTATTTCCTAATCTCCTTCCAGTTTGTTTATTAGTTTTGTTTTTTATTTAATAGAAATATTAAAGATCTTTTAAGATATTGGTATTTCTGTGCCAATTAAGATATTGTTTTCATCAAGTTTATTAAAAGCAGGATTAAAATATTAAGAAAATGACTTTCCCCTAACCTCCTCACAATTATTTTAGAAGTTTATCATTAATTTAATAATAAAAAAATAACGGTATTTTGAAAAATCGATGTTTTAAAATGTTGATATTTATGTACCGATATGACCAAGATATCGATATTCTTAACCGATACATATATTTATTTTGTTTTCGGTTTCCCATCCCTCATGTATAACTATTTTTCAGTGCACTTTAGTGCAAAATGTATAATAACGAATCTTGTAGAGGATTAAATTTCCTACAAGATTTATAAAACATATTTGTAATTACTCTTAACAGACGCCAAGAACAATATTGAGTATTGAATTAACAATTTTAGAGAAAGTGTACTTTTTTCAGATTTTCCTCAGTAACTCGAGGCCAGTGCATTTTAGGTAAATCTTTGGCATAGCTAATTTTTAAGAACGTCAAATTTACTGCAAGTTTTATATGCAATATTTGTTAAAATTCGGAACGGCTGCTGAGATGAGGGACCGTAAATATTTGCAAAATGTAAAAAAACGCAAAAATTTGATTCAGAGGTTTCGCCCTAATAACTATTTTTTAGTGCCATTAATTGCGAAATGTATAATAACTAGTCTTGTAGAGGATTAAATTTTCTACAATATCTATACACAATATTAGTAATTACTCTCAGCAGAGGCCTCGAAATATTGAAATAATATTTTCCCTTTCTCTGAAATTGTTAATTCAATTTTACTTGGCGTCTGTTGAGAGTAATTACAAATATTTTTTATGGATATTGTAGGAAATTTCATCCTCTACTAGGTTGGTTATGACGACCAAAAATTTTCTTGAAATCAGACACGGTTTTTGGCCAAGGCTCCTGAATATGAGCCTTAAGAGTTTTGCGTTGAACATGGCTTACTTCAGTGCCGGTAAGTTTTCTCATGTACTTTCATTTATATGAACATTGTGAAAGAGGTGGCGGATAGAAATTAATGATTATATGTATCAATATTACTGTTGTCAACTAAAAAATAAAATATATAGTATTTTGAACTAATTTCAACTAAATAAGTAATAACTTGACGTCTGCATGACGGTCTAGAAGGATCAATCTAATTAGGGATTGATAAATAATTTGCCATTTCTTTAATTTCGTTTTTATTGAAACCTAGTTTCGAATGCTATACATCCATTTTAAGTTATAGAAACAAACAAAAATTAAAAAATCAAACATTCAAAATACAGTTTGGAATTGTATTTTGAATTGCTGATTTTTAAATTAGTAATAATCACAAATATTATTAGCCAACGCCCACTCTTGACTGTTGAGCCATTTTATGAAGTGCAGACCAGTATAGACGAGCTACTGTGTACACACACACACACACACACACACACACACACACACACACACACACACACACATATATATATATATATATATATATATATATATATATATATATATATATATATATATTCTTCAGTAGCTCAGCTGGTATTTCGTCCACCCACGATGATTTAATATTCTTCAACGCCAACCAAAACTCACAACCGGTCAACCTAAACTCACTCCAATAGAATGTAAGAAGTTTGTATCTACATGGCGTTAGTAAAGTACTAGAGAGAAAGCTGCCGAGGTATAATAGACATTGCCGCTTTCCAGAAGATTAGGTAGATGGAAAGGATAATACAGTGATCAATAATGGTACTATAGGGAGAAGCAACGTGTTTGGTACTGGTTTCATTATTAAACACTATTAAGCATGCCTTAATGCAGCTTAAAACCATTAACGAACGAATATGTTGCATGAAGTTAATAGGAAGATTCCATAATATCTCACTAGTCAGTTCACACGCTCCGGCTGAAGTGAAAGAGGAAGAAGAAAAGGATGTATTTTATGGAGCATTAGAAGGGTCGTATGATGATTTACCTAGGTTTTATGCAAACATTGTATTGGGATATTTTAATGCCAAAATTGGAAAAAAATTATCCCTATTATTGGAAAATATATTAAACATGAAAAAACGAGCAAAAATAGAATCGGGTTGATTGAATTTGCAAAAGCAAGAGGACTTAGAGCAAGTAGTACGTGTTTTCCACAAAATAAATTAAAAAAGAAACCGAGATGTAGCCAGATGGGAACATAAGAAATCAAATTGATCATGTATTAATAGATGAAAGGCACAAATCCCATATACTAGGCGTCGCTAGTTTTTGAGGGGCGAACTGTAATACCGATCATTTCTTGGTAGGAGCTAGATATAGATAAAGGATTGTTAGCGAGTGCAAAAATAGAGGAGAAACTAGGAGAGTGTTGGTGACGGGAAAGAAGGAAAGATAGATGATTCTTTAGAGGAAAAATCGCCGAAATATTAAATGAAAGAAATATACTGTCCAAGAGCGATGGTGAAAAGCAAGAACCACTTTAAAGGAGGTTGCGGCGGAAGTGCTTGTATATAAGCAAAAAATACAAAGGAACGAATGGTTTGATGAAGAATTTTCTCAAGCAATAGTAGAGAGGAACGAAGCCAGAGCTAACTTTTTGAAGAGGAGAACGAGAGCGACAAAGCAAAATTATATAGTTAAAAGAAAAAGAGATATATCCAAAGAAAAAGAGAGAATGGGAGATAAAAATAATAAAAGATAAGCAAAAGCAGTAAGCAGCGAAAGAGTCCAGGAAATTTTTCAAAGGGATTAAAAATGCAAAGACCGGTTTTAAACCGCATCTGAATTATTGTAAAGATAAACAGGGAAATTGTGATCTAGACAATTATTTTAAATAGATGGACGGAATATTTTTCCGATGTATTAAATCCAAAAGATACAGAACCGAATAATGAAGAGGATGTACAAAGAAGTGAATGAGAGATATGTGAGGAGGAAGAATCACCGCCGGAAAAAGTAGAAATATAAGAAATAATAATGTAATAAGTAAATCATCATACGACCCTTCTAATGCTCCATAAAATACATCCTTTTCTTCTTCCTCTTTCACTTCAGCCGGAGCGTGTGAACTGACTAGTGAGATATTATGGAATCTTCCTATTGACTTCATGCAACATATTCGTTCGTTAATCGTTTTAAGCTGCATTAAGGCATGCTTAATAGTGTTTAATAATGAAACCAGTACCAAACACGTTGCTTCTCCCTATAGTACCATTATTGATCACTGTATTATCCTTTCCATCTACCTAATCTTCTGGAAAGCGGCAATGTCTATTATACCTCGGCAGCTTTCTCTCTAGTACTTTACTAACGCCATGTAGATACAAACTTCTTACATTCTATTGGAGTGAGTTTTGGTTGACCGTAGATGTGTATCTTAAGGATGAAGTTGGTCGGGAGGGGCGGTCAAAAAGTAACACTTCAACAAGTAATATTTATTTATTTCGTGCCAACGTTCCGGCCTAAGTTTTAGGCCATCATCAGGGCTAAAAGAAAAAACAAAATAACATTACAATAACATTTCTTACATTCTAAATAACAAACACATTTGTTACATAAATAACACTTTTTACATTATAAGTTGCCAGTTTTAGTAGTCCGATTCCTTGCGATTGTCGTAACTGTACATCCGTCCGGCTATTTATTGTTTCCGTTCCGTAACATTTGATTTAACATTATAGGGTTGTAAGCCCTATGACCACCCACAGTCTTGGAGGATCTGGATTATCTGTCGTGGTTGAATCTAAAAGGCAGTGGAGGGAAAAAAAAGATGGGTGAGGATCAGGTATAGGTAGATGTCATAGGAAGGAAAGGGTAATAATGTCAACGGAAAGTTTCCTCTTTAGTCGCCTTTTTCGACAATCGGTAAAATAATGTGGGCCTATTCCTTTGTTCCCCTTACCCACAAGGGTATATATATATATATATATATATATATATATATATATATATATATATATATATATATATATATATATATATAGAGAGAGAGAGAGAGAGAGAGAGAGAGAGAGAGAGAGGCAACAGACAAAAGTTATTCAACTAATAAATTTTATTTTTTTAGTCGTTCGATCAATAAATTTTAAAGTAATGCATGATTAAATAAATGTTTAATTTTCTTAACTATTGTTTACAAGGTTTTTTCTTGTATAAAACCTTTTTTGCTTCCTCTCTATAGAAGTTAGAGAAGTTGAAATTAATTTGTATTAATGTATAAAGGGTACCAAATTTGTGTCCCCAGAATCAGAAATTTCAACTCGCGTTTTACGTTTTAGACATCCAGCAACAACTTTCGTTTCGTGTCTATCTCTCCGTATTCAAATCCATGTGACGGGTATAATACCGACTAATGTTAATCTGATTTTTTATGGTCCCACGTTAATTTTATCAAATTCCATATACTACTTTTTCTTACGTTTGCGCAAATGTATTTTCCTTGACATATCTACCTTTCGAATACTATAAGTCCAATTTGGCCCAATGTTGGAAAAAAGTTGTGGACTAATGTTCAAATGGTTCAGTATCAATATTATCATATTCCATCCATCACTTTCGCTTTAGAATTCGTAAACGCATTTTCTGTATTACGCACCTAAATTGTGAAAACAATATGCTCGATTTGGCCCAAAGTTAGAAGAAAGTTGGGGACTAGTGTGCTCCACTATCTATTTCACCAAATTCCCTATAAAAGTTAATGTAATGTTTAATTTGACTTATGAAGTGAGCATGGAATAAAGTGGAATGGGATGTAACGGATTGGAATGAAGTGGAATGTGCAGAGATTTATTTTTTCTTCATGCCTTTATCGGCTTTGACTCGACTTCCTTTATAAACAACATAGGTAAACCACCAGCTTTCAAAACGATTTTCAATAGAAAAACTTAAAAGAGAATGCTCAGATCGATTGCTCTGACTGCATCAACGAAGAGCTAAACGGATATTGAAGATGCTGAACGGAAAGTCAAGTTGTTGTCGTTTGGAGAGAGGAAAGATGAAAGACCCAAGAAGTGCAACTCCTTTGTAAGGAAAAGGCTGCCTCATCTGAACCTTTTGTCAAAACAAATGCTTCGACCAATTGAAAAAACTGTAAAGCATCATTCTTTGCGTTTCTACGATCAAATAATGGAAAGCTGAAAAGTATCCTCAGGACGCTTGTTCATGGGGATGATTCCTTAAGAACAATCAATTATTTTCCATTGCAAGCGACTTGCCGTTAGCTCCAAAATATTTTCTTTCTATTGTAAGTTGGAAATGTACCAAAAATTATGAACACCTGCATTGTACCTGCAAACAGAGTGGGTTATCTTGTACTAATGCTGTTAGACCTTCCCAAGAAATACATTGCAAAAATGTTTAAGAAAAAGAAGACGAAAGTTTATCAGAACATTCAGACAGTGATTGACTTTAACTGTACTATTGCGAATTTTAATTTTCCGAAACATGTCAAAAAAACAATTACAACACTAAATTTGTTTTTTCTTAAACATTTGGTTAGTTAGTTAGTTTTTGGATGTCAAGACGTAAAACCTATTGGTCATCAACGCCTTTTATTTTTATTTATTCCTATTAATTTTCCAATATTATATTATACTATTTCCAATATAAAAAAGAAACGAAAAATTAATTATAATAATAAATAGATTAAAAAATATTATATGTTTATCAATAGACCTTCTTTGGATAGAAAGTTGATTATCTTAGTAGCCGTTTCCTCCTTATTAGAGATACTGATATATTCATAGGTATTGTATTTTCCTTTAACCTTCTGATGTAGAAAGGACAGTCCTCTAAAATGTGTGAAATTGTCAATATGTCGCCACATTCTTGACATCTGGGAGGAGCTTCTTTCGTATCAGGTGGAGATGTGTCAATCTTGTATGACCGTTTCTCAGCCGCGTGAGGGCTACCTCTTCTCTACGGCTACTGCGGCTGGATCTGCTCCACGACCCTACGTCCTTCTTTATAGTCCCCAGTTTGCTAGCTGGGCTGTTGTCCCACAGTGCCTGCCAATCCTGGAGTATGTCTTCTCTTAGTGGCCACGCAGGTTCTGATGCTGACAAGAGAGCTTTATCGCGTCCTGGAAGAGTGGGAACTTCATTCGCTGCCCTATCAGCCATTTCATGCCTATATGACTAGGTGACCAAATAAATCATATTGATATTCCAGCATCTTTTAGCTTTTTTACAAGTCCTAGGTACAATGGATTCCTGAGTGGTCTGGATACATGTTATTCATGGCTTTTAATGTACTCAATGAATCTGATATAATTCCAATATTTTTAATTGGGGATTTTATGGCGTATCGGAGAGCCGTTACGATGGCGTTGATCTCCGCGGTGTAGATATTACAAAGGTGATGTGATTTACATTTGTGGGTTGTATGGGGAGTAACAAGGCAGATATTGTAGACGAATTTGATTTAGATGAATATTATTAGGTGTTCAGGTATAGAGAGGATTATTGTATGGTATTGCTCTTTATACTCTTCTGTCATTGTACTTTCTTTTCAGAGTTTTGAGAGTTGGAGGTATAACTCGGATCGTATATACGTCCAAGGAGGTATTTCGTTTTCTATTGCGTTCAATTTGATTTGTTTCAGTTTATTTATTGCAATGAACATTCTTTCTGCTAATGGAAATGTGGTCTTCTGTTGAAATCGTGCTGAAAGTTTGGATTGAAACACTTATTTGTGAGTGGGGTGTGTGGTTTGTGGATATAGCTTTGTTATATAATTAACGGCTAGTTTCTGAAGAACAAAGGTGTTTGTCCAGATTCGACAAAAATGCTCAAGATCGGGCTTGTTCTAAAGGCTCCTTTCGCGAGACGAATTCCAGTGAGGTGTACTGAGTTCAGTTTGGCTAGGGTATTTTTTCGAGCAGAACCGTAAACAAAACTGCCATAATCTATTTTGGAAAGGATCAAAGCTTGATAAACTTTAAGCATCGTAGTCCTGTCCGCTCCCCAGTTAGTACCGCTAAGGACTCTCAATATTTGAAGTTTCGTAGTACAAGTTTCTTTTAATGGTTTTATGTGGTGTTCCCAAGACAAGCGTCAGTCAAATGAAAATCCTAGAAATTTGCAGATGTTCACGTACGTTAAAATACCTTAACCTAGAAAGAGCTCAGGTGATTGCCTTAAACATTTGGTGTTTGTACTTGTTTTCTTTATGTGGCCAATAGAAGTGGTGAGAAGGTATACTGACCAACTTGGCAGACGTTTTTCCTTGTCCTGTGTTAAACTATATAAGGTTTGTTACGAAATAATTGTTTAGGTTGAAGTCTTTCTCTATTAAATCTGCATGTCCCACCATTCTACATCACATCCCAATATTGGAACTGCCTCTTGTGGTCTTGTTACACAGGCCAACGATGAAAAACTTTTGTACTGAAAATTCATTATTCCTATAGTTTTTAGGGTGCTGAATCCAAATATGATCTTAAAAAAGCTGTATCACCCACAATTTCTTCACATTTTATAGTTAAATTTATTAAATTAAGCGATTTTTAAAGAATTGAACAGCTTCACAAGCCAACAATGAAAAAACTTTTGTACTGAAAATACCTTATTCCTATAGTTTTTAGGGTGCTGAATCCAAATATGATATTAAAAAAGTTGTATCACCCACAATTTCTTTACATTTTATAGTTAAATTTATTAAATTATGCGATTTTTAAAGAATTGAACAGCTTTCAGTCTTAGGCCTCATGAAACAATTAGGCCTTAAGTTATTCCTCATGAAACAATTTGTAAAGGCTTTGCCTAAAGATGGACCATTTTTCAAGTATCTCTGCCAAAAGTTTCCACGCCTTTCAGAAGCTAAACTAAAAGAAGGCGTTTTTGTCGTACCTGACATTAGAAAAATGATGTTTGATGCTAACTTTGAATCCACAATGACTTTAAATGAGAAAGAAGCATGGGTATCATTCAAGCAAGTCGTTACAAAATCGTTACTTGGGAAATGAAAAAGACCCAGAGTATGTTTCTATTGTAGCTAACATGTTACAGAAGTTTAAAAAGTTAGGATGTTTGATGAGCCTGAAACCTACGGAAAACTATGGGTGATACAAAAAAACTAAGGCCAGATTTATATTCAGCACATAAAAATATATAAAGATCGACTATTAAAGTTAAAAAAGTTTTCAAAACGTTTTGTTGGCCTGTGTTATTATTTGCAGTAATATTATTTTCATTTGAATGGCTATTAAACACTTTAAGAATTCATAAAATACAGCATTATGCCTAAATAAATGCAGAATTAAATCTACTAAAAATGCAGACAGAGTGGGGTAGCTCAGATTGTATACTGTATTTCAAACATCAAGGCCCGGCTATGTTAGAAAATTTATTTGATGTTATATCAATCATGGATCGACTCAATATGAAGAAACAAAATGAAAATTTTAGTTTTATAAAAAGGGAGAGCCATTGCTAACTTTCTATAAAATGTGTACAAAGAACAAGGATAAGAAGAAGAGCAGCCTTGTCACCATCTTCAGCTAACGACGTGCAAACAGACTCCTTTGCCATCTCTCGACACCTCTCCTTCGATTCCCTTTCATAGAGTCGCAGCAGTAAGCTCCTTGAAAACAGGTATGACTTTTACATGTCTGTTAATATATATATATATATATTTTTTTTATCCTGTGGATTGTAATAATTATAACGTTTGGAGAGCATATTGCTGCCAATATTCCATTGAGAATTTTTAATCAACTGGCGCTTCCGAGCTTACTAAATAGGTAATTATTATATTTTTATTTTTCTAAAGCTGGCTTTGATGAAATGAAAATAAAAAATCAACTACTTTTATTTGTCAACTTATTTATTTCAAAATGTGATTTCTTTCACTCTATAAGACAATTTACAGTGCTATGAAAAAGTCTTTGAACAAAATCATTTTTGAAATAATTTAAACTGGCAGAAGAAAAAAAATCAAGATTATCGTGAAACAAATATTGTATTTAGTAAAAAATATTTCCAAAATCCTATTCTTGTAAAATAATATTTAATGACTATATAACATAAACCAAAAATTAATACATATCTAGCACACATATTCTCGTTTGTTTCATTTGGCGCTCAACAAACTATCTTTAACGCTTGAAATAAAAGAGGCAATGGAATCTGGAAGTTGTTTAGGACTCTCCACAGGTCTTCTAGATAATTAGGTTGTCTTGCAGTTATTTTCCTTTCAAACTATTCCCGCAAATGTTCTATAAGATTAAAGTCAGGACTCTGAAGCGGCTATTTCATACATTTTACCAATCCCTGCACTTCTTTCCTTTATATTTTTATAGTTCTGGCTGTGTGCTTTGGATCGCTTATCATGCTGGGAAACGAATCCCGGGCCTACAACCACAAACAAGATGGTATTGCGTGGTTTGTGAGGATACAGCGATATTTTTTAGCGTTCTCTCTTCTCTTCTATTGTTATAACATCTCCCACTCCAGAACCACAAAAACATTCCTTAACCATTATTAGTTGACATCCGCATGATGGTATAGAAGGATCAATCTAATTAGGGATTGATAAATTATTTGCTACTTCTATAAATTTGTTTTATTGAAAACTAGTTTCGAATGTTATACATTCATCCTCAGTTCTAAAAACACTCAAAAAATTCAAAAATAAGCAATTCAAAATATAGTTATATATATATATATATATATATATATATATATATATATATATATATATATATATATATATATATAGTTGAATATACTATATTTTGAATTGCTTATTTTTGATTTTTTTGTGTGTTTTTAGAACTGAGGATGAATGTATAACATTCGAAACTAGTTTTCAATAAAACAAATTTATAGAAATGGCAAATAATTTATCAATCCCTAATTAACCATTATTAATCCTCTCCCAAGCTTCATAGTTGGATGTAAGCAATCTTCCAAATACTCATCTTCAGTCCGCCGCCTTACACACTGTCTTCTTCTAGAGCCAAACATTTCGAATTTACCTTCCTACTGAATTTTCAGACTGATTTGATGGGATATAGATTGTATAGTATCACACTCCGTATACATTACAAACTTACACGTATATCGCATTTAGGATTTATCAAAGTAACAAGTAAAACATTAAGTGCTAAAAGAAAAGTATATATGTATAGATATAAATATATATGGGGATAAGGTTGGCCGAGCGGACTTATGAGCTATCAAAGGTGCACCTGCTTACAAACCCAAAGGTTGTGAGTACGAATCTCGTTCTCGGGCTTCCTCAGACATTAAATCACCCCTCTCCCGGGTATGTGAGGAAACACCCGAGTGAGACGGAGGGAAGGACACTGCCAAATTGGTCCCAAAAAGACCGGTTATGGAGCAATGGATAGCCTGCCGCTGCACCATGGAAACCATTGTTCGCAGGAACGTGAAGTTCGGTTACCCCCTCCAGGCTATCTATGCTGCCGCAAGCAATAAATGTCTGTAAAAAGACCACATCCTGCGGCCAAATATTTTCATGGTTTATAGTGCCTACATAAAAAAATAAAATAAAAAATGTGTATATATATATATATATATATATATATATACATATATATATATATATATATATATATATATATATATATATATATATATATATATATATATATATATATTTATATACTGCTATGTTCTAGACAGCAATTATCATGGATGATCAATCCCCACGTTTGGGATGCCATTAAATAATGCTATGTGTTATTTAGATTGGGTTGACTAATATATTAGCTGATAATATTAATCTATATACGGATGCCATTGGGCAATTATTCCCCTGTCCGGGGGGGGGGGGGAAGGTTCAGTATCTACGAATGCATTACCATTCTCTAATTGAGTGCCACCTTTCCCAGGCCTCCACCGTTTTTTCGGCATGCCAGCCGGGATCTGAGGGTGACTGGTTTCCTAAAATTGATTACGTCTTCCAAGACGGACCACATCTTACCTTTATCACACTGCCTAATTCTCTATAGGCTTCTAAATCATCTTATTTCGTAATTGTGAGGATAAAGGCTAGGTTAGTGTTGTGGTGACGGCTACTGTCACGTGTCAATTATCCTTCCTTGACAAGGGATGGCCGGTATACCTGCTTGTTCCTCATTCATAGGTTTTACCCTTAGGCCTGTTATAAGGGTAAATACTGTTTTATACTTATACTGTTTGACTTAAAATAATCTTACCCAAGAATAATACTTATTAATACTCACACACAGGTTGTTTATTGTATGACAGTTCAAACGCATTTTACGGAAAAATAGTTGGCCTGAGTGAAAAATGCTACAGGTAATATTTGTAGAGTGTAACGTTTTCTTCCAGAATATACCAATTATTAGACATTTTGACACTGAACTAATTGGAGGTCGCAAGACAATGGTGTTCGCCTTTTCAAAGAGACTCCAAAAGCCAACAGATACATATGCGAGAAGCAAGTTCTTTCGGGGTCAAAATGGTCCAACGCCTTGAAACTAAATATTAACAACACACACCTGAGCGGAGTCCCAGGACCCAGCGGACAGCAGTAAGAAGTCGGCCCTTCTGTCGAAAATGAGGCAGAGAGTCTGGAACACCAGCCATTGTGCTGTGAAAATGCCCCAACAACTCCCTCCACATAACACGCCAGAACCAAAAGCCAAGCATGAATTGATAAGGTTTCTTAGGGAAAAGGACTTCACCAGCTTCGACGAGGTCTATGGTATTGACGTGGACGGATCCGTGAGATATGCAGATATTCCCCGGGACCGGAAGGATAACATTGGTCCTAGATCCGACAGTGCGGTTTCAGAGCAGCAATATTGATCAAGCAGGTGGAGTGGAAAATGAAAAGAAAGATATATACGAAAAATACATCCCTTTCCTTATTGAGAAATTCCGCGATACCTTCGGATATAGAGAGTTCACCGTTAAAAGCCGTACAATACCGTACAGAACAAGGAGCTTTTTTGAGGATCTAGGTGTTGATATTAGAGATATTGCGGAGTTGGGCGAGAATATTATTCTGGACTCCCTGGGGATTATCCACCATCAACTGCATGATAATTTACGGTGTGGATAATTATTCAATTATCACCATATAGTCCATTGTGCGCCGAATCATAGAGAAGGTTCTGGACCATGAATTAAGAAAGCAGATAACCTTCAGAAAAAATCAAAGAGGTTTCATCAAAGGTCTACCGGGAGCACACTGCGCTAGATCATCGCCGGAATCATAAAAGACGCCAAACATATGAAAAATGATTGCGCGGTGGTATTTCTTGACGTGGTTGGAGCTTTTGACAACGTTGTAGATGAGCACATTATTAGCTCACTCGAGTCAAGAAGAGTGTCATCCGACCAGAAAAATGTGATTTCTGCTCTCATGGGCACGAACATAATTATGATCAGTGTTGGAGCCCCCTCGACAAGCCAAATAAATATGCTGTGAGTACCCCAAGGTGGGACCCTTGTCGCCTTCCCTATTCAACCTGACCATAGATCATCTGTACCGCGACCTGTGTGAAAAACATTTCTCTAAGCGATTTGGTTATGACCTTAATAGCGATCAAGAATGTGTGGTCCTCAAAGGGTTCGCGGATGACCAGGCTGCTGAAAAGGGTGCTGCAGAGAGAATTGCTGTTCTCTGGCAATCATAGGAAGCGTGGAGAATGGTCCGGCTATAAATTCACAAAAAAAGTGTGGGAATAGTAATGAATAAAGGAGAGCTGCAATCGACGACGCTCTCCCTTGAGAACGGGGATGCTACCCAACCGGCACAATCAGATGATACCATCAAGTATTTAGGATATGAATTCTCGGAAGAGCTGCTATTTAACGAGGACGCGGTAACAAAATTAAATAGTAACCTCAATAAATTAGTAAGGAATTGCTTGCTCACTCCAGAGCAGAAAATCAATGTTGTAAACCAATATCTATTCCCGAGACTTGCTTATTCTCTCCAGATTGCGTCCCTAACAAAGATACCTCCTCCAGCATTAGATGGAATTGATATAAATATCCGCAGGAAAATTAAGGCCATCAACGGACTCCCCGCTAAAACCTCTACGGCGATGTTTTACGCACCGCGGAGATGTAGAAGATTTGGACTGATCCGCTGTCAATGGGAGGCTCCTTTACAGCATTGGTCCATTGCCCAGGAACTGTCTAATGTGCCGGATACCCTATTCTAGTCCACATTTAATTACGAAGCAGAATTCCCGAGATGTTGCGAAAAACTGTGTGTTGGTCCGGACTACCATATTGTAAGAGCTCTACGGCAATCGCTGAGGGAAAATGCGTTCAAAGAATGGGCTAATTGCAGGTAGCAGAGCGTTGGTGTTCGCCATTTCAAAGAGACTCCGAGAGCCAACAGATATATCTGCGAGAAGCAAGTCCCAGTTCTTCCGGGATCAGAATGGTCCATCGCCTTGAAACTAAATATGTACTTCGCACCCCCTCGTGGAGTCCCAGGAGCCAGTGGACAGCAGAGAGAAGTTGGATCCCTCTGTAGCAAATGCATTTCCATGTGTAAGAAAAAGCCTCAACAACTCCTCATAATACACAAGCATCATGCCACAGGTCAAGCATGAGCTGATTAAGCTCCATAGAGAATAGGACTTCACATGATTTGACGAGGTCTATTGTGTTGACATGGACGGATCCGCGTGATATGCAGATAATGTCGTTATCCCAAGGACCGGAAGGACAGCATTGGTCGTGGATTTGATCAGGCAGGGGGAATGGAATGGGGAAAAAAGGCAAATATGAGATATGTATCCCTTTCCTAAATGAGAAATTCCCTGAGACCTTCGGAGAGAGAGTTATCCGTAAAGGACCTCTGGTTTGGGTTTCGCGGAACAATACCGAACTGAACAAGGAGTTTTTTAGAAGACTTAGGTGCTATTGTTGAGGATATTGCAGTGTTGGCCGAGAATATCATTCTGGACTCGCAGGGGATTATCCACCATTATCAGCTGAGGGGATAATCATTTTATTTATTTATAACATTCTTCTATTTATCATTTTGGATCTTTAGTAGGTTTTTATCTTTTTATTTGTATATGCATATTTTTTTTTCCTGTACCTGCTTTTGTACATCTAGAAGTTGTTTACTAGGACATGGTTAATTGCTAATTGAAAAAGAAAATTGTGGACAATTGAGAAGGTAATAAAAAAATAAAAATGTATATATATGTTATATCTAATTAAGGATTGATAAGTACGCTGTGTATTGTAGCAACCCAATGTATTTGGGTAGCATTGATGTTTAATAAAGCATTTCTCTTTCTCTCATTTATTTATGGATTAGTCATTTTAACTTTTTTCTTTATGAGCCTTTTTTTTATTTATCTGTTTTATTTATATTTTTTTTATTTATATTTTTTCTGTATCTGTTTTTGGTTTGCATATGTGTACGCTCAAATTTTAATATTTGATTAGCTCTATAATTTTCTTATTTATATTAAAATAACATATTAAGTTAACACATGGTTAATTAATCACTGGAAAAGAAAATTGTGGGAGAAATCAGAAGATAGTAGAAAATATTAAAATATAATAATATACTATGTACTATGTAGATGAATGGTTAAAATGGTTAGAAAATGTAAAATGTATATATATATATATATATATATATATATATATATATATATATATATATATATATATATATATATATATTTTCTATTAAGGATTAATAAGTATGCTGTGTATTGTAGCAATTCAATGTATTTGGGGAGCATTGCTGGTTTATAGAGTATTTCTCTCTTGTAAAATATTTTGTAATTAATTAAATAAAAATACATATGCATTTCACGAACTTGAGACATCACGGTATGCCATCTGTTGGTCAATCGGTGAACCAACGATTGATGTTAAAGCTCTACAGGTCGAGCGAGCTTCCATGTTTAGTGTATTCATTTTACTTGAAGAAAACAGATCATTTTTTGAAAAACCTAACGATTCATTAGTTTAACTTTCAAGTTAGATGAAAGGGTTGTTAATATTAAAATATTTTATGATATGAAATTATTGATATGTTCATAGGGTCAGAGTTTAAGTTCAGGACAGCCAATTAAGCTTTAGCAAGTTGTATTAACGCTTCATCCAGATCCATGTTATGATATATATTTATTTTTTTCACTATAAGGAATATTCTATTAGCCAAAATTATGTGTCACATAAATATTTTGTAACATTTTAGATAAATTAATTAGTTTACTAATAATTGCCAGAAATGTATTTATTATATTTCAAAAATCAACTTAGGCAAGACACAGAGGTATTAAATTAGGTAAGAATTAAAGCTAAAATTAAAGGCATTATGAAAGTCTTATATAAATTACAATTAGTGTCAAGAAGACAATTTGGTAGGTAGATAAATTTAATTTATATAGCATAAAAGAAGAGGGTATATCTGTCAGAAAAATAATGCAAGTAGACATTAGACGGGGATATCTCTTTATGTTAACTATACTAAATAAAATTATAATTATTCCTAAATATTGATTTTTGTATGCGCTATTTAGAAATTCACAAATTAATATTAAAGTTCTTATATTACTGGCAATATATATGTCCCAGATTCTCTTTACTTATTTTTTTGCTTGTGGGGGAAGGATATTCGGTTGTATTTTTTTTTAAGAATGATTTTGAAATTTGAACTGAAAATTAAAATAATTTTGATCTTTTCTTTTATTTTGGAATAAATAATTCTCTGTTTAATATAGTATTTTAAAATTATTCTTTGTAATTTGTTATTCTCTAGAAATAATTAAAATATGTATAGAAGTTACATGTAAACAAAATAAAAAATAAACGGCACTGGTTTTTAGGGTGCCTATCGTACGAATATACTTTATATGAGACATTTTCAACTTTAATCCATCTTTATCTAATCAAAACTTTCTCGGATGAAGTTGGGGAATTAGTGAGGGAAAGAACTTAATCAAAACTGTTTATTCTTAGACCGTTATTGATGGCTTACTTTATCCATTATGATTTAATTTTACAGTGTTATGAACGAACAAATTATTTCATTTTCACTTACAATTAGTTCCAAATTTCATTATTTACTTATAACTCCTTTATGTATACTCTACTGGACTCCTACACTGTTTTGACTAGCAGTTCATAACAATGTCTAAGAGTTTTTTAAGCTCATTCAATATGTCTACTTGATCGGGCAGGATATTGTTTCGTTCATCTCTAATTCCATTCATTACTGGTTCAAACCATTTTAGTGATCAGTTTATACCCTTGTGCATGTCTCTTGCATTATTTTCAATTTTCTAAGTTTCTATCTCTATTATTTTTTTTTAAAGATACTCTCTCTTCATAGTATTGAGGAATTTAGCCGTTTCATCCTTTAAGGCTCGGAAGTTGGCAAAATCGGTTTTGCTAGGATCATTGAGAGGATTTTCTTTTTTTGCACACGTTTAGACATTCATTATCGAACCAAGGTTTGTTCACTTTACTCTCTGTTTTCCCTAGACGCAATTTACAGACCTCTTTAATATTATCCCCAATCCCTGCCCATAAGTTATCTATATCGTCGCGATTCTCATCAAAAAATTCTAAAGCTTCAAACATATAAATGACTTCTAGCGCGAATTGATTTCCAATTGAAGGGATTTTCAATTTATCTGGATCAAAGTTTTCGGAACAAATACAAAATAAGTTTTTGTCGAAGTTTCGCGATTACTAATTCACGTTCTGCCCCACGATGAGATCCCACCGTTATTATACTATTTTTCCATCTATGTTCTACAAGACATTATCGATTTGATTTCGTGTTTGTGAGTGTGGCGATGTTCACAATATGGGAAAGTTTATTAGTCGGATCCTATTATCATTACAATATTCGTGCAAACAAACTTTCTTTACCGATCGTCGGATAGTATACCTCTATCCTTCCTACCTTTGCGGTCGCGGCCCCTAATATTATTCATACATTTCTCTTATGTAAAGAAACTAAAAATTAAAAAATAGACCAATAATTATCAAGAAGTACATAGATGATCTACTTGTAATTACTAAAAATGAAAATTATAACATGTTATTTGAATTGTTAAAAAATGCTAATAAAAAATAAAGTTTTTTACCATAGAAAAAACGATTAATAATAAAATAAGATAGTTAGACATAAATATAGTACAAAACAATAATCAGATTGAAACATGTTGGAATGGAAAAAAAGATTGTAGTGACATAATTTTAAATTATTTTTTAAACCATCCAATATATTAAATACAGTTAAATTTTTTTTTAAAAAAGCGTTAATATAAAAAAAAACAGATAATAACAAACGTTAATATTAACAGATAATAATAAGCCTATCATGTAAATAATAATTATATTAACAGATATTTATCAAAAAAAGTAAAAAGTAATATATATAAAATTTTATTAAATATTTTTTTCAGCAAAAGTTAATAAATAATTTATGGTATAAAAGAATAAAGGAAATAAAGAATCAGGATAAAGATTAATATTAAAATTAAAATAGCAATATACAAAACGGTAAAGTAAAGCCAAAACAATATAATAAAGGCTTAATAACAAATTATTTAAAATTGTAAACAATATAACTAAAAAGACATTGAATAAATTCCATAAATTAAGATAAATCCAAGGAATAACTAATTAGATAAAGAAACCATTTTAAAAAATATGACCACAAGGTTAAATTTGGTTTGCACAATAGTAATAAAATAAAAAATCATATCACCACCATGAAAGGTAAAATAGATAAAGATAACAAAAAAAAAGATACATAAAATACATAAAATAAAATGTACACAATGCCCAAATTATTATATTGGCGGAACATATCAAAACTTAAAAAAAAAAAATAAAACAACATAGGACCAATGTTAATAATTCAAAAAATTTCAATACTGCAGCACTAGCAAAACATAGTATACAGAATAACCATAAATTCGATTTTAACAAAATAGTAATTCTAAATAAAGTTAGCAACAATAAAATAAGACAAAGTATAGAGCCAATTTATATAACCAAAAGCATTAACAAAATAAGTATACTCTAAAACAGATATGCAAAAAAAAATAGGACAACATTATGTTGATATAATAAATAAAATTAATATTTAGTTATTTAAAAAAAAGTTAAATCAAAGCGTAGAACAATAAACAATAGTTAAGAATCAATAGGAATTAACATCAATAACAAACTAGATTAAGTAGATCAGTGGACTAACAGACTTAAAACAGTCTCTTTATATATACAATATAAGAGAGAAATGTATGTGAGTGGGTGGGGATATGTCTTAATATTTTTTGTATTGTTTTTTGCATTAAGTTGTTGGAGCTTGAGTGATTTATAGTACTACTTTGGCAGTATAATTTGCAGAAATATTTAAAAAAAACTGACACATAATGACAGTAATAAAGAAAAAGGGACAAATGCTATAATTTTACTACGATAATAATGGGATGATAAACAAATAAGACTTATTCATTTGTTTATGAATTGTTATTATCTCATTATATTTTGTTGCAATATTGTAAATGTTTTTAATTTTAAAAAAAAAAAAAAATAAGTGTAAGGTAATAGGATAAAATATATATATGATGTATGAAAAAATAGGCTTGAAAATGGACAATCTTCTGAAACGTCACCAAAGTATGTAGGAAAATATAGACGTCTCTTAAAAAGGCTATTTATGTATTTATATGAATATTATCCAATAATATGAATTATCAAAATATTCATATAATAAAGCAATATAATACAAATCTGCATAGGAAAACAAATTACAGATTCAATGAAAGAAAAAAAAAAAGAAAGATAGGTGCGTAGGCACACCTGCAACACCACTCCAGGGTTAAGGAAAATGCTATTCAAAGTTAATCGAAGTGAAATGTACTCGAACACTAACAAGCTATCCTTCTTTATCCGGAACGCTTGTACAAAATGTCTTCTGACTTAAGAATAGAATAAACAGTGGGTTGGTAGCAGGATTGGGAAAGTGGGGCGAAATAAACAAACACTCCCCTCAGTGGTGTCAGCATGATAGGGGGGGGGGTGGGGGCGGGAAGGGGGTCGTTCAAATTTAATCACGCTACTAATTCAGGACTGAAAATTCATTGAATGAATCGGAAACAAAATAATGTGCATTTCTTTTTATCGGTATTACTTATGTGACGTATCGATATTTGGTAAACAACTAATTAACTTCAAAATTATAGGCATATATTCAAATTAAAACAATTTTTTTAAATTATATTTTAAAGATTTTCCTGTAAGTAGTGCTTCTTTTTTATTTATAACTGATAATAGTTGTTAACATAGATTGAGAAACAATTCAGATTGTTTTAGGCCTTTTGTGGAATAATAATAGTGATATGTCAAAGAATGAGATAAAATACTGAGTGATATTAAAATATTGGTGGTAAATTATCATTATTTTTAAAGGGAGAAGTTGATCGGGGGTGCGGTCAAAGAAATAGACTTAATAAGTGTGGTCTTATATAATTGTGCCTACGTTTCGGCCTAAATTTTAGGCCATCTTCAGGGCTAAAATGAAAACAAAATAACAACAATGAAAAAAGAGAAAAGAGGCAGTACCAGAAACAGTAAAAATGATAAATGATAAAAAACAGAAAATACAAGTAAGATAAAAAGTATAAAGAATAAAAAGAAAAGGGTAACACTAAATTACATAATACAAAAGACAATTGAAAAAATAAAATAAAATAAAATAAATGAAATAACAATGTAAAAATTAAAAATTAAAAACAATGCGATA
This sequence comes from Rhaphigaster nebulosa, assembly GCA_948150685.1. Taxonomy (NCBI): domain Eukaryota; kingdom Metazoa; phylum Arthropoda; class Insecta; order Hemiptera; family Pentatomidae; genus Rhaphigaster; species Rhaphigaster nebulosa. The sequence continues at coordinate 138,735,030 of OX411307.1, forward strand.
TTTACACAGGGAATAGTGAAATATATGAAATCTATTAATTATTAATTAATAGATTTCATTAATTTATCTATTAATTAATAGATTTCATATATTTCACTATTCCCTGTGTAAATATCGCATTGTTTTTAATTTTTAATTTTTACATTGTTATTTCATTTATTTTATTTTATTTTATTTTTTCAATTGTCTTTTGTATTATGTAATTTAGTGTTACCCTTTTCTTTTTATTCTTTATACTTTTTATCTTACTTGTATTTTCTGTTTTTTATCATTTATCATTTTTACTGTTTCTGGTACTGCCTCTTTTCTCTTTTTTCATTGTTGTTATTTTGTTTTCATTTTAGCCCTGAAGATGGCCTAAAATTTAGGCCGAAACGTAGGCACAATTATATAAGACCACACTTATTAAGTCTATTTCTTTGACCGCACCCCCGATCAACTTCTCCCTTTAAATATAAATATACGGTCAACAATAACTCCCTCCATTATCATTATTTTTGTTCAATTTGAATTAAATATCAATTGTGTAATATATTTTAGTTTGCTTCGAGACATTTCCTCCGAATAACTTTAGTAATGACATCATATTATGAATGGGGTTGGTTATGATTGTATTAATAAACAACTGGAATCTTCATTAATTCCTAGCTTAATTAATTAAATCTTAATTATTTTGAGTATGGTATTTGCAGCCTGATCTAAAAGCAATCCTAACTCAGGTAACTTTGAGTTTGCCAGAGTTCTAAATCCTTTTTCAGGAGTCAAAAAGGCTATTGGATTGGCCCCACAAAATTAAATTTAAGTTTGCGAACTGCTTTAAGATTAATTTTTTTGTAAAAAAAAAAAATCAAGTTAAATTATATTTTGTAAGATGGCCCATAATTATTTTCATTTTTTTCTTTCATTCTTTTGTCGATTTTTCAAAATGAATTATGTCCCTAAATTGACGGAAGGTATTAAGAAAATATTTAAATTATATGACGTAAAATTTGGTCTATATAATCAGAATAAACTTCTCAATCATATAGCAAAGATATAATATATATTCTGATACAATCAAAATATAATATATAGATTAGACAGTCTAAATTGTCAGAATATATAAATTGGTGGAAACTCAATACTAGAGTTAACCAGCATATGTGTAATTGTAAAAACATAAAAAACACTAACTTAAAGAATTAGCACAGTATAACGCAATAGCATAAATTTGATTTTGACAGGCCTAAAATACTAGACCTTCAAAAAATCACTAAAAATAGGAAAATCTTAGAAGCAATATATATATAACTAATTGTAAGAATATAGATAACAAATGTTAATTACAAAACTGATATAAATAACCTTAATACCTATTATGCAAATATTATAAACAGAATAAAAACAAATTAATTTAATAAAAAACTAACAAGATAGATAACACTTTGACATATTAAAACAATGAAAAGTATATAGGAAGGTAATAATTGAATAGGAAGTGTGGCATCAATAGTCAATTGATAAATAGGATCAAAGAGTAAATCAGACCATTGTTAAATGCTGGAGTGATGACAAAGGAGTGCTGTAATTTAATTAAATTGTAAATTAAAATGAGTTTTAATTGAAATTTAGTGTTATGGCACGAGGAATAATTATATGTAAGAATATATAAATCATCAATGTATGTGATATATGAAATCAATTTGAGGTATGTATAATTAAATTATTATATTGCTTTATTATTTAATTGCCATGCTATAACGAAAACAAATTAAAATAATTGTTTAATGCAATATAAAAATATCTATTTTAGTTCTGAAGATGGGGATCAATGCCCCGAAACGTTAACTCATCTATTAAATTTGGAAAATAAAAGTAACCATTTTGGAAGTATGATTGCTAAATTAGAGCAACTTTTTTCAAAATTTGAAAAATATTAATTATTTACTTCATAGCATATTTATTACTTTTATATTTATACATATATTTAATACAAATATTTAATCTATTTAGGCTTATCTGTGTCCCTCAATTCATTGATAAGACATCAATAAGCCGCTTCCACGCCGGGTGCACAAATGCGCTCAGAACTAGGCGGATCGGCCCTTGTTCTAGATAATACACTGTGCACGCGCGCATCCACTAGACTGTTCTATTCTACGTTTATGTAAGCTATGTCCCATTGTTTTAAAAATTCTGCGCCTAATTGCAAGTGATTCATACATTGTAATGGGCGACATATTAAAGAAAAAGACGGAGAAAACAAAAACAAATATTTATAATATGGTAATTGTGTTGGGTTCCACAACATAGATTGTTTGCATAGGCGTGCGCATCATCTATAGATGGTGCATGAACATTGTGCAGGGAGGGGAGGGGGTGTTCCATCCATATTCCCTAGTCGGGCATCGAGGGGTATTATTTTTTCCACTGGAAATTTTTTTAAAGAATATACTTCTAAAACGTATTTTAAACAATCTTTTGATTAAAATTTTTACCAAAAATTTAACACTCTTGAGTTACAAAACAATTTTAGTTAAGGTTTTTGAACTTTAGTGTAAGGCAACTGTTTTTGGTTTTTTTTAAAGATGAATCTTTAAGTTTGCTTATATCCGCTGTTTGTTAAGAGAAAACATATTTCTGAGGCGAAAACATTATTTATTTATTTTAATATAATTTATTAGCAGGTGCATGTGGATCTGTGGCAACCCCCCGGTTATTCGCTTTAATCTCAGTGTTGCCATGGTCCCAGTCCATGTTTTCTCGCAAAAATCCCTTTTAGGAGGAACGAAAAACAATACTGATATCGAATCTCAACTACACCTGCGAGTGGGTTGGAAAATTCTAGCACAAGCCCCTCTCCTCTCTAATACCTCCAATAATCAAAACTGCTCAATGAACGTTTTTCTTAACACAAACTAATTTGTTTTCTTATTCAGAAAAATACTTCTTTCCTTGATTCGCGAAAATTTAATATACAAAGTATAACGTTAATTAGTATTTCGAGCTAGTGTCGTCAAAATTAATAAAACTTTAAATTTGACCTGAAAAAAAATTAAAATAAAACTTATTAAGAAACTCATTTTATTTTGTAATTTCAAAAATCATTTGAATAAAACAAAAAATTATATAGCTTATTTATGATGGGCCTAGGATCATAAGGTTTGTACTCTTAAATAAGATAAATCGGGGTGAGTGGGGATATATGGAGATTCATTTCAAATCTATTTTGTTGTCAGTGCTGCTATCTATGGAGATTTTACTTTATAGTTCCTATTCAATTCCCATAGAAGGCAGCTCTCCCAACAATATAGATTTTAAATGAATCCCCATATATGCACTTACTCTGACTTACCTTATTTACTTTCAACATATAAAATAGGAAATAATTCATTTTTATAAATTTTATTCATCAACAAATAATAACAACTAACAACTGTTATAAGGAATTAACGTTTAAAAATAAAATATTCTCATCACTGATAAACAAATGTCTGAACAATACCTTAAACCATGCATTGAATTGTAAATATACGATTAGTGGAAGGATATTTGGTATTAAAGAAGTTCACACCGGAATACTAAGTTGTATTTGCTTTATATAATCCTCTTATTCATAAATATTAATATCCGTGACCCAAATGCTATTAAATTAAGATGGCCAATCACATACCAGAATATATACATATAAAAAAGATATATTCACAGTGTTTTTTATTTAGATTTTTCACACTCTGTGATGCTCGAATATTTTGTTATCGCGTGTTAAACTCCACAAGGCCCTAACATGTGTCATCATTTGAAATAGTTCTGGCGGGATTGAAGGCCCGTGATAATTTATGGGCTATTTCCCTATAATAAAATAATAAAACGCTCAACTCCGTTTTTATTAAATTTTATTTTAATGGCTGAGATTGTCTTCTAACCCCTTGCTAAATTATAATTTATAATAATAAGTCAACATTCTACACGTCGACCAGCTGGTAAAGAAAAATCAGAAAAGAGAAAGCAATTATGTTTTCGTCTGTTTTTCAGTTATATATGGGCATCTTTAACTCTTCAAAGGAAATACATTCATGAAACATTACTCATAATTTCGTCATGGTAAGAATCGAAATCTGCAGAGTCCGGATTTAGTTAAGCGAAACTATATATCTTAAAGGAAATTTTATCTGCTTAACGAAGGTGAAATTGAAACTTAATTACCTTGAATAGTTTTTGAGTGATCGCTCCCTATTCATAAAAATACTTGACTTATTGAAAAAACACGAAACATAAATTTCCAGCTTTTCTGTGTGGAATCGAACCATGGGGCAATAAGAACGTATTTGTTGCTCTTGAGGTCTATTATCACCTGTTTAAATATTTCCCGTGATGGGACACCCTGTGTATAGTAAAACCGCAATATGTTATTTTCCTGTATTTTTTTGAACCTAAAATCAGTAATAAACTATTGACTGTATCGTCATAGGAGTAGTCTCATTCGATTCAGAAACAAAAATATCATAATATAGGATACCTTACTTAAATTAATTTGTACAAGTTATTATTTTTTGAATATCCCGCCCCCTATTTCGACCTCCTACCCAGCAAGGAGGATTGTCCCCCGGAAATTTTGGCGGACTCTGCACTTTTCGATTCTTACCATGGCGAAGTTATGCCTAAGGTTTCATGAATGTCCAAATATTGTTGTTTATTTTGTCTATTTTTCCTGTACTATTTCCTTCGAAGAGTTAAAGATATACTTATATATAAATGAAAAACAAACAAAAACTTTATTCTTTTCTGAAATTTTTTACCAGCTGCTGAAGTTCAGGAGTCGAGTTATGACCAAAGGTTCATGAATGTACAAATTTTGTTTATTTGGTCGATTTAGGCTTATTTTTCCTGTACTAAAAAGGCTAAATTCTACCTAAACTTGGCAAACGATGAGTTGAGGACAATAAGGGGTCTCCTCATGGACCACTGTCCGCTCAAATATCATCTTAAGTAGATGAAATATGTGGAATATTTCATTTGCAGTCTGTACCAAGAGGATGAAGAAAAGGTTTGTTACATTCTGTGTAATTGTGAATCCTTTGCCTTTTATATACTGCGGTATTTACAGCAGGCCATAATTATACCTGAAGATATTACTAGATTTAATCCTAAGACATAAATGTTCTTCCTAAGAAGTATACGATTCCTCGGGACTCTCCAGGTGAACTGAGGGGGAATCTCACAAAAGATCCATATGGGTCGTGGTGAGGAAGGGTATCTCATCCCTCAATGTATATATTAATAATAATAGTAGGGATATCTTTTGTATATATTTTTTTTATAAGATATAGGTATATCGTATGTATATAACTTCTCTATGGAGTTATGGTTCTTTAGGGTGTTATTTTGCCACGCGCCTCCTCTCCCACTCCCTCCAAATCGGCCAATAGCCTAGTTTCTCATGTTTGAGAGTTTTATACCTATGCCCTTCCACCAATGATAGATAATTTTAAACCGCTAGCAGGGATGTTGTAATTTTAATTATTAAAAAAACGTGAATTCATTGGCGCCTGAATTCAGTCCTCTGCCCCAATTTTATGTTGAAAAAAATTCAGACCAATTTGCTGACCCTTCATGTTTCTGATGCATACAGCATTATTGATCGGGCATTTGAGCCAGTCCATTTTAAGTGAGAAAAAAAATAAATGGTTGCTCAAGCAGCTCCGTAAAAATTCATACTTCGTTGGTTCATTCCTTGATGACTTGGTAGTTCATCCACAAGGGTAGTCAAGATGATTCTATCCCAATGCTCCTCTCTTACTCAAGAGATGCCAACTGAAGATGTCACAGAGTGAGGGGTCTTAAGGACCGATGATGTAGCACTTACCTGTCTATAATGGTACCATATTGGTATCAATTACCGAAGAGCCCATTAAAGAGTTAACATTATTCTCGAATCCCTGTGATCCTTTAGACAGCTCCGATGACGCAGAAGAGACAGGTTCCGATTAAGTATGATATATTAAATTATGTTGTTTTGCTTTCATACTTTTCTAATTATCTGATTTTTTTTCAGTGTCTTTATTTAAAAAGATACATACTTATATTCATAGTACTTAGATAATTGGTCATAATATAATGTTAAGTTTTTTTAATTTAATGTTGATAGAGATAGATAGAAAGTTTTATTTACATATTTACACTTTAACAATATTTTCAAATATTTTAACATGATTTCGGATAATTTATTCTTAAAATCAACAAATTTGATTTTTGAGATTAATAATGTTTGAGAATAAATCGTATCTCATAAGTGAATTTATATATTGGAACAACAGTAGGAAAAATTAATCAAAAACCTACACACACAAAACAATATTAATAGTAATTATGAATGAATAATAAAAATAAATTAATAAAATAGGAAACTGATGACAATAAATAATACATACGATATATATAATAAATGTAAACATTTAAAGCTATAATTAAGTTAATGAAAACATAATAAAAATACGTGATTTAGTAAAAAAACAGCCAGTGAAAACCCACTGATAAAAGAGATCGGTAATTAAAACAAATGTACACTCAAACGATACACTCATAAAAGGACAAAGCATTTATTGTTAAACTAACAATCATTTTTATTCACGTATTTTTAATGTTAATATATTTATTACAATCATCTGAATTTTATTTTGTAAATCATGCAGATATACAATTTCATACCACCTTTTAAAATACATTTTTTTTTTGTTTTAATGTTACCTACTCACTCCTTTTCCTCATCAGGCTCTAAATAAACAAATAGCAACAGTTTTTTAGTTTAAATAATTAAATTATAACAGCTTTTCTTTAAATACAGGAATATGTATTGCCTTTATTTCGCAAACTGGAGATAAATTGGCAAATCTGATATTTTTCTCGTATTTAGAAGATTTGCATTATCCAGGTTCGACTATGAATCCGTGCACCACAAAATCATTGTTGCTCCGTGTTATCATTTCAATTTCTTCCTTTACCATGTCTACCCCTTGAACGTTCACCAGTCGGCTCAGCGCTTCTTCAATATTTAGAGATTCGTTCGTTCCTAAGCCCCACAACTTTACTCGGTTATTTCAACCATAGCAAAGTGGTTCAGAAAAACTGATTTTGTGGCCAAAAGAAAAATAATTATTTTTTTGTGGTGTAAACTTTTAGTGATGGAAAGTGTTCTATATTAACCGGCGTATACAAAACACTTTCCGAAACATGAAAGGATTTGACCGTTTGATCGCTGCTCTTTCTAATAGTCGATATCAGTTGATATTGACAGATCTTTTAGAAATGCTCGGAAGTGGATTACTCCCAAAATGGGTGTTTTGAAGAAAAAAAAACAATTCTCCCATTTTTCCCCTCTAGAGGGGCTTGTCATTAGCAGGTAAGTCTTTCTCTTTTTCGATTCCGTAATGTATAAGTAATTTTTGTTTCTTGCTTACAGAAAGTTGTAGTTCTAGTGATTACTGGCGTGCACCGCAATGCACCGTTTTATATAAAAATATAACATTAAAGTCTTATTTAGCTCTAAAAATATCAGCTGTCGCTCCATTTTTTATATTATTTTTTTTTTATTTAGTGAAGCAACGTGACGTAGGACAGGTGCGGTAGTAGCGTAAGTGGTTACACAGGCTCTAAACGGTATCATATTAGCCCAATAGTGTCAAAATAAAATTATAACCTTAATATGTGATAAAAAAACAAAAAAACATTAGCTGAGCATTTTAATACTACTAGACTAATACTACACCGTTTAGAACCTGTGTACGCACTCATTCCAATAACGTAGTTACCCCACCATATCTTACCTACATCAACTATTATTATTTTTGGTTCCTCACTACCGAAGGTAGGGAAGCCTTGTGTTCATGCAGGAATTGAAAAAAAAATTGTGTCCTCAGAATTGAAAATTTCTATTAGCATTTTATGTTTTAGTCATCAAGAACAAATTTAGTCTCTTGTCTGTCAGTCTGCCTGCAGTCAAACCTATGCGACGGGCATAACACTTACTAACATTAATCCGATTTTGATGAAAATTTTAGGGATTTTGCGGGTTGGTACCTTTATGTTCCCATATCAATTTTATCAAATTCCATCCATTGCTTTTGCTAACGCATGCGAAAACGTGATTTCCTTGACACATCCATATTTCGAAAACGGCTCGTCCGATTTCTCCCAAAATTTGATAAAGTATGTTTTTAAGGAGGCTTATGCCGAATTTGATATCTGATTTATCATTGCGCATGCGCATTTCATTAATGTTATTTGATATAGGATTCGGGACTCTATAGGCTGAAGCACCAAAACGACTTTAACGATTTTGATTCCTAAAATCTTTTCCTTAAAACAATTTTAATTTTCCTATATAGCACAGCCCCGAGAAAAAAATGTTACAAAGAAAATCAAATTTCATTCGCCCATAACTCAAAATGTATATATTTTTTGATGAATCATAATATAAAAGGCAATTCAATTCCATACAAAACGAAAAAACAATCATCCAAATCGGACCATTATTAGCAAAGATAGAGGAATTTTTGCTTCCTCACTACCGAAGGTAGGGAAGCCTTGTGTTTAGGCAGGAATTGATTGGCCACTACCAACTCTATTGAAGGTTTATTGAATTTGCTACAAAACAAAACAAAAAAAAAACATCCAAATCGGACCAATATTAGCAGAGATATAGCATTTTGAACTTTGTTCACCTGCTATAAAGTATGGTTCTGAAGTTCCTAAGGAAACCGGCCACCTTATTTTAGATTTTTGATAACTCGAAAACTATACATCTCCTGGACATTCCAGATGCTTATTTGAAAGATAATTTAAATTTCTACAATGTTTCGATTAACACTAATTGTTTAAGTTTTCTTCGATTTAGGGATCGTAAATTAGGTAATTGAGGGTTTCTTATCCTTTTTTTTAATTGGATGTTAGTCTTTTTTTTTATATTGCAGTAACAGGCTAAAAATAGTACAAAAAACGTTTTCTATCGCAAAACAGATTATATTACATTATAATCTGGGCTCATGCTAATTGTTAATCAATGGCAAGATCAAGACAGTTTGATTTATTTTAAGAGGTTGGAAATTTTTATAAAATTGACTATGGGCGAGAAATATAAGCTAAGGTAATGTTAAACTATTGATATATATACTATATATATGAAAACGTTTTATTTAGAGTGTATTTAACTATAAATTGTGATTATAGATGCAATATTTGTTGATTCCAGATTGTAATAAATTGAATGAAGATTATATTGTAAGTTATATATTTCCCTTAATATAATAAATTCATAAGAACTTCCTAAGAAATTAAAATATAGAAGTTTTATGTATAGAAGCTTTAAATATGTAGTTTTATGTCATATTTTTTACGCAATAAGTGAATAGATTGATTTTAATTTAATTTAATCATATGTATACCTATGTATTTTAATGAAGTAAAAGGACCGGTCGTCAACAAGAAAGGTATAGTAGTCAATATGGTACATTAATTACATCTGACAGTCAATAATAATAAAAAATCAGTAATTCAGTCAGTTATGAATCAATAAATCCAGAAATATTAAATATAAACATTAAAATCAAGTATTTGCATACATGAAATTGTCAAGATTTTAATTTAATTTTTGCTTTTAATCTATGCCTCTAATAAGATCTATAACTACAAGACGGGGTACTGGTGAAAATAGATGGACTTAAGCATGCGTTCCTATTAAAAGAAGATATTGATATGTCTGTCAGAACTCTACCTCAAACACCAGAATCAACGGACACTCCACCGACAGGGTTTACCGGAGGGGCAGTAACCGACATTGTCCCTTCGGATTACATCACAAGATTAGGCCAAATCTCCAAATCCGATGTTCGCTTCACAGACGCTGTTATTGGAGGGGAGTAGTGTTAGCCACAGTCACTCTATAATAACAGCATCTATGGCTATTACCTCTTTAGACTAATTATCACCATAATTAGATTAGGGTTAGCCTTCTCTGTTGTTGCTACCTGTGATGTGTTTCAATGTGCTTGCCCAATTATATATATATATATATATATATATATATATATATATATATATTTATTTCTATTAGTTTAATTAACATTTTAAGCATTAGTAGTAGTATTGAGTTGTTGTGTATAGTAATTTGGCCCATGTATTTTATTTGTAGTGAATTTGTTGCATATCAGAGTTATAAGTTGTATTTACATTCACTTTATATGCTTTTTTTTCTTTGGCATGCAAAAAGTTATTTTCTTTTAGTCAATCCAAGAGAGTATTTAATTGAATTTTTGCTTTTAACATATATTTATAATTTTCTTTGTGTTTTTTCCAAGATTTTAAATAAATTGATTTTCTTATGTAATAAGCTTATTTAATGAACACAACCCTTACAGTTCATATTAACTTTGATTCCTGTTTTATTAACTACATCTGAAGGAATCAGATTGAAATTTTCACAGGGATTCCCATTTAGATAGGGACTAAAATGGGGGGTGCACGGTGTGTCCGTCGACAATTTTGATCAAAATATTTTGGGTGATTTTACATTGAAAAAAAGTCGACAAAGGTTCAACTGTTTCGTCCAATGGCCCCTAGGAGTTGAAAAAAAGAAAAAAAAAATTCGCTGAAAATGAAGTACTGGAGAAAGCTTGGGGGTTGGACATGAGCTAAAAAAAACTTCGGGCGATAGTTTTGCTCCACCAAGTTTCACTCCTAAATTAAAAAAAAAATAATCGGATTTTAAGCTAGTTTATATATTTTATTTTTTATGACAATCATCAGACTATATTTGTTTATCAAGCACAAAACTACAGTGCAACTTAGATAATCTTAAAAATAAGACACTGATACAAAGAACTCTATGCTGTTGCGAAATCTCTAAGATAAGTCTCTCGAGTCTTATTTTTTAAAATATCTCGTCTGATAACTAATAGATTTTTTTGTTTTGTTTTTGTAATTTCGTTCTTAGGTCTCGAAATAATTTTTTTTAAATACTAAGTGATAAAATCCACCGGAAAACAAAATTTACTCATCTACATAGAATATTCCACGATCGTTCTAATTTATTTAAAAGAAAAAAGAATGAATACTACTGTTTCCACACAGTTCCTGTCGTATTCTTTATAAGCTATATTTTCATTGGTCGTTAAGCCATTTTGTGATAAGCTGACCATTTCTATTTATAAACTCAACCAATCCAGTTTATGAGTCTGATAATAGATTAATTTTCCCTCCTTTTTAACAATAGGCAAAAATCATGATAGACCCACTTCAGGCCGAGGAGATCGGTGGGTAGAAAAAAGACAGACGTAAGTAGTTGTTGATGGAGTTAACCAGACGCAGATACTTGCAGTAGATCGGTATGAGACCGAAAAACCGTCTCCTAGAGACTTTTTGATCCAATTAGACGATAACAAGATTGCGCAATATCGCATTTTTAAAAATTCGCTCTGATTGATATTAAGATGTTTCCATTTCATAGAAATAGCAGTGCCTTGTAATTTGTAGTCAAATAAAGTGATTCTATTGAGAATTTCTAGAACTTTTGAACTTAATTATGAAATCACCGTATAGCTATTATTATAAATTATTGTTACTTAAATAATTTTAAAGCTAGGTGATATAAAGCTATATCTATTGGTTTGCTAATATTATAGCAATATAAAGTATTTTTATTAATAACATTCTTTACTAGTGGCTTTGTGTCGGAGAATGGGAGGGACTAAGCATCCTTGTGTGTCCTAGTGTGTCCGACATAAAGCAGATGAACCTTCTTGTATATCTGTTTAATATTTCGTAATTTTAGTTATACTTTGTGATTATTTGATGATAGTTTCTTTAGCGTTTTCAAAACATATTTTTTAAATTTACCCTCCTTCCACAATTACAATTTAAGGAAAGCTGAACAATCGATTTGTCGTATTCAATAAATTTATGATAAATAGTGGCGTGAATAGACGGCACAGAGAAAAAATCTGTCTTGGTACTTTGATTGTATTCTTTCTTACCCTTTTTGTATCAATAAATAAATTCAATAGTTGTCAATAGTTTGTTAAAATGATTATTTCGGATCCAAAAAATAATTGAGAAGAGGAAGAAAATCCTAAAAAAATATTTTATTAGAGGGAATTATAACTAATGGAGTTATGAAGAGATTGGATTAAACAAAATCAACATGTCCTTGATTGTTTGAGAATCATTAAACCGTCACAGATCGCTCCCTCCTAATAAGATAGGTGATATAGAGTAAACTTTATCGATCGGTTTGGTAATATTATAACAATATAAAGTATTTCTATTAATAACACACTTTATTAGTGGATATTGACATTAAAAAAAATCATAAATTCAGAAGAAAAATCATTACCATTTAGGTGATAAAAATACAAACAAATACTAAAAATCAATAATCCATAATAATATAAACTTTTTTTACAAAAAGGGGTCACTTAAAATACAAAATAATAATAAAATAATTTTACAACTAATCCTCGTCATGGAATCGTCCGATGTATTAGTAATTTGATAGTCTCTCACATTTCGGGGTGTCGGGTTTGAACATGACAGAGGTAGAGGCTCTATGATAAGAGCTATAACCAGCTTTAAGACTTCTCAACACAATTTACCTTTCTTCTTATTAGGAACCTCTCGGAGCATCAGATGTTAAAATCAACATAGGAAGATGTTAAAATCAACATGCATCCGAAATCTACGGACATCTTTGAACCTAGCTTCCAAGGCTTCTTCCGAATCGGAGCAAGTGCACTTTTTATGACTTATGTACTACAGCCCAATATTTTATGTACAGTAGCAATCATATAATAACATATAATATCATATAAGAGACATAAATCATATAACTGGCATTTAATATCATGAATAAAGACCGGAGTAATTGTGCCCAGAAAGAATTAGTTGAACTTCAATAAATTTATATCGAAACCTGAAGGCAATGCTATCAGTAATCCATCAAATTACTTGATAAATGTAATATCCATACATACATATATGTAATATAAGATTAGAAAAAACTAATTAGAATAAGTAGCCTGGTGGAAAATTTTAAAGAAAATTGTTTTACTAGTTATAATCAACTATATTTGATTCAATATAAATATGTAGTTTGGTAAAAAAAAAAACAAAAAAAAAAAAAAAAAACTTAAATAAGTAAGACATTAGGTAGGCATATTAGCCAGTTATCAGATAAGCCTGAGTACCCAACTTATCACCATTCCTTTAAATTTTAAGTATTATTAGTATATTATGTAGTAACAAAAATGTAAAATTTTATATGAAAAGTTAATAAAATGTAAGATATTATTTATTTTCCTTTTATTTTCCATAGATGTATTCGATGTAATTCTGTTAGTTGAGAAGTACAAGTTATTCCTGTTGCCCCATATAAAAATTGGGCTGAATAAATATGAAAAAGCATAGGAATATTATTTGTTTAAATTGCGCTTAAACATCAATACTGATTTAAATCAAATTGATTTAGTGATAGTATCATGTATCAGATGACAGATACGATATGGAATGTGGTTTAAAAACAGCAAATAAATCGATCGTTCCTCTATGCTTGAACCACACATTCATGTAACCTTTGGTTTCAGATGCGAAAATTCAGAATTTCAATTTATGGCTCATGCAATCAAATATTTAGTTATATTAGAAAAATATCTACAAAAATGGCATCATATCACTCACTCATACGACCAAATTTAAAGTTGTTCAGTGGAGAACACTTGAGGACAATGTTACAAAACTTTATATAATTTACAATAATCATTAAAAATATTAAAAACAGATTATATACTTATTTATATAGTTTTAGGTAAATAGTTCTACTAGGTTGTGAAGTTACGATTGAAATCATAGCCTGTAGTACAGCTAGACATTAAATGATCAAAGATACCGACCAAGGAAGACTTTTTCCAGTATCTGGAATGGTAGGGTGTATGGTGATAACTTCACAAAGGTTTACAATATAAATACAATAACTATATAATAATAATATTAAATTCGCTAATTACAAATTATACATTGTAACATCAACAAGATTATTTCAGTAACTGCATAATTTATTTTCCAGACTGTTTCTTTTTCTTTGTTTCCTCCTCTCAATAGTTTTTAAATTCTTTTTTATCGTTTGAAATTATATTAAATTTTTCCTTCAAATATCTGTGGTAAATTCGTGTTGTCAATTTGAGGAAATTTGCAGCATACGATTAATGGTGATCGTTTTTCTTACAAAACCCAAGGTTGGGATATCTGGATCCCACTTGGAATTTTACGTCTGTAAAATTTGTGGAAACATTTGATTTATTTATATTTTTCTTTCAATGTTCACAGCAATCAAATCAAGAGAAATAGCAAAAATCAGGAATTATTTTTACTACTGGTAGGTAAAATTTATTACGTAGAAAAGCATAATCCAAACGATTTCATGGCTAAAAGAAAAGTTGATAACATAATAAAATTTAAAAATTATTAAATTATTGTCATTAAATTACTTTTAACTTAACTTCAAAAGTTAAGTGCAAATAAAGTTTTACCCTATTGAGTGAAAATTATTCAAAACGTAGAGTTAAATTTAATAATTTAAGTTTCAGTTACACTTTTTTTTCCACAAATGGCACATTGTAATATTTTCGTCTTATATGTGAACAAAAATTAATGCTGCTCACTTTACAGATTGTTTCTTTTTTTCTTCAATTTTAAGTTAAAGTAATGAAAAACATAAGTTGTTTACATAAATGTAGACATTACCGCATTAATATGCAGTAGAAAGTAAATTAACGGGGCATTTTAATAACACGAATCAAAGGTTAATAATTAGCCACCCACTATATAGGGGGGAACGTAGTTGCCATGGTAACAGACGGAAATACTAGAAAGGTGGGGATGGATATGGCCCCCTCTCTCACCTGTTGCTCAGACCCCCCTCCCATCACATCATTGTCGTATTAAACATACTAACCGGAACATCTCCTGACCACTCCATCCATGGACACCAAGGCAATCACTGCTGTAATTAGAGATAGTATTATTGCCGTTGATATCAG
Organism: Rhaphigaster nebulosa; assembly: GCA_948150685.1. Classification (NCBI taxonomy): domain Eukaryota; kingdom Metazoa; phylum Arthropoda; class Insecta; order Hemiptera; family Pentatomidae; genus Rhaphigaster; species Rhaphigaster nebulosa. Next base: position 138,750,092 of record OX411307.1, read on the forward strand.
TAATACGATTTCAGAGGTTGGTGAAACCTTTAACCGATTACAAGAGGGATTAATTGCAACGATCAACCCGAGTCCGGAGGAAGTGCCAGAGGAAGAGGAACTTCCATGTAATTGTTGCATTCACAGCACCGCTGTGGATCACATCAGTGAAGTTATTGATGATGTGATTGACGGATTTCAACGGCGATGCTGTGCAGGAAGACGGAGGTCTTCAACGCCAACTAGTCCACCATCTCCCCCGCTACCTGAGGAACCGGAGGCTGGTCCGAGTAATATCAGAGAGCAACCTCGTCTGCGGTTCAAAACCCGCAGTCGTAGTTTTAGAAATATTCTATACTGAATGGTAATATATATATATTTTTTTAATATCCCTGCCTTTTTATTTTCTATTCTAAATCCATGGAATGCTTTTTTTTTAAATTTGTATTTTTTCTTTGTTAACACATTTTTTATTGTAAAAGTGCTCATTTTAATTTCTATGCTACTTGAATGCAATATTAATATTTGTTTCGGTCACGTTTTATATAATAACCATTGCAACCAAGTCTTCAAGCATAAGTTTTCAAAAGAATATCTGAGTACTTAGTGCAACGGGATGTACTTGCTTAGTTTACTTATTCGCGTTTAATAAAATGACTTAGTAACCTCATTTTGACATTAATGTGAACCAGATTTGAAATGTTATTTTTTTTTTAAATAAAACCAGTTTAATATTGCCATTTTACAATTTTACAGTTAATGACTTATCTAAATATCAAATTGCATTTCCAATCTTGTAGCCTAGTCGGAGTCCAGTTACCCGTATGATATACAGGAAAATATTCTGTTCTTAAGCATCATATAAATCGTGAACCTAAAATAAGCTAACAAATAACTACACTGGCCAACAATCAATAAATATAAATGGGTTCCCAACATTGTGAACTATGGCAAATATGTGCTTTAATTTTAAACAAAGAATAAACCATTAAAATGTTGATTTAAGTGATAAAAGAAGTTATGTGTTTTGAGAATCACTAATATTCATATTTCTTGGCCTAGTGAAATATTTTGCTGCTTCAGAGCTAAAGTAGCCTAACTCCGAAAATTAAATTTTACAGGAGAGGTTTTCTTTCTTCTTGTTAGACCTTTTCATCATATTAATGTATGAACCAAATTTCTGATTTTATATTTTAGCCTTGAACCTTGCAAAACATTTTTGTGATTTTTTTTTATTTAAATTTTTTTACAAAAAATTTATAAAAAAGATTCATATCCCTGAACTTGGCTTAAAATTTAAATAATAGAACTGTATCATGAGAATAAGTGAAGAAAATTACTGAGTTGTGTGTGACACATTGTTAAGTTTAGGCCTAAGTATTATGGATAGAGTTATGCTTCTTCTGTTTCAAATCCGCGGAAGTCTGAGCTACCTTAAGTCATAAAAAAACGAAAAAAACAAATTCGGATATAGGAAAATTAACAGTAGGAGTTAACTGGGCGAAAAATGAAGTGCCACTATTATTTTTTTTTCAAATATGGTATTCAAACTTTAATTTTTAGTTGTTGGATATTCAGTCTAGCCAGATTTAAAATTACCCACAACTTTATATAAATGCATGAAATACCCCAATTCTGCATTTATAAGCACAAAATCATATAAAATGCTTCTTGAGATTTTAAAAGTATTTTATTCTGTTGATCACATCATCCTGATTGATATATATATATATATATATATATATATATATATATACATATATAAAACTTACAAGTTCTATTCCGTTCCAGATTTTAATGGAGACCCAATGTCATTGATCATTTGAGTTTAAAAGGCTCACGGGTAGTGTTATTAAGAAAATATTTATTTGCTATTCGGGATGATACAAGTCATTTTGAGCTTCCAGTATCGATAAGAATTTTTAAATTAGAATTTGGTAACAAAACGAATGGTAGGGCACTATAGTGGGTCAAATTTAGAATATCAGCGCGGGGAATTATTTTTTTTAAGTCCAAGGTCCTGGTGTTTGGCTCTGATCTAAAAAATTATTTTATGCATTATTCGAATCGTCCTCATTAGAGTATTGGAATGTTTCCCTGTAATCGTCTGTAAATGAAACGGTGTGTTCATTAGGTGTTTGCTCAATTTTTGTCTTCTTTGACTTTATAATTATTTTCTAATTCTTCGGAATTTAAATTGTGTAATTCTTCTATCTCAAGATTGGGATTTCTACGAACTGGGGTGTTGAGAAAAGACTTATATCATATACTTGGATCAGGTTGTCTTTGAAACGGGGTATTATTTCGGAAATTACTATTAATACTCATAGGGGCGGATTGATAATTTTGTTGAAGTCTAAATTGATTTGAATTGTAATTAATAGGTCTAGAAGGTTGAATTGGTCTATAATGATTGGGACTATTAGAATTATTAGGTCTGGGAGTTTGAAAATTTTGATTGACTTGTATGTATCTTACCAATTGTTGTGTGTTTTTATAATGTGGTTTATTAAATTTATTATTTATTATTGGACGTTTCATGACCGTAACGAATTGAAAATCATTGGTTAACATATTAATTGCTTGGTTTGAATCGATTGGATTTTTAGTTTTCATGAAAGACACTAGCGGTTTTTACAATCCTTTTAATAGTCCACGCAAAGCTAATTTTTTCTATATATTTTGTTAGAATCAGTGCCTCCATAGATATTTCGCTACTTAATATGAGATTAGCAATTGTACTATTTTTTGAATTTTGTTGAAGAAGTCAAAGGGTGATTCATTACCTTGAGTCATTAATGATAATTCTATGTTTAGTGTATATGCGTCTCGTTTATCCGCATATCCCTGTTTTAAAGCGTTTTTTATATCTTCCCACGTATTGGCATATTTACAATTTACTATATCCGCTGCTGGACCCTTTATTTTAGCTCTTAAAGAATTTACTAGATGGTCATTTTTGAAATCCGAAGTGTTTTCGTGATTGTAAAATTTATTAATTAGTTTATCAGAAAGTTCTCAAAATCTGGTTAATGACATTGGGTCTCCATTAAAATCTGGAACGGAATAGAACTTGTAAGTTTTATATATATATATATATATATATATATATATATATATATATATATATATATATATATATATATATATATAAAACTTACAAGTTCTATTCCGTTCCAGATTTTAATGGAGATTTTTAATTCTAACAAAATATATAGAAAAAATTAGCTTTGCGTGGACTATTAAAAGGATTGTAAAAACCGCTAGTGTCTTTCATGAAAACTAAAAATCCAATCGATTCAAACCAAGCAATTAATATGTTAACCAATGATTTTCAATTCGTTACGGTCATGAAACGTCCAATAATAAATAATAAATTTAATAAACCACATTATAAAAACACACAACAATTGGTAAGATACATACAAGTCAATCAAAATTTTCAAACTCCCAGACCTAATAATTCTAATAGTCCCAATCATTATAGACCAATTCAACCTTCTAGACCTATTAATTACAATTCAAATCAATTTAGACTTCAACAAAATTATCAATCCGCCCCTATGAGTATTAATAGTAATTTCCGAAATAATACCCCGTTTCAAAGACAACCTGATCCAAGTATATGATATAAGTCTTTTCTCAACACCCCAGTTCGTAGAAATCCCAATCTTGAGATAGAAGAATTACACAATTTAAATTCCGAAGAATTAGAAAATAATTATAAAGTCAAAGAAGACAAAAATTGAGCAAACACCTAATGAACACACCGTTTCATTTACAGACGATTACAGGGAAACATTCCAATACTCTAATGAGGACGATTCGAATAATGCATAAAATAATTTTTTAGATCAGAGCCAAACACCAGGACCTTGGACTTAAAAAAAATAATTCCCCGCGCTGATATTCTAAATTTGACCCACTATAGTGCCCTACCATTCGTTTTGTTACCAAATTCTAATTTAAAAATTCTTATCGATACTGGAAGCTCAAAATGACTTGTATCATCCCGAATAGCAAATAAATATTTTCTTAATAACACTACCCGTGAGCCTTTTAAACTCAAAAGTGCTCATTATTCTTTATTGCAAAATTTTAATATCAATATAGAGTCATAAAAATTATTTCCAAACAGCAAAACCTTTCTTAAATTTGGCATTTTTGATTTTCATAAAAATTTTATTTATTATTAGGCACTGAGAACCTTAATTTGTTAGGCGCTAAAATTGAAGTGTTAGAAGATATAATAACTAAACATTTTGGTAATCTCAGAATCCATTATGACAGTAAACCCCCTCAATCCGTATACACGTATATGATAAACAGTACATAACAGTAGTCAAAATTCCAATTAAAAACATTTCTAATAGAGATGGTATTGTTCCTCATACCAACCTCAATAGTTTTCTCTCTATATCAATAAAAAATAATGAAGCAATTTGCACTTGCAATCTTTTAGAATAAATTTAAAATTCCCCAATGATGTAGAATCAATTAAAAATTTTATAGTTGATGAAACCAACAACATAAATTTATTAAATTCAGGAAAAACTAACTTCTCGGAAATAAAAGAATTCATCCGTACAGATCATTTAAATATTGAAGAAAAGAAAGAAATTAGAAAATTAATAAAACAGTATCAAGAATTATTTTATAAAGGCACTCTGCTGACAGCAAATACGCGATTTAAACATAAAATTTTAACCAAAGATGAAATTCTGGTCCACACTAAAAATTATAGATATCCTCAAATTTTTCAAAAAGAAGTAAAAAGATAAATAGAAGAAATGTTAAAACAACAAATCATCCGCCCTTCTCTTTCACCATATAATAGTCCTATTTGGATAGTCCCTAAAAAATTAGATCAATTAGACCAAAAATGGAGTATTGTAATAAATTATCGAAAACTTAATGAGAAGACAGTAGACGATAAATATCCTATTCCACATATTACTGATCTTCTAGATAAATTAGGCAAAAGTAATTGTTTTTCGACAATAGATTTAACAAGTTCATTTCATCAAATTTTATTAGATAAAGACAGTATTCCAAAAAAAGCTTTTTCGACTGAAAAAGGTCATTTTGAATTCTTAAGACTCCCTTTTGGTTTAAAAAATAGTCCATAAACTTTCATGAGGTAATTAATGATATACTTAAGGCAATTGCAAATTGCGTTGCATATTTAAATAATATAATAATCTATAGTACATCCCTTCAGGAACATTTATCCATTCTGAAACATGTTTTTAGAAATTAAAAGAGGCAAATTTAAAAATTCAGACAGATAAAACAGAGTTTATGAAAAAGGAAATATAATATCTAGGACACCTTGTCACACTAAACGGAGTTAAACCTAATCCTAACAAAATTTTATTTGGGCATTATTCGGATGGTCCTCATTAGAGTATTGGAATGTTTCCCTGCAAATGAAATGGTGTGTTCATTAGGTGTTTGCTCAATTTTTGTCTTCTTTGACTTTATAATTATTTTCTAGTTCTTCGGAATTTAAATTGTGTAATTCTTCTATCTCAAGATTGGGATTTCTACGAACTGGGGTGTTGAGAAAAGACTTATATCATATACTTGGATCAGGTTGTCTTTGAAACGGGGTATTATTTCGGAAATTACTATTAATACTCATAGGGGCGGATTGATAATTTTGTTGAAGTCTAAATTGATTTGAATTGTAATTAATAGGTCTAGAAGGTTGAATTGGTCTATAATGAATGAATTATTAGGTCTGGGAGTTTGAAAATTTTGATTGACTTGTATGAATCTTACCAATTGTTGCGTGTTTTTATAATGTGGTTTATTAAATGTATTATTTATTATTGGACGTTTCATGTCCGTAAAGAATTGAAAATCATAGGTTAACAAATTAATTGCTTGGTTTGAATCGATTGGATTTTTAGTTCTCTTGAAAGAAAAGTTCTCTAGCGGTTCTTAAAATCCTTTTAATAGTAATTAAATTTACAATATAGTAGTAATTGTAGTAATTCTTACAATCCTTTTAATAACAAAATATATAGAAAAATTAGCTTTGCGTGCAAAGCTAATTTTTCTATATATTTTGTTAGAACCAGTGCCTCCATAGATATTTCGATACGTAATATGAGATTAGCAATTGTACTATTTTTTGAATTTTGTTGAAGAAATCAAAGGGTGATTCATTACCTTGAGTCATTAATGCTAATTCTATGTTTAGTGTATACGCGTCTCGTATGTCCACATATCCCTGTTTTAAAGCGTTTTTTATATCTTCCCACGTATTGGCATATTTGCAATTTACTATATCCGCTGCTGGACCCTTTATTTTAGCTCTTAAAGAATTTACTAGATGGTCATTTTGGAAATCCGAAGTGTTTTCGTGATTGTAAAATTTATTAAATAGTTTATCAGAAAGTTCTCAAAATCTGGTTAATGACATTGGGTCTCCATTAAAATCTGGAACCGAATAGATTTCGCGCATTTAAAAAAACCTCTAACCCGATGTTTAAAGAAAGAATCAAAAATTAACGCCGCGGATAAACATTATTTAGATAGTTTCGAAACGTTTAAAAATATTTTAGTAAACAACCCCATCCTTCAATATCCGGTTTTTAATAAAACTTTTTTTTTAACCATCGATAATTAAATGTTGCATTAGGCGCTGCCTTATCTCAAACACATGGCGGACGAGATCTACCCGTAGCTTATGCGAGCCGCACCGCTTAACGAAAGTGAATAATAATTATCTACAATTGAACGCGAAATTTTGGCTTATACAATACTTTCAATGTTTTCAGCCATAACTTTTTGGCAGAAAATTTATAATTTATACAGATCACAAACCAATTCAATGGTTGCAATCATTAAAAGACCACTATTCAAAATTGTAACGATGGAAATTAAAATTAGAAGAATCTAATTTTGAAATTAAATATAAAAAAGGTCATGAAAACAAAGTCGCAGACGCGTTATCGCGAGTAGAAATAAATTTAACAAAAGACCCTGAAGCAATTATTAATGATTTGATTGAACAATTTTACCGCGAAAATGAAACATCAGTATATGAATCCCTTATTGTAAATTTAGATGAAAATGAAATTTTAGATGAAATGGCAGATGAATCTGAAACAAATTCCGTTCATTCTAACATATTAGGAAACACCATAATTGAAATACCAATTGCAGACTCTCCGGTTAATTTAGAAAAAAAAACAAATAATTTTAAAATTAGTTGATATTAATTCCGCGAAACCAAAAATCGTAAAACTTTTTAATAATTCCGAAACAAGAATAATAGCTCAAATTTAAAAAGGAAGCTTCGATGTAATAAAATTAATTAAAGAATTTGTAGAACTAAAGATTAAATATTGTTTGTACTTTGAAACAGATTTTTATGCTCAATTTTATGAAGTAATGATAAAATACTTCAAACATTCAGAAATAAATTTCGTAAAAACTACAAATAGGCTCACACATGTCCAAGACCCCGATGAACAAACAAATTTAATACATGATTATCATACCGGCAAAACTAATCACAGAGGCTCAGAATAAACTTGTAATAAAATCAAAAGATTATACTATTGGCCTCGTATGAAAAATTCAATCCAAATTTATATTAACAACTGTGAAATTTGTGCAGTTTCAAAATACGATCTAAATGCCTTAAAACCTTATTACAACGTTACTCAAACACCATCTAAACCATTTGAAATAGTCTACATGGATACTATCACTTTAGAGAATAAAAAATATCTAACTTTAATTGATACTTTTTCCAAGTTTTTTATTTAAAAATCGATCAAGCAACAGAAGTTGTAAACAAATTAATTTCACAGTTTTCTCATCACGGTTCACCAAAACAAGTTATAACAGATAACGGTTTAAAATTTAGAAATTCCTTAATTTCAGATTTGTTAAAATTACATAGAATTCAATTACATTACACCTCTACTCAATCACCCCAATCAAATGGACCAATTGAAAAATTTCATAGCACATTAATAGAACATTTGCGAATATTAAATAACAGAGATGAATTTAAAAATGACAAAATTGAGAAAAAAGTCAAATACGCCGTACTCGCTTACAATAATACCATTCATTCCATAACCCAACTAAAACCGATTGAAATAATTTCCGGACATTTAGATATAGATACACCCATTTCAATGGATCTTGACAACCAAATTATAAATGATTGTATCGCGAGACATAAGGAAAAAGTCAAAATCTTACATGAAAATATAAACCGCCGTAATCAAGAAACGAAAGAAAAATATATTTCGTGACTAAATGAATATCGCGAAGAATTACCAAAAGATATTCCTAATACAGTCTTTGTCGCGAATAAACAAAAACAGTCAAAATTAAAAAAGAAAAAGAAAAAATTAAACAAATAGATAGGAAATCTAAAACCGCAGTTATTGATAAAAAACATTATAAGACGCGTGAAAAGATAAATAAAAGGAGCGAAAGGTAGCTCGTAAGGGAGTCAATATAGATCAAACACGACCATCTGATGAAGCTGGTCCCAGCTCAAGTCATCATTCTTAGAACAGATAAGGAGTAAATTAACAACACATCATAAGACAATAACTAACCTCGTATTAAATATATTTAGATTTAAGTTTCATTTAATTTTTTGTTGTTGTTTCTTAGGAATAAATAAATAATTAAATATTTTTTAAATAAACAATTTAAAATTGTTTTTAATAATTACTAAGTAATTATAACATGATAGAATCAGAGCATATGAAACCTCGTCAATGTCAAAAGATGGCTAAAAAGCCCAATTACAATAATAATAATGTATTTTAATTCTCATTAGAGAATAAAAAGATAATATGTTAAAGACACTGAGGAGCTTAGAGCATATAACCTCTTTTCAGTTCAAAAGATGGCAGATACGTGCCCAACCATAAAAAATATAAATAAAAAGAAACATTTTTTTTAACATAGCAAACATAATTTATTTTTATTTTTTATTATAACTAGATTGTAATGTATATTTTAGTTTTTAGGTACAATCATAAAAAGTATAACCAATTTCGAAGTAAATGATAAAAGATGATTTTCTAAATTATTAAAAACTTTAAAAGATTATCAAGACCAAATAGCAGATCAATTACATAATCAGTATTCTTTAAATAATGATTTAATCTCTCGATTCAATAAAACTATTAAAAATATAAAAGATAACGCATTACATGTCGAAGAAAAAAAATTCATCTTATAGGAACCGCAATCTACTTGTTGACAATTAAGGAATTATTAGATCATATTCAAATCATTCTATCTTTAATTTCTGCAACCATTTCTGATATAGAAACTTCTTTAACCTTTTGTAAATTAAATATCTTTCATCCTATTATAATAAATACTAAAACATTATTTAAAGAATTAGAAAAAATTGCTCCACAGTATAAAAATCAATTTTTATATCCATTTAAATTTAAATTCATCCTTGAAATGGAACTTACAACGACTGTGGCGTGTGCAATGCATGTAAATGAAATTATTTATACCATATCTCTTCCAGTATTTGAAGACATTTTTTATAACCTGTATAATATATATCCCATACCATCAGTTGTAGAGGATGAAATCATAACAGTAATTCCAAAGTTCAAAATCTCTTAAATATTAATAACTACTTCAAATTTCTAAATAATCAATGTATCAAGAGAAACACCACCCATCACTGCCATGCAGCAGACTTATCCCATCATAATGATCCTTGTATCCAGAATATTTTACAGAAAGCATCAACCTCAAATTGCCTATAAACCCGTCTAGGCCAACCAGAAAACCATATTGAAGCCATTCCAGTAACAACCTACATCCTCATAGCTTTTTAAAATCCAGATGATCTTCAGGTTCAGCAAGATGCAGACACAATTAATTATCATATGCAAGGAATTTATTTAGTAAAAACAAATTTAAATTATATTTTTTATCATAATAAAACTATTGTATCCTCCAGTAAAACACATGGTTCTGTAACATTATTTGATAAACAACATTTAAACATTCAAGCTTCACAACTTTTAAATACAACTCTTGAGATTAAAAATTTAAATTTTCACGAACTCACACCTTTCACATTTTGTAACCACAAACATTCACAATGATTCAACCACACTATATATTCCATGTCTATGGAAAAAGTATTAATGCTTATAACAAAGATAACTTATATGTATATATGTTTTTTTTTTTTCCGGTTGGCTCTACAGACCTTGTAGATCTTTGGCCGCATGAACCAGCCTTCTCCACCTCTGCCTATCTTGGACCACTGCTTCCCAGTTTGCTGCATACAGCTCTTTCGCATCTTTGTTGATCTTATCTATCCATCTGGTTTTTGGCCTTCCACGTGGTCTCTTACCAACTATTGTGGCATTCATCGTTGTGAAAAAGCGTCCTGATGGATTGCTTCGAGCTACATGCCCCACCCATCTTAAACTCCTTGCCTTCCTTTCATGAGATATATAGCATTTCCACGTCAATTTTAACCTTTTCCAAATCAATTGTCACCTTTTCCATTTCAATTGCAACTTTTTCCATTTCAAATGTTACCTTTTCCATTTCAATTGTAACCCTTTCCAAATCAATTGTCACCTTTTCCAATTCAATTGTATCCTTTTCCATTTCAAATGTAACTTTTTCCATTTCAATTGTAACCCAACCGGACATGAATTAATTCAATATTATTTATTTTATTATTGAAAAATAATTATTTTAATTACATTAATGACTTTTGAAATAATTTCGGCATATTCTTTCAACATTTTTTTCGTTTATTAAATAATTGATATTAAGTGCTAATTTAAAGTAGTTTAAATTTTTGAAATGAAATTGTTTTTTTATTTATTTTTTAAGATTTATTATTTTTTATTTATTTAGTGGGGGGGGAGGATGGGTTTCATCGATTTTTTGATCGTTCATTAAGCTTTCGAAGTTATTAATGTCAAATTTACTACCGAAATTTTGTTCGGCCACGAGTATTTCTACTTGATTATTAATTTTCAAAATTCTTCAGTATAGGTATCGTTTACTTGGTCTTCAAGAGCGCTATTTCCGAATTCACTATCGGATTTCCGATCGCGCATGCGCGTTCTGCAATTCCGTTACTGTTCGAGTTTTCTATGATATAGGAGTTGCTCATTAGGTTTTCAAGGGTCCTGATTCCATTTCTTGAATTGGATTTAGGATCGCGCATGCCCATTTCGCTTTTCCGTTGCTATTGAAGATTTCCATGATAAAGGGGTCGTTTATTAGGTTATGGAGGGTTCTGATTCCATTTTTTAAGTTCGATTTTGGATTGCACATGTGCGTTTTGCATTTGTATTTTGTTAATAGTATTTAGGGCTTAATGTTATTCGTTTAAAATGTATTGTTCAAGGATATATTGATGTTAATTAATATTTGCTAAAAAACAAAACACATTCTTACCTAACACGTATGGTAATTTTTTGAATTTCAAAATAACAGGGTCTTTTTAGGTGGTACAGTGAAAAAAAAATTGTTTTTCTTTTCCTATACTACTCCTATTTCGTAGGGTTACTATGGAAACAAAAAAAAAGTATACATACACCGATAAATTGATTGGTTTATAAAAATATTTTTTGAAGTACTGAAAACCATCAGATAATTTATATATATGCACACCTATAATTCAGGTTTCTTCAAGGCTATGTAATCTTTTCTTTCCTGTTTAATATGAGAATTGTAGTTGTTTTTCTCTAAGAAGTTTGAAAATCTATATATTAATGTTAATATAATGTGTGAAAAATGTTTAAAAATGGTAGTAATTGAAAATTATATTCCTTACTTAATATTACTTGTTATTGTTTTTTTTACTCCAAGCAACTCTATATTAATTTTTTTTTTGTTATGGAATATAAAAAATGTCTCGATTCTTTGACTCAATTTATTAAATAAATTTGAGACTACAATGTCAAGAATGCATTAAAAGAAGAAAGAACTTGTAAGAATCAAGCTGAAGTAAGTAAAATTGGTAATTAAAAGAAGAGGCTTCGGCAGAATTTATTTATTACATTCAATTTATTTGTCTTTATAATTGTTAAATAATTGACAGACATTTTTTGGAGCATTTTTCTCATTTCATTTTCATTACAGACACCCAATTCGTCCAATGTTACATTCTCAACAATTTTAAAGCAAGATTAATTCTAACTAATGCTTCCTAATCAAGCATAGATTATATTAACACGATTCAGCTTTATTATTTGTGGATCTAATCAACCAATGGTCTGGAACTTGATGTCTCAGAATTCACTGTTTTTTGTACATATCTGGTGCTATTAGTTAGGACATCAAATGAAAAATTTCAGATTTTTCCCATTTTTAGTTTTTGAGTTATAAATTAAGAACAGTCGACTGTGTTTTGAATCATTGAAAAACTTATAGCTCCAAATCTATTTCTCCTAGAAAGCTCAAAATTATGTCATTCTTTTCAGTGGGCTTTAATTTGATATGTATCTTGAATTTACCAAACCAATCTTTTTATTTTTTAAATAATCGAAATTTTTAATTTTTATTTTAAAATCTGGTAATGCGCACCCTGTGTGATCTGTGTGATTCGCACCCAACTTTCATTTTTTTCAAACTAGGGATAAAAAAAACAAAGTTTTATTTTTTTATTATATAAACCAAAAAAAAATAATAAAATTTGGCCTCTACATTCTCATAAAATGTATGTGTAACATATATTTTCTTTAAAAAAAAATCAAAATTTCGATTTTGTTTAAACAAAAAAATACGTTTTCGAAATATTTAAACATTTAATGATTGATTTGGTAAATTCAAGATACAAATCAAATTAACTCCATGCAATTTTGAAAATAATGATATTATTTTGAGCTTTCTTATACAATTTTTGGAGATTTATATTTTTGAATGATTGAAAACGTATCAGAAAACAGTCGAATTGTTTTATGTTTTTTTTAATTTATAACTCAAAATTATATCTGAACTTTTGCATTTTTTGTCCTATCTAATGCTCCACTACATATGGATGAAATATTATTGAATTCTGAGACATAAAGTTCCAGACCTTGGCTGATTTGACATGGAATGATCCAGCTTTATTTTTGACTACTTTTGGTATTTTCTAGCAAGACTGTAGACTATATTTTTCGGTTTTAATTTTGAATGCATTGCATTTTTTATTAAATTAAATTTTGTCTACAATTTTTTGCAATAATCATCTAATTACGTTATGAAACGTTAGACCTGAGATAACGACCTTAGCGTCTTCTTCTCTGTTGTTAGGGTTTCGGCACCATTATGGATAATAATCGACCAGCGATAACACTGCAGGAATAGACCATTGTGGTACTCTTGCCAGGACTGGATGAAGAGAAGAAATTTCCATGGTAAAAATTGATCAAATTGAAAAGATTGGAGACTTGATCATAAAGAGAAGTTTCTGGTGGCTAACTTTGTCGAAAAATTAATCTAACTCACTTCACAAGTTTCACTCTCTCTAGTGCCTGAACAGGTCTCTTATGCATTAGAGATTAATTTCCAAGTGTTTAAAGAATTCAAACATAATCAACTACAATTTTAGATGGAAATACACTACGGTAAAAGTTAAACAGTGATGTTTATAGTTTTGTCACAATAGTATAATGTATTTTATGTTATAAGTTAAAGGTAAGTGCATGCAATTTTCTTATAGTGACCAATGAGTTCCAAAGCGATTAAAAGAGAGTATATTAATCATTCTAAATTATGATTTTAAAAGGTATAGAACATCTGCTAATGATACTTTAATAAAGCAATGCACCGAATGAAGTATTGCAATTTGTCATATTAAAATTCTGTTATTTTTTATACAGTGATATAGTTCACTCAAGGAAAAAGCTATTATTGGTAAATACTTCTATAATAATATTTCAATCGAAGACAAAAATGCATTTATTATTTTGCTGGCCTTCTTTTAGCCTTTGAATTGAAATTTAGTCAGCAAGATAAAAATATATTAATACTCATTTGGTCCGCTCGGACTCCCATGCCTAGTTTAAGGTTCGGAACTAGGATTCATGCAAGATGGGCAGGTTAATTAAGTCACCCCTTCTACATCCCCTCCTTCCTTCCAATAAATGCCAGCAGTTTTATTACAGTATTTTAGGTAGTAGGGGAGACTATGGTAATGCCAGTCAACCAAGGGGAAACAGTTATAGAAGTTATAATTTATATTTGTTTCAAACGCTACAACTCCTAACAGGACTCTTATACTCTAACCTAAGCACAAATTACTTAATATAGCATTAAAACTAAACATTTTTTTGTTTAATGGCGAAAAAAGTAAAATTTAACCTTTAAACGGTACTACAGCGACCCTGGGGTAATGACAATCAGTGGAATCAGTGATTATTTATTGAATATAAAACAAGGAATATAAGGATTTTTTAATGAACCTTTGTCTGTCTTCCTCTTATATTTTTCTAATCATCTGAAACATAAAAAAAAAACGTTGACATGATGTCCATAAACATAGTGACTATCATTACCCCGAACGCATGGTTTTATTCAACAAGTAAAAACAAGATACTGTGCTTCAAATCCTTTTAAGCAACTATGGGTTACAAAAGTAGACACTGTCTATTAATGACATCTATGACATCTATCTATGATGTCTATTAATGACATCTTGCTATCCAGAGTTTGAAGAAACTAGCAATACTTCTATAGTTTCTTACGTTTTCTATTCCATTCAACATATATCTTGTATAGAGTGAATGTTAATGATTCGAAACTTTGTTCTAAATATGAAACGTAAAATATTTTTTTTACATATATCGGTTCTAGACCTTGTAGACTATTCGCTATGGTTTACTGGCTAGGGTGCCTGGCTTGTCACCCTGATTTTATCTAATCTTCTTGAACTAGGAAATAACCAGAAACTTTTTCCTAAAATACATTTATGAGAGTATATCAGTGAAAAGTGTAGTGTGCAATTTTTTGAAGATTGCTACATTTTCGATTAAGCATGTTTACTGAAGTATCAAAGTTTTGATTGAAAAAGACCCTCTTGCGAGAACTAAAAATAGTCTCCTACCCCGAGCTGAGTTCAAGTTTCACAATTTGATCTATAACAACAATTTTATTAATATCCGTATAATGGGATAAAGTTGTTAACACGGATCATACGCTCCATAATAGCAAACTTGACATGCATGCCTGAATGGAAGACAAATATAGTCTTTGGTAGTAGAAAGTGTGTCGGGTGGGTGATGAAAATATCTACGAAGTTGTCGCTATAAAGGAAATTTATAGAGGAAATCTATAGATATCTCAAGGTATCTATCGAACTTGGTTTTCAACTTAAATCTTAAGTTTAAATCCGTAGGAGGGCTTCCTGTCATAAATATCCAGCAATGGACTTACCAGGCAGCATTTATGCTATAATTTATGAATTTGAGCTTGGATATAAATATGAAACATAAAACATTTTTTTTTTTTTTACATATATCGGTTCTAATCCTTGAGTTTGCCTTAAATCGCAAATGTTGTACTAGTATTGTGATATGTACTAGTAACATTAATTTTAATAATTCGTAAATAATAATAATGTTCGATATGGTTTAGTGGCTAGGATGTCCGGCTTGTCTCTGATTTTATCTAGAGTGATAAAAACTTGGAGAGTAGTAAAAACTTAGAGATGGTAAAAAAAAATTAATGGAACACCTAGACTTTGAAGAATGTTTCTGAATATATATTAAACCAGTCTTATCCTTTCAGTTCTAGGGAGGTAAATACTTCCAGCAATTCGGTGGAAGGACTTATTTAGTATCAAATAAATTATATAAAGTTACTATGTATATCTCTTTTTAATTAACATACATTTTGGTTTACGTAACCATAATTTATCAAAAGTTGCCTAATGCTCATATAAATACACAATTTTAAAATTCCGAAACGAAATTATATTATTTTTATATTTATAAATTCAAAGATCCTAATTATTTTACGGTTTACTTAAAAAAAAAATTAAGGGTTTCGGTGTAGTTTTTGATCTAGGAGAACTGATCAGCAACTGCACCATCAGATGGCGGGTTAGAACTCAAACTAAAAACCAATTTTTATTATATCGTTGGGTAGCAAAATGTAAATGATTGTTCATCATTATCAATTTAAAAAAGTTATATATACACACACACATATATATATATATATACATATATATATATATATATATATATATATATATATATATATATATATATATATATATATATATATATATATATAAACTGTTAAAATTTAAATAAATTGATTTAATTTAAATTACGGTTAATATAAATATAAATTATTGATTTCTATAACATGCATCATAATACACACACACACACACACACACACAAACGCGCGCGCGCACACGCACACACACGCACACACACACACACACACACACACACACACACACACACACACACACACACACACACACACACTCACGCACAAACATACACACACACAAACAAACACACACACAAACAAACACACAGACACAAACAAACACACACACACACAAACACAAACAAAAACACACACACACAAACACACATATATATTTATAAATAATATGTCCACATTGTGGTGTACATGTTTTTTATATGTTTGATATAAAACCTTTTCGTTTCTATACGAAATGAAAAATCAAATCTGAGTTTTCAACGGAAATACACGTTTTATTGTCTCCTGATTCCAAATAACAAAGTCTTGCAAAATCGCTGCATGCCCGATTCTCAGTCTGGTCTAGATTACTTCTTCAGAACTGGACTTTCTGGAAGTGGTTATTCATGGCAAGATATCTTGCTTGATTTCTATTAGTTTGCTGGATGGTGGGTTCCACATTCTTTGTCGCTGTTCCAGTAAAGCTGTTTTGCTTCGACATCTCCAGTCTGTAACGGTGGTTAGGTATATCATTATAGTTATAAAAAAAAAGCTGTGATCAGAACCTTTTTTTTTCCATATGCCAGTGTCACGGAATTTGATAATACTGTCATTCGTTTTATAACAGTCTAGTACAACTTCGGTATTTTCGAGTGATTATTCTCATAATCAACAAATATATTTCTGAAATTCTCAAAAGTCGGACATTTGTCAAAATGGGATTCGTATCTTCATAAATATATATATATATATATATATATATATATATATATATATATATATATATATATATATATATATATATATATATATATATATGGCGCCAAACCTAAAAATAATGGAAAAAATAGCTCTAACCATGCCTGACCACCCCATACCACCCTTAACCATCTCCGACCATATCTGGCCACCCCATACCATCCTTAACCATCTCCAACCATGTCTGACCACCCCATATCACCCTTAACCATCTCTAATCATGTCTGACCACCCCATCCCACCCCCAACCATCTCCAACCATATTTGAGCACCCCAAACAATATCTGATCATCCTTTATCCTCCATCACTATCTCAAACCATAATTGACCATACCGATCCACACGCCTCGTGTGACATGAAAGCTGAATAAATTCTCTTAAAACAGACAATATTAATAAGTCCTATACCATTCTTTATGATATTAACAGCTCAAAGTCCAAAAGCTGGTAAAGGATTAAGGAGCTCTACCATTTATTTATGTTTTTGGGATTTACACTTCAAAGTCCAACTGTTGTTATTGGATTAAGAAGCCCTACTATTTATTTATGTTTTAGAGATAAACAGTTCAAAGTCCATGTTTGCATTTCACCTGGGCATCATCCAACTTGTCTATACATGATCCAACCTGTTTACATGTAGGTAAAGCTAAATATTGTAAAGGTTATGTAAAAATTGAGAAGGCTGCACAAACACGAAAACAATGTAAAGGTTATGAACCCTTTGGGAAGGTTACAGAGTATAAAGTGGGTACCTGACCCTTCAACAAAATCTTAAGTCTCTCAAACGGTAGAAAAACAAAATGCTCTCTAAGGTGGGTACTTGAACCTTAAATGGGTGGAAGGGATACACCTTGTTAGCGGAGCATAGGCCAGAAGGTGCCTTGGGTCACGTGACTGTATCGCGTGACTAAAAGGGGGCGTGCCCCTTGTTGGCGGAGCATAGACCAGGAGGCGCGGCGGATCACGTGACTGAAAAAGGGCGGGGCCTAATGGTTAAGGTTATGTCGAGGTGAAACCACGTGGTAGTTAAGGTTAGGTCGAGGCAAGGCCACGTGGCAGTTAAGGTGAAAAGTCAAATTTAATTTTCCCACCAGAGGTCACGCGACCAAATGCTGGCTTCTGATTGGCTGCTCCTATCGGTGTACCAGCTCGCCTGTTTCTCCTCTACTTATATTGTTGAGTTTCTTGTAGTATTTATCATTAAATTTGAAATAATTGTTATTAATACACAATTTTATGCCATTCATAAAAATATTTATGTTGTTAAGTTTTGTGAGTTCCTTTATTATATTATAAATTATTATTTCCTTCTATTATTTGTTTGTATTCTTCAATTGGCACATTTGTAAATACATTTTTAAAGTCGAAACGAACTACATTGTATTTGTAATTTTTAACCAAATTTAAATTGTTTAAAATTTGTTTGACTTCTGTTGCATAAATTATATCATAATTTTTGTTTTCGGTTAAACACTCTAATATGGTTTTAAAAACTTAGCTAAAGTATTATTTGCCCCTTCTTTGTCATTAATTATTGGTCTGAGGTCATTTTCTGGTTTATGAAATTTTATTAAGCCATTTATTTTAGGTTCTGTGTATTTTTTACTCGATAATTTGTTTTGTCCATGATGAATTTGTCTATATATCTCATTTTATAAATTTTTCTGCTAGTTCTATAATGGGATTATTTCTAATTATTCGATATGTGTTTTTATCATCATTGTATAGTTTTTCAATTTGTCAGATTTTATTACAACTAAATTATTATTATTTAAAAACATTTTAGATAATTATTAATTTGTTTTTTCAATTTGGATACATTTGCTTTATTTTGAAATTTCAAAATATAATTATTAATAATTCTACAAATATAATTTCTTGCGCCATTTATATAACACTCGGAGGTGTCTAGGTGTTCATATTTTCTAAGTGTGCTATGAGGAATATATCTTTATCAATTATTTTATTGAGAAATTAATATTCTCATCCAACGCTAGTCAATTTTTTATATAATTGGTAATTATATGACCTGTTATTCATATAACAACCATATACCGTATAACAAAATTTATTTTTTCATAAATCTTTGAATAGAGGATATTTCCAAAATGTTTGCACTAAACATATCAAATCACACATTAATGAAAAATTTAAAATGAAAAAAAACATGCCAAACTTCTATTTTAAATAATTCAATTTTATTTTAACGTTGTTTATTTTAACAAATTTTATCGAACGTTGGAAAATGGATTATCTTTGAGCATAGCATTTTCGAGATAGCAGTAATTCTACGTTTATCGGTAAAGCCTGTGCTTTCCTTTCAAGATGTACAGATACGTGCTATTCCAGGACGCGAACAAGGTCTTTCGACATCATTCGGTTTCTTGGTAGGAAGATTTTTTTTTTTTGTGCAACTGCTGCTTCAATTCGGTAAGTGTAGCATTAAAACTTAAGAATATTTTTTAAAAGATGTTACTTTTTTACGTTTACATAGAACCATTATAATAATTATTTTCGAATAAAAATCTTCCTGGTTTTTGATTAGTTGAAAGATACACCATTGTCGTCAACAATGATCATCAACCTACTCAATAGAGATTCATATTTTGACTTCATGATATTCAAAAATAAATGATATTTATTTTACTATTTTGGAAAGGAGTTGAGTCTTAGCCGTTATCGAGGAAACATCGGTGTGCTGCTGCGGATTAACAGCGGACAAAACTCAGCTTGCCCAGCCAGCTAAGTGATAGATATAATATATTCCAATCATATTTTCTTGTAGTTTAAAATTTTATTTTATCAGAAATATCTTCACTAAAAGACGGCAGTTGCGTCTTTATAAGAAGAAATAGTATTTTATTTAGTCAATTATTATAATTTTTTTTTTGTTTATTTCTTTCTTCAAGTATATAATTTTAATTTAATTAAACTTTCATTATTTTCCCCTTTATTTTAACTTAAAAAAAAAAAATTAAACCGATAGTAATAACAAGCCAAAAAGAGAAAAATGAATAAACCGCCTGATATTCGATCCCCAAATAAAAAGATGTTGGAAAAGTATAACTGAATCCAATATAAATGAATTTCCAGAACTTAAAAATAAAAATCAATTTTCAATAATTGAAAAAGATGAAGAAGGAGACCTTAAAAAAGTCTCACCGTTTTTAATTTATAAATCAATAAAAAATCGATGTGGGTAGCCAGAAAAGATAAAAAAAAACTAAGAAACGGTACAATTCTAGTCGAAACAAGCTCCAGAGAACAATCTGAGAAACTGTTAAAACTTAAAGATTTCGATTCTATAATAAAAATAAATGTAAGTCCACATGAAAAATTAAATATAAGCAAGGGAGTAATATTTTGTCCAGACCTAGATGGAGTAGAGGAAAATGAAATTTTGGAAGAATCAGGAAAATATAATGTTAAAGAAATCAAAAGAATAGTTTCCAGAAAGACAGGAACCGAAAGGAAAACACATTTATATATCCTTACATTTTCATTGCCTACTCTTCCAGAAACCATTCACGTGGGATTCCAAAAAATAAATGTAAAAATATATGTACCTAATCTAATTAGGTGCAGAACTTGTTTAAAATTCGGACACTTCGCTGATAAATACTCAAAAACACCCATATGTGTTTAATGTGCAAAATCAGAACATAATGGTTCACCATGTGATTCAATCGTTCCGAACTGTGTAAATTGTGGAAACCATCACTTTAGTCTAGATTTGAAATGCCCCAAATTGCTTGAAGAAACAGAAATTAAAATTATACAGTTTAAGGAAAAAATCCCACATAATGATGCTAAAAAGAAATATAAAGAAAGCCGCCCTATTAATGATAACACAAACTACGCTGACGCAGTTAATAAATAATAGGAAAATAGGAACAGATGTAGGCAGTCAAACTGACGAAAGCAATTTTATTGAAAACATTATTATTCCCTCTAACTCAAGGGAGGAGAGATTGCAGACTGATGAGTCCCATTCCCCACCCCTCGGACCCCCTTCCACCGCTTCCTCTCTCTCCTACCCCTCACATCGCAATAGTCATAAATTACGCTTCACTGTAACAATCTGTAACATATATTTACCACCAACAGAGAGTCAATGAAACAGCTCATTACTTATATTACTTATATACTAGTAGGAGACATGAATGAGTCCCATCATGCCTGAAGCACAACAATACCTAACACCAGAGGAAATATCATCAGGAGAATTATCGATAGTACTGATTCACTCGTACTTAACACAGGAGAAGCCACATATGTCTGTCCGAGATCTGGATCTACATCTACAATATACTTAATATTCACCTCACCAGACCTTTATACACAAGTAGCCTGGAGTTTCTGCAACGACCAATATGGGAGTGATCATTTCCCGACATTATTGTGTTTCAAGACCAAAAGGTGGATCCTAGAAAAAGCTGATTGGGAATAATTCAAAGGAAAAATTAAAAATTCTACTACAAACCACACAGAAGACGTAGACGAAATAATCTATATTTTCACGAAGAATATAATACAATCAGCTCTTCAGACAATTCCAAAAACAAAAGGAAATCCCAAAACAAACCACACACCATGGTTTGATGAAGAATGCCGGAAATCAATTACTAAAAAAAAATAAAGTCCTTAAAGAGTTTCAGCGAAAACCAAATAAAGACAATTTAATAAAATACAAAAAACAAAAAGCAATAGTCAGAAATCTTGTCAAAAAAAAAAAAAAAAAAAAAAAAAAAACCGATCCTGGATTTCATACATAGAATCAATAAATACTAACACTCCCATCAAAAAAGTATGGCAAAAATCCATAGTATAGCTGGTAATCATAATACAGAGACTCCAATCCTAAAAATCCAAAATGAAATTATATCAGATTCACAAATAATTGCGGAAACTCTAATGCACCACTTTGCAGCCATTTCAAATCCTGATAGCATACTTAGACAAGATGATATCCTACAACAAAATAGGCTTTACTCCCAAAAATGCTAATAAAACAATAAAATTAATATTACGTAATATTATATTGTACTGTGGCCCAACGAAAATTGTATATGCTATTGCAAACTTGTAACAACCTCTTAAAATATAAATATAGATAATTGAACATATTATGATTATTAAGAATTAATAAATGAAAGATTCTAAAGAAAATTAACCATTCAAAAAACATATTAAAGACTAAGATAAAATAAGTTGAACCTGAGATAAATAATAATATAAAGGAAAGCAAGATAAGAAATTGAAAACAATTTATGGCACTAGAAATAAGATAATTGCATTATTACCTCTATTATCCACACAGACATAAACATGCCAAAACAAGGACACGCTAAATCACAAAGAAAATAGATAAATTATAAAGGACGTAATAACCAAGCAGTTGATCGCCCAGAAAAAATAGTAACCTAACCTAACCTAACTATTTAAATAAAAAAAAATCTTTATTTTTATGTTAACACTTTTCAATTTCGAAGTTTATAAATATATATATATATATATATATATATATATATATATATATATATATATATATTATATATATATTTATAAATATATATATATATATATATATATATATATATATATATATATATATATATATATATATATATATATATATATATATATATATTTGTGATGTTTTGAAAGTGGCAAATGTTAGATTGAGTGGGATGCTCTGACAGTTTCTCCCATTTAAAAATCTGGGCGACAAAAAAAATTTGAATTTTGGTTTTTGAACGATTCAAAAATTCTAAATGATTTTAAGTTAATACTCCCAGTTCAGCACACCATTCTTTAACTATCCCAGAAAGGCCATGATTTTCTTGTAAATACCATTGAGTGATTGATTTTGAACACAGATTTAGTTTCAGCGACACCTAAAAATCATGAGTACTGAGTTCTAAGCATGTTGATTTTTTATGTGAAATTTTTTGTTGAAAACGTCGAATCCTCTCAATTTCTTAAATCTGATTTTTATTATTCTCAATCAGCCACAAGGAAAATCTTAATATACCAACCTGAATACAAATTGGAAGGATTCCTATTCTTCCGACTAATTATATCATTGCCTCAAACTTTGAGTGAATGAAAAGGGCAGATTATTCAGAGGTCCAGATATCATAAGCTTTCATTTGAAACACATAATAGGTTTAAATAATTGAACGTAGTATTTAATAGGATGTGGGCATCTTTTTGATGTACTGTTTTACAAACATTAATTAGTCGTGAAGATCGTATTACATATTGATTTTCATTATTGTATTTATATAAATTTTAAAACAAAATGGCAGCTCGAAACATTTTTTTTTTCCTAATACATATTAATTATCTGTACTAATTTTTACAAGGGTAATTTTTCTTTTTGCAGTTTACAGCTTTCAGAAAATCTGAATTAATAACCCTTTTAGATTAATGTAACATATTTAAACATCTCCACATATCAACAGCGTTTCGGGCCATTTTCAAATTGTTCATTCTAAAACAAATTCAAATATCTCATTAAATTTTAAGATTTTTTGCAATTTATTACATGACATTAATTTTATATTATTATTACAGCAATTATACTTTTTTTTTCATTAATTTAAGTGCCGCTTCACGATAGTTAAATTTTTGTGAATTTTTTGTTGTTGTATATTTTGAAAATATGCTTACATTTTGCTTAATTAATTTTACGTAGCTGTCTTTGAGTTAATAATGTGTTAAATTAACTATGTCAAAATTCTCATACTTCTTCTTATCATAAGTTGCCTTATTTGTCACTATATTTCCATTATAGTTAATTAATTTTATCAGTTTAAGATATCTATAACTCTAACATATACCTATTTAATTTATATTGTAAAGTCGATTAGACAATTGATAGTATTATTAATTTTAACTATCCTTGTCTCTTATTAGAGATGTTTTTTTGGCATAAGCCCATTTTTGTTTATATCCTGTATGTAATACTGATAAGTTTTGTTCTTTATCCTGTATATTTATATATTGATTATTATTATCTTAATTAAATGTTAACTTTTAATTATTATATACTGTTTTCAACTTAATGTTGGGCTATCTTTTTTGAGTACGTTTTAAAATTGACTTTATTTATATTTTTAGTAATATATATATATATATATATATATATATATATATATATATATATATATATATATATATATATATATATATATATATATATATATATATGTAAATATACGTATATATATTCCAAATTATTTCTTATTCAATCATCTTTTGTACTATTTAATATTTTTATCTTATCGAAATTTAAATTCATGACTGTTAAAACTATATTTAATCTTGCTGTTAAATTTACATTTTGGGGGTCTTTGCAGTTCGTTTTATGTTGATTTATTAATTTCTTAAATTATGTGAAGTTTTACCCATATAGCACATCGCTTTACAGCGCTTACAATCAATTTTAAAAATTACATTTTGTTTGTTTTCATCTTCGATTCTATCCAGTGGCGTGCCAAGACGGGGTAGGTCTGCCCTGTGAAGCATGTGAGGGGGGGGGGGGCATAAATATGGAAAAAAATACATTACTAGAATCGGAAGTTTATATCAAACATTATTTTTGTGATTTGTTCATAACGTTTTATGATCTTAATGTGATCTCACAATGCATTATTTTACGATGTAGATTAATCTTGATTGTAATTTATATTGCATTTTGTAATGTAAAATTTAAAAAAAAGTTTAAATTAAATTTGAAAATATTACTTTACCATAAATTCACAGCTATCAGTGGTTTACAATACATATATCTATTCCTATTTTATGTTACGATGGTGACCAAAAAAACGCATTATTTTTTTTACATTTAGTTAGTCGAAAAGATACCAACAACGAACTAAATAATTCAAATCCCGTCTTGGTGGGAATTAGTTCCACCAATCACCTTTTAGTTTCATATATCTCCTCTACTGTTAGTCCTGGCGCAAGAGAAGTGGACCGCCCAAGACACAAAAAGACTTTGGCACGCCACTGATTCTATCTTTCATATTTGTTTAAAAAAATTTAATTTGTTATTACTATTTTCTTTTCATTTTATTACTTTAATTTTTACATTATGATTTGTAATATAAATCAAATTACAATCCTTAAATAAAGTATAATGAGCACAAAATATTACACGCATTCCGCAACAAATTGTTTGAAGATTACCCAATTAGTTAACTTATTTATAATATTGTATAATAGACATAATTACCATTTTTTTTATACTAAAATATTTTGTTACCAATGAATTATTATGTGTTTTCGAAAATCGTTTGCCGATTTTTTTTGTCAGTCTTTTAAATATATTATATAGTGTTTCATTATATAAAAATTACGTTATTTTTAATTCCAGTCATCTCATATCTTTCTAATTGACTGGTTCTGATCTATAATAATTATCGTTTTAATAAAATTTATATGTTATTATTATAAAAATCATATTATTATTATTGTAATATACATAACTGATTACTGTGGCCTCTTATCTTTCTTCTTTGCTTGATTTGGACTATGCTCTCCAGGATGTTTGTCTTTGTAAGTTTTAAGATAAGACTTGTCTTGTTTTTGTTTTGCTATCTGTTTCTATTAGGACTTCATTATAATAATTAAATTAATTAAATTTTAATTGTATTAAGAATGTGAACATAATGTTGATCAAGATTTTTTACATCCGATTTGAAATTTACAACGTAATTTATGTTTTTAGTTATTTATAAATACTTTATATGAGGTGTCCCAGAATAATAATTAATTTTACATTCATTATACATAGACTCAATTATTTTTCTTATTTTATCGTCTCCTGCAATATTCTTACGTGAGTAAATTCTGCCTGTTTTCTCATCCCAACCGAAGCTGATCCAAGCCGTTTCAAGCACAGTGGCTTATTAGCTGTTTATCTCTGGTTGTTATTAATCGATTAGCTTACGTTCCACACATACAGTCCATTGGCGATTTTGAAATATTTTTGTGAGCTTTTTCTTATTATATTCCATGTAATAATGTTATTAAATTATGGGAATTGATACTTATTTTTCTATTGATTTATATGATTTTTAGTTTATTAATTATATGTGCATAGTGAGCATTCAATTTTTTTATATCTGTTTTCAAATTTACGGTTTGCTTCATGTCTTTTGATATATGGATTGAGTCTAGTATTCTTCTATTTTTAGTGCTTTTCTATGTTTAATATTTTCGGGGTTTTCAAAATCAAATTTGTGGTTCAATTTTATACTGTGTTGGGCTAAAGATGTTGTATTTGTGTTTTTTACATTAATATAATCTCCTGTAAGCTATTTTATTGTAGTTTTTAATTATTTGGAAGTTCCTCAAATATGAATTCTTTGATTATAATGTTATGGCCGCTATGTATTTTATTCAACTAAATTTTATTAATAAGTCCTTTTGGCCAAACATTTTATTTTATTTAATATATTATAAATATAGTTCTGTTTTTGTAATTTTCATGTGCATTTCATCTGTTAATCGACTGCTCTATTTATTAAATTTTTGATGATGAGAGTGATTGGAATAATAATTTAATAATCTATTACTTGTATTTATTTTTTTGGTCCATTTAGTAGTTCTATTCTTCTTTATCTATGTCCATGTCCAAAAATCTTCATTTATTATTTTGCTTTTTTTTCTATTGTGAACTTGATTCGTTTGTGATTACTGTTAAAAAGATATAATATCTCCTCATGTTTATTTTTCTTTGTCATTATAATATTGTCTATATATTTTTTTACTAAGATAGGTTTTATTTTGGCTTTACCTAATTACATATTTAGATGATTATTAAGGTATATTCCACTTAAGTACACTGATAGAATATCGTCCGTAGGTAATCCATATAATTATTTTTTTAAAGTTTCCTTATATTTAAAGAAATCATGTCTCTTACATAATATGATACCATCAATATGAGTATATTTTCATCCTTCACATTTGTATGATTTTTTTGGTTATTCTCAATTTTTTCTATTTTTTTCAAACAATCATCTGTCGATACGTTTGTGGATAGTGCCTTTATTTCAAAACTCACTATGCAAACCTTTTTCATGACCCACATTCAAATCTTTGGATTCAAGAATTTGGATTAAACCTCGGTCGGACCAGTTTATATTATTAATTATTGGCCCGAGATTATTGTCTTCTTTATTCAATTTTATTAATCCATGTATTCTCGGAAACGTATAATCACTTACTTGAAGTTTAGTTTGAGTAATGTTATCAATGTATCGAAGTTTGTGTATTTTTGTGACGTATTTATTAATTTACTATAATTAACAAAATAAAATACGAAATCTCAAAAATTTATATTTTTTTTTCACTCCATCCTTCCTCTGTAGTGTCCCTTTCGGCTAAGTCACTTCTCCAGGTTTTTTTTTCTTTATTTCTTTATCCTACCGGTATCATTCCGAAATTCCTTTTGTGCCACGATCTTCCATGATATAATATATATATATATATATATATATATATATATATATATATATATATATATATATATATATATATATATATATCAGACCTACCTATCTTCATCTGCTTTTGTATTCATTCTTTTTTTTTTAATTTATTTGGTAGATCATACATTTGATAATTGAAAGATTAATAATACAATTTATTCTATATCCAAACTTGGTGCCTCCTTCATCATTAAATCCTAAGATACATGATCCCAGGTCTCTCGATAATACAAGGTCAATTGTGAATATAAATTCTCAAAGCAAAATTCTGATTTAAACCAATTTGCTGCATCACTATTTATTTTTTTTCCTTTTTTCTATTTTAAACATCGTTCTAACATTTTGTTTTGCTGTAAAATTTGGGATTCAATCCAATCAAACATCAGGACTAAGTTAATACATTTAAATAAATAGCAAAGATATTAAAATTATATTAATAAATATAAAAAGAAAGTTTAAAATAAATATCCGAAAAACAAATCCGAAGCTAAAACGAATGCTAATTTAACAAAAATATTTTATTGCACTAAAGGGAGTACTCCCTACAATACTGGGCGTGCTTTAAGATAGTGTGGAGGATTGAGAAAAGTGTAGGACTTGAGAAGGAAGATAAGAAACGGGGTTACCGAAGAGAACCAGCCTTCAGACGTTAACGCGACCTCTGAAGGGAACAAGCCTTCAGGAACCGTATAAGTATAGGAAGTGCAGGCGACAGGAACCAGCCGTAAGACGCTGCGGATAACCGAGCGTCGGGAACAAGCCGTCGGACCTCGCGGGTAACAAGGCTAAGGGGAACCAGCCTTTAGTCTTATGGAATCAGGATTTCGGGAGAGGTAGAAGGTAGAGGATACGAAAAGAAAATCGAAAAATATTCCAAACAGTAGTCAAAAACAACAGGAGGGATATCTCAGAGGGAGCTCGACAATAGCCAGTCTCGACCCGAATAGCTCATGGGTAACATCGGTGTCGAGAGGCGTCCAAATGCTGCATTTATTTAAGGTCCCTCCAGAATATTTCTGACCACAAAACTTTATTGATAATATATACGATAATTTCAGAACATGATATAAATAATAACAATATAATGGTTATTCACAATAATAACATATTTACAATAAAAATGTTTTATCTTAGTACGATCGCCGAGGCTAGACCAGTTTCGTCTTTCACAACCAGTAGTAGCTGCCTCGTGTTAGTTTGAACGGTCGCTAGCCGGGACACCGCTGCGGCCATTACAAGGGTACTGTCATGTTTTTCACTGTTGGGCTCTTAAGAACAATATCTACTGGATTAGCTTCTGTCACCGGCCATAGTATGTACAGGCCACAGCATTTATAATTTATTAATATTTATTTATTTATCAGTTTACTCTCTAATTTTAATAGTTGTAATCTGGTAAAAATATTAATGTTTCTACAATAACTTAGGCTAAATGTCATATTATAATTATAATATAGAGAGAATTCTTCAGGAATTGCATTCATTAATAGTGAACTAGGACTTCCATTAAATGATTTATTTGTTTATTACTCACATTTCATATCCATTTTTTGACGTTTCGGGGTCCTATCCCCATCATTAGACATAAGATAGAGGGTCCAAATATCGCTCACTTAAGCCTTTTCAGATAAGAGAACTAATCCATGTGCTTTTTGTGAAAAATTAGTTTTATTCTCTTATCTAGAATGTTGTATACAATTTAGTCGCAGCACAAACACACCATGCTAACATAAAACAAAAATAATGCTATTTGCTCCTGCGATATATTTGCTATTTGAATAAAACTGTTCTTAATATCGCCCACCATATGTTCCTAATATCGCCTACTTCTAAAATGGGATTGAAAGTAGTAAAACTCATGTTAGAATGATTTATTGAGGATATGAAAGAACGTTTTTACATCTTGATCCGCACTAAGGAAAGCGGTTGAGATTTCCTTAATGAAAAGGCAGGATGTCTGAAAAATATGGGCGTTTCTTCTTGAAAAAAAGATGAAGTTACTTCCTAACTGCACTTTTTGTTTTTTTCTGAAAATGTGTGGCGAATATTATATCTAATAGCAAGTTGAAATGCCATTCTTTTCACGTATTTTGCCGTTAGCCCATAATAGGTATTTTTTCCATTTGTAGCAATGCTCAACTAATTATAAATAGATAAAACATGACATCGTCTTAGTGGTATGCCAAGCAATTTTGGACGCTCATCTCAGGTTCTTTTTACAATCTTATTGTCTTGCATGAAAATCTTTAGATACTTTAAGGGCCCCATCTCTTTATTTTTTACTGATATTACCGCCTCTTTTATTAGTATCTTATCCCGTGTATTTATATGTGACTTCTGAAAAAGAAGAAGGAAAAAAAAAACACTACTCGTAAAATCGCCTAGGGTAATATTAAAGGAGGGATAATTAATTAATATTAGACGAGCAACTGTTCACGGCAATTATTGCTGAAACGTGAGTTGCGGCGTCAAGTCAAAAATTGCCGAACAACTTTTATCCTGCCTCCGACAACTTTTTCCCTGCGTCCGATAACTTTTTCTCCACTGGTAAGTTTCTCAGTATCTCTGACAACCATTACCCTGAGTGGAGCAATATTTTCGGGATTTGGCGTGAAGTCAGCAACTATTTTTATATATATATTTTTGAAAACCATCGCCAGTGGGTTTGTATTGCTCGTTTTCGGCAACTTTTTTCCTGACAGACAGAGATGGGGATGAGATACCAGAATTTTCGGATGGAGCTTGGATAATTCTTTACGAATGATAATTATTTACTTTTAATAATTTATGACATCATTTTTTACTATTATATATCATAAATAGGTATATTGGCGTTTATACATGTTATTCTTATACATACATCTACCATTTATACCTATTTATTCTCTGTACCAGGAATAAACGTTACAATAATAGTAAACGCTAGGTACTTATAATAATAAAAATATTACGCAGATATCGATTCAAATAACAATTAAAATCGATTTTACCTACTTACAAAAACATAGAAACAGATGAAAATATAGAATCGGAAGGATCATTTTTCTGAATTTTCGGTCCGAATAATCCCACGAACATTTCGAAGTCACATTTGGACATCCTTGCGAAATTTACGAACAGCCAGTTGTCGAGCAGAACTTCTGATGTGACTGCTATAGACAAATTTCGTTGGGTGAAGTAGTCTCTCTGCCAAATAGTTCTTTTCCTTTTCCTCTGTACTGCAGCCAGGACAACTACAGCAGCAGCCATTTCTTCTTCTCCTTCCCACATCGTGAGCACCTAACAACGTTCGAAGAGCAACTGATGAATTGCGTGTAAACGCAAAAATGGAGCAATTTTTATTGGAGCAACTACGGACGACAAGTTGCTAGCAATTAATTGTCGGTTCTCAAAAAGGGAAAGAGGGAAAAATTGCCGAATTGCTGAGAGTTGTTGACAATTCCTATTTACGGAAAATTGCCGAATTTCGGCAATTATTGTTGCCCGTCTAAATAGGGCTTAAGAACAGCCCAGTTGGCGATATTCGGTACATCCCAAGTCTTAAAGATGGCAGCGCTTTTTTCGTAATCAGATCGCAAATTCAGAAACTAAGTATACCAATATGTCTCCGATTACAGTTACTATACACCACTCAAATGAAAAAAAATGCTCAACACTTCAATTTTTTTCATTACACTAAAAATAATGAAACATTTTTATTAACTCACCGTTTTCCAAAATCCACAAAAAAATGGAAACAAACAGCCCATCTGGCTTACACACATCTATTGAATAGAAATTCTCCGTCGTTTTGGCCATTGGTGCCAACAAACGCTGCTATGAATCATGGAACAACTAAAATTATGCGATATTAGGAACGTAGGCGATATTTGGGCCTCTTACCTTCATTCAATCTTTCATAAATTATCATTTATGTATATTATTTATACTCCTATTAATAATAGGCCTACATAATATATATCTTGCAATATCGTTATTTTTAATAGAATTAAAAGCCTAGAATATAAGTTTGTATAGGAATGTCAGTTTCTTACATCTCCTTTTGTCCCAAATCAGTCAGGTTCATCGAGAAATTATGATAAAAGGTAATGCTCCTCATTAGCATTGAACCCCAACCCGGGGTATGTACCTTTTAAAGGAAGAAAGGCGAGAAATCACACCCTTAGGCCTCGTCCACAATGGAGCACCGCCCTTCGCACTGGAACCAGAAATAATCCGTCGCACCGACCCTAGTACCTTCGCCCCTAGCCCCCTGTGTGTCCACATCGGAGCACTACCATCACCCCTCTCTAAAGTTAGCAGGGACGGTATATCTGGTCCCTTTGATTGAATTTCAGATATGATATTGGACGGAACATCTTCTGACGAAGATATTGCGCGGGGTTCAATCTCAACCAATTACTATAATTTTTACCGAAAAAGAAAAAGGATCGGAGTTCATTTTTAAAATAGGGGGCGTTATCAGTATGGTGAATTCCATCATTTGTATGAGGATTTGAGACGAGATTCTAAAGAATTTTTCGAATATTATATATATATATATATATATATATATATATATATATATATATATATATATATATATATATATATATATATTTATAGTTCATTTGATTTACTAAGAAATATTAAGAATTGGTGTTATCTAATATGGATTATGGAGATGATATGGTAGGAGATCCTAATTTTCAAGGAGCTATTTATTTAATTTACCCGTGTCTGTTTGAATTATTTTCAAACAATTGAAAAACAAATCACAAAAACAAAAGCCTACAATATTTGAAATATTTTAATCAGGAACCAACAGCCCCTCTCTTCATTTGCTTTATTGCTTCCAATTAGTTTTGTTGAATTAAAATATAATCAATTGATGATTGTATTGCACCTCTTTGTAGGGCAATTATTCGATTAATTCTTTATCTAAATAACGAATAAAGAATACCTCTTTATCCGTTATTTATTTACAATTGATTTATTCGTTATTCAATAGATAATCTGAATCATCCGTTATCTAATCTTCGTTATTTAAATTAATTATCTCATTCAATTTTAAATAATAAACGAATACGAATAATTACACTCATAAATAGTTCATCCGTTCACGAGACATAAGAGGAAAAGCGAATGAAAAGTTGGCCCCAATAATTATAATTCAATTTTTTAGTTGAACAAATCGAATAACAAAGAAAAACATTCTATATATATATATATATACATGATTAATTAAATTAAGTAGGATCGAAATAACTTGAGCATCAAAATAAAATAATTGTAGCACAAAAATTAAATATTTAAGCGAATATTATTTGCTATTTAATCAGAAAAAATTTTAATATTTTAAAAGTACATCAATATATGAACAATTAAAGAAATTCAATTATGATTGTTTTTTTATGAAAATGAGATAATATAAGAAGATATTAATAAATCTGGACGTTCTGAAGTCGGGAAGTGCGAGGGTCGAGGGTAAAAGAATTGACGAAACAATTGCTTGGTTTGGTGCTAGGCTAGGGTCGAGGTTCGGTGCGCGGGGCGAGGCTTCGTTATGGCCAGTCCCATAGGAAACAATGCGTTTATTTTTTTCTAGATACGAGGCACTAGGGGCGGTGCACGGGTCGGTGCTCTGTTTTGGACGAGGCTTTAATTGACACTTCTTTACGCGTTACATAATTCAATCATATGCAAAAGGAAGATTAAATCTCCGAGAAAATCTGTAAAAATGCAATGATTCTTAGTACCACAGATCCGCAAACCCCGAATAAACATTTTGAGGAAGGAAAACATACGTATTAAGGCTAATTAACGTTGAATAATTCGATCTTTTGCAAAACAAAGCACAAATCTTCTCCTCGAGAAGTTATGGTAAGGTGTTATGATTCTCAGCGCCACAGAAATCACTAGAGGCTGTGCGCGCGACGTACACCTCAAGAACACCAATCCATTATTAATCTTCGTCTAGTTCTTCTCTTACCCCAGGCCTGTTATATAAATCAACAAAATAATCTAAGTTGATACATTTATATTAAAACATCAATAATAAGCTACGCCAAAATGTAAACATTGAATAATCGAATTCATGAATGAAGAAAACGTAACATCTTGTCGATTTGGAGGTAAAAGTGATCAACTGCATTTTTGCAAAGATGAAAGTTTGTAATTAAGCATAGCAATTTTGAACCTCAACATATATATATATATATATATATATATATATATATATATATATATATATATATATATATATATATAAACACATACATACATATATTGAACATTTCTCAATTGTTGTCATCATTTTTTGGAATCTACAATGAATTTCCTATGTGATAGGAAAATATTGCTTCGTCAGGCGATCAAAGCAGCCAAAGCAAATTAAACAAGTAAACGAATAATTTTCAGGTGTACTCAGTAGAATCTTAAGCGAAAGTTTTATTTAAAGACAATTTTATATAACGTTATAATTGATCCGTCTAATAAACTTAACTTTATCATATTTCAATATCCATATGACATATAGATAATTTTTACTATATATATTAGTTTAAATTATGTTTTTTGTTTGTTTTTTTATTGTTTATTGTATACACTTCGGATTAACCAGTTCTTCCGTTTAATCGGCGATGTCTCAGTCCCGACTAGGACGGATCTGCCAGGTTCTACTATATTTGATTCCAATTTATTTTCTAATTACCGCATTGTGATAACAACCTTCACCCCTTATAAAAATAAATTAAAAAATTCAGGAAAAGTGAAATTGTTGGACAAACAAAGAAACCATTCAAAACAAAAAACACTGTGTTTGCAGTTGTAAGCCAGTTTAGAAAAAAAAGTATGAGGTAACAAAACCCGGACAAAAAGACAAGGCACTCGTATTCTTCTAGGTATATAAAGTTTTTTGACTTCCCAACATCTCTTCGAAATAAGACTAGTTTCGCAAAATTGGGTATATTGTTGGAAGGGTGATGAAATGAAGCAACTTTTTTGAATTCCCCATGGTAGTAGCTAGAAAGTAACCGAGTATTTCTGAAAATTATTCGTTTTTACTTGTTTACATTGCTTTGGCTGCAATGATCGCCTGACGAAGCAATATTTTTCTACAAGTTGGTAGCTATCTTATAGGATGCTATCTTATACAATGCATAGCAGATTCCAAAAATAGTGACAAAAGTTGAGAAATGTTCAGCAATAGCAGACAAATTCGGACTGCTATTGGAAAAAACTTTATTTTCTTGGAAATCCTTTAAAAAATCATATCTCAATAATGGATTGAGATAAGAATGAACTACTTTTTCGATAGACAATAAAAAATTACTGACATTTCTTCCCTTATACTAAGGTGGAGGGCCCGAATATCGCCCACTTAAGTCATTTTTATTGTATCAGTGAACTAATCCATGAGCTGTTTGTCTAAAAGTAGTTTTTAATTTTTTATCTACAATGTTGTATAAAACATAAATTTAAATGCAACACAAACACAGTATGTTAACATAAAAAAAAAAAGTATTTGCTACTGCCAAATATTTCGTGTCTGAACAAAACTGTTTCCAATATCGTCCATTTTACATTCCTAATATCGCCTTAATTTTAAATGGCCTTAGATGAAGTAAAGTATGTTATAAATTCCTTAGTCTAGTGGATCCTCTTGCCAAGTAGGTATTTGTTTCTCAGAGCCCAATTCAGAAATGGTTATCAACATAAATTACATAAGCAGTATGTATGTGTGTCGTATGGTTGGGGAATTTTCCGTTTTTTGTAGTTCTGATTATTTTTGGTTCCTTCCCCTGATTTTATTCGAAGGCGGGATACGAATTCACAGAGAAACATTGCGTTTAACATGAACAGCAAAAAATAAATAAGAAAAAAGTTGGATCGATTTAATTATGGCAAAGAAATCTTCAGGAATTCGTAAAGTATATTATTTCATCTTCTTTAAACTTGAAAATATTGTTCTTAATTGATGTAAGCCCTAACTTATTTATGTCTCCAACTCCATGGTATGAATTTCGGCTTAAGAAGTATCAAATAAGTATTTCCACTTTTCTCTTGTTTTCGCTTTTGATTAATTATCCGGGTTAATTAAGAAAGTTTAAGTATTAGGTACAAAAGAAAGTATTAAAAATGAACGGAAAAAAACTTATCTTTTTAACCCATCTTTGTTATTTTTTTAATAATTTTCCAGTCAGTCCTGTTTTAAAATTTTCAAACTTAACCTATTCAATACGCTGGCCATATCGCTGAACTTACTTAGTATAATATGTAATTAACGAAAAACTTTCGGCTGTGAATGTTATTGCCTTTATACCAGTATAAACTTTCCTGTTTTGTTAAATGTAAATTAAAAATATTACAAAAATTCCCTTAGTGTTTATTCACCAAGATTAAATTTATTAGTTTTCTTTACTATTTAATTTTTTGAAATCCTACTGATATACTCAAATGGCGAGAAAGACTTCTATGAATGACTGGAGAGGACAGTAGAGATGGGTAATACTCGCGTTACTTTAATATTTGAGTAATTTTGATGGAAAATACTAACTAACAAAAAGTACTTCAGATTTCTACCTGATTACAAAAGGTGCTCAGTCGTTCATCTGATGTTGAATACTTTTCCATTTTTAAACTACTCCATCGCTATTTAGGAAAACATTTTTTCTTTCAAATTTCGTTGATATTAATTCCAAGTCCTTTATTATTGGGTTATTGGAGGTCCAGTTTTTTAAAATAGTATCGATTATAATATTTAACACATCAAGTTATTTAAATATTTCTGATTTCTTCAATATTGAGGTCCAATAATATGTTTTCGAGATCGCTCATTTTAAAAATAAAATCGATTTTGAGATCCCGTACTCAATATAGTAGAAATCAGAAAAGATCAAATAAATCGATATGTGAGCGCGAAACCTTAAAATATATTGTATTTTCAAAAAGAGCGATCACGAAAATATAATAGTGGATCTTAATACCGAAGAAATCAGAAAAGCCTTAAATAAATCGATGGGTTGATACTATTTAAGGCTTTTTATGTCTCGATACTATTTTAAAAAATCGGACCTCAAATAACCAAATAATAATGGACTTGGAAGTAATATTGACGAAATTTGAAATGAAAAAATGTTTCGCTAGAGAACGATGGAAAATGGAAAAGTACTCAACATCGGATCAACGGCTGAATACTTTTTGTACTTTGCTAACGTTGCGTGAGTATTTTCTTGAAAACTAATCAAATCTTAAAAGTAATTCGAGTATTGCACATATCTAGGGCTCAGAGACAGTGTATGTACTGAAGAGAATGAGCTTATCAGCGCACATTGGGGCAAGGACGGAAAAAATAACCAAAATGAAAATTTGCTTTAATGCATAACGCAACAGGAGACCTGGGACCCATAGGCATATTTATCTTGTTTATACCGGCAGCACTGCGACTTTAAGGTTCCAATGCAGGTTTTGTAAGTCCTTATTATGAGTTCCTTGAATACTTTACGAAGAGATAGGACGCAGACCTATTTTTTCTACGGTTAGTAAGCCGCTTTGTGGAACATACCGGGTCTATCAGGTCGAAAATCGGATTTTTCGGGAAAATACATGTCAAGCCCCGGTCTATGAGACTCAGAAAAATAATTTTGATACCTTCTTAATCACAATGAAATTTGAATTAACATGTACACTTTCAACAGTTTTTACACATTAGTAGTAGTAGTAGGCAAAATTTTGAGATGTCGAAAGAAAAACTGATAATATTTCTCACCTTTATAAACTATCTAAGTAAAAGTGATTTTGTGTAGAGATGGAGGGTTGACAGTTAATTTTGGGTTAAATACCGTAAAGTCCAACGTATTCAGGTTCTGAATACAAAGAAATTTCGAGTTTTTAATTCAAAATAAATAAGTTTTTTTTAACCTAATTATTTCTTTAAGCCAAAATGATAAATCTAACTATAATGCCAATTTATAATTATTATACTAATTTTTTAATTATCTATATAATTTATATATTAAATAAATAAATAAATAAATAAATAAATAAATATATATATATATATATATATATATATATATATATATATATATATATATATATATATATATATATATATATATATATACACTGACACAAACGCATGCAATTTGATGAAACTGATACAGGACCATTTGTACACTAGTGTCCGCCCACCTTTTCTCCAACTTTGGGCCAAATCGGAAGAGCCGTTCTTAAATTATAGACGTGCCAAGGAAAATATGTTTGCGCGTGCGTAAGCGAAAGTAGTGGATGGAATTTTAGTGTAGTGCAAAATTTATACTATACTATTACTACACTAATCTACAACTTTAGGCTTAATCAGAGGAGCTATTTTTGAAATATGGGTGTGTTATGGAAAACAGGTTTGTGCATGCGCAAGCGAAAGCAGTAGATGGTATTGGATAAGCTTATACGAGATCATTTTTACACTATCCGCCAACTTTCCTCCAACTTTGAGCTACATTAGACAAACCATTATTGAAATATCGGTGTACCAAGGAAAATACTTTTGGGCATGTGTATAAGAAAGTAGTGGATGAAGTTTGAATAAAATAAAATGGGACCATTTTGGTATCAACATGCACAATCACTGAAAATTTCATAAAAATCGGATTAACAACAGTAGGTGTTATGCCTGTCATGTGGATTTGACATCTTCTGTTTGATTTGGCTGAAGAAGAAATAAACAGATAACAATAGTAATTTAATTTTAAAAATCAAATTGTGCTCGCATACGCCGTCTGGTCCAGATGGATTTTTGCTAAATTTTATTAGGAGTCTTGTTTTCATAAAAAAACAAATTTATACCTGCGGTCGGCTGCGTTCAGAAGATATATACTAACAAAAAAAATTTATTGGACTTTTTTAGGTACTTATTCGGGAAATTATTTTTAGCTTAAAAAAAAAAAATTGATGATTTTTTTGCTTAATATACTGCATGGTACAGCTGTTGTTGATTACAAAGGAAAATCGCCCCATGAAAAAGAAATATTATTGGCTATAATAATAACCATTTCGTCAATTATTTTCTCTAAACTCAAACATTTTTCCGTGATTGTATTTGAATGGCTTTTTACTGGTGTAAAAATATAAAATTTCCTATTAAATTAGTAAAATATTTCAGGTAACTAATCTATTTAATAATAGAGAACAAAAATAATTATTTTTACAGTACCTTGCATTTTTACAGTAAAATAGTTTTTTTCCGCCTTGTGCGACCACTGTTCGACTTATCCGGTAAAAGGAATGCGATAGCTGAACAAGAATATACAATTAATTAATAACTCTTAAAGAAGACGCGATATGATTTGCATTTTGCAATTAATTTTTTATTTTTAGTAATTTTTTAAAAATAGTTTTAAAAAATGACGACATTTCAGCTTACCAACTCGCATATAAACGGTCACAATATATCACTTTGGGAAAAACAGCTAATTTATAAAATCTAAATATGAACTTAATTCACCGTATTATTTCGATATTACATTCACCACTGAAATAAGTTCGCTAGTTACAGTTACATTGAAAGGGCATATCACTTCCATGGTTCAATGAAGGGCATGATGCTCATTAGCTGTTGCATTGAAGAAGGGGATGTAAGGCCAATTTGACCAAATCTCCAAGACCATTATTCTGATTCGCATGGTCTGTTGAATTAGTCCGCCTATCCTTGGGGTAATCTTCAAGTCCCGTGTCAGTTAATTTAAAGTGCTCGCTCGTGTCATATTGTCTCATCCCTACGCCTTCTCAGAAGCATAATGGGATTGCTTTCTCTAGCATTTGTCTCGACTCAATCTCTCCAAATAATCATTATAGAAGGTGGAAAACAAGTCACATCAATTAGTATAGTCGGATAATTAAACAAGCTATTGAAAATTGGTTGTATGTCAGTTGTAATAATAAAACTTGATTACTAAGTATAGTACGTATTCCTTACTTAATTTATTTTTTACTATAAATTATTTTTTTATTGTATACGTTTTATCATATACTGAGTTTAAATAATGAGGCTTGTTGAACAGTTAACTACCATCACAACTTACCTGGAATAGAATAGAGAATCTTCTTTAGTCTGTGAAGATTATCCCTTTAAAAATAACATTAACTTCATAAGTAACAGAAACCTTTCTGACTAAAAGGCTTTTTAAAATAAAATATAAATGTACAATCATTGGGTAAAACATAATTATTAATTATTGGGATATAAATGGATGATTCCACACACGAAGCCTAGAGTTTCTAAAATAATGGAAAACAGCTAACTATTCGATATTCCGCCAATTCGGGCTTCATCAGGACAGAAGAAAAAAATCAATACAAAAAATCATATAGGTGTATATAATGGCAAAATGCAGCACATCTCACACCTTCAAGACATATCGATTAGAGACAATACCTCACTCCAAGACATCTAAACAATTACTGAAGGAAAACGGAGGTTGCATAGCAACAGCTGGGAAAGGTTATATTAAAAACAGTTGATTATCAGAAAACAGAACAACAAAAAATACACAAATTAAACAACCAAAAATAAATCAAATAATTAATGGAAAAGAAACATAAAAAAATACAGAGGAAATAGGAAAGTAATGCTCAGCGGAGAATGATTTTCTGTTTTATGGTAATCAGATTATTTTATTTAATCTTGCCCAGCTGCTGCTATGTAACCTCCGTTTTCCTTCAGCATGAGTTTATATGTCTCGTGGAGTGAGGTTCTGTTTCTTGTTGATATGTCTTGAAGATGCGCTTCATTTTGCCTTTATATATATATATATATATATATATATATATATATATATATATATATATATATGGCAAAATGAAGCGCATTTTCAAGACATATCAACAAGAGACAGAACCTCCACGAGACATCTAAACTGTATATATATATATATATATATATATATATATATATATATATATATATATATATATATATATATTGATCAGAAAAAATCAATAAGCAGTAAATGCAGTTATATTAATGCTATTAAAGCCTTCAACAAACTCCCGAATGAACTGAAAATAATAAAATGTGCAAAAATTAGAAGAAGAAAATTGAGAGATTGGATTGTCGATAACTTACTTGTAAGCACTCGTTTAGGAAACATCTAAAAATATAGATTGTTAATGTTAATGTTATTTTGCTTCTTGCTTATTTTTTAAGTTTGTTATGCGCAATAAAATTATATGCGAAATTTCTTTTTCTGTTGTGAGCAATAAGATATATGAGATAAATTTCTAATAATTGTTAAACTGCTAATTTTCTATTTTATCTTACTAGTTTTAAGTTTTGTAAAGCATTAAGTATTAATTTTAAATATCAGACCTACGAACAAGTAATCTTGTTTACCTCTGTAGGACTATACTATGTATCTTATGTACCATATGTGCGTAAATATGGTATTTTTCTTCTGTCCTGATGATGCCTGGATTGGTGAAATATTTAAAGCTTAGTTGTTTTCCGTTATTTTTGAGAATTTAGGGCTTCGTGTGTGGAATCTTTCGTTTATATTCTGGCAATTGTTTGATGTCTCTTTCTGAGTTTTTGGTCTTTTATATTAATAATCAATAATCTTACATACATAAAAACAATGAACAATATATAAGAAAAATAATTAAATTCGTTCTCTAAGTAAAAACTTAGCAGTTATAAACAAATACTTTTTTCTGAAGTGGATAAAACCGATTACCAAAGCCCGCTTGTCATTGAGCCTCTGCCCGGATTATGAGAGAGTATTTCGAGAGAGTTTCGAATGAGCATAGAGAAGAGGACATGACGCATATTAGAAGGAAGAGAATTCCAGAATGTGGTGGAGCGAGTAACATAGCAACGTTCGAATGGTTTAGTTCAGTGGGATGGGGCATAATGGCCAGAAAGAAGGGAACTAGTTTGCTATGATACTATCCAAGTATCGATACTCAAAAATGGCGGAGGTCTACATTTTTAAGGCCTGACAGTACACCGAATGTATCTAATGCACACGAGCCTGTCCGAAGTAAGGTCAAGTATTTGATGGAGAAATTAAAAATGCAATTCCTCCACTTGTATTACATAATAGGAGCTTCATTGGGTTATCGTTTTCCATGCTAAGAAATTATGATAGTATTTTTGGTGTTTCTTATAATTATTATAAGAACTTAATTAGTTTATAGTTTTTTATGTGATTCTACCTAATTTTAAAACTTATGTAATTTATGAAAAGCTATTTATTTATTCTAAAATGTGATCATTATTTATGAATTCTATTTGAGAGGAATATATAATTTCAGGCTCTTTACCTGGATTAATGAATTATCAAACTTAAAATGTATCAACTAAACTAATAAATACGATTTAGTTAAGTATATTGAATAAGTGACAAGCAAAGGCATAAGTCTATATCCGGAAGGAAGATGGAAATACCTGATACTAGAAAAAACAGCCCCTTAGGCGGAAACTATCCAACCGCAATTGACGAGCTGACAGGAGTCATTTCACAGTGACACTGATCTAGGTCTATTTAAGTTTCATAACAAATCTAATAATCCCTTTTGAAGAATCCTTCAGAAATATAACGATAATTCGATTTGAAGAATCAAGGTAGGATACTACTACCGAATTTCTAATATTAAATTCATCAATGAAAAGTTCCGTTTCGAACAAGGCGTCTTCCATTTTTCATACAAAGAAATAATCAGAACATACCAACACCATAATTGGATAAACCTGAATATACAACAAAAAAAATGTTTATATAAGAAATAAATTTAATTTATCTT
The DNA here is from genome assembly GCA_948150685.1 of Rhaphigaster nebulosa. Taxonomy (NCBI): domain Eukaryota; kingdom Metazoa; phylum Arthropoda; class Insecta; order Hemiptera; family Pentatomidae; genus Rhaphigaster; species Rhaphigaster nebulosa. The sequence goes on from OX411307.1 coordinate 138,792,532, forward strand.
ATTTTATATTACATTCCAATAGTCATATTCTTGAAATTTTCTATTAAAATATGTTAAAATGTCGTATATTTAAATATTTTGTTATTAAAATTATTATCAAATTTCTTTTATAATAAAAACATATATTAGACAGCTCTATTTCAATGTTACAAAAGGGCTCTGTATCACCTAAATGTCTACAATCGCCAAATTTGGCGAATTTTTTCAGGATAAAATGAAAATTAGATCGAAAACTATTGTTAAAATTACCAAAAACATTACTCAAAATCCAATCTTATGTTGATGGGTATGAAAATTATATTTTTTTGGAACATTTCGGTGGACGATATGTCTTATCCTCTCCCCTGAGTACGCCACTGACATTTACTGTAATATATATTGTTTTGTTTGTTTGATAAACTTTTGTCTATCAGTCCGTATCTTTTTATGAAGACGAACCTTTATAGGTTATTATTATTATTATAGCATTATTGCTAGTATCATAAGATGATGTAGTGGCAGGTACGCCCTGTAATCTGAAAAATGGAAATGGTACGCAGTGTTATGAAGTCTGGGAGCCCCTGCTGTAGAGGTTTAGCTTTATTTCCAAATATTATATTCTGTTAATTGTCTTTTTACTGCACATCCTTTAAATGAGTTTTAATTTTCCTTAATTATATACTATGAATATATACATACATACACATTTATATATTCAAATCATCTACACACAGATATATATTCTCTATCCATTTACTTTTTAAAATTAAAGTCTTCCAGTTAGAAATATTTATTACCTAAAAGTTATGTATAGATATACTGATTTAAAAGATTATTTTATTGTTGCTCATCCTGATGAGATATAGTACATGCCTGTAGAAGATTCAGAGCTATTCTGGAAGACTGCTGAGTAAAAAAAATTGTTAATATTGCGATGGTTTTATTTTGCGCTAAAAATAGACATATGTACATCAACATGATGTACATATGTCTATTTTTAGAATAGAACATATTATATAGAATAGAATAGAACAGGAATGTTATAATAGAACACCTATTATCTAGTAAGAACTTCCAGTAGGTGTTAAAGGAAGTAAATAGTTATGATACGAAAATATTTCCATGATAATTTGAATGACATCACATTATTTCTACTTTATCTGTTAACCATTCAAACGAAGGAAGTATATACGGTTTTAATACTTTCAGCACTGACACCTTTTGAAGTTAAATCTATTGAAAATTGGAGTGGACTGTATGAAAAATTTAGACAATGATACTATGGATTAATTTATTTCTGAATTACAATCGGAAGGGGGAAGCCAAAATTGAACAATCATGATTCAAAAGGGTTAGTTAAATTTAGAATCAGGGTCTATTGAAGGTGCTGTCGAAGATGATGTTGAAGGTAGGTGTATATGGGCAGATCATAGGCTGAAACTTACAGAAGTAAAATTGTCTCTATCCACAGAGCTTTAAAGAAAATAAAAAAACGTGGATTCCAGAGAAAATGTAACTAAACTAAAGACTTGTATGAATTAATTAATTAGTACGTAATTTGCGACAAAAATAATGAAAATAATCTGAATGTGAATGAAGAAGAAAAAAAAAAAAGAAAAATTGCATACCTAATTGCCTAATTAAGTACTTCTAATGAAAATTATATTGTCTCATGACAGAATAAATAAATGATACTACTCTTCTTTATCTCCATCATGATAAAACAAAGGGATTACTGACGTAACCGCTCGGGTCAGACAACTACCTGATGGAATACGCACTGTGAGAGTGCGGGTAACTCCATCCCTGCCGGGAAAAGTTGCTGATACTCTGGCAACGGGCCACTGACCAACAAGGGATCGTTTCTCCAGAAGAATGACTAGGTCACCTATATTTACAGTAAGCTTCTTATCAGTCCACTTATGTCGTTGTTGAAGAGTGTGGAGATACTCTTTTCTCCAGCGATTCCACACTTGGGCGACCTGGCCCTCTATCATCTTCCATCTTGACATGAGGGATGGCACAGAGCTGAGGTGTTCTGTGCGTTGAGGAAGTGATGTGAGTGGGCCACCTATTAGGAAGTGCCCTGGTGTGAGGAAATCAAAGCTGGTTGCATCTTCGGTGAGAGGGCATGGTGGACGAGAATTCAACAGGGCCTCGATTTTGACGAGGGCAGTAGCTAGTTCCTCAAATGTGTGTAGGGTTGGCTCCCAACAGAACTCGTCAGTCATCTCTTTACTGACTTGACTCCGGCTTCTCAGAGCCCGCCGATTACCATCGATTTATATTTCTTCCTAAGTGTATTAAGTACTAAATTACCAATAAAAATAATAAACATCTTATTACGTGTTGGACATTTTTATTTATAAGGGCATAGCAACAAATGGGTCCACTTAATATATAGAATCAGAATTCAATATATTAAAACTCGAAAAAATAATAAAACATCGCAATAAAATTAAAAATTAATTCAGTCTTAGTATTACGGAAAATACATGGATAACCTTGAGTAATAAATTGATAATTGAACTACAATAATTTATAAACATTTTAATACGAGGTTGGCATTTATATTCATGAGGGGATATCGCCATATGGGTCCTCCCGGCTCTATAATTAATTTTAATAAAATAACCAATTATTTCAATGGCGTTATTCGGTAATAGTTTGTCAGAATTTAATATATTCTCATTCGAAAAAATAATAAAACTTGGTAATAAAATTGCAAATTTATTCAGTCTTAGTATTACGGAAAATACTTGGATGATCTTGAGTAATATACAATAATTCTGGCATCATTAATATATTAATAAGTAATAAATTGATAATTGATAATTGAGCTATAATATCAATAAACATCCTATTGCGTGTTGGACATTTTAATTTATAAGGGGATAGCGACAAATGGGTACACCCTACTCAAATTAAAATGTTTATTATTTTAAGGTCATTTTTATCCATAAGAGATACCGACATCTGGGTCCATCCTCATCTCTAATTATTTTAGCTATATTCGAAAACATTTCAATTGTGTTGAACGGTAAGAGTTTATCAGAATTCAATTTATTCTAATTCGAAAAAATGAAAAAACATTGGAATAAAAAGAATAAAAACATGAAATTAAAAATTAATTCAGTCTTAGTATTACGGAAAATACTGGGATAACCTTGAGTAATACATAATAATTCTGATAACATAATTTCTTTTTCTTTTTCGTCTCCTACGTAAAACAGTAAAACGCCTAGCCCAGACTACTAAGTGTTAAATGACCAATAAAAATCTGATTGCGTGTTGGACATTTTTATTTATAAGGGGATAGCGACAAATGGGTACACCCTACTCAAATTAAAATATTTATTCCGCTAAGGCCATTTTCATCGATAAGAGATAGCGACATCTGGGTCCATCCTACTCTCTTATTAATTTTAACATTATACGAAAAAAAACTCATATCAATTGATAATTGCTCTATAATAATAATAAACATCTTATTGCGTGTTTGACCATAACAGATAGCGAAATATGGGTCCACCTTGCTCTATAATTAATTAGAACTGTATACGGAAGCGTCTAAGTGGTGTAGAACTGTAATAGCTAATCATAATTCAATATATTCTAATTCGAAAATATAATAAAACTTTGGAATATAATTAAAAATTAAATCAGTCTTAGTATTACAAAAAATATTTGGATAATCTTGAGTAATAAATTAATAATCGATAATTGACCTATAACAATAATAAACATGTTATTGCGTGTTGAACATCTTTATTTATATGGGAAGGGCGACAAATGGGTCTACCCTACTCAAATTAAAATATTTATTCCGCTAAGGCCATTTTCATGCATAAGAGATAGCGACGTCTGGGTCCATCCTACTCTCTTATTAATTTTAACATTATATGAAAAAAAACTGTGGTGTAGAACGGTAAGAGTTTATCAGAATTCAATTTATTCTAATTCTAAAAAAATGAAAAAAAAAACATTGGAATAAAATTAAAAATTAATTCAGTCTTAGTATTACGGAAAATTCTCGAATAACCTTGAGTAATACATAAAAATTCTGAGAAATTAATTTATTAATAAGTAATAAATTGATAATTGAGCTATAATATCAATAAACACTTGGAAAATACTTGGATGATCTTGAGTTATATATAAGAATTCTGGTATCATTAATATATTAATAAGTAATAAATTGATAATTGATAATTGAGCTGTAATATCAATAAACATCCTATTGCGTGTTGGGGATTTTAATTTATAAGGGGGTAGCGACAAATGGGTACACCCTACTCAAACTAAAATTTTTATTCTTTTAAGGTCATTTATATCCATAAGAGATACCGACATCTGGGTCCATCCTCATCTCTAATTATTTAAGCTATGTTCAAAAACGTTTCAATGGAGTTGAACGATAAGAGTTTATCAGAATTCAATTTATTCTAATTCGAAAAAATGAAAAAACATTGAAATAAAATTAAAAATAAATTCAGTCTTAGTATTAGGGAAAATACATGGATAACCTTGAGTAATAAATTGATAATTGAGCTATAATATCAATAAACATCCTATTGCGTGTTGGGGATTTTACTTTATAAGGGGGTAGCGACAAATGGGTAAACCCTACTCAAATTAAAATGTTATTCTTTTAAGGTCATTTTTATCCATAAGAGATACCGACATCTGGGTCAATCCTCATCTCCAATTATTTTAGCTATGTTCGAAAATGTTTCAATGGCGTTGAACGGTAAGAGTTTATCAGAATTCAATTTATTCTAATTCGAAAAAATGAAAAAACATTGAAATAAAATTAAAAATAAATTCAGTCTTAGTATTATGGAAAATACTCGGATAACCTTGAGTAATACATAATAATTCTGATAAATTAATTTATTTTTATTTTTCGTCTCCTACGGAAAACAGTAAAACGCCTGGCCCAGACTACTCTCCAGCATTATCATCGATTTATATATCTATAGAATATAGATATATAAACTCAGATAACCTTGAGTAAAAACATAACAGTTGATAATTGATCTATAATAATAATAAACATCTTATTGCGTGTTGGGCCATAAGAGATGGCGACGTAAGGATCCACCTTGCTCTATAATTAATTTGAACATTATACGGATGCGTCTCAGTGGTGTAGAACTGTCATAGCTAATCATAATTGAATATATGCTAATTTGAAAAAATAATAAAGCTTTGGAATATAATTAAAAATTAATTCAGTCTTATTATTACAAAAAATAGTCGGATAACCTTGAGTAATAAATTAATAATCGATAATTGACCTATTACAATAAAAAAAATCTTACTGCGTGTTGGACATTTTTATTTGTAAGGGGATAGCGACATCTGGGTCCACCCTACTCTCTTATAAATTTTAACATTATACGAAAACATCTCTGTGGTGTAGAACTGTAATCGCAAATCATAATTCAATATATTCTGATTCGAAATAATAATAAAACTATGAAATATAATTAAAAATTAATTCAGTCTTTGTATTACGAAAAATACTCGGATAACCTTGAGTAATACATAATAATTCTGATCAAATAATTTATTTTTATTTTTCGTCTTCTACGTAAAACAGTAAAACGCCTAGCCCAGACTACTCTCGAGCATTATCATCGATTTATATTTCTTCCTTAGTGTTTTAAGTGCTAAATGACCAATAAAAATCTTATTGCGTGTTGGACATTTTTATTTATAAGGGGATAGCGACAAATGGGTACACCCTACTCAAATTAAAATATTTATTCCGCTAAGGCCATTTTCATCGATAAGAGATAGCGACATCTGGGTCGATCCTACTCTCTAATTAATTTTAACATTATACAAAAAAAACTCTGTGGTGTAGAACGGTAAGAGTTTATCAGATTCAATTTATTCTAATTCGAAAAAATGAAAAAAACATTGGTATAAAATTAAAAATTAATTCAGTCTTAGTATTACGGAAAATACTCAGATAACCTTGAGTAATACATAACAATTGATAATTGCTCTATAATAATAATAAACATCTTATTGCGTGTTGGGCCATAAGAGATGGCGACGTAAGGATCCACCTTGCTCTATAATTAATTTGAACATTATACGGATGCGTCTCAGTGGTGTAGAACTGTCATAGCTAATCATAATTGAATATATGCTAATTTGAAAAAATAATAAAGCTTTGGAATATAATTAAAAATTAATTCAGTCTTATTATTACAAAAAATAGTCGGATAACCTTGAGTAATAAATTAATAATCGATAATTGACCTATTACAATAATAAAAATCTTACTGCGTGTTGGACATTTTTATTTGTAAGGGGATAGCGACATCTGGGTCCACCCTACTCTCTTATAAATTTTAACATTATACGAAAACATCTCTGTGGTGTAGACGGTAAGAGTTTATCAGAATTCAATGTATTGTAATTCGAAAAAATGAAAAAAATTGGAATAAAATTAAAAATTAATTCAGTCTTAGTATTACGGAAAATACTCGGATAACCTTGAGTAATACATAATAATTCTGATAAATTAATTTATTTTTATTTTTCGTCTCCTACGGAAAACAGTAAAACGCCTGGCCCAGACTACTCTCCAGCATTATCATCGATTTATATATCTTCCTAAGTGTTGTTAAGTGCTAAATGATCTATAAACATTTGTAAGCAAGTTATTGCGTGTTCGAAAATGTTATCCAAAGGGAATAGCGAAATATGGGTCCAACCTACTCAAATTTAAAATTATATTCTGTTATGGACATATTTATCCAAATCGGATAGCGACATTTGGGCCCACTCTGCTCTATAATTAATTTGAACCGTATACGCAAACGTCTCAGTGGTGTAGAACTGTAATCGCAAATCATAATTCAATATATTCTGATTCGAAATAATAATAAAACTATGAAATATAATTAAAAATTAATTCAGTCTTTGTATTACGGAAAATACTTGGATGATCTTGAGTAATACATAATAATTCTTACAAAATAATTTCTTTATATTTTTCGGCTCCTACGTAAAACAGTAAAACGCTTAGCCCAGACTACTCTCGAGCATTATCATTGATTTATATTTCTTCCTAAGTGTTTCTAAGTACTAAATGACCAATAAAAATAATAAACATCTTATTGCGTGTTGGACATTTTTATTTATAAGGGGATAGCGAAAAACGGGTCCACCCTACTCTCTTATTAATTATAACATTATACGAAAACATATCAAAATAGTAGAGCGTTAGGAGTTTGTCAGAATTCAATTTATTCTAATTGGAAAAAATGAAAAAACATTGAAATAAAATTAAAAATAAATTCAGTCTTAGTATTACGAAAAATACTCGGATAACCTTGAGTAATACATAATAATTCTGATCAAATAATTTATTTTTATTTTTCGTCTTCTACGTAAAACAGTAAAACGCCTAGCCCAGACTACTAAGTGTTAAATGACCAATAAAAATCTGATTGCGTGTTGGACATTTTTATTTATAAGGGGATAGCGATTAATGGGTACACCCTACTCAAATTAAAATATTTATTCCGCTAAGGCCATTTTCATCGATAAGAGATAGCGACATCTGGGTCCATCCTACTCTCTTATTAATTTTAACATTATACGAAAAAAAACTCTGTGGTGTAGAACGGTAAGAGTTTATCAGAATTCAATTTATTCTAATTCGAAAAAATGAAAAAACATTGGTATAATATTAAAAATTAATTCAGTCTTAGTATTAAGGAAAATACTCAGATAACCTTGAGTAATTCATATCAATTGATAATTGCTCTATAATAATAATAAACATCTTATTGCGTGTTTGACCATAACAGATAGCGAAATATGGGTCCACCTATCTCTATAATTAATTAGAACTGTATACGGAAGCGTCTAAGTGGTGTAGAACTGTAATAGCTAATCATAATTCAATATATTCTAATTCGAAAATATAATAAAACTTTGGAATATAATTAAAAATTAAATCAGTCTTAGTATTACAAAAAATATTTGGATAATCTTGAGTAATAAATTAATAATCAATAATTGACCTATAACAATAATAAATATGTTATTGCGTGTTGAACATCTTTATTTATATGGGAAGGGCTACAAATGGGTCTACCCTACTCAAATTAAAATATTTATTCCGCTAAGGCCATTTTCATGCATAAGAGATAGCGACGTCTGGGTCCATCCTACTCTCTTATTAATTTTAACATTATATGAAAAAAAAACTGTGGTGTAGAACGGTAGGAGTTTATCAGAATTCAATTTATTCTAATTCTAAAAAAATGAAAAAAAAAAACATTGGAATAAAATTAAAAATTAATTCAGTCTTTGTATTACGGAAAATTCTCGAATAACCTTGAGTAATACATAAAAATTCTGAGAAATTAATTTATTAATAAGTAATAAATTGATAATTGAGCTATAATATCAATAAACACTTGGAAAATACTTGGATGATCTTGAGTAATATATAAGAATTCTGGTATCATTAATATATTAATAAGTAATAAATTGATAATTGATAATTGAGCTGTAATATCAATAAACATCCTATTGCGTATTGGGGATTTTAATTTATAAGGGGGTAGCGACAAATGGGTACACCCTACTCAAACTAAAATTTTTATTCTTTTAAGGTCATTTATATCCATAAGAGATACCGACATCTGGGTCCATCCTCATCTCTAATTATTTAAGCTATGTTCAAAAATGTTTCAATGGAGTTGAACGGTAAGAGTTTATCAGAATTCAATTTATTCTAATTCGAAAAAATGATAAAACATTGGAATAAAATTAAAAATTTATTCAGTCTTAGTATTACGTAAAATACTGGGATAATCTTGAGTAATAAATTGATAATTGAGCTATAATATCAATAAACATCCTATTGCGTGTTGGGGATTTTACTTTATAAGGGGGTAGCGACAAATGGGTACACCCTACTCAAATTAAAATGTTATTCTTTTAAGATCATTTTTATCCATAAGAGATACCGACATCTGGGTCAATCCTCATCTCCAATTATTTTAGCTATGTTCGAAAATGTTTCAATGGCGTTGAACGGTAAGAGTTTATCAGAATTCAATTTATTCTAATTCGAAAAAATGAAAAAACATTGAAATAAAATTAAAAATAAATTCAGTCTTAGTATTACGAAAAATACTCGGATAACCTTGAGTAATACATAATAATTCTGATCAAATAATTTATTTTTATTTTTCGTCTTCTACGTAAAACAGTAAAACGCCTAGCCCAGACTACTCTCGAGCATTATCATCGATTTATATTTCTTCCTTAGTGTTTTAAGTGCTAAATGACCAATAAAAATCTTATTGCGTGTTGGACATTTTTATTTATAAGGGGATAGCGACAAATGGGTACACCCTACTCAAATTAAAATATTTATTCCGCTAAGGCCATTTTCATCGATAAGAGATAGCGACATCTGGGTCGATCCTACTCTCTTATTAATTTTAACATTATACAAAAAAAAACTCTGTGGTGTAGAACGGTAAGAGTTTATCAGATTCAATTTATTCTAATTCGAAAAAATGAAAAAAACATTGGTATAAAATTAAAAATTAATTCAGTCTTAGTATTACGGAAAATACTCAGATAACCTTGAGTAATACATAACAATTGATAATTGCTCTATAATAATAATAAACATCTTATTGCGTGTTGGGCCATAAGAAATGGCGACGTAAGGATCCACCTTGCTCTATAATTAATTTGAACATTATACGGATGCGTCCCAGTGGTGTAGAACTGTCATAGCTAATCATAATTGAATATATGCTAATTTGAAAAAATAATAAAGCTTTGGAATATAATTAAAAATTAATTCAGTCTTATTATTACAAAAAATAGTCGGATAACCTTGAGTAATAAATTAATAATCGATAATTGACCTATTACAATAATAAAAATCTTACTGCGTGTTGGACATTTTTATTTGTAAGGGGATAGCGACATCTGGGTCCACCCTACTCTCTTATAAATTTTTACATTATACGAAAACATCTCAGTGGTGTAGAACGGTAAGAGTTTATCAGAATTCAATTTATTCTAATTCGATAAAATGAAAAAACATTGGAATAAAATTAAAAATTAATTCAGTCTTAGTATTACGGAAAATACTCGGATAACCTTGAGTAATACATAATAATTCTGATAAAATAATTTCTTTTTCGTCTCCTACGCAAAACAGTAAAACGCCTAGCCCAGATTACTCTCGAGGATTATCATCAGTATATATTTCTTCCTAAATGTTCTTAAGTGCTAAATGGCCATAAAAAATAATAAACATCTAATTGCGTGTTGGACATTTTTATTTATAAGGGGATAGCGAAAAATGAGTCCACCCTACTAAAATTAAAATGTTTATGCCTTTAAGGTCATTTTTATCCATAGGAGGTACCGACATCTGGGTCCACTCTGCTCTCTTATTAAAATATAAAATTTATTCAGTCTGAGTATTACGGAAAATACACGGATAACCTTGAGTAATAAATTGATAATTGATATTTGCCCCATAATAATAATAAACATCTTATTGCGTGTTGGACCATAAGAGATACCGACATCTAGGTCCACCCTGCTCTCTTACTAATTATAACATTATACGAAAACATCTCAGTGTAGTAGAGCGGTGAGAGTTTATCAGAATTTAATATATGAAAACTCGAAAAAATAATATAACATTGCATTAAAATAAAAAAACTATTCAGTCTGAGTATTACGGAAAATACACGGATAACCTTGAGTAATAACTTGATAATTGATAATTGCCCTATAATAATAATAAACATCTTATTGCGTGTTGGACCATAAGAGATAGCGACATATGGATCCACCTTGCTCTATAATTAATTAGAACATTATACGGAAGGGCCTCAGTGGTGTAGAACTGTAATAGCTAATCATAATTCAATATATGCTAATTTGAAAAAATAATAAAGCTTTGGAATATAATTAAAAATTAATTCAGTCTTATTATTACAAAAAATAGTCGGATAACCATGAGTAATAAATTAATAATCGATTATTGACATTTAACAATAATAAACATCTTACTGCGTGTTGGAAATTTTTATTTATAAGGGAATAGCGACAAATGGGCCCACCCTACTCAAATTAAAATGTATATTCCGTAGAGGTCATTTTTATCCATAAGAGATACCGACATCTGGGTCCACCCTGCTCTCTTATTTATTATAACATTATACGAAAACATCTCAGTGTAGTAGAGCGGTGAGAGTTTATCAGAATTCAAATTATTCTAATTCGAAAAAATGAAAAAACATTGGAATAAAATTAAAAATTAATTCAGTCTTAGTGTTACGAAAATACTCGGATAACCTTGAGTTATACATAATAATTCTGATAAAATAATTTCATTTTCTTTTTCGTCTCCTACGCAAAACAGTAAAACGCCTAGCCCAGAATACTCTCGAGCATTATCATCAGTATATATTTCTTCCTAAATGTTCTTAAGTGCTAAATGGCCATAAAAAATAATAAACATCTAATTGCGTGTTGGACATTTTTATTTATAAGGGGATAGCGAAAAATGAGTCCACCCTACTAAAATTAAAATGTTTATTCCTTTAAGGTCATTTTTATCCATAGGAGGTACCGACATCTGGGTCCACTCTGCTCTCTTATTAAAATATAAAATTTATTCAGTCTGAGTATTACGGAAAATACACGGATAACCTTGAGTAATAAATTGATAATTGATAATTGCCCTGTAATAATAATAAACATCTTATTGCGCGTTGGACCATAAGAGATACAGACATCTGGGTCCACCCTGCTCTCTTATTAATTATAACATTATACGAAAACATCTCAGTGTAGTAGAGCGGTGAGAGTTTATAAGAATTTAATATATGAAAACTCGAAAAAATGATATAACGTTGCATTAAAATAAAAAAACTATTCAGTCTGAGTATTACGGAAAATACACGGATAACCTTGAGTAATAACTTGATAATTGATAATTGCCCTATAATAATAATAAACATCTTATTGCGTGTTGGACCATAAGAGATAGCGACATATGGATCCACCTTGCTCTATAATTAATTAGAACATTATACGGAAGGGTCTCAGTGGTGTAGAACGGTAAGAGTTTATCAGAATTCAATTTATTCTAATTCGAAAAAATGAAAAAACATTGGAATAAAATTAAAAATTAATTCAGTCTTAGTATTACGGAAAATACTCGGATAACCTTGAGTAATACATAATAATTCTGATAAAATAATTTCTTTTTCGTCTCCTACGCAAAACAGTAAAACGCCTAGCCCAGACTACTCTCGAGCATTATCATCAGTATATATTTCTTCCTAAATGTTCTTAAGTGCTTAATGGCCATAAAAAATAATAAACATCTAATTGCGTGTTGGACATTTTTATTTATAAGGGGATAGTGAAAAATGAGTCCACCCTACTAAAATTAAAATGTTTATGCCTTTAAGGTCATTTTTATCCATAGGAGGTACCGACATCTGGGTCCACTCTGCTCTCTTATTAAAATATAAAATTTATTCAGTCTGAGTATTACGGAAAATACAGGGATAACCTTGAGTAATAAATTGATAATTGATAATTGCCCTATAATAATAATAAACATCTTATTGCGTGTTGGACCATAAGAGATAGCGACATATGGATCCACCTTGCTCTATAATTAATTAGAACATTATACGGAAGGGCCTCAGTGGTGTAGAACTGTAATAGCTAATCATAATTCAATATATGCTAATTTGAAAAAATAATAAAGCTTTGGAATATAATTAAAAATTAATTCAGTCTTATTATTACAAAAAATAGTCGGATAACCATGAGTAATAAATTAATAATCGATTATTGACATATAACAATAATAAACATCTTACTGCGTGTTGGAAATTTTTATTTATAAGGGAATAGCGACAAATGGGCCCACCCTACTCAAATTAAAATGTATATTCCGTAGAGGTCATTTTTATCCATAAGAGATACCGACATCTGGGTCCACCCTACTCTCTTATTAATCTTAACATTATACAAAAACATCTCAGTGGTGTAGAACGGTAAGAGTTTATCAGAATTCAATTTATTCTAATTCGAAAAAATGAAAACACATTGGAATAAAATTAAAAATTAATTCAGTCATAGTATTACGGAAAATACTCGGATAACCTTGAGTAATACATAATAATTCTGATAAAATAATTTTTTTTTTCTTTTTCGTCTCCTACGTAAAACAGTAAAACGCTTAGCCCAGACTACTCTCGAGCATTATCATTGATTTATATTTCTTCCTAAGTGTTTCTAAGTACTAAATGACCAATAAAAATAATAAACATCTTATTGCGTGTTGGACATTTTTATTTATAAGGGGATAGCGACAGATGGGTCCACCCTACTCAAATTAGAATGTTTATCCCTTCAAGGTCAATTTTATCCATAAGAGATACCGACCTCTGCGTTCACTCTGCTCTCTTATTAATTTTAACATTATAAGAAAACATCTCAGTGGTGTAGATTTGTAAGAGTTTATCAGAAATCAATATATCAAATCTCTAAAAAAGTAATTAAACGTTGCATTAAAATTGAAATTTTTTTCAGTCTTAGTATTACGGAAAATACATTAATAATAATAAACATCTTATTGCGTGTTGGACATTTTGATCTATAAGGGGATAGCGACAAATGTGTCCACCCTACTCAAATTAAAATGTTTATTCCTTTAAGGTCATTTTTATCCATAAGAGATAGCGACATATGCGTCCATCCTCATCTCTAATTATTTTAGCTATGTTCGAAAACATTTCAATGGTGTTGAACGGTAAGAGTTTTACAGAATTCAGTATTTTCTAATTCGAAAAAATAATAAAACGGTGTGATAAAATTAAATATTTATTCAGTCTTAGTATTACGGAAATTTCTTGGATAACCTTGAGTAATAAATTGATAATTGATAATTGACCTATAATAATAATAAATATCTTATTGCGTGTTGGACCATAAGAGATTGCGCTATATGTGTCCACCTTGCTGTATGATTAATTTGAACAGTATACGCAAACGTCTCAGTTGTGTAGAACTGTAATAGCTAATCATAATTCAATATATTCTAATTCGAAAATATAATAAAACTTTGGAATATAATTAAAAATTAAATCAGTCTTAGTATTAAAAAAAAATTTGGATAATCTTGAGTAATAAATTAATAATCGATAATTGACCTATAACAATAATAAACATATTATTGCGTGTTGGACATTTTCATTTATAAGGGGATAGCGACAAATGGGTACACCATACTCAAGTTAAAATATTTATTCCGCTAAGGCCATTTTCATCGATAAGAGAGAGATAGCGACATCTGGGTCCATCCTACTCTCTTATTAATTTTAACATTATACAAAAAAAAACTCTGTGGTGTAGAATGGTAAGAGTTTATCTGAATTCAATTTATTCTAATTCGAAAAAATAAAATAACATTGGTATAAAATTAAAAATTAATTCAGTCTTAGTATTACGGAAAATACTCAGATAACCTTGAGTAATACATAACAATTGATAATTGCTCTATAATAATAATAAACATCTTATTGCGTGTTGGGCCATAAGAGATGGCGACGTAAGGATCCACCTTGCTCTATAATTAATTTGAACAGTAATAGCAAGCGTCTCAGTTATGAAGAACTGTAATAGCTAATCATAATTCAATATATTCTAATTCGAAAACATAATAAAACTTTGGAATATAATTAAAAATTAAATCAGTCTTAGTATTACAAAAAATAGTCGGGTAACCTTGAGTAATAAATTAATAATCGATAATTGACCTATAAAAATAATAAACATGTTATATCGTGTTGGACATCTTTATTTATATGGGGAGGGCGACAAATGGTTCCACCCTACTCAAATTAAAATATTTATTCCGCTAAGGCCATTTTCATGCATATGAGATAGCGACATCTTGGTCCATCCTACTCTCTTATTAATTTTAACATTATACGAAAAAAACTCTGTGGTGTAGAACGGTAAGAGTTTATCAGAATTCAATTTATTCTAATTCGAAAAAAATGAAAAAAAAACATTGGAATACAATTAATTTATTCTAATTAGAAAAAATAATGAAGCGGTGTAATAAGACTAAAAATTTATTTAGTCATAGTATCATGGAAAATAATCGGATAACCTTCAGTTATTAATAATAATCTTGATAAAATAATTTTATATCATCCTTCGTTTTCTACCACATTACGCAACGTTTTGGGAGTACACATTCCATTTTCAGACACAAATACTATTTATGCATAATAATTACCTTACCTAACACATTATTGCATTTTTAATATTATTTTTAGACTTTTTTTTTTTTACTTTTGCTGTATGTATGTATATCATTGCTGTATGCTACTTGTTTTATTTTCTACTCGATGCTTCGAAAATAATTCCTTATTTCGGATACCCCGGAACACCATTTTTGTAAATTATGATACTAACAGTGGCATTAGGTTTTGCAGCAAATTCTGAATCAGACAAAATATTTTGGATTTATTTGGTTTTAAATTTTTTATTGATTAAGAAGACCTGTATTATTTTTAAGTTCCTAATAATAATTGATATTATGGATTATACTATTTTCCATAATTATTTTTTCTTAGATTTCCGTATTAATTAATTTTTTTTTAATATTATCTTCTATTTTATTATTTTCTTTTATAAATTTAGGATTTCCTATCTGTATTATTATTTGATGTGATTCTTCGCCTGCATTTTAAAATTAGAATTTAATTAAACCATTTTCCTCGTATTTTCCGTTGATTCGGAGGTGGTTGCTGCTTTCCGGCTTCATTGGATGTAGGTAGCTATTGATTTATTCCGTATGTTGAATTTAAATCTTTCATTATGCTCAAGTACATTGAACAATGAAGAGTTAATTGAATGTACTTTGCTTTTGATATATTAACCCTTCGGCAGGCAAGGCTATTTTCATTACACCAGTGGGCGCGTGTACAAAGTCCAACATCTCTTTCGACCTTGATTATTTTTATTGTAATAGCTCAATTTTTTTTTTTTAAATTAGATTTATAATTCTGCATTTCGCAACAGGTTATGGAATCTTTTTAACATTGTGATTTATTCATAAAAAAAGGTAAAAAAGAAATAAAAAGAAATTTTCATCATAAATTTTTAAAATACTATTATTAGCATATTAACAATAAACAATTAAATAGAATTGGAAAATACTACTACCTACTACTGATATACAAAATGAATTTAAGAAAGTAGATAAGTTTAATTAATTTATACAATAATATAATCGATATATAAATAATAAATCAATAAAATGATTTTACATAAAAAAAAAACGATTTGCGTATGCAGAGATAGAGAGCTGTATAAAATTATAAAATGTAACTATGAAAATTATTATTCGTGTTTTATTGCACTAACAAAAATAACACAATCATCTACACACATTTCCATGAAATTAAGTTTTCTTTAATTTCTTCACATCGCAAACATATGGTACTGATATTGCAATGCACCTTGCATGTAAAATTACCACCTTTATCGCACTTTATCGTGGTAGTCCGCATATACGACATTTCTCTCTTTTTTTTGCCGACACCTATTGCTCTGCTTCTTCGTCAGTTTCCACTTTATATTTTAGAAAGAATCCTGTTATTTCGATAGATAGATAGATTATTTTCTCTGGTTTCCAAGTGGCTTTCGATAAGTTCTATAGCCGAAGAATATAGATATAATCTCCGTATTTCAAAACTATTCGGTAAACGCTTATAATTATTATAGTAGAAGAAGCGAAAATAAAATGAAGAATGTTTACTTGTTTATTAAAATTATTAATATTTGTTTGTATTGAAAACTTCATCAGGATATTTATTTGATTGGCCGTTTTAAGTTTATAATCATATAAAAGCAAGTTAGTAAATACTTATAATTATTTCAAGCGAAAAAAAAAAAAAAAAAAAAAGAATATTTACTTACATGACCAGGCGTACGATGCAACAAATAGAGGTATCACTGTTCAAATAACACGGACACTAAACGGTGAGGAAAAGAAAGGTCAGAAAATCATATCTGCTTCAGGAAGGGTATAGCTATAAACAGAAACTGCTTAGAGCATTCTATCCTTGCGGTAAAACCACACCATTCAAAATGTTTTACTCTTTACCAGGCGTTACCGCTGAACTCGCGCTTTAGAATTTATACAATTTTTTTTAGTTGCGTCAATTATTGACTTCTATCTTTCAGTAAAGTCATACAACCTTCAAGAGCCTGCATAATGTGAGATAAGTATTTATTAATAGCCACATCGTTGGTTAATTTAGTTTTCTTTTCGCTAATCTGAGATTTTTTTAAATTTTAAGTTAAGTTCATCCATATAAAATAAAGATATGGAAAATATAATCATTTTCAGTCGGACTAACTACCTATGCATGGGTCAGTTAATATAATTATGCAACTTTAAGGCCAACTTTGTTCGTAAGTGGCCTCTCCTCAAGACAAATCAATAAATGTACTTCATAGTAAAAAACAAATCGAACAATATATATATGTTCAGCAACCAATACCACTAACTATTAGCACAATAATGACTTAATTTTCTTTCTGTTTAGGCACCGACATAAGTTCTTTTATTTTATATGATACCTTAGAAATTGATTTTTTACATTTGATCTAAAAGTATATCTTTTGAATAATTAGCCGATTTGAAGGTCTTTATTTGATGCAATGCTTTCTTTTCATTGATGTTCTACATTGGTTCCTGATGACTTCCTCTTTTATCGTTTTTATTGTTTTTGTTTTTTTCATCTCGCACTTCTGATGTTGTTTTTAACGTTTCTAATTCGAAAATATAAATGAAATGTGAAAAAAAGAAATGAAGTTATGCAGTCTTAGTATTACAGAAAATATAACTTTGTAACTAACAATAATCCTGATAGAACTGTTTTATTTTATTTTTCGTCTGCATTACATCACGTAACGCTATATTTTCTATTTTTTCCCGCTTTCGTTCATCGAGTTCCTTCCTGCAACATTTCCCCCAAGAGCAGTAAATTAAGACAGCTTTAACAGAATTTTTCTCAACGACGCTGGGTGGAATTTTTTTAAAATACTGAAGCGATTATCTAGCTGGAGAACCAGGAACTATAACTGCTGCTTTAATTTTAAATATATTAATTTCCTTTTTATTTTATTTTTATACTCTCTCGACCGACAGTTTATAATTTCTGACCTTTAAAATATTGTATTCAATATAGTTCATCATGGTAGCCTCATATTTACTGGGAAATAAGGTGAGATATACAATTACACTATTTGTATTTAAAATTAAATATCTCATAATTTCAGATGAAATGAAATATCTAAAAACATATATCGATTATCCCGAATATAAATATATACATACATGCTAAATCAAGTTTAGCAAGCTAATGCAAAGTAAAAGAGTTAACTAAGGAAAACATTGCTTTTCTTATTATAGCACATACCTTTGCCGCTTTCTTTGTTAACTAGGGTCAATTAAACTCGTTCGCTGCCTCAGAACTGTCCCGTTGGTGTTCAGAGCTAATCAATTAAAAAACTTACGCTAACAATATCGATCGTTAAGGCGCAATAAGTTATCTTTTCACAGAAGGAAGTACTTCTTCACTCACTTAATATTTTATAATACTTCGTTACATACATTACTACTGCTAAAAATATCTTTAACGCTACGGAACAACTTTTTTGCGCCTGACAAAAAAGCGCCAGACAGAATTCTTTCTGTTTTATAATGATACCAGAAACTTATGAATATCTTATATTGACACCAAAAGATGAAAAAAAAAAACAACACAACGTTCATACAGGGACTCAATCTGTAATATCTACGATGCATTATTAGTATTAGTATCTTACTAGGATTATTAATGATAATTTACAATAAGTAATTTTCAACATAATTTTATATACATAATTATTTTATATACATTACATAATTTTCAACACAATATTTCTTCCTTTCTGAAAATACATTCAAGAATATAATTACATCAGATAAGAGTATACAACATGAATTTACGCCAGGGCTCGTTATACTTCTGTAAAAAAAAAAAAAAAAAAAAAAAAAAAAAAAAAAAAAAAAAAAAAAAAAAAAAAAAAAAAAAAAAAAAAAAAAACCTAAGGGCTTAATAAAGAATATAAAGTCTTTTCCAACAATATAATCATAATGAAAAGTAAAAGGGACAGCATCCATAATATAATAATAAAAAGAAAAACTACAAATATAGTTATATAAACAATATAAATTAAGAAAATAAAATAAAACTTAGTTGACAAAGCTAGAATCACCGAAAACGATTTACAAAACAAAAATAATCAACTATTATTTACATGATTTGTTCTATAAAATAAAATAAAGAGGTAATCCAGGAGTATATCCATTCACAGTGCAGTTTCTTGTAACTAATTCACATAAGAATTTTCAATATAATTTTTCCTTAAAGCCAAAATAGATTTAAAAAAATAGAAAAAATAAAAAGGCACAGGAAGTATAGAAGAAATATCGAAGATTAAAACAAAAATGCATTTTGAAATCGTAATCTTTTTTTGTATTTTATTTTCATTTTTAGTAATATTTATATTAACAACCTGATCGAATATTCCTAACATTGAGTTCTTCGTAAAAAAAATAAATATTATTACGTAGTTTTAATCATGTTAATTTTTGTTTTTATCGGTAAAAATAATGTAAACTTAACCTACAAAATATGTGGATGAGGATTGCTGGCTGACGCTGTGGACATGTTTCAGTTACTTATGCATTATTATTGCTCTCCAACTTAATCCTTATGTACGTGTGTATTATTAATGCCCAACTTACCCTCTGATAATTTGTGAACAACCTTAGTGAAATATTCTTTTTCACCTATCTCTGTATCAACCCCTCCCATGTATACCATAAATTTCAGCACTATGCCACTGGGTTCACACACAATATATAGCTTTATAACATAATTATGCCTTTTGCCGTTTATATATTGTCTAAAGAGTAATCTATCTCACCACAAAACCACACACCTGACACATCAATACCTTAAGGCGTGGACTTAGAATACATTGGACTTAGATTAGAATACATTCAATATTGCCGGAATCTGCGTAGTTATTTTCTATTTTATTTACTCATACCTAATTTTTAAGGTAATGAGATCATAAAAATAATTTTAAAGTCAGTGCATAGAACATTTATAAAACTTAAAAGTAGACACATAAACAGTAAAATATTTTTTTTTTCACTATTTCACCTACCATCGCTTCATCGAAAAAAAATTTCCATATCTCAATCGGTGACGGTGGTTTTCCTAATGAATGAGCTGGTTGAAGCAATCGTGGGAGACCCCGAATGATGATATTCATTCTCGGGTGCGCTGATCAAGTTCATCTGAATCCCATTCATATTCGTTGTTCCTTAAGAAAACGTTTAGGATTCTTCATTTCTAATAGGCCAGTCTTCGTTGTTTGACCTATGAGGTAGTTGTTAACTGCATCGTGATCATTTTCGTCATTTCCCACGCAGGTTGGGAACAATTTTTTTTTGTGTGTAAATAACAAAAAAAAATTGAAAAGCTACATTTTAGCTTTTGGCTAGTTGGCAGAAATATATTTCAGTTTGGTGAGTGGACGCGGTATATCAAACCTAAAAAATTACAAGTGGACTAACGGTACAAGGTATCGCACCGTAGACGCAGCGTGCTTAGTTTGGCACACCAGAAAGAAAACAAAGAACCATTATTATCACGTTACCATCTTATTCGCCAAGTAGGAAGGTATTGTCGACAGTACCTTATAAAGCCCGACAGAACCTTCCCCATATCAACCTACAAACTTAATAAAAACCCGTCATATTTTATATTTTCAATCCGTTCTGCATCGTTTCGGATTCGAACTGTTCATCACCAAACAAACCATCATTATTACTCCAAAATACGATATTAAATATTACAATCTACTATCTTCTATTATTCATTATCATTAGTTTATAACTGAACAACTTTTATAAATTGTGTAATCCCACTTATTGTTAAAATTAGCTTAATATTCATTTTATTAATTTCATCTCATATTATATCTATTTTCGTAAATGATTTCTCTATATGTTTACTTTTATTATTTGCTTATTTTTAAATTTGACAAATTTCTAATATCACCACACTCCGGTTTCTATTTCCTGCTTTGTACGAAGGTATCTTACAAATCTCCTTCTTCACTTAAATCCTAATATTTTCAATAAAATGTCCATGTTTTCTTTCTTGTTTGTTTGGGATATAAGGCGTAAAATAACAAGGCCATAACGCCTGTGGTTCGTTTTTGTATGTATTAAAAAAAATAATATAATAAATAGGTAAAAATAAATTTTGTTCAATATGCCATTAGTTTTCAGAAAATTTAATACAGACTTTATTTTAGCTTCATCATTACTTAGACTGATTGAAATAATGGATGTCCTGATCTAGTTATCTTTTATCTAGAGCAGAAATTTAAAATGGGCACTCTTGAAAAATATGGCTGACTATGAGGGTGTAATTACAGTGTTGGCATTTTGGTCGTGGCTGTTCACTAATAAGGTACGAATGAGTCGGATTGGTATTTTCTATTCTCAGTCTGGTTATAGCGTTATCCTCAATTAGAACGATTTGATGTGGCCCATGGCTTTACTGATTTTTTATTGATTTTTAGTTTGCTAGGTAGGCTCTCATTCCAAATGAACTTGGGGAAATTGACTTAGGGAAGTGGAGAGCTAAGGTTATTAGATCGTTATACAATACTCTTTTATTATAAGGGAATGCATGTAGCCTAAAAAAAAAATCTAACCTCATTGTTTGTAGATAACCTCCTTTATGATGGTTCTCAAGTTAAAGTTAAAGGTAAATTATATAATTAAAACCCAACGAAAAAAAAAGTTTAAAATACAAAATAGTAATGATGAATTATTCAATATATTGTCTCGATAAACCATTCTTATCAGTTTTATGGGAATGTCGAATTCCTTCATGTCCCTGTATAGCATCCTCCTGTTGACAGTGTCGTACGCTGTACGGATGCCAATACCGATGGAGTATGACGAAGTGAAGTTGACGAGGAAGATGCTCTAAAAGTATCTTTCAGACATGCTAGAATAATTTTTTATCGCTAATACTCTTATTGTGTAGCTATGGAACGCATCAAGCATTTTTTGGAGAAAATCAGAAGGAGATTGATATTTGAAAATCGGATATCTAGTGATAGAAACAGCAGTCAATGTGTAATTCGAAGAACAATGCATGACTCAAGCAGATACTCTGCTCACAATGAGCACACGCTAAATAAGCAATTGAATTGAATTGAAGCAAATGAAGGGCGTGTCATTCACGATTTCGTCTAAGTAGAAGTCATGTGGCGCGATCCGTTTTCTAGGTTCCTCTTCCAGATATTCTGAATCATGAAGCGCATATCGAATTATGTTCCTGATGCGACGTACACTAAACTGGAAGATTGTGAAAGGCTGCAACTGAAGGAACCAATCATGATGCCAAATGTTGGCGTTATGAAACGAACAACCTTGTATTGCATGAAGAAGTGCACAACCAGAGAATACAATCACTTCACCGTTCATCCACCTGGAATATGCCTCTTGGTCATCAGGACATCTGGTAAACAATGTGATTAGAGGCTGTGGTTTTGTTAGCTGACCACGAGTTTAGGAGCAGCAGAAATTTTTGTCTGTCGTCAGGATTTGGGCCACATGACTTCTTTATAAAACGTTATCAGGTATGATGACATCAGATCTTCTTGGTTGGTATAAGTCAGACCTGCCGAGCAAGTCGCTCATGTTAACAGAATCGGCAGGTTTAAATACAGTGAAAGCAGGCTGTTTAAGAGTTTCGTATGATTACAGTGCACGACTTCTTAATGAAACATATGCATAGAATAGGAGTTGCAGGTTGAGTTTCCCAACTCCCTTCGTCTGCCAGCGACTATCTCTTTCGCCAGCCAGCCTCGGATCTTTTTATCAACTAGGGACTGCTTGTCTCTGCAGCTTATCAGCTGCAAGGCTCCAATTTTCTGCTAGACTATCCTGATGTGGTCTCTCAGCTCTGCTTGTCTAGACAGTTTTTCCTCTCTCGAATTCTTCATCAAGACTGCCTCTATCCCGGTCGTATCTATAGGTTCTCCTTCTTTCCCTTTATGTTTTTTTAAAAAAAAATCTATTTTTTTAAATGTTTTCTTCTCTTAGGGCTTTTTATTTAATGATTTCCCGTATGGTAAGACGTGGGCTTTTTTGATAGGGGCAAAACCGAGTCGGCTTTTCGGCCCCTTGAAGTTTAACTTTATTGTGCCAATCCTTGAAGTTTGACTTTATTGTGGCAAATTAAAATAACTACCATTTAATTATTAATTTTAATTAAATATGTTTCCTTTAGTTTATTTTTATATTAAGGGTCAATATAAAATAATTGAACTTAATCAAATTCATTTAACTGCAGAATAGCTGATATGATTTTTAATGATCTTCAGTTACTGAGGAATAAATGTAGTAACTATTATTATTATTATTTCCAATTGTCTCTAAGACGGACTATATGGACTGAGCTCGGTTTATTAAATGTTAATTTTTAAAAAAAATAATAAAAAATAAAATCATTACGTTAACGTCGTCTAAAAAATTAACTTACTGAATCTGGTCAAGTACCTCTGTTTTTAGACAGCTCTAGCTCTAGGCTATTGGTCAATGTATCCTCCGGGATAAGTCCATTACAAGATCCGATAATGGAGACTTTAGTAGGGGGCTTTACAACTTTCCAATCTCCCAAGCTTCTTGGATTCCTCAGCTTAATCCTTATTTCCTCTTTTTTTCTGCTACAATCTCATGTAAAATATTATTCCCTACCTTCCCTAAAAAATCTAAACCTGTTCTTTTTTATTGTTATTATTATGCTACACCTCGAAAGGAAAGGTAGAAATAAATCTCGCGAGAATTAAACATCGAGAAACTATTATAAAAATAGTTAAAATGAAATTAATTAAAATTTTTACCTAAACCCATTTAAAATGGTGGAAAAAATGAGTTTTAAACGATTGAAATTGGTCAAGCACTTTTTGCAAAAAATAAAATAAAAAAAATTAAAAACCGACAAATATAGCTATTTTTTCGACATTTAATTACAGTTCTTGTGATTATTGCAGAAACATATTTTTGAAAATAAATTGTGCCTTTAAGTAATGCCTACCTGCAATGAAAATTTCTTGGGAAAATAAAGACAAATGGACATGTCTCGCGATAATTAATTTGTTGAGCGAAAAGTTGTTGACCGACTTCAATTGTTAAAAACTCTTGTCTTTTTAAACTCTATTACGTTATATTTTTATTAGAAAGAGTGCTGTTTATAATTGATTTTTCTTATGTACCCAATAGAAAAGGCGAGGAAGCTATTCTGACCAACTTGGCTGATTTTTTTTTTTTTTTTTGTTCTTTTCTAAGGGATTGGTAATTTTTTTTAAACTTTGTTTTACTAGAATATTTTGTTAGAAAAAAATATTAAATGACATATTTATGCTTCAGAGGGCAAGAGAGGCAGGATTTCTCATTAGCATTTATGGGCTTTAGTGAGGGAATGGCCAGTTCATTAGAGAGCCCATGTCGTCGATTGCAGGTAAGCCAATATTGTCACTGCCGAACAAGAGCAATAGTCGATTTTACACCGAAGCTCTGGAATAGCCTGTATAATAGTCTACATAGACTTGATTTATAGCATGCTATGTTTATTGGTTATTTTTTTTTCCTTTTTAAATATTAATAACCACCTGTTATTTTACTGCCAAAGCTACTATGATTTGTTAAGCAACAGTAGCTTAATGTAATCTATATTGTTCGTCATTGATTGGATGCAGTAGACCGGGATGGTGTGTATTTAATAGGTGCGTTTAGAAATGTTCTTTTACTGCGATAAATTAACCTGATTCTTGAGTGCGCTAGATGTCTTCACATGCATACAATACATAACATTGCATATCCATACACAAATATATTCTTATATATTTGTATATATATATATATATATATATATATATATATATATATATATATGTATATATTGCAATATTTAATGTGCTAAACAATATGATATGATTGTTCCAGTTAACAAAAGCTTAGTAAAAATTTTGATGTGGGCCCACTCACTGCTTAAAAATTTAAAATATTCTAATACTAATTAGAAATACTCTATCCACGGGCATAAAAATCTTTCAGAAAAATATACAAAATAAAACATTATCAAGTAAAACTTTAGCTTTATTACAACCAGATACAGATTATATAAATACGATGCACGAATTTGAAACAATTGAATTAGTATTAAAATTTTGAGATAGAATATTACGTGGTGGTAGATCGATTGAGCAATTAACTTTTCATTCGTTTTATACAAATACTAACTCAAATGGAATGAGGAATCCCTTTGGATGTTTTGCAAAGATCAGATAAAACAACAACAATAACTTTTTGTCATAGAATTGAAAAAGATAAAAAACAGTATAGAAACTGGGCAACAACATCCAAAGTTTCAACGTTTACATCATTTTTTGCTCACATCATTTTTTTCACTCGCATGTTTTGCATATCAGAAAGTTTATAATGACAAAAACAGCTCAATTGAGAAAAACCTTAATTATTCAAAAAATTCAAAAGAAAAATCAATTACTAGTTGATGATTCAAAATCATCGTTTTTAATTTAAAAGGAGATCGGATATAGTGTTATAAAATAAATTTTCAGATTACAAAAAAATTGTTAGAATAAAAGAGCTTAACAACTATTAATAGTCGAATACGATTAATTTAAAAGGGGCTATCTATAATATTTCATTATAGCCTCCGCCAGACCAACAAAAATACTTAAACAGGCCCAATTCAAAAATATTTTAATTAATCATCCCAAACAACAAATTATAATCAAAACTATCAAATATCTTTTACTGGTAACATGGGATAAACCATTTTGATGCAAAAGAAAAACTTTCAATAAATCAATCAACTAAAACTTCTTTCAATTGAAACATTTCTTAAGTGATAAGGTTGAGCAATAGTCGGGTATAGTATTTATGGGGAATTTAAATGTAATTATTTTAAACACATCGTTCCATAAACAACTATATAAACAGAAAGTAATTAATAACTCCCAGCTCAAATTAATTAATTAATTATATAAATATCGAGGTTATTCCTAACGGCATTCAAAGGCATAATGAAAATTTCGTTGTCTGTCTCGGGCCGGAGACAGAGGCACATTGGCTCCACGCCTTTTCTATAGGTGGTTTCTTGTCATCCGATTTTTCTCATTATTTGGATGGGTGTGGACCAAGAGACTAGGGATCGATTTGTGAAGTTTTATTGAAATATACTGAAGATCTTGGCCAGAAACAGGAGGTAGACAGGGCGGTGAGCGACCGAGACCTGACTTCATATCTGCCGGCCCCACCTCTCACCTGCTCAAGCGGCTCGGCCAAGGTCAGTGTCATCTTATCAATCCCCGTCACTCACGTCTGTCATCAAATGAGCCAGGCTTCTATTGTAATTTTATACATTTATATTGTTTTTCAGTTTCATTGTAGTTTTATTTAGTTTCAGTTTCAAATTAATTTGTTCGTTTTTACTTACCTTGTACGCAGTAAAGGAAGTATTGCAATCGCGAAAATTTTCGGTTTTCAGTTTTCAACGGAAATATCCATTTTGACTAGTTTCGTCGTGGCGTCTGTACGTATGTTCGTTCGTACGTTCGTACGTATTTCGCATAACTCAAAAACGGTTAGCCCTAGAAAGTTAAAATTTTGTATCTAGGATTACTGTATAATCTAGTTGTGAACCTCCCTTTTTGGTCATTGTATCATTACCGGAAATGGTACTTCACTTGAAGGTCATTATGGATTTTCATCAAAAATTATATTTAAATATAATGAAAAACTTTTCAAATTTGATATACATGACCTATATATTAATATAAATAACATACTATATTTTGGTCTAAATTAGAAAACCGGAAGCGGTACTTTACTTGAAGGTCATATTAGACTTT
Source organism: Rhaphigaster nebulosa (assembly GCA_948150685.1). NCBI lineage: Eukaryota > Metazoa > Arthropoda > Insecta > Hemiptera > Pentatomidae > Rhaphigaster > Rhaphigaster nebulosa. The sequence goes on from OX411307.1 coordinate 138,819,652, forward strand.
CATCAAAAATTATATTAAAATATAATGTTAAATATCTCAGATTTGGTAAATAGGGCTTTTATATCGATATGAATGTATTTACTATATTTTGGTTAAAATTGGTGAGCCGAAAAGGGTACTTTACTTGAAGGTCATAATAAGCTTACATCAAAAATTATATTTAAATTAAAAATCATATGTTTCGGTAATAAAGATTACAAACGCGATTTGTTTTCCAATCCAATTAAACATTTTTATTACTTGTTTCAAGTGTTAAAATTGAGTAACAAAATACTGGGTTTCCTCTCCATTTGCGAGATGAACAAGTCTGCTGCAGGAGAGTAAGTAAATTGTCGATTTCCAATGCTGTATCTAGTGATATTGACAGCTTTAATGTTGCCATGGAACATGAAGAAATCTCTTGCAAATTTGTTAAATACTGAAGGAAAACGACACATAATAACGGAATGAGACCTCCAGTAACAAGAGTGTGTGCTTTTGTGTGTGTCAATCAATCGATGTCGGGACGCCGAGTGTCGTTTTTACTGCAATCTTCGGAACCTGGTAACCAAAATTCAGTATAACTTTTTGAGCCACGGATTTATAATTTAATAGTCGTACAAGGAAGTCATGTGTTGCCCACATCAGATATTTTATTATTATATTTTTTCCCATACCGAATGAATAAATCCTATTTTCCAGTAATAAAAATGACTATATATGTATATATATATATATATATATATATATATATATATATATATATATATATATATATATATATATATATATATATATATATATATATATATATCAGTATTCTAGCTCACATCTATATATATTTATACATTGTTAATCTATTTATACACAATTATTTAACCATTTATATCTTATTAACATATTTATATACTTTTATAATATTAATTTATTTTTTAATCTATTTATATATTTTTAAACCGTTATATGTTTTTAAACTTATTTATATAATTTTAACCCATGTATATATTTTTTTAACTTGTCTACATAATTTTAACCCATGTATATATTTTTAATCTATTTACATATTTTAAACCCATGTACATAGTTTTAACCTATTTGTATATTTTTAGCTAACTCACAAATCTTTAAGCTAGTTGTATATATTTTAACATTAATTTTTAAATATACTATTTATTACACATATTATTTAACTTGTTAGAGTTTAAGCTCTGTTATCAAATATTTATCACTGTTTTTGTTTTGTTTTTTCAATGCAGGTTTATTTGCTTAAGTATGTTTTAGTGTATTATTGCAGGAATAAAAAGATATGAACCCAAATAGACATAATTTCAAAAGAGTTGACATAGGTCAAACAGTATATGGGTTTTGTGTGGGTAGGCCCAGTACAAAAAGCAGTGGTGGCCTCTGTGATGTCTGTGGCTGCCGCGGGAGGCGGCGAAAATGAGTTCGTCAAGGTAGAGTGACAAGTCAAGGAAGGTCAAGTATTGGGCAAAACAGAAACTATTGAGATGTTTTTCCTAGTTTGCCCAAGCTACAGACAACGGGGGAATCTAATAAAGAACCAAAGAAGAAGGAACAAGATCTTTCCTCAGGGACCAACAATAAAGGGTGTCCCATCTGTGGTCTGACTTTCAAGGTCGATAGAGGTCTCGGAACTCTTATAGCTAAAAAGCACCCCAGGGAGGCGAACAACAACAAACCAAGGGGCATAATTAGAAATGAAATGAATAATCAGAATGGAGAGGATGAGGTAGAAGGCATAAGGCGTTAAATAAGAGATTAATGGATGGTCGGCTGCCTTCAAGAACTTTCTAAATGGGAATAATTTTAATGCTGCGGATTTCGACAAAGCGGTGGGCATTTTTTTAGAATTTTTTAAAAATATTAATACACAGCACCCTTCCGTTTAATTCTATAAAATGAGGAGAAAGAATAAAATTGATATAACCGATAAGGGTGCAGATAAAGTAACGAATCCGCAGAGAGCCAACAACAGACAGGAACCGTCGGCAAGAACAGTTCCAGTACGAAGTGGCCTAGTACAGTTACTATGATAGAAGGAAGAAAGTGGTACAAAACATAATGAACGCCGACTCTCCTAGGCAATGCCATTTGAAGATAGCCGCTATCGAAAATCATTTTAGGAGCCTCTTTGTAAATAAAAATCTCTGCAAACATGCGGACTATGAAAAATGCGCCCCAAAGCCAAATTAGGTGTCCATCAATGTACAAGCAGGAAAAAAGGCAATAAAGTCGACATCAATGGACACAAATCCAGGGCCGGGCGGATTTTTAGTCCGCACAATAAAATACTTTGATGTATCACACATTATCGGAGTAATTGCGGAGATCACGCTGAAGGTGGCTTATGTACCAGAGCCTCTTCGTCAGGGGCACACAATCTTAGCATACAAGGGTAAAGGTGATGCTGGTAACATATCCTCGCGGCGACCTATTATCATCTACTCAATTGTGTGCTGAATCACAGAGAAGGTTCTGGATTAATCGGCCTGGCTATTAACCCACAGAAAAGTGTGAGTGTAGATTGGTAACAATTGGGAACAAACCCAAACAGAATAAGGAGCTTTCTGGAAGACCTAACTGTTAGCAATAGGGATGTTGTGATATTGGCCGAGAATATTATACTGGACTCCCTCGGGATTATCCAACATCACTTGTATGGTGGTTAATGGAATCGATGTTCATTATTTAATTATTTATTTACTACGATTATTGTTAATTTATTTTTTTCTTTAAGTATATCTGTTGCCATTGTTATTTATCCATATCTTTTTTTTTTTTATTTATTGTACTAATTTTGATGCTTAGGTGTGCGTTTCTAAAATGTGGACATATGATTAATTTATAATTAATTAATTTTATTATTTATTTATTTTTTAATTTATAAAAACATAGGTGTTATTTCAAGTTATGTAATAGTTGAGGGTCACTGGAAAAGAGAAATATGTCACAGATTAGAGAGTGATAGAAGGTTTACAGCAAACAAAAGGAAAATAAAAAAATAATAGATATAATGTGGTAATGAATGTAGCGATGGCAGTAATGCATAAAGAGTTAAAATGAAAGGAAAAAAAAAGTGTAATATATATTATGTCTAGAATTAGATTAATGAGTATGCTGTGTGTGTCTTTTTTCCTCTTGTAATGTACTACTTTTGTTTGCATTTATTTTAGATTCAAATTTAGTGCTGATGTAAAGTGTATATTAGCTCATAAGGTTTGAAACCTCATTTATATATTGTAAATACTAAATAAAAATTTATTATTATAGATTATGCTGTGTGTGTAGCAACCCAAGGTATTTGGGCGGCATTCCTGTAAATAAAGCATTTCTCTCTCTTTTTTCAAATAGACAATGTGAACGTGCCAGAGACCACTTAAACATCAAGTGAAGTCAAACATAATAATTTGTATATACTACAAATTAAGCTTAAAAAATCACAAAAGGATATATCCTAACATAAATATTGATTTATTTACCAAATATGTATTGGATAATGATAATTAGCATTAGAAATTAAAAGTTTAATTACCATCAACGGTTTAAAAATTTCATTACTATTTAAATAAATTAAAATGTCAAAATGTGGTTAGCACCATTTTATTTAACTGTGGAATAAACATAGGACCATCTGCGAACCTCAGAGTTAGCCTAAGTGTCAAATAATAGACATATTCTAAGAGGAAACGTATCGCTCTACAATTTTTTCCTTTAGCATTTTTTTCTCAGCTCAACCGTTTTTCCGTTAAATGTGTTCGAGTCGTTTAAAACTGACCACCCTGTATATTCTGTAAGTCAATAGATGGCAAGAAAAAAATTAATTTGTGAATGTTGAGACCCGATAAATTTGCTATTGTTAAGAAGAAACTTAATTACTACAAGTGACAGCAAATTATCACTTTCTAATTAAGATGTTCAATATTATGCTTCTATTTCCGATTAGACCTTACCACTTAAACATTAAGTGAAGTCGAAAATAATAATTTGGAAATATTACAAATTATGTTTAAAAATTCACAACCGGATATATCCTAGCGGGAATATTCATTTATTTATCAAAAATGTGTTGCATAATGTTAATTAACATTACAAATTAAAAGTTTAATTACCATCAACGGTTTAAAAATTTCATTACTATTTAAATAAATTAAAATGTCAAAATGTGGTTAGCACCATTTTATTTAACTGTGGAATAAACATAGGACCATCTGCGAACCTCAGAGTTAGCCTAAGTGTCAAATAATAGACATATTCTAAGAGGAAACGTATCGCTCTACAATTTTTTCCTTTAGCATTTTTTTCTCAGCTCAACCGTTTTTCCGTTAAATGTGTTCGAGTCGTTTAAAACTGACCACCCTGTATATTCTGTAAGTCAATAGATGGCAAGAAAAAAATTAATTTGTGAATGTTGAGACCCGATAAATTTGCTATTGTTAAGAAGAAACTTAATTACTAGAAGTGACAGCAAATTATCACTTGCTAATCAAGATGTTCAATATTATGCTTCTATTTCCGATTAGACCTTACCACTTAAACATTAAGTGAAGTCGAAAATAATAATTTGGATATATTACAAATTATGTTTAAAAATTCACAACCGGATATATCCTATCAGGAATATTCATTTATTTATCAAAAATGTGTTGGATAATGATAATGCGCGTTACAGTGGTCTTATTTGTAAATAAAAAAAAATTTAATGGTAAAAATCATTAGAGAAAACTTGCCATTGGCACAATTTTTTAATTAAATACAGTGTAGTAATGATTATATTTTGAAAATTTTATGGTTTCACCTGCTATAAACGAAACCACGTATAAATAATACGTGGATAACGAGAATGATCCCGTATATCATTTGGAGCCTGAGAGACAAAGAGATAAGCACGGAAACCCCACACCATTCTCGGCTTCCAACCCTTTGAAACGCCTCCGCATTCACCCCAAACTTCCCCTACTTTCTCCACTGACAGCCATTCGACATCCCGGTAGTCTGTTGTTACTGTTATTACCTGAATCTCTGGAGTGAAAGGAATTATACAGCTGTGTAATCTATGTGAAGGTTTCATGCATGTATATATATTCTGACCCCAAGTAAGTTATAGACCAGACTGTGGCTAGTAGTAGCTTACAGAGATACACAAATTAAGTAGTAAAGTATAAATACATTTACCTATTAATTATTCAAGGTACATATATTATAGGTAAGAATGCAAGATAAAAATATTTTTCTTACCATGAGGTGCAGTTTCTAACCTGCACCCTAACCACTTGGTTACAATTAGGGTTGGAACATCGAAAGGAAAATATAGATATTCGATATATTGCAACATCGTAAAACCATATGTCGATATCCACCGATAATCGCTAGAAAAATATCGATATATCGGAAGGAAATGGATGAAAAAGCAAATACAACTGTATTAAATGAGTATAATGTTAAACTGCGAAGAAGGATATGAAATAATATAATTATTATTTATAAAACAATATTTTATTAGTCATAAAATTTAGCCATGGGCAAGATTTACTCCAGGATCCTAGCAAGGTGGCTTAGGACAATCGTGGAACCAATGTTGAGTGAGGAGCAATATGGCTTTCGAAGTAATAGAAGCATGCAGGACCTCATTTTCATAATGAGGCGTATATCCGAGAAGGTAATAGAGAAGGATAAAGAAGTCTATGCCTGCTTCGTGGACTTAATAAAGGTATTTGATAGAATTAAAAAGCAGAACTTTAACAAATGCTCTAGAAGAAAAAAAAATGGAATAGGACTGAGAAAAGCAATTTTGAGTCTGTATAGGTAACAGAGAAATGTAGTCAGAAAACGCAACTACACGTCGAAGGAATACCTGACCACTCAAGGTATTAGACAGGGGTGCAGCCTCAGTCCATTTCTATTCATAATAGTATTGGATTCTACCCTTAGAAGAGCACAGATGGAAATGATGCCTTACCATTTGGGCTACAGAAACCTCGGCCCACATTCTTCACACTGTTGGCTTTTGCTGATGATCTCATTATATTCGGTAATAAATGTACCTCAGAGTCCTCCAGGAGGAATTAAGGAAAATCAACATGTAAATAAATGTTGATAAAACAAAAATTATGAGAATAGGAAGGAGAGCAGAACGAGAAGATAGAATAGTTTGCTTAAATGGTGTTCCTCTGGAACAAGTCACAGACTTTAAATATCTCGGCGCCCATTTAAATGAGTACGGATGGATAGATGGAGAGATCCAAGAACGCATAAAATGTGTAAGAAGGTGCTTAAACGCCATTAAACGAGGCTTTATTGGAAAGAGAGAGGTTACAAAGGATACAAAGAAGACAGTCTTTATAAAAACTCCTTTTTCCCAATCCTAACGTACTCAAGCAAATCTTGGACCCCCACCAGCAAACATAAGAGTCAACTCCAGACTATGGAAATGAGATATCTCAGAAAAGTTGAAGGGAAAACAAGAAGGGATCGGGTAAGGAACGTGACTGTAAGAGCTAATCTGGCCATACGACCAGCAGCAGACATCATTGATTAACGCGAGATGAGATGGTTAGGGCATGTTTCTCGTATGGCTGAGAATCGTATGGCCAGAGCTACATACGAGACCAACGTTGAGGGTAGAAGACCTCGGGGAAGACCCAGGAAAACCTGGAAAAACAGTGTTAAATAGGCCTTTGACCGGAGAGACTTGGACTGGACGAGGAGGAGGCTGTTGGTTCGGTAGCGAGAAAATTGGATCAAGCTCTATAAGCTGGTTCCTCACATTGGTTAAGCGGTAGAGAGGAAGCGATTTTGTATATCTATGTATGCAGAATAGAATTATGCTTTGCCAAAAAAAAACAACCTAATAACACACTTTTATCATGAAAATTTTCTGTCGCTTTTCACTTTAAATTGACAACGTTGATTTCTCCTCTTGATGTGTTGTATAATATACAACATATAAAATACAGTTATTTTACAACACATCAAGAGGAGAAATCAACGTTTTCAATTTAAAGTGAAAAGCAACAGAAAATTAAAATTCAATCAATATCATATAAATCGCATAATAATAAAAACACATTAAGAAATAATGATTTATTTGCATAATCTTTATCACTGAGAAATTTTCTAATTACTTGGATCGAGACGATTACATCAATTATTTAAACTGTTCCTGAAGATATAAAAATTTAATTGCTTATCATGAATAACAATATACCAATCTGTCATCTTAATACGTTATAAACAGTGTAGGATATTTGTACCCATTTCACCGATTTTCGTGCATCGCCCCCTCAACTCGATTTCGGGGGCTTTGACTTTTATTTAAAATGTAATAAGTATTAAACTTAATAAGAAAGATTAAGTAGGATTAAGGGTTAAGCAAATTATAATGACCAGAATATATTTTTTCAAATAGTTGAAGTTAAATTTCGGTAGCTTATTAATTTTTATTAATCTTTTCTGACCAATAACAGGCCACATTTTAATTGAGCTTTATACTTCTTGTTTTGTAACTTTGAGCTTCAAAATTAAAAATTATTATGAAATCATTTATTTTATTTGTAGGGGAGAACGCTGGACTTCAAGACAGTTGTACCTACGGGCATTTCATTTTAAAATTTGAAGATTAGAGGGAAGGTAAGATGGCGGTTCCATATGGATGCAAACTAGCGACTATTGCTCATTGAAAGCCGGTTCTTAGAAGACTTAAGGGGAGTGAACATGATAATTTCACTCTTTTCTATAGGTTCGAGTAAAAAAAAAAATTTTTTTTTCTTTTATTTTCTTCTAATATGGTATGATTAATTTTCACAGTCCTGGTTTAATATCAAGGTTTCGAAGATTTATTTTTGATTCATCGACATCATAATCGAGGAAATAGTATAGCAACATGAAAACTTAAGGTAAAACAATATAACATGCTAATCAATGTTTGCTTGGTATTAGATTAAATTGGTTAAGTTAGGAATGTATAATGTATTTAATGTTCTATAGTTCAGATATGTCCTGCTACTTGGGGAATACGCCGAAACTTACTCGTAGAAATGATGTTGTGACCATAAATGAAGAAATTGATACAGAAAGTACCTTCGTTCAGAATATACCTAATATAAAGAAGGTGTTTCCATGTAAATGTTTATTTTCCTAAAGTAATAATATTGTTGCCTCTGTTTAAGCCAATATATACAATATATACCTTGATATTAAACCAGGACTGTGAAAATTAATCATACCATATTAGAAGAAAATAAAAGAAAAAAAAATTTTTTTTTTTACTCGAACCTATAGAAAAGAGTGAAATTATCATGTTCACTCCCCTTAAGTCTTCTAAGAACCGGCTTTCAATGAGCAATAGTCGCTAGTTTGCATCCATATGGAACCGCCATCTTACCTTCCCTCTAATCTTCAAATTTTAAAATGAAATGCCCGTAGGTACAACTGTCTTGAAGTCCAGCGTTCTCCCCTACAAATAAAATAAATGATTTCATAATAATTTTTAATTTTGAAGCTCAAAGTTACAAAACAAGAAGTATAAAGCTCAATTAAAATGTGGCCTGTTATTGGTCAGAAAAGATTAATAAAAATTAATAAGCTACCGAAATTTAACTTCAACTATTTGAAAAAATATATTCTGGTCATTATAATTTGCTTAACCCTTAATCCTACTTAATCTTTCTTATTAAGTTTAATACTTATTACATTTTAAATAAAAGTCAAAGCCCCCGAAATCGAGTTGAGGGGGCGATGCACGAAAATCGGTGAAATGGGTACAAATATCCTACACTGTTTATAACGTATTAAGATGGCAGATTGGTATATTGTTATCCATGATAAGCAATTAAATTTTTATATCTTCAGGAACAGTTTAAATAATTGAAGTTGAATTCAAGTAATTATAAAACTTTTCAGTGATAAAGATTATGCAAATAAATCATTATTTCTTATTGTGTTTTTATTATTATGCGATTTATATGATATTGATTGAATTTTAATTTTCTGTTGCTTTTCACTTTAAATTGAAAACGTTGATTTCTCCTCTTGATGTGTTGTATAATATAACTGTATTTTATATGTTGTATATTATACAACACATCAAGAGGAGAAATCAACGTTGTCAATTTAAAGTGAAAAGCGACAGAAAATTTTCATGATAAAAGTGTGTTATTAGGTTGTTTTTTTTTGGCAAAGCATAATTCTATTCTGCATACATAGATATACAAAATCGCTTCCTCTCTACCGCTTAACCAGTGTGAGGAACCAGCTTATAGAGCTTGATCCAATTTTCTCGCTCCCGAACCAACAGCCTTCTCCTCGTCCAGTCCAAGTCTCTCCGGTCAAAGGCCTATTTAACACTGTTTTTCCAGGTTTTCCTGGGTCTTCCCCGAGGTCTTCTACCCTCAACGTTGGTCTCGTATGTAGCTCTGGCCATACGATTCTCAGCCATACGAGAAACATGCCCTAACCATCTCATCTCGCGTTAATCAATGATGTCTGCTGCTGGTCGTATGGCCAGATTAGCTCTTACAGTCACGTTCCTTACCCGATCCCTTCTTGTTTTCCCTTCAACTTTTCTGAGATATCTCATTTCCATAGTCTGGAGTTGACTCTTATGTTTGCTGGTGGGGGTCCAAGATTTGCTTGAGTACGTTAGGATTGGGAAAAAGGAGTTTTTATAAAGACTGTCTTCTTTGTATCCTTTGTAACCTCTCTCTTTCCAATAAAGCCTCGTTTAATGGCGTTTAAGCACCTTCTTACACATTTTATGCGTTCTTGGATCTCTCCATCTATCCATCCGTACTCATTTAAATGGGCGCCGAGATATTTAAAGTCTGTGACTTGTTCCAGAGGAACACCATTTAAGCAAACTATTCTATCTTCTCGTTCTGCTCTCCTTCCTATTCTCATAATTTTTGTTTTATCAACATTTATTTACATGCTGATTTTCCTTAATTCCTCCTGGAGGACTCTGAGGTACATTTATTACCGAATATAATGAGATCATCGGCAAAAGCCAACAGTGTGAAGAATGTGGACCGAGGTTTCTGTAGCCCAAATGGTAAGGCATCATTTCCATCTGTGCTCTTCTAAGGGTAGAATCCAATACTATTATGAATAGAAATGGACTGAGGCTGCACCCCTGTCTAATACCTTGAGTGGTCAGGTATTCCTTCGACGTGTAGTTGCGTTTTCTGACTACATTTCTCTGTTCCCTATACAGACTCAAAATTGCTTTTCTCAGTCCTATTCCATTTTTTTTTCTTCTAGAGCATTTGTTAAAGTTCTGCTTTTTAATTCTATCAAATACCTTTATTAAGTCCACGAAGCAGGCATAGACTTCTTTATCCTTCTCTATTACCTTCTCGGATATACGCCTCATTATGAAAATGAGGTCCTGCATGCTTCTATTACTTCGAAAGCCATATTGCTCCTCACTCAACATTGGTTCCACGATTGTCCTAAGCCGCCTTGCTAGGATCCTGGAGTAAATCTTGCCCATGGCTAAATTTTATGACTAATAAAATATTGTTTTATAAATAATAATTATATTATTTCATATCCTTCTTCGCAGTTTAACATTATACTCATTTAATACAGTTGTATTTGCTTTTTCATCCATTTCCTTCCGATATATCGATATTTTTCTAGCGATTATCGGTGGATATCGACATATGGTTTTACGATGTTGCAATATATCGAATATCTATATTTTCCTTTCGATGTTCCAACCCTAATTGTAAACAAGTGGTTAGGGTGCAGGTTAGAAACTGCACCTCATGGTAAGAAAAATATTTTTATCTTGCATTCTTACCTATAATATATGTACCTTGAATAATTAATAGGTAAATGTATTTATACTTTACTACTTAATTTGTGTATCTCTGTAAGCTACTACTAGCCACAGTCTGGTCTATAACTTACTTGGGGTCAGAATATATATACATGCATGAAACCTTCACATAGATTACACAGCTGTATAATTCCTTTCACTCCAGAGATTCAGGTAATAACAGTAACAACAGACTACCGGGATGTCGAATGGCTGTCAGTGGAGAAAGTAGGGGAAGTTTGGGGTGAATGCGGAGGCGTTTCAAAGGGTTGGAAGCCGAGAATGGTGTGGGGTTTCCGTGCTTATCTCTTTGTCTTATATATATATATATATATATATATATATATATATATATATATATATATATATATATATATATATATATATATATATATTTGTCTTATATATTAACTTATATATATATATATAAACCTGCACCACTACAACCCATGAATAGTCGTGGGTTCGCTACTTGTTAACGACCGTACTGTTTCTAGGCCAACTGTTGTGCAAGGTGATTTGGCCGAGATCACGCTCAACCGCCATGTTTTCCCCCCTCCATTTTTCCCCTTACCACTGAGCTACTCCGCTCCTTTTATATATATTTTCAATGTTCATGTCAGCTTTCGATTTCTTTGTTAATTTAAAGTTATGTCCATAGTGGATTGTTTTTTCATTATCAGTAAATTTTCGATAATTATTCATACCATTCTCATGTTGCGGCGGTCCGGATTGTTGCTAATTAGGCTGTGGCCTGAGTGAAAAGCGGGCAGCGTTTATAAGAGGATTGACTCCACGCTCTCCACCCAGGCAGGTATTGAAATAAATGCAGCTTAATATAATATTACCAAATATATAAATAATGTTATAAATATAATAATAATGTTTATGTTCATAATATAATATTAATTACAATAATATAATTAATATAACAATTATAAAAAATAATATTAATATTATGATGTTAAATTATAATAAATGAAATTAAATTATGTAAACATGATTTGTAATATTTTATAAAATTCAAAAAAGGTTTTATATACATATATATATATATATATATATATATATATATATATATATATATATATATATATATATATATATATGAATTCAAACTTTCTTGATTTTTATAAAATAATGTAAATCATGTTTACATAATTTAAGTTAGTTTATTATAATTTAGTGCTATAATATTAATATTAATTGATAGCCGAAAAGTTAAAATTAATCGATAAGAATCCCACTTGAACGAAGCCACGTTTTTTAAAAACACAATATGTAATTAAAATAATCGTAAACAATAGCATTATGTAAGAATGATTTATAAATAGAGAAATAAAAAAAAGGTTGAATTTAAATGCCAAGGTTTAATTTAAAATGGAAATGGTTTAATTTGACAAGGAAAAAGCTATTTATATATATATATATATATATATATATAAACAAAGATGCGAAAGAGCTGCATGCAACAAACTGAAAAGCAGTGGCCCAAGATAGGCAGAAGTGGAGAAGGCTGGTTCAGGCAGCCAAAGATCGACAAGGTCTGTAGAGCCAACCGAAAAAAAAAAAAAAAATATATATATATATATATATATATATATATATATATATATATATATTTATATATTAAAAATAAATTTAAATATATATAAAATCCTTGTCAAATTAAACCATTTCCATTAAATACATTATACATTCCTAAATTAATAATTTTACTCTAATAGCAACCAAACATTGATTAACATATTAAGCAATATTATTTTAACTTGTGTTTTGTTGCTATACTATTTCCTCGATTCCATAAAATTCACATTCTTTATATATATATATATATATATATATATATATATATATATATATATATATATATATATATATATATATATATATATATATATATTTGTTTTCTTAGCCCTTTTGGGATTTTGGGGTTTGAGATACAGAGGGAAGAGGATTTGACAGGATCTCTTCTACTGTACAGTGTACATTTTAAGAGAGGGATGTGGAATTTATAGGTTTTTGTTTCTTTATTTAATCACTTAAGCATCTTCTTCCAGAGACGAGTCTCACCGGGTTTTTGGTAGTTCCTTTTCATTTATTTTTGCTTTCTCACTCTAGGCTGAGGCTTTTTATATAATTTTGCCATCTTTGTGCCCGTCCTGTAGGCGTTAATGTTCTGAAAAGAGGGTTAGTACAGTGTTGGAGATTATCAAAGAATTTGACATGCCTCCGTGTGATGAAGTCTGTCACCGTTGGAAGTTCAAGGGTTGTGTGCAGTAAGTCAGTTTTTGTTTTTTGTAGTGTTGTATGTCTTACAATACGTTTCAGCACACTGTTCTGAAACTGTTGGAGTATCTTCGCAGTCTTTGTTTTAATCCTATCTTCTTTCTCAACTGCTCTAGCCATTCCTGGATCTTTTTTCTTGCTTCGCAGCCGGTAAAGGAAGTCACATGCGTACCACTGCAGTTTGCACACTTTACCGGGGTCGTTGCTCGGGGGCAGTCCGCCACTAGATGAGGGCCGGCGCATCTAACGCATATCACAGCTCTTCCGCAGTGATTCTTGATGTGCCCGAACTGCTGACAGCTATGACATTGGACAATGCCTCTCCTTCCAATGTACGGCTTGGCAGTAAAGCGTATTCTGTTGATGCTGTACAGTTTCTGCAGGGTTTCAAGTTTTAAGTTTGCTGTGGTTGTAACGAGAATGAGTGGGAAATCGATCTTCCTGCCCTCCTTGTCACTTTTTCGCATACGGCGAACATCTAGTATTCCCTGGAGTCTTCCTTCGAGATCTCTTCTCGCTTCTTCGATTTTGTGATCTACGTCTAAGTCGTAGATAACCAATTTATTTGTCCTGGGCCCGTTCGATATGCCGTACGTGTGGTACGGGCAATTTTTATTCCTGAGGTATGTGGCGATTCCCGAGTGGACATTTATGTCGGCCGGGAAGATGAGTACACCGTCCAGGGGCTTCTGGATTTCAAAATTCTGGAATCCCGCGGCATTTAGGTCCTCCAGTGCTTTAACGGTGCTCGTCACACCGCTGACCACAATGGGGGGAGGTTTTCTCCGGGCACTATTTTGCGGCACTACACTAACACTATTGTCACTGAGGATTGAAAACGTGTCAGATGTACTAAAACTAAAGTTCGTTTGGATGTTTACGGGGCGACACACCCTCTTAGCCTGTTCGAATCCTTCCGGAACATCGTTCTGTGCTTGAATCCTTGGAGTATCCTTCCTCGTCTTCTTCTTCTGTTGAGCACTAGATACTGCTGGTAGTGGGGCCGGCATGGTGGATTTTTTTTTTTTTTTTTTTTTTTTTTTTTTTTTTTTTTTTTTTTTTTTTTTTTTTTTTTTTTTCCAAACCCCTGGATAATTATATTTGCAGATATATACATTTAATTTGATGTTTGTCCTTTTGCTGAAGCTGGGCTTCATTTTAAGGAATTTTTGTGGTATTGGTTTTACATTGTTGTTTCTTATTTAATTCTTATTATAACAAAAGTGTTGGGGCACACTTTATTTTTCTGTTTGTTCTTTCTTTTATACAATTAGTTTAATCCTAATCTAACTTAACTAATACCTTAAACTAAATTTAGTGTCCATTTCACTTTATGTTTCCTTCCATTACTTTCTGCCATCTAATTGGGGGTGGTGCTGGTGTCAGTGTCCTAAATAGTGGGTTTGCTAGATATCCCAGCGAATCCAAGAATTTGATATGCCTCCTCCTGATAAATTCCGGGACCGTTGGTAAGTCTAGCAGGGTGTGGAGTTCATGCGCCTTTTTCCTCTTCCACGCCGTTGTCCTTACCATCTTCCGGAGCATCGAGTCTTGAAACCTCTGGAGGAGCCGCTGCGTGCCACCGGTGAGATGTGTGAACAATGGAGCCCCGTATAGCAGTGCCGGCCTGAGTATGCTCTTGTACACTTGCAATTTGAGGCGGAGTGAAAGGGCTGGCGAAGTCAGTAGGTGGTGAAGACGGTAAGATCTTCTCCTGACCGTCCTGGTCTTTTGATATAGATGGGTACTAAGCTTGAGATGCCGATCAAGCTTCATACCCAAGTATACTATGGAGTTAGAAGGCGAGATGACGGTGTCAGCCACCTGGAGAGTCCTCGGCAGTGTTGATTTCTTGCCCTGTTGGTGCGAGAACACTACACAGTCCGTTTTTGCTGGATTGACCTGTATGTTGAGGTTTTTCAGCTGTTGAACTATCTCTTTACAGGTTTCCTCGGCCTGTTTCAGTGCATGTTTGGCGCTCATACTGGTGCTGTAGATGGCTATATCATCTGCATATGCAGCGACCTTCGCTATTCTGTAGTTTTTGCCAACTACCTCAGCAGTATATATTGAAAACAGCACCGGAGAGAGGACTGCTCCTTGCGGCACTCCGCACTTCAGTGAGATGGTCCGGGATTGCTCATCACAAACTCGCACAGAGATGGTCCTGTTGCCAAGAAAGGATAAAATGACACTGTAGAGCTGTTCCGGGCACTCGAGGTCTAAGAGTTTACGGCATAGAATACCGTGAGACACTGAGTCGAATGCCTTTGTACAGTCGATGGAGATCATAGCCGTTGCCGTGTTCCGATTGAAGCTGGTGTTCACCTCAGTTTGTAGCTTCATAAGATGATGTTCCGTACTGAGGTGTGCTTGAAAACCGGTCTGTTCGTAAGGAATTACGGAGTTTTCATCACAGAATTCTCTAAGGTAATTCAGGATGATCTTTTCGTATACCTTACCGAGGTGCGGCAACAGGCTGATTGGTCGATAGTGATCTGCCTCGTTCCCTGGCTTATTCGGCTTGAGGAGTGGAAACAGGATGGCATGCTTCCATTTTTCGGGGAAGTATCTCAGCCTCAAGCACGAATTGTACAGGTTTGTGAGATGAGCAATCCCTTTTCTCGGTAGTTGTTTCAGGAGTATCGTCTGTACCCCCTCATGGCCAGGGGCCCTGTTTCCGTGGGCTCTTCTGAGGATGGCCTTCAGTTTCTTCGGAGTGACGAACATGTAATTGTTCTCCTTAGCCATCTCAGGTATTGAGAGCTGGGCCCCTGTCCGCGTATCTATATCATGCTGATAGTGCCCAACTAGTAGCTCGGCTTGCTCAGCATGATTTAGAAGGCGGTCTCCATCATGTAGGCGGACATTAGAGGTCTTCTTGGTTGCCGCTTTTGTGAGTTTCCAGAATTTCCTGTAATCACCATGCGTGGCCCGTAGCCGTTCGTGCCAGGTCGCAGTCTTCCATTGACGCATGAGATTTTTAATCTGGGTGGTAACTGCGTTCAGGGCTTTTTTGGTGTCTGGATCTCTGGTGCGGGAATGACGATTCTTCAGTGTCCGCCTACTTTCTATGAGCGCCATGATGTGGGGTGGGGGTTTCTGTAAGTGGGGAGGCTGCGGATAGTAGGTGGGGATGGCCGTCTGCGCAGACTCGACTAATGCTGCCGTGAAGTCCTCGATGTAGTCAGTTACTTCCTCCACGGTTCGCAGGGTCGGAACTTGCTGCAGCCTATGGCATACCTCAGCTTTGAAACGGCTCCAGTCGGCCTCCTGGTATTTAAATTTCTTCACCGTCGGCGCTGGTCTTCTTCCTTGCACTTCATAGATCACCGGGCGATGGTCCGATGAGATGAAGTCTGTGACAGTGCACTCAGTGATACGGTGTGGCTGTCTTGTTAACAGGAGATCGATTGTCGACGTAGAGCCATCTCGAAAGTGGCGGAAGGTGTGAGTGGCTGGGTGGACAACTGTAAATGCTGTTTTAACCAGCTGCCTTCCCGCCGGGTTTGCCGTCGTGTTATGCCATAGGCTGTGTCTGGCATTCAGGTCTCCCACCAACCAGTGATTGGTTTTTGTCCCGCATGTGTCGATGAGTTGCCGTAGCTCTCTCAGTGACCCCCTTGGACGCCGGTATATGCCTGTGATGTAGGTAGGCTGGTTCATGAGCACCTGAACGGTGACATGACTGGTCCGTGCGTCTCTGGTGTTCATAGGGGGTGGCATCTTCTTCCACGTCGTTCCATGCCGTACCGCTATGAGCACACCTCCATGGGGATCGTGTGAGTCATCCGTAGCTACGGCATATCCTCGAAATCGGGGAGGGCGCCCTTGTATTCTAGTGTCCGTGATGACGGCCACAGTGGGTTCGGTAAGCGCCAGGAGAGCCTCCACCTCTTCTAGTTTCGTGGCGAGGCCACAACAGTTGAAATTTACAATGCTGTAACCAATCATTTTTGACACTGGCATCCTTGTTTCAGGTCTGTAATGAGTGTTTTCATGAAAGTCCTCATCTCTGAAAACATATGGGTGATGGTTTGATTTATCACTGTCAACATGAAAGTTTGTGATTGGTCCAGCTGAGGTTGTGGCGCTCCCTCCTCTGCCGGTGGTGGGGATTCCTTGTCTGTTCCAGTCGCTGATGGCGGTTGAGGCTCTGAGGGACGCAATAGAGAAGAGTACGTTGTCGCCGTACTAACAGGTCTATGTTCTCTAATGTGATTGGTTGTGGCAGTGCTGCTGGTTTGCACTCGTCTGGATGCAGCCTGTTCTTTTCTCTTCTGTTCGGCGATCTTGATAAGTTCTTGCCGGGCTTTGCATTGTCTGTAAGACGCCACATGGTTGCCCTGACAGTTTGTGCATTTAGGCTCCCCCTTTCTGGGACAGCTGTCGACGCTGTGTCCCCCACTGCATCGCACACATGCCAAAGCGTACCCGCAATAATTTTTGGTATGCCCGAACTTCTGGCATCTATAACACTGCGGGGGTGCGTTATCTTTCTTCGGTATGTATTTACAGACCGAGAAAATGCACTTATTGACGTGCCTAATCGCCTGCACGTCCTCAATGGTGACCTTGACAGGTACCGTGATTACTATTGGTGACAGAGGGGTCTTTTTTCCTGTTTCATCTGTCTTCTGCAGCCTCCTCACGTCCACTGCTGCAAGAGGCTTAACAGCCTCTTTTACGTCCTCTATCGGGATGCTGACGTGTAGATTTTTTAGCACAAATCTACTCTGTGTCAGGCCTCTTCTTTGTGCATACGTGTGAAAACGGATGTCCATTAAGCGAAATCCTCTAAGGACTTCGTTTCGGCCCTTCACATTATTCAGCAGGATGTGTACTCCAGCACGTGTTTGCCTTAACAAGTAATCGGAGATTTTTAACTTCGTTAAGAATTTTTTGGCCTCTGGGATGGTGTGTTCTGGAGCCAACATGACAGGTGGTATTTGGAGCGGCTTCTGGGAGTCCTGGGTCGCAGTCTCGGTATCTGCTATATTGGCGAGAGCCGCATATCTATTAGAAGTCTCAATCTCGCTGGCCTGTATGGCTTTGGGTTTTCTCTTCTTCCTCTGACGCATGGCGCGTGTTTCACGTCCCTGTGGGCTGGAAGAACTAGCTGCTTCTACATCTGCTTCGTCCTCAGACCTGGGAAGAGGGGCACTCTGTGCTGTGTCCATCTCGCGCACTTTATTGTCCTGGAACTAGCACTACACTCACGGGGAGGGGGGGTTACCACTACGGACGGACCGTAACGGAGGCACCACGCCCAATAACTGTCACTGTCACAAGGGTGGGGGTCAACTTGCTAGCGCAACGCTGTCCGTACCCAATAGGGTGGCTGCCGAGGTTAGATCCAAGTGATATGCATGGACCTCAGCAGCTCTAGGACGCTAACTAAGCAAGAGGGGAAAAGGTACAAACTGGTTCACTTCACACGAGGTGGCACTCCTAGAGGTGTTTTCACTGCGGTTGCTGACTGCTGACTGTGATTGCTGTTGTTGGCATGGTGGATTCTTCCATATGTTCCGTCATATCACTTTGGACGGACCGTAACGGAGACACCGGTCTTTCTCTTGCCAGAGCTACGCTGCCCGATTGGCTGTTGAGACCCACGGGATAAGTGTGGACCCCAGCAACATAAGGCGCTATCGTAGCAAGAGTAGGATAATCACTGAAACGGATAGCTGACAAATCACAAGACACTCACAACACTGCTGACTGACTATCTGATTCTATTCTCCTACCTCCTATGTATTCGCTATTCTCGTATCCTTCCCTATTCTCCTCTTATATTTTGTCATTTGTTAGACATACTTAAAATACTAATGTGCCATTGAGGAACGAATGAGAAAACACCTTCATTTACAAATAAAGATGGCCCCAAAATAGATTTCTATATTTACTAGTGAACAGAACTTCCTTTTCTTGATTTATTTTAGTTTAGTTTTGACAGGGAAGAGATGGATGAAAGAAGTTGAGACTCCTATAAAAATGGTAATTATAATTTTGTTTGCCAACTTATATTTTAAGACTAAAGATGATTAGAAGTAATATAAATGTTTGATGTTCTGATGATTGGGATAAAAATCCGAAACGTCATAAATGAAATTATAAATATATTTAATTTAGAAAACAAAAAAATGCCATTTGTTGTTGACGATAAAGAATAATTCAATAATAGTTCAACAAACGTCCTTTGGGAAATTAATGAAGTTGTTTTATTTTTTTACAAGATTTGATTTGAAGATCCCCACCAGTTATATGCATGGGATCCTCTTCAACAATTGTCTGTTGAGGTCCGGTACACTATACGCACATACCACCAATACATTATGCATATATAATAAAATAAAAAACTTATTGGTAAATACTAGTAATGAGGTTTTAAAAAAATAATAAAATCTGTTTTGAACGCCTATGTATCTATTTTCTTAAGTATTCTACAATTATCATTCGAGTATAATGAGTGAGGAAAAGGAAAATCGCAAAACGCGTTTATGCATTTTACCATGTATGTTGGAAAATAAAAACATTATTCAGGGTTTTTAATGAAAATCTCACTAAAACTGACCAAAAAAAAATTTTGAGTTCAACTCGAACATTAATTGGAATTAATGAACCATCCAATACTCCTCAAACATAAGGAAAATCAGCCATAACATGAACGAATTAATAATTGCGGCAATATTCCCAGGCGATTGATTATGACTAATATTTCGAAATTACAATGAACTACACGGGGTGGCTAGGAAGCTTCATGCCATGTCCATGACATGAAGCTTCAAGTCTTGGCTTCATGCCAATGCGACATAGGAATCGAGAAAAAAACTACTTTAGATAATTTAAACAACTTTTTTTAAATATTGTTATCTGCTCTTTCTCTGCGTGAATTTCGATCTTCCCACACACCAATTGATTGTTTTTTTTGTAAAATTAAAAAAAAAAATATGCCGATTGTATAAAATGTGTTTAAATGTACAAAAAAATTACATAAACCAATAGACGTTTCATGTAAAGTTGGCAAAAAAAAAAAAAAAAAAAAAAAAACAGTTAGGGAATGCTTAAGTGAAGACCGGACATCGGCACGAAAAAAAACTCCTGAAAAACCCAGTCCAAAAATTTCCTTATTTTTATTTCTATCAAAATTCTTATTTAAGGGTTTTAAAAGTCGAATCTGATATGGTTTTTCCTAATTCTTTTTTTTTTTATACAAAAAATAAAATTCGGTTGGTATATGAGAACAACGAAACCCATGCTGAGCAAAGGCAGAAAACAAAAATATAAAAAATTGTTTAAGTTATCTAACATAATTTTTTTTTCTCTGCAACTAAGACGCATTGGCAAGAACCCTCGGACACATGTCAAATATTATTCGACCTAGTATCACCAAAAAATGCTTCATTGAAATCGGTGATACCACGTCCGTAGCCTCCGCTTGTAATATTTGTATTAATGATACAAGTAAACACTTGTGCATTAAATTTATTTCTTTTTACCGTCTAAAGCTTTTTTTTTTTTTATTTGAAAAATAATACAAGCTGTCACACTCAAGGTCAATAGGTATTAGGGCTATAAGAATCCATTCATACCATATATTCTAGATAAACGAAGAAAATAACAAAAAAAAAAAGGAGATAAAATAAAAATAATAAATATCATATAAAAAGAAAAAAAGGAATATTGCTAGCAAAAATGAATAGATAGACAATTTAAATAATAGCAAAATAAGTAAACAACCAAGAAAAAAAATATTTAAAAGTTAAGTAAAAATTAAATGAGTCATCTTAAACACATTCATACCTATATACAATATTTACAATCTACCCAGGGAACTCCGAACCAAGCTCTACCCCCCCCCCCCTCCCCCACATGTGAATGGCAAAGCCGGGATCCAGCGCTTCTCGCCCAGTCACGTCACTGGTATTGAAGACTGTACATTAAATAAATGTGTAATATTAACCACTATTTATGAAACAGAATCACTTGTACCAATAATATCACTAATCGTCGTCTCCATTATGAAACAAAAAGTATTTGTGCTTGTACTTAGTAGTTTTTATACTTGTATTTATGAACCTATACCATTAGCTTTATTACGAATTAGGGCCCTGGTGGTGGCCAGCTTCTCTTTATAAAATTGTATTAATTGTTTGAATTAAAATATAAACTCTGTCTTTTTAAATATAAAAACATTAGATTTGTAGTTAGTAATTAAGTTATTATTTGGCATTAATAATAACTGAGATTAAAAAATAATGTAAATATAACAGCTAGAGGTGGAGGCATTCAATTGCAGAGAAGTAATCTGCAACGAGAAATGCACTTATTCCTAAGGCCGGGTTAGATCGATGCAGCTGAGCCTCCTACACTACTTACTGCAGGCTCGTTACTAATTTTAGAATAAATTATATTTTAATCCCCCTCTTGTTTATTCACTATTACCAGCGGCTTTTTATGTTGGATTAAAGGCTTTTTAAAATCAATTAATGAAACATTATGTATTCTTGACTACCTAACGTAGGTAATTATTAAATTATTTTTTCTTGAGATCTCATAAAAATTGTTTATTTATTGTGGTTTATTCGTTCCCTTAAACGACTAGACAGTTTTTGACAAATTCTTAGAGGCATTTATCCGTTTGTACAAACTAGTGAGTAACTAAAACATTTCAATGAAATATCTTCTTAGAGTTATTCTTAAAAATTATTTTTAATTTAATCCTATATAAATCATTCGCTATTTTTTTAAAGAATTGTTCAAGCGCTATATAAAATAAATTCTCACTATTTTCTCAAACTTGATCTTCAATATTCTCGACAAAAAGCTATACTGAGAACATCTCTTTTTTCTCGACTTATCGGCTGCCACGAGTGGTAGATGCCGTTTTCTGTGCTTCTTCTTCACGCAAAGGTAGACGTGGTATTGGTGAGAGAGGTGTGGAATGAGGCTTTTGGAGGAGAAAGGCTGGCTTCAGCCCGGAATGAAAAATTTCCCTAACCGATCTCTGAGCTGTACCGTGAAGTGCTTGGTTGACCGCCGCACATTGGGCAAAATTACTGATTGAGGTGGACAAAATAATATTATGGTCGTTATAAATGTTTTTAGAGTCGCTAGACCCAGTAAAAATAGTTTTAAAAAATACTGCTTTAATATTAAATGACTTATAAAAGCAATCTTCATAATTAATGAGGTATACTATTTTCTAAGGTATATAAAATTAATTAATAAATTAAAATAATTTAAAACTAATCTATTTGATTAAGTATGTGTTATAATTACGTTGAAATATAATTATTATAATTAACTTTACTGTAATATTGTATATAGTATAATAATTTATATAATTTTATTATAAATATATCATTATATTATAATAATGATATTTATATCATTATTATAAAAGAATCTGGCTGTATTTCCGTCATTGATACATCCCAACGCTTGTTTTGGTTTGTCCACGACGACTTCAATTGAATCCTGAACTGATGTATCTCTTCATTTGTTCTTTTCATTATCTGTTGATCACAATCGCACTCTTCTTTCCCATCTTCATTATCTTCGTCATCACCATTATTGATTTTTCCATTTAGTTTATCCCTTTTAACCCAACATTTCTGAAAACCTAAACGGCAAGCAATATAAATTAAACATTCAAAAGAGCTAAAAAGAACGTGCAATGGGGACAATCCAAAACTATAGTTTTCTATTATGTTCTCAAAAAAAAATTTGTATCGCATTGTTCATGAGTATTGGGGTCGTGCCACAAATGTTGAATCTTTGTGTCGGCTTTGTTCCTGTCGGCAGATTGCAAACTTTTCCGTCTGCCATAGGTATAAACAGTTTGTGCTTAACCTTTATTTCTTTTCCTTCAACCGCTAGGCTTTAATTTCGAAATTTAATCACATATGAGGTTCGTTTCTTTTCTTATCAAATCTACAGTATCTTTTTCAATCATGTATTTGATTGGCCTACAAATTGATTTGATTGGCGTTATTTCGCCAGAAAACAGAGATTATCTTTGAACTTTGAAGAACAATTGAATACATAGATATAAATTCATCAGTCATAGAACCATCATCACTAGTGATTTTTTTTTAATATTCACTCTCCACTCCCATTGCTACCCCATTTAAAAATCGATTGAAAATTTGTTTTCTTCTTTAACAACTGTTGAAGCACAGTTTGTTGAACAATAGCTAATCGTTTAGCTGTGTGATCTACCAGAGCCTGCTATGATACTTCTGTGTGAGTTTCTCTGACTGAACTATTATCTGGTACACAACACTTCTTCGCATCCTGTGGTAAGGAGGAGAAAAATCATATTCATATTCTTTTTTAATAAATTTAAGTGTCTTTGTTACAATCGCAGTCTACGAGGATAGCCAACGCTTCTTGAGGAGAAAAATTGTGGTGCATTGCACTTAGAATGCTGGCTCATATTATCCCGCATCATTAGAACTGAGTTTAGAGATGAAGTGAGCTCCTTAAGAATTCAGGATTCTGAATCGCTGCAATTCTTTGACATGAATCGTACTGTGATACTTTAGCGGCTTACGTCAGTTTCTCAGTTCCAGTACTAAGCAAATGTGCTACTTTTCTCCTTTTTGATTTCTCAGAAGAGTACCAAAAAGATTATTAAGAATATTCATCAGATTCCTCGGGGACCCATTCTACATGAGGAGACCCACTGCGCTGGACTAAACCCCACACGTATTCAAAAAGCAATTTACTTTCATCATAATTTTTGACATTTATCCATTTTTTCGAAGAAAGCCCTCCTTGGAATTTTGATTTCTGTAAATAACAGTAAAATAATTATAATCGGGCTAGTAACCCTTCCATCTAACTAACCCTCAGAAACCAACCCCACCACTCACCATATGAAAAATCAAAAACACACTTTATTTAATAATTATTCTTTTTGAGTGTATGCTTTTCTCAAAAAAGTGAGAATAAATAATTAATTGTCAAACTTCGGCAAAAAAAGAAGTTCATATTTAGACACTACATTAAATTTCCTATAAAACAATGTACAGGCCATCGCAATACTTTTATAATTTTTTTTATTAGGGAGTTTGTTCAAATTACTGTCTTGCAATGACAGATTAACTCTAAAATAAAAAAAAAATATTTAAAACTAGCGCGGATCAGCGTGATGACCTGTTCATGTTTTTAAAGGAAATGTAATGTATTTTCATTTATTTCTATAAGGCACTGAGTGTAGCGAAAATGGTCCTACTCCTTCCCCATCACCTGTAGGCAAATTAGCCCTTCCCCGCTCTTGGTACGGAGTCTAATTTACTTCTAATATTTTTGCTGTACCTATATAGTTTTAAACTCATACTTTTTCCTGTGATATTTAAGTATTTGATAAAGACTAGTAAATTGAAATTTCATTTATATAAACATATGAGGGGAAAATAAGAGAAACTATGTAATTTGGCTTCACGAATGTAACTCTGATTAATTCAACGGGAACTCAAGAAAGTTCATGCGTTGGCACGATTTGGTATAATTATTTATTGGCAACTAGTAATATAAAAAGATATATCAATACAGAATACTGCTGTCTATTCTATAAAACATACGATCTATTATAACAATTCTGCTTTAATATTTCTAAACAAAATAAATTTATTCAGTTTTTCGCCGACACCAAAACTCGCAAAATCAGCTTGTGAAGTTTTGTATTGAGATAAATGGAATAAGAAATTAGCTAATTATTTAATAAGTGAAATTTCATGGCTATCCTCGCTGTATCATTCAACTTGAATGTTTTCTGTATACAATTTCACCCAGCGTTCAACTAGCTAATGCATTCATACGTTTCATGTTTAGTTCTTGTCCTCTTTTTTTAATCTAAATTACGAGAGTGGGATTTCTGTAAGCTTCTATCCTAAAGAGAGGTATGATAACTCGGAAAAACCCATTGATTTTAAAAAGAATTTGTAAATTTTTAAAATCGATGGAAAAATCACCGTCCAAACATGCCTTTAAGCATCTGATAATTCCTTAATCTTTTCGGAATTAATATTTATTTATATTGCCATATGATATGCCAACAATTATATTTATATATATGACAAATGGAATTAACGCTATTTCCTAATTGATTTTACCATGATAAATTCCTTTCCTATAGCTGATATGGAATGTATGTATGGATGATATTATCCTCAGAACATAGCATTGAATTATTCAATAGAGAGCTAATAAATATACTACAACAGGTCTATGTAACTTCTTCTATAAAAATTGTAACTTTTATGGACAAAAAATTTATAATGCCATGGGAGTCACATGTTTTTGTTTTAATGAAATGAAATTAAATGAAAAATAAATTTCATTGTGTGTAGAAATAACTTTTTTGGGGGTTATTTTAATTTCATAGTATTTTTGTCTATACAATTTTTTTTTTATTCCTCTAACTGCATCTTTTATTATTAAGTTTTTGACAGACAAAGGACGCTTTACTTCAATTGGATCATCTTCTACCAATCCGTCTGGAGATACCTCCTAAATATTCCTAAAGACGAGTGAACAAATAATTGGCAAGGCAGAGTATGTAATCCGGCCAATAAAGAAAATGATTTTATAACTTTGGGTTCAATGACTGAGCCACATTTGATTGCCTTACGATGGAAACCTGAATGTAATATGTTCCTTTTTTTTTTTTTTTACCAACATAAATGCACCGCGGCCTATTAAGGTCTATTGTGCGTTGGCCTAAATTAAGCTCTTTCATCAAATCTTTTCTGTAATTCCATCCTAGTTTATAATACCTTAATTGACAATCTCAATTTTTACCATTTAAGTCCCGGTCATAGTACTACATTAATAGACATAGTAAGTACTCTCCTGAATTAATGCGTTTGTCTCGTTCTAGCCGAGTTGCCGCGTGGAGAAGTCCCTTTTAATGCCCGCTTCTCAAATGGGAACCCGGTTCGCCGTCATCCGTTCGGCGTCAGGTGTGGCTCTCTACTCCACGTAGAGTAAAATGCAAACAACTGTTCGTACTGTGGCACTACAACCCGCTGGCGAGTCATGGCCTCCGTCAATAGCAGCCGCCAGGCGTCCCTGTCGTGTATTGCCACCATCCAACCTCTAACTCCAAGTCCTCTCGCATCACTGTCCACGCATTCCCTCCATCGCAGATTAGGCCTTCAAGCACGTCGGCCTCCATGCAGGGTCTCCGTCAACAGCTTTCTTGGGACCATATCTTCTGCCATCCTGGCTACATGGCCAGCCCCTGTCTTAGGCTGCCCTGTGTTGACTGCACCCTTTGACATCTTCTTCCTCTATCCACTCTTAGAATTATCCCTCATATTCCCCCATTTTGATTACGGTATTGTGTTGTAAGTAGGTCTCTCTGACTCACTGGATGCTAAATTGAAGAGGATTATGAACGTCTACCTGATATATGTTCTAGGAATTCCCCATTGAAGCCATATTTCACTGTTTACCATGGGCGTAATTACATTAATTACGAGTGGAGGACCATTTAGCGCATTTTATCATAAATAATTCATGGAATTAAATTTGAAATACAATAGATTTATAATGAAAAACAAATAATATATAAAATGATTAAACAAAATTATTAAAAAATATATAAAAAGACAACATAAGTATTGTATGTAAAACAAATAACTAGTACTTACAAAATGAGAATATAGTGAATAGCTTAAAGTAAAGAGTTCACTGGTAGAACACAAGGAATTGGGTAAAGAAAGGAATGTGGGTTTAGAATACGAGCAAAAGGAAATGTGAACTTAACCGATTTGAAGGCATCTGTCTTGAAATTAACTGGATGCATGAAAGGACTTGAAAGTATGCCAGGACAGTGAAAAGAAACAGATGCAAGCAAAACTTGAAGTCAGTGTGAAATTAAGTATGTATAATACGGCTTGAACATGATACTTGTGGGAAATAAAAGCGGTTGGTATATGATAAGCATAAGAGCTGCGCAAGGAACAAAAGTCATAAGAACTCCAACAAAAGTCAGTCTCTCCTCTACAACTTATTACTATTATTATTCCCCTTCTTTCATCAACAATACTTCCTTGGCTTTTTTCTTCAAATCTCCCTTCTTACATAGGTGAGTTTCAGAGCCTTAGAGTAGATGAAATAGGAATATATGAATTAATTGATAAAAAAAAGAAAAGTCAATAAATAAATACAAATGAAAATTATAACAAGTCATAAAGCAGTCTTCTAGCATAAGAAATATGTATTGATGATCTAATTCTTTACGTCTTAAAATGAAAAGCATACGAACTTCTTATATTAATATGATTAAACAAAAATTATAAATGAAGTGGCGTATTTACAAATGTTGATGGAAATAAAAGAAACTATATTTACAATTCTTTTGAAACTGAATGGAAGGGAAGTGATTGATTAAGCGGGATTTGAAGGCGGGAAGAGTATTGGAGTGACGGATGGAAGGAGGAATGGTGTATATAAATCTTAGGAGGGGTAATGTAAATTCTAACATTTCATAGAATCCCTTTTTAATATTAAATCTTATATGCATATAAAAGGAAGGTGAAAAGAAAAATGATAATGATTACCTCTCTCTTTTTTTTCGTTTGAGTCCTAACTTTTGAAGACATTAGTGGATGAAGGTGTTATGTAAGAAATTTGGAATATTGAGTTTTTCTTACGATTGAAGGTGTCATGTCCTTATCATTGTCTCGTAATATTAGGAACCCAAGATTGTTGGTTAATCGCATTATTTCTCAATGAATTGGATTGATTACGTCTTTAAAAAATTACACTAAACAAATTGTCATTTACTCAAAATTTAAAATTTGTAACATAATATCTTCATACATTTATACCTTCAATTAATGATTGTATTTATTTTTTTTTTCTGTGGCAATAGCCGCTCCATTTTTTTTTTCTAGTAAATGCCTTCTGTTTTTATTATGTATTTCGCTATATTCTTCGGCGGCAATAATCAAAGATTAAAGATAATTTTCTTTCATCCTTTTAATCAGTCTAGTCTTGAATGTATTTCCCAGGATGTGGAAACTCTTGAAAGTGTAAGGTAGAGACAGCCATGTCAGCCCACACCCACCACTTGCCCTATTTATGTCGCGCTCGAACCATAATTTTCAAACTATTGATATTTAGAAAATTAATGATATAAGTTTGATAATAAAATGTGTAACTGTATTTAAAGGATGTATATCGAAGAACGAAACAGAAAATGTAGATAAAAGGATTGATTAAACTTACCACATAAACGTCTATTTTTGTCACAGTCTCTGACAATTGGCTCGAATTGGCCTATCTAGAATCCTATTCAATATTTAGGGGGAATAAATTGTCTCAATCTAGATACGCTCAGTTAAATAACAGGTACGTATCCCCTAATATAGACCCTAAAAATAGACTATTAATGTATATTGATAAATGTATAAGGTGCAATCCAAACATGCACTTTCCGACGTGGACTGTATATGTTGTGCCATTTCAATAGAAATTGTAATTCAACTGAAATTTTGTTGAAATATACCTGAACACAAAAATAGTAAAATAAAGTGGTACTTACTGTCGTAGAACCTCTTGGAAGAATGAGGAGTAGTTTCAATAAACCAAAAATTGAAAGGAATATAATTATATTTATTTATTCTTGGCACTACGGTCTTGGAAATGCGGTCATCCTCCACTCCCTCCTATCCCGGGCATCCGCCACCTTCTGATTCCAAGTCTCTTCTAGATATCCTCCTCGTCCAACCACCTCAGGCGTGGTCTTCCTCTACCAAGTCTTCCACCAGGTCGGTTCTCGAGCAGGCGTTTGGGGTTTGCTTCTCTGGGCATACGTGCCAAATGACCTAACCATCTGATTTGGCGCCTCCTCACAATTGAGATCAAATCAGGTTTCGCAAATATTCGGCGAATCAGCACCAGCTCCTCATTGGTGCGAATTATCCACTGCTCATGTTCGCACATTGGGCCATAGATCCTGCGAACTCTTCTCTCCCATGCCAGCAATTTTTTTCAGACGCCTTAGATAGCGACCAGGTTTCAGAACCATAGGTGACGACGGGTCTGATGACTTTCTCATACACCATGATCTTGATCCTGTTAGACAGGGCTCTATAATTTAATATTTTTCGCAAGGCAAAGCAGCATCTATTCCCCGCGGTCATCCTTGCTTTCAGTTCCACCTCCATTTCATTATTTTTTGTAATTATCGCACTCTGATACTTAAACTGCTTTCAGGATGTGGTTTCCTATTTTGATATATTCCTCTGCTCCACCCGATTTTCTTTAAGTTAACATGTAAAAAGTCTTCTGCTCATTAATTTGCAGCCTGCTGTTTTATTTATGCCGTTATTAAGACATCGTTAGCATAGGCCAGATGCTGTGTCATCCGGTTATAAATAGTACCACCATGATATGTCCGTATTTCCCTTATTGCACATTCCAAGGCAATATTAAACAGAGCAGGAAATAATGGATCCCCTTGCCTAAGGCCATCTCTGACCTCGAAATCCTCCGACAACAGGCCATTCATCTTTACTATGAATCTACTACAGTTTAGGGTCATGATTGTCAAATCAATTAGCTTTTTTGGGATTCCCAGTTTTAGCATCACCTTCATTAATTCTTCCCTGTTTATACTGTCATATACCTGTTTAAAATCTATAAAAATGTGGTGTAAGTCTATCTGGTACTCGTACCAGATTACCGTATTTATTTATGTATATATTTGTTCTAGGTTGGAAACCATTCTTAAATTCCTTCACGCCTTTATAAAACTTTCTTGTTAAATTGGTATCATAATCAGTTTGGAGCATTTCTAGCTTGCCTTTTTCAAAACTTCTCTTTTTCTGTCTACTTATCTTCTTTGCGGTCCTTCTCATGAAAATGTACTCCTGCTTACTTATTCTTGTACCCACAGCAAACATTCTCAAACCTCACCTCCTTCCGGTCTTTAAGCGCTCGGTCGCATTTCTTATGGCACCATTCCTTACTTGTACGTTTTTATTTTATCTTCAGTAGTTCCGCTGCACCCTGCTTGATGGATGTCTTATACTGTTCCCGATGATTGTTTATTTCTGTATTTCCATCAAATCTCTTTAGAAATGATTCCTGTACAATATATTTAAATTTTTCAGCTTGTTGGGGTATTTTTGAAATTTCGCTTTGGTGTCTGAGAATTCCTTTTACTCGAACACTACATTCTATCCTTTGTCTGTAAGGTTCTTTAACCAAGAAATGGTCAGTATCCGCGTCCGCTCCTCGATAGCTTCTCACGTCATTGATGTCGGAACAGTATCTAGAGTCAATACGAATGTGATCTATTTGATTTCTATGTTTTCCATGTAGGGAGAGACATATTTCCTTACGAATTTCTTTATGTGGGAAATGCGTATTCCTGGTCACCATACCTTTTTCTTGGGCGAGCTCCATACATCTGATTCCATTTTCATTTGACACATCATGTTTACAGAACCTACCAATGGTTGGTCTGAAGACTTCTTCTTTTCCGATCTTTGCATTTAGATTGCCCATAACTATTTTAGCATCATAATTTGGTATGATTCATATTCTTGAGAGAGCATTCCATAGAAATCATCCTTTTCTTCCTCTTCACTGTCTTCTGTTGGTGCATGTACACTAATGATGGAGGTATTGAAAAATTTTCCTTTTAGTCTTATTACACATATTCTTTCCGAGACCATCTTATATCCCAACAATAAATACTTCAGGGTTTTTCTAATCATGGAGCCAGCTCCCAAGTCCACTTTTTATTATCATTTAGGATCCCAGATCCATTATTTTTTTTCCTCTCCACTTTATCTCCTGAAGCGCTGCTAGGTAATCAGGAAAATAATTAAGAAAGAAAAATAATACCTGGAAATAATTATAAAATAATAATAAATTCTTAATACTACTAAATTGAAAAAATATGATTTCCCAGGGAATGGAGGCACTAAACTGACCCGCAATGGCCATTTAATTAACCAATATGCACTGATTTCCTAGAACTAAAGGAAAACAAGTGGATCACATACACAAAGAGTACCTTTTCAAACTGAACTCTGTGTCAACATCAATCTGATGATTTGATTCATTATATTAGGCCTATTTGGATATCACTCTCCACAGTTCCAAAACCTCCTATACATTATGTAAGGATATCTATATAACAAATATAACAGGTTATTTATAGAATAATCAATAGCTCCAGTTCCACTCTTCCCGATCCAGCGTCAAGAATCCACCATGACTCCTTATACAATTACTTAATGATTGCAACAATTTTAAATATTTATTCATTTCTGTTATCTTGCAAATCATTTATATACTTCGCTATTAATATCGGTTTAAATTTTGTTTTGTTAATATTCTTTTATATAATTTTCTTCAAATATCTCCCGCGTATTATCACAGACAATTTATTTCCCACCGGCAAACCATTAGCCAGTTTTTAAAATTTGAAATGGTATTTAAAATAGTTATTAAATCAGCATAATTTGATACCTATCCTTGATTATATCTCAATCTACAATCATTTTCATACTTCCTCCGATTGGGGCATTTGTATATATATATATATATTGAACACCAAAATTATCTGAATAATATTACCCCTATTCTCTAATTATAAATTTTTCAGTTTTGTTTTTGCTTCGTTTGCGTTTTTCACATCATAATTATGTCTGTAGTTAATCTTATTTAAAGATGGTTTTAAAAATTTGGATAATCTATCCGTTGGTACATTTATGTTATTGATTATTGACCTTAGATTTGTTTGCGGCTTATGAAATTTCACCAGTCCACATATTCTGGGATCCGTAAAATGGTGAGATATAAATTTTATTTTAGTATATTTATCTATATATCTTAGCTTCTGCAAATTACCCAGGCATTTATTGATTATTTTTGCAAACTCTATTCGGGCTAATTCTTACTATTTTATATGTTCCTTTTTCACCTAACAATTCATCTTTTTTATATTTATATTGTTTCTTTTTCATAATCATTAGCTTTTTAAATTTGACTACCATAATTCTTTTGTTATCTTTAAGGAAATATTTATTTTTTTTTAAGTCGTTAATCTACTAATTTATTTAATTTCGGATTTCTTTTAAATTTTCTTATGCAATTATTCATAATCTGGCACATGTTGTTTCTTGTCATATTTTTGTGACTTTCTGCAGTTTCCATATTATCAAAGATCTTTTCTATGCCCGCAATTTATTGTATTATGTCTTTATCCATTTTTTTAGTTTCGAAACTAAAATTTATCTCTGTCCATCTATTTTTATCATACTTGTTATGTTTATTTTTGTCATGCTTTCAATCCTGTCTGTATTTTTATATAAAATTGTTATATTTTTCCGTTATTATTATTGTTTTATGATATTTATTTTTCCTTTTTGTTAAACGTTGATTGTTTTAATGGATGATACGTTGTTTTAATTACAATTTATTTTTTTTTGACTAATTGATTTATTATTGGTTAATTGATTTTCGGATCATTTTTTCCATTAATATTGTGTTCTATACCATTTTTCTTGTTAAATAAATTTTTCTGTACTATTTCATTAATTTTATCCCTGCATTCAGTTTAAAATATTTGGCTATTACCATCTTCATATTAATGTTATTCACCCAAAGAGCTTGTTTTATTTTTAGTTTCAAAATATTATTAACTATTATGTTACAAAATGTAACATTATTATTGTTTATTAAGAATTCATTTATAAATGGTGCATCTATCTTATTTATTATATTAAAAATATGTTTCGTGTATATATTTTTATTTTTACACTTTGTTTAATGATTTAATTGACCATTGATCCTACCTTTTTTCTTGAGTTCAAGGGGAAAGATATGCTGAGGCCAACTCTCGCGAGGCAGAAATATTTCGTACATTATAACTCTGGAACCAGTTGAGGCTCACAATTAATCTCCAAAGTTTCACATTTTCCTATCATAGATGTATAAACTGAAACAGTTTTTTTAATTTTTCAGTCAGTTTCTTTTGAGATATTCAGCTTTAAATTTTGCAGAAAATGGCTTTTGGCCATAATTGAAAATTCATATAAAAAAATAAAAATAAAAATAATTTTCAAGATTGACATTTCTACAGCATGGAGCACAATGATATAATTATACAAGAAAAAAAGAGCAATAGTGAGCCTCTTTTTCTACACTTTTGCAGTGCTAAATGTCTCGTTTTACGTCGATTTTTGTGATGTTTTTTTATCCACTTTCCTCCCTACTTAAGTGACGTCTTGTGAGGTCAAAAATGTAGACATAAAAAAAATCATAATGTTAGTTTTTGTTTTGATATCTGCTTAAATTACCAGAGTCAGGGACATATTTTCAAAACTTGTTTTCAGCTGCAAAGTAAATTTAAATGTAATCTATTACACAATATATTGAATTTACTGTTATCTAGCCTTCGGGGTAGATAATTAAACAGTTTTTGTAATAATTTATTTAAGAAGTAAATCTCTGTTTTATTTCATGGATTTGAATATATTTGGAACCCTACTTTATTATATATTTCAGTAAGTTCGTATTAAAGAGGGGAGGGGATAGGACCAAAGGAAATATGTTGTTGCTAATCGTTATTTGACTATATCTGATCTCACTTATGATTCCATTTAGCCTGTAGCTAATATAAAATGATGAATTCTTTGCTAGCTCGTATGTGGTTTTGTTTCGAGGGTTAATGCAACACTTATAAAAGGGATTGTACGGCTGGGTGTATAATTCTACTAAGTATTTAGCACCTAGTTTCTGGCGTTAAAGGGATTACAGCTACTCCGAACTAAGGCTTATGGCTGGGCTTGCACGGAATCCTCCTGTTAATGAACTTATACCAGCATAATGAATTCAGTCAGTCTAGAAAAGAATTATTTACTTGCGGAACCATTTTTAAAGCAGCCGATGCCAATTTTTGACAGGATCAGTTTCTGATTTATTCTCAATCATCGGAGCCCCACGACGCACAGTGCTCAAAAACTGGTCTTTTTGCGAAAAAAAAATAGCCTCCCATCTTGTCTTATCTGAATAACACTACAAGAAGTCGGTAATAATGTATAGTACAATATAAATCAAATATAAATAAATAAATTACACAAATATATTAATTACATATCGGAGATAGATTAATTCAGATTTTTTGGTTTGTCTTTGACTTATTAACAAATGTATCGGATGTCACTTGAAGCGTGTCGATGACATCCTTGTTGGTCGTTAACCTGCAGAAATTTCGGGAATGCCCTATTACAATACTATCGATATTATTTTTCCTAGCTTCCTGCTATTTTTTCCGTGAGTATCGCAATAGGTTAAATAGTGACTTAAATAGTGTTACCATGCAGATGAATCTTGTAGATATTATTAGGCATGTTTTACCATCTATGCAGTTGTACATACAGTTTTGCAGTTTCATGTAGAGTTGGAAAATCGAAAGGAAAATATCGATATTCAATATTTTGTTATATCGGAAAACCAAATATCGATATCCACCGATAATCGCTAGAAAAATATCGATTTATCGATATATCGAAAGGAAATGGATGAAAAAGTAAAGAAAGTGCTTCAAATGAGTATTATTAAATACTATTAATATTATTAAACTGTGAAGAAGGTTATGAAATAATATAATGATTATTATTTATAAAACAATATTTTTATTAGCCATGAATCTTTATAAAAAAAGATTGAAAAGAATTATACTTCAAAGAAAAAAAATATTATTACATATTTTTATTTTGAAGACTTTTAGCCATATTCTAGAAGTTTTTCAATAATAAAACCTTCAAACTTCCCAAATTTGTATTTATCTTATAATTCTTCCAACTATATTGTGCATTCTCAAAACATTCATCTAACAGCATGTAATTTATTTGATATACATCTCAGAACCATCATCATTTATATAAATCATCAATTTTTCTTTATATAGGATTAGTCAACATTATTTGTATGTAAATCTTATCTACTAATTATTGTTTGGTAATTCAATATTGTTTATTGTTATATTTACTGGTAAAACTCCAGAATGGTAACCCCAACATGGAGACATCTACAATTTTAGGACCTGGTTGATCTTAAAAATCTAGACCTCCGCCATTTTGGGATTACGATTCTGGAGTTTTACCGAATAAAGGAAATTGTTAAAATAAAATACAGTAGAATCTCGATAATTCGTATGGGCAAGAGTTCGAAAGGTAAATATGAATTATCGAGATATCAAAATTATCGAGATTTCCAATAATCGGCGGTAAAAAATAGGAAATAACAAAATTAATACAAATTTGTATTAATATGAATGGAAATACAAACGATATAGTTAGATCAACAAAAAAAATCAGTTATTTTCTTATGGTGCAATCCTTGAAAACGGATCTCATCGATGGCTTCGTTAAGCATGCTCAGAGCAGAAAATACGTTAACACAAACATCCAATTTTGTTAAGAAATGGCACGCTGTAGATGCATTATTTCGCCATTTTAAAACTAATCGTCGGCACATCAATTTCTTCTTCATCTCCTTTTTTTACGGAGTCAAAATTTCCTCGTCAGTAAGGATCCAAGCTACTGCTAAACCTTCGTCAAAATAGGCGAAATGTCGAAAAGTCATGGTAGTTCTTAATTTTGAGGTAGGTGATTCCCATCCTTGATACTTTCTAAGAGTTGCATAACTACTTACTTGCGTTAAATGTCTAAAATCGTTTAATTATGGCTAAATTCAGAGATTGCAGCTTAGAGGTTGTGCTGGAAGGCAAAAACAGAAGATAAACATAGCTGAGTGATGTGGTACTGTTGTGGACCATACAATTATCAATAAACAGTTGACAATTTTCGCTGTTTTTTATTCCATATCTGTACCCATTCGTTGGAAATTTCACTTATGATACATGCTTTTGTGTTTGCACGATAGGCGTTCGGTAAAGTTTTTGTTTATAAAGCACCTTGCATTCGCGGATTTGCCAATCATGAGCGAACTTAATTTTTCAGATCAATCTATTTTGTCGCCTAACAGTATGGTTACAGGTTTTTTTTACTATTTTATTTAAAGAGAACTGAATTGAAACCAAAAAGGGTAAACCGACCGAAATTCATAGAAATGATTCCTCTCTCACTCACTCACCTCTTGAAAAGATTAAGAGTTAACCAGATTTTTTATTTGGAAATTATAAGGCGTTTACATTACTTGGAAGACGAAAATAAATACGAATTATCGGGGGAACCGGATTGCAGTGTTTTTATACTAAATAAAGGGAGACATTCAATATACCAGAAAATCTACACGAATTACTGGGATATGAATTGCCGAGATTCTACTGTAATATAGTTTAGCATATGGTGTGATCGATATATCGTTGTAAAATATCGATATCATCGATATATCGGATGTTAAGATATCGATATAATATATCGGTTTTTCAACTCCGATATATCGATATATCGCGTGTCGATATTCCAACCCTAGTTTCATGACAATAAAATTGTGAGACGGAATGTAGAAATTTATTTGTCGAGCTTCATAGCGTTTTTTTGTTTCTGGGAATAATTTGAGGTAGCAAAGTTGAAATTTATATTCAGCACCCAAAAAAGCATAAATAATTAGATTTTTAGAATTTCTTCAAATCTTTCCACAGTCTTTCTGGTTCCCATTTGGCTGAACTACATTGTGTCTCCAAATTTCGACTCACTTTCGCTTCAAAACAGAGGGGCCGAACAAAAATATCTTTAAAATAAAAATTGTTGGTAGTTTACTCTTGTTTAATTTAATGTGAAATGAATCTTTTAAGTTATTCGAATTAATGATTTCAAGTAATGAGCGACAAAAAAACAACACGTTTTTTGCAATTTTTTTTATACCTTCAGAAAATATGTCAAACAGATGTTCAAACAGTATCATTGGATATTCATAGATAAATTAATAGAAATGAAGTGACTCCGAATATTGACATCAATTCCACAGAGTATGATTTTTGATTGATACGAGTTTGAGCCAAGCAAATACGACAGTAATAATTCCATTTTCTCCTGTAATCCTGGAAATGAAGGCAAATGAATTGGTATTTTGAGACAGTTGCGATTTAGGATTTTTTTTTCTCCACTTTTTGACCACTGTACGACGTATTCCTTAATGTTTATAGTAGCTTTATCCCATTCATATACTTCGTTTTGAGTTGATAAATCAGTGACCATGTTAACCTGCGATCGAGATGATGACCAAGAAACCTTACATTGTCAACGTAAGTGACGTGTGACTCGTTTGAAATAATGGTGGGGAAGGCAAATCATAAATCTTTTTATGATACTGTTATGGGAGATAAGGATCCGGAATCTCTTATTCATACCCGTGTCACCATAGGAAAAAAGGGTAAAGCATGTAAGGAAATAAAATAAATTAATTGCAGAATAAGGGAAAACCAAATAAATATTATATAATTAAATATCTAAAAAAAAAAATAAAAAGTACTTCCTTGATGTAAAAATGACTATTAATTAGCGTTGATAACAACCAACAAATAAACATTTAAAAAAAATTCTACTTAAAATAATTTTGTTATGAAAAACTCTTATTGAAATAATAAATTATTAAGTATTTCTTTGAATTAAAATATTAATTTATTTTTAAAACTATGTTACGAAGTAGTCTTGCCAGCCGGCTACGATTAATTGAGTTTATTAAAGCCTCAAAGTTTGTAGCTCCCAGGGCTTACTAAATCGAGCCTGACTCGACGAACTTAGAAGGGAAAAGGAAGAGAGAGAAGGAAACGAGCGAGAAAGCGAGGTTGTCCTGCTCCGACTTCGCCTGGACACGGAATACTCTAGCCAGGGACTGACTGCCTTTGTTATTGGGGTAATCCCTGTAGGTTTGTAACCGGCCGGCGTTGTATCCTATGTTAATACGTAATATAAATACGTTAATATATGTGCTTGTGCATAAATGCTTTATTTTTTATTGCCTAATTTTGGTTGGACACATACCGTATCTCCACAGAGTGCCAAACGCTTTATGGATGTCAAAAAGTATTGCTACATCCAAGTTTTTGTGAATAAATGTGTCTTGAATAGCGGTTGTGGAAGGCAGAGAGATGCCTGCAGAATCCACATAGTAGATTGCTCAAGATTCCAAATTGATCTTCTATTCACCATCTTTTCCATCAATTTACTAAAACAGTCTGTAAGAGAAATATGACGATGGATATACATTGCTTCGGTAAATATACATTACATATTGTAAACGAGATATAACCTTGAATTTTAACAGTAATCGCTTGGAGATTTGTTAGGAAGATCAATCTTTTGAAAGATTAGTAGGCTCGAAAAAAATATAATCCACAAATTCTAGCGCCAACAGTATTATCTAACATATGATAACCAAATTTAATCAATTAAAATTTTAGGGATTTCCTTGTTTACAATTTTTTTTTTTTTGCTACTTTATTTTACTAAACCGCATTTAATACCTTCATTCATTTTATAGATAAGGCATGAGCCAGTCTAAGCTATTCTGTTCACCGCTGCAATTAATATGTTTCGGGGCTTAGGTACATTTGTGATCTGTGTGCTTTTCATCACCACATTGTGATCAGATGGTCTTTGTACAATTAAGAGTAGGGTGGGAGAAACTGAGAAATTTATAACATATAAAAAAGAGCTCCATTTTAAATAATATATTGTTTGACTGTAATATAATAGTAAAAACTTATAAGATAAAAAAATGAAAAATAATACACCGAATAGAAAGGTGCGGATAAATAAAGGAAAGAAGTAATTAATAGTATTCTTATCAGGCGTAGTCAGTAGCTAGACGTTTTATCGACGTTTTATCACAAATTGGGCTGATTCCAGGGAGTTCAAGGAACGACCTGATGGACGCCAAACACGGAAGCCGACTGCTTGCTCTCAAAATTGGAAAAATTATTAGAAATACAATAATCAAGGTTGCGGGAATATAGTGAAGACAGTGCAGTAATGCTACAGTTCCTGTTCCTCTGTAACCGCCACCCAGCTTTTAACCACAGGAGACGCACTCTGCAGAACTTCCAGTATTGTACGACGTGGGAATGTATTCTGCCTCCGTTCCTATAATGGAAGAATTCTGTCAAACTTTTGAACACTCAAGATTTATTGATTTGTGTGAGTTTGCTTATGAGCGATTCCAATGAGTAAATTCTCGCAAATTTCAAGAGCATGCCATTTAGTGAATTCCTTCTCAGCATGGATAATTAGCTACAGATACATCAACATTATACAGATAGTGTTGGTGGCCATACGTCGGTGGATACGCCCGAATACTTGAGCACCTAGAAATGTTAACACCTGCGGCTGTCTAGAATGCATCGAGCCAGTTACCCTGGAACTAACCGGAAGCTGTTATATCTCAGATTCACGCCGATAGCGCTGAATCTTGCAACTTCGATCCAATCATACAACTATATATTATACAACTATAAACAAACTATACGTTACCGAGGAACGCGTCATATTATCCGCGCTGAAGAATGCTTACCGCTACCTGCAAATTTTCTTCAAGCTGAGACGACGACCACTCCTCGATGAACTATTGGTATATGGTGTAGTAGATAGATTAGCCAACGAGAATATGGCAAGATTCAATAGATTAAAATTCCCCGCGCACAGACCGTTCTTAAAACTTTGAAAAAATATATCCCTTACAGAAAATAAATACCACCAAGAATCTTAGGAGCTATCTTTGATTTTGTCATAACAGATTTACATAAGAATTATAGTTATAAGTATTACAGTTGAAATATGAGTATTGAAGTTGCATTGAATTGAGCAAATTTGT
This sequence comes from Rhaphigaster nebulosa, assembly GCA_948150685.1. NCBI lineage: Eukaryota > Metazoa > Arthropoda > Insecta > Hemiptera > Pentatomidae > Rhaphigaster > Rhaphigaster nebulosa. Next base: position 138,859,574 of record OX411307.1, read on the forward strand.
TGTTATTCTGATCATTCCAGGTAAAGTATCAATCTAAATGAATATGAAAATTACTTTCCTAGAAGAACGGATTGATTCTGGGGCCAATCTATTTCAGGAAAAAACAATATGACGTCAGTTAAGTAAGTTCTTGGGATATTTATAGCTGTAAGCATGTGCTCATGCTCAGAGATTACTGTCTCGGTAGCAAACAGCTCAAGATGTTGTTGTGGTCTTATATTATATTATTATTTAATAAATGGAAGTTTTGAAACTAAATCAAATAAAAATAAATTTAGTTATTCTGTCTTTTAAATTTGTTCTAGTACTGTGCAATATGGTAACCTGTGGATGTCCCGAAATTAAATCTTACATAACCATTTATTAAATTTTTCGGTCTTGTTTCGTGGGATGAGGAACTAAAAAATCGAAAAATGATATTTGCTTGTATATAAATTATTTTAAACACACTCAGAAATAATAACTTTCTAATCGGCGCAGTTTGCCAGCTGATTTTTTTTGTGATAAAATCTTCATTGAGTAGACATTAATTAAAGAAAAATCAAAGGTAGGCTTAGACTAAATCCTTTTATTTTATTTTTCGGAGTAAACTCTATAATTTAATAGTAAACCGAAACTCCGAAAATCCCTTGGATACGACTTCCCAGATTCTTCGATAACTTCACAAAAAAGCGATCTTATTTTTTACCTAACTATACAATTGTATCCTTCGAACAACCCAATTTCTCTGATGTGAAAACACTCCATAATTATATATTTTTATGAATTAGGTAAGCCTGTCAATAAGGCGTCATTCTATAGACAAATAAGGTCAATTGTAATCCCTAAGTTGTTGACAGAGGCGTTGGATCTGAGGAGGGATTTGGAACCAATAAGAACGGCCTGAGTTTTCGTAGTGTTTAACCTTAATTTATTCAGGTTTGCCCAGGCACTGATCCATGTCTAGGTATTCCTGAATATTTGCAAACGCAACTAATAACTCAGAAGGAGGAAAGAATAAATAGATTTGGAAGTCATCTGCTTAGAGGTGGTGAGAACAGTGGTGGATTGAAGATCATTGATATAGAAATTGAAAAGGAGAGAGGAAATGCTAGATCCTTGGGCTACTCCTGGGGACAGGGTAAGGAAGGAAGATAGCGGTTGGTTAGGAATAGCAACTGCTTGAGTCCGATCGGAAAGGAAACATTGAAATCAGAGAACATAGCTTTTGGAAAAGGATAGAGATTTTAGTTTGGAAAAGAGGATGGAATGGTCCAGGGAATCAATAGGTTTAGAGAAGTTAAGGAGTATTAGTACTGTTAACTTAAGTATGTATGTATGTCACTGGTGATTTTAGTGAGAGCGGATTCTGTGGAGAAGCCGGAAACCAGATTGGAGAGGATCAAGCAGTTTGATAATTTCGAGAAAACTAGATATCTGTAATTGGAATATTCTTTCTCGAGGTTTGGACAGGTAAGAGACGATGGGCGATAGTCTTTAAGATATGTTGGGTTGGAGGTTTTGTTAATAGGGTGAACTTTTCTCCAGAAATGATCTTCTCCAGGAGGCAGGAAATACTGAATTTTGGGGGAAAAAAATTATATATGACCTATAGACTCGAACTCTGGGGGACAGCCAAATTTTCGAACATCAAACATATCCAATCCTTTCAGTCCAACAATAGTCAATGCTCCGCACTATGTAACCAACAATATCCTACATCATGATCTCAATATCCCATTTGTCTTAGACCTTATTCCATCCAAATTCTCCAAATTTCACCAGAACCTTGCTCACCATCCTAATCCCTTAGCTCAATCCCTATCCAGCTCCACCCATCCCTACAATCCTCCTCGAAGATTGAAACGGCAGTGGCCCCGTGACCTGTAGTAAATATGTATATTGGAGTTCTGGCAATAGCCAGATTCTTCACTCAAGTTCTGTTTGTCTGCGGCTACAGCGCTCTCGCCCAGTCTACTGGCTTCAATTCAACGCCAGTGACGCGACTGAGTGAGAGGCGCTGGGATATCCTGGAGTCGTGCTTTTCCATCCATAAGGGGGGGGGACAAATCTGGCTCGGGGAGTCCCAGGCTGATTGTAAATAGTGTGCCTGTGTTTAAGATTTTATGTTTATTTTAATTTTTATAAATTTGTTTATTATTTCTTGTATTAAGTTTATTTTTTTTTTTTATTATTTCATTTTTTGTAAATATTGTATGATAATTTATTTTATCACTATTACGATTGTCCCTGCTGAGACGGAATGTAATATTGTTCAATAAATAAATGGTCAATCCTAAAAAAAATAAAAATAAAATAACCTAAATGCCCTCATTGGTATATATGTTAATGAAATATTAGTTAATTTAATTAATAATAATGACAGTAAATCGCTAGATACCTCCAGTGGGAGGCCATTTTAAATGATACAGAAACAGCATCTATTCTAATTATTCGTTTACTGTAATTTATATACAATCTATTTAAATCGGTTTTAGAAGAGTAAAGTTCAATCTGATTTAAAGTCCTAATTTAGAACCTCAATATGCTAGTTAAAATTCGTTCAGGTTTAAGATAATCGCTAATAGATAAAATTGCTAACAAATTATTTTAACAGGCCAATTTCCTACAATTCCACATCCAATATATGGAAACTACAATCAGGCGCCATATCCTATCTACGTTTCCCGGTAAGCTTTTATATACGCAAATGGAATTCCTATGTTGTGGCGATTCTCGGCCGTCACCCTCACCAGGCCTAGCACTATATAACCTAATTGTTATCACGTAATACATTTGCCAATAAACAGCCAATAACTAATAATTGTAATTTTATTATGTGAATTTTTTTTTATTTTTTTTTTCTTAACCTTAAAAATTCCATCTGATTTTTATTAGTTTGGAGAAACAAATAGCAACAGATAGATGCTCCGGAGTTTTCCAGAGATGTGCCATTCTCCATTATTTTATTCACAGCAGATATTGTTTTAATATCCACTGGCCTGTATCTGTTATCAGGAGAAGCTGTGAGCTGAATTGATCAGTATGCTAGCTGAATACATTTTCACCAAGGTCTTTTAATGTTTAATATTGGATCCGTATCCCGTGCCAAGTTTATTAAATATGAAATATGCGATAACATGTTTTCTATATATATTTAAATCTCTGTGACATTTGAATATTAATTTCTCAGATTTTTTTTCCTCTTTTAATGTTATGTTATACATTGATCCATTTGTTTTTCATCACTTGTTTGCAAAGGTTCCCAGAGCTGAAAATTTAAATTCCAATTTTTCGTCCAGCAATTTACAAATGCCTAGCGTGTAATAATTCTTCTCTATCAATACCTTCATTTTCACGTTGGTTCATTATTTTAGAACGTATTATTCTTTTGTAGTTTTAATTGTTTGTTTCATGGGGTATAAGGGCGTTAAACGGCTTGGTCGTTTACACCTGTTGTTTTATACCAATTTACACTTTTAAAAGATAAAATATTAATAGAAAAATAAAAACAAATATGTACAAAATAATAAATAAATAAAAGAAAAAAATCTTCTCTTATCATAATACTATTTTTAATGCCGGTGTTGCCTTTCGATATTGTCGTTTTTTTGTTGGTATTTTGCAGTAATGGTTAGCGAGTTATTTTTATTTATTAATAATTAATTGATTTACTCGTTAGGCAATGATTAATGAGGTACTTAATCACGAGTCTTAGCAGGCCTATGATCTCTACAGCATATCGCTCAATTATACACTAATGGATGTGTGTGTGTTAGAGTAGGTGGGAATACTACAACACACACAAACGCACACATGTTAGATTTGTATTTCGCAGTAGTTAATAATGTTAATTAAACTTTTTATTTTTATTTTATTTTTTAAGAAAATTAAATATTATTCCCCTTTTAGATTAAAATGCTTATTAAAACATCCTACGAAGTTTCGAGTCCTGTGCTGATTTTCAACTAAATATCCTTGTTTTAAATCAAACTATGTCCTGTCTTTTCAATTTTTTCCTTTCAAGCTTAAGTAAAAACTTATCTGTCCATGATTTGTATCTTGTTCACTATAGTCTCTCTTGAGTTGTTGATCAAAACTTGAAAATTATTGCTCTCCTAATGTGATGTTTAATCCACAAACTTCTCTATGTTTCTCCAATGCGATGCTACTGGGGCAAACGTCGCCTTTGCTGTGACAAAATTATTATATAACGCATTTTTGTTAGGAAGCAACTTCCGTTCTTGGATAAAAATGGCTACTGGTTCATATTTATTAATTATAAGCTTAAGTTCCAAGTGTTTTCAAGTTAAACCATTACAATGCAACTGAATAAAATTAGTTGGAAAAACCATATAATATGAAGATATTAAATAAAGAAATCGAAACGGAAAAATAAAAATATAATTTCGTAAATAATAAATTAAACTAAATAAACAAAACATGATAATAAACACTGATTACGATTTTAATTACTTTTCATTCTATCTTAACTCTGCTTTCTGTTAGGTGATTTGTTTCGCATTTTACTCCTTGTTCTCCGCTCTTTAACTATAGCCTACAATCTAGACAGAAGTGGGGTGTGGAGATGCGACTGAATTAGAAGTCGTTTTTTTCTAGCATAAAATCTTCTGATCTGAAGGAAGCTCACGGTTGATGGGGATAGCTTCTGTGGTTATGGCCGATTTTAGGGGAAACGACCTTGCTAAGGTAGATAAGGAAATTTCTGAAGAAAATGAGGATACTGCGGAAGATGAGAATATAGCAGTCGTCGCAGGAGGTATAGTGGGAAGATCGTTGGATTTATTAATGTTAGAGCGATTGATTAGTGAAGGTGTCTTATTTTTTGTTGTCTTGGTTTCTAAAATATAAATTTGTTTTAATTTAAATCATCATTTTGAAAACTTATATTTTTTTTTTTTTTGTTTTTAACAATATTTGAAAATCCTTTTTTTTAAGCAGCTATAATAATAATAATAATAAAAATTACTTTTAATTTTGAACATATACAATAGAAATTGTAACATAAATAGAAACCAAAAAAATGATTACGGCAATGGAATATCCGTCTGCAGGAGGTCAGTTTAAAATAGCACTGATTTCTTTAAAAATATTTATATAAAACAGAATTTATATACGTAAGATCAAAATTGACTTTAAAAAAACAAGCTATTATAACAACTAAAACAATATTAAATAAAAGTTTTGAAAAACTATTAATTTGAAATGAACTAATATTTAAAAAAAAAAAATTTTTTGATATGAAGTAAGTAATTATTCTTGAATAATTAAATAAACGCATACATAACTTTTTTAATGTTAATATATAACTAAAAAAATAAAAATTATACAAAAATCAATTGAAACAAATATATAAAATAATAGGTAAATAAACTGGTGAAAAAGTTAATATAAGGTTGCGAACTGTTTACGATAAAACCAGGCATCCCTTGCAAATTTAATAAAATCAGAACCACTTCAATTTAGCAGGTCAAGCAGGTAAATGAGGGTTCTCGTAATAAATGAGGGTTCTTTTTTTTTAGCAAACAATGGACAAGTTTTTAAAAAGAGTCATGTTAACCCGGGCAATTAACACATTTCATAGGGCTGTCACGTTCTGAACCTTCATGTTTCGTTTTTGCACAATATATACCCAACGGCCTTTTTTAACATACTGCTTCAGTATTGCCAAACAGACATAGCAGCAGGTGGGAATCGAAATGAATTGTCCAAAGGTAACATTATAAAATACCATTTTTATTTCATTAGAGAGACTGGGTTCATCAAAAGTAAATAGGTAATTATGGCTATTATTCTTTTTGTTATTTTAAAAGTAAGTCATTCTTTTGATATCAACGACATTTTGAGGATTTTTATTAATCTTTTATCTCATCTATTGAACAATAATTAGTTCAGAGCACCAGATACCTTTACGTCAATATTCCGTGAGGCTCTACTTAGACAGGGAAGGTATTAAATAGATTTTCACATTTTAAAAGCTCTTCCGATTGTGTATCAGAAAATACTTCCATTAAAAGTTCCCCATCCTTCAGTTTTTTAACTACTTTAACCTCACCATTCACGTTTTTAAAACTGTTATGAAAAAAATGGAGACACCTTTTGAAATCTGGAAGGGTTTCATCATTATCTGTTTCAAGTCTTCGAATAATTAAAAACTTGATGTATTTCTTTTTTATATTATTGTTATTTCCCGTAGCTAAACCTTTAAATCTCCCTTTTTCCGTTTTAAAGTGGGAGATTCAACCATACCTACCGCTGAATTGTAGCGATAAAAAAGAATGAGAAAAGAAAAAAAAAAAGGAAAGTATATATATATATATATATATATATATATATATATATATATATATATACGATATGAGGTGAGTCGGGAGGAAAGGGCCAAACTCCAGGAACGGGTTGCACACGGGAAAATAATTTTAAAAAACTCAGAGGTTCTTATCCGATTTTCATTTGTTTAAATTTTATTGGCTAATTACAATTAAACAAAATTTTACAAATAAATAATATTTCATACTTGCATTAGCATTTCGGTTATCGAAGTCTTACTTTAATAAATTTTCGATGTATAAATAAATGTATGTGTTCAGTTTGGAACATCATCGGGTATGATCCCATTGCGAGGATTGTTAAGCGTTTTCGTCCAAATATTGCGTATTGACCCCTGCTTTTCCTTCCTTAATTGAACCATCAGTATACAAGGTAATGGCCCCATTTTCAAATTTGGGTCTTCCTCCAGTCCATATTCCTCTACGTGGGATAGATACTTTGAAATTTCCTATCGAAATTTAGTTTCCAGGGCAAATAATCACTGAACAAGCTAATTCACTCCTTTCCCTTCAACTTATTAAATATTCAATATGCCTTTGATAGTCTCCTGGCTTTTAGTTTCAGGTACGTTGCAGTCTAAGGGCACTTGTTGAAGCCTCTTTTTGCATCAAAATGTGTAATGGAGTTATGTTCAGCAATACCTCCATGGCTGCCATGCGACAAGTTCTAATTGCTCCCGTAATTCCTAGTCAAGACATCCTCTGAACTCTCTTCAGCTCCATTTGTATGGTTTTCTCCATTGTTTTTAGCCTCCAGATTACTGATGCATAGGTTAACATGGGTCGAATGACATTGGTATAGAACCATTCTAGCATTTTGGGTTTAATACCCCATTTTTTTCAAAGTAAGCTTTTCTTCCATTCCTGATACCATATCCAAGAAAGATTTAGTGCTTAAATCCATCGCATTATAACAAAATCCAATCACTCCAAGTGATCGTGTGTGTGGAAAACGGATGAAGTGGAACAATGAACTGCACAATTTTTTACACAGTTTTAAGGCTGTGCTGTACTAATTATAATAAAAATTGTTTGTCAGTAAACACAGTGTAAATATGAATAGTTTATACTCTTGTTTATTTGTTTACTAATAATTATGTTAGAAAATTCCTGTAAATGTTAATTATAAGGAAATAAACATTTGTAGTGGATTTATAATACCTTATATGCATAAAATATACAATATTTTTTAAGAGGGGGTCAAGATTAAATTATTTAATGTTTTTGCTATTGTAGAGCCACTATTTGCATCACCATTAATGCATGTTTACGTGAGCAAAATCACTACCTGTCTGTAAAAAATGGAACAGTGGAGTGGAGTGGAGTGATCTTTAGTTTGGCCTTTGAAATCGTCTTCACTCCAAGTACTCCAGCTGTTCCAATTCAGTGGTCTATATTCCATTTGGAGTGATCAGCCTCCTTAATCCTTCGTATGGCTGCAGATGCAACGTTGCTAATTTCTTAATTAAATTGGTCATGTTTTGTATTATTAGTTAGTGACGTCAAATATTTTGTAAGGTATTGCGGAGGGAATACAAAACCACACGTTTAAATGCTACAAAACCCCAAAACTGTAACATTTACAGATAGGTCACTTTGGCCCATCCGGCGATATGTTATTTAGAAAATAGGTTTACAATACAATTAAAACCATCATGACTTCATTAAAAAAGGCATTTTATTTAATGAAAAAAAGTAATACAAATGTAATAGAAAAGTTTGTTCATAATTCGGTATAACTTGTGTGGCCTCGAAGCTCATCCTAAACCTTCTCCTACAAAGGAAAATTTCCATCCCTGTTGTACTCGTATTGACGTGCTGCTATGTTTGTTCTCTCTGTGTCGTAAGGATGAGGTCAACTTGAAGAGGATAGCGGCTGTAGAGCAGTTTCCAATTTTGTCTCACCTTTAGGAAAACAATTGTCCATAAGAAATTTCACGAAGGAGGCGCAAATGGTGATAATGCCATCCTCTGTACATAATCAACCCTTTTTGGGACTTATATTCTTGGAAAAAATAAGTTACGAGGCAAAAATAATTTCGACGCCAAAATCTTCTATACATCTAAACATGATGCATTAATATACATTTAATTCCGATTTCAATTTAGGTATGTACATAATGGGTATTTTAATGTACATTAAAAACATTTTTAAGTTCCAATGCGCTTAATTTTTTGTTTTTCAGAATATACCGTTGAAAACTTGTCTCAAATAGAGCCATTATTTTCAACATTATTGCTATTATCATTATGACTAAAGGAAATCCACGACAAGGTGATGTCTATCTACGCTCAACTATAAAACTGTATACAATGTAAGCAGGAATTTAACAAGAAGAGAAAATTAAGTAAATTATTGAAACATAAAATTTATTCATTTATATATATATATATATATATATATATATATATATATATATATATATATATATATATATATATGATAAAGCTTATCAAGCTATAAACAACCAACCGGCCTTTCCTTTTGTCCCTTGTTGGATCAAAATAGGCATGTGCAGGATTAATTCGAAAAGCGTTGTTCGGACCTGAGTGGTCTCTAATGGATGCCGTGCTCTAGAGGATTATCTATTGTGTAGAGCTCTAATATGTATATTGTATAATGCATAATATCTCTAAATTTGTATATTCCCAGGCCGGAACATTAATATATTGTCAGAAGGGAGCGGTGCCCGCTGGTGAGAGGTATCCGTTAGGGGAGGTTTTACTGAACACATATATAGTCTAAGTGTCAGTTCCAATTTAGTAGCCCATCAAAAAGAACACCAAGATATCAGGGTGTGTCACTGCCGTCATGATCATTGATTTACAGAACTCTGCTCTATTTCTAATACTAATTCAGTCCTTTTCCGTGTGTATGCTCGTGTTTGATTAAGTATGGTTTGTTCGGGGGAGCTGTATCTGTAATATATTGATAGTATCCTCTAATTCATCAAATCGTTTTCGTTTTATAAATTAAAGCATTTTGTTTGAATAAGCTGTTATCGCCGTACCCTTCGGCAGCTTTGATAGAAAATGCTATTATTTTACTGTAAGTGTTCCAAAGAATCCAAAGACTTTGCCTTCTTAATTCTTTCCTCTTCGTTCACGAAAACAAAAAAATAATTAAAACCACCAGAAGAGAATTAAATTTAATTAAGAACGACAATTTTAATTAATGTCCATCTTCTTACGGATTTTCGAAATATATGCGACAAGGATTAGATATTTGTATCTATTGGGTTTGTTCCCGATCTCTGACTATTCTATAAATAAGTTAGACACATACTATTAGGTATATTGTGAATAATATATCATCCTCCGATATTAATTTTCCTTTATTGATTCTCACATCACATTTTTCAACGTGTCGGAGCCTCCCCTCCCCACCCCTCATCAGGACATCTAGGTTACAAAAAAATGTAGCATATTCATTAGTGAACATGACTTCCTGTACTTGATTTATTTTTCACTCACAAACATATCAATTCATTTATAACGTTTCGGAGCCTTATTCCCATCATCAGAACATCAGATTTTTCTACAATACATTTTGATTTATTATTGTTTGATAATATATTACTTAATTACATTGTTTTATCTATAAAAAAAAGTTATAACAATTAAATTACAATTAAAAGTTACATAAATTACAGTAAAAATTAATTACCAATTACTCCTATTTTTCAATGTATTTCTACATTACAATATCGTCATAGATTGATAAATAAAATTACAATGTTCACTATACATTTTCATAGGAATTTTCTACTTATTTTATCCATCTCTTCCCTGTCACAACTGAGCTATTCCGAAAAAGGTATCGCTCTTGGCAATTGTTTGTAATCAGTATAATCCTTCAGCCGTTCATTCCCCACATATTTATTTTCTTAATTTGTTTATTTTTAATTAATCTGAAATATTTTACTCTAATTTTTACAAGTAACCGAAATTTTTTTTTTTATAGGCTCTTATTCATGGTATTATATATTGTTGATATAAAACTCAGCTAACTGTGACGAAAAGTTTTTATAACTGATTAGGACGCTAAATTTCAGGGAAATTCAGAAAATATTTTTTTCTTTATTAATTAAATCAACGACGTTTTGGACAGAACTATTTCATTTTCAAGTCTAAAACCATAATATACAAAAACTTAGTCAACAATTACTGTACAATAAAAAAAATCTCAATGAATAAATTTTCCGCATTGTCTAATAATTACTATTCAAAAATATTAAATATCACCATCATCGTTCAAAACAATCTTGTAACACCACCATTGGTAAAATTATTGAGAAATAGCCAAATAAACATTTGTAATCAATGTATGTTATTTCATAATATACCTGCATCATGTCTTCTTACTTATTCATTATCTGATCCAACCTGGATTATTGTCATTACTCTCTCTAATATAAATTATTAATTTTAAGTGACCTTTAAACAGTAATTTCTGAGTTTATTTAGACTTTCCATCACTAAACGTTTGCACTACAGTGAAATAATTTTTCGACTTTTGGCCACGAAATCAGGTTTTTTTAACAACTGTGCAATGGCTCATTGTAAGCCTACGGAAACAGCCATTCACACATTACTTCTAGAAAGGTTTACAGTCCGTATCATCGGGATAAAATAAGTAATAATACTTAATTAGGTATAAATAATCAATTACTCAATACTTAATTACGAACGGATAGCCTTGGTGTGAGTATGGATGAACGAGTTTCGGTAGAGAGAGCCTTACAACGAGACAGTGAATGTAAAAATTCAAAATGAAACAAGTAAGTGGCACAGGTTCTGATAATAAACTTAGTGCTCAGATTTACTCTCCCTACAGATATACTCTTTCCTTCAAAATTGTTTTCACTATTGATTCAGAAAGACTTATAGCTTCATTAATACTCTGAATAACATATAATTTTACATTGATCTATTTTTTTATATGTTCAATAACTTAGCCACATTGAAAACTACACGTACGTTGGATTTTTGTTCTTTTATATTTTCCCTTAAAAACAGGAATTGGAGTGAGCTGAAGAGCTTGTCGATGCTCAGAAATGTCGACTTTTATAAACCTTATAAGTAACCAGCTCTAAGAAAGAACTTTTCGGAACAGTACAGTTCCAAGAAGTGCTGTTTCAAAAATGGGAACGAGAAAAATTGTATGGAAGCTTTTGTCTATTGATATTCTCCTTTTTTAATTTGAGAGTTTGCTCAGAAATAGTTACATGATGTTTCGTTGCTAATTTATAACATGGTAAAATTTAAAGTTAAAATTTTTCCATTAGTTGAACTTGTTAGATTTCCTGTTTTAAGGATCATTCTTGTTTCTATTTTTTCGAAAAATACCTAGGCCGAAAATTAGTTGCATAATTTGTGTGATTAGAAAAATATAACAGTAGATCCGATCCTGATTCGCAATCTGGTATGTGACGTAACTAAAATGTGACGCCACCATTTGATATCAAGACAGCGTTCATCTTTATTGATTGCTCATTTTGATGTACAAATTCATTACGTAGCAATACGATTACAAAATTCAGCTCTGAAAATATACCTCTCTAATTAAATTAATAAAATCACCTAAATTTGGTCTAATATAATTAGAATATGACAAAACCTATTTTTTAATATAAATGTTGTTATTGTTTTGTCCTATATCCAGAATAAATAAGTTAATTACTTCTAAAAAACCACTGGAGACGGAATATATTTACGAACATATTCCCAAATCTGGTTCAATGAATAAGCATGTGGTCTATGAAGGGTTGAAATTTTCCAGAGGGCGACAGGCATAACTGAGACCACCTAGCAGGTATGGTGTAATCATTATGAAACTTGGACCACACTGTTAATGGAGTCTGGTTTCTGCCCCCAAGTAATTGATTACATCACTTACGATCAGACTCTTGCTTCTACTAGGGCAACGGTTATTGTGGACTGCAATAAGCATTTTAATTTTACAATTTGAAAAATACAATAATATTCGTTGTAAAAAATGTATCTATTTAGATGTTATTTATTTATTGTTATTTGTTATTGTTATTACTTTTATGTGTTTCGATGGAAAGACAGCATTTTCCGTTCTTCCTTCGGAACTTTTTCCGACAGATCCCGGTTCTTCCTAATGCAACCTATAGTATGAATGATATATTAGAGATAAGGTATTTTAGCAATATAAGGCTTCAAGTATTTCATCAGTTTTTTATTATTTACTTGTTCATGACATGGGGTTTCGGGATTCACGACAACATACTGTCTTCAGAACGATTATTATTTCAATTTCCTCGTCGAGGGCAAATTTCTCCTGCAGAAGGGACATACTCGCTCGATGTATAATTCATCCTGTGGCATATCAATAAATTAGTTCAAACTGCTTTCAAAATCCGGGATGCCCGAAAGTGGAATAGACCAAGAAGGATGGTGGTTTCGATTAATAATAAATATAATATTAATAATATTGATTATTACTAGGGGCGTATTGCGAAATTTCTCGATTGAGATGTTAGCAAATTTATTTCCCTCAAATAATGTATAAATATTAAGTTTAATATTCATTATAGCATTTGATGAAATACAGGATATAAAACTATATATATATATATATATATATATATATATATATATATATATATATATATATATATATATATATATATATATATATATATATTATTTGAGTATTATATATTATTATCAAGCTTGAAGAATTATGGATTTAATGGAGTTTTTCACAAACTTCCTGATTCGGACTTTATTTCGGTTTTAAGGCTCAAATACTCCAGTGTGCGACGTCTGCTTTTGATTACAAAATTAAGAATTTAATAAATACAAGTTTGGAACCACGCCCTTCGGACGATACTTTTTTTCTTTATTTCCATTGCGTGACTATGAAGAAATGATATAATCTTTATTTATGTATTAATAAAATATAATAATGCTGTTTTCAGTATAATATTTTTCTTGAGTTTATAAAAGTGCTTTTTTAATTCATTTATGAATTATTTTCATATTTACTCATAGTTTTCTATGTAACTTTCAATAAATCTATATTTAAGAAAAAATAATTTTCATGAATACTATCCAAATGTATCGTATACTTTGTTTGTATTTTTTTATTTACGTATATTCTTTCAATCGAATCAAAATACCAATTTTTATTTGAATAACACCGTAAAATATATGAAATATGTACGTTCCTGCCATCTATCGGAGAGTTCTCGAATTAGCTGGTTTCATCTGTGGAACCTGCATAGCAACTGTAGAAAAAGTTTTGATTATTTTGTTAGTTTCTTTCTCAAAACCTGTCTTCAATGCAATTATTTTCTGCCTATTTCTATTTTAAAATTATTATTAGCATCCCCTAATTAGTAATAACTAGCTATTTTCATTCATGCTTAACACCTCTTTGAAAAAATTTAACTGTCTATAACTTAACTTATTGCTTTCTTTATTAACCATTTTTTAATTAAACAAATGTAGTCAAAAACACCAATTGGTCCATATAAAAATGCTTAGTAATTATTTACATAAGTGAACTAAATCCAATAACAGTTTAATCAGTTCTTACATTTCTATTACACTCTTTTCCTTATTGGATAGTAGCCAACCTTTATTTCTAACGCATTTGATGCTGTCCAAAATAGAAAATATGACATAATAATACATGAAATAATGCTGGCCCAAGTTCTAGTTTTTGTAGACGATATTGTCCTCATTGCAGATTCTCATGAAAATCTCCAGCCAGCAATCATTGAGTGGGGAGCCGAGTTGGAAAAAAAGCGCATGGTTGTGAGGAAGAAGAAGTGATAGTTTACTGCAAGGAAGAGGTGTTGGAAACAGTAGAGGACTACACTTATCTTGGGATAGAAATGGAAATTGACCAAGAGCTTTCAAAGAGGATCAAAGAAGGGAAAAGGGAGATAGAAAACAGTGTAAATCTTGATGAGGCCTACCAGAAACCAAAAGTCCACATTTATATAATTTGTCCAATTTTATACAAAACTCCAATTTTATAATTTATAAAACAATTTTTATTTTATAAAATTTATCAATTTAGACTTAAGATCATATTAATTCCACATACATTCATTAATAAAAACTAAAAACTTATTACATAGTTATATTTGTTTGTAACGTTTCGTCTTTTCTTAACACATTTTTTGCCATATTCCTACTATATACTAATGTGTCACCTACGTTCGATTACAAAATATTATAAATCTACTACTAAAAGCAGTATTTGTTTTAAAATTTTAACTGCGAATAAATTTCACGTTTCATTTTATTGGCATATTAGTTTAGCTCATTTCCATCGGTGACATGGCATTTCTAAAAAATATTTTACAAAAATACTTCAACAAATTTATGTTTAACTTATGTTTAAAATTATATTTCAGGCTAAATTTATTATATTCACACTAACTGAAACCATTAAAAATATTTCTATTTTACCTGTATTTTTTATTTCTTAATAAATTATTTAAAACAGAAAAATATTAACTATCGAGGACCATACTTGACTAACAGCTATATTCGTTGCACTGAAACTGAGGGTAAGAATGTTATAGCGCACTCAATATTTCCTTGTTTATTTGTAGGATTGTGGTTATTTATTTGTAATTGTAGTCTACATTTTTAAATGTTTGCCAAGAATGAACAAAATATAAAAACGAAAATGTACAACTTTAATTTTTTGTGCACGCTAATGGTTAGACTGTTGTTCTTGGATGTTTGACGGGACAATCTACGTAGAACAACGGGCCCGGCACTGTTGGCGCTATGTCGAGATTCATCGTTGATCGGTTTCGCTGCCGAAGAGACGTGTGAAGATGGAATTCCTTTTGAGCTTTGGTCGAATGAACTTCGATGACAAACTCAGATGTGCTGGAATAAACGCATGAATTCCGATGAAAATAAAGAAAAAGAAACTGCAAACTGCATGATACTGCAAAAAAAAAAAAAATAAGACCACTCGCCCGTAAACAATATAAATTAGCAAATCTAAAAGTAAACAAGGTTGATGTTATTCAATGTCAAAATGGATAAACTTTCCTTTTAATTTTTAATTTGTTAATAAAAAAATTAAAGTTACCATTTAGAAAATTGCAAAATTATAAATGAGAAAAAAATTATAATAAAAAAATATATATGTATTATATATATATTAGGGACTTGAATAAGTTCTCGCTGTTTTTTCGTGAAAATAAATGCTTTATTAAAAAAAAATAGTAAAGAACATGTCATTGAAAATATTGTCCATCGCTAGCCACTACTTTCTCCCATCTTTCTGGCAGCATACGAATACCATGTCGAAAGTACGACTCATCTTTTGAAGTTTTTCACGAATCGATCCATTTTTTGGCATCTTCATAAGATTGGAAGTGCTGTTCAGCCAGGCCATGAGTCATCGATCGGAACAAGTGGCAATCGGAAGGAGCAATGTCCGGTGAATACGGCGGGTGGGGAAGGACTTCCCATTTGAGCGTTTCCAAGTAGGTTTTGACCGGTTTTGCAACATGTGGCCGAGCATTGTCATGCTGCTTAATTACTTTGTCGTGTCTTTCCTCGTATTGAGGCCGTTTTTCCTTCAATGCTCGGCTCAAACGCATTAATTGTAATCGATAGCGATCTCCCGTGATGGTTTCGTTGGGTTTGAGGAGCTCATAATACACTACACCCAGCTGATCCCACCAAATACAGAGCATGAGCTTGGAACCATGGATATTCGGCTTTGCCGTCAATGTTGATGCATGGCCGGGCTTACCCCACGATTTTTTAGGCTTCGGGTTATCGTTGTGTATCCACTTTTTATCGCCAGCCACTTTTTTGCCGTTGGAGTAGCTGTTCACATGTGAAAAAACGCCGTTCGACGTCTCTCGGCTTTAATTCGTACGGCACCCTATTTCCTTGCTTTTGAATCATTCCTAATGCTTTTAAACGTTTGGAAACTGTTGTGTGATCAACTCCTAATGATTCTGCAAGTTCATTTTGCCTCTGACTTGGGTCTTTGCGCCAGAGCGTTTTTTATCTTCAATATTAAAATCATTATTTTTAAAGCGTCTAAACCAATCTCTGCATGTTGTTTCCGACAGAGCATGGTCGCCGTAAGTCTCCACAAGAATTCAATGTGCTTCAGATGCAGTTTTTTTTTTAAAAAAGGAAAGCAGTAACATTCCTCGCAAATACTCTTTTTTGGCACGAAATTCGACATGTTTAATGCTATGAAAAAGTATGTTGTTTACACTTCGGCGGAATAACATATACTGTCATTTCGAGTCTAATGGTGTAGCTTCACGATAAAGTTGCCTATAGTATTGCCTGATGCAAAAAGACTAAGATAACACCATCTGTCGGGAAACAGCGAGAACTTATTCAAGTCCCTAATACATATATATATACATATATATATTTTATTATTATTATTTTAATAAAGTTTAATTCTTGCTTCAACGGAATCTAATGAATTCCTCAACAAACCGTAATGATTGCGAAATTTAGGGTGTCACCTATAATTGCTCGGTACTAAAATTGAAAAATGAATACTACCCAAGGTTTTAAAATGAAATCAATTTCGTGGCCGCAAAAAGAAATAAAAATATTAATAATGTTTAAAATTATTAATGGATTTCTCAGAATAATCAATTGCGTAATATATTTGAACTTTGCATTAATTTCAATATAAATTCTTTTTTTTCGTAAATCTCACCATTTTCATTTTATTAAAGAAAAACTTCGACTAAAAGAAATTTGGTATTAAATTCTTTTCATTTTTCATGAAACATGTGAAATGCCTTCTGTTATAAAATAAAAAAAAAAATAATAAAAATATTCAAACTTTTGAAATGAAGTGATGTGATATGTAGTATAGTAATGGTTCTTTGATTCAAATAATATCATAATATGAGCTATATGAGTTGCAGCTACAAGTTAGAAGCTAACTTCAGTATTCAGACCAGCAGGTAGTTATCCGGTTAGCCAACAGGTAGCAGGAGTGATCTCTTTGCCTACGTATGGCATCTAGCGGTCTTTGGTGAAACTGATGTCGATTCCAAAAATCAGTTTTCCTCTCATTTGTTGTGAAATTCATTTCATTGAAAAATATACCAACAATTTATGTCTGTTACAACTATTTGTCCGACGCTTAATCATTTAAGCTTACTCATATCCAGGAATACTTTTTAAGGGCAGCGTGAATAGTGAGGTTTATTATTTCTTTTACACAGGATAAATGAATATAATGTAATTTTTTTATTTTATTTAAATACTTAAATGTGTCCTTGTGTCGGGAAATGTTTTGCAAACTTTTTTCCAGGAGCTTCGGTTTTCTCATCGACGTAATCGTAAATATACAGCATTTTAAGATATTCAACACATGGGTGTACAATAGGATAAACTAAATCCTAAAGATACTAACGGCAAACACTAATTCTAACAGTTCGTTAACTTCAACTAAATGTTAAGTGTCAGAATAGTTGTTATTACTGAGAGTTTTACTGAGATTACCACTGTTTAACGTTTTTAATAGTCCTCATACAGCCATAATTAGTGGAATTGACACGGTTTTAAATCTTACTGATTGTAAATCATTTTCCTGAAGACTAATCTCTCCTGGATACTTTGTAAATTCGGCTAAAACATATCCATTATTCACACAATTATTGATATTTCAATATATTTTTAAGCCAAACATTTTCTGATGGTCTTGACTGGCTGTTTCAATTTCTCACCTCATCCAATGTTATCATCAGATTTCGTAAATGATCATTTTTGGTAGGAATAGAAGAATTTTTTTATGAACAAAAGCCGAGAATTAAAAAAAAAAAGATATTCACTGTCGAGGGACCTAATTCCACACCACACTTTTTGGCAAATCAGGTACTAATTTTAGACCTAACCAAAAAGAAATCTCAACTTCATTTGTGCAAAACTAAAGCTCAATAAAAGGAGAAGTTTTACTGACATTGGAGTATCTGTGGCCCAGCAGGAGGGTGAGAAAAATATTCACAAGTAAAGTTTTATTTTAAACATAAAATAAACCTTTTCGTTATTGGTACCTCTGAAAGCCCCCGTTCAATGGATTTAGTTAAGCCAAACCATATTTCTTTAAGAGAATTTTTTACGATGGTACAATTGGAACTTTTTGGCAACCCTTTCTCACCGCGAACCATTATGGAACATTTGTGAGATATCCTCTGACTAGAGATCCCATAGGAATCGTATGCTTATAAAGCACATTAATTCTTAGGATTAAGTTTAGTAATATCTTCAGGTAGAATTATTGCCTATTGTAGTTACTGTAGTCTTTGAGAGCGTCACATTCACATAGAATGTGTTCTGTTTTTTTCTACTTTTTCAAGGCACGGATGTCAAGTGAAATCTTCCACTATTTTCACCTCAGGAGACCCAATATCGTTCTCAACTCATTCTTTGTCAAGTTTAGATAAAAATTTGCCTTTTCCTTTGGCAATTTAATGAAGAGTTTCGATTGTTTTATACCAGGTTTGAAATTCCAGTATGTTTCCTTCTTCTTTATTTCCCATGTATCGATTTCTCTCCTAATTATGGTAGTAGATGTGCTACGATATGGCTCAGGGCTAATTAGCTTAGTCTCTGAGTCCTTCCATACTAGGCCATCAACTATCTCATTACCTTCCATTCCTTCGTGTCTCGGAGTCCACATTAGAATGAGTTCATTGTCCTTAGCTGATTGCTTTAGGATATCAAGGCAATTCCAAACAAGCCGTGATGTAATTGTATAAGAGTTTAGGGAATTTAGTGCCGCCTGGCTATCTGATATAATATATGTATATCTGATATATATATATAAATATATATATATATATATATATATATATATATATATATATATATATATATATATATATATATATATATATATATATATATGCAGATTTTTTGTGATGCTATTTCGATTGCATTTATTTCAGTTTGAAAGACCGTTGGGTACGATCCCATTGCAAGGGTTCTTTTATATTTTGGTCCAAATATCCCTTTCTCGTTTTTTCCTTCCTTAACTGAGCTATTAGTATACCAGACAATGGTCCCATTTTGAACTTTGGGTCCTTGTTCTTTCCATATTCCCCTGTCTGTGATAAGTACTTTAAATTTCTTATTGAAATTTAGTTTCCTGGGCAAATAGTCACTTAACGGGCTAATCCACTCCTATCCCTTCAACCCACAAAGTATTTCCTATTTATATGTCCTCAGTAATCTCCTGGTTTGTTGTTTCAGGTAGGCTGTAGTCTAAGGACACTTGTTAAAACCTCTTTTTGTATCCAAATGCGCAATAGAGTTATGTTCAGGTATAGCTCCATGGCTGCTGTGGGACAGGTATTAATTCCTTCTGTAATTCCTAGGCAAGCCTTCCTCTGAACTTTCTCCAACTCCATTTATATTGTTTTTTCCACTGTTTTTGGCCACCAGATTACTGATGTATAGGTTATCATGGATCAAATGACCCTAATATGTAACTATTATGGCATTTTAGGTTTAATACACCAATTTGTTTCCAAAGAAGCTTTAACAGATCCAGAGTGAATTTGTTTTTTCTATGATTCTGTGTATTTGGAAATTACATGTGAATTTTTGATCAAGAGTAACTGCTAGATATTTAACCTCATTTGTTATTTTAATGTTTCCCTTCCAACATAAGTGGTTCTAAGTTCTGAATCCTTTTCCTGGTAAAGGGTACAATTGTGGTTTTGCTTGGGTTGATGTTTAATAACCGTTCCTGAAACCATATCCAAGCAAGTTTTAGGGCTGTTTCCATTATTTCCATTAATATGATTTTATGCTTGCCTCTTATAATTATGGCTAGGTCATCCACATACCCAATTCTTTCAAAACCGTCATTGCTTAGTTTGTTAAGGAAACTGTCAGCAACAATAGTCTACAAAAGGGGTTATTAACCCCCCCCCTCCACCCCCTTCGGACATTCTTTCGTGCTTTTGACTTTTGTCTTCCCCATCATAGCTGTGATACTTCTATTTGTTGGCATTTGTTTAATCCAAAAGATAGTGGCTTGACTAACTCCTATTCTCTTTGAAGCTTTTTCTATGGTTTCATATATTAACAAAAGTACTATCAAGTATTATCAAAAGCACCAGCTATATCCATAAATGCACAGATTGCCGTCTCTTTATTCTCAATAGATTTTTCTATATTTTTAAGGAGACAGTGTAATGCTGTGATAGTCGATTTCTCCGCCTGATAGGCAATGATCAGTTTCTAATTATAATGTCTTTTAGATATACGTCCATAATCTTTTCCATCGTTTTAAGTATTTCTGATGCCTTCGGATTATCCTTGGGCATATTACCAATTTTGGAATAACTACTACTTTGCTCTTTCTCCATAATGCTATGAATATGATATATTCCATTGTTTAACTAGCCTTGATTAGCCTCCTCAGCGCTGGAATTAGTTTTCTTGCCAATGTATCAGATAGGAAGGGATTATTCCATCTCCCGCAGCCGCTTTACAGGGCTTAAATGTATATAGTGCCCATATAATTTTTTTCTGGGGTATAAATTTTGTTAGCTTCATTTTGAGCCCATTTATTTATGTGAGGATCAATTCTCTCCTCTTCTTTCTCAAAAATACATTGAGGAAAGTGGGTATTTAATAACACCTTCAGTGTTTCCTCTTGATTCTTAGTATAGGTTTTGTCACTTTGTAAACCAGGTCCATTTTTTGATATTTTGCCAAGTCTATAAGAATCCGTGCTGCGGAGGGCAAATCCTCTATTTCTTAACAGAATTCTTTCTATGTCCTTATATTTGATTTCCTAATTTCCTTATTATATTCTGTTAGGTCCTGTTTATATTCATTCCACTTACCTAGACCTTTTGCTCAGTTAAAGAGTTTGATTGCTCTTTTCTTGACATTTTCCAGGGTATCTCCTTTTTTGTCTATCAATTTCTAATAGGGCAGGTTTCTTCATAGGACGTATGGCTAGCGTTATATACCTCAGTTGCTACCTCTTCCGGAGAACCTGTTGCTTCGATTGGGTTTTTATCAATACCAAGGTCTAAGAGCAATAGTTCTTTATATAGTGCCCAATCCTTAAGTGTAGGTATTCATACCCTTTGTATTATTTTTCTGCCAACCGTATTAGAAACATGTCTATTGCTAATACAATATTTTGTGGTTGGTTTGGCTAAGGTTAAGCCCAGCACATCTTACATATTTTTTGTAATGAATGTAGGTTTATTTCCTATATTAGCTATATCTAAATTATTAGATATTAAGTAATCTAAAAGTTCCTCACCTCTTTTCCTTGCTGCCCATATTGTATTATCTATAACTAATTTACATATTGTACCATTTCTCTTCAGCCAGAAATATCTTTTCCTCCGAGACCTACTCATTCTGATGGTTGGACCTTCATCCTTACCATCCACTCTGGTCTCAGGAGTGTTGGTTGGAGATGGGGTTGCCCTTCTTTCCTAAGGTTCTGGTCTCGAGTCCTCCACCACAGAGACATTCCCCATAATGGTGGATTCTTGGCTGATAAGCTTTGAATTAGTGCCTCCGAAGAGTCCTGACTCACAATTGGGAAAAATCCTTTTCTTCTCGTCCTTTTTCTCATCTTCATTAAAATAATTTTCTTTCTCCATTCCTACGATTAGCTAGGTATTTGTGACAGGGCACCGCATGGCACAGGAAGGCTACATTATACTGGAGCTCGCTGGTATCCAGAGTCCGCATCGTTCAACTTCCCACATCCATTCATACAAAGGCTGCGCTGTTCCGCCTGGATTGGGAGATGTTTTTCGACTTCCCAGTCCAGATCCGCCGTGCTTAGTTTTAGAAGGGTTGCTTCAGGTAGGGTGACCTGAACTGCGCACGAACGGTCTTGGTTGTAGCGTCCTTAAGACCCCTGCAAAGGCATCGTTGGTCTCTCGACTATATCCCTGGGCTGTGTGAAGAACTGCCTCTTTATTTCAGGCTCCTATCAACCATGGGAATGGAGTTAAAAAGACGAATTAAAACTGTATGTTTTTCGTAGCGCAATAACTTAAAACTTAGATCATTTTCATTATTAGTTAATTAACACTTTTGCCTATTCCATAGCTAATCTCAACAAAATGAACATCAATAGGTAGTTTGTAATGAATTAGGTCCAGTTATTATTATCAACGGAGCTACCTATATGATAACGCTTTGGTATAAGAAAAACTGAAGGATTTAGGAAATAGTGGCTATACTAAAGGACAAGTGGATTAGGAATTTCAGCATCATCCATCACAGTGCGATTAAATGCAAATGAGGTCGTATCGTCACCATTTTGAGATAAATAGATGTGTGGCAATGGTAATATTAAATAATAATGAAGCATTATTGATACTTGGTTTTGTAAAAAATATTTATTTGCAGAAACTCAGCTGGCATAAATCTAATTTAGAATTGGATGCGTAAAGTCAATGAGTTCTTTTCTTTGACATCAAAAACCTACTGTAAACTAAGGAAAGTGGAGGATTTTATCCTGGCAAAAAATTAAATATTTTGAGTTAAAACAGTGACTGGTTTATTATGTTTTCGGTCCAGTGGTCAAATAAAAAAACGAGACCTCAAACTGAGTAATGCTGTCTGCATTACCAATGTTAAAAAAAAAACTGATGACGATAATCCCCGATTAGATAAGATATTTTCAGCACATAAGACGAGCTTAGGCTGACTTGAGAAAGGACCGGTAAGTCCGAAATGTCGCACAGTGGGGCAGAACGCCCTAAAACTTTGCATAAATCCCAAAATTTAATATTTCCATTTAAAAAATTGTTATTGAGTTCTGAAGGAATTTGCGGATTTCACGCAGACACCAGCATGCACATTGATATATTGTCGACTGCATCAACTCGCTCCAAAGTTGATAGTCTGGTGCTATCTTTCATGTGTTCATATCAACGGTTCTCTCAAAGCTGCCTGTATACATGGGAACATTGGTTAGTGACTCTCTACTCGCTATACGAACAAATGTTCGTAAACTTTCGAACATTTGTTCGTCAGCTATAAACACATGGGAATTTGATTCGCCGAACCGTTGTTGGGGAACCGATGTTCCCATGTGTTTCTCCGATGTCAGTGTCTCCCTAACACTGAGTTTTAGTTATTTTTAATTCAAACTAATATGGATAGTCCCTAAAACTTCATATTATATATAAAAAGTTCTCCAGACTTCTCCTTAAAACTCAAACTTGTTTACGTTTTTTTATTCAGTATTAATCTCTCTATAACGGTAAAAATAGGAATTTCGCTCGAAGTTGCCCCTTACTGATTTTTAAATATGTTATATTCAAATTTTCATTGCAACGCCATCTTTTTTTTTAGCTGATCCTGCTGATACCAGTTTTATTTATAAATCAATGAAGAAATTATATGACATAAAAAAATCATTATATAAGAAAACAGTTGACATCCGCATGATGGTATAGAAGGATCAATCTAATTAGGGATTAGTTTTGTTTTATTAAAAGCTAGTTTCGATGTTATACATTAATCTTCAGTTCAAGGTTCAAATGGATTATAATCCATTCTTGAACCGGAGATGATGGAGATTCGAAACTAGTTTTCAATAAATCAAAACTATAGAAGTGGAAAATAATTTATCAATCCCTAATTAAATAAGAAAACTGTGGAGGAGAAGTTAGAATATCTTAAAGAAGTCATATCAGAACGTACAAACTGCCCCGAAAATACTTAACCAGATAATAATTACGTTTCCATATATCCACATTTTTTTTTAATATTAAAGAACAAATGGGTGGAAGTTAACCGGTAAGAGGATAAATTCCTTAAAAAGAATTCTTTATGGCTCGAAAGTTATGAAGAATTGAACAATTATGTAAATTCGCCAGTCGTTAAAAAGGTTGGACGGTTAGCACAGGCGTTTTCAGATTGTGCCAAGAGAAAAAAACGGAAGAAGACTGAAGAATTACGAGCTAGTAGATGAGTTGAGGTATTGGCATATGCAACTCAGATAAGTATGCTTCTTTCTGAGCAGACAGACCTATCTGCCCTTATCATAGAAATTACCAGCACAATTCATACCAGACCAAAAAACTTCGGATATCACCAAGAAAACAGTCCTAAAATATATATATATATATATATATATATATATATATATATATATATATATATATGTATAAAACTTATGTTCTCACGGACGAAAACTGATAAAAAAAAAAGGAAACAGGGAAGCGAAATAACACACACGAGTGCTGGAGAAAGACTATTTTATTCTGTGCTATAATCCTCTATATATAGTATTAGTCTCTATTTACATTCCTGATATAGGATTACATGTAATATTATCCTATCCACGAGCTCCTCCAGTATATGTTGGAGCATAGCTTGCGGGTACCTCCTTTCTTTGACATATGTCACCCTCTCCTGTATCAGCGGAATCTCATGGACTGTTCTCCCCGTAGCCCCCAATATCTTGCCTTCCGTAAAAAAAATATCCGCGTATTCCCGCTTTATCGTCTGCCTCCAATGCTCCGTCTGTTTGATCGCCCCTACTCTGATTTTGCCCCCTGACCGGCCCTTCCTCGCCCTATACCTCTTCCCATCGATTCAGCTCCAATTCTACTTCCCCCTCTACTTTACAGGGCCCACCCAAAGTGATCAATTTACACTTACATACCTGTAAATGGGGTATTCCTTCTCCTTTACAAATTTCTTCTAAAGCTCCGCGACACATAATCGTATTTGAGCTCCCCATATCTACCAAACACTTCACTCCACACGCGACACTCACAATTAGCAATTCCACGCATCCACTCTTCATATTATTTATGATAGCGTGGTTGCCGTTCTCCTTCCCCTCTCCTCATTCTTTATCTCGTCTGCCTCTCCCCACTGGCGTTCTTCTTCCTCCGATCCTCCCACTGCTCCTCCCTCCTCGGACTCGGCCTTCTCCTGGTTCACTTCCTTCCTCTTCCGTTCCCGACTATTCTGAATACTCCTCCGTTTCTGATGGTGTTCCTCTCTTCTTCCATACCCTTTGTGCATTTATTTCCATGGTTTCTCCGCGGACCATTTCTCCCCGTCTACTCATGTAGGGACATTGCCTAGCAATGTGCCCCTAATTGCCGCATTCAAAACATTTTGTGCGAGGACATTGAGCTACCAGATGTCCTACTTTCCCGCACCCGTGGCAGTTTCTCTCCTCTCTTGTCCAGTTCTTCCTCTCCTTTCCGGGTCTTTTCTCCCTCGCCGCTATTCTCTCTCTTCCACCGAACTCGGTATCTCTCTTTTCTTCCATACCTCCGGTCTGGTTCGGATCCTCCTATATGACACCCTACTCCATCTCGCTTCGACACCCTCTCCATGTCGGGCCTCCTCGTCTCGGGCGCTTGCGTCCATCATGTCCTGGGCACACTCTATGAAGTTTTTCTCCCGGGGTAATCCATCCTTCTTTCCCGTATCCCGTGCCAATTGCACCTTCAATATCGTTGCCAGGAACCCCATCCTGCCCTCTACGTCGGCTGCATTAACCGTATCCCTCATATTTTCTGTTATCCGGTTAAACCGTGCTAACAATGATCCTGCATATTGTCCGTTCGTCTGATGAGGTTGTCTTGTCTCCCGGAACATCTGAAGTATATCTTCTTCCGGGGCCCACCGGCCTCCTCCTTATGCCTTCTTCGGTCTGTCTTTTACGACGGCCCATGGCGTATCCTCATCCGCCTGTATTAGGTTCAAAACGTTTCTCTTGACCCGACATACCAGAGCGGCTTTCAGAGCACTCGCGTCCATTGGGTCAATTAAGTTTTCGGCCGCCTTAGCATCTATCCGTGCCATCACGCGGTCGTCTCCCTTGAGGAAATGATTTAGCTCCCCGATGCCGCCGTCGAATCTTTACAGGTCCGACACGGCCTTTCTTAGATCTTTGGATGTCGCCGTCCTCACCTTCAGCCATTCCAGCGCGTTGGCGTGCGCCGATGCCAGGATCTCCGTCGGCAGTGGCGGAATTTCTGATGGTAATATCAGGACTGGCGCTCTCAGTACTCCATCCGTCATCTTGCGTCCGTATCGATGTCTCGATGAACTAAAAAGACAGAAAAGAAAAGAGACAAAGAAAAAAAAAATCTTATCTTCTTACTGATCACCTTTCCTCCCGGGTTTCGGCACCACTTATGTTCTCATGGACGAAAACTGATAAAAAAAAAGGAAATTGGGAGTCGAAATAACACTAACGAGTGCTGGAGAAAGATTATTTTATTCTGTCTTATAATCGTCTATATATATATAGTATTAGACTCTATTTACATTCCTGATATAGGATTACATGTAATATTGTCCTATCCGCTATCTTAACTATATATATATATTATTTTATGCTAGAACATGGATTGCTAATTAATAGGATTTAGTGCCTTCGTCTGGCACAATAGAGATTTTTTATTATTGCATGGGTCATTCACTGATCATTTACTTGATAATTTGTAGTAAATATTCCATACATTAATTTATGCCACAAATTTAGTTCACTTCCCCCACTTCGCGTAGTCAGTTTGATCAATAAAAGAAGACGTTTGAAAGGTTTATTGTTTCTCTGAAATTCGGCATTTTAATAAATTTTAAAACCTTTCATACATTTAGCTGCCCTGTATATCAAAAACGTTTTAGTAGTTTTTTATTAAATTCTCCACTTCTTATCTCATTTAAATCAGAAATGATTAATTTATTGGGAAAATTGAATATTAATTGTTATATATGGGTAAATGGTGGGGGAGATGGATATTCGTTGAAGAAATCCCATGACGAAGGGAAAGAAGAGGAAAATACAAAAGGGTGGCCTGTGTGAACTGTAGGCGAGGCTTTGTTTTGTCTCTTGCTTGTTTTATTTCCTTTTAGCTTAATTTAATTTAAAATCTCTCCTATGTTTTGTTGTACGACTGATATGGAACCTCTGTTTCAGACTTTATTGTCCTCTTCTTTTATTGCACACCGTAAATAGCGTGATATTAGCTTTCCTTGTGTGAGTAAAATATATGGAGCTTGGAAGACAGAAGTTGAGCTTCACCCTGAACCCAAATATAAGACAGCCAGCGATATGATTTCTTCTTTATAGTGATTCGCAACATAACATATATATAAAGCAACGCTTCAAATGTTTTTGCTAATTAAAATTATTAGTCAGCAAAGGGCGAAGAAGAAAAGCATAGAAATCTGGATGCCTAATAGCATCAAACTTTTCGCTTAGTGAAACGGTATTAATTAATATGAAAAATGGTAAACGTTCTGTTATCAACTGTAATAAAAAAAATAAATAAATAAAATGTCCAGAATATGAGAAGTAGTAAATTTGAATGGTGGTGGGAAGCTATGAAGTCATAGATAAGTACCTACTGCTCCCTGGCAACAGCGATCCTCAATGGAACCAGTGACCGTGAGATTTCAATTATGAGGCCCAGGCCAACCGATTGTAATATTACATATGCCTTTACCGAATAGTTCAATAGAGTCCTAATTGGTAATTTTTTCACAAAAAATTTGAGTTACATTCAGGTTTAAAACAGGACGATTCCCTTTCCCCAGTATTATTGAATTTAGTACAGAGAAGCGTCATAAGAATGGATAAAGTAGCTAATGAGGAATAATTTTAGGTAGTAATCTAACCGTCCTTGGATATGTCACAGGCAGATAGTTAAATCTGTCATTTGCTCAAAATGCCTCCTGAGTTATCTTTTTTCACTTCTCCCTTTACAGCAAGTAGGAGACCCTGCAGCAACATTTAAATCAAGAATTTTAATTTTAAAGTATACCCACGTTTGTATATCTTGGTTCTGCCGTTAATAATGAAAATCCAATCAGCAAAGGAATTCACAATTATTATGATTAACAGCAAAATAATGGCTGGTAATTGAGCCTAATACGCGAACCTGAAAATTCTCAAGTCTCAACTGTCGTCTAAAGCAACGAAATTAAAACTATATAAACCTCTTACAAGACCAGTAGCCTCCTATGGAGCGGAAACCTGATATTTGTACCTAGATGATTGCCATTGCAACGATGAGATTGGCAGATTATTACAGAATAAAAATATCATTAACTGCATCAAAGCAGGCTAAGATGGGCCGGAGGATGCTGATATGGCCAGGATGGAGGGTGAAAGGGTAATGAGAAAGAACTGTTGATTCTGAGGAATACAATAGAAAAAAATTCACCGTAAGTTTCTATTTTTTATATTTTAATTGTAATAAATTCATTTTACATTCTGTTTTCTCCGAAATGGTCTGAAATTTTATTTCGTTTGTTCCTCGCCGCCTGAATAGAACTGTTGTTTATTTTGTTTAGACGATTAACAGACCATGTTCTTGCAATTACAGCAGAGTCAGTAACAATATTTTCCTCATTATCATGAATGACATTGTGCAGAATACACGTAGTTTTCATAATCAGGCAAGCATGTTCAAGTTTTGTTTCGATTGGATTGCCTGAAATTCGCCACTTTGCGTACAAAATGCAAGAAACACATTTAATATATTTAATCAGTTGACATCCGCATGATGGCATAGAAGGATCAATCCCTAAATACATTTAATGCCTGAGAAAGAAATTTATTAAAATGTTCGCTTCTTGGGTCCAATCATCTTGACGGAAATAGTCGCATTAAGTCATTTTTCAGATGATAGGCTATCTAAGCTCCCAAGAATTAAGTAATATTATTTCTGTTCCAGGTAGGTATATTGCAGGATGGGGAGTACATTTATTTATCCATTTTCTAGATATTTATTTAATCTTGAAACCCCCTT
Source organism: Rhaphigaster nebulosa (assembly GCA_948150685.1). Lineage (NCBI taxonomy): Eukaryota > Metazoa > Arthropoda > Insecta > Hemiptera > Pentatomidae > Rhaphigaster > Rhaphigaster nebulosa. The sequence goes on from OX411307.1 coordinate 138,888,690, forward strand.
CCCCCTCCCCATCGCTTTGTTTGCCTTTCACTTCAAATTCAATATATACATTTATATATTTACACATTTGGTAATACATTTTTTTTTTATCTGCTACACCTTGTAATATTATTAAGAAATATTGCTTGTAATTCCAAAAATCCAGGCCAGAATTTGTTGGACATTGAATTATACAGTGTTTGCAATCCAGTGAGCAAATATAGAGTAGAAAATGTCACAATCTATAATAGTCGTTCGCTATTTTCATGTAGTCCGTTTGAGTTGGATGTGGCATACGTATATTAATCAATTCCTGCTATAAGGTCGAGCAAGTTGAATATACATCTGCTATTGCTGTTTTTCCCATGCGAAAACTGAACCCCTGAACCTCAAAAAAATATCCTCGTAGTAATATATCCTATACAGTAAAAATATCCTAGTGTCTTTAATAAAATAAACGATATTCCCAACCTTGTATTTTATTGTTACTGGCCTAGGCATTATGAAGCTCTTGAATGCTGCTATTTAAGGTAGCCATTGTCCACGGTGTATCAAAATAATCAGCATCTAACTCGAGATAATAATGTAGGATTTGATAAGTAATTTTAATACTGCAGTAGAATTAACAAACGAACTAACTGTAAACAGACAAAATGACAGAATAAAAATATTACAGCTGAGTTTTTATCTTGTTTGGCCGACCGACTAAATAGTGGACAAAGGTTAATCAAATGGCTAATGTATTTGAGCAAATTTCTAATCTAATAGTCGAATCATTGCATTTGCCACTGCCTAGTCATTTGATAAAATAACTAAACTATGAAACTGATTTGATCAGGTTCGGTGAACATGCCAAAAGAATTATACTAAATACATAACTCGTGGCTGCAGGTGAAGAATCATTTCTTGAAAAAAATCTGAATAAAACAGATAATGCAAATAGATATTTCTAGGAATACGTTTGATCGCGTGGAGATGTTTAAAAACCCGGACCCTAACATTTCTGTGATAAATAAAATTCAAGGAGAAATGAAAACAAGGTTAATGATTGGAAATTCTTGAAATTTCTCAGTAGTAAAATTACTCATTGTCAGTTCCTACTGATCGGGAACCCAACAGTAAGAATTTGCAAACGTAAAAAACTATACAACGCATAGGACCGACTCTAGGATTTTCTAGCGCACTAGGCGTAAAAAATTTCTGCACCCCGAAATCTTACCCCCCCCCCCTCTCCACCTCTCCTTCAACCCTTAACCAAACTGAGATCACCCCTGACCTGAAAGGAAGGATCAAAGGGTATATAATAATTCCAATTATTATTATTATTATTATCTCGGCGCTACAACTCGATGACGAGTCTTGGCCCCCTCCACCAGCTTCCTCCAGTCATCTCTGCTCCGTGGAGCCGCCATTCAGCCCCTGACTCCCAGGATATCTCTTGCATCTCCTGCCACACCATATGACCATCTCAGTTTCAGTCTTCCCCTTCTTCTAGTGCCGTGGAGAGGTTCAGTTGAGTTCATCTTAGGGATTCCCTCGTCCTCCATCTTAGCCACGTGGCCAGCCCATCGCAGTCTTCTGAATATACAAGCTTCATTGTCAGAACAACATATTCTTCATTAAAAATTGAGTTTAATTCATTGTTCGTCCGACCAGCGTCCCTCACTGCCTTCTCAAGTGCCAAGTTAAACAGGAGCCATGCTAACGCATCACCTTGGCGATGACCTTTTCTTGAGGAGAACTCTTCCGTCCTTTGCCCACCAACCTGCACCGTGTACTTCACATCCCTCATGGTCTGCTTCATCAGGCATATTAGGTTGTGTATGATATTGAACCCTTCAAGTGCCTTGTACAGTTCCTCCCGGCTAATGCTGTCATAAGCTGCCTTGAAGTCCACGAAAAGGTGGTTGTTTTAATTTAATATTAATTTCCTCTCTCAAGGATTGTTCTAAGGCAGAATATTTGATCTGTTGTAGATCTTCTCCACCTAAATCCGCATTGGTAGGAGCCAAGCTTCTACTTTGCAAAAGGGAAGAAGACGCTGGGGCAAGATGTTAGATAGGATCTTATATCCACAAGAGAGAAGAGAGATACCCCTGTAATTTTGACACTGGAGTTTGTCTCCTTTTTTGAAAATAGGACATATAACAGACTTTTTCCAATCTTCTGGCAAAACCTCTTCCTCCCAGATGATTAAGATAAGATTCTGAAACCTTTTCATCAGCTCCGTACTTGAATAGTTCGGCAGGCAGGCCATCAACTCCAAGCCTTATTATTCTTTAACCGATCAATGGCATCCATTATCTCTTCATTGTCAGGTGGTTCAAGGTTAGATTCCGGATTACTGACTGTCAGGTCCTCTCTTGTGATAATTTCAATAATTTTTTTTTTTTTTTTTCCATCTCAGATTAATTAGCACTTCTAATCGTTATGGCCTACCCCCTAGTCCAGTAGTTCTCAACCTGGTGGGCGTGAGTATATCGAGAAAAAATATATCAACAAAAAATAAAAAAAAATATTTATTTTACAGAAAACATTCTGACATGATAAAAAATATAATACAATTTACACTTATGAATAGATATTGCACAATGTATTTAATAATAAACTTATCAAAATTAAATTAAAATCAACATTAATACTTATTAGTGACTCCCTTGGGCCTGTCATGAAGAGCGAAGTTTTTCAAATGAAGGTTTAATATTAGCAATTGCCACTCTAAGCTCTTTTTTCATTATTTAACTGAGATCTATATTTTGTCATTAAAGCTGCCACCGCAGAAAATCCTGTTTCGCAAAGGTAGGTTGTTGATAATGGTAATAGTATACGAAATGCTTTATTATTTAGTGCAGAAAAATCATCATCCAAACCTGCTTAAAATTTAAAAAGTGATTTATTACTAAATTGTTGTTTCATTTCGCCACTTGCCGTGAAGTCTATACAGATTTCTTCTTCGGCAGTTGAGAGACCTTCGGGAGTATTTTGAAAAGGGGGAGGGAGGGCGCGATGTAAATTGTGATTGAAAATTGGGTCGCAAATACTAAAATGTTGAGAAACACTGCCCTAGTCCCATCGATGTTAGATTAGCGAGGTCCCACTGCCAATAATTAATATTTAGTGTACTCAACTGTCAACTCTTTAAAGTTTAAAACTACCTCTTCTTCTTGTACTCAAAGCACTGATAAAAAATGGAAAAAAAAAAGACGAAGCAGTTTCGTTTAATGACTCATTTCTCGCAGTGCAAAGGTTTGTTGACGTCAAGGCAGTCGGAGGTGGGCGGAACGGCGGGAAGCAGCCTTGCAAGAGTTGATATTGTTATTCTCATTTCACAATATCAAAAACACCCCTTAGTATTCCGAAAACTTGTGTGGCGCAGGCACACATACGTTTTGGTTAATCTTGATACACCGTCCATTGAAAAAAATCAATTCTGCCAATCATTCTACTATTCTGTTTCCGCCCTAGGCGGCCCCCTAGATTGGCTGTGAGGACGACCCTGACAACGCGGTATTACAAGACAAGCACCCAATAAGCATAATTGAATAATTAGCATCGTGGCGAAATGATATGGACATGTAAAGTTGTCAGTAAAGATAAGGAAGGAATCACTAAAATGCAACTATTTTAAACGTGCTAAGGATAGACCGAAACGTAGATGGCAGAATTGTGTTATGTTTGATCTTGTAGATTTGGATTTTGACGGATTTCAGTGGAAGGGAGGTGAATGAAGGCTGTTGGATTTATCGCCATTAATTATTCGGTTTTATTAAACCTTTTTGTTTTTATTATAACTAGTAGTTCTATGAACAGTAGATCTGAAGAATATAGGGGTCTTCATTTTATTTTGCATCAGTTTATTGGAATCATAAACGTCTTTTTTCTTAGTTGAAATTGACAGCTTGTAATACCAACGGCATCAGTAATATAATTTCAAATCTCAATGCCAAATAATTGCCAGAATTCAATAAGGTTCGAGTGAGAGATATCAAAGAAAATTCACAAATATTCACATAAACCATTACACAACTGATCAATTTTATTCATTAAAAAATAATGAAATCTCCTCGCCATTGTTGAAATTATTTAATCTTGTTTTCCCTTTACCATCCGTGCAAATGCTTTAAAAAAAAACAACAGTAAAATAATATTTTTAAGAATAGGCATTTGGTCGTTTTACGACCACCATGTGGAATCGAAATTTAAAAAAAAAATCCTTGCATATACGTTGTTTTTCATGACTACAAGAAACATTTGTGCAAAAGTTCAAGAAAATCGAACAGTGCGTTTGGTCGTAACCGTATAACCAAAAGGCTGAAAGACAGACGAACAGACAAAAATGCCGAATAGTTGAGTTGAAACAGAATCTTGCTTACGCTCCGTCAATTACACAAGCCTGCGATGGCTGTTTTTTTTAGTTTTTGATAGCTGATTATTATATATTTTTAGCGGTGAATCTGAAAATGCCCTTAATTTTCTTCCATCACGTCAGGATTTTTCGGAAATCTCAAATTTCAAAATTTGTAAGAAGTTAGAAAATTGCGGAAATATGAGATTTAAAACGTTTTTCTCTTAAATTTATTCTTTTTTTTTTTACTCATGTTGTGCAATCTTATAGCTCTGTTCACTGTCTGAGCTAACTTTCATCCGGTTTGAGAGTTACATGTGACCAAAGAAATAGCTTGGTTCGAGAATTAAACAGAAGAATCTGCTAGCAGCTAGCAACTCATATTTCTGGTTCATCAACAAAGAAAAGGATTTTCTTCCATATTTGCGATATATTTATTTCCAAATTTGCGAAAAATCGTGACATGATAGTAAAAATTTAGAATGTAAAAATTATATCAGCTCAAAAAAATACATAGGAATTAATTATGAAAAGTTAAAAAACATGCCACAACCCAAATGTTTGCAGGCTTGTGTAATAGTTTGAAGTGTACGGCTAAAAATTGAAGAATTTCATTTTTTTTTTCTTAATTAGAGGAAATTGGAAATCAAAGGTTAATCCACATTGTGAAAATAACGAAAGTTTAAGAACTTTGGTAGAACAACAAAGGACCAATGAGTCGTTCGAAAAAGAAATTTAGGAAACTTCATCTCGCTTAATTAAATAGTAAACACCAAACGAAAACAAAAAGGGGGCATATACCATTGTTTTTCAATTAAAATACATACATTTATTTCTGAACTGAACCAAAGATTAATAAATCATACTGTATTTTCCCCAATATTAGTCTTTTCGGATTATATATATAGTAATAACGACAACCCTCTCCAATTCACCTGCTATTCTAATTAACAAAAAAAAAGTAATATAAAAATAAAATCTCATTTATTAATACCGCTGATTCGAAATATTATAATAAGAAAACGGATGTACGAAGGAGTTTTGAATAGACAGTAAATTGATGAATAGGCGGAATTAAAAGGTCGTCAGGAAGGGCCATGTTGAATATGAAGGGGAAGGCAATTCTGAAAGAATTTTCTCGGATAATAAAAGATCTGGAAAATTCAAGAAGCTCCATGGAATATATATATATTAAAGAATGTGTATGGGTATTGAGGAAATAGAATCATTTATATATTTGAATTAGAGAATTTCAAGGAGTAGGTAGGAAGAGAAAAATTTGTATAGCAAAAAGAAATTATTCAGCTTCTGGTAAATGTGGAGGAGCCACTTTAAAAACTCCAGAGATACGTTAGGCTTTAAATACCCCAATAATACAACGGAAGAAACAGCTAATTAGCCTCTTTAATTTATGATCGAACACAATTAAGACCCAGTCATAAAATATATAAATATAGTCAGTATGAGGAATTTTTTTGTCTGAGATATGATAAGATGAAATAAAATATCCTTCGTAAAAATACTTTTATCACGCCGGAGTAGATATGGTTAACAATTTATTCCTTTCAGGGGAACAGTAGGTTGGTCGGGCGTTCCCAGACTTTGTCACTACGTATCATTTCCGCTTTTCAGATAAACCACTACCTGATCTTATGATGTTAATATTGATAAAGGCTCATATTTTAAAAAAATGCAAACTAATTTACAAAAGTTTATTTAACGAACAAAACAAGATATATTACAATAAATTTGATCAAGAAAATTATAAATTTAAAATTAGAAAGAGTTTTCGTTGACCGCAGATGTATATCTTAAGGGAGAAGTTGGTCGGGAGGTGCGGTTAAAAAATAACACTTTAATAAGTAAACTTATATATTTTGTGCCAGCGTTTCGGCCTAAGTAGGCCATCTTCAGGGCTAAAATAAAAAAAATAACAACAATGAAAAACGACAGAGGCAGTACCAGTAAAAATAATAAAAATAGAAATTCACTCACTCACTCACTTTATGGCGCTACAGCCCTAGAAGGGCCTGGGCCTCCTCCACAATCTTACTCCACTCTTCTCTATTCTGGGCGAGTCTCCTCCATCCTCTGATTCCCATTTCTCTCAATACCTTCTCTATGCTATCCGACCATCTTAATCGTGGGCGTCCCCTCATTCTTTCTCCTACGGGCATACCATCTAGCAACTTTTTAGGTATCCTACTAGCCGGCATCCGCTCCACATGTCCCAGCCACCTCAACTGATTCTTTCCGACAAAGGAAACCAGATCTGGTTCTTGAAACATTTCTTTCAGCTCCTCATTCTTTGTTATTCTCCAGTTGCTGTTTTCACAGACAGGTCCATATATTCTTCTTAGTACTTTCCTTTCCCAAACTTTTAATATTCTTTCACTTTCTTTGAAAAGTACCCAAGTCTCACAGCCATATGACACAACCGGTCTAATGACTGTTTTATATAAAATGACCTTAGCTCTGTTGGTGAGACCTCTGAATTTTAAGGGCTTTTGGAGAGCATAATAGCACCTGTTTCCAGCAGCTACTCTTGCCTTAATTTCTTCTTGGTGTTCATTCTTTGATGTGACAAGAGCACCCAAATATTTAAATTGGTTTACCATCTTGAAAGTGTGGCTTCCAAATTTGACCATTTCTTCTCTATTATCTGGTGGGTTTCTTGACGACTTCATATAGACTGTCTTTTCGTCGTTTACATGGAGGACCAATTGAATTGCAGCCTTTTCGAATTCCTCAAATGCCCCTAATAAAGCTGCTCTTGATCTAGCCGATATTACTACATCGTCTGCGTAGGCCAGATGCTGCGTCAATCTATTATATATCGTGCCATTAGGGCTTGTCCGAATAGCACGTACAGCATTTTCTAGGGCTAGGTTGAAAAGAGTTGGAGACAGGGGGTCTCCCTGCCTTAGGCCTTCTTCTACTGCAAACTTTTCCGATAGTGCTCCTTGTATCTTGACTTTACAGCAACAATCTGTCAATGTCATCCTAGTTAATCTGACTAGCTTTTTCGGTACACCTAAAGTTACCATTACTTTCAGCAATTCCTTTCTATTGACACTGTCGTAAGCCTGTTTAAAATCGATGAAAAGATGATGAAGATCCACATTATATTCATTACATTTTTCCAGCATCTGTTTGACGGAAAATATAAGGTCGATTGTAGATCTATTCGGCCTGAAGCCACACTGATATTCACTAAGAATACGTTCGGACCATACTTGTAACTTTTTATTTAGGAGTATGGAAAATGCCTTATACACTACTCCTAGGAGAGATATACCTCTATAATTTTCGCATTTAGTTCTGTCTCCCTTTTTGATAACTGGACAGATAACAGCTACTGTCCAGTCATTCGGCATTTTTTCTTCGACCTACACCTCCAACAACAATTCGTACACTTTCTTTAATAGGTCCTTTCCACCATATTTTAGCAGTTCTGCGTCAATACCATCATAGCCGGGGCTTTTATTGTTTTTAAGTGCTTCCACTACTTCCAAGAAATCTTCATAATCAGGAGGTTCTACATCATCCTCGCCATTCAGTAATTCCTCTTGTATACGTCCAGGCAACACATTTCTCACTGCACCTTCATATACTGTCGCCATATATCTAATATTTCTGCATTTCCTCCCACTATATTACCCTGCCTATCTCTGCTAACACTTGTCCTCGGTTGGAAGCCATTCTTAAATTCCCTGACACCTTTGTAGAACTTTCTGGACTGATTTGCTTCCCATTCGGCTTGCAGCATTTCTACTCTGCTTCTTTCCAGCATCCTTTTCTTCTTCCTACAAATGGTCTTGGCAGCCCTTCTTTTTGTGTTATACACTTCCTTAGCGTGCCTCGTGTTTCTCTGCAGCATTCTCATTCTTGCTTCATTCCTTTCCTTCAAAACCATCCGACACTCCTCATCAAACCATTCATAGAAAATAAAAATTAGAATTTAACAAAAATAAAAATAGAAATTACAAGTAAGATAAAGAAGTATGAAGTATACATACATACATAGATGGCTCTACAACCCGTCACCGAGACTGGGCCTCCTCCAAAAGCCTTCGCCAGTCAATACGATCAGCTGCAGCAGCTCTCCAGTTTCGGACTCCCAGCAGAGCCCGTGCGTCCGATGTCACTGAGTCCTCCCATCTGACATTTGGCCTGCCAACCCTCCATTGTCCATGCATCCTTCCGGACAGCATCCTCCTGGGTATCGCCGAATCATCCATACGTGCGACGTGCCCGGCTCATCGAAGTCGTCCTATCTTGATAAACTTGACCGAATCTATATCCTTATAAAGGGCTGCTAGTTCAGCATTTCTCCTTCTTCTCCAAATTCCACCCTCTCTGACAGGGCCAAAAACCCTTCTCAACTTCTCAAGATTAATCTCTCAAAGATCAGAAGTCTATTTTCATCTTGCTTCTTAAAGGCCCACGCTTCCGATCCATAAGTTAAAACAGGGCGGACCAAGGTTTTGTAGAGAGTGATCTTGGTCCTGTTCGAGAGGAACCTGCTTCTAAAATGCTTCACAAGCTGAAGTAGCACCATCTCCACCAGTAACTACAAATGGATTATGCAGGGGTTTAATAATTAACTGTTCCACATTGTCTTTTGATATAAACTAGACTTGAGATGCGCTATCCATCAAGGTCCTAACAATGACATAATGGTCAGGGTTAAACTGCAATCTTACAAGACTAGAGGCCAATAAAATACTGCTTGGTGCCGACGAGAGACCGGAAACACAAGCAGAGGAAGCCTGATCTTCAGCTTGATCTGACGGTTGACTGACACTTGTCATCGTAGATGTAGGAGTTGAATTTGTCAATGAATACGTACCAAAATGAAGTAAGGAATGATGTCAAGTTGAACGGCAATGAGTACAAGTGTGCTTAGTTAAACAAGAACCTTTATGTTTAAATTTCAGAAAAATCGGACATAAATTTTGAGATTTGGTAAGTTTATAACACTCAATTGGTGAAACTCCTAAAAGAGTTGGACATCCTAGTATTCCATGAGAGCTATCGCACAAACGACACTACAAACTTGCTTGAACTGTAAGCGAAGATACAGATTTTGAATGATTACTTAAACTAACACGCTTATTAGTTTGAGTAGATCTCCCCTTTTGTTTAAATTTATCAACTACAGATACCTCAGCAACTTCGCAACAAGAACTTTCCTTTTGCTCTGCCATAGGTGTTAGAAAAGAAATAATTTCCAGAGCTTCCGGTAGTTTATCTCGATACTTAATAGTACCTTCAAACTTTTCTCTCAAACTCAAATCTAGTTGAGACAAAAGGTAATGAGCATAAATAACTAGGTAAGGATCAACTACGTTAAGCGACTTAAGTGAATCAAAATTCACAATGTATGTGCCAACTAAATCGCGAATAAATGGCGCATAATTACGGGTAGCCTTTGGGAGGTTCCAAAATTGTCTACAATAGTTTTAATTACAACTCTTTGTATTATGATATCGATTCATTAAAATTTTAAGAGCAGAGTCATAACTCAAATTATTAACTCAAAGCATAGAAATTTTTCAAATGTTGAACCTTCAAGATGATTCATGAGATAATATAACTTTTGTTTACTGGCTAACATAACATTACCATGAACTAAGGAAACAAATTTATTATAAAATTCATTCCAATTAGAAGTACCATCAAATTTGGGAAAAGACAATCATGGTATTACCGAATTATTTAATAAAGAAGTGTTCAATGAAGACCGTGAAAGGTGAAAACTTCCATCAACTCCAGTTGAACTAGCACGGTGGGTCACAGTTGCAGTAGCACTTGCTCTATTGAACAACAATTCGCCCTTGTTAAGAAAACCCTTAAGTCTGGAAACACTTGCCTCTAACAAAACTTAATTTAAGCCGTCAGGTAATAATTCAAAATTAAGATAAATATCAAGCTTTTCCTTGGCATGTTGATATTCTGCCCATAATCGAGCAATAAGTAAAGTCGCCTCCGGTATTGATTGAAGATTTGAAGGATCAAGAGCCTCTAATTAACAAACAATTGACTCTAAAGTAGAAGAGGTGAAAGCAACTAGTCGTGAGAATAAAATCAAAGGCGTTCTTGGAGCCATTATTATCAAAATAAATAAAAAATGAATTTAAAATTGAAATCAATTTCGTAAACAAAATAAATTGAATACATTTTGTCAAAATAAATTAAAAATGCCACTGTAGAATGGTAGTAAATAAAGCAAATGTAAATATAAACGTACCTCAATTATTCAAACAATGAGTAAATAAAGAATGAAATAATTATTTATTAAAACTGTTAATTAAAATTAATGTTAGGTATTAATTCAATAAATACCCATAAGTTGAGAGTGAGTTTAATTTACAAAAATAAATTAGAAAGTTATACCTGATCAATGATAACGTGTAACCTACCACTAGAAACTGATAATGGCTAGGCGCACTGTTAACTAGAATCAGGTTAGTGATAATAGATGGCTGTGAATTTCGACGGTTTGTACGGCAGTGGAGGGAGACCTGCGCAGTACGGAATGAATTAACGAATTACAAAGCCAGGATCAGCAGGTAACCACACGATCATAATGGCAGGTACAGGCAGGAAACTACAAAAGAAAGCCAACTAACTTTGAAAATTACAAGTTAACTGAAAAAAAAAAAAAAACTTTAGTTTTCAATAAGTGAAAATCTCAAAAATATTCGAAAATAAGTCCGAAAACATAAAATAATGAAATAATCAACCATTTTACTCGATTAATTTAAACATGCCTGCCTCTGGTAGGGCTCTGTTCGGTGTTAAACTGGACTGAAAAAAGTGTATGAAATTAAATTATAATAAAGAAAATTAATAATTAGGCTTACTTGGCATTTTAGAGCACTCACTAAAATAATACTGATATAAAAAACTTTAGGATAAAAGAAAAATGTGGTAGAGAAGGAAATGAGAGATTTTTTTCCCCTTAACTGTGACGATTGTACCAGAAGGCCTAACTATATTTATGAAAACACCTTTTCCTTTACTTTTGAGATAAAGAACAAATTTAAAAAAAAAAAAAAAAAAAAAAAAAATTTAATAAAAGAGACAAAATCAAAACGAACTGGCCTCAACCAAGTCATGGCTTGCTTTACCCAGCAACACCGTACACACTGCAGGCAGACCTTGTGACGGTTTAGTAGTGCGCCACGAACCTTAGTTAAATTTGAATTAAATTTAAAATTATATTGTTATTTACAAAACAATTACAGTAATATATAATTGCCTTTCTTGTTGTTTTTCTCTATTACTGGATGATCAAAATATTGCTTAATCTACTATTTTAATTATCGTATTAACTTTCCATGCTTTATTAGTTTTCTACTTCTCATTAAAAAATAATTTTATTAACAATGTGTACGTAGCGTTGACCTATCACCTTCATGGCAGTTCTAAAGCTACCTTTTTTTTTTATTATATAAATTGATTCTAGAAATTTCAAATTGTTCTATATTAATTGTTCGATTTAAAAAAGAAGTGTTATATCTTCTGCCTTATGTGTGTTTCTTTTAGGATTAAAGGCAGCTCCACCTCCGTTCAGTTTCTTAAAGAATAAGCGCATAAGCTATGTCCACACTCGTCGATTTTCCATTCGCTTTCGTTTTCGACATTGCTACCTAATCCGTTCATACCTTCACAATTTGAGTTCCTCTTATAAATTATATCAATATTATCATTACCTATTTCATTCGTCACATTTTTTTTTTTTTTTTAAGCAAATAATTCATTTGTATTCCGAAACTAACCCAAAACAATAAGTTGTTTTTTTTTACTTGAGATAATACTTCAGCCATGTATAGGCCATTTTTAAATATAAATAATAAAAGTTTGCTTATAGTGTTATTTTCATTTGAGAATTGATATATTAAACATTACATTATAATTTTAATTAATTGACTTTATTAATAATGAGATAAAAGAAAATTTTAAAAAATAGATAAAATTCACAATTTGTTTATTATTGGATAATTAAAAGAAAAGGTTACACTATTTTTATTTCAGCCTGGATTTGAAGTGTCCCAGATTACTTGAAGAAAAAGCAATTAAAACTATACAATTCAAGGAAAAAATACCTTATAATGAAGCCAAAAAGAAATATAAAGAAAGCCCTGCCAATGGTAATATATACTACGCTGAAGCGGATAGAAGTAAAAGAAAGTAGGAATATATGTATGTAGTCAGACTGATGAATGCAATTTTAGTAATAAAATTATTATTCCCTTTCTGAGAGGAGAGATTGCAGACCGAGCAGTCCTATCCCCCACCCCTCGGGACCCCTCCCATCACTTCCTCTCTCCCAACCCTTCGCAACGCCTCTCCCACCACCGCTTCTTATCCTTCTTCCTCCCTTCCACCTCAACAAGTCTCCCCTCAAACTTCCCCAATACTCTTCATACTCTAGTTGTGAAAGGACTATCGGACGATCACGATCTACTACTTAGTGTAAGTCCAGTATCACGCAGCCTCAGACTGGGAGAGAAAACCCTGAAATATTTAAAGCTCCGCCTCTCCCACGACAGAATTCGTTAAGCAAAAATCAAAAAAGAAATATAAGAATTAAAATTAGTGTGGAAATGGAGACCTAATAATATGATAATAATAATGAATTTCAACTCCAAAATAACTTACTTATTGATAGTAAACATAAACACAAATTATGATACACCTACACCACTTCACCTTATAAACAGGTTAATTCTTTGCACAAAATATGACTATTCTGATCAATAAAATAATAAGAATAACAATTCTCCACAACACCGGAAAAAATCTTCTCCTTTTAAAAATAACCTTTCCCTTATCTACTCTAATATATTTTATATAGATATCAATTTCTTATTTAGTCACTCCTTAATCACTTATTTACTCCAGTATATTTTATGATTATATATATATATATATATATATATATATATATATATATATATATATATATATATATATATATATATATATATATATATATTATAGTTATACTCAGATATTTTTTTAATACAGGAAACTAAATTAACTTCTAGACGAAACTTAACTACAGAAATGACAAAGAAATTGGAGAAGAAGAAAGAGCCCACGGAGGAGTCGCTACCGCTCTAAGAAAAGATACCTGCTATACCTTAGTAGGAGACACCAATGGGTCTCATCATACCTGGAACTCAACAAAACCTAATATCAGGGGAAATATCATCAGAAGAATTATTGATAGTACTGATTCACTCGTACTTAACACAAGAGAAGCAACACATGTCAGCCCAAGATCTGGATCTACATCTGCAATAGACCTAACATTCACCTCACCAAACCTATATACACAAGTAGACTGGAGTGTCTGCAACGAACAATATGGGAGAGATCATTTTTCCATCATTATTTCGTTTCAACGCCGAAATGCCCAAGGCCAAAATAGATCAAATATGGGTCCTTGAAAAAGCTGATTGGGAAGAATTCAGAGGAAAAAAAACAAAAATTCTACTGTATTCTACTCAGAAAGCATAGACAAAATAATCTAATATAATACAATCAGCTTTCCAGACAATTCCAAAAAAAAAAAAGGAAATCCCAAAACAAACCATACACCATGGTTTGATGAAGAATGCCGGAAATCAATTAATAAAAAAAATAAAGCCCTTAAAGAGTTTCAGCGAAACTGTATGAATGAAGCGAAACTGTATTAATGAAGACAATTTAATAAAATACAAAAAGCAATAGTCAGAAATCTTGTCACAAAGAAAACGAAAAAACATCCTGGATTTCATACATTGAATCAATAAACATTAACACTTTCATCAAAAATTCATGGCAAAAAATCCATAGTATAGCTGGTAATCACAATAAAGAGACCCCGATCCTAAAAATCCAAAATGAAATTATATCAGACTCAAAAATAATTTCGGAAACTCTAATGCATCATTTTGTAGGCATTTCAAACCTTGATAGCATACTTAATCGAGATTATAACCTACAAGAAAGAGACTTTACTCTCTCTACAAGACAAGCCAGCTTATTCCAGCATTACTATAATTGCCCCTCCACACTCTGGGAGCTTCAAGCGGCAATGTCATTAGGCATCAGAGGAAGAGTAGTAAGAGAAATCCATGACATGCCCATAGATCCTGCTGACCCAAACATTAGATCACCCCTCTGGATATATCGACCTTATAAAATAGATTTAACTTTTAAACACGTGAAACCAGGTTCAAATAACTATAAATTCCAAAATATAGTACAAAAATATTCAGGATATGAAATAATATACACTGGATCCAAGCAAAATGAGAATGTCGGCTTCGCAGTAATTAAGCATGGGATACACAAGAAGTACAAATTACCCGCTCAACAATATATAGAGCAGATCTGCAGGCGATTGCTACAGCACTTTATTTATCCATAAATAGTAATTACTCAAAAATAATAGTATGCTCAGACTAAATTTCTGCTCTTTAGAGTGTAGCAAACTTAAAAAAACCGGACCCTCATCAATAAAATATATAATTATATATGAATATTACATGATCTCAATGAAAGTGTGAACTTTCTCTGCACCCCAGGACACTCTGGGATACCAGGAAATGAGGCGGCAGATAACGCAGCTAAAGAAGCTGCTCATATGAACATTCCGCCTCTCCAAATATACGAGCCGAATGACATAAAAACATTTCTATAAGATATATTCCGCAAAAACTGGGAATCCATGTGGACAGAAATTCTACTGACTAACAAATTAAGAAATACCAAAAAAACTTTAAAACAGTGGATAATTGGTGTAAGAGGAAACAGAAGAGAATAGGTGGTTGTGACCAGGATGAGGATTGGTCATACCATCCTAACTCATGTACATTTAATTAAAAAATAAGTACAACCAAATTTCAAAACCTTTAGTCCCCATTAACTATGCAACATATAACAGAGGAGTTTACATTACTGCATCAAACTTTTGTAAATAATAAAATTCCCTGTTGTAGATAGCTAGATTAAACGACTCTGGAGAATCAATTGATAAAATCATAAAAAAATTAAAATAAGCTCAATTATACCCTAAAATATAAGAATTTATAATAAAAACCCGTATAAAAAACGAACAATTAATTATGGACCATTGCACTTGATAAAATAAATTATTCTATATTAAATATCTGTTAGATGTGCGTGTTTATTTATCTATGTATGTGTTTATGTGTAATATATATATGCATATGTGTATACAATGTGTGGATATGTAGATATGCATGCATGATGTGTACATATAATATACTGTATTAACTGTAGTCCATAGACATGATTATATAAACTCAAAAAAAAAAAAAAATGTATAAATTGTAGCAAACTTGAAAAAATCAATGTAAATAAAATAGTACACAAGGGGGAAAAATATATATATATATATATAAAATAAAGATAAGGTGTTCAATTGAAATAAAAAGAAGTCATTGCATAAGTTGAGATTAAATTATATTTTATTATATTATACTACTTAATATTTTATTATACTGTAACCCATAGACATGATTATCCACTCAACAAAAATAAAAAACAATTGTATAAATTATTGCAAACTTGTAAAAACCTTTGAAAATATAAATGTAAATATAATGGTATATAAGGAATATATATATATATATATATATATATATATATATATATATATATATATATATATATATATATATATATATATATATATAAATTTATAAATTGAAATTAAAGTGGATAATTGAAATAAAATAAGTCAATTGTATATGTTGTGATTATTAAAAATAAATATATCTGAATGAAGGAAAGATTTCGAAGAAAATTAATTAGCCATTCAAATAACATATTTAAGACAAATATAAAATAAGTTGAACCCAATATAAATGATAATATAAAGAAAAGCAAAATAAGAAATTGAAAACAATGTATGTCAATAGATATAAGATAGTTACAATATTAGCCTCTGTAATCCACACTAACATTAACATGTCAAAACAAGTTTAAAATTACAAATAACGTAGGTAAACTGCAAAGAGCGTAATAGCCAAGTAGTTGATCGCCAAAAAAAATAGGAACCTAACCTAACTAATATATTTATCAATAGTAATAACAGAATGATTTTTCTAATATCTTGAAAATAAAGGGTTTTTTCCACCCTCTAACCTAACCACTGACCAAGAGCAAATTTCTGTATTCTGTCAAATTTAAAATTTCTTCACAAGACGGGTCATTCAGACTAGTACAATACAAATTAGCACGGAATATCGAAAGGAAATCCAAGGGCGTTGGATACGCTTGCGACAAGGCTTGCGCCTTTGAATTCCGGTAATTTTACAGTGACGAGAAGTAAAGAAAATTATATCGCATGTTATTTTTTTATTTACTCTAATTATTATTATAATAAGGTATTTATTCAATAAAAATATTTCATTATTTGAAATGAAGTACCATTTTTTTATATTTATCACATATTTACATAGCTGAATTACTTATTTTTTATTTCAAATTATTTCATTTTCTATTTGAAAAACAGTATTGAAAGCATGAAGCAATGAAGATAGAACAATAATCTAATCTAGTTTTGTTTATATTTTACTTGTAACAATTAGATAATGCTCTAGATAGGTTTACCCAGTGGGTGTAACCTTAATTTTTTTCTTTCTTCTAGTTTTCCAATTAGAAACATTTCTTATATATATAAAAAAAAAATATATTGTTTTGGGATAGTTTCAGAATACAGATGAATTATTTGCTTTAAAAAAAAAATTGACGAATGAAATAGGTAGTGATAATAATGAAACAAAGAAATTTTTTTCAAAAGGAACTCAAATTGCCATGGTATGAGAGGATTAGGTAGCGATGTCGAAAACGAAATCGCATAAAAATAGACTAGTATGGACATAGCTTATGGTTGGTGGCTTCCACATGTTCAAGACCTATTAGCCTCTCATTTTCACATTCTCTTTCTCCTTTCTATGCTTCCTTTATATATTCTTCTATTTTCGTTGTATTATTAACAGGATTGTCGGGTATGTTTATGAATCAGTTTCCGTGGTGAGCATAGTTCAGTATTGTAATGTGGTGCGTCCAATCATAGTATCTTCTTCGCTGCTCTTGCACGGTCCATCTCTGGGGCGTGTATAGTCAAATTCTAGCAGAATATTCCAGCTCCCTGGGCTACTCCCACTCTAATCGCAGCGCTCATTTGTTGTTGCTTCACCTTGGTCATTGCCACTCTGTACGGTATACACCAGCGATTATTTTCTGGTCGACGATGAAATTGCCCAAGGTTTCGGTATACCCTGTACCTATGCATATCTTCTCACGCTGCACTTCTGGTACGTACGCCTGGTCCAGTAATATTCTCTCTTTAGCTTTGTCAGTGCTCGCGTCCACCATGAGATCTGCGGCGTTGGAAGATAATATCAGCTTCTTCTATGATGGCGCTTGTCAGCATTCCCATCCTGTGGTAAATGACTGACTCTTCCTCCATCGGTACCATCTTATCTCATTCTCTACCCTCTAATATTCCTATGGCAACACCGTCTTCCTACACAACACTGAATTCTATGGCCCGGTGCTCGGCGCTGATGTGTGACGGTGGGATCCAGTCTGTATTGCGCTTCGCCATGGTAGTCTTAGCAAGTATCACGCCTATCCAACTCGCCTTGCACTCCAACGAAGGCGGGTCCAGAGAGCTTGTTAATGACAACGAGCATAAACCTCGCCTCTCTCTCGTTTACCATTCTTCTTCTAGCGCTTGTGCGCACTGAATCCCAGGTCATGTTTCAATAGTTGGTGTCGGAACAGACTCTCACACGTCTATAGCTATGTGAGACAGCCTCCATGACAACTATCCCTTCATCAAGTAGAGACACGTACGAAAAAAATAGGGTGAAGGAGATTCCGCCTCATCTAATATGCCGTCTGGTCTATCGTAGTGAACTTCGTAATTTCCATCACGTCAAAGGGTTAAGGCCCACTATCCTCCAATGGCATTCGGATAGGCTCATAAGATGTATGATTCATCCGTTATTTTTCTAGATCTGTTGATTAAAATTTTCGCTACATTTATTTTTTGGTAATGGGGGTGATTTAAGTAGTAATTAAGTATTCTACTACAACTTATTTCGTTTTTTGTCCATTTAGTGGCTAGTTTGTTATTTCAATCGATTTCCATATCTAAGAATTTTAATTGATTGTTTATTTTCTATTGTATATATTACTGACTTATATTGTAAATTGAATCCTTTTATGATAGTTGTTAAGTTGATCTAAAATATCTGATTAATTATTTCTCCTTATTATTAAGAATATATCAATATATTTTTTTATTAATATTTGCGTATTTTTCACTTTTATATATTTTATAGCAATTAAATTATTTAGAACTATAACTATGAGATTCACTGATAATACACACCCCATAGGCAATCCAAAAATATCTCTAAAATTATTTTAAATTTAAAATAATTGTATTTTGTACATAATTTGATACCATCCACAATGGTTTTCTTATCTTTAATGTTCTTAATTTTGTCTCAATGTTATACCAAAATTTTGATTGCAGGTGTGTTAATGAATAAGGACTTAAAATCTAAAGTAATTTATATTTTTTCATTTCTGATTAATTCTTTTAATTATATTGCATTTTTCTTAGCATGCTCATTATTACTGTTCAGTTCATTCAGTGCAAGGTTTAAAAATTTGGGCAACGCTTCAGTTGAACCGTTTATGTTACTGACTATGGGTCGTAAGTTGTTGTTAGGCTTATGTTTATGGTATTGTATATTCTATTGCTGACAACCGTTTTTTTTTTTTTTTTTGTGAATTTGTGTACATATCCTTGCCTTGTAAATATTTGTAAATTTTATTAGATAAAATTAATAAAAAAAAATGGCCAAATGCTTTGTTCACTTCTGTTTTTAAGATAATTAATATTATATATTTGCAGCATTCATGGAGTTAAACGTCATTTTAGAACTGGTGTTATTTCGGAATTAATTATTTTGTGTTTTTGTGAAATATTTTACATAAAAAATAAGACAAAATTGAAATAGACACTATTAGATAATTATTTCACAAATAACTCATTCAAAAATATATTGCTTTATTTCAACGAATCTTTAAAATACCAAAATAATTATTTCAAGAAATAAAAACAAGCAGTTATTTGATTGACATAATTTCTTCGGATATATGAAATAAAATTTTATAAATAGCCATTATTTTGGAAATAATTATTTCAAGAAATATTGCTTTAATTTATTTAATAAATACAATATTCAAACAGTACCCAGGTATACTTTCAAGACCACGAGGTAACTGGCACAGCTACACAATGCTTTGCCATCAGTTGATTAAGGTAACTTTCCGACCGGAATTCCTTACGTTCCCTACTCGTTCTAATTTTCCTCCTACTCGTTCCCTGATTTTGCTTTTTACTTTATCTACTCTGTTAGTGACCCCTTCTATCAGCAATAGAATAGCAACTCTTCTGATGGATTCCAAGGAAACCATTTAAGGCTGAATATTAATATACCAATTAACGCACATGAGGAATCTTGGTCTTTCTTCTGATTTGTAATAATAATTAAAGATTTTTAAAACAGTCCAGTCACATTTTTCGGCTGATGCCAAATCAAAATTATTTAAAATTCACAAATAAATCTGACATTAGACTTGTAAATTTAACAAAATGGATAATAATTGTTATTTTATTTACTTTCAAGTAATGCCGCAACTACTCGTATTGCCTTATTTATTATTAAATTTATTTAATTCAAGCAATCATTAATCATGCCCTCTTAAGGCAGTAAAGTCGAATTAAATTAGTTTTAAATCATTTTATTATTGAAGCTATTCGTTCTAAAATTTATTTTATTTTACATCAGTCAATGTTAAGCATGAAGAACTGTTCGTTGCTGAATTTGGTCTTGAGGATTCATATTTGCCTATATATATATATATATATATCAACAAAAAGCCCCTAAAATTATTCTTTCAGGTAATGCTGAAGAAGCTCATATGAGCGAATTTCAGTTTTCAAAATCAGAGAAAAACTTTTCAAAGTATTGGAAAGTATATCAAACATAAGGGTGAAGCTTAACTCCCAAGATACCCTTATATCAGCTCCTAAATCGGTTTCGCTGAGCTGGAAAATATATTTGTGCTTAAATGTGACATATACATTGAACCACACCAATACCGAACATAAGCGAGCAGTGGACTCTCCCGTCGAGAGAATAGATAAATTCAATAGAAATAAACATATTAAGAATTCTGTAACTGCATAAAATAATTTCAGTTTATTGCTACGCACTATGAAGATGACTTTAGCTGTCAAGTATTTTATTTTTTAGGATTAATTTGGTTTTAAACTCGCATCAATGGATATTCTCTATTACTATTAGTATATTTACTTTTATAATAATAAATAACAAAAGGAAAATTAAAGGAAAAAATTTTCATTTTCATTCTTTCCTCCATCATTATAATTTTGTAAAAATTCTAAAACTTATATATGGCAAATTGATCTGCTGTCAAAGTGTTAAATAATTTTTTTATTGGACAAAACTAATGAGCACTGCAAAAAAATGTTTTGTTATTCTTTTAGGTTTCTAATATTTAGTTCTTTTTTTTTTTTCATGAAAATAAAATTTTTGCTAGGAAATAATAGGCTGGTACAACATATGTACCAGTGCCCGTTATCTTACGAGGTCATTGGTACATTTAGTGTACCTCAACTGTGTAGACTAGTTTTAAATTCCTCATTTATTATTTTTAAAAATGTATTTATTTTTTACTATAATAGTCTTTTGAACATCTCTGAACTTATTTACAAGTAAAATATACCTAAATTGAAATTTATTTAAATTAAATATTAACATATAATAATATTAATTACATTAGACTGACAATAATAAATATTTATTTATTTTATATATATTTTTATATGTGCTCGTATTGTGTTCGGAGTGATGGATAAGAAGGGGAAGGTCATTAATATAAATAGCGTAGGAGACAAAGACGAACCCTGAGGGACACCAGAGGAGAGGGACAGTATATTGGATGGAGGTTGACCTGGAACGACTACATACTGCGACCAATCTGAGAGGAAGGATTGGAACCAGCACATAACAGTGTTGGATAAAGGAAAACTTTGCAGTTTGCTAAGGAGGATGATACGGTCAACTTTATCAAATGCTGCACAGAAATCTAAAAGGATGAGGATAGTTAGGTTTTAGTGTTCAATGGCAGTTTCGAGTTCGTGGGCTATTTTCAGGAAAGCGGATTGTGCTGAGTAGCCAGGTCGAAAGCCAGATCAGAAAGGGTTAATGAGGTAACGTTCTTCTAGGAAGTTTGAAAGTTTGTGCAAGGCGTTCCAGTGAGTTTCCAGAGGCTAGAGAGGAGAAAAATAGGAAGGAAGTCGTGCTGTGAGGAAGGATTTGAAATTTTATTTAATGATCAGACTAGGGTAGTTTCCCAAGAAGAGGGGAATATGGAATTTTCTATAGAAAAGTTATAAATATGATAGAGAACAAGCATAAGGGTTGGGAGACAGGATTTTATGATCTTTACTGTGGTATTTATTGTCAGGTCCATAATCATTGGTTTGAAATTTTAGGATAGTGGAAAGTAATTCCTCATACGACACATTTTGCTCCTGAGTCAAATCACTTTCAACGTTTATTCAATGTTTCAATTTTTAGCTAATTTTTATAATAAAAATCTATTTTTTTTTTTATTATGTCAGAAAAAAATCTGTTTACTAATAATTCTTGTACATATAAATTATTTCATAAGTTTAAGAAAATATAGGGTCACAGCTTTGTGATATTTCACGATTTTTCAAAAAACGTCGTCAAAATTATAATTATTTACATATCTCAAAATAATACATAACATATTGAAGTGCGAAGTTTGCGTAAAATTTTAGTTTTGATTCTTGTTTTTACTATGAGAACTTTAAAACTATGCATTAATTTTTACGCTTTTGACGAAGCGTAATGCGTATATGACTATAGAAATTTTTTCAATAGATAAGCCATTAAAAATAGTTGAATGCTTAAATTAAGGTTTTCAGTGGGAAAACCATAGTGAAGTTCTACCCCCAAGCGAGATAAAGCTACAAATGAGTTTGTGTGTGATGTTTTTTTTTTTCTTTTTTCTTTTATTTGATATATGTAATGTGATACCTCCTGTTAAAATGATACACTATAATGTCTGATATGATGGAATTAAGATTAAAAAAAAGAAGAAATTCTTACTTGAAACGCGATATAGCTACTTTTTTTAAAAAAATAATAACTTAAATAAACCTTTAATTTAGTATTTTTTCATTTTTTGCAATTTAGTATGTCTAATTATCAAATGTGATACTATTTAAAGGATAAAGTACAATATCTAAAATCTCTGAGTACAGCTACTCATCTTTCTCCGTAGCTTCTTGCACTCTTGGTAATATTAGCTTTTTTCCTTCTACTTCAAGTGGAAATGAAAATTTATCCCATTCAGTTCTGATTCTAGAAAAACTGGATCTGATGATACCAATAAATTATTTATAATATATTCGCTTCTGCATTCTCTTGAACATTCATTGCTATTACCTTCTCAGAATCTTTCAAAATCTTTATTTCGTGACTCTTGAGCTCCTTCAGATCCATCGTCAGGCCGAGCTCTTTTTTCAAGCCATTTTGAACTGTTTTTATCATTTTACAAATATATAATGCAGCCAACATCTTCGTACTAACACATGGAATGAAATAAATCTCATTTAGTAAAACTTCGAGACAAAAACTAAACAAAAACATCGAATTTAGTAGATGCGATGCAACGCAGTTGCAAATTTTTTATAAAAGAATAAAAAAAATAATACTTCGTTTTAAACAAAACCTTTAGTATGTTTTGTTTATACTTATCCAATGGTTATCAATTTCACTACCAAAAAAACTAAATATTCTTTAAACTTGCTGGCATTACTAAATTAAATAGTGAGAATTAGGATTAGGTTTTAAAATGCATACTTACAGTTGGTTAGACATAATAAAACAGTTTTAATTATCAAATTAACGAGGTTTAGTTTAAATCAAACAAATATCTACTTCTATCCATTCAATTACTACAATTTAAATTTCAAAAATACTTTCCAATATAATAGCCATTGATGGTTGTGCAAAGCTATCAATTTTTTTTTTTTTTTTTGGAATGCATCTTTGATGAATGGTCTAAGGCTTCTGAGAAATAATTTAGGCAAGATTCATTAAAATCGTAATGGCTGTTTTCGAGCTATATTCTATAGCAAAACTTGTTTTTCGGCTATTCCGCGTAGAGTGCCCTATTTGGTACACAGGCAAAGGTACCAAAGCCCTACAAAACAAAAAAGAAAAGCAGCAAAATCGGTCCTCCCCTTCAAAGGTGAACTCGTCAATGGCTTTGTTAAGTGTTTAGTAGTAATTATTTTAAAATAAATAAATAGCTGTATCGCATTTCGAGGAAGAATTTCTCCTTATTCTTAATATTATTTCCATCTTATCAGACATTCTAGTTTATCATTTTAACAGTAGATATCACATTACGTAATTGCATATATCAAATGAAAGAAAAAAAAAACACCCCACATAAACTCATTTGTAGCTTTATATCGTATAATTCAATCTTATAATTTAATTTATAATCTCTTTATAATCTTAATTCAATAATTAAACTATTTTTCTATGACAATTTTTTTTGATCTACCAAATGAAAAAATTTCTATAGCGATATACGCGATACGCTTCGTCAAAAGCGTAAATATTTAAATCAAAACTAAAATTTAACGCAAGCTTCGAACTTAAATATGTTATGTATTTGTTGAGATATGTAAAAGAATTATAATTTTGTCGAAATTTTTTGAAAAATCGTAAAAAATCACAACATTGTGATATAAAAACCCTATGTTTTCTTAAACTTGTTTAATATCAATTAAAAACAAAGGGAAATACCTAAAATATTTACATATTCGTATACAAAAATTGTTAGTAAGCAGGTTTATTTCTGAAATAACCAAAAAAAAAATTATAAATTTTTATAGAATAATAATAATAAGTTAAAAATTTGGTAATCTTAAAATTGAAAGCGAATTTACTTAAGAGCATTATGACGTTGAGATGGCTGTTCCATCATTAATACAATGGCCAGGTCGGAATTTTTTCCCGATAAAGAGCATTTTGAACTACCATGCTTCGGCCTGCGTATTGGGTTACATTGCAAAGTTGTTTGAAAGACGCGAAATCAGCTGACAAACGAGTGCGACCAAATTTGTGTCTTTCTTTCCTTAATTTCGGGGGTTAGCCAAGGGGCAGTGGGACGGCATAAGGTTCGGGTTTTAAGGGGAGCATGAATGTCTAATATGGATTGTAGGTTTGAGGTAAGGGTGGAAACCATGGGATCTATAGAATTATAGGAATATATGATATTCCAGTAGAAAATATTCTGGTCAGGTTGAAGGGATTCATAGGAATTGAGTTCCAAACTATGATATTAAACAAGTTTTTGAGTAAAGGATTTGATGGGTAGGTCGCATGAAATCTGGATAAGGTCTTGTGATGAAAGGAAAGGAACAGGGTACTGGGAAGAGGGAAGAGAGAATTTTTAAGGAAGAATCAGAAATGTTAATGTCTAACAATGTATCAGAAAATTGCGTGTGGTGCGTAGCAGAATAGAGAATGAGGTAAAGATTGAGAGAAACGCTAGATCAGTAAGAAAGAATTTATTACTTGAATCAGATAGCATATTAATGCTAAAATCACCGCAGATAATGATATTGGATTAGATAGAAACCAGTTGGACAAGGAAAGATTCGAAGAGGTTGTCGAATGGGACACGGAGAGGTCGGTAGACAATGTCGTATAACAGAGGAGAGGAGATGGTTGAAACTTCAACAAGCATGCATTCTAGGTAGGGAACGGCATGAGAAGGGGATTAAAGTAGGATTTTAGTCTTTAGGCAGTCAAGGATATAGAGCCTGACACCATCTCCTTAGCGATCAAATCTATCATGTCGCAGGAAAGAGTAATTAGGAGAAGATACTTGGGAGGAAGGGATAAAAGGTTTTAGCCAGGTTTCCGATATAGCTATTATGTGATGAAAATTATCAAGGAAATATTGTTGGAATTCATCATAGTGGGCAATAAGGAATTGTGCATTAGCGTGACAGGAGTTCAGGAGATTGATCATAACTGCGAGTGAGGGAAGTGGAATACTAAAAAAAAAGGATCTAGGTTAACAACATTAGGATTAGGATAACAAATTTTTATACATTATTCAGTTTTAAGATAAGACAAGATGTGAATATACAATAACAATTGAAACAAAGATATTGATGGAATGGATTGGAAATGAATATAAAAATTAATTTTCAATGAAAATAAAATTCTAGATTAAGAAATAGTATGAAACACACCGATTAAAAAAAGAAAAAGTAAATAGCAAAAGACTATGAGTAAACAAAAAATTGTATCTCATCTGTGAAAATAGGGTAAAAATATTGAAAGCAAATAAAAATTTAATATCTTCAAAATGAAAAATAAAATATCTTCCATATGAAAAAATAAAATATCGGATTGACTACAGCTGACTCTACCTCAACTGAACCATACGTATTTAATTTTCGATGATACCTTTTTCTGTCTTGCTAGCTAGTAAAGGTGCTTATTACCAAGGGTCATCGCATTACTGACATAAAAGCGAGGCTAATCGCTATCTACCCAACCTTGGTGACGTGTAGAGAAGTCCCTTTTGGTTTTTCTCTGCCACACGTGCTCATCTCTTATGGTCTGTCGCACAAATCGCTCGATTATAGGGCCAGAAATTATTTTTTGTTTAGGCCTGAGCCGTACGACGTGGTCCAGATCGTCGAGGCACAGCTTAACGTCCAGGCCTCCAACAACGCTCTGAGTATGGTGCCTACCACTATCTCTTCCAGCTTCTTCGGGATACCTGTTATTTCGATGGTATTATTTAACTGATTTTGCTCAACGTGGTTTAGACGGCACTCTGAGTCGAAAATTTTCGCTTTTAAAGAATTATTTTCTAATGATAATTTCCACTTGGCATTTTCGGCATATATATATATATATATATATATATATATATATATATATATATATATATATATATATAAAATTATAAGTATTAATTAATTATCCATAAAATGAATAAAAATACAGGTTTGCTCTGTATTCTGACAATAATCTCTTCAAATGACCTTTTTTGCACGCTCTTGAGATACCCAGCCTGCCCGCAACTGTAAATCCCTCGCTTCTCTACCCGCTCCCCGCCTATCTGGCCCAGGATAGGTGCATTTATATAAATTTTATTGCTGAAAACGCTGCACGCTATCCGATTAGGAAACATCCTTATATAATAATATTTTGTGCCTTCGTAGCGACCTAAAGTTCCTTTCTGCGTCTGCGAGGGTGGCAGAAGAGGACACTACAATTTTTACTCCTATTGAATTTTCTATATTTCCGAATGGGTTTCTCATTTCTCGTAACATTTTTTTTTAAATGTGTCAACTATGTTATTTATATATTTAAAATATTTACTTGATTACTAAAAAATGGCTATTTCATTTTTTAATTCAGTGGTATTTATTTCGGGATATAAAATTATTTGTTGTATTTCACTTTTTTCCGCCAAAAGAGCTTTTTCAATTTTGCTAAAACATTTCAAAGTCCCCTGATCAAACCTGCTATTGAGCGACTGTGTCTATATCCAGTATTTCATATCATTGGATTTTAAAATATTCAAAACAGCTATCTATACCTGATACTTTTCATCATCGATCGACCAAGATGTTTTCAGCTATCGGTAGTAGTTGACAATTGATGTGTCATAAATCATGATTCAGATTTTTTAAAACAGGTATTTTATATCCACTTCATGGTAATTTCAGGCTCAACGTAGCCAACTAGGACTGGACGAGCAAGGAAAAACCAATGTGACTGGCCCAAAGTCAACAGAATGTTGTTCAAATTCAATTCTTGAAAAGGAAAACAGCATTCAACAGACAGAAAAAACTAAATTAGTAAAATTTATACTCTATATATTTTCGGACATAAAAACTTCTTTCAGGCTTACTGAATTCTGATGATCATTTAAAAATAATTTTAAATTTGCAAGTTAACTTGAATGATCGATCAGATTTGTGTTTTAGATTTTATTACGGACACATCTAAGCGAGTCAGCGAGCGTTTTGATTATCTGGCCGCCAAAGAGTCGTACACGAGTTTTTTATTCAACGCAATGAGGTAAAAAAATGAAATAACTGCAGCGGCATCCCCGCTTAAGGAAATTTTAAGAAATTTAGTTACGTCATCTATGTTGCCGCTGTGTAATAGTGTCTTGTAATGAGAGAAGAAATTAGGCCGTTGCTCAATATTTCCCTAAAATTTCGGGATTTAAATTTTTGTCAAATGGATTAAGGTGTATTCAGAAAGTTCTTCTAATATCGGAATCTATTTACTATTTATATACGCAACAGATTTCGTAACTGATATATAAAATTGAATTCAGGTCTGTATTGTCTATCAGATCTACTTCACAATATATCATATTATGATCTACCTCTACCACATCGCAGTTTGAGGATCCCGCTTGTAGATCCTGATTCATGCGTCTCTTTCCTGGACTGGCTTTCATCTCTTCCTCCAGTTTATGACTGTCTTCTTGCCGACCTCTTTGACTCCTTGCTCCCAGGTTTTTTAAAGTATTTCTTTCTGTCTCCTTCCTTCTACTTCTTTCTTTCTACCTCAAATCTGGCTCTTGCCACGCATTCTAGTGACATTTTCTAAACTACTAGAGCCGATGTTCCTCACCTCATATTACGTCCAGATTCGTCTTTACCCCACAACTCTACTCAAATAACAAATCTCCATGGTCTGGAACTGACTTTCGTGTTTAGAATGTGAGGACTCATGTTCCCCTGGGATATGTCAGTATCAAAACGAATGTGTGATTATATATTATTATCTTTGTGCGCTTGGAGACTGGTTTTTCGAAGAATCTCTCTTGAGAGAGTCAAGGTACGTGCTGGAATATTTCTTTTCTTTTCAATCCCATATATCTTATTTCTGGTATTATTTTGTCTATACCAAGTTCTTTCCCTAGATTTAGAGTGTCGATTTGGAACTTCTGTGTACTCGCCAAAATCATAGCAGACATAAGGCCGTTGATTATCGTTCTCATTCTAGATTCG
Organism: Rhaphigaster nebulosa; assembly: GCA_948150685.1. NCBI lineage: Eukaryota > Metazoa > Arthropoda > Insecta > Hemiptera > Pentatomidae > Rhaphigaster > Rhaphigaster nebulosa. The sequence continues at coordinate 138,917,261 of OX411307.1, forward strand.
AAGTCCAAAGACTCGCATCCCGCTAGCTAACCGCTGATCCTTAGACATTTAACACTGGACTCATAATCACAATAGCACAGTGTGCGGTTAAAGGGCGGCATCTCTTGTATATTTAAGTATGCTTTTTAAGCTACTGCAACAACTCATGAAGTATTACGTGTAAGAAGAAAACGCTTTCTCCCATGTGCACGGATTGGTGCGACGAGATTCTCGTAATCAGCATACAATAGCGAATGAAAGTGGTTAAACTAAGTAAAACATACTCAGACACTAGTCGTTAAGTAAGTTCTTGATTGTACTTCAAAGGAGTTTGCTTCTTGGCCAAATGCATTGGAGGCGGCGGGCCATTGTTCTGTGAGGGTGGTAGTGGTGGTGGTGGGGGCTTCTGTTTGAGCCCGGCATCAACATCTACATCCTTTTGCCAGTTTATCTTTCTTCGGTTTAGTTTGCGGCAGTTTCTCCTCTATTTCATCTAGCTCATTGGCTGGTTATTGGTTTTTCTTAGGATTTTAAAATTCTCAATTTACAGATTTTCCAAACATCGTTGCTTTTATTTTGATTTTTAAAAAGGCATAACACTAAAAATAGTGTAATTCTATTCCTTTTACGGTTTTGTGCTAAAAAAAAAATACTATTGCTTCTGATAAATATCTATATGGCAGATGTGGACAAAGCCCTTCAATTTTTGTTCTTTTTTTAAAATAGCAATACTGGTCTGATCCATAACCATAGAAAAATTTGGAATAAAAAAAAATAAAAATAGTTGAAAAATATTTAATGAAATCTCTATGATTACTTAGTAACAATATAAATCTCTAAAGACTTATATAACTAGATAAAAAAAAGTCGAAAAATAATCATTTCAAGTTCAACGGACGGCTACAAAGCTGCCTAATTAAATCAGTTAAGCCCTCTGAGAAATTTACTACTTAATGAAACCGTGCAGACTTTACCCCAGCGGGTTTTGGCAATTTCAGTGCCATGCCATCAACTTCGATCTTCATTGGTTTCTCTAAGTTTTAAAGTACTTGGTAACTTTTTATAAAACACTCCTTCGTAGCTTCCGTCGTTGTAAGTGGAAATGATTTTAGCTACTTAGTGCCGGAGTGCACTTTTTGTATTTTCCAATACTTTTATTACTCATAGTAATTAAGGAAAAGTAATGTCGAGCACTGAATCTTCTGTGAAGTAGTCTAGGCTCCTGCAAAATCCCAATCTATTCTTAGTAATTAATTTTTTTTTATTTCGCATGCAGCTCTGAACATCCTGCATCTGTCTCTTTATTATTTTTCACACTTTCCATCTCCCAAGTGAATTTGAGGGGTTCAGGGATTTCCCCCAAAAAAGCTGCGGTGATCTGGCATGTTTGGAATAAAGTCTTCTTATGATGTTTATTAACAAACTGAAGTAAAGGTTCAACCACGAGAATGAAGATTACGTGTAGTAGTATTTATTGATAATAAGTAAGTTCAATTATTTCCACTCTAATTCAAGCTATGTTGAAGTGAAAAATCATAAAAAATTATATCAAAATTGCAAAAAACAAACTTAATTAATTTTCTCAGTTCATGATCGTTCGAGCTCCACGAATTTTAATAGCAAACTAAACAATTAATCCACAAAGATCAACATACAGCCTGGTGGTCAGGCGTTCAACTTAAGGCAAAGGCGTCCAATCAGCTTTAAAAATTCAAAAACTTAGTGCAGGGCTTTGCCACTTGAGGAGCTTTGTACATAAGGTAAACCGGGGTAAGTAGATCCTGAAATTTCATTAGTTCGAATTCTGATTGATGTCACTCCCGAAGTTCTTAGGAGATTTCTTTTTAATTTTTACCAATAGTTAGTATATTTCAGCCCAAAATTTACGTAAAATTTCCAGATTGCTAGCTATCAGTCTTATATTACTAACAAATATATCATATAGTTTGTCAACTTTTCCCCTTGCCCCGCAGAATTAGGTTAAGTGGAGCACTCTACTTCATTTCGCTTGTAAACATATTAAAACGAACGGTGCAAGTGGATGTAAAAAAAAAAAAAAATGCATTCAAATTAATTAGTGAATATTTTAAATTTTTTTTAAGGTGGCACAACGAATTTTCATCAACTTTAAAAAAAAATAGGAACATTTATTATAACAAATCTGTAACATTCTATGTAAGAACTGTAGCTAATTTAAGTTTGTTTTTAAAAATTGATATCACAAAATGAGCGTTATATCGATCACTGATTTGGATAGTGTGACAACTCAAAATTTGAAATTTTTGAAAAATCATTTTTAATTTTTTTTTTGTCTAAACTTTTGAATACCTTCTCATGAAAACACACTAAATATCCGTAACCGGTTTGCATGACATTACGAATGTTAAGCTATTTCGTGTGTTATTAATGAATGTATTTTAAGAAGAAAGTATTCAAAAGTTTAGAAAATAATTGAAATATGATTTTCCGAAAAATTGAAATTTTGAGTTGTCGCACTATCCAAGTCAGTGAGCGATATTAATATGCTTAGCTAAGTAGTAAATTTCTGTAATCCATCAATACAAGATATGACCAGAATACTTAATAACAGAAATTAAAATCATCATTTTTTTTTTTAATTTAATCATTAATTTAAAAAAAAATATAAGTAACCAAAACCAGTCTTATTTATCCAATGTTCGAATATTCAAATGAAATTTCAATTTTTTTATTTCCACGTTTTTCAAAAGTAGGAACGGTTAGGAAGTTCAGAACTTCGTCTCCTCGGATTATCCACTGCATGTTTGAGCTGGACTTTTGTGTAGGCAAGAGGATTTTTTTTTTCGTTCGTAATTTCGAACCATTTGTAATAACATAAACAAAAATATTATTATTAATTAGCCTACTAAAACTTTACTTTACTTTATTTAGTTTACATTATATTCAACTTACCTCATACCTCGTGTATTCCATTGATTTACAATAGGGTTAGTGTAACATAGCAATTCCTCATTTACCATCCAAAAATATCTCAATCAAACGTTCACATTACTTTAAGTAGACCAAAAAGAAATACTTACCTTGAAAATCCTAGGAAAAAAACCGGTTCTGGTGAGCCTGGGGGAGCTAGACGGACGTAGCACACACTTGTTGATTGAGAAGCATAAACATGCGTGAGGTTTCAATCGTCCCGCTACCTCCATTGCTGTTCACCCATGGTCATTTTTACTCCATTTCATTAACTGGGGAATCACGCCAGATGGCATCAGGTATTATTCCACTTACGCCGGTTTACCTTAGGAGACAAAAATATATTTGTAAATACTGCCAGACATATGCAAAAAATATATTATGTATAAGACCATATTATGCTCTATTTTATTCTTAAGAAACATGTCCCTGAACAAAATTGTATTCAATTCAAATTTCAAATGAGCCATGGTACAAATTTTCAGACGTATAAATATTGAACAGTGATTAATATCCAAATTTGAGAGGATTCTAAATACACCAATTATATCGGATAAGAATGGAGTCTATGATTGGTTATCAAGACGAAGCATTGTATCGGGTGAGACTATAGGGACCCCTTCATGTCCGAAGATTCTACGCCAGACTGGTGACGCAAAACCTAATCGGCTTTGCCTTATCTCTTCCAAAAAGGGAGTCCTCCCTGATTGACAACTGGAGCCTTTCATTCCGTTCTATAGGAGATTACCTATTTGGGCAGACATATTTGACCTGCCATTACTAGTTAATATCCCATCAAGGCTAATCATTTACTGCAGCTTCTGGTTTAGAATTACTTTTTGTTATATTCTTATATTTAATAGATTATACTTATTCATTTATCCTAAAAGAAATTCATGCATCGAGCTTCTGTTGAAAAAATCTCCAATTACTGTATATTAATAACTCTCATTAAATACAAAGCGTTTTAACAAATATACGTGTTTAAAGGTGTAAGCGCTATTTAACAAACCTTATAGGAAACAAATGAAAAAATTTCCTCCAAATAACAACTTATTATTTTTCTTTTTAATTTAATTCTTTATTGCGTGCAGTAGAAGTTTATTAAAGTAGCAAAACTTTAAACTACATATATTTTTAAGGCTTCTAGCACAGTCAAGGCCAGACTGACGACTAAGAGCAATCAGTATTTGGTGCTTACATCGTCAATAGTCGATTTTCAGACCATTTTCAGTGGGGTTTTTTCGATATATCGTGAGCGGGAATGGGTATAGGTGGTGTTTGCGTCCCCATAATAAATTGAAACCTCAATTTCGAATTTTTGACACTTAAGCCTTTTTCAATAATATTCTAAATAAAAAAAAAATACTTCATAATTCTTCGATGGTAAATTTAAAAAAAAACAGATTTAATTAAATTTTTGATTGAAAATAGAATGCACCTACTTATTTATCTTTTTGAGTAGAATTCTTTGATATTTGTTAAATAATAAATACAGAGGTAAAAACAAATCTCTGTGAAAAAAAATAATAATTATCTGAAGACATTCTAGCTTGTTTCAATTTAAAAACAGTACTGATTCTCATCTTGCGACACTAGATTCATTGAGAAGGTTGAGAACTGACTCGTTGCATTCCTTTCCTAAATCTCTGTTCGATTTACTGTAGGTTACATAAAGTTATGTGTAGCTGAAGTACCAGATAGGATGTAAAAAAAAATCTTAAATATTACTTCGCTTTCTGAGTATAGGTCTCGAATTGTAAATATTGTAATTTGATGATGTGGCTGTAATTATGTACAGTAGAGTCAGAAATTTTCTAAGTATTCGATGCAAAAATCATGTCTGAAACTTACACATTTTTATGACAGTGGTTAGCATTAAGGACATAACTCATTATTTGAAAAAAAAAAACTTCAGGAGATTATGATTTATATTTTAACTTATTTATTGAACTTTACTACTGTATTAACTAAAAAATACAACATGTTAATGTGGTGAACTATAATATAATGACATGACACAGACAAAGAGAAATTACCCATTGGTAGCATTCCAATAACAACTTTAAATTAGAAGGTCCCGAGGCCATCTTCTTTTCAGAAGCCACGGAGATTTATAGGGTTTTGAACATGAAGCAATGTTTGAAACTAGTGGGTTTGAGTGGGAATGAAGCATGTCCTGGATGGATCGGTACCTTGTTCGAGCCAAATCGGCAACATATGGTTGAGAAAAGGTCGTTATGGTTGATTTTATTTGTGACAAAATAAGGAGCATTGAGGATTTTAGATTGTAAGGATTGAATACGAAAGGAATTCGATGGTTTAATGGAGCTTCAAAACTCATCTTCGTAAGTCCAAACAGGCCTCATTATAGTCATGCAAATTAGTCTTTTTTAATTAATTGGAATCTTAAGTGTGTTTGTCTAGTAAGTGTTGAAGTAGCCAAAAGGGGCGTGCTGTTTCTTGTTGTTTCAGTCTTGTATGTAGATTCCAAGTAAAATGTTAGTAAAGATGGAATCTTAGTAATCGGATCTGGTTAATAGGGATAAGTAGAATATTATTGAAATATACAGTATATTATTTTTATTTGGAAACCATGTATTATTCGAATAAATTCTAATATTTATTTTATACCAAATTAAAGATGAGTAAATTATCTACAATTTTGATTGTAAAGATTTTTTTATTTGGAAGCTCCATTTTGAAGCGAACGCGTGCCGAAATTACGATACAGAATGTCTAAATTAATCTTCCAGTAAGAGATCTCGGTGGTAACTTTTGGAGAAGTTTTTTAGAGTACTGATTATGAATTTCTACTCTTTTTATTGGTTCTGGATCGGGCACTGAGGCTAAATTCAGGTTGAGGAGCTTCCAACTTGGATATAGGAACTTGCAGACTATTTTCTATACAACGCTCGCATTTGCCGATGACTTAGTCATATTCGCTGCTAATGACAGGGATCTACAACATAATGTAAATATCATGCAAGAAGAGCTGTCGAGCATTAACTTGGATATCAATCCAGGGAAAACAAAATAAATGAGATTAGGAAGACAGCCCCACCGAGTAATGAGAATATTGAGGTTGAATGGGCAAATCTTGGATCAAATTCAAGATTTAAAATATTTAGGTGCCTTGCTCGATGAAAGCGGCTATATCGACGGAAAGGTGTCGCAAAGACTGGGAGCAACTGTAAGATGTTTTCCACTCGATTGGGAGATGCTTCCTCGACAGAAGAGAGGTAACCAAAAAGACGAAGTTGTCCGTCTACAGGTCAACGTTTCTGCCTTTCCTCTCCTACTCCTCGGAATCATAGACCCTCACCCACAAACACAAGCGGCAGATCCAGACAATGGAGATGAGGTACTTGAGAAAGATTGAAAGGAAGACGAGGAGGACAGGATTCGCAATACAACAACCAGGTCAAACCTCGAGGTACAGCCAGTGGAAACCACCCTAGAGGAGAATAAACTGCGGTGGTTTGGGTACCTCCTCAGAATGAATAAGGAAAGAACCGCTAGAATCACATACAAGACACGAGTGGAGGAAACTAGACCTAGAGAAAGACCACAGATATTCTGGGAAGAAGGTGTGCGAGAGACATCCAGGAAGCGAGGGCTGGATCGGAGCAGGAGGAGAGAGCGCGTACGGGAAAGAGACGCATGGTCCAGGCTGTATAGAGGACATCCTTATACTGAACAGCGGCAGTAAAGGATAGAATTATGATGATGATGATGGCCCAAATACCGAAAAATAATGAATGATAGAAAGTATTTGTAAAGAGAAAAAGAAACGTGGATAATGTTGAAAAAAATCCAGTTCAGTGGGAACGGCAGCCGGCTAGACTCTTAGTTCCCTAGACCCGCAACAGGCTCACCCCATTCAGTCGCTAAAAGGTTGACTACTCGACCACTAACAATGTGTCCTTTGCCGATTTTGATCAGCATTTTTTGGTTGACTCTACAATGAAAAGAAGTCTATTCATATCCTACCTTTTTGTCGAATTGCCCCGAGAGCTGAGGAAAAAAAAAAAAAATAGATGCTGAAAATGTTTTATTTTATATCTCGTGTTTGAAAAATGATATCGACATGTTTTTTTCCAGTTAAACATTTTTTTAGAGTATATTAAAGGATAAATATAAAAATTAAAAAATAATTGATTTTTGGTCAAATAAATTTAAAAAAGTGTTTAAACTATTAAGTAAACTAACCTTAGAGATTATTTCACACCAAAAATGATGGCAGATTTAGATTCAGCACATCAAAAATCTTAATGTTGAAAAAAATCATCGAACACAAAAAAAAAAAATGTTTTTCAGTTCCTAGTGTGCTCAAAGCTGCAAAACTACGTTTGGGTTTGAAGCTCTGTACCTCGTCTTCAGTTTACCCAATGTCGACGTTCTTGGGCTCGTTAAAAAGTGATGAGTTTCTTCTTTCCATACATATAAAAGACCAATTGCATTATTGCCTTAGAAGGTCTGTGTAAAAAGAGGTGATTACCATATAAAATTTTTTTTTGCGGATAACGTTGGCTCTAAAACCGTAAGAACATCACGGTTAAAGCAAATCGCGTAGTTTAAGAATCTTTACCGATGCCCAAGGTAGAATGGAAAAATGGAGCGCTTAGCTAAAGGAGTAGGGGCAGGTATTGGTAGGGAGAAACATTTTTAGCAGTAATACATTGCCACCAAGGACATTTCTACAAAAATTTGTTGTGAGGGGAAGAATCTAAAATTTCTCTACAGTTTTGACCGGATTTTTCAACTATATTAAATATTTTAATATCCCCAACTCTATTGTGAAATATTGTAATTATAGTAGCAAGTTATGTTAAGTTTTAATTGAGTTAATGCTTATAAGTTGTTAAATCAATGCGAATTTGGGAACCCAGGTGCAACAGAAGTATGTGAGCATGAGATGGAGTTGCATCTTCTTTATTCATCTGAACTATCTGAAGTGTTAAAAAAGGAAAAAGCCAAATTTTGAGATAGGATAGTTCTGCTTTGAAGCGACGAAATATTCATTCTAAGAAATACTAATTTCATTGTTTCTTTCATATACTCGTGTATGGAAATTTTCAATAATTTTTATGAGAAATTTTTTTAATCTCAATTAGAGCGAAGGATTTCGATAATTTTGGAACAAAAATTCGATCTAGGAAAAACAGTTTACATTGTACATTGTTATTGTATACAGTGAGTGAGTACAAATTATTGTCCCCGCTGCTCCAATTGCCCCAGTAAATTGTATGAAATTATTAATGAAAACAGCTTAATGCCTTTTTTTCAAAATTTTATATTCTTGCTTTTTTTCTATTTCTCTTTTTGCATAACAAATTTCTGATTTTAACTGTGGATTGTTTGCTAACTGTACCACAACCTAAGGCCACTCCTAAATCGAATTAGTTAACGTCCTAGTTTCCAAATTAATTTATTTATCAAAATCAAACCGCTGGTAAAGGTTATTGAATTGCTTTTTGAAAGGTCAATGTAATTTTTTGATGTCTGTACGCTATAACTTAACTATTTTTCCACATTTAAGTACGTTAAATACATTCTTAATTTATTTTATTATTAAAATAATTACTTGAATTATTAATTAAAAATGTTCTTTCTAATTAATGAATCATCACAACACATGGTTTATTTCGCTTTTGCGATAAAAAACTTTGCCAGATTGAAATTGTTTTTAATGATAAATAAAGATAATAATATTTGTGTCTGGAGGCATGGCTTCATTTCAAATTTTGGATATTCTTTGTAAGATTTCTGACAGTAAAATTTAATTAGATAGATTACGTTTTGAAATAATTTGGGAGCTGAAACAATGAAATCGATAAAATGAGTTTTGGCCAGGTTTCTTCAAAATTAGACCACTACCTCAGTCGTTTATCCCCTCCACTTGGTATTCACAGGTAGTCAAGTTCCCCAACTAGTTTCACAGCAAATCACATGACCTTGAATCAACTTTATTTTACTTTTTAGGGTATGTGAACGGTCAAAAATTGAAACTTTTTTGTCGTATCCGTATTAAATAGATAATATTCCATCACTGTATAAGACTTTTTTTTTATTTTAAATTTATAGTTTGTGAAATAAATATAAAAAATTCAATTAACCAATTAAATTTTATCATCAACAAAATTATTGGATATTCCACAACAGTGAAATTATTGAAACAGCAAAAAAAGATTTAGTTTCGTTCAGCCGTTTTCAAATAAATAAGCTAATAAATTTCTCCCGAATCTTTTGACTATCTATTGAAAAAAAATGTTACTAAAAGTCGATGAGGTTTAGCCTTAAGCTTGTAGTGTTGTGCCTCCTCTAAATTGTTTGGAACAATGCCGCTACATCCTTCATGGTAGCTACATCGCCCTGTGGCTGATGAACCTACCAAGGGTTTTCCCTGATCCTTTAATCGTTATATTAATACCTTATGATTAATTTATCTGCAATGGTCTGTTGGAAGTTTGATAGTGTAGGTATGTTGACGTCCTAACGACATACCTTGCCTACTGACTAATCGGACTAATTCCGAAGGAATTGCAGTATTGGTACCCCATATGCCTGAAGATACAAATCCAGAATATATACATAAATATATATATATATATATATATATATATATATATATATATATATATATATATATATATGTGTGTGTGTGTGTGTGTGTGTGTGTGTGTGTGTCTATTAATACTAGCACATCATTGACACTAATATAACTATGAAAGTTGATTATAAGAATGTAAACAAAGGATATATAGTTATATATAAAAAGTTATGGAAATTAATGCCCTAAGATATATATGAAGTTGCACGTATTAAATAGTCAACAAAGAAAGGACTAAATAGTTTTCAATGGAAAGTAAAATAGTATATGATAACAAAGGAATTAATAGAGCGTGTAAAAACGCTTTGTTAAGTAGACGATCGTGGCTTTTAACTTATTTTGTTATTATTTAATTGATCTACCTGTCTATTTATTTTCATTTGTGATGTACATATTTTTAAATTATTTTCACTATTCTGATATTATTCCACGCTGAATATATGGTGTGAATGAAAACTTTCATCCCTAAAACTCATTTTTCTTAATTGAGGCAGCTTGAAAAAATTATTTATCTTTAAAAAAATATGTAAGCAGAATAAAAAGACCACCAGGTAAATTCTCTGATAATAGCTGATTATAGCGGTGTTCTGAACACAAGGTATACAAAGAGATGAGGTGAGGTTTCATCAAAGAAAACTCAATAAAAGTGTTCATATTAACACTGGCTGCTTACAATAGTTCTATAATGAATTTGGATTTTGATTGGATTTGACTAAAATAAATCAAATTAAACGTCAAAGAAGTATTCTGTATGAGAAAATCAAATAAATAATGCATGTGAGCCGTTCTGAAATAATTGTGTGTTAATAAATAAAAATGCAAAATATACAATTGTTACAGTTTTTTAGCTTTCGGTCGTATTCCGTTACAATGCAAAAAAATGGCCATAAATATCCTATTTAATGCTTGAGGCAGACTTGAACATTGGCAAGACTCAAAGTTTGGAATAAATCATTCAAAGGGGATACAGGAACACATTGCCAAGTATTCCTATTAAATATTGAGAAACCGTTGTTTAACACGAAGTAGCAAACTCGATTCGCATTGTTTATGAAATTAATGTTAAATCACTCTCAGGTATTTATCATGAATATCTCTATAAATTATAATTGTAATATTTCTTAGGAAGTGAAACGCACTGATCCGAACCATTGTAATGGAAGCTGTCAAATTGTTATTGACAGACTGAATTGAGTTTAACCGAACTTCCACTAAGCTTTCTGTAACTGACACACCAATTATTGGACATAAAAAGATGGCCTCGAGGAAGGAGCTGATACTAAAAAGAATTCATCATGATAAGTCTGTGGATGTCTTGTAGTAGATAGAACTCCCTTTCCAACTTATGTCCCTATGTAACCAAGCAACTTATGTAACTAATGTATCCTTGTACGTATGATTCGGTGCCATAGCATTCATTGAAACTTTTTATCTTCTGCATTTTTATTTATAAATTATTTATTTATTTTTATCATACAGAATACTTCTGTTCAAAGTTTAGTTCTTCAAATTCATTGTACAAGTACTGTAAGCAACCAGTGTTTATATGAACACTTAACTTATTTTTATTTGACAAAACCTCAACTAATCTCTTTGTATACAGAGTGTTCAGAACACCGTTATAATCAGCTATTATTAGAGAATTTACATATTTTTTTTTTTTAATCAGATTATTTTATTTTATTTTTTATAAAAAGTTTCGATTTAATAACAATACAAGCTGCCACACTTAAGGATAATAAGTTTTAGGGATAAAAGTTTTCATACACACCATAAATACATAGTGAAAATAATTTAAAAATATGTACATCACAAATAAAAAGCAAATAGATAGGTAGATCAATTAAATAATAACAAAATAAGTTAAAAGCCAAGATCATCTACTTAACAAAGTGTTTTTACATGCTCTACTAATTCCTTTGTTATCACATCCTGTTTTATATCCAATTGAAAACTATTTAGTCCCTTCATTGTTGATCATTTTATACTGTCATCTGAGTCATCAACTTCATCTGAATCTTAGGGCATTTATTATCATAACTTATTATATATTACAATATATCCTTGGTTTACTTTCATATTATCATCTTTCATAGATTTATTAGCGCCAAGGATGTGTTAGCGTCAACAGACTTACATGAATTCTAGAATCTTATGTAAAGGAATCCGGGGTATCAATAGTGCAATACCCTCCACCGGAATCATTTAAGTGCCAGAAAAAATTATATATCAATTTTATCAAGTCGTTCACACAAAAATTGAGGATTCAACTGCAGTTGAAACGAAAAAGTTTTCAAACAAAATATGAGGAACACTTCTTTGAAAATCAATAGTCACTTGTTAAAATATTTGAATTGGTTCTTTAGAAAATGCACTTAATTAGCGGTGAAGCGGTAGAGAAGTAAGATATATATATATATATATATATATATATATATATATATATATATATATATATATATATATATATATATATATATATATATATATATATATATATATATATATATATATACATTCTTTATTCCGTTCTGAGGAATTCTGTTCAGACGAGCCTTTCATTTTAAAAGTCTTATAATGTTGTGGAAAAAATATTACACGAGTAATTTGTAAAGATCAGGAATTACTAAATTTCATATTGATTTATAAATTGTCTCATCAGGATTCAATTGATCCTGAAAATCGTACTTAGGTCATTGTTTTAAAAAATAAGGCGTGCAATAGTTCCAAAAAATAACTATTTTAACGCAAATGTTAAATGCAGTATAATTGAAAGAGATACTTCCGATAGTGTCCGCAGTTTGACACCAGGGATCCTATTCTGATTGGCTAGAGCATTCATTATTCCCATCACCTCACCATGGAACTTAGTGTGACATCCGCTACCAGCTCGACGAGGAGAGCCATTGCATCCTCTATGGCAGTCAGAGGGAACTAGGAGACTTCCAAGAGCCTGATCACCCAGTGATGCCTTGATCGTAGCCTCTCGACCAAGTGGCAGATGTCGGCCAGCAATATACTAGACATTATGTCTCCTGTCATAAGCAGGAGCGCTAGTAGGAGACACTGCTGTGTGTTGAGCTCCATATCACCAATGGTCAAATGTCTAGAGATGTTCGCTTCCGCTCCTTACGCCGCACCGGACAACATCTTGCTGACGGAAATATTACGGTACAGGGTTGTTAAATGGCTGGCAAGGCGACATCTCTTCAAACTGCCATTATGGAATTATCGATTGAAACATGAACATCAAAATAAAAATGAAAGATTTTCCCAAATATACTGATAATGAATAGTGTAAAAAGCGGAACTTCTTTTATTTGTAAGCGGTAGAGACGTAAGCGCTCTCAGTCTTCTACCAAATCAATGAGTACTTATAAATGGTATAGTTAGTAGCTTTATCGACATTTTTCTCCTTAATTAAATTAACGAGTTTATATGAATGCAATAAATATATATATATATATATATATATATATATATATATATATATATATATATATATATATATATATATATATATATATACATTCTTTATTCCGTCCTGAGGAATTCTGTTGCGCAATTTCTAGTTCCTTTATCATTCTTATAAGTACACCATCAGGAACTGGAGACGTGTCCAAAGATATATTTTGTATGGTCTTGTTTGCCACCTCTAAATCTATTGTTATTAAATTAGGAATATTGAAAGAGGATGCGTGGCTTTCTCTTACATTATTATTTTTGTCCTCAAAAAGGGATCTGAAATGAATTTCAACCTTCTCAATTTTGATAGGGCATTGCTTTGGTCTATTCTCGTTCATAATACTTTCGACCATTTTCTTTCTGCAATTGTAGTACTTGTACCGGGTCAAGTCGTATTCATATTGTTCGCGCCTTATCCTTTCTCTGGCAGCCTTGTCAGATCTCTGGGAGATTGCTAGCGTTCCTTTCCCCCTTGCTCTCCATTTCAAGGTTTTTATTTCTACGCATCTCATAGAAGCGTACAGCTGGGTGTTTTGGATCCGGAAGTTGGTGGGTCCAACTGGGTCCGGAAGTGGGTTATTTGCCTCTCTTAGGAAACCAAGGAATTCACCCATTATTCCATCAGAACCATCTGAATTCAGAGGAGCCTTAAGCAGATCTTAAATGAAGATAAATGTGGTTGCCCACTTCTTTTCATCCACCACAATCTCGCTCTCCGTCAGCCCTCACTTCTATTTTTCTTCTCTATCACCTGTAACTTGATCTTACTAGCTAACAGGATGCCTCTTAGCATCAAATCGCTGATTTTCTGGTCTCCTATCGCGATCTTCTCGCTCTTCATCTCTGCTCTCAGCCCTGTGCTGGCCGTAGCCGGTATTATTTCTATAATTATTTCTTCGCATGTTGAAATAACTAAAATAGGTTTGGTCGGAAATCACAACCAAAAATTATGTATGAATTATGAGCCCACACCTACTCTTGAATGATAAATGGCAAATTGAACATATATATGTGTGTCTTGTTGTTCAGTATGGAAATCGTCATGATCCGTATGAAATCCTTCTTGAATTGAAATTCTCGCATTTTGAAAATGGTGAGTGAATTATTCTTCAGGCCTCTCGATTCCCAACGGATCTCGAAGGAAAGCATCGTGATCAATAACCGTTTATCTCGAAACAATTCCGGTATTTTCCTTCCATTCTACTGACACATGTTGAGGGCTGTTCCCCCGGCTCCTTTCTGTAGAGGTGATGACCGAATCCTGATAAGTATCGCATGTTCTTCGAATCCATACCTGTTGAACTACCTCATGATTTTTTCCATACTCGGATAAATCCTCCATCTCGCTATTTTTCTTTAACTTATTCACTGCATTGAGGATGGCTTAGATGCTACTTTTGTCCCTGTTTACTCCTTGAAATAGTCTTCAATGCCCTCAATATCAAATTTAACGCACATATAAAAAAAAATAATAGAAATTTTTGCGATTTTATAAGGAAACGTTCGCAAAATATTAATCTCAGCCGTTATTGCAGAAATTATCAAAAATATATTTAAAAAATAAATGTATAGATTGTAATTATATAATTAGGCTAAATGGTTAAATAATCAAAAGCATATCATTAGATTAATATTAGGATTTTTTTTAAATATAGATAAAATTATAGAATATATACATAGATTATTAATTAGGTTATAAATAGGTTAAAAATATACAATCGTAAACAGTTTAAAAGAAATATACACACGTATAAAATTAAGAGAAAAAGAGATTGCCGCTGTCCGTATGGCCGTGTTCGCGGTCGGATCCTGCTCAAATTTTTGTTTCGCGCTCTATTACACCGTACAACCGCCCTAGATGAAATCAGATAAAAATAAAAACAAAATAAAATAAAATAATCAGTCACAAGCTGAGAGAATTAATCTGCTAGATTAAATCATATTTCCAATTTTATCACTTTATCACTCAAAAATCTAATTGCGTTTCACTATTTAGTAAATTCAAAACATTTAATATTTTGTTGACAGGTGAGTAAGAGGCCATATTGTTCTTGCATACTCGTAACCAAAAATCATCTGTTACCCTGCTACAAGTCCTATTGATTGTGAATCTAAATTCAATTTATTCTATGTAAAGTTATCGCCAACTATGTTTTTTTACTAATTTTATTAAATGTATTACTGTGGCAATTTCTCTCCTTCAGGTAATGCAATGCATTACCCCGAAATTATTTTTAAAATATGTAACAGTTAGACCTCTTTCTGAATATACTTCATAATATTTAAGATAAACGAATTTAAAAAAAACATTTTTGCACCTTTCAAACATTTTTCTCCTTTTTTTTTTTGGATTTGGATATTATATACTAGAATATTATTCAATTTGCGCCCTAATAATAGAATTAAAAACTGCGATCAAAGCACCTAGTTCATTGAAGTTATTTAATGCCTTCTTATATAGCCCAATGTAGAAAAACATTTTATATTGACTGTTTCGATGTACTTATGTAAGCCTACTATCATAAGATTTAATTTTTTTAAATCGCTGGCTCAAAAGGCAACTGACTGTGAAGTTTAGGGTAGATAGTTTTAAACATTCATGCAAAAGGTAGCATGTATTTTTGCTTGTTGGCTATTCACTAAAACATGATAGTACATTGACAACATATATAGCCAGGGACAAATTGTTGACGTATATACATAACAGAATGTATTAGGCTTCTTATACATATAATGCATACATATATACATATAAAACATTTAAACAAAATGAATATTATATATATATATATTACGACCATATTTATTTGACTCATCAAAGGAATATAACCTAGCAACGAACATAACAATTCTAATTTTTCGAATGAGCATTATTAGGACGCAAAAGAATTCACTCCGCTCTATAGTAGTGTTCCTTTGTCATACCAGACGTGCACGATTCCTCATGGAATACAGAAACAATAAATAATTTCATCCATATTCACTTGCAACACGGGGCAACTTAATGAAGACAGACAGGCCCACTACATCAGGCTCATACTGATAGGCCCCGTTGTTGAACGGATATCGAATCAAGTTAATCTAGGGTATTCCATTAGAATTGGGTACTAGGGCGAAGACTGAATAATCGGGTAACCACTTGGGTTATTACCTTCATCAGCTTTTTACAGACAACTTATTAAAAATTAGAACATCATGTTAGTTTCGTTTCAATTTTAACATTTTTTTTTTACTTGAATGTTCGTTTGAAATAACTGCTTCTTAAACGGACTGCTTGTGTCTTTGTCGCTCTAGAAGTATTTTTAAACGTTTTGTTCTTACCAAATTTGTAATGTGGTAGCTAACATTAAGGGGGGATAATGAATTACGGATTTCGCACATAATGTATTGTTGACTGTAAAATTTGAACGGTTATACAACGTTGAATGGCTAGACAAGCTACTGACATCTAAGCATAATAGGAGCATATGAATCGCGTTTGGTGTGTCAATTTGTTGGATGGATAAAGAAAAAAATCTTTAAAAATGAAGTAATAGCTGGATCAACTGGTAAACACCAGAGGGACAGGGCGAAGCTAACATGGAAAAATTGTTTTATGTGAGATCTTATCAATTTAGTTTTCGATCGTATTAGGGTTCCCGACATATTCTTACGTTCCTTAGGTAAATCTCAGGAGATTCGTAAAGTAGGACTAGCTAGCATGCATATTTTATTATTTTGTTAATTTGATGTTTGACTATGCCTCCAGAATGGAGCTTAACAAGGTAGTGGTTGGACCCGATGTATCTTGTAATGATGCTGAATAGCCGTTGTTATTTATGTGAAAACGGGCTTAGATTCTTTTTTCATTGTGAAAAAGCTATTAGTCAATGTAAAAGGATGTGAGAAAACTGCATCTATTTCGATATGCGTTCTTCTGTGGAGATTGAGTTTAGAGCAGGTGATAATGTGGAGCGTCTAGATAACGGAGAACGATTTTTCTCACTGTATCTGCAAGAGTTGCCGGTTCATTAATAGCTTTTTTTAATTTATTCTTAAATGTTAGACAGTTATGTTCAGTGAGTCAATTTGAAGAAGAGAGTCCAGATGGCTATTCCACCATGCAACTGTACTTTAAATTTCGGGATGTGAAAATTCGGGTTGTCGGAGACGATATTATATTAATTATTAAAAGTTAATAATAATAAATCAGTGTTATTAATTTAATATATTACGTAATGAGCATTATTATGAATCAAATTGTATTAGTTGTAGACTGAGACGTCACAGATACTCCTATTGATGATAGTTAAGGAAATTTGCTTTATGTTATTTATAATTAAAATTTTAATTTGGTTATATTTTTTAAGTTTTATTTAGTCCATTAGTGTCCGATTAAAAATTTCATACTTTATCAACAAAAATTGGTCATGTATGTATGTATATGGATTCTGAAATTTTTCGTTTATTATTATTTTTATTTTAGTGTTTAAAAATCAAAGCTTTATTTAAATTCAGAACTGTGTGTAGATAAGCCTGTTATTTTGACATAATTTATTTTACTTGTATTTATTTACTTTATTTTAGAGTTGCAATTACTGATGTTTTCTGACCTATATAACATGTTCTTTTATTATTATCGCTATTGGTATTTTTATACTTTCTTTTAGTTTTTAGCGCAATTCGGGTACAATGTAAATGTATATTTAAAAAAATTATTTGGAGTTAGGACCTTTTTGCTCATGACGACAGCACACCATTTATATTCAATGGTTTTATCTCATCAGGAATTCATTGAATGCCTAAACCTTTTAGGTTAATCATACACCACAACGTTTTGGGTCCTGTGGCCATCTTCAAGGTTTTTAATTAATATAAACAATAATAAAAAAATAAAAAAAAAATAAACAATAATAAAATAATAAAAACACTTCTAATAAGCTGTAGAGAGAATTTAAAACTAGAAAAAATTACAAATAAGATAAATTTAGCATAAATGAAAGAGGTTGATATTGAAGAATTTTCACATAGTGAACATATGATTGACTAAAAAAAATAAAAATTTAGCAACCTGTAGATGGGTAAAGAGCCCTAAACATTTTTGATGGGAAAAGTAAATGAATAAAGAAGATTAATCTAAAAGGACTATTAAATGAATTCCTGATAACATAAAACTATAGATCTGTGGTCATTTTTATGTTTATTGATTCAGCTGTATTAATGAAAAATTATAATAAAACTCGGTATAAATAACCTTATTATATATCGTTATGCATCACACAAATTCTTCGGATAACGTTGGTTGAGACTGAAGGGTAAGCATAGTTTTTTTAATAAACATCCAATTACCTATTGATCATTTGTACATATTTAACCTTCCAATAGCCGTGCCCAAATACATTACACCAGCAAGTGCGGCGCACTTTTGCCTATCAAATCAGATCAGCCTATCAAAATGTTTAGCTCAGGCCAAATCTGTAGGTTTTGGGCTATATAATTACATGTACATGATTACGATTACGGTGATTATGATTACACGATTACGTTATTACAATTATAATCGTGTTAT
Source organism: Rhaphigaster nebulosa (assembly GCA_948150685.1). Classification (NCBI taxonomy): domain Eukaryota; kingdom Metazoa; phylum Arthropoda; class Insecta; order Hemiptera; family Pentatomidae; genus Rhaphigaster; species Rhaphigaster nebulosa. The sequence goes on from OX411307.1 coordinate 138,935,815, forward strand.
CATGTAATCATGTCTCATTTTCGCTAGATTCATAGTGCGATATTATCAAATATAAAATAGCCTTGATGATTAAGTTTCATTTTCTGTAATCATTGATTACGATTATGCCCTTCTCTGGTATAGCAGCGGAAGAGCTATTCTTGGGAATGTCTGTTGATTTCTCTTGTGACTTAGTAGAAATGCACAATAACTGCTACGACAGAGTTTCCTCCATTTGATTGGAGTATCCAATTTTCACTTAAGCCGCATATAGATTGTGCACATCAAAAGTCTAAATTATTTGGGTACATTTATATGTGGTTTAAAACTACAATCTTTTTCGAGTGACTCCTATGGCTCCTTAACAAATTCTATTACATTCAAATCCTGCAATATTGATACAGAGTTGAACTAATGCTTGTGCAGATCGCTTATAGACAGGAATAGGAATTTTATTTTTAAACATAAATATAACATAACAAAAAGTAGAAAAATCGCAACATAGTAAAAATATTGATTACATAATATTATGATAAAATAAAATACGAAGTGGTATGGGATAATATACTATCATACTAAGTATAAAAACAATTAAAATATTAAAACTCCAAAATATTATTCAATATAAGACTTATTATTTAACCTTCCAGCCGACGAGCTGGAGTGCGCCACTTGTAAATTATTCCTTATATTCATCCGGTGGTTAAACTTATACTTTCATCCCCTCTCACTATTCGTTTATCAAACACTTCCACGTGTATTCTGAGAATTTACAAGTTTTCAATCACTGACACTACTAGTTATTCCGTGAAAACGACAAAAAACATAATGGTGCACTTTATAAGCCACGCGCCTGTTCGTTATTTTTTTTTTATTCTTCAGTTTGTTTTACTTGAGCATTTGTTAAGTTTTTTATTTCGGATCAAGAGGATAATATTATTTCTACTATATTCATTATTTGAAGAAACAAGACATTATTTGAATTAGATTGCTTCTTATTTTCGATTGTAGAAATATTACAAACTTCTGAGATTAAACATTCAACTGAAGTTCCATTTTCCAGAATATTTTAAATTCTATTTAATATTCATGTTTTGTTTTTTATTATTTCGGTGTATTTAAGAAATTTTTCAAATTTACGTATCGGGACTTTCAAATAATATCATGCCAATCTTTTGTCCCTTTTATTAAACATTTTCATTCTAATGAGATGTATATTTCTTCATGAAATAATTGTTTAAATTTTATAAAATAATCACTCAAATAATTGCAAACTGCTTATTTAGTTAGAACTAAGTCGTAATATGTAGTTGTAATATAAACCTTTCAAACTGATTTTTTTGAAGTCTATTATATTTTTTTATTTATTAATTCATATTTATTTTTCTACCTCTCATAACTAAATAACAATCTGTTAGTAATGAGGAAATTTTATTTAATATTTAGGAAATAAGATGAAAATGATGTAATGTATTTGGGCAAGGCTACTGGAAGGTTAAATATGTACAAATGATCAATAGGTAATTAGCTGTTTGTTAAAAAAAGCTATGCTTACCCTTCAGTCACAACCTCCGTTATCAAAATAATTTGTGTGATGCATAATGATATATAATAAACAAGGTTATCTATACTGAGTTTTATTATAATTTTTATTTAACACAGCTGAATCAACAAACATAAAAATTATCATAGATCTATAGTTTTATGTTATCAGGAATTCATTTAATATACCTTTTAGATTAATCTTCTTTATTCATTTACTTTTTCCCACCAAAAAAAGTTTAGGGCTCTTTACCCATCTACAGGTTGTTTTAATTTATATTTTTTTTTTTAGTTAATCATATGTTAACTATGTGAAAATTCTTCATTATCAACCTCTTTCACTTATCCTAAATTTCTCTTATTTGTAATATTTTCTTGTTTTAAATTCTCTCTACAGCTTATTAGAAGTGTTTTTATACAAATTAAACAACTTGAAGATGGGCACAGATCCCGAAACGTTGTTGGTGTAAGATTAATCTAAAAGGACTAGATATTAAATGAATTCCTGTTGAGATAAAACCATTGGAAATAAAATACTCTTTAGATTTAATTAATACTCCACAAATCATTTTAACGTGTTGATAGGCAGTATATCTGATCTAGCACTTCTTTAAATTATCGCTACTTACTTGTTTGGTAATTAAATCCTCATATTTTTTTAAGTATCCTAGTGAGGATTATATTATTTAACTCAACGCTGCTGGAGCTTCTTTATAAAGTTACAGCGAAGTTATAAGCACATAAGTCACGATCAATGGTGGAGGACGTGATAAGAATCTGGGAAAGTGATGAAAAAATTGGGCAATAAATAAAAAGTCGGAGGAATTTACTATAGAAAAGGTGGAGTGAGTTTTGTTTTATAAGATTCATCAACTATGCTTTTGTTCAGTAGAAAAACTTTTACGGATCAAATATTATTTTTTTAATATTTTAAGAGGAACGTAACAAAATACCGGTAAAATAAGATCTACTATACCTCAACTCCAAGAGATCTGAAGGTCGATGACCATTCACACACCTCTAAATCCACAAAAAGATGGAAACTAAACTATTTTGTTGCCAGTGAAGAAATATATATTTTATAACTATTAAACTTTAGAAAAATATCCCTCTTACACTTCATAACTTTATTTCTAATTTATCACAGTGTTTCGGGCTTTACCCTACCCATTTTCAAGTGGTCTGCAAAAATATTGCGTAACTATGAAACATGTAGAACAACAGAATCAACTAATAAAAAATTAAATATACATATTTAATCAATAATTAAAAAGTATTCCATTTACAATTAAGACCTTCAAAATACTCATGGGTGCATAAAACTATGTCTGAAAGAGAATTATCCGGATAACTAGTCAAATGTTTACAAAAATTTACAATAGTTTATCTCTCCAATATAAAATTTGTTACGTTTATCTTCCACTTTTTCATATTTTTGTGGATCACTTGAAAATGAGCAAGGATAAGCCCGAAACGTTGTGATAAATTGTGAATAAATTAATGAAGTATATGAAGGATATTTTTCTGAAATTTAATAATTTTAAAAGTCGTATATACCCTCTTGACAATGAGGTTTTGAACTGTTTTGGAAGAACATATTTAATATTAGTACAGATCTTCTTTTCTTTTTTTTTTTGTCACAGTGGTTTCAAAATCTACACTCTAGTCTCGTTAGACTTTTTTTTCTCGCAACTAATGATATCCTATTAGCAACGCAAAGTTTTGCAGCATTTTTAAAGTATTGGTCCAACGTCATTATGATAATTAATCCATGTATAGTATAAAATGGAGCTGACCCATGAATTGCACTTAGGATTCCTATGCTGAACAAATCCTATCTGGCACATAAAGCCTTCTCTCGACATACAACTTGCTTTTTCAGTGTAGCGGTCGCGGTCTTAAAAACGCTTCCTGTGCAAACCAAGAAAATAATGAGTACAGTAATCCTCCGTTATCACGAACTCGGTTGACAAGAGATATTGGATAATACGGACTAATTTCTTAGCCTCGTCAAAAACAATGCATTTCCTGGCATATTTTTGAAGAAATCCGCGGCTAACTATAATAATTTGTTTAAAACGAATTTTGAACAATTTTAGACAACGATACAGTGAAATTTTCGGCTAACATGAACATAATATAGGAACGAATATTTAGTATACAATTCTGGGTAACCCCTATCTGACCTACAACTTCTTATTCCTTTACATTCAGCTTTAACAGCACATTTTACATGAAACATCCGTTTTCATAAAAAAAAAAAAAAAAATTAAAAATTTCTATTAAATTTATTTCAACCATTGTTAATATAAGTATTTTATTGATTTCGATTGAACAATAATACAAGCTGCCACACTCAAAGGCAATGGGTATTAGGACTTATGACCAGACTTATGTATTATTGTTCAATAGAAATCAATAAAATACTTATATTAACAATGGTTGAAATAAATTTAAAAGAAATTTTTAATAATTTTTTTTTATGAAAACGGATGTTTCATGTAAAAAGTGCTGTTAATGAATTAATAAATTATTCATTATTGTAATTTTTGGCCATATTGTAGAAAAGGAAAAAAAAATTTAGATACTTTTACTAATTAAGAAAAGAAACAAATGAAATTAATAATACACTTTTATTTATCTAATGCATAAACAAAGTTTAATCAAAAGATATCCTGTTGAGAAAAAGAAAATATATATCAATATATTACTACTATTACAATATCGGCGTTACAACCCATTAGTCCGGGCCTCCACCAGCAACTTCCGACATTGCTTGTGGTTCCGTGCAACCGCCATCCAGTTGCGCACTCCTAGGATATTTCAAGCGTCAGCCGTAGCTGCATCCACCCATTTACTTCTTGGTCTTCCTCTTCTTCTTGTTCCAAAGAATAGTTCCGTTAAATGGTTCCTGGGTAACTCTTCTTCATCCATGTGAGCCACATGTCCCGCCCACCGCAATCGGTCCAGTTTGACGACCTGAACGACATTCTGTTCCTTAAATTAATCCTATATCTCCCGGTTTGTACGTCTCCACCAGGTTACATCTATCAACACTCCTCCAAATATCCACTGAAGGATTTTTCGCTCAAACAAAAGGAGATTTTGTTCACTACTCTTGGTTTTAGTCCACGTTTCCGAGCTGTATATTAGCAGTGGAGGGATTACGGTCCTAAACAGATGTAGATAGGCATGTTTCCGCCAAGTGGTTTTTTTATACTGCATTAGCATTGGTTTGTAGACATTATCTTCCTTCTAATCTCAACTTCCGCACGATTATCCTGGATACCTTTGAGCTTAGATATATAAAGTCGGTGACTTGTTCAAATGTGTAGTCACCGAATGTCATCGTCTCACTGCGTCCAGGCCTCTCCTCTGTCATCAAGTAATTAGCTATTGGTTGGTCACCTCAAGTCCAAGTCTCTTTGCGTGTTATGACCGGCCTATGAAGTCAACATCGTCCGCATAAGCCAAAAGTTGCACGCTCCGATTGAATATTATTTCGTCAACAACATATTTTTTACCCCATATATCAACATCTCTATATATATATATATATATATATATATATATATATATATATATATATATATATACACATACATACACACATAAATATATTTATATAAATGTCATCTGGAAAGCAAAACAAAAGTTATCTTTGCAAATTTTTTATTAAAAAAAAAGGGCAAAATAAATTTCTTGACTTACTTACGAATTAATAGCTGCAAAAAGTTATAAGTAAAGCTGATGGAAATAAAGGTCGGTAAATCCGGAAAAACTAAAAATCTACAACTGAAGTGGTCTAACAAGGAACACCAAATTTATCAAATGAACTGGTCCGTTAAGGAACGAAAAAAAATGAATAAAGAAATACATTTTTCCCAAAGGAAGTTATTTAAAGAAATGATTTTTTAATTCCTTTCCGGTACGGGATATCGACAAGATAAGCTCCGGTACACCTCTGTCCGGCTAGCTAGTCTCGGAGACTCTGACTTTCTCACTACGGGCATGTTTTCGTTGGAAAAGAGATAAAGGTTTTTCCCAACCTCTCCGAGAGAGAGCAGCACCTCCCGAACCGCTTACTTAGGAGAATCCCCATTCGAGGAAAACCCAATGAAAACTTTAAGATAAATCTAACTCCATATTAAGAGGCTGAAGTATACATTCACACTATAAATACACACTATATAAAAATAAATAATAATAATAAGAAAATAAAATAAAACCAAATGCAATTAAATAATGCTAAAAAATAAGTAAATAACAAATGAAAATCACAGATAAAAATAAATAGATAGATAAATTAAATTATAACTAAACAACCTAGATTAAGGAAATTAAAGTTAATTAAAAATAAAATAAATCTATTCCTATGCACAATATTTACTTTCTGTTCCGGGGAACTCCGGAAGTTTTGCCCTCCACATGTGTTGATATAAGTTTAAAAGTGGCATTATCGGGAGTTTTGCACTCAAGTTACTATGCCTTGAAAAATAAAATGTAAAAAATAAAATAGCCTGGGATCAATTGATCTAAAAACCAAATTGGAATTTTAAAATAAATGTTTAGTGGCCTGATATCGGAAACAAAAATATTTTATTTTTCCTCTTGATCGAGTCCTCTTCTACCAAGTGTTTAGTGTTGAGGATCCGGTTTATAGAGCATAATCCATGCACCAGCTAACAGCGTCTGTTCCAGTCCATTCCTCTCCTATCGAAGACTTCTCTGACAACACTATCCCAAGTGTTCTGGGCCTTTCTCTGGGCCTTCATCCTTCCACTCTCACCTCGTACATGATTTTGGCCATTCTCTCCTCCTTCATTCTTTTGTCGTGGCCAAACCAGCGTAGCCTATTTTCCACTATTATATTTTCGGCTGGTTTTACTCCCAGATTGCTTCTTATTGTTCTGTTCCTGATTTTTTCCCTCCTTGTTTTTCCCTCTATTCTCTTGAAGCACCGCAAATGCATTGTTTGGAGTTTGCTTCTATGCTTTGAGGTAATATTCCAGGGTTCTCTGTCATTAGTCAGTATGGGGTATGAATGAGTTTTTATAAGTCGTCATCTTTAATTTTTTAGTTACTTCTCTCTTTCCCTTGAAGCCTGGTTTAAATGAATGGAAGCATTTGCTGGCCAGTCTTATCCCTAATTTCGCCGTCTATCCAGCCGTTCTCGTTCAGATGTGCCCCAAAATTCTTGAAATCTCTGACCTGTTCCAATTCTTCTCCCCTCAAACGAAGTACTAGATCCCCCCCCCCCCTTCCTCCCCTCTTCCCAACCTCATTGGATTTGTTTTTTTGCTGTTTATTACCATATATATATAACAACTGTAATTCTTTCAATTTTTTAATTGCAGGAATCGTAGATTGTATTCGAAGTTTTTTCCATTGGCTCCGAATACTACTACGATAGTAAGAGTAATCTAGGAGAGTGAGAGTACTGGTCTCAGTTCTCGGTGGTCCAGCCAATAAGACCTCATTCTCGTCTTAGCTATCTTTAGTGCCTTGCTGAGCACCATTATAAACAATAATGGGCTAAGACTACAGCCCTGTCTTATTCCTTGGATGATCTGAAACTCCTTAGATGTATGATTGTTAGTGCCCATCACATTCTATGTTTTTTTATAGACTAAGTATGGCTCTCGTTAGTCATGGATTGACTTTCTGCTCGTTTAATGATTTGGCATTACCCATCCTCCTTATCCTATCCTAACCTGAATGTTTGGGTTAAGTCCGTAATACAAGTCCGTAATAGAGCTCTTTGTTTTTTCCAATAACTTTTCGGAGAGCTGTCTTATTACGCATATTAAATCCTAGATGCTTCTTTTCTTCTCGACGAATCCCCTAAGCCGCTTCTCCTGGATTTTAGAGTACAACTTGCATGGTACACTGAGTAATGAGATGTCTTGATGGTTTCGACAGTCCGTACAGTCTCCTTTCTGAAGACTGGTATGATAATCATGGTATTTCTGGTGAATTGGTATCATAACAGATATCTCCCATTCCTTGATAACTTTTGTTTTCTTTTCCATATTAGGTTTAGAGGAATATTTCCTGTCCTTTTGTTCCCATGCTCTTCAGCATGTCGGCGGTGATACCGTCTATTCCAGCTATTTTCCCATCTTCAAGGTTATCTATAACAGACGCTATATCCTCTTCCTCTATAAAATCTTCCTCATCCTTAAGAAGAAATAAAGAGAACAAGAGATGTAAGTGTCAACGGAGGGTTTGAGCTAGGGACTGATAGATCATGTGCTACTGACACTGGATATGCTTCTGGAGGACTCACTCATAAGGAAAGAAAGATCAAGCCCTATAAAAGTCACAAAAATAAACAGTTTTAAGCTCAAAGCAGAAAAAATTGCCGAAGAATATAAGACTGCAATAGAAGTCAAAGCCCTAAGAAAATTCGGTCAAAATAAGCAGCAAATACTCACGCAAACTAAGCAGCAAATACTCGTAGGATGTTCATGACATACAGCAAAGTTGGAATACAATAAAGCAAATATTGTTGGAAGCAGTAGAGGAGATTTGTGGATAAACCACTGTCGGCCATAGACTTCCAACAGACAGGTGGAACAATGAAGTGAAAAGGGGCATAAAACAAAAGAAGGAGCTCTGGAAACAATATCTTCAGGCAAAAGGCATAGAAGGCTATACTAGGTACAAAAATATCTGAAAAAATTAATATTCCGAAATCAATCAGTTTATTACAAATTGGAAAAAAAATATATTTATTAATTGTAAAATCAATTGTTTAAAAAAATTAAGAATGATAATACCCACCTATAATGCAACTTTTAGACAATCGAATAAAACGGACTCAAAATTGAATATACAGACAGTGATCAGATTTGGCTACAAGTTCTTCATTCTAGTTTTACTTTTTTAAAGTCATATTACCTGTTTACGTTGCAGACGAAAATGAGGAGTATTCTATTAAAAATCAATATAACCACTTTGCGGAAATTTTTAGAAAATAAGAAAACGTGGTCTGTGAACTGAACTCCTTCTTTTTCGAAACGTTGGTTATTCCATATTTTAAAGCGGCCTTCGGCTTTCGGCGAACCAAGTTCTCATGTGTGTAGAGCTGACGAAAAACGGCTCCTAGGTTTTTCCCTTGTTCGTACAGTGTGTAGAGAGCCACGAACCGAACTTCGATTCGCCTAACCGTTGTTCGAAAACCGATGTTCCCATGTGTGTAGGCCGCTTTAGTCTCCGAGGTTCTAAAAATTACGTCAATTTTCATTATTTTATATTTAGTTCATTTTGAGTAATTTAGGTAACTATGTTGAGAATGATCGCAAAAAATAGATAAGTCGCGTTTTGAAAGAAAAAAGAAAACATAAACATCTAAAAAATTGTCTGATGTTATATTTGTACCTCCATATTTCAATAAGTTGAGCTGAAAATATACTCCCATATATTTTCAGTAATGTAGCGCAGGAAAAAATTATATTAGATAACGATTGTAACACAGAATTTTATTATTAAAACACAATATAGCATTTCCCACACTGGGTTTTATTCCCTAATCCCGTTCAATTTTTTTAAACCATAAAATTTTGCCTTATAATTCATCTGTTTATGGATTTTTATAAGTGCTCTTATTTATTGGTAGTTTAAAATTAAAAATGAACTATGTAGTTCATTAAAGAACTATTCCAAAAGGAACGGTATTCTTAAAAAGAATGGCTTTGCCCATTTCTTGCCAGCAGTGAATTAAGTCTACTTCTTTCCGAACTAGTTCAATGCAATGGGTTCGTAAAAGGTAAGATCTCCAAAAGAACTAATCATCGAAAAGAACGATTTCTCCCACCTCTAATCCAGACCTCTCTATACTGTCATTTATAGGATCTATCAAATCAACTAATGAAGATTGCTGTCAAGATATATTTATTTTTTTCCTGTTTGTGGCTGCTGGCTCCATCAATAAAATAGATTATTTATTTTTTATTTCTGGATACTTTCTTTACTTTTTCAACGAATTATTTTTAATATGTGTGTTCAGCAGCAATGTTGTGGTCCAAGTTGTCACTTATAACACATAAATTATAACACAGTAAATCTTGTCTTCATCATTATTACTTAAACTTAATAGCTTCTTACAATTTTGACTGTATTTAAAAAAAAAATTAACTAAAAAAGTAATAAGGGTTCAGTGATGAAATTTTAATCAAGTATTACAACACAGTAAAATAATGTTTAAAATACCTGATTTTAGAAAAAATTCCAACATTTGAAAAACCATTAAAAACAAAGGATATAACGCTCAGGTCTGAAACTTTTTTGGGAAGTAGTATAAGCACTGTAATCAGTAGTACAAGCACAAGTAGCATAAGTAGCATAAGCACTATATCCTGGATAAAAAACTGAAGGTGAGTTTTAGTTTCATCTTTAACATTTATAGTTTTAAAAAAGAATATTTTTATTTTTAAAACGTTAACTTTTATCTATTTTTTTGTCTATTTACAATTAAATAGAGGCATGGATACTGGACAGGGAATATCGTGCATTTCATGCTCTTTAACATGTTTTTTGTTTGAACCAAACAGCTACAGTTTATAGCGCATAAGAATAACTGTACAACTATCAACAAGAACAAGAATAATAAATAAACAACTCTCTGAATATAGTACAAACATAGGTAAAAAGTGTAAAAAATAAATTGGATGATTTGAAATGGATAACTAAATTCGGCTGTAACTGATAAATTTTCATTGGTTTAGGTATTTAATTTATTTAATATATTTTCAGATTTTAAATTGAAGTGCACAAATGTGACATCTGTAACCAACAACTGAAATCTATTAAATATATTTTAATGCGAGTTTCGCCTTATCTCACGAGATCAGCTGTCTACTGATGCCAGTGCCATCTCTCGATTCGAGATAAAATCACAAATCAAATCTTACTAAATCATAGGCTGCCTCTTGGGATTTTAAGATACGTACAAAGAAAACTATGGCAAAATAACTTATTTTTGGATAAGTGTTAGTTCTGATAGATTACTATGATTTTGAACCTCTATTCGACAGGGAAAAATCAGGTTTTTAAAACAAACTAATAACTTTTAGATGCAGTTTTGAATGAAAAATTTTTATCCGTCGAAATTTTTTTATAAATATTGGATATATCAAATTTTTTTACCAGTAGCGGTGGTGGGGGCAGGCGCGGTGGCGAAGCGTCAGTGTGGTCGGCAGCGGCCTGGGGCGAAGTCTGTCCCAGTCCGCCTCCAGTCACCACCGAAGGTAGGTCGGATATTGTAGCGTAATGATGACACTCTATCCACACCTCCTGTCTCTCCAGTAGTACACTTTTCGGATCGTTTGAAATTTTACCCGGTTCATTTTTAATGCTGTTGATTTTTTTTTTTTTTTTTTTTTTTTTTTTCACTCTTCGAGTGTTAGATTGACTAAACATTCAATCTTGATTCTCCTTGAGAATATACAGTAATTATAACATTAATGTAAAGTGTGTGTTTCCATTGTAATGATTTTGTTAATTGAAAATCTTTAAGAATTAGAGATGATTTCATGATTTCACACAATGAACATTGCGAATATCCATGCTGAAATGACAATAAACATAGAGAATCATTTCAGAATAATTTGATTCATACCTCAAAAATATTACAGAATAAATGAACTCTACCAATATTTGATTACAAATGTACCATTGTGTTATAATCATAGAGTAATGCAAATACTAAAGAGGTATAAACAGATTTATTGGTATATGGCAATGCTAGTGCTGATAAATGATGTTTTATTTATTGGAATTGATTCGACAGTTCATTTATCATTTATAACCTTTCTACTATTACTGATTTTTATGACAATAATGCAAGCTTTAGGAAGCTTGATACAACATTTTAGCATGGAAAATTTTAAAATGGAAACCTTATCATTATTACATCGATTGTACGTATTGATGATTATTTGATGGTAATGACTTTAAAATCATTTGTATTGCTCTTTGAACGAATTTTTCCTATCATTGTTTATTTTGATTACCAGAAATGATTTGTTTTCTATGAAGGTTTTAATTTTATTTCCTGACGGAAATCCCAAATTCATAAGTTCAAACAGATTTGATAAAGATGCTAAATTTTCACACAAATGATAACTCTATCATCCATGATTATTATATGGATTCTTATTATTATATTTTTTTTTTTTTTTAAAGTTATGGTATAATAATCCGATTCGTTCACTAAAGCAGTCGCGGATACAAATGATCAGTCTGTCACATTGCGGACTTAAAGAATGTTCTCATTTATTCACTGGTAAACCGCTGAAGATCTACATCCGTAGTGGGTGCATTTGATTCCATAATCTCCTCCCGCTCGTAAGAGGCAAGCAGAGGCCGTTTGCATCTTGTTTTTCTTCGAGTACATCAACCCAATTAACCGCAATAAATACATAATAGTTTGAAAAATAACTTTTAAAAAAATACTTCATTGTATGCAGAGTTAAAAAATATATATATATATATATATATATATATATATATATATATATATATATATATATATATATATATATATATATATATATATATATATATATAGGGCAAAACCACCAGCATTTGACATTATCGTACTAGTGGATACATAGACGTTTAAACAGAAACAAAATTAAAACTTTTCTAATCTAGTATCCCACAAATAAATCTCTTTGTTAGGCTGCACTACTATGTATCAGATTTCAGAACTTATTCACTATCACGAGGGACCGTGCTAGGACCATATTAGTAATTGTAGTTCTGGTTCTTAGTGAGAACACCGCACAAAACTATCGTTTAATTTTAATGAAACATTAAATAACTATCTATTTTATGATTATATAAATTCATTACATTTCAATCTAAGTACCTTCAGGAGTAGGTAATGTTCTTTTTTTCAGGTTTAGTAATTATAATCACTACGTGTTGTAATATCAACATATCCAGGTATCTTCATTGGATCAAGAAAAATGATGAAATCTAGTAGTAGACATCCGAATACAAAAAAAGAACCAATTAATAAATGAAGTTAAAGGAAGAATCGCCAATAACCGTCCAAAACAGATGCAAAAAATGTGAGCTCACGCCCCTAGATCCAGCAGCAAATGTTAACCAATCATTCAGCTATTCTGGATAATTTTTCATTTTTAGTACCTTTAACCATAAATATTAAAAAAATATAAATTTTAAGTTAGTTTGTCATAATTTTGTCTATTATCCACAACTGAGCCGCTATTTGTGTTCAGTTTTTCAAGACATTTTTAGTAACATTGTTAATTGCAGGTTTTTTTTATTATTATTAGCAATTTCAAATGAAATAAATATTTTATATTCCTTCATATTTCCATCACAATGCTGCATAAAGGTTTCCCCTACTTGGAAGAAAAAAATAATCAACTTTTTAACATTATACTATAACTAATATAGAAAAACATAATTAATATTTTATATAGTATGGTACCTTCAATGTTACCTTATCTTATGTTAAAATAATTTCAATTAGAACACAAAAACTTTATATATGTAAAGTTTTTGTGTTCTAGTTGAAATTATATATCTATATATAGTACAAATAAATATTAATCAATATATGCATATACAGTTACCTATATGCGTCAAAAATATATTTACAGTAAACATTTCTAAATGCCAGTAGAGTGAACCTTTATGCAACATTTTGATGGAAATATGAAAGTATTTATTATCTTTTTTTATTTAAAAGTATTACTAATCTTAAAAACAAACAAAATCAAAATGTTGATAAAATTGTAGAAATAATTTATCTCAAAACAGTTCTGCATTATGTTATGAGCAATATACAAAATAAATGAAAACGAAACTCTCAACATAAAAACTCTTTAACATAAAAAATTAAATATAAATACAAATATTTGTCTAATTTCTCTATAAAAATTTGTATTTTTTTTTTAACGTATATTTAATATTTATCCTTCGAGGTATCAGAAAAGGCGAAGTTTGCATAATAGTTGTCTGAGATTGGTTGGTTACATTTTTCTATTTGATTTTTTAAGTGTTAGCTTACATTTTTGGTATCCAATTTGGACCGATAACCGTTCAATAATAGAATTTTTTTTATGATATGAAGTCCACTAGTGTATTAAATAATTTCTCTTGATACAACTGATGACACCTTACCTATTTATCATACAAAACGTATTACATCTGAAAAAAAAAATATTCTAAAGGTATTCACATAATTAGTAAGTTAAAGATTTCGATTTAATATATCTTTGATGGAAGTTGGAAACGAAATACGTCATAAATAAATAAAAGATAAATGGTTTTAAATTAATCTCTTAATAAACAAATAAATGCCTTAAATAAATGGTATAAAAATAAATTTCTTAAATAAATAATTGATAAACAAATAAATAAATAAATTCCAGTTGACAAGGATATGAATTCCGGGATAAACGTCCGAGACCTATACCGTGATGAAGATAAGAGGATTGTGTTATGTTCAATCTTGTTGATTTTAATTTTGTTGGGATTAGTTAATAAAGGTTGTATGACGGCAATGGTTTTGGTAGTATTAAAATCGAAATTGCGGGTATAATTATGTTTCTGTATTTTTTTCTGTTTTAACCATAAAGGGGACTGCGAAAGCAATCGCAAAAAAAAACATTCTGTCATGAACAGTCGGATCCTAGAAAAAAAAAACCAAAACCGTGATCGAAATATCAAGGTCCGATGGTTGGTATGATCGTTTCAGCAAAATCAAGATTTTGGATGTCACATTTTGAAAGGAGGCGTAGCATTTAGCTTGGGGAAGGACAAGATGAAGCACTTCGAGTTTATAGCTATTTATTGCAGCGTCAAAATTTGGTGCAGAATAATTCTCTATTGAAAAATTCTACTGAATTGGATTCCAAATACATCTCATTTTAAGTACATTAAGTCCAAATATGAGTTGAAATCAACGGAAACGTGAGCTCAACCCAAATCGCTTCGATCCTCATTTCCATAACACGGGGTCTGATACTTCAGATAATGTAAGCAGCGGAATAATTTAATATTATTTTCTCTACAACGACAGTTGAGAACTCCTTTTATTTTTATTATTTACCTTTCGGGTGCCATGTAAAGGCATGTAGAGGTTCCCACGGCCGACAGTACCAAGCTTTTTATACCGGTGGGCGGCTCTGCTCCATGGAACATTACGTACCTACATCCTCAAAGGTTTTCCTTCAAGTTATGAAATAAAAAGATTTTTTTTTTTGGCATGATAAATAAAACAAAGTAATGGTGTTCCAATATTCCAAAACTAACATTACATGTTATTTATTGAAACGGGGGTTGTTAAAAAGTAAGAAATAAAAACTCTGCTGAACATCTATTGACCAACTGAACCCATAAATAATATATTAAGAATAAAGGACGGTCAAATTATTGATTGTATTATATATGTAAAGTTGTAAATATCAGTGTTAGATAAATGCATGAGTTTTTGATTTGTAAAAAACACAAACTATATATATATATATATATTATTTTATGCTAGAACATGGATTGCTAATTAATAGGATTTAGTGCCTTCGTCTGGCACAATAGAGATTTTTTATTATTGCATGGGTCATTCACTTTATTTATGACGTATTTCGTTTCCAACTTCCATCAAAGATATATTAAATCGAAATCTTTAACTTACTAATTATGTGAATACCTTTAGAATATTTTTTTTTTCAGATGTAATACGTTTTGTATGATAAATAGGTAAGGTGTCATCAGTTGTATCAAGAGAAATTATTTAATACACTAGTGGACTTCATATCATAAAAAAAATTCTATTATTGAACGGTTATCGGTCCAAATTGGATACCAAAAATGTAAGCTAACACTTAAAAAATCAAATAGAAAAATGTAACCAACCAATCTCAGACAACTATTATGCAAACTTCGCCTTTTCTGATACCTCGAAGGATAAATATTAAATATACGTTAAAAAAAAAATACAAATTTTTATAGAGAAATTAGACAAATATTTGTATTTATATTTAATTTTTTATGTTAAAGAGTTTTTATGTTGAGAGTTTCGTTTTCATTTATTTTGTATATTGCTCATAACATAATGCAGAACTGTTTTGAGATAAATTATTTCTACAATTTTATCAACATTTTGATTTTGTTTGTTTTTAAGATTAGTAATACTTTTAAATAAAAAAAGATAATAAATACTTTCATATTTCCATCAAAATGTTGCATAAAGGTTCACTCTACTGGCATTTAGAAATGTTTACTGTAAATATATTTTTGACGCATATAGGTAACTGTATATGCATATATTGATTAATATTTATTTGTACTATATATAGATATATAATTTCAACTAGAACACAAAAACTTTATATATATAAAGTTTTTGTGTTCTAGTTGAAATTATTTTAACATAAGATAAGGTAACATTGAAGGTACCATACTATATAAAATATTAATTATGTTTTTCTATATTAGTTATAGTATAATGTTAAAAAGTTGATTATTTTTTTCTTCCAAGTAGGGGAAACCTTTATGCAGCATTGTGATGGAAATATGAAGGAATATAAAATATTTATTTCATTTGAAATTGCTAATAATAATAAAAAAAACCTGCAATTAACAATGTTACTAAAAATGTCTTGAAAAACTGAACACAAATAGCGGCTCAGTTGTGGATAATAGACAAAATTATGACAAACTAACTTAAAATTTATATTTTTTTAATATTTATGGTTAAAGGTACTAAAAATGAAAAATTATCCAGAATAGCTGAATGATTGGTTAACATTTGCTGCTGGATCTAGGGGCGTGAGCTCACATTTTTTGCATCTGTTTTGGACGGTTATTGGCGATTCTTCCTTTAACTTCATTTATTAATTGGTTCTTTTTTTGTATTCGGATGTCTACTACTAGATTTCATCATTTTTCTTGATCCAATGAAGATACCTGGATATGTTGATATTACAACACGTAGTGATTATAATTACTAAACCTGAAAAAAAATAGATTGATCCTTCTATACCATCATGCGGATGTCAACTGACAATAAATTAGTTTTTAAAACAGTACAACAACTCTGTACACTATATATTTTTGGTTTGTCAAGTTGAAAAGTTTCCATGGAAACATTTACTGTTATAAAAGTATATAAAAAGTAGTAATTAGTAGCTGCAACAATCACCCATATTTATGCGTTTTGCGTCATCCTCCATTACCCAATAGGAATTTATATGTTAGATCATATTTTTTCTAAAATGGTTTCAAACAGCACATTATACATCTATATTACTACACTTATTTCCAAAAATTTGTTTTCAACATGGAATAGTATTTCTCCTTTAGCGAAGAAACGGTTAATTATTTCAAATAAACAAAACTAAAGCTACATTAGAGGAAGCTATTTTAAAACTTCGGAACTAAGCCCTGTAAGACTATTTCAAAGAGGATAAAACCTACCTAATATTAAAGACCATTTAATTGTGCGTTCATATAACGAGTTTGATCAAAATCCTTGGAACTTTTTTAGAGGAAATTGTAAACATGTGCAATAGATAGATAGATAGATAGTTTATTGGCTAATATATACATATTTTAGCCATGGAGTTTGGCCCATGTGGTGTTAGTAGTTGTTAGTATTGAGAGACAATGAAAGCATAGATATAAATACGTATACATCGGCAAATTCCTATTGCTTACTGTATGTAACATCTTAATATAATTTTAATAATACACCAAATTAAATTTTTTTTATCTAAGAAATAATTAAATAGTTGTTTCTAAAACCTAAAACAATATAAAAAAGTGTATATCTTAATATAATTAAATGATTTAATAACTAATTAAATTAAATTTTTATTCCTAATAGTTATTCTTAATGGTACATAAATAATTAGATAGTTATTTCTAAAGCTGTATATATATATATATATATATATATATATATATATATATATATATATATATATATATATATATATATATATATATATATATATATATATATATATATATATATATATTGAATAGTTAAACATCTTAGTATAATTTAATAATATAATGCATTAACGTTTTTGGATTCGTAGTTACTTTAAATATGTATAGTTTTTAACAAAAAGAAATAGATCTTATTTAGTTTATCCACACTATCAATATTTAGAACATTTTCTAAGGATGATTGTGCAATATCAATGATATAAAGTCATAAAATCACCTTCCTATAAATCATTTTACTATAAATTTTATATATAGGCAAGTGAAAGTAAAAATCGACTTCATTGTTTCGGTTGTACTGCATTTAAAGTGCATTCCAAACCTTACCGTTAATCCAACTTATATAATTGTGTGTATGTGTAAATATATATAAATAAACTAATTTAATATATTTTACATACATGTATGTAAACAATAAATAATATTGCATCATTTTTTGCTAATTAATGAGATTTAAGCTAGAGACGTAGTATCAATTGCAAGTATTCTTTTGTTTTTTCCTTAATCCCTCCTCATGTAGAGTGAATTTAAGGGGTATGTTATCCTCTATACTTCCATGTATAAGCAGGAGAGGAAGATCTTTTCCACAATTGGACGTTTGACGTTCGTTGGTATGATAAGAGGCAGTACTGCTGAAAGAGTAGGTTTTATTTTTAAACTGATCAGGGCCGTTGAGAGAAACAAAGGGCCCCACGTCAAATATTAAATTCACTACTGAAACCCAGCCTCGTCCTTTATAATGTAAAGGAAAAAATAATTATATAAATAATTATATAAATAAATAAAATAGCAGAAATATTATGCAAAGATATTATATAATAATTATATAAAATATATAAAGGCAATAAAATAAAACCTGGTCGGCCGGGTCCCGGGGCTACAGCCCCTCCTTCCATCCCCTCTAATCGGACCTGTAAATAATTGAGGATCTTGCTTATACCAAGTCTTTAAACCATCTGAGGCGTACTGCGATTCTGTCTTTCACTTCATCTCTCCTGGTGTGCCGGCAAGCGTCTTTTATAAGTAAGTTCAGATACACAGCCTAACCACTACGAAAAGACCAATATTCTTAATACATAAGACGCCTCCGAAGTCGATGACCGAAGGCGAAAGCAGTTGTATTCTGTGAATCACAAGAAGACGGGATGCCACACCATTATAATCATCATCGAATAATTCCACACATATCCTTGATCAATAATATTAATATGACATAAAATCTGACAAATTATTAAATGTCTTAAAGAAGGGGGAAACATATGAAATTATTATCAACTACCTTATCATGCTTTTGTTTATTTTTATTTCTAACAAATTATATTATTATGGAATGAAAATAAATATTATTATGGTTTTGGTGCAGCAGTAAAATTAATATTTCAATAATCAAGGGAACAATCAGGAACTAGAAGCATTCGTGTATATATTATCAGAATAAAACACGCAACTTTAGTCCCGATTCGGCATTTATTGATGCCATTTTCAGAGGAGCATAACTTCCTACGTGACATTGTAAAAATAATCTTTTGATAATACTCATTTATCATTATTTTGATAACTTAAAAGAAGAAAGTTGTTATGAATAATCGGAAACCTTCTTGAAACCACATATTTATTTGGCGGAATGGAACGAAAAATAAATAATAGCTTTATTCAAGTGAAAAGAAGACCATAAGCATTCGTTATCGCAAAATTTTGTTCGATCTTTAAAATAAACACACACACGCACATATAAGAATTAATGTTTCCCGTATCAATTTTTTGTTCATTGCAATTTGTGCATGTTATCAAAAATAGATTTCATTAACAAAATAGTTGCATAATATAAATATTTTTCATTGTATTTGTTGTATCTCGATTTCCTTGAAGAATCATGAGTCGTTTGCAGAGACTGGAAATTGCTGTCGGTTGTATGGACAGTAAAGGTCATAATTTTTGCATCTTAACTGCAAGCTGGACGATTATATTACTATCCCAAAATATAACATCATTAAAAAATGTTAACCTTTTTCAAATGTACATATTTTGTGTTTTTAGTAGTAAAGCATTTTCTGCAAAGAAACATATAACATTCATTTTTTTTTTCATAAATTGAACGATAAACGACCAATGCTGATTGAATTAAACATTTCTGTCACTCTTAGTGGACTAAGCGTCTCAGAATAAAGATTAATTTTTCCTTTATCATTTTTTTTTTTTTTTCCAGACATTGGAAAATAGAAGTAGATATTTCTTTCTAAACATCCAATTTTAATGGACTAGATAATTATTATTTTATTTACTAAAATTTTAGGTATGTTATTCCCAAAGCTGGCATTATTTGGAAAGTAACAAGATATTGAGTTCAGTTTGCCCGATCTTGTTTGCAAATTAATCTTAAAAATGCTTAAAAAAAAAAAAAAAAATATATATATATTTAGAAAAAACAGATAAAATTAACATAAAACAATCAATCACAAAGAGTAGGCCATTTAGGTAAAGGCTGAAGAACACCTAAAGAAGTCTTCGTATAAAAAAAATTGTTTGATAAACAATTAAGTTCAAAGAAAAACAGCCAATAATGATAGTTACGACACAAATAGTTTTTGTAATAATTACATTTGATTATTATACAGCATGATTCTGTTATGTATATTTTTATTAAACCGCGTTGATGGTTTATGTATCGTAGTGGGACAAAAGTTCAAATGGATTACCATTGAAGAACAATAGATGATAAAACATATGTGTTTGGAGACATTTAAAGTTCAAATAGGATTAAAACAGTTTTGTCACGAGTTCCCTTTCAGCATTCGGAGCCTACACGTCCCGTTTCACTTCTTTGATGTATGAGAACAATAGACCTATTGTTGATTGACTTTTCTGTAAAAATCGGTTTATTCTTCTTCCATTTTAAATTAAATTTAACTTCAAGCAAAATTAGAATATTCAGTGTTTCAGTTAATAATGAGAGTTCTTTGAAGGTTGACAGACAGTATTGATATACGATTTTACATTATATGCTAGAAAATTCTAAGATATCCGCAAAACATCTAAATATATATATATATATATATATATATATATATATATATATATATATATATATATATATATATATATATATATATATATATATATATTTTTTTTTTTTTTTTTTTTTTTTTTTTTTTTTTTTTTTGTGTATTTACCAGCCAACAGTTTTCAATTTATTTATTTGCCCATTTTTTCATTATTACAAATTTTATTTGATAGTTTAGGTTAATATACATTTACTATACCATATTGACTCATTTAGTAAGGTATCACATTTTATTTTTCAATAGCAAACCAGATTTTTAAAACATAAAAAAGCTGAGGGGCAGTTCATAGTTAACTGAAGTTAACAATAAGCAATCTTGGAAACCAGTTCAGAATCAAAGTAGAGCAAACCGCGGGATGTTTGACCTCTTTGTGATTCAATACATTTTATTGCAAAAACAACAATAGAGGCACAATGAAGTTACGTATAGAATTAAAATCTGATTTGTGATAGAGTTTATTACCCAGATCCTGTTCGCTTCTTATAATAATAAATCAAATTTATCGTGTGGGTAGGTAACATGATTGCAATGTAGTGATATTTATTGCAATACTCGCGAATAAAGAAAATAAACTAAAGCTATAACAAGGATTTATTCCTCGATTAACTTAATAGTTAAACATCATCGTTACTAGTCTGAAAATCTTATTGAAAAGCATTCGTATTCCAATATTAAATCATGTATTTAAAACATTAGCTTTTCTAAAATGAACTTTTCTATCTCTTCACTTTTCTATTTTTATCTGAATGTTGTTACTACAATAAGTAGTTCCGTCGATTTTCTCAAAACACATTTCTACACAATTCATATAAAAAGTGTCACCTCTTTGCTAAATTTTAAACACGGTAATAATTTCGAAAGACTTAAGACACGATCGACGGTCCCGATGTCGGTAAAAAAATGAAAAATAAACGAATTATACAAAACTATTGTGGGCGTTCGAGCAAAAGTCACTAATTTCGTTTGTGAATTTTTACGATAAATGATTTCTACTTGGTGAAAAAAACACCATACATGGACTAAATGAATTAATCTGTCCAATTATAGCCACATAAGTCATTTAATGACATTATGATGTCATATTGTTTGGAATATGGAAAATATATGGTGTATTAAGTGAAGGAATGGGCCGTGAATTTTTTTTTTTCAATTTTGTGCTTGCCATACATTTTGTGAGTTTTTTTTTTTTTTTTTTTTTAACGCCCACGATATATTTTCCCTGATTCAGCGTATTGAGCTGAGCAAAGAATCTCCTAGTAAGTATTCCTTTAGCGTAAAAGTAAACAGTGCTGCCTGCCAATCTATATAATGAAAATGCGTTCTGAAATTATATTGAAACATTCAGAGGCGGATTAAGACAGGTGGGGGGCCGTTGATGGCCGTTTACCGCTTAATCCACCCATGCTAAGCGGTAAGAATTCTGGGGCTCCAAAAAAAAGTTTCAACTTAATGGTCATTTAATATTTTGTTTTTAGATTTATTCGATTATATCATGGAGAATTTTTTTGGACGTTTTCGTTCAAAATTGTTAAGTTAAGAAATTTTAAGACGTCAGAGCCCTTAAAGGCCTGACGCGGCGGCCACTTATTTCGCTAACCGCTTAAATCGCCTCTGGATACATTGCCGAGTAATGCTGAGGACGGTTCCATTCACATGTCGAGGGCAGAGATCGGTTCGGAGTTCCCTGGACAAATTGTAAATATTGTATATAGGTATATATAGTGTTCAAGATGACTTATTTTATTTTTTCTTTATCTTGGTTGTTTACTTATTTTGCTATTATTTAATTTTTCTATCTATTTATTTTTACTGGTAGTGTATATATTTTTTTCTTTTTATATGATATTTTTATTTTTATTATATTTATGGTAATTGTTATTTTTTTTTTCTTTTATCTTGTCTATATGGTATGCATGGATTCTTATAGCCCTAATACCTATTGCCCTTGAGTATGGCAGCTTGTATTATTTTTCAATAAAAAATACAAAAAAAAAAAAAAAAATTCAATAAAATAGGCTACTACAGTGTTCTTGTACAACTATGCATTTCCAATCCACTGAGTTGTATTATTTGCCACATTTTTGATGCCACATTGGATTGTAAGTATGGTTTCCAACGTCTGTATACAATATACGCTGGGTAAAGCCAAATGAATGTTAAAATATTTTAAAAATCTGCTTATTGCAAAAAGGAACGCAACAGTTTTGAAACAAACTGCTCAGTTTTATAGTAGGAAAGGGTATTGAGACGATTCAGGCTACCGAAAAGATCCCATCTTTGCTAAACTAACATTTTTAGGAAATGCGACCAAAAATTTAATTCATTCCAGATCTGTGAGTCCTTAAGCGACAATGAGCAAACTATCAACAGCAACATTAAATTTATTGAAAGAATTGGGGTATTTCTAATTTTAATTTAATTTTATTGATTAATTAATTAATTAATTTCTCTCTTTTTTTTAATACTTATATTTCATCGGTTTATATATTTATTTATAATTGTTATCCAGAAGAATAAATTAAATCGTTTTGTGTGGGTATGAGAGCAATAATAACCATGAGCGGTTATTTTCCCTTGAAACCAAACAACAAAACAGTTTTGTAGTGGAAAAGTTAAAGCCGCTTTGTAACAAAGGCTTGCAACCTTTTTCTGAGCCACCACAGTTACCCAGTTTAATTTAATTTTTCCATTTTATGGTCCTTGTTAGCTGCTCACAGTTTTCAAACAATTCGATCGTAGGTATATCAATTTTTAGCACAGTACTTAGCCTCAAAAAGTTAAACGAAAAAATAAAATATAATAATAATTTGTACAATACACATTAACAGATGGCACTATTATAAATTGGCAAATTGTATTATTTTTCAATAAGAGAAACAATTATAAAAAATAATTGGCAAGTCAAAATATTATTTAGTCCTTCATTCTATGCTGGGAAAAATTAGATCAAAGAACTTTAATCAGTTCTAACTACTTTGTATTAATTGGAATATCAAGGAAACTGACTGAAGATTCATTTTGTGGCTTGTTTAACGTTAAAATTTTAAGATATATATTCGAAAATGTGAAAGGTTTTATAATTGTGGGTAAACAGATGGCAACGCAGGGGTCAACTCAACCTCACATTGTTGAGAAACATGGGTTCCATATTCAGCGACAGGCTGGCTACGAATAACCGAGTAATCTTGTGACCGACCCTTCCCACCAGCGTATATCCAAACCTCATGCTGAAGAACATGACAAAACATTAAAGCAGGCCTTCCATGGAACACCAATCGTTCTCAGAACTAAGCGATTCTCGATTGGAATACACACTGCAGGGTTATCACTCCTGTGCTCGGTCGCGTAGTGGACTGAAATTCAATTCTAGAAAATGATAGCTCTGCATTATGGCCCTCCCCGAAATTGTTCATTGGTTTCGGGAACAAGAATCAGACTATTGAATACCAGTGTTCTGCTTTTAAACAAACCTATTGTTATCAGACTATGTATTATCTGAGGAGCACTTATGTCTAATAGCGAAACAGAAGGGGCTTCATAAAATTTAGTTACACAGTCTGCCAGTCGCAGTTTGTTTATCAAAGTGAAGCCATCATTACTCAAAGTATCATTACTAAGCAGTGCACTGTTTGTCTAGCAAGTGATTATCTAGCACTAAATCGTCAAATGTAAAAAAATAAAAGAAAAAGTTAGTTGTATTCAATAATATATTCAATATATTGAATATATATATTCCCAGAAACGCCGCTACTCGCAAACTACCGGATATGTTTGCTATAACGTTTTTTTCTGTGATTCGTTGGTTATTATTAAAGACAAAAGAAATTGCATACTTTGTCCATTGATTTCACTTGTTTCAAATATAAGTCAGGTATTGATATTGGTCAATTTAATGTTTGGTACGACGAAAGTGTAAAATTAAAGAAAATTAGTAGGGTTGCTTGCTAGCGAGGAATTAATTCGAAAATACTAAAACATTAAGTCATTTTTTTTTTTTTAGGTTCAAGATAAGATGAAAATGAGGAATTTAAAGCCGGTGTTAAAATAATTAATTAATGTGAACAAGAAATTAATTAGTTGAAAATGTAAAAAAACATTGAAGATAAAAATTATATCAACGGAGTTACACATATTAGATAAACATAAAACTGTAAAATACCAAGGAACTCCAACATGATCGACAGCAAAACCTTTATACAGTGGAACTTCCCAAAACGGAAAATTCCGACAACCGGACAGCTCTCATAACCGGCCAGTTTTATTTTCACCTAGATGGTACCATTTACTTTACATTGTTTTCAACTTCTATTAACCGGACCTTCTAATAAACGGACACGGACACAGATTTAGTCATTATTGCTTCGAAAAATTCTCTCTTAAGCGGACAGCAAGCCAAAAAAAGACAGTTTCTTCGAAAGGCTGATGGATATAGCTAATATGGCCTGCTGAGGAAATTTATTAGAATTTTATTTCACAGGACGAGCGGGTGTCCCCTTTTATGTATATAAACAAATTATTCATGTTTCAAAGAACATTTTTCTATCACCCTCCAGTCTGTTTTAACAATTTGTATTCAGTTGTTAGGTTCATGCCGTGTGCTAGTGTAGATAATATACAGAGTACTGGGATAATATTAATACGTATAGTGTTATTAATAATAATATAGCGTAGTGTTTAAAATAAAACCATAACAATTTAAAATGGCACAAAAAAAGGAGTTTTAACTTTAAAAGAAAAAGTTGAATTAATAAACGTTAGTGAAGAAGATAAAGAAAGCATTCGGGCTCTCGCTTCTCGCTTTAGCGTCGGAAAAACAGAAGAGGCGTCATTTACGTAATTTGCTGCATTTTCCAAGTTCAACTTAATTTTTATTTTTTATGCTGTTTTAGATTTATGTCAGGTTTGTATTTTAAAAACTTTTTTCTCATAAGCGGACACTTCTACTAACCGGACAAATTATCATTCCCCAATGATGTCTGTTTAAGAGTTCTACTGTATATGTATCAGAATAGGCTATATTACATTATTTTACCTACTTGTTTTTAAGTTATTGATTTTGATTTGTCTCCGTTGACTCATAGCGTTGATCATAGGGCATTTGCAAGTAAATTCCATTCCACTCTTGTAGTTGTAATCCGTCTTGCTTCTTGCCACTTTTCTGCTGATCTGCGCAGGTATTATTCTTCTTCTATCTCCCAGGGGATTCCATTGTAGAGCATCTCTTTCGATGGTGCCATGAGTTTTTCTTAAGTGTATCCTATCCACTTCAATTTCTTCATCCTTATTTCGAGATGGATTGGAAGCCGCTCTGTGGTTCTCCAGTCTTAGTTTGAAAACTTTTCGGGCCACCGGATCCCCTGGATTCTCCGCAAACAGCGGATTTTTGAGTTAGTAATGCATTAAATTAAAAATGTAAAAATTGTCTCATTTGTCATTACATTTCTACAATTATTCAAATTTTATTAATTTAAGATATCTATAAACTAGACAAATATTTTAACTATAATATGCAATATAATATACAACAAAACCTATATTTGTTTATATTTTGTGACTTATACTGATTATTCATGCTTTTGATAATTACTATTTTAATTAATTATGAACTTTTTAATTGATATTTACTATTTTAAATATTTAATATCATATACATTCATATACTATTTTTATTAATAATATCAACGAATGTTGACCAATATTTCTTGCATTAATTTAAAAATTAATCACCCCATATACATTTTTAGTATTATATTATATATATATATATATATATATATATATATATATATATATATATATATATATATATATTTTTTTTTTTTTTTTTTTTCGGTTGGCTCTATAGACCTTGTAGATCTTTGGCCGCGCGATGTGGTGTTCTTACAGACATTTATTGCTTGCGGGAGCACAGACAGTCTGGAGGGGGTCACCCAACCTCACGTTGCTGCGAACCATGGTTTCCATGGTGCAGCGGCAGGCTGTCCATTGCTCCATAACCGGTCCCTTTGGCGCCAATTCGGGAGTGTCCTTCCCACCGACCCACTCGGGTTCAAGGACAGTGACAAATCGGTCTAGATCCACGGATTATGGCTGTTCGGAGTCAGCAGGCGCACGAGGACCTATATTTCTTTCACCGAGACAGACCGTCCATGGACCAAACCTCCGGGCGGCTATTTTATGTCCTGGAAAACCACAACGCGATTCACAATTAAGGTACACGGGGTAGGGTCATCACTCCTACGCCCGGTCTGTGTGAGTAGCCTCCAATAGGCTGACGGGCCTCACATACCCGGGGGGGAGGGGTGATAAATTTCTTGAATTATTACTTTAATTAAATTAAACTAGTGTCGGTGCCGGGATTCGAACTCACAACCTTTGGGTTTGTGAGTAGGAGCACTTTTGCAAGCGAGCTAACCCGCTCGGTCATCCCGACCCCCTTATATATACTTATATAAAAATTGGAATATACATATATATATATATATATATATATATATATATATATATATATATATATATGTTTCAATTTTTTTCTTGATTTATTATAATTTGCTCAATTTAATATTTTTATCATATTGAAATTAAATTCATGATTATTAATAAAACAATGTATAGCCAATTAGTTGTATTAACAATTTTCAGGTTTTTAGCTGAATAATAATAATAATTAGGTGAACAATTAAATTTTAGAGCAATCTGATGGTTCTATTGAATTATATGTTGTGATAACAGCATTCTTCTCTATGGAGTTAAGTATATTAACAATTTTTTTTTTATTCGAAACTGGCGTCAGATTTGGTTTTAGCACTTTGATAAACTCCTATATTCAATATAATCATTGTTGAAAATGACTTCCAGTTAACATATTTATTCAATAACTCAAACTTATTGACGAATTTAACTTCAGACCTTATATTATCTAAAAATAACGTCAACACATACTAAATTCATAAATCTACATTAATTATACAGCATGATTATGACAATCAAAAATACATAATTTGTGTAATGTGGTAACACTGATAGATTACTAACCTTAGGGAAAAACATTGTAAGATTACTATGTAAAATATATGGTTTTGTGTTAACCACCTTCTTATTATTCTTCTTATGTGATCTTAATATTCCTTTAATAATCGCACATTACATGGTGTCAGGTTTGTATGACAGCACGCGATAGTGATTAAAAAGCACGCGATAGGGGATTTAGTAAACGCTGACACTTGAAAAAAAAAAGTCTGGAAAAGTCATCATGTCGCGAGAGGGTTATACCAAGTTGTGATGCCAGAGCATTTCGACTTTAGAGATCCTGCGAGTTGGCCGAAGTGGATATGGAAATTCAAACATTTCCGGGCAGCGGCCGAATTGAACAAAAAGTCCAATGAAGCTCAAGTAAATATGTTCATTTACTGTTTAGCAGATGAAGGAGATGACTTCTTGACATCATTTAAATTAAGCAATGTAGATTCCAAAAAGTACGAAACGGTAAAAAAGATAGCGTTTGAAACTTTCTTGTGTTTTAAGAGGACCATCTACGACCGTGCAGAAAAAAGGCGTGATTGATTCATTTATCAACGACTTGCATAAACTGGCAGAACCGAGTAAGTTGGGTGAATTGAGGGAAGAATTAATCAGAGATTTAATTTTAATTGGTGTTGCTATCCAAATCTCTCCGAATAATTACAGGTGGACGAAAATTTAGATCATAATAAAGCAATTTTAAAAGCACGTCACGCTGAAGGTATCAAAGAACAGCAATTTATTATTCGACCTAGGTTAGATAGTTCATTAGAAGTCGATTTGGTAGATAGAAAACCTACGTTCCCTCCAAGTAAACAGTTTCTTTCTAAGAATAACAAAAATACTTCAAAGATTACTAAATGTTTCAGGTATGGATTATCTACTGGTCATTCTTCATGTCCAATGAATGAACAGATTATTTAAGCAAAAACGTAAACCACACAGAGTTCAAGAGGTTTTTAAAGAAAATGTGATAGAGGAAATGGATTCGTACTATTTAGGTGATCTTACAATTTGTGAAATAACCAAAAATTTTCCTTGGGAGCTACAGGCGCAAATGTGCCTATAATCAGTCGCGATTTATGAAATTCGTTGGTTATGTCCTCACGAGTGTACAGTCTTTATCGTGATTTATTAAGCCCTTTGCTCGCTCAGAGCTCGATTAAGGTACATGCATCAAAATAAACAACCTTAAATCTTCATGCATATATTATACATTATATTATAGGAATAATATATATATATATATATATATATATATATAGATTTACTATCTAAATAACTACATAACTATTTACAACCTGCATACACCAACTAAAAGTTGTAAAACTAAAAATATTTTCTTCCTATATATTACAATAAAATGTCTTTCTTTCTTATATTCCATCACGAATTCTTAATTCGGATATCCAAATTTCGAAGACCAAAAATGGAAGACCCAAAATCTGAAGACCGCTTCCTCTGAAAACGCAAAAAAAAGTAATAACCCGTTTCCAGAGAAGGGTTCTATATAACTTTATAAAGATTTATATAAGGGAAATAGTCCTTATTACCTGGAGTGCAGTCTTCGGATTTCCTCATACTGAATATGTGCTAAAGAGCACCAGCAAAAAAAAAGGACGGGAA
Organism: Rhaphigaster nebulosa; assembly: GCA_948150685.1. Taxonomy (NCBI): domain Eukaryota; kingdom Metazoa; phylum Arthropoda; class Insecta; order Hemiptera; family Pentatomidae; genus Rhaphigaster; species Rhaphigaster nebulosa. Next base: position 138,965,037 of record OX411307.1, read on the forward strand.
CAAACCTTTCCTTGCAGAACTAACCAGACCTCTGACACGTCGCAGACCCTTATCTCCCTTTCTCAACTTTTGTCAAATACCGCCAGAGAGCAGCACTCCTCAGAGCCGTTCTCTCCCAGTATCCCATTAATAATAATACTCAACTTCATAAGCGCAACCCTATATATATATAAATATATATATATATATATATATATATATATATATATATATATATATATATATATATATATTTTTCACGTTACAGGAGACAGCAACAAAATTATAAGGGCCAGAGCACACTGAATTGAAGGTGGAAGGGGTTGTCAGAGCTCAATCACTTATAATGAAAGGATGATAATGGAGGATTTTTATATCCTAAAGGAACAGAAAATTCTCTTGTTAATTAGACAGGCCGTACTGAAGCTAAATATATTGTAGATAAACTTAAATAATGAAACTTCAGATATTGTCATTCAAAACTATCCTCAGGCATTTCAAAAACTTGGAAAAATGAAATATGAGGCTTACAAGATATGCTTGTCAAATAACGCTACAGCTTATGCAGTGGCATCACCCAGAAGAGTAGCAGCTAATTTGTGGGATAAGGCCAAAGCAGAGTTAAAGAAACTGCAGGACGCAGACATAATTGAGCCTGTAACAAAGCCAACTGACTGGTGTGCACCGATTGTTGTTGTCCCCAGGAAACGTGATGATAGTGTACGAGTGTACGTTGATTATACCGAGCTACACAAATTCTTAAAAAGAGAAAGATGGCAGCCCCCTACGGTCGAAGATACTCTAGTCAAACTGGAAGGAAGTAAGGTGTTTTCTTTGCTAGACGCTTCCAACGGATTTTTACAGGTTCCTTTAGATCCGGTAAGTTATAACATAACTACATTCATTTCACCCAATGGTCGATTTTGTTTTAAGAGGTTGCTATTTGTATTTGTAAACCTGAAGTGTACCAAAAAAAAAAAAAGATCAAATTCTAGATGGATTGAAGGGAGTTGTTAATCAGGAAGATATCTTAATTACAGGAAGATCTAAAGAAGAACACGACCAGCGACTAAAAGTTCTTCTTCAAACACTCCAGCACCACGGTGTTACACTGAATAAAGACAAATGCAAATTTGGACTTTAGAAAGTGTCCTTTCTTGGACATGTGATTGAAAATGTAATTCTTAAACCTGATGAAGAAAAAGTATAAGCCATAGTAAATCTAAGCTCCCTAACGAATCTAAGGCAGTTTTTAGGCATGGTAAAGTTTATACGAAGAATTTGTCCAAATCACAGCACCATTTAAAACACTTTTGAAGAGTGGTCAGAGGTGCAAGAGGGAACATGTAATCGTGTAAATGAAGCGATAAGTAAAAATCCAGTTTTGGTGCAGTATGACAGGGGGAAACCTACCAGAATTTCTGCAAATGCTCCAATCTTCGGTCTCGGTGCAGTGTTAGAAAAGCTATCTGAAGAATTATGGAGACCTATAATGTACGCCTCCAGATCTTTGTCAGAAACGGAAACTCACTATGCACAGATAGAAAAAGAAGCCCTTGCTCTTACGTGGGGCTATGAAAATTTCTCCCATTAAATCTTGGGAAGTGAATTTGTATTAATTACGGATCGCAAGCCACTATTAACCATTTTGATTTGTAAGCCTATCTTGAACTTATCAGCAAGATTACAATAGTTTCGCAAGAGACTTTCGCAATTTAGATTCATCGGATGCATGCCTGGAAAAATATTTTTTGTTCCAGATTATCTTTCAAGAAATCCGCGATTAATAACAGAAACTCATATGGATGCATTGGAAGAAGAGCTTTTTGTAGGTAGCCTTATTCTGATAGAAAACTAGAAAAGATTAGAACGGCACATAAAAAGGACAGTGACTGCACACAAATAAGGCAGTCTCAAGCGGGTCACGGACTAAAAGTTCTATATGGTTTCAGTTCAGAGCCGATTTAAATATAGTTAAGGGATAGTTTCTTTTTGGTAATAGATTGTTTATTCCTAAAGCACTTCGTAATGATATGTTGGATAGAATACATCAAGAGCATTTCGGAATCGTCAAATCTGTGTCTAAAAAAAAGTGTCTATTTGGTGGCCGGGATGTTCTACAGACGTGAGTGACATTTTTGCCCAACATGGTTGTCCATGCATTCTGAGATCCGATGGAGGAACTCAATTTACATCCTAGTCTTTCCACCAGTTTGCAAAAGAATATGGTTTTCATCGCATAGTGACAAGTCCTCACTTTCCGCAAGTCAACGGTATGGCTGAGAAAGCAGTTCACATCGCCAATATGATTTTACAAAAGAATAAAGATCCCTACTTAGGTCTTATGGAATATTGAAACACTCCCTTAGAAAATGGGTTATCACCAGCTCAGCTTTTGTATGGAAGAACCCTCCGAAACTCTGCCCTCAGCAAACAACCTTTCAAGGGGTCACAAAGAAAAAGGTAGATCAATTCAAACAGAACGAAGAAGCATTGAAATTCAGATATAAAAGAAATTTTGACGCGAGTGGAGAGATTTAGGCGTTGAGACCACTTAATATTAATGAAAAGATGTGGAGTAATAGTGAAACAGACTGATGCACCGCGCTCTTATGCTGTAACCAATGAATATGGACTAACCAGAAGGAATAGAGTTTACTTAGTTCCCATTGTGTCTACACTCCATATGATACCTAACATCTCGGAGAGGGGTAATCTGTAAGGATCAGTACTGGGACAAAGCAGTTCGGATGACTCGGAGGAAGAAGAAGAGCAAAACTCAACATCAGGTTTTGCAGCTAGGAGGCTGGAGAGCACAGAAGAGCCACGGGAAGAGATGACTTCTCGGTAAAGACGTAGACGATTCAAGAGCGGGTCAGTTAAAAGACAGCCAGGATGCTTGGCAGTGAAGGTCAGACTGGAAGTAGCAGAAGGACTCGCAGACCACCGAAAAGAATTTTCTCGTTCTGACTATAATTAATAATGAGAAAAAAATATCTTGTTGGCTTCTAAAGTTTCTTGATTGTTTTTGTTTTTGTTTCAAAAGTAAAAGATTTAAAAATATTATTGTAAAAGTTAAATTTAATTAGATAAAAAAAAAATGGAAAAAGAAAATATTTAATGTGGCAACATTGATAGATTATTAACCTTAGGGAAGAACATTGTAAGGTTACTACGTAAAATATATGATTTTGTGTTAATCTTCTTATTATTATTCTTTAAGTGATCTTAATATTCCTTTACTTATCGAACATTACAATTTGTTTAAAAACTTTAAATAGTCATAAATTACATAAGATTTGGTTGTAAATAAAATCCATTTATACATTTCCTCTTACTAGTTATAAAGTTTCTTACATGTCTATCTATTATCACTTTCCCAACTTGAACTGATCCAGAAACTTCTCATGTGATTACCATTTGAAACTGCTTATTCATGTTGTTATTAAACAGTTAGTTTACCTCCCACAATTAGAATCCTTTGCCAAATTTTTAAATATTTTTACGAACTATTTACAATTATATTTCATTAAATAATGTTATTAAAATTATCAAACTGGACACATATTAAGCGATTATTTTTATGATTATTGTATCTTCAGTTTATTAATTATATGTGCATAGTATATATTTAAATATTATATATCTATTTTAAGATTAACGGTTTGCTTTATATTCTTTGATTTATGGATAGATTCAAGTATTATTCTATTTTTAGTATATTTTTCTGTTTAATATTTTACGATTTTCTTTTTACCACAAATTCACTTGTGGTTTAATATAATGCTGCGTTGGGCTAGATCAGGTTTTAACATTCTTACAATCTCCCAAATGTTGTTTCATTCTCGTTTTTAGTTTTTTAGATGTTTCTCCAATATAAATTCTATTAATATCACAGAAATCAACTCTGTATACTATGTTCTGCTTTTCTAAATTATCTGCATATTTGATGTATAATGCTGTAATTTCTTATCATTACATAATGCAAATTTAACATTGCTGTGTTCATATTCATTAAATGCTTCTTTGGTGCTCGTTTATATATTGTAATTTAAAATAATGTATTCCTTTTGTTACTACGTTTCGTAAGTTGCGCTCTTTTATGAGCGAGGATACAGTGGCATGATAGAGACATTGTGGACATTGGGAAGTTGTGATCATTTTGGTTCATAGAGGTCACTGTATTAAAATAGGTTTTAGTCGTCATTTCATTCCAAATCGCAATAATTACAACTAACTGATAACTAGGATGGTTAGGAAGACTGGATCGGTGTGGAGCAAATTGTATGAGACCCTTGAGTCATTTATACCGTGCGAAAATCAAAAATAAAATTAATGAAAAATATATGTATTTTTTTTTAAATAAGACGAATTTTTTAGAACATATTTTAATAAAAATCGGCCTATTGCAATGTCCCATTTATTTATCTAGTTCCACTATCAACCAAATCCATGAAAAAATAATATACATAATTTAAAAAAAAATAAATAGAAATGATTGAACTTAAACTTTTATTAGAATTTTAATTGTAGACCTTATTTAAACCAAATTAAAATTTGGAAACTGGAAACAAACGTACTTAATTCGAAGTCACAAGTTACAAGAAGTTCTTTTATGGCACTTCTTATGGATTAACCGACTTAATTTGGTTCAAATACGTTTCAAATATTGCTTCTAACTGAAAAAACAAATGTGTACGATTTTAAAAGTTCACCAGATAAAATCACAAGAGAAATGAATTACTCCCACCTGTGATATGGTTGTATTGGCACTCGACCCCGATCACTTTAAACTAAAACCTATTATTACTAAACACAAAGTGCCTATTACTAAACATGAAAGTAAATGTTCAGTTCAGTGCGAGAACAAACCAATGCAACCTGTTTGATATAATCTAATTAAACCTTGAACTGAAGATGAATGTATAACATTTGAAACTAGTTTTCAATAAAAACAAAATTATAGAAATGGCAAATTATTAATCCCTCCCTAATTAGATTGATCCTTCTATACTGCCATGCGGACGTAAACGTATTACTAAACAAAATCTACTATAAAAACAACACTATTAAAATTCAAAGCTAAAATATCTCTAACAGAATAGGAAAATCAAACATTTTTAAGGTGCATGCAGCATAACCTTGTATACAACTCTGTACTAAAATGTTTGCTCTCGCCTCGGCCAATAGGAACAAAGTTGAGTCCACACCGTCTCAATCAAGAGACTCACTATAAGCGAAAAGGAGGGAGAAAGTACAGTAAACCAGTACCTAATCAGCAATCTTACTCATTTTGATCATGCTCATAATCTAATGACATCTTATAGAACAATTAGTCTACTCCCAATTCTTTCAAAAATCTTCGAAAAGATCCTTCTGAAAAGAATCCTGCGCATAATAGACGCTCAAAATCTTCCTTCCCATCAGTTCGGATTTCGTCCGCAACATATCACTGCTCAACAAGGACTCAGAGTTGTTGACTATATTTCCTCAGCCCTAGAATGCAACCAGCATTGTTCCGGTGCATTTCAGGACATAGCACAAGCTTTTGACCGAGTGTGGCCAGCCGGATTGCTGTTCAAGCTTAAAATCCTTTACCTCAAACTTTATACCTAGTCCTCCGATCCTACCTCTCTAACCGCTCCTTCCGAGTCCGCTGTGGAACAGAATTTTCCGACCATTATCCAGTTGAGGCCGGTGTTCTTCAAGGCAGCGTCTTGGGTCCTATCCTCTACATTTTATATACCGCTGACATTCCTATTCATCCCGAAATCTTCCTGGCAACATTTGCTGATGACACCGCCATCCTACCGTCCAACTCAGATCCTGAAACAGCATCCTTAAACCTTCAAAGGCACCTTTCCCGGATCGAATACTGACGTAATAATTGGCGTATCAAAGTAAATGAATCTAAATGCAAACACGTCACGTTTACCCTCCAACGCCGATCTTGTCCGCCAGTTCATTTTAACTCCATACCGCTTCCTTTCTTAGACACAGTCCGGTACCTTGGTTTCTTACTTGATAAAAGATTAACTTGGAACTTACGTACTAGACTTAAAAGACGAGAACTGAATCGACGATTTGGTCAATTATATAATGCTAAACAGAAAATCTCAGCTTTCAGCTGACAACAAACTGCTAATTTACAAGACAATCCTGGACCTATGGATTCGAACTCTGGAGGACAGCCAAATTTTCGAACATCAAACGTATCCAATCCTTTCAGTCCAAAGTCCTTCGAACAATAGTCAATGCTCAGTACTATGTAACCAACAATACCCTACATCATGACCTCAATATCCCATTTGTCTTAGACCTTATTCTATCCAAATTCTCCAAATTTTACCAGAACCTTGCTCACCATCCTAATCCCTTAGCTCAATCCCTATCCAGCTCCACCCATCCCTACAATCCTCCTCGAAGGTTGAAACGACAGTGGCCCCAAGACAGTTTCTTATTTTATTATAGTTTATTATTTCATTTTTTGTAAATATTGTATGAATGATTTATTTTATCACTATTACCATTGTCCCTACTGAGACAGAATGTAATATTTCTCAGTCAATCATAATCTCAATGCTGTGAAAAGAGAAGTAAATAGAAAACAGGTTGCACGGGAACAAATGTAATTTTATAAAAATTCCATATAATATTAATTGAAAGAACATTGAGCGGCATTCATCATTTGAGAATCTTTAGACTTCAAATTGGGATTCAGGGAGCAGAAAAATCCCCTTGCAATGAGTTTCAAGTGATTCAGTGGATTTAAAAATTATGTCGCCTGATTGAATGTGCCATTGAGAATTTCCGAAATATGATTTAAAATTCTTTATTTGAGGTCAAAAAATTTTTGATTGCCTTCCTGAATATAAATAATAGGTACTCTGGCTGTCTGGCTGTTTTCCACGAACATTATTCGATTACATTTAAGGAATGGTTATTTTTAAAACCAGACGTTTTAAGGTTTCATTTAAAACTGAAACGCGACTTAATCACCTCTGGTTGGTTATTAAGCTATTTTCTTCTCACTTGCTAAACTACGGCTGACCACTAATTTTTCACGTAAAACAGATGTTCTCCTCGTTTGTCTTAATCGGCGATAAAAACCAAGTAAATTCCTCTCGAACTGGTGGAATTTCGTTGGTTCCTCTCTATAATGGCCAAATAGGGCGTCATTTTTAAGGATAAGAATGAAAATTGGACCAACAATTATAACTTAAAATACAAAACTTATATGAAAATCATATTTTTCAAAATTTTCGAGGGGAGGGAGTGAGGGGGAATATATCACCATGATCCCCTCCCTGCGTACACCACTGCTCCCGAAAGGGAAAGGATTAAGGAAATAGGACTTGGAGGATTCGGATTCAGCTGGAGCGTTTTATAATTCAAAAGAGGTTCCTCTAGGGTTGGCGCCTACCATTTCACAGCACAACATGTCTCCATTGAACCCCGTCTCACCTTGGTTCATGTCTTATTCAGGCTGTAAACTCAGTACCTTAAGTCATTTATTGGTATGAAGAGGCTTGAAACCCTGTCTTGTTCTATTATTCAAGTACGTGAAATTTTAAATGGTGGTCTAGGTGATTCGGTCCAAGGTAATCGTCATTATTTTCCTTCCCTATTTGTTAGAGCTTTGATAGTTTACATTCTATTCAAATCGAAACAATTTCAGTTATTTGAGATAATAAATAAATCAATCTTGCTCTTGACAAATACGCACTTTGGTAGAGTGGATCTCTGTATTTCCGTATTTTCTTCGCTGTAACATGTTTATTTCAATAACCACTGTTTCGTTTAATATCTCAAAATACAGAAACAGATATTTATATACACTATAAATTTATATACACCAGCCATCGATCGTTTCAAAACCAGTTAAACTCACCTGAATTCAATTTAAGTTGATACTTAAAGACTTGCCTGGGCGAGTCTGCAAATTCGTCAGGGTTAGGGCTCAACAGCTCTCATTTCTGGGTTAATTATCTAATCTTTATTCGAACATTCCACCAAACTAAACTGTCCAAAGCCTAAAATCAATATTTCTCGCTTTGTTGGTAGTGCACACACATAAGTCTAAGCCGATATGTGAAGTGAATAATACTGAGCATGTATTCATTTCTCAAAAAACTGAGTAGGCACTCTGGTTCAATGTGAATAAATAGAAGTTGCACAATGAAATACTTTAAATACTCTATTATTATTTATTTAAAACCGATTTTCGTTCAAAATTAATTTTCTTTATTATTATTTTACAATTCTTGTAAGCATTATTTTACTAAGTATAAGGATCACGTGCTCCACAAATATGGACTGATTATTGATTCGGAGTACCTGCTCACCTCTCTAAGTGAATAAAACGTGGGAATACATGCTGTGAGCTGGTGCTCAGTAAAATGCCGAACTACTCATTCGTAGACTCAACATTTTACTGAGTGCCTATTGACATAGCATGCATTCTCACGTTTTATTCACTTAGAGAGGTGAGCAGGTACTCCGAATCAATAATCAGTCCGTATTTGTGGAGCACGTGATCCTTATACTTAGTAAAGTAATAATGAAAAGAATTGTATAATAATAATAAAGAAAATTAGATGATTTAAGTATTTCATTGAGTAACTTATGTTGATACACATCGAACCAGAGCACCTACTCAGTTATTGAGAAATGAGTACGTTCTCAGTTTTATTCATTTCACCTAATATGGATAAACCAATTAATATTACATTTTTTTTTTAAAATCATTAATCCACCTTTTAATGAGTTCAGTTTATGAAGCGCTCAGTAGCTTCTAATTTCCCTATAAGCTTTCTAACAACCTCTTTTTAGAACTTTACTTATTTTAAGTTAAAACTAAAATAAAAGGGTTGCGATAGAACTCTATAATATTTCTTTTTTCATTAATTATTTTTATAACTACCTAGAGCAAAAAATTCACAAAAAATAAAAAACAGATTAATTGCAAGCAGTAGGTAGCTTTAGTTTCCGCTCACAAAAGCTTTGTGGGTTGCTACAGAGAAGACGAACGAGGCTGCAGTGAGCGACTCTGTTGATTAGCTGCCAATAACACTTCAGCTCTTCGTAGTAGTCACTTTGTGAACCTTTATCCCTCCTCCAACAGGTTTTAAAACAATGTATGAAGAGGTATTTTCTCAACCCGATCAAACATAAATTTTTTTTATAGATATTAATTTTTGTTTACAATTTTAGCTAGTCCCTCATGTAGGTATTTTAATAAGTTGTTTGAATCTTACAATCTCATCACCGTTTAAATATTATATTTAAAAAAAATGAAAGATTAATGATGTCAATCAATTAATAAAGGATATGAAAATTTCAATTTTTCCTTATTATGGTTTTATTTAAACTCAAATATCATCTCAACCTAACTCATAAAATATTACACTTATTTGTAAGTACATATTTAAAAAACAAGACAATGTTATATAGAATTGCCTTATTCATCCACTTATCAACTCCTAATTGCTCAAATAATTAATCCATAACACTATTTCGTCATTACATATATACTGTTATGTTGTTTTAAAACTATAATAGTAAGGAATCTCCCTGTTTAATATTTGAAAATTTCTTTGAACCTTACTGGATTAAGCTTATTCCTGTTCTTGTTTATGAACATTTTTATTTTTCTACCCCAAATATTTTATCTTCATTGTTCACCATTGCATGTTTCTACGTGTTTAAATTATTTACTTTGTTTTGTTTAAATTATATATTTATATTCCTATTGGCGTGAATGGATATGACTGTGTATATGTTCTAAAATTTTATTTATTAATTATATCAGCATAGTGATTGCTGAGATTTCTGCTGTAATTTTTAAAGGTTACCGTTATATTTGTATTTTGGGTTATGGAAATAGCTTCCTTTGTTTTTCAATTGCAAATTATGATTTTCTATATCTAAGATCTACGGGTTTTTTATAACAAATTTGTGGTTTAATTTAATACTACGTGGTATTTATATTTTTTTTCTTTTTGCAATTACTACTTGTCATTATAATGGTATGTATTCTGGAGGTTTCGTCTATATAGGTATATCTTGTTGCAGTCTTGTCAATTTAATTTGCAAATGGCATTTTGTATAGCTGTAGATAATATTGAATCTTTCATATTGGATTAATGGTTTTGTATTTTATTATTGTTATACAAACGTAATTCAAAATTTGGAAGGTCATAACTTCGAAAGTTTTTTTTTTTTTTCAAATTTACCTGTGAGAGTTGGTCTGTATTGCATTATAAAATATTGTCGAAAAATACTTTTTACCCATATTTTCTTCTTATCATTGTTATATCTTGGCAGGACGTTTTCTTGTGCTACTAACAATATTGCTAATTCTCATGACTTCAATTTTAATATTCTTTATCATTTTTTTCCTATTAATTAGTTTTAATTTTCTTTGTATTTATTATATTTGTAATCATGGTATAAATGGTTACTAGCACTTAAAAACATGAAGATTTAATATCATTTTAAACAAAATATGTAAGTAGTATTTACTAAGAAAATGCTCGATTTGGTGTTTTAAAGTATATTAGGGACAGTGATAAACCTAAATAGGCAAACTTCAAACGCTTCTCTTTTAAAATTCCATTTTTTATTTTTATTTTGGCGCTCTTCTTCCAAGTGACCGATATGCTGAATGCAGCGTCTTCTTTGCATATTTTATGTTATTTTATAGACATTTTAACATAGTATTTTAATTATCTTTATAATTGCAAGAGCCTTATTATTATTCATGATTAGAATAATTTTCCATTTGATCTTAAAAGATAATAGTTCTAAATGCTTTGGATATAAGCTTTATTAAATAATTTGTACTTATTATTACTGTATACATGAATATACCTTTTAATATGCCATTTAATGCTTCATATTAATAAATTATTAATTATTAGAGCCATTATGTTGTTTGAGTCACTAAACAATAAATGAGAATTGCTTTATTTTAGTTACAATTAATTTAAATTAAAATTAGAAATAACTATATAAAACACTGAGATTTTTTTTTTCAAAATTCCTTATGCAATAGATGCATATTTATGAATATTTTATTTAGCATATTTATTTATTAGAAAAAAAAAAATTGAATCTCAAAAAATCTGCAAGGCGAGACAGAGTGTTTCACAATTTCGAAATTGTTTTTCGAATCGATGTTAATAGGGAAATTATATTAAAAAATATTCAGCATAATTAATTGTATAATATATATATATTTTTTTTTTTAATTCAATTCGTCTTCTCCATTATGATTTGAGAAGAAACCCGAATGAGAAATGTGAAAACATTACTTCTGTAAAAGGAAGGTGAAATAAGTATATGATCCATGGAGTGGTTTTACTGTGATAAGGAATTTCATCACCCTTTCTGATGAGAAAAGGTAATATTCTTAAATTATCAAGATCTCTGCCTGTCAACTTGAAGGCTTGGTATCGCATTTTAATCAAATCAACTTTTATTCCTCTAAACGTCGATTTTGAACAACTAAATGTTAGAAACTTAAAATTTAATTAAATTCATTTTTTTTTTCTTTTTACCGTATTACTGAGGAAAACTTTGCTGTACTATATTCTCTATGGTATCAGTATTCACGGCCATGTGGGTCATTATCAAATAAACTGTCACTTTGTTCGCTCCGAGGTTTCTAGAAGATCGGCATTTTTCATATTTTTTTCAACCCCTCAATCAGCATTCAGTTTGGGTCAAAGCACAGTACATTTTGAGATATTTAATTTTTTAAAATATAGTATTTGTAAACAAAACTCTTGTGAAAAGTTTGCGCGAGTTACATTCTGTCCGAAGTGAATTTCGAAAATGTTTACTAAATATTTTAAAATAAAAATATATTTTAATTATCGAGAGTCCATCGCATAAATTTTTTCTTTTCCAGAATTTCGAAAGTGACAGTTTATAGTTTATTTGAGAATGACCTCAAGTATATTATTACACATAAGAAGAGATGAGGAATATTATTTAAGAAAACTGTTGTATTGCTTACAACCAACTCTATATATTAAAATCGAAAACAAATTCATTAATACAAGCTGACTATGGAATCACTACCGTCTGCTGTAAATATGAATTGTAACACATTTATTTTGCTATGAGTTTCAGTTTTGATGTAAGATCGCCTTGAAGTATTGTGCCAGAAGACGGATTTCCTCTTCGAAGGATCCTTATAGAGACGGTACCCAGTTCTAAGTACTCTCTTCTCAGTGACTGAATATGAAAAGAAGAACTGACGCCTTTGATCTTATGGCGTTTGAAATTTCCTAGTATACACCTTGTTTGGAGCGTAACATAAATTCCTTTAATTAAGGAATATACGAAGAAAAACAGCTGGTGAATAATAATTAATAACCTTATAGAACTTGAAAATTATTTGCCATATAAGAGAAAAGTACACGCGGACTGTGCTATATCTGGAAATTATTTCATGTAATTAATATTTTTAAAAATTCTTCCTAATTTTATGATATGTAATCGTAATTTCATATATACCAAAATAAAAATATAAAGGTACATAAATATTGTAAATCAATATTGAAAATTCACTACTTTTAATATTAGCTGAGGGTGGCATTTGATTTTGGGAAATAACGAAAAGCAGAAAATATCTTTTATAGGAAAATGTATATATATATATATATATATATATATATATATATATATATATATATATATATATATATATATATATATATACATTTATATTTAAAAAAAAATAATAAAATAAATACAGGCATACTAACTAACATGGTCGATGTTAGCCCACGGCTACCTTTCGTATCTCAAGAATCTCTCCACTATTCAACCCGGACTCGGTCACTTCCGTCACTCGGACTAAGTTCTTTGGCAGCACCTTAATGTATAAACAAAAAGGACGAGGGGTGACCTCCAAAATATTCATAGCAAAATTCATATGACAGAATTAATAATAAAATTGGAAAAGCAAAAGTATATATTCTCGTTAGTATGACAAAAAAAAGAAAAAAATTTAATGATGTAAAAAAAAACGATATAAACATCCAAAACTTTAATTTTATTTCTAACATAATTACAATCATTTTTTTTTCATAATATACGTAATTAGGATTTTGTAAATATAAAAACCTTTGTTGACAGCAGATTTTTGTTCAGTGTAAATATTTTATTTACTTCATTTTTATGTTAAAAATACATTTGGCTCAAATAAAACTTATATGCTTTTACACAAAAACTTCATATTATTTCGTATTCATATGGAATTTCCTATTATTACTTTAATATTTATCATCTTTAAATTTTTTATTATATTAAACTTATTAAGCATTTTAATTAAAAAGAACGGATACAAAAAATAAACAGATATCTATTAAATTGATAATAAATACAAAAACACACCTGCATATCTGCATATATATAAAAATAAAATATAAATATTAATAATATATATATATATATATATATATATATATATATATATATATATATATATATATATATATATATATATACATATATGTATATATTTTTTTTTGTTTAATCAAAATATTTAGACAAAGAAATCATTTATCATCTAGTAGTCTATTTATTGTCTATATTTTCTTAATGCAGTTAATATCAGTGTTTTACGTCTATATTTCTGCAGTTTTTTTTTTTTTTTTACAATGAAGTAAACAGGCAGCCATTTAGGCTGCATAACAATTGTCCCTCATATTTTTAGCTGTTAGATATTGAAGATTCAATAACTCACTTTCCTCCCTTTGAATATTAAACGAATCAAATAAGTTTCCTTATTGCCAACAAAAAATGGCATTCATGGTTCAGCTTTTGTGTATAGTCGACGAAAATAACTGCTCTACTCCTTTCTTCAAACTTCTCTCTTTTCCCTCCACTTATTTTGTCAATAAGAAGAGCATTATTCCTTTCTGGTTCTTCTTGAGAAACTTTATTGAGAATTCCATGAATAGCACCTATCCTTTTTGAATATGGCGCTCTAACTGTATTATTAAAAATGATTTTTGAGCAATTATTTTCTGGAACTCTCTTATTCGATTTTCAGTACTCCTTATCCACAATTAGGAAATATATTGATATCACAATAACAACTTATCAAAGATGTTAGGATATTTCATTCTAAATGGTTTATCATTGTTTTTGTAGTTTTACAATAATGATAATTGATAATGAACTTAGCGCCTGCTAATTTCCTTCAAAGTTTATAATTTTCGCTGATAATGAATACAATTTTAACTCCATCAATATCATAATTATCCATTTTTTTTAATAAGTTGCGAGTGCTCTTTTTTTGTTTTTTGTGTTTCCTAGCTGGTATCAAATATCATATTTCCTAAAGGTTTTTAATAGATTTTTCTAATTTTTTCAAGGAATATTAAACTCTTCATATATTCAAAAATGTTTTATTTTTAACAGCGTTTCGAGCCCACGTTGGCTCATCATAAGGTTCCCAATCTACATATATCACTGCATTTTTTAGATAGATAATGTATGCTAAAAAATTATATTATATTACATTAATAAACAATATATTTGCCCAAATTAATATATTATTCAATTATGAAAAAAATATACATTCAACAAAAGAGTAAAGTTTACTACCAAATCAATTGTAATTATTTTATAACCACCTAGTTATTTAAGTCCCCATTATTAAATAAAAAATATATTGCAAAATCCATTGGAATTTCTTCGTCGATTCTGTTAAGTAATATTTTTCACAATTACATCATTCATTTATGATTTCCAAGATAAATTTTTTTTTAAACTGTAGTAGTTTTAATTTTATTTTAATTCAAATTCCTTAAAATGAGTATTTAAAAGTATTTATATGAAATAAGTCAATTCTTACCTTGTTAAATTACTTGTGTCTTAACTCTTCATTGTTTATGACTGGGATGTGCTCTTTCTGCTTGTTTATTTTTGAAGATTTGCTTAATTTGTCTTATTTTAGCTGTACATTTCTTTGTTATATTTTTTCATAAGATTCTGTAGTAATAATCAAATTTTATTTAATATATGTGAATATTGTTTTACTATATTATTTGTATCTGATTTAAAATTGGTGCATTTACCTACATTTTTAGTTATATAAATTGATTCAATGAATTTTCGGATTTTATTAATTTCGGAACTATTTAGGATTTTAACATCATTGAATTCAAAATCATGCATATTCATAATACTATGTTCGCTGGTGTTGTAGTTTTTATATTTTTAGGATTTTTTTATATTTGTCATGTGCTGTTTTAATGTGTTTTTTAAATTTTGAGATGTCCATAGTTTTCCGTTTATTTTGTTTTGTCTATAACATTTTTTCTGCCAGTTTTTTTCAATTTTGCTTTCCATGTTTGATAAATGGTTACCTAGTTGATTGTTGTTATGAAGTCCGAAATTAATTTTGTATTCATATTTACTAAATGCAATTTTAATATTTGTTGTTAATCTAGGAATTTATTTCAGTTCATGATAATTACTCGTTTTTTAAATTTAATTTTAATGTATTATCAATATCTTCTGTATATTGCTTTCTATGTTATTCACTATATTGAAATAATCTGTGATGAGACCTTTTTTTTTTCTCATTATTATTTTTTTTTTATTACTGTAAGGTAATTTAAGTTTATTGCACAATAATTACAGTTGTAACTATCAGAATTACTTTCAACTTTGATGTTCATATTTCAGAGGGTATTTAATAGTTGTGAATCGAT
The DNA here is from genome assembly GCA_948150685.1 of Rhaphigaster nebulosa. Classification (NCBI taxonomy): domain Eukaryota; kingdom Metazoa; phylum Arthropoda; class Insecta; order Hemiptera; family Pentatomidae; genus Rhaphigaster; species Rhaphigaster nebulosa. Next base: position 138,980,753 of record OX411307.1, read on the forward strand.
AAAACGTCAATTTTTATTAAATAACTGGTAGTAATTGACTATGTTTTACTTATTTAAAAATGATCTGAAATGTCTATTTTCCAAAATTAATAATGTAAGTTAATCTTAGAAGAATAAATTTATAAATGTTAGCTTTAGGTTTCTGGATACAACATTTAATTTCTAGTATAATGGACGAATCATTTTCTTTAGAAAATATCTTTACTTGCTCAAACGGTATATACTGTCAATTTCCTATCTCCCTATCCCCTCCATTATATACGACCATAATTTATTATTATTTATATACTTATAAATCGTTGAAAAATTAATTATTTTTTGATCAATTTAGATATACAATTTAGTCACAGTGTCCTTTCTAACTTTCTAATTTATTGATTTAATTATAATTTGTAAATAAGTTTGAATTTATATTATATTTTTTTATAATTTTAATGTCAAATAATTATTTACCAGAAATTTTCTAAAACTTTCTTGTTTTCGCAGTTGAGGATGAATATGAGAACAATAAAATCTCAAAAACTCGCAAAGTTATAGTTGTTTATTTATTGACTGAACCTCAAGATCCTCTAAAAATTTATATATATTTATATCTATATTTGAGGTTGATTTTAGTAAGTAATTAAATTACTAAGATTATAACAGGAATTCAATAAATTATAACGGAGAGTACGTTAAATTTAGTCATACAACTTGTTACGTTTTATCTTGAACGTACCAGTTATCGTATAGTATCCTCATTCTTTTGCCATTTTAACTCCAATTGACCGTATCGGTTGTGTTTATTTTTATTTTTAACTGGCCCTGCCAATATGTTTACTGAATAAACATGGCAACCTAACTGTAAACAACCATCACTTTTTTGTGCACCTTTAATTTTCTTATATTCATGTGCCCCCAGCCCACCTTTAATTTTCTATACTTATTATTTGTTTCATTTATTTTTTTATGATAATCAGTCTTCTTTAAAGAAGTTACTCAATTTGTTTCTCTCAAGCGCCGTTTAACCTGTTTTCTTTTAATCTTCAATTTTCTTTTATTGGCTACCTTTTTTTACCCTCTCATGTTTTACCTGCGAAATGCCTGTTTGTTATTGAACATTTTTTTTTCTACATTGTCTTCAGCTATTAATTATACTACATTTGATTTAATCGTTATTATTTTTTTCCTTTATTTAAATTGATTTAAAAAATATTAATGTGCCAATGATACGTGGACATTTGCAGTAATATGTGCTGAATTCATAGATAAATCGAGCAGTCGCATTACCTGAAGAAACTTCCATAGCGACAGTAACACTTCTTTCTCTGTACACTTTTTACAATTAAGCTTTAAGGTATCTAACGAAAAGGTTCTTAATATACACAACAAAAAAAAAAATCTAAATAAAATATACGATTTCATTTTGCGCTACTGTCCTAGACCAAAAAAAGGACTTCACTGTCTACCTCGCAAAATAAGCTCTAATCCCTAAAATAAAAAGTCTTCACTTTGTGTACACTATATATATAAACTAACCCTTCCGGCGCTATGGTCCATGGAGGATCTTGGCCTCCTCTATTCAGACCGGTCTTCTGTGGCTCTTCTCCGTGTTCGCACACCCAAGAATTAAAGGTCGGATTCTACATCTTCCAGCCATCGTAGTTTAGGCCTGCCTCTTCCTCTTTCTCCATCTGGCTAGAGAAAATACATATATATATATATATATATATATATATATATATATATATATATATATATATATATATATATATAAATATATATATGTACATATTTATATATATGTGTATATATTCTATCCAATTTCCGGACCTAGGTTCGAGTTCTTTAATAGACGACTTCACTTCATGACGACCCCAATCCTGTCCCTTCACTGTATGAGGAGACTTGGTGGTTGAGCATGGATGTTGAAAATATCACCTAATTGCACCACTATTGATCTAGATCCAGTCCTTAACAAGTAGTAAACCCACAAAATCACATGTCAGTTGCGGATCAAGCATAAATAATTTTATAATCATACGTTTTTTTTCTTTCTCGGAATTATCATTTAATGCGTTTCAACTAATCAAAGATAAGATAGTTTATAACGAATATAGCAATATTATATTTTTTAATTACTTACACTTTACCTTTTGTCGGCTTAAAATCAGCAACAAACAATCTCCTTCCTTTATCAATACCATACTTATTGAAATTCATTACCGTTTTTTGGTGGACATAGATGAAAGCATAGTTATATAGCTAGATATTGACTTCGAAACCGGAACACTGAATCAATCTAGCTTATAGCCGCAGGGGCTTAAAACAAAGCTTCCAATAACTGAGTGCCGTCGTTCTGTAGCTCCAGAAACTTATGTTAGTTGAGAATAGAACTAGCCCTAACCTGGCCTGAGATTGGCAAAGTTGTAGCCCTTGATCTGGTGGTGGTAACTCGTCGAGGAACTCTACTCATCGGCCAGCACCTCACGTAATACCTCACGACCCTCTCTGGTTACACGTCGGATGTGAAATGGAGATGAAAAGGGTGAGCCGGTAAACCTACTGGAGGTTAGCTACCGAAAATGAGAAAAGAAGTTTATCAGACTTTTTCATTTTCTGCTAGTATAATCGAAATTATTCTATGATTAATAGCAATGACTTCCAGCATGCTATTATGTTAATAATATGCATTAAAATGCATAATAGTTAGGGCTATATAATAGCTGATCTCATATTTAAATTTAGTTGTCCTGACTAAGTAAAGCCAAGTAAAGTAGGGTATCAGTTGGTTTGGATTTTTTTCACTATAGGACCACGTTCATTAACGCTGATATTTGATTTTCGGCGGAAAAAAAACTGAACCAGCAAAACATTGATGATACCGATATATCTGTCTAACAACATAAATATTTATTCATCCTTGGTTGAAGATCTCGAATTGTTAGAAGTAGAAATGACAATGATTTATGTGATTTAAATGTAAAAGTGAATACGCTTGAATAAACGGGGAATTTTACGTGCCTGGAGTTCGAGATATCACAAAGAAACGGAATTCTGTGGAAATAAAATCTAGGTTAAAAGCGGGATATGCTTGTTATTTATGTTAAGTAACATTACTCAGTCCGATGCGGACCAAGGTGGACCACATTTTTACTCCAATGTTACATTTCCTACTCTTCTTCACGAAGATAATTTTCAGAAATAAATTATCGTATAGAATACGGCCCGAAGATAAAACTTTGAAGGCTACACAAAGCAGTGTTACGGAACATATGTATACTTGGCACTTCCAGTATAGGTCCAATCGCCATCATACAGTCTAGATTTTTATATACCACATATTCTCTTTTATCCCATTCCAGTGGATTCTACTGGATGGCTAACAATTTGGGCAACAATGATACAGTTACAGCTCGGTCCTGAGTACATTTGATCTGCCTTGCATCTTAGTTTGCTCCCAAAAAATGTCTTTTCTTTGAGGACCCTGTAACCTTTCATCTGGAGAGCTGTTGCCAAGTGATCGACCCCAACATCTTACCGCCTCACCCTCCCCACCGTGAGGCAAAGTGTAGTTATGGATGATGTGGCTGACCGTTTCATTTGCAGGATATCCAGCTCTACATCAGGTCTCCATTTCTTCTAGAAAGCCTCGATTTTGTGGCAAGGGCATTAATATGAGTACTCGCGCTCTGGATGAAGGTACGACCGGTATTGGAGCCCCGTACTCAGTAAGCCCATGAGTAGACGGGTGACAGGTTTTTTATTCCCTCAACGTTTTCCCAACAACACAAAGATGCAATTTCGTAGATAGCATTTTTTTTTGTTTTAGTGGAAGTATTTTCGGGGTTATGGTCCATCTTGGTGATGTTGCTTGAAAGATCCCAAATTTCCTTGTTAATATTAGAAGAATTAAAGGCAGCTCTAGCTACTGGGCGACGCAACATTGTGTTTTTGCGGAAGGAATAGTAATGCCAAAACTCATTATGAACAACCCGCTATCGGTACTAGACGAGTGGAAATATTGAGTAGGGTATCCTCAGCATCCTCTTATTGCAGATCTTGATGAAGTATCCAACTTTTTTAAAGTTTGTTTTTAATTTTTAATAAAAATTATGATACAATAAGAAAATTTGATGGATTTAAAAAAAAAACAAGACAATAAATTGATATTTTAATTTTCCTTCTAATTGCTGCATTAGCAAGAAATAACCTTTCACCATATTCTTCCAAGTTGATATTTGCTACAATCCATCGTGGCAGTAATGCAGCCAGCCCTCCGTGATGAGGCCCGAAAACGTTTAGCTCGTAAAGACTCTTATTAACCTTTATAGTCGGAAACCGGTGGGCAAAGTTTCGGTCTATAAATATCAAGCTAAAATTTTTTGGTGAGCTTCATAATGTCTTGAATAGTTTTTTTGTCCATTAGGTAGTGCATAAATCCTTTGGTACAAAAATCTATAAGTTCATACTTGAAATGGAATGAAGTAAAATTGCTTTATTATTCTGGGACGGAGTTCCTTTAGAACGATTTGTGGATACATTTCAAGTTGGCCAAGGCAGTGTGGCCATACGAACTTTAAATGTGATATAAATGGAAGTAGATAACATCATATATATTTAAATAAAGAGTAATCATTGGAAAAAAAAACTACAAATATTTTAAGAATAACATGTACAATATAATAATTACTATGATAGGTCGAAGAAAATGTGGTCGAAAAGGTGTGATTTAGATAAGAGGGCGTATGGCGGAAGGGATTGAGCTTGGGAAGGAAGGAATTGTCTAACGCAGCAGTTCCGTGGGAAGGAGGATAGAAATCAGATGGAAAGGACCTGGTAGGACGGGATTGAACGAAGGATTAAAATTGCAGCTGACATTTGAGCTAAATTCTAATCACTTGGCATAGAAAGGACGCTAGAAAATACTGACAGCGGTAGGAAGGATAGAGGTCAATTCATCTCGATATAATATTGGGTTAGGAAGGATAAATACATGTAATATGATCCCGAAAATAAATTATATTGAGCAATTCATAAGACGTTTAATTTTAGCTTCGAGTTCACCTCAGAGTCCGCCGTATATCAGACACCCATAGTAAAAGTGGGGCAAAACAAGGAAGGAAAATAGGATTTGACGGGTTTTGGATAATAAGGAAAGAAGGAGTGGAGTAGCCAGGCCAGAAACCGGACTGGAGGTCGTTCATAAGGTAATTTTGCTCGAGAAAGTGGGGTTAAACTAGATGCTTTAAAAGTTTGGATAGGTTTGACAGTAGAGAAATTGGACAAAAATCATTAAGGTTCGCCGGGTTTCGGGTTTTCATCAGTGGACTAACAAGAACGGTTTACTAGGCACTGGGGTAAATGGCGTTTTGTAGCGATATGTTGTAGGCAAGGCAGATGATCAGAAGAATGGACGGAAGTGAAACTTTAATCGATTTAACTGGGATATTATCAGGTCCCCTTGGTACAGGATTTATGAATGGAGTTAAGGAGGTTATCAGGAGCGATACGAGAAAAGTAGTGTTTGGGATTAAAGAAGGGATGAATAGTGGCCAGTGAAGTGTCATAATACAGGGGATAAACTGAGTGTTGAGGTCATCAACGAAAATGGAGATGGATTTGAGTAGTTTACCAATAGATTGTTTCCAAAAATTTCCCACTTAAATTTGGAGTAGTGCTGAATATGGATTGATAGAACTAAAGGGCTTTGGTTCGGCATACTATGCTGTGGAATGCTGTTTCGTAGGTGTTTGGAGGTGGTATAATCTTCAGGGAATCGAGTGCATTCAAACCTTCGTCTGGCTGCATCTCTTCGTCTTATACATTCCTGCAGCGCGGGCGCCAACCAGGAAGCTGGGTGATGGGTGTTGGATTGTCCTTGTTACAAGGGGAGCATTACGGTCGAGGAAGGTGTGAAGTGTGAAGGAAAGTGGTTAGCGTTTCCACCATGGAATCGATGAAACGTAGGGAATAAATTGGGTCCCACTGGATAGCGTCAAGATCAGGCATCAGGTTTTTAGAAATAGACGATAGATGATACCAAAGATTAAGCGAGACGATGTGGTGATGATTTCGGCTCAAAGATACGCAAGGTGAGAGGAATCGGAAGGCGGTGACAAGAAGGAATTCGGATTTAAGGCTGTTATGAACAAAGAGACCTAGAATGCCATCATTTTGGTCTGCTCTATCAGGACGGAGCAGAGTATAGTTGGGAAAGGAAACTTGAGAGGACGGAATAATGGGTTTCAGATAGAAGTTGTGGAGGATAAGGACGTAGAATTCATAAATATGAGGTAGGAATAGAAAGAGAGCGTCAACGAGGATGGTAAAAAGGATATTAGTCATAGTAGAAAGAAGGTGCGAATATTGGACAGATGTGATGAGCTAAACTACTGGGATTATTACAATTAATTGAACAGATATACACGCAAAATCCAATAAAGATATTAATAACACCAATAAATAAACAACAAAATGCAACAAAAAATAAAGATTTAAGACAAGCAAATATTGTTCAATTATTAGAGATGATGAGAAACAAAATAATAGTATAGTTGTACACAAATTGAACGGAAGAAAACACTTGTAATGAATAAATAATAATTATACAAATAATAATGACTCTAGAGAACAACAGTAAAATGCACTCGTGAGAAAAAATGAAGGGTTGGGATGATAATCAAGAGCACAGAAGTCAGAAGTAGGCATCTACGTCAGGCGAAGAGGTCTAAGTCACACGGTGAATTATGAATAACTATTCCGATAAATCTTATATTAATTAATTATATCTTGGATGTCGAAATCCAAGAATCATGTAAAAATATCATGTTCATTACATTAAAGTACTTATCAGTGCATTTACACTTATAGCGTCAAAATAAAATAAAAGCTTGTAAAACAATTAAAGAACGAACATTTCAAAAACGAATTTCAAAATATTAAATTTCAGGAAAATTTCCCTTATCAACCTCCACAATTTATTCACCATTTTCCACAACGTTTCGGGCTTACCCATTTCCAAGTGATCTAAAAAATATTCGACATCAACTATAAAGCATTGATAAAAACCATATCAGCTATTCAAGATTTAAACATACATTTGCTATCAACAATTTCAGTTTAGTCATTATTTATATATATATATATATATATATATATATATATATATATATATATATATATATATATATATATATAAAGAATTATTCATTAAATTTCCAAAAATAATTTTACTATTATTAATTTTATTGGCTACACTCCATGTAACGCTAATTATATTTTTTTTATAAACATGAAAACGTGTCTCGTCATTTCCCTCATCTTTCCTTAGTATTATTCCTTTTCTAAACTGAAATATCACAGAATAACAATATATTTTTTTCATGATTGATGTAAGGGGTTATATGTCATTGCTATTATTGTATAAAATCACCACTAATTCTGAGTATTAAAAATGAGGAGTGGGAAAATTTAAGTGGAGGGGTGCTTTGAATTATAAATTTCAAATGGAGGGTGAATATTAGAGAGGAAATGGTTATTAATTTAATATTAGTAACGTTTTAGATATTTGCCTTTTAATTTTTAACTTAATTATCAATTATGGCACCTAATACTAGCAACAGTACTACAAGAATAATTTTTAAAATTAAAAAATATACGATTTATAATTTAGTCTTAGGGTAAGAAGAAAGAGGATGTACCAGAAACCATTATTGATTATGGTATATATCATTATAAATAGTACTATAATTTAGATGGGAGCCCTTGAGAATTCTTAGGATAATGGCGTTCATGGTCCTTTAGATACCCAACGAATCCATGTCCTCAAACAATCGTCGGCGCCACACGGCAAGTTATCGTAATTGGGAGTACTTTAATGTCCAAGCCTGGCACTTCCAATTTATGCCCATTCGCCATCCTACAGTCTAGGTCTTTATACTTATTGTCTTTTATCCAGCTACAGTGCTTGGCACTGGGGTTGTCGCCGACGTTCTGGACATCAATAATATTATTGCCTCTTGGTCTTGAGCACAATAGGTCTGGCTTCAATCTTTGTTCATTCCTGACGAATGACTTTTCCTTGAGGTCCCTGTAATCTTTCCTTTGGAGGAAATGCAGTTCTGCATGATATCACTGCCGTTTTCGGACCTACATCGGGTCTCCATGTAGGTTCTCCGTCCTTTAAACACACTGAGTCTATAGCTGAGATATTTACCCAAGTACATATTTGGCGACCATACACTATGACTCCCCCATTTTTGTCAGACAAATGGCTTACTTTAGAAGAGCTTTCATGTTCTATTTGAAGATGGAATTGACGATTTTGCAATGTAATATAATATTAATTAGTCATTGTATAATTTTAAAATCGCGATTTAAAAATATATAAATAAAATAAAAAAATTGATTGTATGTTGAATTGAAGTTAAAGGACACATATTTCAACGTCCTCTAACCACCTGAGTGGTGGCCTACCTCTCCTTCTTCCGCTAGGTCGTCCCTCCATTATTTTCTTTTTGGCTACCGATCTGCTGCCATCCTCCACACAATCTGATACATTCGGCTTTGATAAAGGTTTACTTTTTATCGGCTTTACCGTACATTTCCATTAGTTCCAGATTGTACCATGATCTCTATTCACTTCTTTCGCAAATGGGCCCATAAATCTTGTGAAGAATCTTCCGCTACCATGCATATAGCAGTCGCTCTTGTATGACCGTCATAACCCATGTTTCTCTGCCGTACATAGCCACCAACTAATTAGTTTTGTAAATAATTTCCCTATCATTTCTTGATAGCACTCGAAATTTCATTACAAGCTGAAGAGTAAAGTAACATCGGTTTCTCTCAGCTATTCTGTATCCTATTTCGTTCCCATGTTATAGCCATCCGTTACCAAAGAGCCAATGTATATGTATGTATTTGAATTATTAGCGTATTGGGAAATAATGTGACCTATGTTTGTGGTTTCTCCTCATTTCGGCTGCTCTTCATATAGGTATCATTACTAATTATATTAATAATTAGTTTAACTTTAACGAATCTGATAAATTACTGATATTGTAATATTAAAAAAAAATATCGAATATCGTTTAAAAAGCAGCCATTGTCAGAGGACAATTTTAACAGAACACTCGCAGAATAAATTCTGAATAACCATAATTGAAGAATATAAAAAAAAAAATGGTGATAGATGCAAATCAAATAAAATAGTAATTGATATTTTGACCTTTATATGATGCTTGGTATTTTGCTTTTATGCTGAAGGTGCAATACTCTTTCTAATAATAAATTTATTTCGTAGATAAGTAAAAATCATTAATGGTCATAACATCCTCCCTTAAATTCAGGATAGGGCGTAGAACACAATGTTTCTTAGCTCCAAATATTGAAAAAAGAAAAAAAACGGAGAAAACACCTCTGTATTTATATAACATATTAGAGAGCATGGAAACCCTCCCTACTCTATGAGAAGCGCCTACTCTCCGCTCCTACCTCTGCCTGATTTCGTCGGCTCTGTGTACAAAGACTCTTGAATAATGCAATGGTTATACTCTTGATGTATGAGTTTACCTAAAAAAAATATCAGCTCTTTGCTGCAGTTATAGCGTGGATGTTTTTGAGGTAGCGAGTAATCAATGTACGATTTAGAAGGTGACTTTAAGGATAATAGCTTTAGGGTATTAATCAAAATTTGTTTAGTGTGTTAAATTGAGGCCAATTGAATGTCAGGATTATTTACTGCTTAACTTAACAGAAATATTCTATTAGGTTTTGTACGCGAATATTTAGCCAAGAGTGTGGCTTGACTTATATTAGATTGTCAAAAAAAAAAAAAAAAAATCAATAAAACGTGCTAAAAATGCATACATATAGTTACTACGATATATGTATACATTATTAATTTATAGGCATCAAGGAGTGTTCAATGGGTAGTTTTTTCACACATCACTGTCACGGAGACTGCACATTTTGTATTATTTATTTTGTTGATAAATTAATGAAACAATTTCGCCAATCATTAATCATTTTGATGTTATAATTTAGTGAAATAATATTATAACAATCAAGAGGCAATAATTTATTTTTAATTATTCTGGATGTAATTTTTTTTTTTTATAATAGCGAATATCATATGGTGGTTTACTACAAGATTTTTTTCAAAAATATTTTATAGAATATCAAGAAAACATGCTAATCTCATAGCTCATTCAAATACGTAATTAATTTTTACTGAGCAAAACTAAGAAGGCGGTGTTAATTAAGAATTAATAGTCAGTGGTTCCATGATCAACTCGCCGCATTGCATAGTGATGAATCTTTTGTCCTTTTTTCTTCTAATAATTGTTTTGAATACATAATTAATTTCAGTTTGTTTTTTTGTTCATATTTTTTATTTCGCTTTTTGTCAAATATTAATTCAAATAATCAGAAATTGTTGAGCAGTTTTCTTCAAAGCTCAATTCTTCTGAGTTCACAAGCATTTATTTATTTTTAATTTATCTTTCCAAAACCAGCTATAAAATAGGGTTTCATGCAATTATAATTATTAAAGCCTAGTTTCGCCTACACTATGCATTCTATTTTACGCTGGAACTTCTGCTGGACTTTCAGAAATTAGCTTATTATCAAAGTGCTTAAGTTTTTCAATATGACCCTTGTGCTCTTATAACCGGGAAATCCTTAGTGTTTGTATGTGCGTTTTTTTAGAGAATTTTTTTAGTTTTCCGGGACTTATAGATAGACAGATAGGTCCTGAAGAAACCATGTCAGTAAGCAGTTGGATAAGGCAATGGCCAACCTCTATGTCTAGCTATCTACGTGACTGTGTGATGAGGCAACACAGAATGAAAACTCATGGTTGAATAAATGGTTGCAAATTGAAGAATGGTAACAACAGCCTTGTTGGCATTGTAAGTGATCTCCTTCAGGAGTTTTCTATAAACCATAATCGACATTGGGAGCCTTTATCAGGTTCCAGAACAAGGCCCCAAAACAGAACCCTGAGGAACGCCACCCAAGTTTACGATCTAGCATCTGCATCATACTTCAAGATTCTATTAGAGGTGTGTGTGCAAATGTAAACTATTGTATGATGATACATAAATTAAATAATATAAATGAACTACTATTAATTACTTTTTCTTTTTCTTTTCTTCTTATTAGAAATAAGATCATATTGAACTAAGCATATGAAAATGTGCAGAGTATAAGGTTTATATGTAAATCTGCCCCTCTGTTTGTAAGTGTAATTCTGTAAATGAAATTCGTTTCTATGTGTCTTTAGGATTAATTTTAACTAATAAATTATTAGGATTAAAAAATACTAATAAATATAACAATTACTTGTTATCTAGTGTAATCGATTCGAGTAAATGATTTCATTGCAAAATAATATCACAATATGATTAATAGTATCTTTAAATAGGGGGATAATAAATATATTTGAAGCAGTGATTGTCTTTATTACAGTTATGAAAATAAATTAACTATATACTTAATGTTATTGAAAAGAAATAAGTAAAGTCAGTAAAAACAAAGATAACAAATCTTAAAACAGTAATATAACTTTCATTTTGACAAAATTGTCTAAGGCACTAGGTAAGGAATTTGTGTATTTAGAGTTTCGAGTATCTTTCAACATAGTTTACTAGTAATTTGAAAGAACAAATAAAATGATTAATACCAAGAAAAAATGTTTAAATGAATCTTTTGAAACTACGCAGCGAGGGAGGGGGGAGGGAGAGGAGGGGTGCTCTGGTTATAAATCAGGTAAGTAAGTAGCCATAATATAAATCTGCCACTGGCAGCAATATGTTCAGTGAGCAAAATGCTTCCTGTGACCTTCGCATGTTCGACAATATTATAATTTATAGTACTACTATAGGTTTGTCAGGAATATAGTGTAGGATTTTTATTTTGTTTTAATCAAACCTCTGTGTTTTAAACTGTTATTTCACCGCATTAATTTGAAAATTATTTATCTTTTAAGCGTTGATGCATATTTATGATGATATAATAGATTTTTGTTAAATGCCAAAAATGAATTTCCTAATAAGATACTCAAAAACTGCGGTACCCAAACGGTCAGAAACATCTGAGTAATGCTTAGGACGATGTGTAGCATGTTCCTCCCGTATTTGAAGCACGGGTTAGCAGCGCTTCAGAAATTTCATGTAAGATATTTAAGCCTCGCAGACAACGAAGGTCGTGGAAAATTTATGTTGATGACCACCATCTACGAAGCTTGTGCTATTTATTGACCCTTACCTCCTTAAGAAGTAAGGGACGTCCGCGAACATAGCATTTACGATCCCTTGTGTAGGGATAATTATGGTTAATGCTAATTAAGCAGGTGGTATGCCGAAACTTGTGTTTGTTTATTTGAATACACTCCGTTTTTAATCGGATTATTTCGATATTTTTGCCATAGTTTTATCTTATCAGGAATTCATTTAATAATAATTTTAGATCAATATTCATCATTCATTTACATTTACAACGTTTCGGGCTCTGTGCCCATCTTCAAGTTTTTAAATCTAAAAACATATTCAAAATCTTATTACATGTTTAGGATTCTGCTGGGTTCATTCAATAAACAGCTCAGGTTAAAAGAAAAATAATAAGTATATTTTATTAATTAAAACTAGTGTATAAAAAAAAAGAAGAAAAAAAGGAAACTACTAAAATAATGTCTACTGCAAAAACAAAAGTCACAATAATTATTTACAACAGGAATAATAAGTACAGAGGGACATACCAGACAGAGTAATGATATACTAAACAAACAAAAAATAAACTTGCGTACGCAACCTACTGGTGAGCTTACTAAATGTACAAACTCTCACTCAGTGGCCACTATTAATTACTTTAATCATTAGATAATAACAACTTGAAAAAAATTGACAATGTGTTTGCAGAAAGACTTCCAAAAAGACAACTAGCCTAATCACTGCCCAAAGATGTAGCCTATTAAAGATGGTAGAGCTTGTATAAGTTGCAGGACGGCTGTCATGAAGGTGTCACGACCGTTACAACATTTTATGTTTTGTTCTTATAATTTATGATCATTATTATACATACTAGTTTACATTGTTATTTTTTATTTATTATGAGAATGGATTAATAAAAATTTGTTTACTTAACTAATTTACATAATTATGTTTTTTAGTCAATCATATGTAAACTAAATTCTTTCTTCATCATCAAACTTTTCTATTTATTTTGTTTTACTTTTTTTTCAGTTTTCTATAATCATTTAAAATTGTTCTTATTAGTTTAAAATATACATAAATTAAAATTATTCCATTGATATAAAACAGTCAATTAATCGATTATTTAAAATAATTTTTACCTTGTTTTAAAAATCTCTACTTCTTATTATAATTGTTGTTGCATTGAACATGTTGTTTCATTGTAAACATTAATGCGGATGATTTAGATACTTAATTATAAGCCCTCACTACCCTACATACATTACAAGATCCATATATATGAATTTATAGCTATTTGAACTTTGAAAAACGCCAGTTATATAAAAGCGAGATACTATTACTTAGATTCATTAGAATCAGTTTGATCAGAAATTATTTTCGTTGCACGAAGATATTTTCCTGATTTTTAGAAAAAATCTTTAATTGCGTCTTCTGCTTCTTGACTTTAGCTATCCCACTAGCACCGAGATAATCCAATTTGCCTTAATTTAATTCTACAGGAGGAGGGGGCTTCTCTGAGCTAAATAGGATAATTGACAAGGGGTGACTGGGTAGTTGGTTTAATTAATTATAATGTTACTATTTTAAAAATGCCATTGTATCTATTATTTAATACTGATTCTAATGCTACATTACATGGTCTATCTTGGTAGTTTTAGAAATATCGGATTAATTAAACTTTTCATAAAATTCATTCTTCTTGAGGGAATATATATATATATATATATATATATATATATATATATATATATATATATATATATATATATATATATATATTATTACTATCTAATACAAACACAAATTAAGTTTCACGCGCAAGCTTTGGTACATACTAAATCTACGATTCTAAAATTTCTACATGTAACTAAAATAACATAAAACGAAAGAGAAATATAAACTAAAAAACCCACTAAAAAAGAAATGACAAAAATACATATATAACTAATTTATAGCACAATGCATTTGAGTCTCTTATATTCATAAGTCTTATCAGGTTAATCTATTTAAGAATATTTTGCAATATCTCTTCTATGTTCATGGTGTACTGATTTCACTTGATTTGAAAAAAAAATCTGTTGTTATTAATTATTAGTATTCTTAACTAATTGTTTTAGCTCCTGATTCTTAGTTGCAGGGTAACCTACGATCTAATTAAAAGGAGATACCTGCTGTCTTATTTTGAAAGTGATCAACCCAGTCATGCTAACCGTCCTTTGTCCTTTGCCAACGCCTTCATGGAATCCAGCCCCTTTCCTTTCTTCTCTACTATTTGAGCCACTCGATCCATCCACGACATCTTTAGCCTATTGGCCAAGCTTCGAGGAACTTGGGTGGTTAGCGATCTTCGTTAATTCGGCTCACACGGCCGAACTTCAGACACCCGAAGAAAGGCTCTTAAAGAAATTTTAAGATTTTTTTAATCTCTGGGAATGCTTTTCTCATAATATACCTCCTGAAATAAACCCAGAAGCATTCTAATCACTTCCTGTCCTCCATATTTAATTAGCTCGGAGAAAATACCAGATATATCGATTACTAAAGATTATATTAACTTTATTATTTAAAGGTCTGCCCCAAACTGAAGGATTATATGTTGATGTTAATGGCGGAAGTGAAGGAAAAGCAGATTCATCTTCATAAAAAAGAATCGCTGAAATTAAATTTCTTCGTAAACTTTGTAGTTCACCTGTTAGGCCAACAAACAAAAAAAAAAAAAATATATATATATATAAAGATTTAAAACAAAATAAAATAAAGAAAAGAAAATTAAAAACCTAAACCTAAAATTCATTGCAATACGTTGTACGATGTCAATTGTGAAATTGAAATCTAAACGCTAATATAAATGAAAACTTCTCTTCTTCACTGCTTTGTGTCACGTCATATCAGACTCAATACCTATTAAATTTCACTTCATGCACTCGTGAAATTCAAATATACTTTATTAATCTTACTAGGAATGTAAAACTTTCATATGAACCAATTCATTAAAGTGCTGTATTAATTAAACGGTACCGGTAAATCGATTCTTATCAAATGGAAAAATCAGTACTCGGTCAGCTGTTATATTTTAATGAAATATTCTCTAGTGAAGCTAGAAGGCCATAAGTTTAGAATGCGTACAGATGGGGCAACCACAGAATGATAAAAAGTAGTTGGTTGGCTTTAATTGGCATGTTAAACCACTGGGAGTGAAACCTAAGAAGAAGGTTTAAAAGAAAATCGTAAATATCTCAATTGCCTTTTTTTTTAATTTTTTTTTTGTTATGTTTATGAGAATAATATTGGGATTTGGTGGTGTTTTTATTCAATTTAAGCTAGCAATACACATATAAATTTTATTCATTATCATTTCATACACAACGATACACATTTTTCCCGGATTTGAAGCATCATATTTCAGAAGTTTTGAAGGCCACAGCTTTTGTTTCTTCATTATCTTCATGCCATTCTTCTTCTCCTAGCAGTCTAGAAGTTAAATTCACCAATTTATTGTCGGCAGACGGGCTTGAATCCCATGGTGTTACAAAATAATTATATTATTCTGGCAGGGTAGACAACATTTTTGATATAAGCATTTCATCACTAATATCTTGTTTTAAACTTTATAATTTGAATGCCACATTTTCTAATGCACTTATATGAAATGATAAATACCTTTAACGTATTTGAAATTTTTAAATACCTGTTGCAATGAATATTTTTGTTGCACAGTGTTTCTTCTATATATTTGTTGGAGTTTGTCCCACATTTCTTTTGAATTTTTACAATTGACTATGCGAGGAAATACCTTTCGGTCTATCGTGGAGCTAATAATTCGCTTGATTCTAGCATCCCTGGTATTCCAATCTTCTATTACCTTACTTTGCATTAGATCTTGTAATTTCAACTTTCCTGATGCTACTGGTTAAGTACTTAAGAGAGACTCCAGTAAACTTTAACACATTTATTGAACTTGGAATCAAACAAACATTTCATTTCTTTAACAATACAAAAATTAAATTAATCCAGGTGGCTCAAAAGCCTTCCTTTTTTTTTTTCTTTTTTTTTTTGTAAACGAAATAAACAGTGTTGCACACATGTATAGTTACAACAAAAATATTCTTATTTCTTAACAAATAATACCTATAAATATTAAAAGTTAATTTGGTGGGTTGCTTGATTGAATGAAAACTATTATTAACTTAAATATTGACGGTTATATTATCTTACATCTTGTTCCGAACGGTGTGGTTCACGAAAATATAAAGTATTACCAATAATCATTCTTTGGAAGAAAAAAAAAAAGAAACAATATTTCCATGAGTTAAATTTACAAATAGTTAAATGATTTTTTAAGAAATTTGCACGGGGCAATATAATAAAACAATAGTCATACACCCCAAAGACGGTTTTCATTTTTTTGAGATTAATCATTTTAAAATTAAGAAATTAAAAAGGAGAGGGGTTATTAGGACATATAATATAAAGTAAAATTTAAAGGATTAATTTTTTTATTTTAAAACTGAAAACAGGATATCAATTATAAATAAGTAATTCGATCATTCAAATAATTCATAAAGAAGGGTGCTTATTAAATGACACTTTTCTAATGACGACGTAATGAATTATTAAAATTTAACGTGCTAAAAACTATACAAATACTTCAGGTAATTTTTGAGAATGATTTCTTCCAATAAGTAAGTATCCTAAGTATCCTTGTTATTTTTGTTTAAATTATCTTTGCATCGTTATTGCCAACGTTTCGGGATATTTATCCATCTTCAGGGCTCAACAAAAAATTATGTAAAACTTTCTTAAAATTTTAAAATTTTACAATTAAGAAATTAATTTACGTATATACTAGCCTGCCTTATCTAATCCATATCTCCTAGCACTAATTAAGATAAGCTTATTAATAACTGTTCCTGACATTTAGCACCCTTGTTCTTAGTGGAACAGTTGTATTTCAAATAATTTTGAAGGAACGAGAGAAGGGAACTGAATGTATTATTGGGAGCAGGGAGCTTCTATTGTATTCCGACCTTGTGAGGGACCTGGAGTCTTTCCTCTACTATCAGAAATGCCTACCCTCCCATACCCCAATTTCTACCTGCTTTGATTTTGTCTATTCTGTGAATAAAGTCCTTTGAAGTATGTGATAGTCACATATCTTATATATTAGCATCAAACGCATTCTAAATAAAAAGAATAAACATATATGATAATATGAATATTAACAGCTGTGGCATATAATTTAATTTATTTACATCCATGTACATTGAATCGCTACTATCCATTTGTTTTTCCTACCTTTCTCCATTTAGACTTATTTGTTGGAGCGTTGCTTAGCAATCAAGAAATCAGTTAATTTATACTGCATTAATCCATAATTATTAAAGGACTATAATTTTCTTATTTTAAATAGATATTTCATCACGTAACATTTTCAGATGTGCTACTATTACTAGTACACAGTAAATAATAATATACGTGAATAAGTAAACATTCAACTACACAACTCTAATAACTTATTAAAGGTTATATTAATGATCTAGCCTATAAGGGTCTGTGAAGTTTGTCTTTATTTTTGTTTTCCTTATCGTTTTACGTCTGTCACCGACATCGCTACGATAAAGGAATCCGTACCCTGAATATAATACAACTAGCATGTCAGGCATGAAAGAGGTTGAATGAACTTGAAACTGAATATTATTTTGCACAAGAAGATCTCTTATCCAGCTCCTTTTTGTCTTTTTCGGGTAAACGCATGTCTGTCGTCGTCATGTTCTAAATAAGGATGTTGTTAGGTCCGTAGAGTTGTTCGTGAAATATTTTTTTTGCATTAAAAGGTAAAACTACGAGTTGTGTGCATGTAGAGACATTTATTTTCTTTATTTTCCCTGCTCAGTAAGGTATAAGGAAATACCATTTTCTGATTTAATGCATGTTAATGTGAAAACAATGTCCCTAGAAAAGTTTCTGGTTGGAAGGTTCAGGGCGAAATCATGTTCATCCTAATAACTTATACTGTAGATCTAGGCTAAAAGTTTACAAGATCAATTTTTTTAAAACATAGTTTAAATTAATAGGTACTTATGTTTTTTACTTCTTTGCACGAAGTAAAAGAAGTATTGGTAATCGCTAAAATTCTCAGATTTCAAAGAAAATATCTATTTTGACCATCCCTCTGTCCATTTTGACTAGTGTAGTAATAATAATAATATTTTCCGTCGTGACGTCTGTACGTACATTTGTACTTTCGTATCTTGCACAATTCAAAAACTTCAAATTTTGTATTTAGGATTCTTGTAACATCTAGTAGTGCACCTTCCTTTTTGGTCACTACATGATCATTGGAAGTGATACTTTACTTAAAGGCCATAATAGACTTTCATTAAAAATTCTCTAATTTGGTAATATGAATTCTATGTCAATACTAATAACATACTAAATTTCGATTGAAATTGGCAAAGCGGAAGTGGTACTATGCAGGAAGATGTTTACAGTTTCTTCTTGCACTATTTGATTACTTGATTCCGAAGATAGCAGTATCTCAAAAAACGACACACGGCGTACAGTGGTTGAAAATCGAAAATGAGCCAAAATAATTTTGATGCCATCTTGATCACGATGCAATTTGGATTAAGATGTACACTTTCAACAGTTTTTACTACTAATGTAGCAGGCGAAATTTTGAGATGTCTATTCCGGAAGGAAAAATCTCCTAACATTTTTCACATTTATAAACTAAGCTATTTTCTGATTTTGTGGAGAGATGGGTGGTTTACAGTTTAATTTGGGTTAAATACCAGAAACTCTTACGTATTAACGTTTAAACTTTAATGAAATTTCGAGTTCTTGATTCAGAATAAATGAAAGCTAAACAATTTTTTTTTCAGCAACTAATTATGTCTTTAGGCCAAAATGATCAATTTAACTATAATACAAAGATTTACTAATATATATATATATATATATATATATATATATATATATATATATATATATATATATATATATATATATATATATTTATATTTATAAAAACACATAGAATTTGATGAAACTGATACTGGACCATTTGTACGATAGGGTCCACCTTTTCTCAAACTTTGGGCCAAATCAGACGAGTCGTTCTTTAAATACAGAGGTGTCAAGGATAATACATTTGCGCGTGCACAAGCGAAAATAGGGGATGGAATTGGACAAAATGTATACGAGATCATTTTTACACTAATCCCCATCTTCCCTCCAACTTTGAGCTAAATCGGACAACCTATTTTTGAAATATTGGTGTGCCAAGGAAAATACAGATTTACGTATCTGTATGTAAAAGTAGTGGATGGAATTTGAAAAAATGAATTTGTGACCATAAAAGCCGAATCGAGGCAGATAATTTAACACAAATAATTTCATTTTGATACTTCATAACCTCATACAACACCTCGTGACAATGTAAGAGAAGATACGAGTAATCTTTTAATTGAGGGATGAAAATTTGATCATATCATTTCAATACTGTGCATCATCTGATGAAACTGCTGTTGGAAGTTAGCCTCAATCTCATATGAAATACCGCCACTTCTATGGTACTACACTACTAGTTTGTGTGGTGGGTACTGTACTATCCATAGACATTCACAAGTGCCACACTACTTCCATTACCAGATGGTCGCGGATCTCGGAACAGCTAAAGAATAATACTGTATCATTCCTGGAAACTGAACGAATCCAAGATGTAAATTCCCATATCACCATCCTCGCCTGGTGTATGTCACAAGTAGTTAGTTATACCACCAGGCCTATTCTAAATCTGTATAGCGGACACGTTAGTCCACAACTAAAAACTTACTACAGTGCTTGGTATGAAATAGCGCTCAACCTACATCTGTGGTACGTCAACACATCAACCCATCTAGAGCAATCCATCTAGTCAAGCCGAATTAATATTTTATAGTAGTGAAAAGGTTAAGATCTTTATAATCTTTATGATCTTTATAACATATAACAAAGCGAGTCCCATTTATAGACTACGCTAAGGGTAGAAATATCGTTTCCCGATAATCCAGGTGGGTGACACGTCCCAGCCTCCCCCCCCCCTCTAGCTTCGGCGTTTATCTGGACGTTAAGCTGGATCGACACGTGAAGCTTTCAGGCCACTATTATAGCAAAACAAAGCGAGATTTTACCGTCTCCTTCACTTCATCACTTTGCCGGCTCACTCACTCTGTCTAACATTATAGCTATATAAAAGCTTTCTACGCTCAGCATATCTTGACAGTGTCCCACTCTTCGCCCATCTCAATGAGACACCTTCAAAGGTCTCAAGAAACCATGCTACTGACGACTTTTTACTGAAGAATCAAAAGGCTGAATGCTCACCTGGAATTTCAAATTCCCGGAATCGCCATATACCCTATCTGACCTTATCTTACACAACTGAAACCAGTACCGGCAACCCAGAAATTATATTACCATATAAGTTTATAACAAGATATATTTAAGAATGTACAAAAACTGGGAGAGCCCTGCCACCTTTTTTTACAACATGAAATAAAAAGACACCTTAAGATGCAACTCACGTTTCAGCAAAAAAAAAAAAAAAAAAAATTATCCGAAAAAGATAATTTTCATGCATTGTAGCCACATGCACATACGTGGATCTTGCTACAGTTGGTAACAAACAGTATCTCTCCCAATACAAAGTTATAATATAGATGTTGTGAATCATTATAAGAATACTTGTATCCCTCCCTCCCTATACATGCTACACCCAGTCGACTTTCTTTCAACTAAAATGTGGAACTTATAATGCAAGATGAAAAAGTAGCTCATTAATCGATATTCTATAAGTTTATTCATTATGAGCTTTAAAAATTATATTGTTTATTGCATTATTATTATAAAATGTTTAGGAATTTTTAAACATTTGTGATTATAGCTTAATGAGGAGCAGAGATACCACACAAATAAAATAAAATTGAATCTATTTAAGAAATCCATTATTCATATTATAAAATTTTTATAGCAGCTCATACTGTTTCCTCATTACCATCCCGACAAATATTTGAATTTCTGTTTTTCACATTGGAACAGTATCTCACATCAGTTCGAAACTATAAACGTCAGTAGGTTCCGGTTCTGTCTCGTGGAAAATGCTAATAATACAGGTTTCAAACGGTTGAAGAGTGTAAGCGATTCAATGTACTTTCTGATAAATAATTATCACATTAAAAAATCGTTGAATATTCTGTAATAATAATAATCTTTTAATCTTAGAGATCAAACACAGAATCATAATTACAGGCTACATAAACTAAACAGCAAGATTAATAGAAATATAAAGGAAAATATCAAGATGGAATTGGGAAATGGACGAGGATCATTGATCGGAAATATTAATTTTTAACAATATTGACATCTACATATTTATGAATATTGGGCAATAACTAAGCAAATGTCAACAATTTGAAATGAGGACGAAGATCTTAATAATTTAAGAGAAATATCGAAGCTAACAATAAAAAAATTTAAATTAGAAAATAACATTATCTAACAAAAAGTAAAAAAGAATAATATCTACCCTGAATACATTTTTAACGTTTTTAAAATATTGTTTCAATTTTAATAACGAATTTCTTATCTATCACATAAATAAACCCAAGCGCACCCTATCACGATAAATTATTATTACTTTTTTTTATGCTTCATTTATTGATCCCCAGACTATAAAAAAATCCTTATTAATCAGAGAGCACATTTATTCGTTGCATTTTTCTATGTAAAACAGCAGTTAATCTCTATTGATAAATTTTTTTTTTAGAAAATATATTTGAAGGTTTGCGCTCCGCATCAAGCGGATAAGCTCCTTATCAAAACGAAATATTATAGTCTACCACATATTTTGAACATTACTACTTTTCAGTTATCAGCCTTATTTTCTGCGTGATTAAAAAATAGAAAAATCGTTCTTAGTGAATATAGAGAGAAATAAAAAAATAAAAAAACGGATAATATAAGACCAATGGTTGCTGAAAAATCAACTAACTCAACTCTTCTCAGATTTTGGTTTATATTCCCTGAGTGCTGGGGAAGGAGATTGAAGTCTCTGTGTTTTCAATAATTATAATAAAATAAAGAATATTAGGGTATAATATTGAAAAATAGTACATGAAGTGAGACAATGAAATCATGGCAAGGCGAATTGGTAAAAAAAAAATTGTTTATTAGTTTTTTTTTTGTTGTGTTTTTCATGATTTTACAACGAAATCTATTTCATTATGGGATCTTTTTAAAGTGGTATTTATCATTTTGGGGGAATTGTGACCGTACAAAGTAAGGCAACACGGATAACGGTTTGTGCAACGGTTATATTTTGAGGTTGTAGGGATATTGGGAAACGTAGTTCAACAGTTGGCCATAATAATTGCGTTGGTAAAACCTTTAGTGGAAATGGAACCATTAGTAGATAACAAGATCAAGGATGGCCACCTGTCTAGGTCACCATCCTTTTTTTACACCTTCCGCCTCATTTATCTCTCTTCTCTCTCCGTGATATTCCCAACATCTCTTTTTCGAACATCAGGCTTTTCCTGACTTTTCTAATCGGTACCAACGGTTTTTCTAATTAAACTACTTTTTTTTGCCATTTCCACATATAAATTTTCCCAATGTTTTAATTTATATATTAACCATTTTATTCCTGGAACTCCTAACCCATTGCCATTCGTAAATCCTCCTCAAGAGCTTATTTTAAATATCACTTATTCCTTCGTCTTAAGTATCAATCTACTGCATCTATGTTAACAATATTTAAAAAACAATTATAGTAGTAAATAATTGTTTTTGAAACGAGAGAAACGCAAAGGATCAATGAAAACTAGAATTTAAAAAAAAATAATCTCAATTGAGTTTTAAAATTCTTCTTTTTTTTTTTTTATTTATAAAAACCGCTAAAACCGACCATCCAAAAGTACCTAATTGAATTTGATAAAAATCCGTGAGGTTATTTTGAATAAGATAGTAATATTCAATCATAAGAAGTTTGTTTAAAAATTGATATCTTATGAAAATAATGAAATTTATAGTTCTTTTTTTGGTGCCAGACTTTGTCAATGTATAACATTGATCGTTTTGTAAAAATAAAATTGCATTAATTCTCAAAACAAAGAATTATTTGTTGTTATTCTTATTTGCATATATTCATATTAATTCTTTCCCTAGTACAATTTTTACGGCGTAGACCAGTAGAAGCGGGATCGAGAGGTAAGAGAAGGTGGGAAAACCTACTTGCCTGTCAAAAATCCATTTTCCTGGATCAGGCCTGGTAACTCACTTTAGTCACACACTCGACTATATCGTTTCGATCACAAACGTTAAGTTACTAAATTATTCCTTAGCTAGATTGATGTCCTGGTGTGTACAAACTCCAGAAATAACGAGTTTTTTCCTCCCTGTGACCATATCAATCAATTACTCCCATCTTATTCCCCACAGCCTTGACAGGTCTTAATGTATTTAACAATCTTTAAATACTAAAATTAAATGTATTATTGCGAGAGATAAATTATAATAAAAATTCCTATGACGTTAATTGACTAATATCAATTATTTATATCTATAATTTTTACACCATTATCATCGTCCTCTCAGGACAAAAAATAAATTGTTGTAGAAATTATAAAAACAATACCCATCTACATACTTCAGAACACGAATCGCTAGAATCGCATATATAATTAAGTATTGGTTTTATAATATATATATATATATATATATATATATATATATATATATATATATATATATATATATATATATATATATATATATATATATATATATATCTGGGGCGATATAATTAAGTTATTGTTTTTATACTACCGAAATTTCAGTGCGAATACAATTAAGATATATTTTTTATTAAATTCATTAACAGCAGGATTTAAGTATTAAGAAACAGGTTATTTTCTAATATCTTTCTGGTTCGTTCAGAAGTTTTTTAAAAGTTTAATTTAAAAAATTTACGATCTTTTGAAATATCGATATTAATATATTATTGTTATAATATCGATATTGCCCTGCCGATATCAATGTGACATTGTTTTTATTTAAGTACTTTTTTTTTTAATTTGATAAAAGAATTAATAATGTTTTGAAATATTTGTATTTCTGAGCCGATATAATTAAGATATTGTATTTATAAAGTTCCTTTCTAGCAGGATTGAAATACCAATTAACAAGCTATCTTCCAATCTTTTTCCAATCCGTTGACATTGTTTTTAATTTTTTTTTTTTAGTAAAAATATTAACGATATTTTTAAATATCGATATTTTTGTGTTGATATTATCAAGATATCGATGTTAACCGATATCGATATCAATATCAATATCGATATTTTAAGTTCTATAATCCCTAGAACGCAGCTATTGTTAGCAACACGAACACACTACACCACGAGTTTTTATAGTTCTTTGTTTGTACCTGTAAAATTTTTTGTTTTACATTTTTCTATCCTTTTTTTTTTTTTACTCAAATGCTCAAATTTTAATATCGATATTATTGATTTATCATCGATATTATCGAGAAGAAAAATATTTTCGCATAGATAAAAAGGCGGTTTTTTCCCCCAAATCATGAAAGTATGAACGACACAAACCAAATTCTCACATCAGTAGTAGATTCTCGTACTAGGTTTGGTTTTATCAATGGATAAACTCAAATATTTGATCAATATTTTCAATCTATTAGAAAAAATAAATATTTAAATGCATCAGACACTAAAGATTTATTACGAAAATTCCATTTGGTAAAAAAATAATAATAAATAAAAAAATAAATATGAAGTAAAACCAATTTTGAAACCCATAGTAATAATAATTGGGAAGGATTGAACATTTTTTTCTTATTGGAAAGTGTTGAAAGAAAACGTGAACGTGAATGTGCTTAATTGAACGATTATTTCAATCAATTTTATGAATATTATATTTTAGTGTCAATCTTTAAGCTGTATTTAAAATTACAATACATTTCTAAGCATATCGATTTCTTTTTTAAAGAAGGGTTGTATAAATTTAAACTGTCTTAATATCAGATAGAAATATTTTTTTTTTTTTATATTTCTCCATTAAGAAGCTTATAAACTTTTCAAATACTTGTGCTATCCCTTGTTTAACATAAAAATAATTATATTGGCATTACTAGGGTTAGGAGGAGGAGACTGTAACAAAAATGTACTGGATGCTTGCCAAGCTGGACCTTCTGATATTGGACTTTGAAAATATGTAAAAGTTGTCACATTTTTTTTGTAAAACATGAACTAATTTCATAAATTCCAATATAACTTCAAATTTCCATTCAATGAGCAGTTGAATTATTTCCTATTTTTGATCCTGTTCATGAGTTACATTGTAGTTTTAATTTTTAATTTTAGGAAATGACGCTGACTGAGATTTTTGTCATTTCCTGTAATAATATATCATTCACTCATGAAAACACTTATATAAGAATTGAAATTGTTACCGACATCGTAAATTAAAGTTTTAAACATTTCGTATAAATTTTAGATTAAAAAATATGAGGCACTTTATTTCCAACTCATGGTGGCAGGTTCGACTACTAGCTAAATATTGTAATTTACATTCCAATAGGCACACCCAACCTATATTAAATTGGGATCTCACCCTTCAAAGGTTTTGGGATAATATATGTTGATTGAGCAAAACGCAAACCACATGGTTATTATAAATCATGATTCAGGAACCTGT
This sequence comes from Rhaphigaster nebulosa, assembly GCA_948150685.1. Lineage (NCBI taxonomy): Eukaryota > Metazoa > Arthropoda > Insecta > Hemiptera > Pentatomidae > Rhaphigaster > Rhaphigaster nebulosa. The sequence goes on from OX411307.1 coordinate 139,006,702, forward strand.
ACTCTACTAATGGACACAAGTCTTTTCATCGGTTGCAGTAATTCAGGATTATAATTTCTTCTATTTATCAATTTCAGTGTACCCAGCTTCCGAGATAAACGTATGTCAATCTTGAAATGCTATATCTTTTGAAATGAGCTCAATTACATAAGGGTTGGTAATATTCTTTATTTACATTTCTTCTGATCTATTCAAGTCTGGCGACCTTATTTCGACGTGGAACGGTGACGAATAACTCATTTGCGTAGATTGCTTTACTGACATATGTATTCATGTTTTTGAGGGTAATTTAATTTAATTAATTTGTCTTTGGAGAAATCCTCCAGACAAACAGAGCTAAATATAATTATCTTTGGGACTGAGAACACGATAAAAAAAAAATATTTTGTACTATATATAACCCTTAAAAATCAAATTAATATTAAATAAAAATCAATTTATATTATTAAATGAGCAATAATATTTCCAATATTCTAAAGTCATACAAGAATTATTAATTGCTTAAGAATTAGGGATTGATAAATTATTTGCTACTTCTATGATTTTGTCTTTATTGAAAATTAGTTTCGAATTTTATACATTCATCTTCAGTTCTAAACACAAAAAAAAATTCAAAAATAAGCAATTCAAAATACAGTTTGGTATTATTATACATATTAAATTAAATATAATATAATATATTACACTAAATAATAATATTTATATTTCATTTAATTTGATATGTACAATAATACTAAACTGTATTTTGAATTGCTTATTTTTTAATTTTTGTGTTTTTAGAACTGAAGAAGAATGTGTAACATTCGAAACTAGTTTTCAACAAAAACAAAACTTTTGAAGTGGCAAATAATTTATCAATCCCTAATTTGATTAATCCTTCTATACCATAAATGCGGACGTCAACTATTTAAGAATTTGTTACTGAAATAAAAAAACCTAGGTTCTACTTCTATGATAAATAGTTCCACCGTAGTGGATTACTTGAATTCTGTAGTTTTTTTTTCCTTCAATTTCAAATTTTATCTGCATAAGTAGGCAGGTTCCATTATGCGCCGTCATACATACTAGTATGCAGACCCGCTCGATAGATAAGCTAAGTAAAATCAACATCCTACAAAAATGAAGGGGCGATTTTTTTTCCAAATCCCACATATTATTGGAAGTACTTTATAAACAGCGTAAAACATAGTTAAATTGTAATTAAAATTGAAGACATAAATGGATGGAGGTACTATGCAAGGAATTTTCAGATATTGATGTTTGCTTATGAATGAAGTCATGTGCTTATCTTCGCCTTGTAACATTAACAACCCAACGTAATTTCAATTACATCATTTATCAGTTAATTGGAAAGACCATGTCTTTAAAAAATTACATAAAAAACTTTATTACCAACTTTCTCAAACCTATAGATTTGTAGCATGACACTATCATTCATTTAAGTTTTCATTTCTATGCAGGAAAAAATGTAATGTATATTAAATATAAGGTGATTAAGTTATAATTTACATGTGTTACATGTTTTTGGTATATTCTATAGTTTGTGTCAGTCATACAGATTTTAAAGTGTCGTCGTGTTCTCATACAGTTTTTTTCTCATACAGCTTACGGATATGCGAATAAACTCAAAAAGCAAATTACTTTTCACATTTAATGAAAAAAAAAGTTGATACTGTATACAAGAACCACACAATATCAGTAAATGAACTAACGAGTTTCAATCCTTTGGCAAATAATTCAAGAATTATTTAATATCGATTAACGATTTCAACTTGAGTGATAAATGATATGGCTATGGTTACGATTCATATTGCTAGACTATGAAAGAGCTATTGTTATAGCTTAACATTGCTTTCAAGCTAGTTCCAAAAAAATGGAAATATGTTTTCGTTTTTCGTTAACTTTGCGACGCCGCTTCAGACTCAATCGCGCTGGGAACTGTCTCAACAATCTAATGATACCCCCAAAACCTCAGTAAGGCATGTAGCCAATCACAATCAACCCGTAATAAATGAATTATAAATTCAATTCCACCTTTCTTAGCTTCTTTCGGTATCATTGATACTTAATCTATCAATAAATAATCACCTTTATATACTTCATTCCATCAGCTTAAACATACCGATATTCCATTCATAACTTGGCAAGGAATAACATTATAAATGAAAAACTCATTTCCTGGATTCATCTTTACTTAGAATTTCCCCTAAGCCAGCGGGGAACTTCACAGCTTATGCCTCCATCCCGCTTTTGGTAGGGACAGTGATCCCATCTTTTAACACCCTGCTCTCTCTTTTCAGAATTTTGAAATTCCATTATATTCTTCTCTAGAAGTGCTTATAAAAGGCTTTAGCTAAACTCCAAAACGAGATTTCAGAACTGATTTTACTTTAGCATATCCTATATTTTTGCAGGTAATCGGTGAGAAAGTATACGAAAAAAAATTGAGTTTGTTCTGTAAAGCCCAATAGTAACATCCATAGTTAAATATACGTATGTATGTATGTATGTTCATTATGCATCACCCCGAATTTGTTGTTTGCATGATTATTTCATACACTTGAAAATATTTGCCCTCTTATAAAGGTGTAGGAATGGAGGGGTTGTTGTGATACGAAAACCATTCAGCAAAACCGAGAGATATAGACATTCTCAAGTACATCCCTCTTGCGATCTATATGTAAAGCAAACCATCGCTTTGAACAAGGCGCGTTGGTAATGGAAGGAGGGAAGGGGGCTCTCGTATGTAAACACACCATTGCAGACAAAAAAATAAATATCTGTCGCTATCAGGATCACTTTCGATACCCTCCGATCATCACATTCTGAAATTCCTGAGCCCATTATACTTGTATTTCTAAGATATTGAAACTTGTCATCCATGTTTTCTTCCCTAAAGGAAATAAGATGTACACATCAAAAATATATTAGAACTAACTACTTAGTTACTAGAGATTTTCGCTACTACTTATTTGTAAAATAATAGTTTTAATAATTCCAGTCCATAATTAATCACAATTTCATGATTAATATTGTAATGAGTAGACTGTTTTATATATTATTTAATTAAAGGAATTCTACCATCGTATCAGTCTCATTTTTTATTTTTATTTTGCTTCATCATTAACAGAAGCTTTCGGCACTTTGCGCTATGATTAATTTCCATTGTACTTATATAAAAGTTTAATTTCATGATCGTATTGTAACAAATAATGTAATTTGATTACAAGGGACAACAATAGTCCTGATGAACCGTCAATGACTATCACTATATAGTAATATCTCTTTATAGTTTGAATCAATTATAGCATAAAGGTATTTTCGGAAGCTTTGGTTGCAAAAAGCGTCTATTGAATATGGATTCTAAGACTGTTATGGTCCTCAAGCGAGTATCCGCAATTCAGAACCTCCACAGTCAACTTCGATTCCAATTAATCTCTGCGGAGTAAAGCCGCTCTTCAATTGTGGCCACACATGATGGTCCGAGCGTCATAGGCCACGTAATCAGCCGATCCCAATCTTGTAGCCTCCATGAAATATGATTGTACGCAACTTATGATTCTGCATGATCTGCATGATCGGGGTTACCCCAAGCAGCACTTATAAGCCAAAACTAATGGAATGCCTTGAAAAAACGAAGGTACAGTAACTGACGCCAATAGATACCAAGCAGCAGGCATCTACCGAGTTTTTCCTACAAAAAAGTATATGGATAAAGTAATTTCCTTAGGACCCATCAATCAGGCTGACCAAAATTCTATATAGAGGCCTCTCAAAATTTAATAAAGTAGAACGAAATCTACAAAATAGTCTTGTTGCGAATGTAGTATTGGTACTACAGGTCTAAACGATATTCCAACAACGGTCGATTATCTTTGAGTTGTCATTTGCATCTTTAGCCTTGGTCTCAGAACCATTTTTAGTTATTGTTAAATCGTTGGGACTGTTTAATATTGTAATTATCAATGTTTTGCTTTTAAAAAGATTTCTCAACAAATATATAACCTCTGTATTACACACGCAGTGAAAAAGTTTTTACGGCCACAGAATGTAACAGTGTATGCGCAACCTTTCTGACAACTGTGGTGAATACATAATCTGTTAGGCTAAATAATGAACAAGTTTCTAAAATGATTATCGGCGCTGAACCGAGGGCAGGATTCTATTAGATCTTTCCTAGTAGATTTGGGTTTGACGGGGCTCAATGTAGGAATATACGTTGGCAACTATTATTGGGGTATCGGTATTGAACCTTCGGTTTCGCTAAGTCATATAATCATTTTTATTTTTCCTTATTTAATGGAGATTAGGGAAAAAATAATAAGCTGCAGGCTCAAATGTAGTTAACAGAAGATATTCCTAAGCAATGCGTAAAATACTTTGTGATGTTACCTAATTCAATGAACTAATTTTTTACCGGTGTCCCCTAAAAAAAATGTTTATAGAATAAAAATTTTCAAAAATACAATGACACATTTTTTGAACATCAATCAAATACATTATTTATTGTGATGAAATGAATCAAGACAAGTGCGAAACACTTAGATCGAAACTTAGTGCTTTAGCTTGAAACTTTTCAAGTAAGCCACGGGCTATACTGGATCCCGTCTTTTGTTTAATGATTTAAATATAGTAATTAAAACTCTCACTTATTCCAAGTAAAAGTATTCTACAAAAAATGATATAATTTTTTGTTCGATATTTTCAGGTTTAGCTTAGTCAAGAAAGATCATTAATCATTTTCCACCTGTCATTGTTTTTTATGCATCTTAAATACTTTTAATGGATTATAAATTATTTTATCTTAACTGCAAAAAATCACTATTTTCTATGGAAAAAAAAAACACATAGTACCTAATTACAAATCGTTATTTCAAAATAGGATTCTATATTATTTTAGTTAATTAGTTTAATACTCTTACATACACCGAATCGTATTTGAATTCTGTAAATAGTTAAATTCCATATCCCCCTTAGTTAAAAGAAATTTACTTCGAATGGGCTTTGGGAATTTCAGACCCATTGAAGTTATGGATATTTAATTTATCATTCCAGCGGCTCAGAACAATGTTTTGGATCGCAATCTGAATTGGACATTAATAAAGTATTTTCTTATTCCTTAATATTGTTCAGAAAGGTAAATCATCATAAATTCTAAATTCCAGGCTGTATAGAATGGGAAAACATATACCAATATATTTTTTTTTCTTTGACGATACGCAAACGTATATGTATATATCTTACAAATGCATATCTTTCGTGGCTTCGTATTATAAATAAATAAATCTTCCTTATGTTTGAATGTTTAAGTTAAGCCTAAGATGCATTTAAAGAAACAGGTTCCCAAATTTTTCAAAAAGAAAAAAAAAATACAATTTTATTTCCCTTCACTTCATCACCAAATCATGTCTATTTCTTGACCGGCATTGGCATAAATGTTTTTTCTGTTGTATTAGCTATGGAACTACTGTTTGATCGGTCTCTAAAGAAGCAAGCGCAGCTTTTATAATGTTAGTACCTAATCCTTCATAGGTTTGGCTGAAAAACCTGGTGGTTGTGCGTGATCTGGGCTAGGATTCTCCACCTCCTTGTTATTCCAGTTCGTCTCTATCAAGTCTTGAACTCAAGACTCTTCGTAGGTTCATTAAACTTAAATTAAACATACTACAGGTTCATAAAATCCAACTATATATGAATTTATGCGTATGCTCAAATGATCCAAAGAAATAAGGTTTATATTTTTTTTCCATATTTTTACAAACTTTCTAACTCTATTATGTTCTATTTTATGATAAATTTTGTTGTTTCAATGTTCCACAGAAAGGGTTAAGGAGCAGCAACTTCAGATGGCATTGGAAAACGCAATAATAATTATCTAGAATAGTTGTCAATAAAGTGTTAATTCTATAAAAAAATAGAAGGGTTGGACTTTTGATAAGCAAAGTTTAAGAAATAAGAACTATGTAACTCAAACATCGGCAATTTAGATAAGGGCATCTAATTTTATCTAACTATTCATAAAAATAAATCTTCTAAAATAAAATAAGAGCAATAATAAAAATACGACTCAATGAAGTATAATTTGTTCATCACCATTTCTGCTGTACCCAACCTGACATATACGTATACTTCTCTTTCCTATGCACTGCGATTCGTATAAAATTGAACATACCCTCTTTTAAATATTGTATATATTTATTCTAATTTGTTTTTCTGTAGACTGTAGCGCTAAAATTGCCGTAATGATTTTGATGAAACTTGGTAAAGTCTTCTCCCTAAAATACTTTACCTATCCATCATTTAGTTCCTTCCCAAGAAAAAAAAAACCAGGAGAAAATTTATGATGAATTAAAAATTTTATTTGCATATAACTCGAAATGCAATTAATAGTAAATTATATATATGATCGTTTTAAAGGTATTTACATTCTTTACAATACAAAAAAAACATCTATATCGGACCAGTATTAGCAAAGATACTACCGTATTGGACTTTGAAGCGATGTTTTTCCTTACTACCGCTAGGTAAGGAAAGTATTCTGATCAGGTCAAATAAAGTGAAGATTTTTTTTATAAAACCTTTTTCTAAAAGAAAAAACCTTCATTAAAGGGTGAAATTTTTAACGAATTTAAAATGATTAAGGTTGACCAACTGATGTATTACTTTATTTTTTAAACATTAGATAATGCGGGTTAAGTGCGCACTAGATTTTACAAAGTTCGGCTTTATAGACTGTAACATCTTTATTCTTGAAGCTAGATTTCCCCCCTTTTTTTTAAACATGTTCCTTAAACGATTATGTTTAAATATTACATTCCAGTCCACGTTTCAACCGCGTCCATTTTGTTGAGATTTATAATTCAATTTAGTAGTGCTTAGTACGCACTTGTCCCCGCTTTAGAGGTAAGTGCGTAAGAGGTATCGTTAAGACTTGTTATTCAAGCATTAGCGGTTGTGAGGGTTTTGGAAATAGTTTCCGGAGGATTATTATACTGATGTAATCATAAAAAAAAGTTATAACTTGTCTAAGAATCACATTTTGCATTCTTCAGGGACAATTATGAAAAGGGTGGTCAAATATAATTGAATAAACTTGTCGAAAAAAATGATTTGTATCTCAATGCGCTATTCCCCAGTTGCACCGGCTAAACACGATAGTAGGAGTAAGTTTAAACCACGCACACTATTCCGACAAGAGAGGTCTGCACTTACCTCTACTGTCATGTTTTGCCGGGGCAACACTCACTAGCGCTTAAAAACTAAAAAACTGTCAAGGAGAAATGCAAATCACAAAGTGCTTCGCAGAACAGCTTCTGGAGAATCCACTTACAGCAACAACAAAAAAAATTAATAAGGCCTAGTGGTGGATAAACAACGATACAGCTGTGCGTCAGAAGTTGAAAGATCATATTCAATAATGATGTTGGAATTGATATCTTTACAACTCGTTATACTTCACCTTAGAGAATTCTCGTGGGTTATTTGTGATACGTCAGGGTTTAGACTTAATGCTCCCAAAAGGGCAGTTCTGACATGTTCGGGATATGGCTTTAACGAGACAATTACGCACTTATCTAACATTACTTTAGTTCAAAATTTCGGCTTCATGGAAATTAAGGTAACCCATGGCATTGACCCAGGAAGTATTAGTTAATAAATAGGGTTTATAACCCAGGAAGTAATTGTTTTGCTTCCTATTTTTCAGCGTTAAACAAGTGTTATTTCCTTAATCATCTCCTCTCCTATTGTATGTATAAAAGCCTATCTGAAATGGACAGATCAATCAGAATCAGAATGTAAATTAGAATGTAAGATAGAATAAGATAGAATGTAAGAATTAGAATGTAAGAGAGAGTGTAAGAGAATGTGAGACAATACACTCTCACTATGTTAGCTTTAACTATAGTTTTAAGCCTAGTAGTAATATCTTTAGTAGAGTCTATCTGTAGTTAACACTGCCAGTAGCTCACTATTTTATATCATGTAACTCTGTACTCTTATTAATAAGGTATTTTCCAAGGATTACACATCATCGACTTCGTTAATTGGCGCTCTAACAGGACAGCATCCATCTCTCCAGCTCTGATCGCTGTTTCAGAAGAACTTTGAAGGACTTGCAAATTCTCCAATGCTCTCAGGTTTTATTTGCAAGTCGGCCCACTTATCTAAGGTACCCTCGCTTCAAGTTCTAAACTTTGGACAGACCCACTGACCTGTCAAGTATTAACATCTCAGGTATTTGTCTACATTTCTGCTGGATCCACTGATCTCAGGTGTCCAGAAGAAAATAACAGATCGATAAGTCGTAAGTTAAAAATTTTACTATATTTTTTAGTTGTAAAAATTACATTTTTCTTTAGTTTAAATTCTGGAAAACCAAATATTAAGGTTTATTACAAACGATGTAATATAAAAAAAAAGGGAAACAAGTTGATAATTGAATTATTTAAGATTAATGAGTTGAAAAGTAAATAAATTACTAAATGATATCATAAAAGATTTAATAAGAAAGCAATTTGAATAATTTATTATTAAAGAGTTAATGCTTTTGAAATGAAGGTAATTTGCTAAATGAAGCATTTATGTTAATTTGCTATATGATATCCTAAAATATTGAAAGTTTTGAAAAACGAGTAATTTGCTATTTGAATAGAATTAAGAATAAGTAAGCGAATAATTAATTGTAAGAATATATAATTTATGAATAATTAATTAAATAATAATTAGAAGTATTTAAGATATATAGCATCCATAATGATGGATGAAAATAAGTTTTGTCTGAAAGAGGAAATAGAAAATGTTTCTATTTTAAAAACGTAAACATCCAAAACAATAAATATTTTGTTGAATCTTAAACAATAAATAAGCGAAGTGACAAAAGGTCAAACGCATTAGTTAATAATAAAGCGGAAATAATATAATAAAAAAAAAATTAATTTTCTGTTACAATTAAAGATTTTATATCCATATTTGACAGAACTAAAGAAGTTAGGAATGATATAAAGCTTGCTAAAGATACTTCTTTAATTAACAGTTTAAAAATAAAAATGAAATTAAAATTCTGCAGAAAAAATTCTAAACTAAAATTTAATTATTAATATTTTCTTGAAAGACGAGAAAAAAGAAAATGATTTAGATTCTCACAAAATTAAAATGACAAACGGAATTAGTAATTACAAATTTTATGATCTTAAAAATAAAGAAATAAGTTACACATAGTTAGTTTAATTAATTTTTCAAAATGCTATTATAAATAATACTTACAAAGAATGTGATTAATTATGAAATATATCATAAAACATATCGTTCGGAGATAATAATTGTAAATAATTGATATTAGAGAAATAATGATATAAATGATAAAAGCATTTATTGAAAGAAGCTATGACATAATAACTCTTCTACGTAATATATATATATATATATATATATATATATATATATATATATATATATATATATATATATATTATATTTAATATATATATTTTTTAAATTTAATGAATAATGATTGATAATTTTGAGAAAAGAATTATATTTAAAACAGTCGGGAAATACTGAGAGATATATACTTTCAAATCAAAATTTAACCAAATTAATGAAACAATTAGCGAAAACTTTATGTCAATTTGTACCAAAATATAATAGGTAGTTAAATTCTGAGGGAATTCTATAAAGGCATCTCAGGAACTAACAACTGACCAATTGAAAAGATATTAAATTACTAAACCGATGTAATTAGATTACCAGTCCAGATGACATAATGTTTTAATTGATCAGCAGTCTAGATAGAGGACCTGCTTTGTTGCAAACATTTTCTTACAGCCTTAAATTACGGAATATAATCCATTTGATAAGCATATCAGTATTAATTGACAATATCAGAATAAATAATATGATAAAAAAATATATATATACACAGGAGAATAGAATAAAACAAAAATTATAAATGAAATTTGCCCTTTAAATCTTAAAAAAGGATACAAAATTAAATCTTTAGTCTTAAACAATTAAATATTTAAGGACTCATGTCTTTTTAATAAGATTAGATAAATAAATAAGTAATTATATTAGATTATTAAAATAACATATAATGTAAATGAATGTCTACATTGTAATCTCATAGTTAATCAAATTTAATAGGAATATTAAAATGTTTAAATGGTTCAAGAAAAAAAAAAGGGATCAATATTAAGTTTGAACTAAATATAAAGAATATAAAAAAGGGTTAGATTGAACTCCTGTACATTGTTGTTTCTTAATAAATGTTTAAGTGCTATATATCTTTATAATAAAATTATTACTATATTTATATTATTACTATTTTTATTAAAAACAATTGGTATACAAATTATAAATTTACGTTATTATTTTAGTAATGTGTCTTTATTTGTAATTAGAGTTAAGTGTAATTAAATCATTAATCTGTTAGTTAAAAATAATTATTAATTATATAAAATGAATAGGACAAAACGTTTTCTCATAAAATAAAACTTGGAATAAGTTAATATGTATAGTGGATTTAGTAATTTATAACTTATGTTTTTGGATATTATATGTCTAATATTAGAATGTTTCAAGTTGGTTTAAATGTATAATTATTTCTTGTATGTATTTAATTATATTTTAATTCTACCATTTACTTATTGTAACTACGTTTTATTATAGTCCGTTTAGGTGAATATAAAATGTAAATAATTTTGCCTAAAACTTTAAAAATAAGATATTGTATATTAAGTATAAATTTATTAGCTATGTAAAGATAGGTTTTATACTAAAACAAAAGTAAATCCCATTCCAAATGAACTTACACTATCCACAGTACTTGTATATCCTGCATAATTTGATCCAAGAACTAGTTCCTACCTATATACCTACTTAATACTTTTAAAAAAAGCTCAAGATAATTCGCTTTTTTTCATAAAGGTGGGAGGAGTTAACACGTGGCATTGACCTAGGAAGTATTAGTTATTAATTAGGACTTATAACCCAGGAAGTTATTATTTTGTTTCCTACTTATCAGCGTTAAACAAGTTTTATTTCCTTAATTATCCCCTCTCCTATTGTATGTATAAAAGCCTATCTGAAATGGACATAACAATCAGAATCAGAATGTAAGATAGGATGTAAGAATTAGAATGTAAGATAGAGTGTAAGAGAATGTGAGACAGTACACTCTCACTATGTTAGCTGTAACTATAGTTTTAAGCATAGTAGAATTATCTTTAGTAGAGTCTATCTGTAGTTAACACTGTCAGTAGCTCACTATTTTATATCATGTAACGCTGTACTCTTATTAATAAGTATTTTCCAAGGCTTACATATCATCGACTTTGTTAATTATACGCATTTTCGTTTTTGAGATACAGTGATTACTAAGTCAGCCAGTCAGTGAGTGTAGATGATAGATAGTATTCGATTTTTCAGTCGTTATATTAAATTTCGCTGACACTGCCTTTCGCAAGTCTGTGGAAATCATTAAACCGCTATTCTCTATTTTAAAGCATGTGAAATATAATACTACAAAAAATAAATACCTCTTAAGAAATTCCAATGTGTTACACAAGTTATTATATGCATTATAGTTATTCTTACCATAAATGTAAGTCTCTTACCACGGGAGATCGTGACGAAATGGCTGATATAAAATAAAGTACTAGTACGAGTATATAATTATAATTTTTTGCTTTTATTATTAGGTTTAATGATAAAATATAAAAGAGCGAAAACTCAAAAAGAGGCATAAATTAATTGCTAGAAAACTATTGGAAGATTCCAAAGTACAAAGCCTCAAGTCTATAAAATAACGGCAAACAACTAACCAGTCAACGTTTCGCCAATTCAGACATCATCAGGACATACACACAAAAATTACATTTATGAAGATCAATACAGTATAACTCTACACCAACCGTCCAGAAAGAGGCATCAACCTGAGACAGCACTTCACTCCAAGACATCCAATCACATACTGACAAGGGTAGTTAGTGCACGGGGCACCCGTCGCCGATTTTAAATAATTTTTTTTTGGGTGAATCTACATTGAAAAAAAGTTGACCCATATCCTTCCGTTTCATCCAATGGGCCTTAGGAGCTGAGCGAAAGAATGAAAAATGCTTTATTTTATATCTCGTGTTTGAAGAATGATATCGACACGATTTTTTCAGCTAAACATTTGTTTTTTTAGAGTATATTAAAGAAAAAAAATAAAGATTAAAAAATAATTGATTTTTGGTCAAATAAATTTAAAATATGTTTAAATTATTAAGTAAACTAGCCTCATAGATTTTTTCACACCAGATAAGATTTAGATTCAGCACATAAAAAAATCTTATTGTGAAAAAATCTTCGAACGTTCGTTCTAAAACATGTTAAAACATGTAGAAATATCAATGTTAAAACAAATTGCGTAGTTTAAAAACCATTACCGATGCCCAAAATTTGGTTTGAATTATTGAAGGGTTTTCCTTATTTATTTTTATTTAGGGTTTTATTTAAATCATAAAATAATTTAAAGGATCTATCTACTCTTGGCAAAAATTGTATGCCAAAAATGTTCATTTTTAGATTTGCTCGAAAATTTGAATATTCGGGTTTTTAAAAGTTCCAAAACCAAATCTGACGTTAGTTTTGAATACAAAAATTCTGTTAAGATACTTCACTCCGTAAAAAATACCGTTATCGTTACATTTAAGTCAATACACCCTCCGGGTCGATCTAAAATTCAATTATTTCGTTTTAAGTTGACCCATATCCTTCCGTTTCATCCAATGGGCCTTAGGAGCTGAGCGAAAGAATGAAAAATGCTTTATTTTATATCTCGTGTTTGAAGAATGATATCGACATGATTTTTTCAGCTAAACATTTGTTTTTTTAGAGTATATTAAAGAAAAAAAATAAAGATTAAAAAATAATTGATTTTTGGTCAAATAAATTTAAAATATGTTTAAATTATTAAGTAAACTAGCCTCATAGATTTTTTCACACCAGATAAGATTTAGATTCAGCACATAAAAAAATCTTATTGTGAAAAAATCTTCGAACGTTCGTTCTAAAACATGTTAAAACATGTAGAAATATCAATGTTAAAACAAATTGCGTAGTTTAAAAACCATTACCGATGCCCAAAATTTGGTTTGAATTATTGAAGGGTTTTCCTTATTTATTTTTATTTAGGGTTTTATTTAAATCATAAAATAATTTAAAGGATCTATCTACTCTTGGCAAAAATTGTATGCCAAAAATGTTCATTTTTAGATTTGCTCGAAAATTTGAATATTCGGGTTTTTAAAAGTTCCAAAACCAAATCTGACGTTAGTTTTGAATACAAAAATTCTGTTAAGATACTTCACTCCGTAAAAAATACCGTTATCGTTACATTTAAGTCAATACACCCTCCGGGTCGATCTAAAATTCAATTATTTCGTTTTAAACAATTGGATCAATAAAATTTACTATTTCTGGATCACGAATAATGTGTTATATGTGTTTAGCTGAAATAATCATGTCGTTATCATTCTTCAAATACGAGATATAAAATGAAGAATTTTTAGCATGTTTTATTTTTTTTTCCACAACTCCTAAGGCCTATTGGATGAAACGGAAGGATATGGGTCAACTTTTTTTCAATGCAAATTCACCCAAAAAAATTTGATCATAATCGGCGACGGACACACCGTGCACTCCCCTTGTGAGTTGATGATGCCTAAATTGGCGAAACGTTGACTGGTTATTTGTTTGCCGGTATTTTAGAGACTTGAGGCTTTGTGTTTTGGAATTTTCCAATTGTTTTCTAGCATTCAATGATAAATTTTTTATCTTCTTCTTCATCGTTCTTCCCATATTATATAGTCGCGCCCGTTGATTAAACCAGGAAGTCAATGGCTCTCCTGACTGTTTATCTACTTGTACAATATTTGTTATGCCTTTTTAAGTTTTTTTTTTTTACTTAAGTGTTTTGTTATTGTATATAGGTATGAATGTGTTCTAGATGACTTATTTTATTTTTACTTAACTTAATTTTTATTTATCTTGGCTGTTTACTTATTCTGCTATTTGTCTATCTTAATTTGTCTATTTATTTTCTTAGTAATGTACATATTTAAAAACAAAATCGTTTTGTATATTTTATTATTTTTACTTTATTTACTTTTTTTTGTGTTCTTTTATCTTGCATATAAGGTATGAATGGATTCTTATAGCCCTGATACCTATTACTCTTGAGTGTGGCAGCTTGTATTTTTTTCAATAAAAACTTTAAAAATGTTTTGAAATGCCGAAAACATTTATTAAATAACAAAAGTGGTTATAATGGTTTATTCTCAAAATCAACTTAAAGCTTAACACAAAATGTATTATTTATTAATAACAAGTGCCTATACAACAATCCAATTTAAGTATATAGTAAAAGTCGTAGGACTTACTCCCGAATAGCTGTCCAGTTATTTGTTTGATATTTTGTATCAGGGTTTGATCACACTGAAATATTATTCGATTTATTAATAAAACTTTTGATCACTAAAAGTACTTAAGTGTAAATTGAAATATATACTAATCCAGAGGGTTATTAGTTGTATAAAATGGGGGAAAAGTACTTCATGAACCAGAAAACATATAAATCACATCTTGAAAAGAGTAGGCATTAAAGCAACCTTAGATATTATCTTAACTGGAGACCAAAGTGGATCGGATCACGAACTGCACTTATAATAGATAAACTAACATGCATAAAAGTAATTCAAGAAAAAGCATTACCAAAATATTTAACCACTACAAATCAAATGTTATATCCTGTAGTATTCCGAATAAGTTAACTGCATGCAATGAATGTGGGTTATATATATATATATATATATATATATATATATATATATATATTAGTGAATTTGCATTGTTTGCATATTCCTTAGTCACATATTTTTCAAGATAAAGTGAATTTTAACTTAACGTTTTACATTATTTCATAAGTGGCTCCTAAAAAAGTTAACAATATCAGAAGTTTAAGTACCCCATTAGTACAAATATTTTTTTACTTAAAACAAAAAGATTTTTTTAATTTGAGGTAAAATTACAAAAAACATCTAAACTCCATATAATTAACCTTTAGAATATTAAATTTAATGTAATTAAATTTCGAAACATTGAAAGGAACAATACTGTAATAATAACATGATATTATATAAAACAAAGAGAGATGATCTGAAAGGATTACGTAACTATATAATTATATAAGCATGAAGAAGAATAGGCTGTGAATTTGATAAAGAATATATTAAAAATATCTGAAAGAATGAACCGGTGTGGTAACAATATCAAATATTTTTTATTTAAAGTTAAAAAAAAAATTGGATACAATCTTACAAACGAAATTAGGAGGAAAATAATTAGATAGAAATACAAATAAAACAAGGGAATGTTCTTTGCCGCGTATCAGAGAAATCAGTGAAATAGTTAAAAAAACGTCCAGAAGAAGAAAACAGTTTTCATGATAATAAGGTGCATAAAGGTGCTCATTACGCCCATGAACGTTTAGCTAATAGTGAATGGACTATTGATCCTCGAGAAGTAAGAAAAAAAGTTGGACGAAAAATCACCTTTCTTGGCAACTTAAGGCCGCTTCACACATGGGAACAACTGTTCGGCCGACAACTTTTACTGTGTGTAAGAGCCACGTCCCCGAGAACCGTTGCACAGTGGTGCGAAGTCCCGATTTAGGTGGACAAAACTCATATCAAAATAAATAAATTTTTCACTCGGGATAGTCATTATAGGGTTCACGGACCTCAAAAATACTAATCCGCTTGGTTGAAAATCATTAATAATCTCAGAGCGTTTTTTTAGAAAACACGTTTAAATAATGCTACGAAATCGGCGAGCTCTGCCCATATTTTCCACAAGTCTCTGTATTTATGTTTATTTTCAGTATTTCTCGTTTACCGTGGATTTCATTTTTACAGCAGATTGTGTCATTCTGTTAGGATCATGGATATAAAATTAATTGTATAATGAAAATTGTTAATTTTTGTCCCTAATAAGCAAACCAAATTTTTCAAAACATTCCTATTTCCAAAAGCTCCCGAAACGATTCTTGTTTATATTTGTACCCAATGACATACTATTTCATGTATTTCAAGAAATTTCGTACGGTTTTTTGCGTTTAGGTAGTTTTCGATATTTTTTTCTTATAAAAATCCTTTGAAATAGCGTGGAAGGAGTTTCTTAATATGTGACTAAAAATAGACAGGAATTAAAATCATGACTGGATTTTGGAATTCCTCTCACAAAAAACTGATGCAAATGATCAGAGAGAACACCACTTGAACGACACCGTCATTAGATATTCTGTTAAAATTGGTGATAGATGGAAGAAATCTAACAGGAAAAAGGAAGTTTTCTTTCTGGTCAGATAAACAGGATTCTATTTTCCTTTAGGCTAAGAATAAATAAATTTTACTAGTGCCATCACTCAGTCTTTAAGGGCATTCAATACGTGCTCACAGTGGGACAAAGTACCGATTTGATTAAATCTCATAAAAAAAAAAAAAAAAAAAATTCTGCACAGGATCTTAGGAGTCGCAGACCTAGAAAATACTACTGTGCTCGGCCAAATATCTTTGTTAATCCCAGAGCATTGTTTCAAAAACATCTTTAAATAGTGAGTGCTATGAATTCGTCCGAACTCTGTCCTTATTTTGAGTGAAGTGTTAGTCAAAGAGTTTCAAATCTTTCCATTGACTGTAGTTATAACTGAATTATGAGAAATACTGATTTCTCCTCCATTACACAATGTAACACATATAGGTTTTAAATTTGCTTAAGATCGATAAGAGAGCGGAATAGCTCAGCGGTAAGGTCCTGTGTTACCATGCTCCCGGTCCCGAGTTCAATACCGGCTGCGGCAGATAATTATTTATTCTGTTATCAGCCGTGGATCGACACTGTGGGGTCGGGGTACCCTCCTGGGGCTCACCCAGCCTCTATAAAGTGGGTACCCTTAATTGGGGGGAAAACTTGGCAGTTGACCGTGAGCTCGGCCAAATCACCTCCTTGCACAGCCGTTGGCTTAGAAACAGTTCGGTACCAAATACTGAACCCAAGACCCTTCATGGATTGTAGTGGTACAGGTTTTTTTTAAAGAACAATAAGGTGACTAAAATATTCATAAGGTCCTCATAGATCTTTTTCTTTTCACATAATTAAGGATTTTTTCTGTGGAAACTTTGTCTTCTCTTTTTTTCACTGTTTTTGTTTTCATTGCATTAATTGTACTAAGCCCTAAGTTAGTCGATACTAATTCATTTTATTATGTTCTCTTGTTAATGAGTAAAATTATAACCAGTAAATCGATTTTTTCTCTGATGTTGTGTTTAAGCGTTTGCTTTTTTATTTTTCTAATACCCATCTGGCCTCATCTATACCTACTCTTCTACTAGGTAGCCCGAATTTGTTCAAAGGGGTGTTTTCCCATAACTATTCTCTTAGGCATTCCTTCTGAAGTCACCGACAAGAAAAGGTGAGTATTCCACTTTTCAAATTTGCTGGGTGAGGTTTATTCGGGAGGGTTATCTCGAGTAGGGTCGAATGCGATCACTCCTTGTTATTTATATACTCAAAGTTCTCGTGTGTGGAGTCTTGTTCTTGTTGTTTGTTCACTCGAATTTTTAATTTATTTCGAACATCGTTGCTTTTTAGTTTAACCCTACCTTTTTTACATATAATGTTATTTACCTTTTAGCTTAGATTTATGTTTTTTTCTTACATTGCCGTATTTTTGTGTTTTGGATAACAAATAAATAAACTTGTTGTTTATTCCTATCATTATATTGATTTATAATACATAGATTTTCTATTTTGCAGCATTTTCGAATTTCAGGTACCTATAAAAAAAAAGATTATAAAATATGTATTATTTATTTATGATAACTAGGACAGTAGGTTGGAAGAAAAAAATTAGCAGATGGATTTCTATTTTCTACGTCTTTTGATGTAGATGGCTTGGGTTCCTGTATATTGATTACAAACTAAATGATAAAGAATCACTTGCTTGTTCAAATGAGTTTTCAAGGTGTAAAAAGTTTTAGTAACTGGCACGACGCGTAATAATTACACCACGTTACTTAAGACTAGACGAAATTTTTATTACTAAACTATTTCAAAAAAGTCAACTTAAAATAACACTATCACCTAACCGGAATTTAATTTTATGTGGTATTTATTCAATAGTTTTAGCAAAGCAGCGGCATATTTCAAAGGATCAGGCCGTACAATATATACCTACTTTAAAACTTGGATGTGAAAATTCCATAGCGGGAAAAGTGGAAAATTCGACAACGGAGGGCTCTGGTAGAGGGTCAAAAAATTAATTGAGTAAATATTTAACGTTTCAAAGTAGAATTAATAAAAGCCAAACTAAATAAATATCAAATAAACTCCCTTGAGAAACGTAATGAAGTGATGGGGTCGAATGCGACCCCACCTTGTTGTATATTTCAAATGATTGAACTTTGCTGAAAACGGGTTAATAAAATATTGAAGCCTGTATTTAATTTGAGTTCAAAATCTATTTCATGTTAATAACTCTTCTCATAACAGTATTCACGGGTTAGAAAAAGAAAGATGAATTGTGAATTGATGAGGCCATTGAATTGTAAGTGAAGTGAATGAATTGAAAATGAATGAAGCAACTACGAAAAATATTTATTCCGTAGAATGATTGATTCTATTGTTAATATGAATATTATTTGATGTTTACTGTCTTATATCTATATAATTTTATTATATTTAGAGTGTGAAAAAAACTAGAAATATTTCCCCACGTGAGTTTTTTTTAGTCCCCGATCATAAAGGTTTTATCCACCTAAATCGGGAGTTTGATCCGCTTTACATTGTTGGCGAACCGTTGTTTCCATGTGTGTAGCGGGCTTTAGATCTTCGTGCTCTGTATTTCAATGAAACAGTATTAAACTAGCAAATGCTATTTAGGAGCATTGGCAAGGAACATTATAATTCAAATACAGGGCACGAAATTTTGGGCATAAAAAGAGTCCCACGAATAAATTGTTTTTATTACAGAAGTTAATTTGCCTCTGATCATTGTTATTTTTCACATTTTTTCCACGGCATATCCACATAACTCCATGAGAAAGCTCAAAATCCTTTCCAGCTCTGGTATTATTACGGAAGATAATGATCAGTCCTAAATCTTTTATTCAGATCGTAGTTCCATAGGCGAAAAAAAGAGGGGGTGAAATGAAAATGAATAAGTAAACTGCAAAAAATAAATATTACTTTATTGAAAACAGTAAATTAAAATGTTTTTTTTTCAATAAAATACCATTGATAATTTTGATAATTAAAAAAAAACAACAGATAAATTATTATTTTTATAATATTACTTATAACATATTTTATTGCCATCCGACTGGGAAATCTTGCAGTTCTGAGATCCTGGAGCTTACTGATCGAGCCTGGCTCGACGGAAAACTCATAGAGAACGAAGAAGAAAGAAAAAGAGAGAAACCTCCTACTTGACTAAGTCTTGGTACTAGACTCTTGACACTGGGATAATCCTTATAGGTTGTTAGCGATTGGTAGTGTATATATACGCACTTAGTGTATATAATACCCTTCATCTTAAGTATTTAAACATAATAGTATGGTGTAATCTGATTATTAATTCTATTTATTAATATCCTACTTATTTACACCCATCTACAGCAACGAATAAGCGCATTGCATGACCAAAGCTTAAAATATGGCCTTTGTACTGTCTAGCATTAACGAATTTCTGCAAACTCTTCAACTTTCAAGACAACGCGTTTTGTCTTTTACCTTGTTTTTATTTCCTCTCGAATGATATTTTTTTTACAATATTGTAGGGTCCGGATACTTTCCAGCTATTCAAAAATATTTCCTGTAATATTGGTATCCCTAAAAGCATCGCAAATTTTGCTACTGGCGATATATGCACTTCGTTTTATTCATATTTGTTTTAGACATTATTCTTTGAAAATATTCACCGGAATTTTTTTATTTAATTTAATCTTCATCTTACAAGATCAAGTCATCAGTATATCCTAGCACAGGTGGATATATATTATTATCCTTAGTTAAACTTCCCTTTATATACTTTTATTTCGAAACCAGATTCACTTGTGAGGCATTGTCTATACGAAATTCGTTTAGGTAATTAGTTTTCGCATTTTCAATCAAATTAACTAATAAGTATAATCAAGTTCGGGTATAACACTTATATCCGGTATTGTATTCAGACCTGGGTTGTTAACCTTTCTGATTGCGTATTCCAGTGATAAATTAAATAAACTTGTGAAGAGAGAATCGCCCTACTTTAAGCCTGAACGAACTTTTCAGAGAGATGTTTTCAATTCGCTCTGATTCTATTATACAGCTTCTGGTAGTCATTAGAGTCGTAAGCCCTTTTGAAATCAATGCACCTCCGGTGAGCCTTTTTTTTTTTTTTTTTTTTTTAATATTATCTACCGGATGGAGAATATTTGGTAAACAGCTATAAAGTAAAATTAATTTGTTTTCTAAATCCACAACGATGCTCTTGGATTCTCTCTAAATTATTTTACAATTTTCTAATCATATAAGCATGAATATTTTTCACCAAAAATAAGTGGAATATCTAAATAACAATATAATTAGGGATTGATAAATTATTTGCCACTTCTATAATTTCGTTTTATTGAAAACTAGTTTCGAATGTTATGCATTCATCTTCAGTTCTAAAAGCACACAAACATTTAAAAATAAGCAGTTCAAAATAGAGTTTGGTATTATTATACATATTAAATTATATGTAATATAAATTAGTATTATAATACATACATATAATACATAAATTTAATTAAGAAAAGAAATTAAATACATGTTGGTACTCACCAAGGTTTAAGTAGATTATATCAAAAAGAAAAGTTTGTATTGGTTTGTTCTAGCACTGAACAAGCAATGAAAGAAAGGTGGTGTGTTTATAGGTAAACGGTTTAAGAGTCGGGGTTTTTCCAGTAATTCCGGTGAGTAATTGTTTTTTCTGTTATGGATGGGAATAAATTTAAGATTGGACTATTGGAGATATTTATTTGGTCATTTAAGCAGAAATATTGATTGGATTTGAAGGATTTTATTTTTTCAAGTGCTTCATATATATTTAATTTGAGACTGTTTTCAACTACATCACAAAATACTAATATTCAAAATACATCACATTTATTTATCTCCCGAGTCTTTGATGAATTTATGTTTTTTTTTTTTTTCATTTAAATGAATTGCAAAGTTAGAATTCTCTGTCTTATTATTATATGCACGTATATGTTCCTTTAATCTCTGATTTAGTGATCTTCCAGTATTTCCCGTGTATTTGGCTGCACAATCATTACAATATAATTTATATACTCCGCTTTTTTGGAAAGGGTCTATTTTGTCTTAAGGAGAAGGAAAATATGAGGATAGGATTATTTCCATTTTAAATGCAGGGTTTAACCCTAGTTTTTTCAATTCATTACCGACTTTGGTGGAGATAGGGCCGTAATATGGAATCAAGACATGTTTTGGGATGGGCCAGTCTTCGGGGGTTGTTGAATAGATAGCATTAATTGTCTTCTTTTTTTAAATTGGATCGATAATTTATTTATTTAATTAACTAATTTATGTATTATAAAACATTTATGAATTATAAATTTAATTAAGACAAGAAATCAAGTACATGTCGTTACTCACCAAGGTTTAAGAAGATTATATCAAACACAAAAGGTTGTATAGGTTAGGTTCATTCTCACACTGAACTAGCAATGAAAGAAAGGTGGGGTGTTTATAGGGCGTCGAATGAGACCAGTAGCAGCTTGATAGATAAGACACTCGATGTTTCGAATTGTCGGAGTTGACATGATTTTCAAAATGGCTGGCTAATGTCGAATTGCAAACCAACTAGTTATTTTTAGCAAACTTGGTTTTGGACTGTTTGGAAAAAAAAAAAAAAATATATATATATATATATATATATATATATATATATATATATATATATATATATATATATATGTATATATTAAAATCGACAGAAACAGAACTAAACTGGTTCAGAAAGGTAAAATGTAAAATAGGAGCGGAAATTTCGATTTTGGATGATAATAAATTTTCAGATCACAAAAATGGTTACAATGAAGTGAAAAAACAATTTTGTGGTGATTTAAAAACATTTTATTGATCACAAAAAATAATTCGTAATTGTTATTGCACTAAAAAAATTAGTAGGTGCCCTTTGTTTTACTAATTTGGTTGTTTTTGGAAAGTTGGTTTAAGAATCCAAAAGTGCATTACGATTTTTTTTCGAATATACCGTTCCCAGCAGTATATTTAAAAGCAACACTTCGCATCGTCACAATTTTGTGTTCTACGACGAATTTGATCGTTTTGGTACGAATCAATACAACGTTTTCAAATCACCACAAAATAGGTTTTCCTTTTACTGTCTCATATTGCTTTCGAGCTATCGAAGATAGCGGAAGCCACTGTAACCACTTTTGTGAGCTGAAAATTTGTTGTCCTCCAAAATCAAAATTTCCTCTCGTATTTTACGGCTTTCCTTTCTGAACAAATTTGGATCCGTGTCAGTCGGTTTTTTAAATATTTTTTAAATTTTTCATAACAACCTAAAACCAATCTTTCTAATAATAACAAGCTGATTTTTAATTCGACATTAGCTAGACATTTTGAAAATTCGTTCCTTCTTCGATTGCAAAAAAGTATCGTAAAACGAATTTTTTCATGTTGTTAGCCTCGAAACTGGCATAGACTTCCTTCGCTGATCCGTGTTCATAGGAACTTTTTGTTCAACGTAATATTTTCTGTAAACTAAGATATCTTCAGACTTTTTTTACACTTTTATTATACGTTTTACCTTTCAGAACATCATATTGATTACAAGAAATAATTCATTATTGTTATCGCAGTAAAAAAAAATCTGGTGCGGTGCGCGCATCACACAACTTTCCCTTACCGTCCTATAATAATTATCTTTTTAATACAATTTTAAAGAGTTCACATCAAGAGAGTCGTTTTCGAGAAAAATGTAAAAAATTGTAAAATCCATGATATAATAGCTATTTCCGGTTAGTCTGATGCGCTGTATCTTTGCTAATACTGGTCCGATTTTGATGATTCTTTTATTGCTTTTTAGATAGTTTAATTATCTTTCATACAAGTGCATAGATGATTTACCATAAATTGCACGCTTTTGTAGTTATGCGTAAATAAAATATTCTTTTCATCAAAACTTTTTTCCCTGCAATTCCTCGGTGATTTACTAAATAAATAAAAAGTTAAAGACCTTTATGAAGAATAATTTAGCCAAGTTTCATCAAAATCGTTAGAGCCGTTTTCGAGAAAATTGTAAAAAAGTGTAAAATCCATGATGTAATTGCTATTTCCGGTTAGTCCGATGCGCTGTATCTTTGCTAATACTAGTCCGATTTTCATGATTCTTTTATTGTTTTTTAGATAATTTAATTACCTTTCATACAATACTACACATAATTTACCATAAATTGCACGCTTTTGAAGTTATGCGTAAATAAAATATTCTTTTCATCATAACTTTTTTCCCTGCAATTCCTCGGTGATGTACCATATATATGAAAAGTTAAAGGTCTTTATGAAGAATAATTTAGGCAAGTTTAATCAAAATCGTTAGAGCCGTTTTCGAGAAAATTGTAAAAATGTGTAAAATCGATTATATAAAGTGGCACTTCCGGTTAGTCGATTTTGACGAAAATGTTGCTGTAACATCACATGCATGTGCTAACCTTAAATATGGAATTTCAGTATCGTACAGCTTTCCGTTTTTGAGCTAGACTGATCACATACACACAGACACACACACAGACACACAGACCATTTTGCGAGACTTGGTCATTTGGACTCAGGGGACCATAAAACATGTATTTCCGTTGAAAACTCGAATTCGAAAATTTTCACGATCGCAATACTTCCCCTTACTATATACTTCGTATATAGGTAAGGGAAAGTAAAAATCAGTAGGCACCTATTGTGCTTTTCAAGTTTCGTTGTTTTTGAAATGTTGGTTCGTGAATCTAAAAGTGGTTTACTGAAATGTTTCGAATATACCACCTTTAGCAGGTATACAACCAACACTCCATGTATTTACCATTTGCGTTGCTTTCCGACGCTCTGACAATTCACCAAAGAACGTGCGTTTGATCAATCGAACTAGTATTGATCTCATTAAAATCCAAATTTTATTCTCCATGACGTTAATTTCGATCCGTTTTTTTTAATGAGACCTTTCTTTATCAATTGCCAAAAAAACATATTTTTTTCGTGTATTTTTTACATTTGCTCACCCACGTTCATAGGGACTTTTTTGTTCAACGTTATATTTGCTATAAAATCCCCAAGGTTATCCTTTTTTTAGGGAACACTCTGAATAAGACGATCTGTAATCAGAACTAATTGTAAGACAGGTAAAGGGCTAAAATAAGCGTAAAATTAATTGAGTAAATTTGTCGGTAATAATGCTATGGTAATTTGGTTATCATAAGTACCCGCTCCCAAATACCATAGATGTTAATGGAAGCAATCCATATTTTTTCACGAATCCTTGTGACCCAGAAGGTATGAGATAATGTGGTAAAACAAAATCTAGATGGAGAAAAATAATAACAGAATACAGGAATAGCTTATTAACTACCTTCTCCTCATTAAGTAAAAATTGTAGAACTCTATATTATAGGAATGCAATATTGAATGCTGTGACCAAATGATTTCACTGGTATTTAAAGGACCAGATGTTACCGTTATTGGACCGAGATTTCCAGAACTTCTGTTTGCCTCTTATTGAGAATCACTGACCTTATTTTTAAAATTACAAGTTCCAACTTTTATTTTGCAATTAATGCATCTTATATGTCGTGCGCGGAACATCGACACGTACCCTGTAAATTTGCCAATCAATGCGTTGATCTAGAGTTATTAAGGATCTGATGAAAATTTCAATTAAAATAACTTAAAGGTAAACATATCAAATACTACCAATTTGGAATAAATTCAATATAATTTACCTAACAAACATGATATAAATATTAAAATATAAAATAAGCATTATATATGTATGTATATATATATATATATATATATATATATATATATATATATATATATATATATATATATATACATATATATACATGTATGCAGTAAAACTTTGTTGTAACACTCCCGATTATAACGCTCTTTTTCCTCGGTCTCGGTCCCAGTTAATGGTTTTCCTCAGAAACTTTAATATGTCCTTATTTTAAAAAAATACGCCATTTTTAAAAAAATAAACTTTTTTTATAGATATAACACTCTCCATTTTTTGTCTGCTGATGACGTGACATCTTTCATTAAAAATGACAAAAATGGAATGTTACATATATAAAAAAAGATGTAAAATAGTTTATTTTTTAAAAAAATAAGGACATATAAACTATTAAGTTCATAAAAACATGGAAAAAAATGAAAATCCAAGGCGTTAAATATGATGACAACTGAGCGATTTGAATTTTTCCTGAGGAAGAACTGACGGTCCGAAACTTAGGATAATTATTACGATATAATAAGATATTTTAGAAGTTAGAAGGTTTATATTTCCTGAAGTTAACATATATCAAAATAAAAAATAAAAAGTAGACGATAGGTGATACAGGTGACTTGAGTATCATCATAGGTGCCAGGTTATTAGCTGCACTAAACAGTGCCTATGGGTCCCACTCTATATTTTATTTTAACTCTCTCGCTCTATCTCCCTCTCTCTCTCTCTCTCTATATATATATATATATATATACATGTATATGATCAGTGACTACTTTTATTTTATTCAATTAGTATTCTTTTTCTCTTAACTTATCTTTTTAACATATTGCTTCTTACAAAGCAATATTCCTACTAATACCTAAACAGTCATTCAAAGCACACACACACACACACACACACACACATATATATATATATATATATATATATATATATATATATATATATATATATATATATATACTCGTATATATATACCATTAAAATGTATCAATTATATTTATTTATTTTCAAACAGGGTATTTTATATTCTATAATTTTATCTATATCAGGGATATTTTAAAATAATAAATAACAATTTCAATAGATTATAGAAAAAATTAAAAATAAGTATAGAACATAGTGTAAACATGAAGGGTTTAATAATAAAGATTTTGACGAGTTAATATTTAATTAACGCAAGGAAATAAAAGTATGTACATAAATTAATATAATTGATATAAATTTAAAAAAAAGTTTTTAGCCCGTACTCATTGTAAAAAAAAAAAAAAAATGTATAAAAAGGATAGAAATAAAGGAGATTAATCTAAATAGGGCTTCTAATTTGAATAGATAAAACTATACATATATCTAGGTACCTTTATGTTAAGTTAATAAAGTAAATAGATGTATATATTCATGCTTCCAGCAAACGACTGTTAGCAAATACTAAATATATTCAATTAATTCTAGTTAATTTGTGTTTGTGATATTAAATCTTATAAAAATTGCATATATCTATCTGATGCTCTTATTTGTAGTAATATTCTAAGACATTCATGATACCCACACAATTTAATGAAGAACTTTCACACTTTAATTGAATGGAGTAATAAATGTAAAATGTTATTAGAGAATGTTGAATGAGGAGAGAGATAGTAGTTGGCCCAGCTTAGGGCTGGTTGTACAAGTTCCCCATAGTGTTAACTAGATCCTCATTAGATGGCGGGTTGGCAAATTTTCACTTTCATAAATTTCACGAAAACCCTATCTGCTGTAAAAAAAAAAAAGGCAGAGTTGATTCGATATAAGTGCATCCATTCATTGAGTGCACTTTTAGAAATAAAAGAAATCAAACAAGCGTTTTGGATTTTTTATATTTTTTTTTTTTTTGCAATTAATAACTCTGTGGAAACGTAAATATATTTGAAATATAGACTGTTTATGCGTATTTGGAGAAGAATCAATTGGATTAAAATTTATAACATTTTTGATGGCCGCTTTAAATTATTAAATGATTCGATTGGTTTTAATATTTTATAATATCTGAGTTAAGGAATTATTGGATACTTAACATTAAATTGTTTATTTCGTCTTATACTAAAAGTATACGGGTTGAATTCAGATGAAGTAAGGTGTGAATCGAGCTAATTTAATACTGTATGAAAAAAAAATAATGCATAAGATATCAGGATTTTAAATAATTCAGGGAAAATCCCAGATAAAAATTGCCTTTTTCCCATTTTTCTATGCCAATTATCCAAGAGGAGACTCCCCCAAACAAGATCAGTCAATTTAATCTTAGTAATATTCCGGGCTTCAGGAGTTACCGGAGGAAGTGTTTGAACTAGATGACTAAATAAACTCAGTTCCAATAACCAAAACTATATCTTAACTAATTTAACCTTCTCAACTTCCTCTAAAGCCATTTATTCATGCTAATCAGTCGGAGATATATTTTGGAGCTCTCACATTTAAAAAAATTAAAATGGACAGTTTACTTGACTTTCCGAGCCGCTAAATCTGGTGTGACCTCTGGATGATGTAGCGCCTGAGCCCTTCTACCAGGGCTCAGTCTTGTGCAGCCGCTCTCCAATTATGTCATGATAATATTATATTCCTTATTTGAAGGAACAAGGCCAGTAGTATTATATTATTTCTTATTTTCATTTATAGAAATATATTAAACTTTTGATATTGAACGTTCAACTGATATTTCATTTTTTTTTTTTTTTTTCATTTTCCAGAATATTTTGAATTTTATCTAATGATAATTTATATCATCATGAAATATTAATGATTTTTATTATTTCGGTCTATCTTAGGAAATTTTCAAATTAGGAAGTTCAAATAATATCATGCCTATCATTTGTTCCTTTTATTAAAAATTTTCAATCTAACTTGATGTATAGTTCTTTATGAAATAATAATGCTTAGATTTTATAAAATTATCACTCAACTAATGGCAAACTGCTGCTTTAGCTGGAACTGAGTCGTAATATTGAGTTGTAATATAAAACTTTTTATATTATTGATTTTTATAAGTCTATTAAATATATATTATCTGATTATCTAATTTGTTTTACACTACCTCTCATAAATAAATAATAATCTGTAAGTAATATGATAATTTTGTTTAATATTAAGGAAATGAAATGAAAATGAGGGTGTCATGGATTTTGGCTACTACTGGCGATAGATTAATACGGCGCAAAAATCTTTCTTTTGAATATGGTAAGTTCTTTCTCTTCTGAACTAATCGAGGTCCATTTCTTCGAATCACATTTTAGAACTGACCTTTTGAGTATTTTATTAAAATTTGCACATGGTCTGCTGAGATTGAGTCTTACTACTGAGGTGTTTTCTTAAACTTCAATAGCGAAAAATGGCTCCCGTATTCGTTGTCCGGTCTCGAGAGATAACCTATTTGCACAACTAACTATTGAACCTAAATTTTCCTAGATAGATGGATAGATTTTCCCACATTTTCAAAGGTGAACGGTACAATTGTTTGTGGTTCCTTGATGGCATTATCTTTTCCATAGCAAGTTTTCCTCATAAATAATTAGTTCCGTATCAGTAGCTTGTTCCATCGAGGTAAGGGGTCATATTGAAAAGCATTTTAAGATCTTGCAATGATATAAAAATCGACTGTGCAGCCAAATACCTATCGTTTCTATTCCACGGCTTCTTATAATCCTTTCTAAGGGAGATTAAACAGCAATATAGAGCATCGCCCTATCTTACTCTTCACTTTGTCATAAATTCACTGGAGAAATCTAGTTGTATCCGAACTGCATTTATTATATCATTTATCGTGATTTGAATTTGAAGCTCTGGTAGGATCCCGAAACCACAGGATGCTTCGTAGATCTTCGGCATCTTAATACGCGGATAGGAAACCTATATAAGGAAAGCAGAATACCATTTTATTCCGTACTTATTATATTCCGTGCCTGTTTCAAGATTCACGTGGAACCTGAATATTAGATTCCAGCTTTGTGATTTTCTCCACTTATATCCCCTCTGGTATTTGTCAATTTCTCGCACAGCGAATTGGAGAAGTTTCAAAAAGAGGAAACTGGGTAGCACTTTGATGGCACGTTATAGGAGGGTAATATCACGATAATTGCTACATTCCAATATGTCTCCCCTCTAGTGAATTGGACATGTAATACCTTCCCTTCAATCCTTAGGGATTCCACTTCCATGGATTGATCTCACACCACCTACTTCAGTAGGATGTTCTTTTTAACTGTTGAGATTTGTTTTCTTATAAGTTTATACCGTCGGCGTGTAAGCTTTTCCTCCAACCGGAATTATATTTATATGTTATATAAATATAAAAATAGAATAAAAAATATAAAAATAATTATATTTTATGTTTTGCGTTTTATCTAATATTTGATATCAAACAATGAAGAATGCGATCAGAAATAATTTTAGTAAGATAAATCGACAATATTGATAGAATTACACTAAATAAGGTAAAAAATACTGCCCCTAATGCTTTACATAAAGCTTTTGTATAAAGTTAAATAGGTCCGGCCGGTCAATAATTGTTCTACCATATAAAAATACGAAGTCATTGTGTTATTGATTTAGTAATGATCCCCCTATTTATTATCTACACTTATCCCCTCATTATGCAAACTAGTATTTATCGAAACACATTAATCAAAATGATTTAAATTATCAACCCGACAGTAATGGACCCTAGAATCTACAATGGAATTTTTGTTGCATTAAAGAGAGATCTAAATTCAATTATTCATTTAAGGAAATAGCTGCAATAACAAGCGATGTATTGTTATATTTGAGTTTTTATACTGAGTTTGTTGTTTTTGTTTTTTTTTGCAGCACAGTTGGACTAAAATGCAAATTTCTGGCCAATGTTCTGAAACCTACCATTCTTATGTTATATGAGATCCTGAATCCGAAATAAATATTGGAAATAATCTGCAAACGCATCTTCAGCTGTCATCTCTGAATTTCTTAACTTTTTTCGAATCGTATGTCCAGAATCCTGTTTTGTTGCTATAATGGAATATGGCTAGTTAAGGAAAGGATAAAAAAACTATTGAAACTAATAGGATAACATTACTTTAATAATAAATTGTTTGATAAGTAGTAAATTGCGAAAGAAAAAAATAATTTTCATCATCCGATGGTATATTTCATTATTCATCATGAGACGGTATATTTGGCTATTCCTATATTTGGGGATTTCCTATATTGGGGAAGAAATTTTTTACGCGAGTTTTTCAGATGCATGAGAGTCTCTCATTGCTTTTTACTTTCTTCGTATTGATCGCTCAGAACAATGCCAGAAATGAGACAGGCTGCGACTAAGAGCTATACCCGATGATCTTAGCAAACCAAAACTGAGAGTAGCATCTGACCATTCTTTGCTCTTTAATAAAAACTTGAATTTCTCAATATCTGGATATGAATTTTTCGTATTTTGGCCAGATTTTAAGATCATTGGCTCCATTATGGGCTGTATAGAATACCAGACAGGACAGAAATCTGTTGGTAACAATTTGTAACCCAAATTAAAACGAACCTCGTGAGTGAAAATATCAAAAAACTAAGTCTGAATAGACCTGTAAAATTAGTTATAGTTAAATATCAAATAAAGCATTTGAGAAAGTGCGTTAGTATCATGGAGCACCTTATTTTAAATTTAATTATATGCTAACATCTTTAAAAAGTTCTGTATGTACCTTTAGCATCTATAACATCTTTAATAAGTTCTGTTAGTACTTCCTTCTTTTTTTGTTGCCCTTTTTTTTCGTAAATAATTATATTAGTATTATTAATTATATATATATATATATATATATATATATATATATATATATATATATATATATATACACACACACACACACACACACACACACACACATTTAGGATATTATTAGAAGATTTCGAAATCAAAGCCTTAAGTCTCTCAAATACCAGTCAATAACTAACCAGTCGTCGTTTCACCATTTCAGGTATCATCAGGTCAGAGAAAGATAAGATCAAATAAATTCAGACCGGAGAAAGAAGATCACACACCAACAGTCTTAATAAGAATCACAAAACAGGTGCAGTGCATGACCCCAGCACACACTGATAATATATTTGAATCTAACATGGAAAGGAATAATACTAATAATTATTTAGTGCAAAACATGTATTTATAAAAATAATATTACTATCATATTTCGAATTCAGGTGGTATGTTTACCTGTGCTAAGCAGGTATAACTAATAATCAGCTTGATGCGTGTAACCTATTCCTTGCCTTGACGTCACTAGTGTCCCGTCTATAAGTCATCAAATGATAACTGAAGCAGCTTCAATTTCACTTAGCTACGTCTTTTTTGTCAACTATAATAATTTATTGAGCTTACACATCAGACATATTTATTTTGATAACAATTTCTTAAGGTTTTTTACTTGCATGGAATTAAACAACGAATCTATTTCACCTTCTAGGTATCATTATTATTTAAAATAACTAAGAGAATCAACCCTGTTCTAGCAGGTCGGGTTCTCAACATTAGCCAATAACCGAGTTTTATTCACCAGTTAATAAGGAGTTTGGCTAATACCTGAAGAATTGGTAATTAACAATAAAAAAAATCCATGCCAGCTTTAAAACTTTGGAGTAGGCATAGTTGCTATTGACAAATAAGTTGACAAGCACTTCAGTAGCGTCGGAAACTTGTTGGGAAGTAGGGGTTCAGTAACTGTTAGTGGCAGGTACTTATACTGGAGTCAGTTTGACAATCTGGAACAGAGTTCCTAAACGGATTTTAGTTTAGTATTTTAAAATTTTAAAAAATCATACATTTACATAATTCATAGTATTTTCATCTTCATTCGATTACATTACCCTTTTTTTTCTATCTTTTGTTTATTTTACTCTATCCAACTACCTTCTCATTTCTCCGCGATTTTCTGTTCCAGTTATCAATCAACCCTTTCCCAATCTAGTTTACCACTTCTAGATAATTGAAAAACTTATGGAGCTAATCCAATAACAACATTTAAACGAACACCTGTATAGAACAAAAGTACAGGGAAATATATATGTGTGTGTATATATATATATATATATATATATATATATATATATATATATATATATATATATTTCCACATATACAAGCAAAAAAAAATTAAAACTAATAAAAAATGATAAATAGACCAATCTAGTTACCATGCAGTTGATGGTGGATAATTCCCAGGTAGTCCAGTTAGTAGTCCGCAACATCCCCAACATTAGTATCTAGGTCTTCTAAAAAGCTCCTTGTCCTGTTCGGTATTGTTCCACGAGATTCAAACAAGAAGCCTCTCATGGTGAACTCTCTCTCTCCGAAGGAAAGGGATACATTTCTCTTAGATGCATTTTTTTCCCACTTTCCACTCCACTTGCCTGTTCGGGATCGTTTCCCTCAAATCTAGCGGTCGGATCCAGGACCAATGCTATCCTTCCGGTCCTTGGGATTGCGATAAAATCAGCACACCTCGCGGATCCGTCCGTGTCGACACAATAGACCTCGTCAAAGCAGGTGAAATCCTTTTCTCTAAGGAGCCTTATTAATTCATGCTTAACCCTATGGTGCCGGTGTGTTATGAGGAGGGAGTTGTTGGGGCATTTTCCCAGCTCATGGGCTGGTGTTTCAGACTGCCGCATTTCCGACAAAGGGATCCAACTTCTCTCTGCTGTCTGCTGGCTCCTGGTACTCCAAGCAGGGGTATGTAATTAATATTTAGTTTCAAGACGTTGGACCATTCCGACCTCGAAAGAACTTGCTTCTCGCAGATGTATCTGTTGGCTTTCGGAGTCTCTTTGAAATAGCGAACACCAACGCCCTGCCACCTGCAGTTTGCCCATTCTTCAAACATATTTGCCCGCAGCTACTGTTGTAGAGCTCTCACACTACGGTAGCCGTGATCAACATTCAGTCTTTCGGCACATTTCACTATTTCCGCTTCGTAATTCAATGTGGACTGGAACAGGGCATCCGGCACATTAGACAGTCGCTGGGGAATGGACCAATGCTGTAAAGGAGCCTCCCCTTGACAGCGGATCAGCCCTAATCCTCTTTACCTCCTCGGTGCATATAACATCACCGTATAAGTGTTAGCAATATAATCGATAGGAATAACATTTCACCTGTTTAAATGTTGTTAAATGTAATGATTTCATTTATTGATGTATATTAACTTCTGTAATTATCAACCTTCTAACATCAAAATATCTTTATAACACAATCATTATTCAACGTTTCAGGCCATTAGACCATCCTCTGGAAATTCTAATAGGTCAGTTTTAACCATATTTAACATCTTCGATTTTTAATGACTTATATATATTTTTTATAAACTTAAAAACATACTTATCTTAAAAATATACTTTTTTACGTCTTTTTTTTTTTTATATTTTTGACGCTGTACATATTTTTTGTCTTTTTCTGATGTGTTCACCTTCACTAATATCACTGGCCCCTGTACCTATAGATTTCATTTGTATCTCACTGTTCAATTGATGCAATTACGTACTAACATTCCGCTTCTTCATAAGTAAACTTAAAAAATCGAGCTCTAACACACCTATTAAAGCACACTAATTTTCTATATACATAAAATTAGGTTAGGAAAAAAAAAATTAAGGTTGGTAACATCAGAAAGTTACCACAAGAATGGTATGAATAAAACCTATCCAATTGACAAATGCAGCTAGCCTCCCTATTAAAGCATTATATTCCTTTACAGTTCAATATGATTATTTAGTAACTATGATTTATGTATAGTTCACTTAGTATAGATATGTATATATGTATATATATATATATATATATATATATATATATATATATATATATATATATATATATATATATATATATATATATATATAAAACTTATAATTCACTTTTTCATAAAGTTACTGAGCCCAGAGATGGATAGGAATCAGGATCTGGAAAACATTCAAAGCCCTCTTTTCGGACGTGACTTGTTTTATAGCGGTAATATTACCGATGGAATTCACAATATAAAAATTACAATTCTGTCAGCAGTATTATTCATTTTGGGTAACACCTGCGCTATCTCCCTCCTCGGCTTCCTAGGCCAAATTTTAGAAAAAGAGGAATTATACCGTTATAAAAACTAATAAGTATCCCCTAAAGCGATAAGATGTTCATCACATATTAGAGCATGAACTAACGAACCACAAAAGTAGAGGTACTAATTAAAATAAAAAAATTGACAAAATTATTAATTGACATAATGGCACTTTATCATATTCACAAAAAATGAGATACTACAGGTAATTATTCGTTTTTTTTGTATGATAGAAATACAAGGTTAAACTTGTTCTTACTTTACAGCTTGGATTCTCATAGGTGATACGCGAATAAAATCATCTTTTTAACACGTTCTTAGTGATAATTTTTTTTTCAAAACTATTATTGAATGCCTCATTTATAAGATGAATAAAAACGGCCTACAATTAATAAACATAATTCAGGATGGTTACTGTAATAAAGGCGAACATACTCAATGTTGAAGAAAACTTACGAATTAAGTTGAGCTCCATCAAGCCAAACATTGATGATCTGATATAAATAAAAAACAGCATGCTTCCAACATAAAAATATTGACGCTTTTCTTTAAAATGTCCAAATTTCTTCCTTTTTATGGATACACATTTATTTTCAGAATTTTATGTGCTGTTATGTGAATCATACAGTTGCTAGTGTAATGTGAATTTGATAAAACTTTTGATTTTGAATGTTTGAACTTTATTTTCAATTGGTTATTTTCTTAAGCAAATTTACTGTGATATATATTGTTTTTGTTTGTTAAATAAACTTTTATGAAACAGTTAGTACTTTGTTATGAATACGGATCTATAATATTAATATCATAAATTAGTACCCCCAGTTACCTGAAATGTGGAGATGGTACGCAGTGACATAAAGTCTAGGAATCCCAAGTTTACAGGATCTCAGGCATAGATCTACCGTCTAAGGCTGTCTTTGGCATGCAGTTCGCATGATGTTTGGCTCCAGGAACTTGATACTGACATTGATGGTTGGTAGTATCGATCTCTTTAGATTGTGTATTCAAGGGCAATACCTAGTCACTAGCTCAGTAGGTTATTTGCACTATTTAATTTGGAGTAGTTAATATCTTTATTGAACTGAAATAATGTGTAAAAACGTAGGCAGTTGGTGCAGTTCCATTTTTTTGTCTTCTCTTCCCCTCTCTTGAGTATTATTTCCCAATAAAATTGGTTCAACTGCATGATTATAAAATTCAATTTTATTTTTAAGGGAGAAAATATGTTAATGCATAATAATAAGGTGAATTAATATAATATTTTGAATTTAAAATCAACTGTATGTTATGAAATAGTAGTGCCGGGTCAAATAATGCTAATTTTTGTTGTTTATTGTTACATTGCATTACATTCTGAATTGAACTTAGTTCATTTTATATTTTAAAATATAAATAACTTAACGCCATGTGTTTATCATCAATATTAAATTTATAATGCAGTTATTATCCTGTTTTTCTTTTATGAGAAAATCTGGCAGTATGAGAGGGCGAGTGTTTTGTACCCCAGAATATAATTTCCTCTCCCGCTTATTACAGCAGCCGCTAAGCTTATATTAAAATGCACTAGAGGCACCTCCTATACGGAGGACAATGTTGTTTCTCTTTAGGTAAA
The DNA here is from genome assembly GCA_948150685.1 of Rhaphigaster nebulosa. Taxonomy (NCBI): domain Eukaryota; kingdom Metazoa; phylum Arthropoda; class Insecta; order Hemiptera; family Pentatomidae; genus Rhaphigaster; species Rhaphigaster nebulosa. Next base: position 139,042,529 of record OX411307.1, read on the forward strand.
GAAGTTAGCTTAAGTAAGTAAGTTAACTCATTTAACTTCCATTTTACATGGTCGAAGGGGACGAAAGATCCCCTCGTATAATACCAAACTAAAAGCTCCCAAAACAGCTCACAATAATATTTCACATTTTTATCACCTTGATCACGGTTACGATGATTTGTTTAAGTAATATATTAAATAAATATTAAAACCTTATTACGTACTTCACGGTCTACAAACATTTGTTGTATAACCTTCCCTGTTACTTTTTTATCACCTCTGCTTTGTTTATTAGCATTATTTATAAAGTATTATTAATTTGTTTGTTAATAACCGCGGTTTCTTTTGTGATATGTGTGGTTTCTTTTGGGATTTTTCTTTTTATAAGTTCTGTTCTATTCATTAATTTTATTTGTGAAGCTATAATAGTTGTTTGTAAATAAGTGTTGTTTCTTTCAAAAGTATACCGCAGTATTTCGTAAGAAAAATGGTTTTAATCAATTGCTTTGAAACTTTGCAGGGAGTTTTTGCCATTCTGAGCAAAAGTCTCCATAACAAATAAAAAATTCTATGACATGATTTTGAGTTAGTACCAATAAATAAATATATTTATTTTATATTTCGGTGTATAAGATATCTTGTCTGTGCGAATAACGTACTAAAAATAATTTTTTATAACACTTACTTAAAAGATCATATATTTTTTTGTGTTGTTATGTGAATCTTGCTAATGCTGGTGTTATGTGAAATTTAAAAATGTTCGATCCTGGATTTTTGAACTTTATTTCTAATTTATTATTTTCTTAAAACAAATTTACGGTAATATGTATATATATATATATATATATATATATATATATATATATATATATATATATATATATACATTTTTTTGTTGAGGATTTAACCTTAAAAAAATACTTTTTTGTCTATATTAATCCTAATGAAAAGTAGTCATTTGAAGTAAATTTGGAAAAGTATTTGTAATTTTAAATGATACATTGCATACCTTGATTATTTCTTTGTTGAATCGGTCGAAGGTTCTGTCCACAATATGATTAAAAATGGTCTCTCTGATTTTATTTTCAGCCAGAGATGTCATGTTTTCATCACTTTTAAAATGTTTTATATCTCAGAGGGTCTTTTTCTCCCCTCCCTCCCCCCCCCCCCCCCAGATGGCTCGGCAATCCTCAGGCCGAGTTTCTAAATATTGTATATAAGTATGAAAATTATTAATTTTCTTATTTTATTATTATACGAGCCATACTCGTACTAGCCATCCCGTACCAAATTTGCCCGACATAAGATGGTCTTAAGGAAAATTTCATATCTTGGCTGCAATTTTCTAACTAAACATGCATTTTTCGGCAGGTATAAGTTTTACGCACATGAATTTTATATTTCAACAAACGGGATATAAGAATAATGCGTAGGGATACAATATTGAAAACGATCCCAGATATTCATATAGTTTATAAATGTATAATTTGTTTATAACTTTACTACAGCACTACCTATCGGATATATAGCTAGGAACCATCATATCGAATACACAAATATGTTTTATGAATATGACATTGATCGGTCAAGAAGTTACACGACCACAAACACACAGGTTCATTCTCATGAGACTTGTAAAATTCGCGTCTTTTGGGTTTCAAGTTGTTTTTACATGCCTCTAATTATTATGGGGTTGGCTCCAATTTTCGTATATATTATTGGTGAGTACACCTTTCATTTTTAAATATTGAATGGCCAAAAACTTTTACCTTTAAAGTAAATTTTAAAATTAAAAATTCTCAAGTATGTTACTGCCCACATAGACATACATTGATGAAAAAAAAATCCTAGCTCAAATTGAAAGTAGCACTTACAAAGGAAAAGTATGTTTTGTTTTTTAAAAAGTTAGTGGTATTCAATTATTTTTTAAATTTCCAATGGCTAGGTCATCAAGAACTCCGTCTCCTGCGTATGGTGAAAATGAGAGCTCAAGTATGTTACCACTAAGATTTCAGTTGTGGGTGCAGTTTGACACAAATTTTATGGATTCCAGGGTAAAACTGCTGTATTATGAAATATTGCATCGTCTAAGGCCAGTGGAATTCAGGGTTACCACCTTATAATACGTGTGTAATGCGAATACTATTCGAAATAATAGTGGTAGCGTACTTCAGCTCTCGTTTTCACCATTCCCTGGAGACATAAGTTTTTGATAACCTAACCGTTTTAACCACAATGTTCTTTCATTGTAAATGTTTTGGCCATTCACTACTTACTAATGATAAGTGAACTCACCAAATATATACACAAAAATTGGAGTCAATTCCATAATAATTAGAGGCATGTAAAAACCACCTCAAAGTCAAAAGATGCTAATCTCAGGAGAATGACCCACCAAAAATTTTATATATCAAGATCTTAGGACGACTTACTACTGTTTTACCTTTATTTTCTGGTTCTTTTTTTGTAATTATTTTTATTTATGCATTTTGATTGGGTTTTTTCCTTTATATAACTTTTTTTTAAATATAAAATATCAGAGTCATTACTATTACCTGTTGTATAAACCTAGATGAGTTAGGTCTACATATAGTTAATATAGTGCATATAGTTAAGCCTAAATTACTTTTCCTCTCGATCCTTCAAAAGTTGCCTAGATTGTAGCAAAGTAACATAATTGTCAATAAAAAAAAATAAGAAGCTTCGCTACCTTCAGTAATGAGTTAGCAAAAAAAAATATAGTGATTTGTATTATATATTTACCATTCCTGTACCAATTTCAAGGTCATCTCAAAATAATTAGATTTATGGTCCGGTATTAAGTAGTTTCCAAATTTGTATAAACCTAGATGCGTTAGGTGTGCGTATAGTTAAGACTATATTACTTTCCCCCTTGATTCATCAAAGATGATGATCATGGAAGATTTATTAATTAATCTAAGGGTGTTAGATATTATGTATGATTCAAAAACTCGTTCTCTGGGGTCACTTTAGTGTTGTAGCGGCTGCTGCCCGCCATCTGCTGTACTTCAGATAAAACTTTACGGCTAGTCTTATACTGTCCCGCCGCCTGGTGGCCACCAAATGGACTATACATCAGGGTCGCAATCATATTACTTACTGTTTTGTAAAAATGTGCTATTGTATAATTGTATAATTTCTCTTTTTATATATTTCATTTAATACCTGTAAAACACTATGTTCAATAAATAAGAGACAGAGATAGCTTGATCCAAATAAAAAAATATTACTCATGGAGCACCTCTCGACGGCCTGATTACACGAAGAGACGTTACCCCCCGATCTCTCGCTCTGCTATAATCTTGAATCTAGAGATCAAGAAATCTATGAACCCCCTTACCAGTGGATCAGTGTATCACATCCTCTGTTTTTTTGGTAATGACTGGGTTTTTCATCTTTATGTTTAGTTGACATTCGCATGATGGTTAATTCCTAATCTTTATATTTGCCTAGCGCCTATGCTATCCTTAGTAATCCTATATACAGGGCCAGTACGGAGCAAATACCCTTCGCCTGTATTTTTTTATCCTCAAAGTCTCGTTGCTTATACCCTCCGTTTGTGGGATCCATCTTGAAATGTCCTAAGACCCTTAGATCACTGCTCGCTTTGTCTCTTCAGCAAATTCCATCTTCCTATTTCAAACCTCTCCTTAACCTTTCCAACTAACTTAATGAACATGCATTGTCGAAGCCTTATGTGAGGCATCATCTACTCAATCATACCACAACATTTACAGTGCATTCTAAAAGATTGATTGACAATCAGTACATAGGATTATTTGGTAATTATCGTATTTTTTGGTGACTATCAATTTTCACGAAGTTTTTGTTGATGTCTGTTTTTGTCATCAAAATATAAACTAATCAAAATAAATTTGGATCGGTTAACAGTAAGTATAGAAAGATGCCGTCAATATGTTTGTTGTCAAGTATGTTTGCGGTTCTGAGTTTGGTGTCGTGTGTTTGGTAAATCTGAAGCCTGTTTGAATATCCTGTAACTTAGTTGTCTTCCGTGTAATGTTCTCGAATAAGGGTGGCGCTTTGTATAAAGTAGCATAGTCAGTCGAAGTTTCCGAATGATGTCTGTTTAACAGTATTATTTCCTGTCCCTCAAATTTTTATTTCCCTGTTTTCTTCGAGAATTCTCCCACTCTCAGAAATTGATGCTCTGGGCAAATTCCTCATTGGCCCAATTTTAAGCCGGGGCTCGATGGCGGTGTTAATCCTGTTGTTTAGCCGATTCTTTAGAAAGATGAGGGGTCGGACGGCACTCGTGTCGATCTCTAACACCTCGTTGTCTCAAAAGGTGCTCGATAATATTTTCCATTGTCACACCTTCTTTAATAATTAGTCTTGATTTTTTTCTTTTGGTTTGTATAACAATCATATAAAGCTCATTTTCTAGTTTTGGTCGAATTATGTCACTTTCTGTTAAATAATTATTTTAACAAAAATATTTTAACCAAATTATTTATTTATAATTATTTATTAAATTATTTATAAATTATAAATAAAATTATTATAAATTATTTATAATTTATTAAATTATAATTATATTTATAATTATTTTAACCAAAAAACTGACTGTAAAAAAATAATATAGAAAATAAACAATAACTAAAAATTCGTATCAAATTAATCTAAAGGAGAAATAAAATATAAGAGATAATTGCAACAGTGGCGAATCCATTTTACAAAACCTCTTTGCTCTCTGCCAGCTGTGCGGTGATAAACTCCTATAACCTCACTCCCGTCATATCACTCCTCCCCAAGACATCGGCACAGAACCTAACCTTAGGTTTCACTGCATGTCCGGAGCGGGTATGATAAGCCGGCTTCGGTGGATACTGTTCTACCTCGAGATCATTTGAAGGGTTGGCGTCTGATGGTGCGGACGAAGGAGTAGGTCGATCCTGTTGGCGGTGGTTGCTGCAGTGGGCATAGGAGTGGGTCGATCCCCGTTGTCGCTATCTTCCGAAGTTCCCAGAAGGAGATGTGCGACTTTCAGGCGATCCATCAAAATGGTCCTCGGTCCTGATGGTAGCTGCACCAGGAACGTCTTCTCCTGCCGGAATAATCCTGTAGGGTCCTTTGTATGGCGGAGACAGCGGCTTCCTCACAGTATCATCCCTCAAGAAAACGTTGGACTGAGGATGGTTCGCCGTGGTCCTGCTTCTTTGAATACCAAGGACGCGAGTGAAGCTCGTAAAGAGGTCTGACTCAAACGGCGTACCATAGCGGGAGATCACATCGCGTGTGGGAGGCGACCACGATCGCTTCTTCCACCTTGACGCTATTGATCTTTTCAACTGGGCACGCCGCAGGCCAACCTGAGGCATGCGTAAACCTGTCGATTATTGTGAGGCAACATCGCATTCCGTTGGAGGGTGGCAAAGGTCCGATGAGGTCCAGGTGAATGTGCTCGAACCGGCTGCTGGGTGCGAAGGTACCTGAAGGGGTTTTGGTGTGCCGGACTACATTTGACCGTTGGCAAGGTATGCAACAACGAGCCCACCTCGGCGTTCATATTTGGCCAGAAAAACGCTGTGTGACTAGCCGTCTCGAGGTTCGTATTACGGGGTGGCTGAGCCTATGCAGGCGGTGGAAGATCTCTTCTTGCAAGAGGTAGAGGTCTCGCAGAAAAAGAAGCTGAAGTCCGCTGTTCTTCTGAAGCTCGGGAATGGCTGGATTTTTCTTCTGCCGCAATTCGCGCGTAGTCCTCGGTACAGTAGATATCCTCCACCCTTGAAAGTGCGTCGGCTATGGTGTTATCTTCCCCGGGTACGTGTTGGATGTCGGTCTTGAACTGGTTGATAAAGTTCACCAGCCGAATCTGCATAGGAGTTGCTCTCTCCGGCTTCTTATGGAAAGCATATTCCAGCGGTTTGTGGTCCGTCCATATTTCAAAATTCCATCCCTCCAGGTGATGTCTGAAGTGCTTAATTGACCTATGCACAGCTAATAGCTCCCTATCGTAGGTGGCATACTTCTTCTGCGGTGGAGCGAAAGCCTTGGAGAAAAATCCGAGAGGCCGCCAAACGTTTCCATCCTTCTGTTGCAAAACTGCTCCCATGGCAGTGCTTGAGGCGTCACACACCATGACGGGTTGGGTGTTCTCCTTTGGATGTCCTAGTACTGTAGAGTTCTGGATGGCAGTTTTGCAGCGTTCGAACGCATGGGTGTCTTCTTCGTCCCATTCGATAGGCCTCTTGTCGTTTTTCTTCGCTCCAGCCAGGGACCTGTTGAGGGGCGCTTGCAAATCTGCCGCTCTGGGTATGCACCGACGGTAGAAGTTAAACAAACCCAGAAAACTTCGCAGGTCCCTTATAGTAGCCGGCCTAGGATAGAATGCTATCGCTTCCATTTTCGCTGGAAGAGGACTGATTCCCTCCGTACTCACACTGTGTTCCAAAAACTCGACTTCCTGACGAGCGAAAACACACTTCGTCAGGTTCACGGTCAGGCCGTTTTCTTCCAGCCACCGCAGAATTTCCTCCAAATGTGTTTTGTGCTCCGCTTCATCTTTTGACCCTATGTGGATGTCGTCTAGGAACCACCAGGCGAAGTCTAAACCTCGAAGTACCCGATCCAGGAACCGTTGGAAGTTCTGTGATGCGTTCCTAAGACCAAAACACATCCGAGGAACTCGAAGAACTGACGTCCGCCACCACGAATCGCCACGAAATCTTACGACGGAGCCCCAGGTCGAGGTTTTGGGCCACGCTCCCGTATGTGGGAATGGGTGTTCCATTTGCCGCATACAGGGTGAATTCCTGGCTAGGCTTGGCCCTTCTCGTCTTCACCGGGTAGACAGATAGGGTGGCTCCTGTATCCACCAGATACCTGATCCCGGATTTCTTGTCGTTTATAAACCGTCGGCGGTTGGTGACCTCAGCGACGGAAACCCGCCTCGTTCGTCGCTGCGACTAGTTAAACGCCCTAGCCGGTTTCCAGTCGCAGGGCAGCTTGCACTTGGTAGCCTTGCTCTAAATCTCTCATGATAAAAGCACAGGCGCCGCCGACTTCTGCTTCTTGAGACCCTGCGATTCCGGCTGGGCGGCCTGTTCTCCCGTCGACTCGGTCGGGCTCCTAGTTGAGCTTTAAGCGCAGCCACCTCCTCGGTTAGACGATTTATCGCTGCCCCTAGGTCTTCCGCTCTCGATGTCGTTGGTGCCGGTTGGCTCGCCATGATAGGATTACCGGGGGAGCAGCTGTATCTCAGCTATCTTGTTGGCTATGTGGGATAGCTTTGTTGTGTCCGCAACATCTGTGGCGGCTAGGGCTGCTTGCATCCCCTCCGGTAGCCCTCGGAGCCACAAGGTGCTGAGCATGGTTTCAGAGATTCATATCTCCGACCAGCTGTTGCATTTCTCTAAGAAATTGGGACGGTCGCTGATCGCTTAATCGCCGGTCCTCCAACAGTTTCTTGATGCGCATACTGTCAGATTGGCCGAAACTGGAGAAGTAGGTGATCCTTAAGCTTCTCATATAGCTCCGTGGTTAGAGGGAGGTCAGCGCCAGGTCAGCTACCTGCTTCAACGTGCCGAAGTCCAACTGCGCTATTATCATCTGGAACTTCGTCTTGGAATTGGTAATTTTACAGGAGCTGAACACCGCTTCTACCTGTTTGAACCACAGGTCTGGTTCCTCTCTATACAACTGAGGTAATCGAGATAAGGCGTTCGGTACAGACTCCGAATCTACTTCGACCGGTTTCTCCTCAATGGTTACCAATTCATCCATTAGGTTCCTTGTGGTCATTTTGTACTATTTAATATTAAAAAATAATAAATTAAATAGTGTACTCACCCTTAATCACGTCGGGGTCACCACTTTGTCACACAAAACCTCTTTGCTCTCTGCCAGCTGTGCGGTGATAAACTTCTATAAGCTCACTCCCGTCACAACTCTTATAACCGAAATTTAATTGATTTCGATCTTCAAATCTTTCGGTTTTACGTTGGTTTTTTTAATTTTTTTATGAATTATTTTACATCATATTTCGATTTGCTCTTGAAAATGAGAGAAGCTGGTTGTGCTTTCTTTGAATCACCGTTGTCCTAACATTTAAAATGGGGTATCGCAGTGGGGCTAGACGAATTAAACCCTAGTAGGTAAGCAGACCGAAAGAAGAAAATGCTCCTGATAATCATGATGTATGTGTATAATTATCATGCGTAAATTATTTAATATTGTAATCCCCGTACACTGGGCCGCCCACGTCTTCGGGTGGAATGGATTTTTTCTTCGAGAGCCTTCTTGTACGGAGTCAGATCCTGACCATCCTCATCCTGACCACATGACCAGCCCTCCTGAGCCGACCAAATCTGATGAAACGCACAACATCGAAGTCATTGTACAGCTCCGAGATCTCGGCATTTGTCCTGATCCGCCAGGCTAGCTCGTTGGCATCGAAAATCGCTCCGAATATTCTTCTCAAAACTTTTCTTTCAAATCGGAGGGATTGATTTTTCTGGGCCCTGGATAGCGTCCAATCCCTGATCCATACGTAAGTACTCTCCTAATTAGAGTTTTGTAAAGACACAATTTGGTTGTGCGAGACAGTGTACTACTCTTCATCTGTCGCACTAGCCCAAAATAACATGTGTTAGCTGCAACTATTCTTCTTTGAATTTCCTCTCCCACGTCGCTATCAGGAGTTATTAAGGGACCAAGGTATACAAATTCCTTGACTCTCTCAAATGTACATCCATCGACTTGTACATGGGAAGGAAACATCCCTCATGGGTTCGCCACCATGTATTTGTTTTAGTTTTTTGATTTATTTCAAGCCCCATTTTGCAGCTCGTAGGTTTGTGAACACCATGACATTAATATTTCTCCGAATGATATCAATATCATCTGCGTACCCCAGTATTTGGACTGAACGTTTAAAAAATTTTCTTTCCACTTGGATGTCTGACTCCCTTACCGCGCCCTTCCGAGCAAAATTAAAGAGGAGGCAAGCAAGATTCTCACCCTGCCGTAAATCTTGGTAAGTCTGGAATGAGTCCGAGAGCTCACCGTCAGCGTGTACTGAACACCATTGTCTTCTATACGAGTCTCACAAGCTTGGTTGGAACTTCCATATTGAGCATGACTTTATAGAGTTCGTTCCTTTTCACACTGTTGTATGCGGCCTGGAAATCTACAAATATGTAGTGGGTTTGGAAACTGTATTCTTGGGCTCGTTCCAGCATCAACCTGAGGGAGAACATTTGGTCTGTGGTGACCCATGCGTGCCTTGAGCTGATGAGTACATGGTCGATTTGGTTAGTAGTTATCCCATTAGATCTCCAAGTGGCAAGGTGTATGCGTTTATGGGGAAACAGCGTGCTCCCAACGACAAATCCCCTAGATACTGCCAAGTTGATAAGTCTCTTCTCATTATTGTTAGATTCTTCATGGAGGCTGTTTTTTCCAATCCTGGGAAGAAAATCCTTTCCCGATTTGTCCAAAAATCTGCAATTACTATTTTTATATCACAATGCGGGCATCGGTCGAGGCATTGTTCCACTGCGTTGTAAAAAGAACTCTTTTCGTCCTCCTCAGAAGGTTCTGTAGGGGCATGTACACTCAGAAGACTAATTGTAGAATAGGCCTTTCAGTCTTAGATAGTACAATCTGGGATTGATCGGCTCGAAGCCTATTACAAGCTGAGACGCCCTTCCACCCAAAATAAAGCCTATCCCAAATGTGATGGCTTTCATTGCAGCTATAATGTACGGTGTGGTTTCTCTTCCGGTCTTACCTTACTATTCCTTTACCAGTCCATCAGATTTTCTTGATAGCAGTTATATCAATCCGACAAGTGTCCAATTGGCTTAGAAGCAGCTGTAGTGTTCCAGCTCGATTGAGCGACAAAACATTCCATGATCCAAATTGAATGTATTTTAGATGGGCGTTATATCGTAGCCGCAAAATCAGTCCGGCTTTTCTTTGCTCAGGATTCACAGCAGGTTGCATTTTTCCAGGGTTGAGTTACCAGCCCAACCCCCAACCCCCAACCTGGAGGACCAGTAGATTTTTATTCAGGCTTCTCGTGCCCTGGGGAGGCTACCTTCAACACGCCTTGGAGACCCCCCTTTCCCGGCTGGTTTTGGTCCTCTCTGGGTATAAATTTTACTTTGGTTAGCAAATTGTTATAATGTCTTTTCAATTTTTCTTGTAAATTCTTTAATGAAAGTTAATAAAAAATATTTGTCGGGTATAGTTTATGATTATTTTCGTTATTTTTGCTATTTAGTGTATCTAATTCTTGGTTCTCATTATTAATTTGTTTAGTAAGTATTTTTATTATTTAAATAGTTCTTAATTAAATTAGGTGTCTTATCATTCTTATTCTCTTTTTTATTTTATTTTTATATTTATTAGTGAATTGGTATTTATTAAGGATTATATTTGTATTGTTATTTTTATTATTATTTTTATAACATAATTTATTTATCAATCTAACAGGATACCAATTATCAGGTACGATTTCAAATGCTTGAGTTTTAACTTCCTTAATATGTATATCATCAGCGATTAACTTGGATATATCAATTACATTTTTAGCGGTATTGATTTTCTGTTTTATGTTGTGATTACTGTACCAATTTAGTATTCTATTGATAGTAATGAATTCATTGCATGAAATAGTATTGAGTTAGCCATTTTTATTTCTAATTATATTAATGTCCAGAAATCTAATGTTATAATGTTAGTTACTGTAAATTTTAGTTTATCTGATAATGAATCTAATAAAAAAAAAAATTGGCTTTGATCAATTGACACTAATATATTATTTAAGGATTCATCATCAAACTAACACATTTTAATATAGTCGGACATTATAACGTTGTTAAGGGTATAAATAACACCGAACATATACGAATGACTGATCGGAGACCTTAAAAGTGACATATTAAGACTGACAACAAACTGGAAAATTATGTATGTTGTGTAGGTTGAGGGCACTCAGGTGTAGAGGTTAAGGGAGTTCAAGCTTCGCGAAAGCAGGGACTATTAGAGAACTTCATTCAACACTCCATTGAGTTATATAAGCATTGATGATTCTATTTTAAAATTTATTTAACCATAGAGGAATTTTTAATAATCGCCAATAAAAAAAAATAACAAAAAAACGCGAAAATATCAACAAGAAAAACGGCCTGACTAAATTTCTAACATAACAATGCATTATACAATTTAATATACTCTGCGACAATACTTTCACTTTCAACATTCAAACAAACCTACCCAATCGATGTTCACTAATCGTTTGTTAATAAAATTTATAAAAGGGAGGTGGCCAAATATCGTCCCCATGAGCCTTTTCCGATAAGGTTGTGATAGTTAATAATATTGTTGTGATATTAATAATAATGTCGTCGATATAACAAGAGAACGTCAGGAAAAAGGACGCGTGTGTAGGGATTTTTATTTGTTCTTCCTCACTACCGAAGGTAGGAAAGCTTTGTATTCATGCAGGAAGTGAAAACATTTTATGCCCTTAGAATAGAAAATTTTTACTCTCATTTCCTTCTAAGCCTACTTCTAAATAGTCGCGCGAAATAAACGCACCTACTTCTAATAAACGTGAAAATCCATTCACGCTTTCACGAAATAAAAGATGAAAAGCGAATGAAAAGTCGGAAAATTTTTAAACTCGTTTTCCTTTTTTTGGCTGCCTTTTCCACTTGTGGCCTCGAGACCACAGATTCCCCACCTATGGTATACGCCATCACCTTTTTTCTGAGAATCTCTCTAAGTTCAGCAATAAGCGATAAATTCTACAGGTTATTATAATTGTTTAGAATTTTAATTTATTTAGTAAATATTCCTATTTTAAATTAAAGTACACATATGTGATATCTTTAACCAGCACCTGAAATTTCTTAAATACATTTTTATGTGTTTCGTCTTATCACTCGGTAACGGTTGAGTTCTAACGAATGCCAGTGCCATCTTTCGGTTTGAGATAGAATGACAAATCGAACCTCACTAAATCGTTACCCTAACTCTAAGGGTTTTAGGAAAACTGCAAAGGAAAACATGAGCAAACAACTTATTTTTTGATATATGAAGTTTTGATTGAAAAGTGTATTAAATAGCCGGGAGAAGGCAGTGGATACATCAACTTTTGAAAGAAATGGTGTAAAAATTACTATGGGCAAATATCATGGGGATATATTAAGTTTTGGTTGAAAAGGGTGATTTTGAACAACTCCTATCTGATAGGGAAAAATTAGGTTTTGGAAACAAACTGAATAACCTTTAGATGCAGTTTTTAATGAAGAATTTTAATCCGTCAAAAACTCAGTTTTTATGAAAAGTGGATATATAAACTTTTGATCATTAAATCATTAATAGCTCTCAATGCTCTTAACAAGGTAAAAAATATAACATTTTTATAGTGAAAAACTCATGTAATTATGTAATAATTTAATTATTATAATAAAGTGTTATACTTGAAGATTTTTAAATTTACATTTTAGTACTTTCCTTAGATTCTGAAACTTTTTAAGTAATATCCAAATCTTTGTTTTTTGCCGCGTTAAGATTATTACTTGTTTGGAAAATTTTAAAGGGGCGGTAACGTAAATTGTTGGTTCCTAACTGGTATGACCAATAATACAACTTAACCACCATTGGATTATGTGATTAAACCATGTATTGGCAAATCAGAGAATGTATTTATTAGATTTTGTGATTGGTTTACTTATTTAAGTATAAATACTTTATTCTTGCTCACAATAGGATCATGTTAAAGTTCAATAGTAATCAACAGATTAAATTTTTTTTGTTCGCTCATTTATTTCTTTTTGATGAAGCACCTACTAATAAAAGTTTGTATATAGGGAAAATTATCATTCATAACCATTGTTCAATACTGGGGGGCTCGTACATGTCTTATGTCCGGGAAACCCCGTTCTTGTATATTAAAAAATAGAGTTATGAATATTCCTGAACGTGAGATAAGAATTACGCCACCTCATGTTAATATATATTTATTTGTCATTAAACTGTTTCCCTGAAGGGGCAATTAACTTAGTGCTTGTTAGTGTCTTAATTCACTTAGTATTAACTAAATATAATTTAATTAAATTATATTAATTTAATTATAATTAAGTAACTTAATTAAATTAAGTCACCTCCGTCCAATGTAGTGAGGCTCGGGAGCTGATTATAACGAAAACTATACAACTTGATCACGGCATGATACCCTTGTCTCCCGTGGCGGCCGTCTTGCTAGTGGGGGTAGAGAAGCCTCTAGAAGCGATAAGCTCTCGTGAAGTGGGGCTTAATCCCGCTGGGCGGCCTCCTCCTGGCGCGTCCTCGATGGCACGCGGCCTGCGGTGCGACGGGGGACACAAATAAATGAGACCTGGGGCCCCTAAAATACATATAACAAAATAAGAACGGAAAAATCGGAGGCCGTAAATTCGACAGCCATGATCATTTAAAAACTATTAAAACATCTAATTATGGCTCTAATAAGTAACATTTTTATTTATTTTTTATTTTTATTGAAGTATAATAATAATGAAACGTTTTGAGTTATTTACGGGATTCAAAGTATAAGAAAAATCAGAAGTGAACTACTCATAGATCTAACAAATGAGTAATTTGATATTGTCAAAACTATGATTGGTTTTATTATTATTATTATTTTCAAATTTCGAACCCTTTATAGACTATTGCTAGAAATACTCACCCGGACCAGTCAACAGCTAGGCTCAAATGTTAAACTATGACTTGTGACGATACGAAATGTTCTCACTGTACTGAGGGAAATTGCTTTCTGCCCTGCATCCAATATTTATAATACTTTAATAATATAATACTTTCAGATAGTTTCAAATCCTCCAAATAGCCAGATACTACTACCGGTTATATGGTGTAGTTAATAAAGTTATTATTATTATTTGTATTTAATTTATGAAATACGCTATTTTTGTTGACCAATGAGCATCGCTTACAGAGAAAACTTGTGAGATCTTCTCAAAAACCAAATCGTCTTATTACGCTCTGTAAGCGAAGATTTAATTCGAACAGTATTAACCGAATTTCAGAAGTAGGGACAGCAAACTAATTTAATTTCTAAGTATATAAGAAATATGGATATTATATTTAAATAGCGTTTATTTAAGTTAAAGCAGTAAGGTGAGGGAAACTCCTCTCGAAACTACGTTATCGAAGATGTTCGTGAAGTCAGATATTTATGTGTTTCCATTAAGTGAAGAGGCTAGTCTACCCAGCCGTCGACGAACAGAAACACTCATGAGAAATGACCTCACAAATTATAACAGCTTGTAACTTCTTTGCAACAGGTGGTGAGCAGCGAAGTTGTGGTTTTGTTCAAGAATCCTCTTTTTACGGCCTGAAGGAAATGTATGGGATGTTTTCATGTGCTCTCTGATCTCTCCACCAATGTTCAAATTTCAGCTTCGCCGCATTCGCATCTGAGGACTGCTTTAGATTTTATATTATAATACACGCATGATATAACATAATTGACATTATATAAGTATAATAGATAATTATCTATATACATCGTAGTCTCTTGTACTTGTGTTGGCTAATCTTCTTGATCTTTTATTTTTTTTCTTCAACAGATTCATATTAAACCAGATCGGATGTTTGATATGCCACTTGGATTATTGGAGTGAATTAGCAAATTTAAAACAAATAATTAAAAAACCGCTAAGATGAATAATTAAAACAAAATTTAAGTAAAGAACAGATAAAAGGCTTAAATTGAAAATAAACTGAAATTAAGTCAGCAGTAGTCATAACTGAGCGAAATGTTCCTAAGCACAATTATTCCAACAATATTCAAAGGTTTGGGGTAATCATGTAATGCTTGTATACGAAGTACTATGTTTTATTATTTATTTTATTTTATTTTTTCCCGCTCGGTGCAATAACTTACAAATCGACACAGAGGCATACTGGAACTCCAGAGCTGCTTAGGCTGGCAGTAGAAGACATACTTCCTCATAAAATAAAGACTACACTTTCTTGGTAGCAGCCTTAGTTCTCGTCTGTTCCCTTCCGCCACACTTCTCCCTCTCTCGCATACTTCAATCCCATTTTCTTCCAATACTTTGGACTATATTGGAAGCATTTCTTTGTCTTTTTTGTTTCTTCCATCCTCAATAAATGGCTGTTAGATTCTACCCATTTCAATATTATACAAAATGTTTTATTATTTTTCAACACATCCCTTTCCGTGTCAGAGCCTATTTTATGCTTCTATCCTCTGTGGCCACCAGCAAAGTTTCAATTTTTTAAAATCCAAAATGTCATTTTTGTATTCAAATTAGGTACTTTCCAAAACTTTGGAAAAAAAAAAATCAAAATTTTTTTTTATCGCCACAATTACGAGTTGGCCAAAGAGAAAAAACTACCTCCTCCGTGGCCGAGACCACAAATGTAGCGATCAACAAACGACTTTCTTAAAACCAATCGTTTTTAAATTAATTTGAATTCTATATGGTAAAACGTTATTGGCATTTAATTTTTGAAATTAAGCTAGAAGAAATTTAATTATAATAATTTAATATTTAATATTGTACTGGCCAAAAGTAAATCTATTATCAGTTGACGTCCGCATGATGGTATAGAAGGATCAATCTAATTAGGGATTGATAAATTATTTGCCACTTCTATAATTTTGGTTTTATTGAAAACTAGTTTCGAATGTTATTCATTCATTTTCAGTTCTAAAAACACAAAAATTTAAAAATCAGCAATTCGAAATACAGTTTTGTATTATAGTATTATAATATGGAGTAATATAGTATAATGACTTTGCAATTCATTTAAATGAAAAAAAAGAAGAAAAAAAAACTCATAAATTCACCAAAGACTTAGGAGTTAAATTAATACACCACGTTGAAAACAGTCTCAAATTTAATATATATATGAAGCACTTGAAATAATAAAATCCTTCAAATCCAATCCAGATTTTTGCTTAAATGACCAAATAAATATCTTCAAGAATACAATTTTAAATTTATTCCCATCAATAACAGAAAAAACAATTACTCACCGGAATTACTGGAAAATCCCCGACACCTAAACCGTTTAACTATAAACACCCCATCTTTCTTCCATTGTTACTTCAGTGTGAGAACAAACCAATACAAACTTTTCTGTTTGATATAATCTACTTAAACCTTGGTGATTACCAACATGTATTTGATTTCCTGTCTTAATTAAATTCATAAATGTTTTATAATACTAATTTATATCACACTTAATTTAATATGTATAATAATACCAAACTGTATTTTGAATTGCTGTGTTTTTTTAATTTTTGTGTTTTTAGAACAGAAGATGAATGTATAACATTCGAAACTAGTTTTCAATAAAAACAAAATTATAGAAATGGCAAAGAACTTATCAATCCCTAATTAAATCTATCATGTTACAAATGTTCCTTTTATTAATGGAATGATTTGTATTATGCTTTCAAGGCAATAAATCAACTGACCCTTACCTGACAAACAACCATTTACTGATATGGTCACATTTTTACCTGTTTGGGGGTAGTGAGCAAAGATAACAGTAATGCGACTCAAAAGCAAATCAGTTTATTTGATACAAACAAAAAGTTAAACACATTATATTTTTCTATGTTAATGAAAAAAATACTAAAACGAAACTAATGCTCGAATTCAAAAAGTTATCACTACGGCTGATGCTAAACAAGTCAAGTGAATATTGAGGTGGGGATTTTCAAGCTTTTACAGGAATAATTTCGAAGAGCCTTCGGTCAATATTACAAAGCATGTAATATTTATAAAATTACCAAACAATAAAACCAACAAACAACTCGGCAGGTCCTGAAACGCATAGATCCGTTGAAAACTGTACTTCGAAAATTTTACCTCCATATAATACATTCCTTAAGTAAACGGTTAGGAAAGTAAAAAATAATTTTATAAATAAGTTTTTACTAACATAGCGTCCAAAAATAATAAGCATGGGGTTCGGGCGGGCCTAAAGAGGGTTAATTATTTTCGAATTCTGCAGGCCACCTTTTAAATTGAAAGAATAGAATGTTACCGAACCACTCCATGAATTTGAATGGAAAAAGACAATATGGGTGATTGTGGAGTAAGATTTTATCAAAAAGTGATGATCGTAACATTTTGCGTGACCGGCCATAGCTCTGAGCTTAAATACTATATTAAAAATATTATTAGAGATGTCTGTAATTTACACGCGGGATGGGTAGCAATGGACATATCAAAATTGACGCTACAGTACGAATATTCTGTATTACAATCTATTCCAAAAGCCTGTACCAAATTTTTAAAAAATTAATCACAGATTTTACAACAGACCTCGCTGAACTGGCTCATGATTGTTCTCATTAGGCTCTCTTTCACAACTTTTTCCTTCAAAACTTCGTTTAATGCCTTTCAGTTTCTTTTCCTCTGCCTATTACCCTAGCGTATAGTATTTTCTAAATGCAGACACATTTGCCGAAGATCGGTCAAGTTAATTAAACCATTACCTTTCTGTAATGAAATGTAAAAGTTAACTTTATTTTGGGACTCATAGACACCTAAGAATAACTAATGGATATCAATCAGGTAACACTTATCTGGCTTCAATTCAGGCACTTCATTGAATCAATAACAACAACAAAAATTGCATATTTATACTTTTTCATTTATAATATCCATAGATATCATAAAATATATTTATTTTCAAATGAAGGCTATCATTTAAAATACGTTAAAAATATAACTTCCCTTATGGCCCTAATTATAAAAAGGGAATTTATTTACAGTTAAAAAATAAGTAAACGCAGAAGGTTTATCAAAAAACTGTTTGCATTGTTTTCTTGTTTTTTTTTTTTTTTTTAAATAAAAATATTATCAGTATCTGGTTGGTCTAGCTTGAGCATTATTTACTGCTTGGGGACGTATGACGTAGCATACTTCTTTTAAGCCTTTTGATGCTATCTTCTAGAATTCTCTAAAGTGCATGAAAAGTTTGTGGAAGTAAAGAAAATATCTGATGGAATGTTCTGGGATGATTTTGCTGCCTCTAGTTGATGCATATTTTTAAACTGTTGATGTAAGATGTGCTGTTGGTATTTGGCCAACATATAAGCGACTTTGACGTTGACTGGTTGGCCGTTGGTCGGTGTTTTGGAGTCTAAAGGCATTTTTTAAGTATACTTGTTAATTCGCAGGGTAACTCTTTTTTTATTTGCTTTGATCCTTATAAACAGCTTTATCCCGTAGCATTCACGAATTTATAATGTAGATTACTGCCGCACGATATCTCTTAACTAAATTGTATAAAGCAGTGCTTTATATTTATTTTAATTGCATTTATACGTTTTCCGAGATAAAACGACAGTTATATTGCATAGTTAAGGTCGAGATTATTTCATGCAACACAATAGCTTGATGCATCACTTGCAGCCATCCATTGACTTCTAGTGGGCCCCTAATGATAAATTAATACTACTAACCATAGCGTCCCATCAGCGCACAAATCCTAATCAGCGAACTGAAGGACCGCATCCATCACGTTCGAATAGTCCCATTTAATCATTAAACACGCTAGACAAATTTGCTCATTCCGATCTCCTAACTACCCCACATATCATCATTTGTCGAAAGACCCATAACATACATATGACGGATCCTTTGGGATTATTTTTCCCAATGAGAAAATTTTCAAGACAGGGTCCAAAAGAGGATACTCATTTTCCATATATAAATTAAAACCTGTTTTCGAATATTCGAAATCATCATTTACTAATACCCATCTGATCTCTCGTATTACGCAATGTGGCCAACATAATATGAATCTGTTATTCTTCGATAAAAAGGAAATCTCAGCCCCATGAAGGAATCGGTCTTTTTTGATGTTTTCATTGATTTTGATAAATTACGGATTGAGAAATTATAGAAGTGGCAAATAATTTATCAATCCCTAATTATATTTATCCTCCTATACCATCATGCGTAAGTCAACTGTTTGATAAAGCATGAAGTTGTTTTCAGGGGTAAGCTTTCATGTTAATAATAATTTAACATATGAAAACATGTTTTAAAGATTAAATCCTCTCTTCTTCACATGCCCCGTTACTTAAATTTTTAACATAATTTGACATTATTTAGCTGCCAGAAAATCTAACCTATCGCTATCAAATAAAGTTGGTATGAAAGCAAGCTCAGTATTTTGAGAAAAGATTCATATTTCAGAATCAGTCATAGAATAATTACGTTGACAATTATTTAAATGAATTTCTTGTCCACTATTCTTGCACCTCACTCCCTCACTTTTTTTTTAAAAATGAACTCCAAGTAAACTCACAGCCTTCTACTAAAGTAAATTCACAGCTGAGGAAAACAGTTGGCAAGCCTTATCAGTAACTTCTGAACTAAATTGTAACCAATATTGAGAGAAACCTCCATAAGCATGCTGTGACTGTGAGATGGTAGGTTAAAGAATGTTCTTTGTGTTTGGTGAACCTCACTCCCTCACCTCCTAATATAATAGAGAAGAAAGTTTAATATTTGATAAATTTCTATTCTATTTTATCAGTTTTTAGCAGATTTTGTGTGGTTTAAGTATGGAGGCTCTAAAGTTAAGGCCTAATCAGTAAACAATGAATAAGTACAAAAATCTCACTCCCTCCCTTTTTATTTATTTTAAAAATTGTATTTGATTCCATATATCACTTATTCAGTTGCTTTATTAATGGGCTAAAATTAATTAATAATCTCCTACGCTTTGTAATAGTTTAATAATAATAAATATAATGAAGTAATAATAACTTTATAATAATGTAAGAATTTAACTAAAAATCATTGAAACTAAATATATTTCAATAAAATTATATATTTTTTTAATTTTTATTATTTCCTTGTAAAATTCCCTAATCCTTACATCCACCTCTACTATGCTCATTTCCTCACGCACACCCTCAATTACGATGGGATATTTTGATAAAAGTATCTGAAATGCAACTAAAATCGATAAAAACAATTTAAATAAATTAAAGTTCTATTTGGAGTAATAAGAAAATTAGCAGAAAATCTCCTTATTTTCGGAGAATGGTCCGTAAATCTCTGACCGGACTGTTGCATCTTCAGGACTAGAAGAAGAGTAATACATTATAACTACTTAAATAAATAAACTTAAATTTATTTGTTTCCCTTATCCTTGCCTCCTCGTTTCCGATTAGTCAATCCAGTTCCGAGGCTAATACTGATTCTCTGAATCAAAATTCTTCCAGACGGATGATTGGCCTAGTAGGAAGTTTCTATATCCCTAGGACAGCACGTCTGCTGGTGATATATCTACCCGGAGGACGGCTCTGTTGCGGATACAGGACGGTGTCCCACGAGGCAGCGCGCGTCTAGGAGCGGGGGAAACCTCTCAGTCTCCTCCTGCAAGAAAGTGTGATCAAACTTACTTACAGGAGAGAAGACTTGGGAGGGATTCCGATGTATTATCTTTCAGTGTACATAATATGTGTAATGGTCTGTTATATGGTGCGGTGAGTGCTAGATGCACTGTACTGGGATCTTCCGGAGGTAGTAATAAATCGTTAATAGCGCACCAATTAGCCCGTGCGGGAGTCCTCGGGGTCATCAAAAGAAGCACATAAATCTGATTACGGCTCCAGAAATAATTTTGCATTGAATCCTGGGTGTATCTAGGAAAGGCAGAATAAGAAATGAGAAAATAAAAATTCCTGATTATCTTTTTAAAATATACATTGAAACGTCGATGGTATGAGCATAATTGTAGGATGGGAGAATACTGAGTATCACGGAAGTTTATGGAAACGAGACTAATCGGTGGAATAGCACGAGGCAGGTCTAGAAAAACCTTAAAAACCTTTTTGGAGCATACGCAACGTTGTGTACAGGAAAGAGGAAAACTCTGACCGAGAGGAAGGTGCTAACAAGGGGCCGAGATGGGTGATCTAAGTGGCTGGAGGTACATCCACGCAGACAAATTTAAGGAGGAAAGGAAAGAATAGGCTGAAATTAAAGTGATTTCTATTTTTTATTTTGCCAACATTTAAAAATTATTTCATAGCTTTGTTCCTTGGGCCAAATAGCCTCCAGATAAAAAAAAAATGTATGAACATTGCCACAAAAATTTTACATGATTACGGATGCCACATTCTTATAATCAAACAATTTTAGATTTGATTAATAAATTTAACATATTAATAAAATTTAACATCATTTATAAATACAACATAATTTTAGGAGCTAATAGTAGCAAAAATTAAACGAAAAACCTTTTAGAAAAGTGAAAGGAAGAAAAAAAAACGAATAATATTAACATAACTACACATGTTTGGTTCTTTTATGAGTAAAGAGCTAAAGAGAGGATTTGTTGTAGTTACCAATTTCAATTATTAATGGATTTTTAGAAGCTATTGTTTTCCTGAAATATGTAACAATTTGTGTTAAGGCAAGTTGTTGTAATGTAGGAAGTTCTTGGAGCATGATAGTTACTTTTGCATAACGAGGATAGTTATTGATGATTCTCATGGATACATTTTGTATTCATTCCAGCTTTCTTTAATTATTCAAACAAGTTGAGAGCTGAGGCTAATTAATTTGAACATAGATAACTAATTGTTTTGTCATCATTATAATGATTCCTCGTCTACCGCTCTATGCAGTTTGAGGTGTCTTTCTGTAAAGCCTGGACCACACTCCACAATCTTCAACCAGTTCCCTTCTCCTATTCCAGTCCTTTCTTTCCAAAGCATTCCCGTACTCCTTCTTCCCAGTTGGGTCGGGGTCTTCCTCTGGGCCTTGTACCGTCAACCTTCGCTTCATATGACATCCTAGCAAGACAATTGTTGTTCATCCTTAAAATCGTCCAAACCACCTTAGACAGCTTTCTTCAACAACCTTTTCTACAAGTTCGACACCTAGGTTTGATCGAATGGTTGTATTGCGGATTGGGTCTCTTCTGGTTTCCCCTCCATCTTTCTAAGGATTCTCATTTCGGATGCTTGTATCTTGCTTCTATGTTTCATGGTTACTGTCCACGATTGCGAGGAGTAAGTAAGTATGGGGAGAAACGTAGATTTATAAACCTTTAATTTTGTATCCTTGCTCCCTTCCCTTTTATTCAGAAATATTCTATTTACTACATAAAACATCTTTCCGCTGAACTCACTCTTTCTTTGATTTCCTTATCTATGGTTCATTTCTCATCCAAATGGGCTCCCAAATATTTGAAACTTTCGATCTGTTCGATGGCTTTGTTCTATATTCTTATTATTCTCTTCTCTTCCCGAGGCAACCTGCCTTGGTTTTATCGGGGTTTATTTCCACATTAATCTTTTCTTGTTCTGCTTGGAGAATTCTGATATTATTGTTTAACTATCTGTCATTTTTGGCCAGAACTACTACATCATAGGCAAAAGCCATCAAGAAATAGTTAACTGGTCATAAGTGTCTAGGTCCCAAGTGGTAACTTCTCATCTGGACCTTGGCTTGAGATATAGCGAAATCCAGAACCATAATAAACAGAAGGGGGCTTAGGCTGCAACCCTGTTTTATTCCGAGTTTGGTTCTAAACCCTTTGGAGTAACAATTGGCTGTCCTAACTGTAAGGTGCTCCTTTATAGACTCATTATTGCCAGTGTTAGTCCTTTGCTAATACCTTTATCTGTTAGTGCCATAAAGATGTCCTCCTGCTTAATTCAATCGAATGCTTGTGTGAGCTCCACGAAGCACACACTCAGTTCCTTGCCTTTTTCGATTACTTTTTCTGTGATCTGTCTCAAAGTGAAGATTAGGTCTTGCCTGCTCCTGTTTTCTCAAAATCCATATTGCTCTTCTTGAAGTTATGACTGCACTTTTTATCTTAACTATTTCTCCTGGATCTTAGAGTATATTTTGCTCGGAATGCTCAAAGAGATATGCCTCATTGGTACCGGCATTCTCTGTTACCGCCTTTTTTTTTTCCATACCAGATTTAGCGGGTGAATTTGAATTTCTTCCCCTCTATCTCCCATGTATTTTAACATTTCTGGGGCTATTTCATCTTATCCTTCTGCCTTCCCTAGCTTCATTGCCGCTGTCGCCTCCTCCAACTCGTCTTCGGAAATGTAGTCGTCTTCTTCCCATTGATTATCCAGATCATCTTATAGTTGTAGGCGAACATCTTCTCCTTGGAGTAGCTCTATAAAATGTTCTCTCCATCTTTCCATAATTTTTTCTTGTTTTCGAAGAATGGTCCCATTTTTATCTTAAATAAATTTAATTACTGGAGGCTTATCTTTTCTCATGTTCTAAGCACTCTGCAGAAAAGTTTCTGGTTCACTTTTGCGTCTTCTTCAAGCTTCCTCCCAAAGTCTTCCCAGTTCTTCTTTTTCTGTGATATTACCATCTTTTTCACTTCTCTTCTCTTACTTTTGTAAATTTCTTATTTGGAACCATGGCCACTTTCGAGATGCTACTTCCAGAGGATCTTCATTTTTTTGATTTTGGGTGTCTTCTGTCCACTATGCAGTTTTGCATCTCTTGTTTCCCACCATGGTCGATCCACAAATATCAGAAGTGTCAAGATAGATCTTCTTTAGTTCCTTCTATCTTGATTCAATATCATCACTATCCCATTTATAGCCCGGGTGTCTGCTTCTTTTGCCCACTTTTTAGTGGTATCCTGCAGCTTTCCCTGGGTCTTTGAGCTTCTAAGAACATATTTTCTTCTTCTTCGGCGTTTTTACTTTTTTCTCCATGATCAGGGAATCCTCTTTCCAAATTTTATCCATTTTGAGGAGGTAGTGATCAGAGCCTATTTCATATCCTCTTTTGGCTCCGATATCAATGATGTCTCTTAGATAATCCCTTTTAACTAGGAAATACTCGTTGGTTGAGCTTTCAGCTGTACCTGGTTCCTCTCTAGTAAATTTATGTACATCTCGGTGGGGGAACTTTGTATTGCTAATAACTAGATTGTTCGCTGTACACAGGCTAAGGATCCTTTCCCCATTATCATCGAAGTTAATTTCTCTATGGGCACCCAGAGTCCAAGGCCAACTTTCTTTATCCTTCCCCACTCTTCCATTCAAGTCTCCCATGATAATTGGGTCGCCCGAAGCATCGTCAATATCTTTTCCATCGTCAATATCGTCATTAGTTGTTCGAAGAATGCTTCCTTCTCTGTAGCTGCTACGGAATCGTTTGGGTAATATGGTATGATATTCGCCCACAGCTTCGTTCTTTCTTTAATATTTATGGTCATAATCCTGGGATTGACAAATTTCCAGCTTTCAATCAGTGTTAGCATGTTCTGTTTAAACAGGCATCCAACTCCGGCAGCTGCTCGCTCTCTCTCTCCTACTCCAGACTAGAGAAGAATATGATCTCCAGCAATAGTTTCTCCTCTTCCTCGTTTCTTTGTCTCAGTGATTCCAATAATGTCTATTTTTGCTTTTTCAATCTCGGATATTAACTCTTCTTCCTTTCAGCCCAATCCTCTGACGTTCCAAGTTCCAAATCTAATAAACCGTTTTCTTCGCCAAGTCGTATTCCTTAATATCAGTCCAGTGCTAGTCATTCTTTTACTTTTAATTATTATTTTTCAGTGTATGTGTTAACGGCCCATATCACCTAAGTCTGATACTGCTACTTCCTGAGGCATCGCACCCTCAGGTTGAAGAGAGATTTCAGTCGTTTAGCAAAGACGTGAAGGGTACCACGTGAAGGCGACTGACACCACCCCCTTCTTCCACTGACACCACCTTGTATTTTTCCAGCTTTCTATAATTAGTCAAACAAGTTGAGGCTAAGTAACTTGAGCTTGGATAACTGATTTATACAGAATTAATTTATTTTGTGGGCTTAGTTTGGATTTTGTATTTAAAATTTGGGTTTTGAAATTATTTTTTTTGCTTCATCTGTTTTTCTATTTATATTTTTTGCGAATGTGGGAGATATGTACAGCGTTGGATCAAGGTATTGTAGGGATTTTTACCAAGGTACGTGTGCTGAGTTTATGAAAATATGATCGGCGCTTTGTCGAAAATATGCTCGTATGCAGTATATGCAGTTTAAAAACATTTTTATAATTTCATCCAACAACTGACCATTAATCTATTATTAAAAATTTATTGATTTTACAATATCTAGATCCGTTAATTAGGATTTCATTTTGACAAGGGAATAACATGATATCCTTATATATTACTGAAAGAAGGAACTGATCATCTATTCCGAAATTAAACATTTACTAGGCACTCTTAGCTTCCTATTATTTGCAAAAATCTCATCTGCATGACCACAATCAGAAATATTAACTCTTACAGAAGTGATATCTTCAAGGAGCCATCAAAATCCTCCCAAATCCTATCTTTTCAATCGTCAGTGTTCCTTATTAAACTACAAATGAAATTACCCTTATAGATATTATAATCAACTGTATTGATGCAGATTTAACCTGGCACAGATATATATATATAGACTTTAATTATAAATGCCATAACCACTACTACCCTCTGTGAAATCTCGCTATCCAATATATTCCCTATAATTACCCGTCGATTTTGTAAATATTGCCTCGGGACTAACAACCAGTGAACACACTCATTTGATTGCAACCAATCAATAGCTTCTTTAATGGTGATCATGCCATAATAAACTGTACCAAAATATTAAATGACTTTAAAACATAAATTAAAATATCGCTTAGGAGATGGAGAACGAAACAAAATTATAAAATATTTGGAGAGTTTTTCTGATAAATCCTTCTAGGACTTTTTATTAGTATCAGTGTTAAACTAGACTGGCATTGTTGAAGAAATTTCATCACGATTGAGTGGATTTTATATAATTTAAAAACCCTTGGTGTTCCTATGTATAACACAGACATTTTTGACAGTGTTCTCTCAAGCAAATCATTGTATAAGTAGGACTCATATTTTCGCAAACTTTCGTAGAAGTTGTTGCAAATGCAATAACTCTTTCCCCTCCTACGGAGTCAGTAATTTTTAAACAGACTGCTTTCTGCTGTCAATGGTATTGTTAATATTTTCTGACAGAAATATACGATTGTATTCAGTAGATGTTATTGTGGTTGCGGTAGTTCATTTAAAAAAAAAAAAATGTTTTTTTTGCTCATCCATGGCATATTTATCTAAATTATAAGGGGTAAGGTCTGCATAGTTTACTAAAAAAGAAATAATTGAAGAGAAAGGAACTGCTACTCGGTAATTTGATGTCACGGGCTTCAACTTGTAAATGACTGTAATTTCACCCTCGAATACGTAGTCCCATTATTTAACCAGTACCGTTAATATTCTAATACGTCTTTCAATATCTTACAACAATGGCTAAAGTTTTTTTTTTTTTTTGGATTTGTTATATTTTTTCATGTATGCAATATCAGCATAGCAACACATATAATTCATATAGCATTAATAAAGTTTTAACGATATTTGTCTTATACGTGCGGGTACGTTTGAATTTTTTTTCCTGTCGGTGCTGAAAGTTTATGTTTTTACTTGTGCTATCCAAATATATCAGGTTGCCACAAGATTCAAATCCTGATAATCGCTATGTTATTTTTTTTTTTAGACTAAAATCAACAAAAATGAATTACCATATCTACACTTATAATTAGTCCTAACCCTTTTCTTAGCAGCATGTGATTTGTAGGGAAAAAAAATTATTTCTCTATTCACAACATTTATAGAAAAATTAAAAAAAAAAAATTGGAAAATATGTATTTTCCAGGAAAATGAATGTGGAACTTAAATTAATAAAATTTAAATTTTTATAATAAACCTAGAACTTCATTACAAAAAATTTCTTTGGAACTTTCATTGTAACAACTTATTTCCAAAAGTGATTCTACAAAATTGGAACTTTTGAAAAAAATCCATAAAAGTTTCAAGCCCAGGTAATAGCAATGAAAGAACGTTTAAAAACATTACCTTTACGAAGATCAGGGTTATGTAGAACGACTAAGAGGGGATCTAAACTTGAATGTAAAAATAAAATATTTTTCTTTATTTTAAACTTAAATAATGTCAGATTTTATAATAAAGAAAGCAAAAGTATTTTCTTGAAAATACGTCTTAGTGAAGATACAGAATTATATCACAGAAGAATAATGGCCTTCAAATAGCTCTTTGGATATCGACGTCGTTAAACGTCGGCTTGGGGAACATTTATAAGTGAAATTTGTCGGGAATCGTTGCTGCATTCAGGAACGATAGGAGGTTAAGACTGGAAATGTAAGGGCTTACAGAAGGCCGCCTGAAATGTTGATAGTGCTTCAATTCAGCCACGGAAACAAAATGTTACGGAAGTCCTTTGCCGATACTTCTAATTACTAACTGCGTATTCTCTTAACTTTTGCAGTGGTAAATAGCTGTTCGAATAGAAGTCAGAAGCCTTAAATCCAGGAGATGAGTAGTAAGGTACTTCAATTTAGAGGTAATAGGAGGGGAGGGAAATGTCAAGTGGCCGTCTATTTGACTTTGCGTTAAGTACGGTTGTTACACCTTTTACGAACTCACTCATTGAAAACATTTTTCCTTAATCACGCTGTTTTGTAATACTCCCTCAGTTCTGTTCACACCTAAACAGGGTTTCCTGCATAGTCCTCGTTAGCTTCTATTGTTCCTATGTAGTGCGTAAAGTTACCACATGGGCTTTGACCCAGGAAGTTATAGTTATGAAATAGGGTTTATGACTCAGGAAGTTATTGTTTTTCCTTCCTTCTTGTCAGCATCTAACAAATGTTGCACCCCTAAACATCCCGTCCTCTTTTGTATGTATAAAACCTATTCATAATCAGATCATAATCAATCAGAAAGACACACACAATGGTAGCTTCAAGTCTAGTGGTAATGTAACTCAGTCTCTAGTATAGTATGTATACTCGTATCTAATGTCTTGCAGTCGCTGGTCCATGCCAGTCGACCCTGTCATCAGTTCTCTAGTTTAAGTCAAGTAACTGTGTACCATTAAGCAATAAAGTATTTTCCAATGCTTACACTCATCGACTCTGTTAGCTAGTGCTCCCAAGAGGACAACACCAGTCACCATCCACTTTGTTAATTGGCGCTCGACCAAGGACACCTGCACACCATTTGTTAATTGTACATCACTGTTGATAAATTTTCAAGATCGGTAACAATCGAAAAAATTATCTTGGGGATTGATATCGATTCCTTATAAGAAAGAATTACTTAGTTTTTTAAGTTTCTTAATCTAGAGATGACAAACGTTCCCGGAAATACAAAATAGTTGACAATATGGCTCTGTAGTAGCTGAAGCAAGCAAGGGACTATCCCCATTGAATTATTGCATCAAAGAATATGCATCCTAAATATTTAATAATTTTGCTGTCCCTCGCCTGATGTATGATATCAGCATTCTGATATCAGTAAAATAAATCAATAAAAAACTTGATTTAAAGTCATTAAATCTTTGGAATCCAAGTGAAAATCGGAATCATTCAGATAAAGAAACTAATATGTAAAGTAAGAAAAGTGTCAAGGGAAAAATATATCATATGTCTCATTGGATCTGAGAGATCCAGTGCCTATATTTTACAAACAAATAGTTTGACAATAAAAATTATTGAACAGAAAGAATAAGCAAACATAATACATGATAATACAAGGAGAAAAAAATAAATAGGACAAATCAACAATACTTAAAATTCGGTTACTTTTTATTTCACAGATCCAACATTATGTTTCCGTACACACATTGCAAGCGGTAGAGGTTTTTCACGTTACTATAGGATAATAAGACTCCAAGAATCAGGAGAATATCTGGAGAAAGGGATCCTTCCAAGCAATTTAAAACCGCAACCACAACCAAATAACCGCTCAGTGGATATCTGAGATTGGGCGCGACCTTCGGAGAGTTAAAGGCTGATACATTTTTTTTTTAATTTTGAATCACTCTTTTTTCATCCCTTATTTCTCATACCGAACAATCACTTTCATTGCCATCACAAGGGTATTGTTGATTGCCGTCATACCTTCGAACAATTATGATCGTCTAAGTCACTTTGGGAACACCGATTAGTCGAGTAGGAACCATCATTAATCCTAATCTAGCCGGTGAGTAGAGAAGCGACAATTACGTTCTTCGAGTCGCACACCTCTGCTTCTAATTAGTTCCCATCATGATCTTAGCCAAGAATGCCAAAGCAGTAAAAACTTACAGAAACGCCACTGACAGTTTTAGATTTGTATATGTTAATTAAATATAAATGGTTTATATAAAGATAATCATCTGCATTATATATTCACTTAACAAACCGAAATGATTTGAATGATGAATTAATGTGAGTGAATGATTCATCACGAAGTGATGTAAAAAAAATAATTGTAGAACATATTAAACACATTAAAAAACATTAAATATAATAATGAAGACATTTAAACTTATGCGGTTTCAAACAGCATCTATTCATAACCTAGAATTAAAAAAATAATTAATTTTCAGAATATTTTGGGTGATAATCTTTTTAAATTTAGAAGAAATTTTATACATTTTGATATGAAATGCTATATTAAAGATTTAATTTAAAAATACAGTTTACATTTCTAATATAAACTACAAAGCTTAAATACGTCCCCCACGTTCTAATGTAGGCCATTTTAATGCCCATAGAGAGGTAAAAAAAAAAAGGACATGGGCCATTGGATGACTGATGTCAATGGAAAACAGATCAGTCACTGGCCTTGATTAAGCAGCTAGATGGGTCCGGTGGTGGGGGTCGGTGGAGGTGGGGTGCAGGTTTGTTCCTTTCTGCTGATAAGGCAGCAAGGTTTACAAGTACAT
This sequence comes from Rhaphigaster nebulosa, assembly GCA_948150685.1. Lineage (NCBI taxonomy): Eukaryota > Metazoa > Arthropoda > Insecta > Hemiptera > Pentatomidae > Rhaphigaster > Rhaphigaster nebulosa. The sequence continues at coordinate 139,072,345 of OX411307.1, forward strand.
CGATTTTTTTCGTGCTTAATTATTGGTGCTAGACTTCAACCTATCAGACTTCTGATCTTAAAACTTAAAAAAATAAGTATAGAGATGAGAGCATATGTTGAACTGCTTCGGAGTGATGTATCTCTATAGTTATAGTATTTTTTAGGCTGTTAAAGTGAGATATGCTATTTCTGGTCTGCATTAATCTGGCCTTAATTTTTTCAGCCATAATGAGGCCTGAATTGGCCAAACATGGACTAGTTAGTTATTTACTGCAGATTGTTTGAAACGTTCTATAATAGCCTCATCAAATATTCAATATTATTAAATAATTAATCATTCATTATTACATCTTGACATATAACTTATATTTTATTTTCGACTCCCTATTCCAATTCACCTTCCAATGAGCTGCTTCTTCAATAGGATCGGCAATGTGCAATAACATGTTTGTTCCCTCGGAAAATTTAATCGGACCCTTTAGCACGCCAGAGCGAACATTTCTTTGTTTAAGTTAATTAAAGAAATCACAAAAGCAGTTTTGAGTGGGATCTAGTCCTCATTGTTTCCTCAAGGGCATAACTCGTAGGAGAGATATAACCACTCATTCTTTAATCATCATCTATCTGTAGTTATAGAAAATATGACATAGGATATATATGATGAAATGTTTGCGGTGCCTGTCTGTCAAAGGAAGGTGTTGTTCAAAATCATATTACATTATATAATCTAATTGTTATAATTGTATTTTTATGTTTATTATAGCGGGGTGATACGTAACTTAAATTAGTGAGCCATTTTTTTAAAATTTAGATTCGTGACTTTTTTATGCTGGAAATCTTCTTCATCTGAAGGCCATTTTTTCAGTAATTATTTTAAATGCAATAGCTAATGCCGACAGATCATCAGTATCAAATACTCATCCCAGCTAATCAAAATAACTTAATGAATTCAAAACTCTACCCTCGCTAAGGATCCTTGCACCTTAGCTCTGCTGGTGGTGTTCATCATTGTCAACTTGACCATGCCTACCACCTTCTTTGAAATGCCAAATCTCACCAGGTCATCATACAACTGGTCTCTGAAAATGCTGTAGTCAATGATAAGTTTGACGGTAGTCAATGAAGAGATGGTGAAGGTCCACATTGTATTCATAGTAGAACAATGTCTCTATAATTTGAACAGTTCATTTTATCTCCTTTCGTGTGTATTGGACAAATCTCCGCTACACTGGATTCATCTGGCTTTTCTTCAGGATTCCATTGCAACAGGATTAAATCATAGAGTTCATTCCGTACTCCTCACCGACATAATTGATGAGTTCGCCGGAGAAGCCATCGACTCCTTGAGGCAATATTTTTCTGGCATTTTATAATGCTGAAGACTTCTTTCAATGTTGGCGGTTTAATTGACTTAGCGTTTGTTACATCTGCCAGGTCCATACTTCTCCCCCACCCTAACTATCCTGTGATTCAATAGATCCCGGAAATGGTTGTTCCATCTTTCGCTTATCTTTTGTGGGTCGGTTATTAGGCTCCTAGCGATGTCCGTGCAAAAGGAGACCTGATGGTTAAAACCTACATGTGTACATATATATATATATATATATATATATATATATATATATATATATATATATATATATATATATATGTGTGTGTGTGTGTGTGTGTGTATTTCTTGATTTGCTGCAGTCAAAAGCTTCTTGTGGTTCTTCCAGTTCTCAACGTTCAAATACTTTGGCATTGATTCATTGCGATCGTAAGATTCTCGGTAAGACTGAATCGTTCTCCTAGTTTCTCTACTCAGTTTCTTCTGTCTGTCTGGCTTCATTCCTTTCATAGAAGGCTACTTTACTATCAGTATCAAACCAGTCTTTCTTTGATTTTTTCTCTTCTTCGTCAACGATTTCTACCGCTGTCATCTTCAGTGCGGTTTTCAGTGCAGCCTACTTTGTGTAGTCGTTCGATTAGAATTTCCTTGGCTATCTCAAATACATATAGGTCTGAGTTTCGAATTTACCGCTTCCTGGAAGCTCGTGCGATTGATTTCCATTTTTAGCTAATTAACTTTATAATTAACTAGTTTTTTAGTTATTCTATGTTCTGGGTGCCGAGTTTTGTTTGATTTTAGATCCAACCATGTAGTGGTCCGAGTCCACACCTGCCCTCTGAAAGCTCCGCACATTCTGGCAATCGGCGAGATTTCTTCTATCTGCTTGCGCATTTAGATTTCTTGAGCTTCTTGCGCTTCTGAACTCAGCTGGAAAGCGTGAAAGTGAACATTCAAAATTAGAAGTTTTTTTGTCTAAAAAGAACGATAGAGAAGTTATTATATTTTATTAAACATACAATGACATGATTAAATCCATAATAGTGTAACTAATGAGAGGACGCTGGTATAAAAAAAGAATTGAAATTTGAAAGACTTACAAAATAATAAAGTAAATAAGCAGACGAGGGTAAAAGTCGCAATTTAACATCAAAACCTTAAGTAAACGGTTTTAATGCTGGACAATATCACATCTCTTTTAGTTGAGGTACATAAAAATAAACCTGTGATAATTCACACTCAATATCTGGATCTTAATTTTTCTTATTTTGTCCAGATTTTAAGATCATGCCCCACTGTGAAACGTTTGGAAGCAATACTCACAAATCATTATGGACTCACTGTATGATGGATATATATATATATATATATATATATATATATATATATATATATATATATATATATTTAAAAAAAACCTGATCACACTCAACCGCCAGGTTTTCCCAACAATTAGGGGACCCACTTTATAGAGCCTGGGTGAGTTCCAGGAAGGTCTCCCGATTCCACAGCGCTGATCCACGGCTGTGAACGGAATTAATTATTTATCTGCCACAGCCGGCCTCGAACCCAGGACATAGAGATTAGTAGCACTGTGCCCTACCCATTGAGCTACCACAATCCCCATATATATATATATATATATATATATATATATATATATATATATATATATATATATATATATATATATATATATGTATATATGTATATGTATATGTATATATATATATTCTAGAGCTTACATTTTATATGGTGTCATAATACTTTTTGTAAAATTATAGTGGTTCATGTAAAAATATTTAGAAATACTGGTTGTTAAGGGTGGGGCCTCATCTTTACTATCAGAGTACTTATGGAAATTATAGAGGCAAGTTCTCTCCCGCACCACTGCAATTAATTACTACCAGAGATTTCTCATATTTCTTAATTAATTGACTTAATATTACGATGCCTATAACTAGGAGTTGTTGTTTTGCGCATTTTAGGTCTCTTATCAAATAAGGAAAACCATTGATTGGTAAAAAAATATTATTCAAAAAACGGGATTCAAATAATTGAATCTAAATCAGAAGGTATTTTTTGCTCTGATTATTTTTGACATTTCCAAAATTTAATTATTATTGTATTAAATGATTAATGTATTGATTCTGTATGTATTGTTTAACTATTTCAGATGAATATGGTGCTACGAACTGAAAGCTTCTCATAATGTCAAAATACATTCAAATATTTGAGACTTTTGAGGGGTCATAATTTTTGTATTAATAATTCTGTATTGTATTTTAAATAATAGAAAAGTCCTGTATTAAATATTGGTGTAGAACCAGTGCAGATTACATTTTTGCTTGAAGACCTTTTTCGTATGATTTGGATCCACGAACATTTTTTCCGACAACCTTTGTATTTACTCTAAATTAAATCGTTCGAGGTAGATCAGAGGCCCGGTTCGTTGCCATTTCGGCAGTAAACATGAGTGTAATAACAAATCGTCATTTATCTATTTTTTTTAGAAGAAAAGGTATATCTTTTTAATTACGATTTGTCAATAGAGTTCATCAATAAACAAAAATGCACTATTTAAATATTTTATATTTATTTTTCATCTGCTCTCGATAAAATGTCAACCAATAATAAAAGTTGGAATAGGTAGGTTATTAAAAAAAAAAAATAATCACCATAATATGAATAAATATGAATTTTGTTCTTCCACCTTACTCCTCATGATATACTCCTACAATTTAAGTACAAAATAGATCGAATTTTTATCCAAGCAAAAACAAAAAAGTGAAACACTTTTCAAAATTTTCCAGATGGTTGTCTAAATGGCTGGGTTGTGAATGTCTTTTCAGTATTGCTTGTCAATTCATATTAAATGTTAAATTGAATCATACCGATCAAAATACTGTTCGATAATCCTATGCTTTTGAAACAATGTTTTGAATAATTTTCTAATAAATTCTTAAACGTTGCTTACTAAAATAAATCCGTCTTAGATCCAGCGTATATATATATATATATATATATATATATATACACACATATATATATATATATATATATATAGAGAGAGAGAAAGAATTTAGAACTGTTTCATAGCTTTGAATTGATTTCGGTGTTTTTTTTATTAATTAATTATAAATGTATATATATATATATATATATATATATATATATATATATATATATATATATATATAGAGAGAGAGAGAGAGAGAGAGAGAGATTGAGTGAGAAAGAATAATATATTTTATTATATTTTTTTCATACATACTTGTACCAAGGTATCACTTGGTATAAAACATTTATTATTATGAATACTAATAATGACAACAGTAACTTAGGTTTTGGACAGGCAACCGAAGTATTGTATAGCATGAGGGAAAGCGAAGCGCAGGATTCCAAACTGAGCATGGAACAAATGACTGGACTATTCATTACGGTGTGCTTTTAAATGAGGCTAGGCAAGAATTTATTGAAGAGGAAACGAACCGCTTTACTTATCCATCGTTAGGCAATAATCAAGAATACCTGAAGGCAGAGGAGTTTTTTTATAATAAACTAAGAGTTAATTATATACGGTTAATATACATTGAAAATTCTCACGACGGACAACTCTCTATAGTGGATACCCCTCATAATGGACAATTTTAATAAGGTTTCGGTCTAAAAGATGCAAATTTAATTCATTTGAACCACTCTATAACGGACGAGAGTCATAAAATATGTATCTATTTACATTACTGCAAGCAAGTCCAGGCGGGATAGTTTATTTTTTTAAATAACTGCAACGATATAAATTGCAACGATACTTTCTCAACGTGATAATTAAGAGAAAAATAGTCGAAACAAATTTTATATGTTTTAGATAAAATTTGTATGTAGCAACATGGAGAAAAAAAATCATAAATGTGCCGAAAAATAGTTTTTTCACGTTTAAGATATAAACATTTTTTTCAGAAAAATAAAAATAGTACCTAATAGCGTTTAAAAATACGGAAAAAACGAGTTTTATACAATTGAAGTCGGTCAGCAATTTTTCGCAAAAAAAATTAAAAACCGCAAAATACAGCCATTTTTGGTCATTTTATTACAAGACTGTTAATTATCGCAGGAACTTATTTTGGGGCTTATATTGTGTCTTTTGTTAGTGTCTATCTACAATAAAAAATTTATGCAAAAAAGAAAATATTAATTTTTCCGGAAATTAAGACAATGTAAAAACAGGTGATCTCGAAAAAAGATTTAAACAAGGGTCCTAGAGCCATTTTCCAAAGCGCTATTTGTTCTCGAGGAGTTTCACTGTAACCCTATTTTCATGAAATATAGGTGAGGTTCGATTAAATATCTAAAAAACGTCTTTGAACATAGGACTGTTCATCGCTAAGGCTCAGTAAAGGTGAAGCAGCGGAGGGAAAGTGACGAGGGCGGTAGAATGCACTCAGACGGCCGAGCTTCGAGCACTCCCCCTCCGCTGCTTCACCTTTACTGAGCCATTGCGATAAACAGTCCTATGTTCAAAGACGTTTTATTGGTATTTAATCCAGCCTCACATATATTTCATGAAAATAGGGTTGTATTGAAACTCCTCGAGAACATGTTGTTATTTACATAATTACAAATTAATTTGTATGGAAAATTACTGTGAAAATATACATTAGTTATTTATAAATTATATTTCGTATTAAAATAAGTGAAAAGGATGCGAACGAAATTTCTTTTTTTATTGATAATAATTAGGTAAATCGTATATTCTAGGAATTGGTGTATGTAGCTCAAACAATTTACGAATTTCTCTGAACCTTTTACATAGTTTTTTTTTTTAAATTATTTTCCCTTCATTTTCTCAGAAACCAATTAATTGATATTGACAGCACTGACAAAGATTCAGTCAATGTCAGCATTCGGTGCATGTTTAGTATTCAAACCAACTTATTTGTGACAATGACATCTCCGTCAAAATCAAGAAAATCGCTTTCTTCGGAAAAAAAGGTGGATATTACATCGTTCATCACGAACGATCTCGAATATGGAGGATCGGTTCGTAATTCAAAATCGGTAAAACCCAAGAGTTTGACATCATTGAAATTAAAAATGAAATTTCGCGTTTATTTCACGAAAATTTGGCTAGTGGTCGAGTTTGCCATTTTATTTGAAGTGGGGTTATCGTACATACGAACAATATGTGTTCTTTTTAATTTTACCCCTTCTTAACAGACACCTCCGTATAACGGACAAAATGAAATAGGTGTTCGTTATAGAGGAGTTTCACTGTACATATATATAAAAATAGAGAGAGAAATGGAAAAATAGAGGATTACAGGCTCAATGAGGAGTTTGCTTGGGGAAACATTCGTATGTGAAGAAACCATATTAAAAGAAATAAAAAATAATAATAAAGTTATAATTTTGAGTATGTACTATTTCAAAAAATCTTTAACAAGTCCAAATACAGTGTGGCGGAGAGAAAGCAGACATATGTGAAACACTTGTTGAATTGTCAATTTTTAAATGTACAAATTTGAAATTAGGCGAAATTTGTAGAATAGCTAAGGAAATTTTTATTAAATTTAAAAAAAAGTTTAATTATGAAAAATGATGTCCAAGACCGTTGGGAGAGGTACCAGATGGCCTTTTTGAGATTACAATTTCGCGAGTGTGAAAATCATGGACTATTTGACAGGTGTTTAAAATACGTCCAATTTCTCTCTGCACGTTATTTATCTGACAAAATTTTTCATAATTAAAGTTTTTTTTTTGGTTTTATAAAAATTTCCTGAGCTACATTACAAATTGCACCTAATTTCAACCCTGTGCCGTCAAAATTGACAATTTGACAAGTGTTTCAAATACCTCCGATTTCTCTTCGCTACTCGGTATGACCTTACCAGCACAAAATTAATTATTTCAGTTATTGTTCGCATTGAAAAAACATGAATTTATATCCAAATTATATGCAGTTAAATCTTATTTATTTTATTCATTAGCAAACAATTAAGAGGTAAGTCCTTTGTATTAACAGTTAAAAAGATCAAGAACTTTAAAACAAGAAATAATAACAATGAGAGCAAAAACTCAAAACTAATAACCTTATTATAGTTTTTTTTTTTTTTTCGGGACCATGAAAACGAATGGGAATAAATAAAGAGGAATAACTAAAAATGTCAGTTTTGGAGGTGACAATTAGAGTGAATACAATATAATATCATAATAATTTATAATAATAAAAAAAATCATTCAATTATTCCACTGTATTATTCTAGGGTATATCTTTTCCCAGAATGAAGTTCATTTTTCATTTAATGTTCGTAGATCAATAATTAATAATTATACCATAAATTTAGGTTTGCGATGTGAGCATGATTCTTCATCTGATTAATGATTGTCCATTTCGAGAAAGACCGCGCAAAATTGGTTTAATGGAATTGGTTTAATAATTGATATTCTTCAATACCCAACCACCAATCAGCATCCAATCACCTCATATCAAGAATATTTAAAAAAAACAAAAAAACAAGTGGCATTGCGATACAAATTGCCATCCAGGAATTTATTTGATTGGATACCCCAAGCTTTCATAAAGAGGAAATTGAATAAAAAGAAAAAAAAACCTATAACAGAAAAAAATTTACTAGAAGCCACGCAACATACTTAGGTTTATTAATAAAACTAAAATACATTCATTTATGCTTCTAATACTTCATTTAGTATAATGGTATTTATCTCGTTGTCCTTAAACAGCTAATTCCTTATTGAGAACAGGCGTGCATTAACGACTTATTACACGTTACCATTATACTCATCATTATTTTCATTATTTTATTATTATAGTTCTTCAAGGATTAATTAGTTATGAGATACAGAAAATAATTGATTTTTATATCATTATTTATTAAAATTATTGCTTTCATAAATTTATAAAACTGTCTGAATTTATCCATTCTCGAATTTTAATTAATAACAATGTAGGCGAATGCGCTTGAAATTGAGTCTAAGCAAGCAGTTTTCGGAATAACTCTCATCAGTATAAATCCAATCAGTGACCCCCAGCTCCATCTCTGCAATCCCAATTTTCTCGGTCGATTAGTGATTCCGCTTCTTAGTGTATAATTACTGACAGATGTTTAGGATCATCTCATTTGATTTAGATCAGAAAATACGGTGATTTCAGTCAAATTTTTCCAGCAAGAAGATAAAAAAATACTCTCTATTCGCAAAAGAAATGTTTTTAGAAAATGTTCCTTCGTGCTCTCAACTGCATTAGGTTAGCGAAAGCAAATATATATATATATATATATATATATATATATATATATATATATATATATATATATATATATATATATATATATATATATACACACATATATATATAGCAAGAAGGAATATTTTCTAAAAACATTTCTTTTGTAAATAGATTATGTGATTTATTCTCGCTTCAATTTATCCTCTCAGAGCATAAGGAGCAATATCAAATGTTTTTGATTTAAAGAACACATTTGATAGGAGAGAGGAAAAGTTAGCAGCGATTCGAATTAATGAGTAGTTGTAGTGTTGGAGTTAAAACGTTTAGCCAAAACGTTTATTGAAAAAAAAAAGAAGGTTGATTTTCCTATAGAACTAATTGTTCAAGGCTAATTAGTTTTTAATTCCCTTAGTGATTCATTTCATAAATCATAAATTTAAAAAAATGATTAATTTAGAGAAAAGGATAGATTAATAATATAATTTTTTCTTTCTGCCCTTTCACTGATTTTTTAACTTCTATTCAATATGCTATCACCATCTAACAATTATAATATATATATATTTAATATATAGTAATATGCATAACGTTAGTGATAGTTAACGATTAGCAACTAGGTACATGGTTACTCCTAATATACATTGTTATTGAATAAATAATAGTTATTAACTCATTTCATTATGCTGATAATATTATAAACATTTACAAAAGGGGAAAAATATATTAAAAAACAAGCGCTTATACTATACAGAAATGATTATTGTGAAGGTGGTAGGAAACAGGATGGGAGGGCACGCTCAACATTGTTAAGCCTTGGTTGTGGCACGTGCTATAAAAAAGGTTGGGCACCCCTAATCTAAGCCCTTAGGGCTTACTCTTGCTCCCCGCCAGTGCCAAATCATGACAAATCGTTTGCTACTGATATGGATTGCAGTATTTGTGAATGTTGGAGCATTGGTGAAAGTACTGGCCGATGTTTGCGTTGGCCGTTCCCGTGCGATGTTCTATCCCATATCAAAGGGATTTGCCATAGCCGTTGCGTTCTATCCAAACCAGTGACTAACTGTTTGCCCAACGGGTTCCTCAATTTTACCTAAATATTGGGTTTAATAATTGTTATAATTAAATGTGAGGTTTATAATGTAGTTATGCCTATAAAGATTTATTATTTAATTAAATGCCCGACTAATTATTTCAATGCACTGTATCATCGGGTAGGAGGTAAAAAGGAGTGACGTTTTAGCGAAAAAGAAGTTTCTTACTTTCCACTTGTGTCCGAAACAAATCTAAAATTGAGAATTGAAAAATTGTGTAATTATCAATGATTATTACACAATTATTGATAATTTCACCATTTTGCCAACCGCAAGCGTAGATTTGGTTAGGGCACGAATAAATTTTAAGACACCTCATTTTCGCAACAATGTTACTTCATCACTTTTATCGCTAACCGATGAATTATAAAAACATGTTGCTGCAAAATTGTTGTTAATACTTATACTGATAATGTTTAAATTACAAGAACAAGTTACCAGTTATTTGTACATATCGTTATACGTGTAAGTACAAGATTGTATTGTAGTGTTCTTGTTCTCTCCTAAGCTCCTCAGCGCGTTCCAGCGTGGAACCCAAGCAAGCCACAGTCCACTGTTTCCACTCGTCCCTTTGGCCATATTTTTCATCTTTAAAGAGAACATTTGGTAGATAAAAGAGTTTTCTCTTTGTCTTCCAAATCCCTACAGGTACTGCATGTACGTAGTTCTGGGTCAGCACCTGTCTTTTCCCTACTGGATTAGCTTCCATGAACCATTTTACTTTTCTGTCCCCTGGGCACGCATGCCAAAACCATCGCCGTTGGCGTTTTTCTATTTTTTCCTTCTGTGACACCACTTTTAATTAATTCCTCTCTGACGACTTCACTCCTTATGCAGCCTCTTCTGGTTTTTCCTATTATCCTTAACAGGAATCTTCTTTCTGAGGCTGTCATTCTGTTAATTACGCCCTTTTGGGCAGTCCTGTGTTCTGTCCACTTTTGCCCAATTTGCCTCCCCATACAAGAGGATAGAGAGGAAAATTATTTATGCAGCACTGCAGAATGGATCTCTTTTATTTTCAATTATGTGACTGATGTGGAGGTTAGGGCCTTCCTAATCCAGCTATTTACTTCTTGTTCGTCACTTCCATCCCTGCTCACGGTCGTGCCTAAGTGTCCATGTATGTTTGCACACTCTCCGTTGCAGGTTAAACTTGTATTTATTTCAACTCACCCTACTTGCTTGGTTTAAATTTTGTTTGCATTTATGATCATGCCTTTTCTGTATTGTTCCTCCTTCCAGTCATCAACCACTTGCTGCATGTTCTCTTACGAATTAGCTACTAGAACTATCTAGTTCTAACTATAACTATAATCTTCGAAAATCATAGCTTGGGCTGATATTGGCAACAGGTTTCTGCAACCTATCAGAGTTCTTGGTGTTCTTTTCATGCGCATTTTTAATATTTCGTCCATAAAAGTAATAAACGACAACTGACTCAGGCTGTCCCACTACTCCAGGTTGGAAGTAGAAAGGCGGCGAATCTTTACCATTGAGGCGTATGACTCCTTTCGAATTCTGATTTAAGGGCTTAATTGTTGCAATGAAATTTGTGGGAACATTTTGATACTGGCGCGCTGCCTACACTTCCTCCCTCGGTACCGTGCTGCTTTCAGGTTTATGAAAGTTAAATAAATATTCTTCCCTAATTCCCATGCCTATTCACTAATCATTGTAGGCGACAATATATGGTATTATGTTTGCCTTTCTGGCCTAAATTCTGCCCTATTCTTTCTCGAGATCCTCAAAATTGAATAGTGCAGAACTATTCAAGGGTCAGAATTCTGTACTTTAAGGTTAGATCCTGATAAATTATGTTAAACAGTGAGATAATACTTCTATTTATTTTTTGAAATGCTTCATATCTTATAATTATTAATTTAACTCATAATTAATTTAAAATTAAGCCCTTAAAATAAAAAGAAATTCCCAAAAGTTGGACATAATATGCAGCTAAAGCGTGACCATTGATTGGAAGCCAGCCTCGTACACAAAATATAAAAAATGATTTGAAAATTCTCTTAATATTTTGAACGATTTTTACAAAAATATTAATTTACCTTTAATTAATTTTATTAATATTGTTATTAATTTAACACAACCTTTTTAATAATTTGGAAATGTTTGTGTTATTGTAGAACGAAATCCGCCTGAAGGAACGGCGAAGCTGTATTTTTTTCTCTTTAAAAAGAATTTTAAAATGTAGTGGGGACTGGGAAATGAGAGGGGTGTGAGCCCGACTGTAGGCAATGTCACAGAAGCTGTCAAATGTTTGGCCACACTTTAAGCCCCTCTCCAAAGTCCCCCTCGAGTGGAAAAACATTTTTGCTGTTTTATCACGATTGAGCAGAAAATAGTTTGGATGACACTGTTCACACCCAGCGCTCAACAACTCGTTAATTGTCTATTGTTTCCTTATCATTTCCCTCCTTATTGAAAACTTTATCTAAATTATAATAATTTAAGAAGCATATAATGTTACGTTTTATATCATTGTAACAGGCTACTGCATAAATTCATTTTATTTCTGAGAAATCCTGATATTTCATTATAATTGATTGATCAATGCTTTTCTCTTAGCCTCCATTGCATTTCACCAATTCTTTGGTAAATTTGTTGTAAAAAAAAAAAAATATGCTAGTGATGTGAATTTTATTTGCAAAAAAAAAAAAATGTGAATTTTCATAACGAAATTGGATAAATTGACTGCAAAGAGTACTCATCTCATTAAATTAACTAATTAGGAGTATATTGTTAACTAGATTATTACAATAACTCTGTTTTTCAGTGTTCTTATATAGAAGTATATCTATGCAAATTTATGCGTTACAACTACGAAAATAACGTAGGTTTTTATTAAGTATGAAAAAGTGGAAGTAATTTTTCTTGATCACAAAATATTGTTAATACTTTATTAGATTTCGCATAGCGAAATCATTTTTCATAGCTTTTTATTATTTTTTTTTTTTTTTTAATTTTCTAAGGAAATTTTAATCCTTCAAACTTAAAAAAACGCTCCATTTTTCAATTGGTACAACGTTTCTAGCCAATTGAATCATCCTCAGATTTCTAATCTATAACCAATCAAATGCATATTTGATATATTTTAAATTTATACTATTCACTTATACACACACAATGATTTTAAATTTGTTCAAAAAAACATTACATTGTATAAACATGAAAAAAACTTATTATGCATTTTTTTTTTTAGAATTATTACAGCATACCATATTATAAAATTAAAAAAAAAATTGAAAGAGTTGCCAAATTAATTTGCACCTTTATTGATTTAATTACCTTGTTTTTCACTCCTCATTTTAAAAATATAATGAATTTATACAAAATGTTTATGATTTTTTCGTCATCCCTTAATTTTACGTTTTCAAAATTATACTATTCATTATATCTTATTAGCAGAACATTTATAATGATTTGTTGTATTAAGGGTTAAAATTTCGTCAGAAAAAAATTGTTAATACTGAATCCAGACGTCTTTCTTAATATAATTTTATAATTTCTCATAGTTAAATATTGATTTATTGTTAACAAATAATTATGATGAGTAATATTGGTTGAATTGGATAATTACCTTTTAATTAGAATTTAAAGGGCAATATGAAGTACATGTATAATTTTGATAATATTATTAGTGTGAAATATTATTTACAGTACAATTTATTGAGCGAGAACTTTGTCTTCTCTCTCATTTCGCTAAAAATCTTGTGTTTTTTTTCTTTTAAATTTCTAATGTGTCTGTAAATGGAGCCAAGTGACAAGTAGCAGTTTGGGCTTTGTTATGGAATTGTAAACGTGTTGCAGAAGTACGGATTCTGTTTTGCAGTATTGGTGAAGGGGATAAGACTATTTTCGTCTGTCATATACTGGTAGAGTTATTTGGCAATTTCTTGAGGTTATTGTATGGGTTCGCGATAGAACGATGTTCATTTCTGAAGTTGAATGCGACTGTACTATGTACTATTGATTTTATAATTCCATTTTATTATTTATCCGTTATTTTTTTTGTGTTTATAGGTATACTTACTACGCTTTTTATCATTCAGAATTATCCCATAGTGATAAGTATCAGTGGCTTAATTAAATATCCATAGTAATAGTATAGCTACATTTTATTTCTAGTATTGTCAATAATTTTATATTACTTAATGGTCAACTTTTGAAAGTAGAAAACTAATTATCAATTATTAGGGTAAGTCAACTTATCCTAATAATTGATAATCTTTCATTAATTGATAAACTTTCACTCAACCCTAAATTCCTAAGAGAGTAAATACATTAAAGAGTCAACGGTTTCTCTGATTTATTCTTCGAGGTATTTGTTTGGGATTACAATAAGGTCTGGTAAATAATAAAATGGGCTATAGTGGATGTGTTATGAAAACCTTATTTGTTCAAATATATAAAAATATAAAACAAAAAAAAAATAAGGCATGAATAAAGACAACTTAATCGAAATAATTATTAAATAGATTATAAAAAGAAAAAAATAATAAACTATATGATGCTTTATTGAATAATATTACAAATTAAAAGAAAACAAAACAAAGTCACTGTGTCCTGAATAAAAATTTACAAAATTTATTTATGCATATAAATTTATATTTTAAAATGTTTGAACGCATCGTGGAGAATGTGAATAGTATGGATACCTCGTCACATGGACACGCGAGGTGTGTTTGCCGGCTGGAAGCAGTTGGTGTTGTAGTCGTTGCGTGAGCTGGAGAAGAACCGTCCTGGGTTGATTATGGAGCACATCTGGATCCTTCTTCTTTCGCAACTTTCCTTAGTACCTTACAGCGTGGGAGTGTATCCACCCAGGACTACCTGACATCTCTATTTTGAAATTTTTTTTTATTTCTTTTAATGTTTAACCGGGTTCTTGCTAACGTTTCCATTTGGTTGGTGAACGATACTCTTGGACGTCCTCGAGGCCTGCCTCCAGTTGGGCTATATTCAATATCCTTTATAGTGTCTCTGTCTCTCACCATCCCGCAGACAAGCGCGAGCCATTTTAACTGTCACTTCTCAATATGTTTCTTGATTGAGCATATCTTTAGTTCCTCCTTGATCGTGCCATTCCTAACTCGATATTTTTTTTGCTTTTCCAACAATTTTTCGAAAGAATTTCATTTCTGCGGCTGTGAATTCCGACTTAGAAGTCTATGGGACCACAGTGTAGATAGACTTAGGTCCTGGTCAGGACCCAGGACACAGCTCTCAGCAACGTACAGGAGTATCTCTTTTTCCTATAGCTATATTGCACAACTGGTAATAGACAGAATTTGCTTCACCAATTCTAAGAGAAATTTCGTTGTCTACTTTTCCAATTCTATTGATGTCGGTTCCAAGATAGGTGTTATCTGAGACGATTTCCAGTTCCTTTTCATTTCATAATATATGTACCTCTTATTGGTTTCCACCCATCCAAAGGATTTTGCTTTTTGTTACATTAATACTCATGCCTTTTCTAAAAACCTTTTGGTAGGTTCTTTTTTTTTTTAAATGATACCTTTATTTCAATTTTTGTTTAATATAATTTTGTCGGGAGTCTTCAGAAATATATATTAAAAAGTAGTACTGAACTCAACTTCCTTAGAATAATTACTAATTTTAAAAAATCACAGGCTTCAGCCTACCTTTCTCCAGATGAAACAGAATCTGGGGTGGTAAGGAATATTCTCAAGGCTGTAATAAGGTTGGGATACCCCTCTTCTAGTTTATTTTTATAAATTAAAGTTAGTGTAGATGAATCAGTGCCATCTTCCATTGTCAGCGTATGGTGTAGGAAACATTCAATTTCAAAATGAAATTCTTCCTTGTTAAGGCTTTCTACACAGGTATCTACCAATTCGGCTACTTTGGCCTTTAAGTCGACTTCCATTTATGAATTTGGACACCACTCAAATAACTAAACATAGAACTGGTGTATACTAGCTGCAACATTAATCGGGATTGAATAGAAACAAAAGGAAATCGAAAACAGCCAAGAGCACCTGAGTTAGCCCAATCCCACTCCATAAAATTAATAGGTACAGGGTTTTTTTTATTGTTATTCATTGATAGTTTAACTGTTATATTCTACTTACACATCATTTTCCAAATAGTTTTTCACACGAAATGTTGAAGATTTACAAATATAAAATAATTTAATATATATATATATATATATATATATATATATATATATATATATATATATATATAGGATGAGATGGTTACATCATGCCTACGATGCCCAACTATCGAATGTTGAAAAATGTGGTTTCATATTCGTTACTTTGAAACGCACTAGTTAAGGCACGCATTGCACGCAGTCTTGAATTCCTGATCCTAAAGTGTTGGCTCCTTGTTTCTTTGGCTCCTTGATTTTCAAGATTTTGTCACAATATGTGCCTCGTCTAGCGCGTTTCAAAGTGACAAATATGAAAATCGCATATTTTCACATTCGGTAATTGGACATGGTAGGGACGATGTGGAACCCCGTTTTGTTTTTTACTTAATAGTGCTTGAAATGGTAATTACTATCTTTATATCTTAGTCATACACTACAAATTTTCAATTTACGCTCCTCCAAACACTAAATGAGCAAAATTCAATTTAAATTTAATAAAAAAAGTGAAATTGGTGCCTCTGACTTGAGGTACGGGTAATAGGGTACCCCTTAGTGTTTCTTTTTCGTTGGAGGATGCATGACATTTTTGCGCAGAATCCTAGTTACGGTTACAGTTATATGTATTATCACTATGAACACTTTATATTTTTGGGCCAGCTTTTCGAAATATATTTTTTTCTTAATACGATTTTATATTCGAGATAAGTCACTTCCCACAGAAAAGGTGCCATGCGAAAATCTCCAATAAATCTCCAACAGCACATTCTATGTAGTTCATATCATGATCATAAAATAATAAAAAATAAATCGGGTGGAGGAAGCTCAAAGAGAATAACTGGAGACGTCGCCTTCTGAGACGTCCACACCATGAAACAATAATCAACATTGTCAATAATAATCATCTCATTTTTTCGTGTATTCCATTTCAAATGAGGAATATTCAATTATATCTCTTCTCAATTACACTTGTCTTACATGTATTGAGATCTATGGCAATAATTATAATTAAAATTGAGAGGATTCAATTGGAAGATTCCGAACACAAAGCAGTGAGTCTGTAAGTTTGAGCTTTGTTCTTTTGCATTAATTAAAATTGTGCATAAGAGAATATAAAAAGGTTTGAAAAAAAAGTTTTCAAACTTTTTTGAAAAAAAAAAAGCGGCCCTCGAAATGGCGCTCCCTGTATTCTGCCGCCCGGGGCAAGTACCCACTTTTCTCCCTCCCCCTCATGTTTCACAATGCATCCCAATTTATAGATTTTTTAACATATTTTTTTATTTTGTCTATTACTTCTGTAAAGGGATTGTTTCTAATAACTTTTTGATTATTTTTATCCATCTTATTCCATTTTATTATTATAATCTTTTTTTTATACAGAATTAAAAGTTTCTCAGTTTAATCTAATTTGATTACTACTATTTCTATATTTAACTATAAAAAATGTTTAAAATGTATATAAAATATTTAATAATTTGAATGTTTGAAGGGGAATTTCTTTCGTTCTAATTTGAAATACAATTATTTATTAGGGAACAGATTTTATTTCTGTTTGCATTAATAGGATTTTCTCCTGTACATCAATATCAAATATATTTTCCAAATCAATAGAGACAGGGAAATAATTAATTTAATAATAATAATTAAATTAATTATTTCCCTGTCTCCACCAATTTCACATACATGGTGGCATTTACCTATGAGCTTTAATGCTACTTATTTTCGATATGCATAAACTACAAACAATATGAAGAGATCGATAATCTTTACGGTGGAGAGAGCGGAACTGCAAATATTTTTTTAACTTGTTTAAAAACATCATTGTAGGTATATTAAACATACAATATCTCACATTTTATAATTGATGGATATTTAATTAAACCACTGATACTTATCACTATTGGATAATTCTGAATGATAAAAAGCGTAGTAAGTATACCTATAATGACAAAAAAAAATAAGGGATAAATAATAAAATGGAATAATAAAATCAATAGTACACCTACTAACAGCGTAGTAGTAATACACTATTTCGCTCCAAGCAAGATAATGTAATTTTATGAATTCTTTTGTGTGAATAGAATGAATTTCCTATAAGAAAGTCATTATCGACACAATAGCCTATTTGCCCCTGTCCATTGTTATTCTTCGCAATCTCACCTCCGTGCAGCCAAAAAAAATCCATATCCAGATCTATCATCATTTCCCATTTTGGCATTAAAATCTCACTCATTACGGATCTTTCTTAAGAAATAATTAATTTAATAATAATAATTAAATTAATTATTTCCCTGTTTTTTTTTAATTCAAAGCTGAAATGCTCTCCTAATGATGACAAATTAAGAATAATGACTGGTATTACTAAGTTAGCTTTAAATATAAAAATATAAAAAATTATTTATTTTATATTAGTTATAATATTTCTTAAAGGTATCTATTATATTGTATGAAAGGGGGTGGTTATCAATTAATAAATTTCCATTCTATATATTAGATGCTTCTCATGTAACTCCTAGGACTTGACGGGTCTGGCTTGTCATCAAATGCATCAAGACTCTACTGGGCTGAGACGACCATGGTGAAATCTAACAATTATCACTATTTTAAAACTGATATGACTCAGTAAGATCAGGCCAAAAAATTATTCATTTATAGTTAATAGTAGATTTATACTGACAATCATTATGGAAGATAGTAAAATCTTAATTCGTTTCAAGCTTCAATGTGTTCCTTCAGTGCTTTAAAGTTCTAAATAAATGGATCATGAAAAATTTGTATAGCTATAAAAGTCCCTATTATTCGTAATTGAATAAGTCTGTACGAATTACAGAACAGAAGAAACAAATTCTGAGCTCGCCCCTGGCAATGAAATCGACCCTTTTCCGACCAACGGAATTCATTCTGACCGCAGCTATAATTTGGACTAAAAGCATCAGAGGGCTGGATCAGGTTTGAAGCTCCCTTTTAGGAAAGCATGTTTATAGTTCTGAAACCAGCTCGGAATAGTTTTCTTTTGTCTATTGTCAGCAATATGTGAGAAACAGCTACATCATATTCTGTTTTCGACTGGTAATGTCTAACATAATGAGACACTTTTGCTTAAAATTATTTGATTATTCAATTCACTGATTGGCCGATTGCAAGCGAGGCCCAATTTCAACTCGACCGGTTGGCATTTCGTTTGTCTGCCTGTTTGACTATCTGTCTGTTTGTTAAGCGATTACGACCAAACGCGTCGTTCGCTTTTCTTCAAATTTGGTAAAAATGTTCTTTGAAGTCCCGAAAAACGACGTTTATGTAGGAATTTGTATTTGTTATTCCTCACTACCGAAGGTAGGAAAGCTTTGTATTCGTTCAGCAAGTGAAAACATTTTATGTCCTTAGAATCGAAAATTTTACGTTTTAGACATCAAAGAACACATTTGGTCTCGTCACTGTTAGTCTATAGTCAAATCTATGTGACGGGCATAGCACCAACGATTTGACCCAAAATTGGGCACTACTGCACAAATTATCTACTATAAATTGCATCAAAATCCATGTATGTATATTTATAACCACAATAATTGTGGGGAGGTTAAATTATTTGTTTTAAAGGAAAAAAATTGATCAATTCTATAATGAGTTTTGTGATAAGTGAATTTTCTTTGGTATCTCTTGCTCAAATCTTGTCGAATCCTGGAGATTTGTTGCCAATGAGATTTACAATTATATATCTGATGTTCATAATACTAGAGGACAATTTGAACCGAGGCGAAAGATATTTATGAAAAGTCACATTTGTATTCAGGAGATTTTGCGTTGTAATTGGAAATAAACTGTTGCAAAATAAAGTAAAAATATCTAAATGGGTACGATATTAGCATTATTGATAATTAAATATTCAAAAATATATATTGGGGTTTGAATTTGAACAAAAATTGCAGAAACGTAGCTTTATTTTTTCTCCTGGGCTAAGACGATAGACCACAAGGGCTAAAGGTGGCCCTACACAATCGGTTTTTTTCATCCAACCGAACCGTCGGTTTGAATGATGGAAAATGTTAGGGGGAAAACCGTCGGTCTGAACGATGTAAAATAGTGGGGAGAAAACCGTCGGTTTGGAACGAAGACCATTCATCCTTTTTTATTGATTAAAATCTTTAAATCAATAATTGGCAGCGTTAATTTATATCATCTATTTTTTTATTTATTAAAAAATGGCAGCAGCTGCACATTAATACTTAAAGTTGAATATTTGAACAAAAAAAAATCGTATGTATTTTTAAAATGTTCATCACAAAGTTTATTTCCTTTAAGCATTTATCAGCTATTTGTATGATATAAAATACCCAAAAATGTTATAAAAACATTGTTTAGGTCAAAAAAGTAGGATATAAACAGACAAAATATAACAATTCGCTTGTTTTATAAACACAAAAACAAATATTCATTAGCCAGCACATCCTTTTTTTTTTTTTAATGAAAATACTCTGAATTAATAACTGTTCGATTCCAGCCCTGTCTAATTCCTACCGAATCGGCAACCACTTTGTTTTGTCCATTAGAAACAGAAGGAGGGAAGAGTGCTCGAGGCTTGTTCAAACATGAGCTGTTCTTCATTCAATAAACCGAGATTTGTGAGTCTAGCTCCAACCTTAATCCAGTTAACCTCAGTCTTCTTATTTCAATTTTATTTTATTTTTAAGTTACCACCTTTTCTTGCTATTAATATTAATTTGTTAGTGTCTGATTTTATCGAAATTTTGTAATTTATTGAGAAGAAATATAAGTCTTGAATAACAAATCTAAAGTAAACCTCGGCTTAATTCATCCGCCACCGATGATGGCCAGAGCTCCAAGACTAGTTAGTGATCCTCACTCGGACCTACCTCCTCCAACCTACCGGTTAAATGACTCTTCTACACGAATGTAATAATTATTGAAATGACACTCTGTCCGATTTGTAATTCTACAATCTCTAGGAAGGAAAAATAAGGATTTTTTGTGACCTTTGTGCCAAATATTACATCACAGAGATAGTTGAAAACAAAAATAATTACTCAGCAACAGAAAAAAAAAAAAAAAAAAGCATTGCTCTTCATGCGCATCATTATCGGCCTGGGCTCCCATACAAGATAAAGATAAATTGGTGAGTAAATAACACACGCAAAATAAACAATATCGTATTTTTAAAAAAGGATTAACCATGTAGAACAAGTAAAACTCTCAAACGTAATGGAAGGCACCGATGATTCCATCGGGGCGGTTCCCGGTACTAAGCTTGGGTCCATGGTGTGGACAATGAGGAACGAAAAAACCTAGGTTCATCCCCTTGATGTTGCCTAGCGCAATGATTCGACTTCCAAAAGCAAAATGGGACTTTTTCACGGGTAACAATTTATACAAAGCAGGGAGAGGCGGTCTATATAGGTGAAGAGATGAACACCGATATCTTTACTGGCTCGTTATGATTGAACATACTGATATGGTGGAGTTTGCTTGTTCGTTCATGACAGATAAAATCCAATTCAAATCTCCTTTCCCTGACACTCCCTCGCCCCTAAAATACTCAGTAATTTGTAGACATTTCTCCCACTCATTTTCTCTCCTCTGAATCATAGCTTACCGTCCTCCTCAAGTCAAATTTGACCAAATTTTCGAATTCTCTTTTTCCACGTATATTGAGGTCATGATGGCCGATTAGTTTGAGCGATCGACCCAGAGCGATGTAGGTTCGGTTCCCACCTGGATCAGTTATAATTTATTTCGGGGTAGTCCCACGATATACATCTTAACAGGGTGCACATTTGTTTTATTTAGACCGATCTTCACCTGAATTGAAATATGTTCACTGACGAAAACCTTGATTAGTGCGTAATGGCTGCTATCCTCGTCTTGATCTCTTCAGAGATGTTTCTCTGGTATACAAAGGTATAAAAAAGTGTTGACTAGCTAGCAATGGTGCGGGATACCCTCTGGCACGCAAGTATTTTGTTTTCCCTACATTTACTATCTGACATTACCTCCTCGCTAAGCACAGAAGAGCAATAAAAGCTTCTTTTAGAGCCTATTCAGACTTTTGCTATTACATCTGTGACATCCGCGTGCCCGAGAAGTTGTACCGGTCTATGAATTAATGTATCAGAATTTTATATACAAATATAACATGATATCTGAAATATGACACTAGAAAAAAAAATAACATAATAAATTATAACAATAAAAAAAAAACCTTTCAGCTCTTTAAAGTATCTGGCGACTTTTCGATATCGCGATCCGAAATTCGTTTTGATGCAATATTTGATGTTCTTATGAATTATCCACTTTAACTTCTCTCTTCAAACACACTTTTTTTTTTTAATGATACCTAGTATTATAGCTAAATCATAGTTTATGATTTTATTAGGAAATACATTCCTAAGGGGATCCAACACCTAATATCAGGAAACCAGTTGAAGATTTCGAGAAAAACGTTATTAAGTTGTTTCGAGCATTGTAAATGATTGTTTATAATAGTTTAGTTTTAATTGCTAACCGAATCCATTGATGAATTTGAAGACCAACACTATGAGGGAAAATGCTTTAAATGAACTATCGTCTTTATACCAAAAACAAAAAAGATATTTTATTCGGCAATTTTCAAAAAGCTCACAGTAAGCACCACCTATTAAACGGACCACTTTAATCTCTCTGCTACCAAGAAAATTTGATATTCTTTCATCACCCAAACAAGATAACTCAGTTTTTCAAAGTTTGCCACTTACGCCATTTTGCATCTCAATATCTTATATGCGGTAAGACAAGTAGGGTTCTGAATGAAGCTATTGACAGTCCGAAATTTTCTTTTTTATAACAGTTAATTATAGCATTAGATTCACTGATTAACTATCTATGAATATTGATTGAGTTACATCGATGAAAGGTAATTAATGAAGTCATAAAAATAAAATTGTTTATAGTCAATGGTCATGATCAACACTCAACAATGCTCATGTCATTGCTTTTACTTGGCAAAATAATTTCGACTGGAGTTTGTAATGATTGCTACGATACGATATTAATTAGATGATCACATGATATAACTTATTTTTATTTTCCCAATCAGGTATAAATTTCAAGGTATAATTTTTTTTATCTAATGTTCATAGGAAAATATTGATACCTAAAATATTGCTAACTATTGCTAAAGTATATAATAACAATAATTTAGTTTTACTCAAAAATAAGAAATTAATATCAACAAATGAGGTAATTCTTCCATCCTAATTAAAGAAATATAGTTGAATTTAAAAAAATAAAATCAGGTGTTCTTGAGTTATGGGTAGGGAGAATATCATGAATACACACTAATTGGGTCGAACGCTGGCAATCTACGCTGCTTGGGTAGTGACATAAAACCTATTCGATTATGGCGATGTGTGCAATTTGTCCGGGTCAAGTGATTTTATGCGGTCTGTGTATTGCTGAGGAATGTATAGTATCATCTAACTAGAGATGGGTTGCTAATTGGCTGTATATTTTTAATTGTTATTTACTTTTAGTAGCTGTTGACAGCTATTAAGACTGGAAAATACATATAACTGCTGATATAGAATAGAAAATAAAAGAAAAAAATTCTACGATTATTTTCCTTAAAAATAAAATTAATGCAAAAAAATAACCACTAGCCAAATAAAAAAAAAATGCATTCAGTAAATAAAACATAACCAATTATAATAATAATAATAATATGTTTAACCATAATAATAATATTATGTTCATATATAACGGGATATACATTACATACTGCAGGCAACCTTTATATTTATTACGAAGCCCTCAGGTATAATTATAGCCGGGTGTCCTACCATCGAATAAGATCACGTTGTCGAATATAGCAAAAATCCGGTACGTTTGCATGAAAAATTTTAATCATATTTAATAAAAGACATGTTTTCATGTCATTGCAACGCACACTGGGGTCTTGCATTTCTATATCGCGCTCAAAACCTTATTGTAATTTTGACAAATTAATCAAATACAAAGGAACTGGACCAAAGATCAAAACCAAGATTGCAAATGAAAGGCACAGTGATAATTTATATTTATCATTTAATCCGTCTTGTCTCTATTTATGTTTGAGCCTCTAAGGAACAATTATAATTTTGCGTGTTTGATTAAATCAACTAAATTCAAAAATATCCAGTCAAAAACAAGTCTGTATGCCTTACTAAAAACTATAAATGCATAAGATGTAGGCGAAATTTCTTGGCATAAACTTTGTTTGTTTTTTTTAATTTTGAGCAAATTTTTTGTGGAAATGTAACTGAAGAGAAAAGTGTAAAACATTTGCCTAAAATTTAAAAAAAAGAATTCTGAAATTTCGCCTCCACCTTATGAATTTATACTAATACATTAATAATTTTTAATAGGCATACCTGTTTTTGAACTAATCTTTTATAAATTTAGGTGATTAATAAAAATAAAAAAATAATAATAATAGCTGTTCCTTGAAGCATCAAACATAGACCGAGACCAACATTGGATTAAGTGATAAACGTAAACAGTTAATGTGACTTATTGTGAGTTTGATGTTTGGTCTAGTTCCTTTAAATATGGTAACTTTGCCTAAATAATAAAAAAACGAAAATATGATTTTGAGCGTGTATACGATACACAAAGCCCAACTGCACTAGGGTTGGAATATCGAAACGCGAAATATCGATATATCGGAGTTGAAAAACCTATATTTACTATCGATATCTGAACATCCGATATATCGATGATATCAATATTTTACAACGATATATCGATGACACCGATATGCTAAACTATATTACAGGAGAATATTGATAATTCATATCCCGGTAATTCGTATGTCCCGACAATTCGTATGGATTTTCTGGTCTCTTGAAAATCTTCCTTCAATTTGTATAAAAACACTGCAATCCTGCCCCTCGATAATTCGTGTTTATTTTCGTCTTCCAAGTAATGTAAACGTCTTATAATTCAAATCTCCAAATAAAAAATCTGGTTAACTCTTAATATTTTCAAGAGGAGAGGTGAGTGAGTGAGAGGGAATTCGTTTCTATGAACTTCGGTCGATTTACTCTTTTTTTCCTATTCACCTCTCTTTAAAAAAAAATTGTAAAAAACCTGTAACCATATCGTTAGCCGCCAACATGGATTGATCTGAAAAATTAAGTTCGCTCATGACTGGCAAATCCACCATTGCAAGGTATTTTAAAAACCAAAACGTTACCGATAGCCAATCGTGCAAACACAAATGCATGCACCACAAGTGAAATTTTCAAGGAATGGGTACAGATATGGAATAAAAAACAGCGAAAATTTTCAACTGTTTATTGATAATTATACGGCCCACTCAGCGATGTTAATCTTCTGCTTTTGCCCCCCAACACAACCAACCTCTAAGCTACAGTCTCTAGACTTGGCCATAATTAAACGATTTAAGACATTTAACGCAAGGAAGTAGTGATGCAACTCTTAGAAAGGATCGAGGATGGGAATCACCAACCTCAAAATGAAGAAATTCCCATAACTTTTTGAGATTTTGACGAAGGTTTAGCGGTAGGATCGTAACTGACGAGGAAATTTTGACTCCGTTTAAAAAGGAGATGAAGAAGAAATTGATGTGCCGAGAATTTGTTCTAAAATGGCGAAATAATGCATCTACAACGTGTGTCATTTCTTAGCAAAATCGGATGCCAGTGTAAACGTATTTTCTGCTCTGAACATGCTTAACCAAGTCATCGATAAGGCCTGTCTTCAAGGATTGCACCATAAGAAAATAACCGAATTTTTTTCACTTGTGATATTTTAAGGCTTTGTTGATCCAACTATATCGTTTGTATGTTCCCATCATATTAATAAAAAAAAATTATTTCCTATTTTTTACAACCGATTATTGGAAATTGCGATAATTTGAATATCTCGATAATTCATATTTAACTTTCGAACCCTATACCATACGAATTATTGAGATTCTACTGTATTTTATTTTAAGTAACAATTTCCTTTATTCCGTAAATCTCCAAAATTGTAACCCCAACTTGGCGGAGGTCTAGATTTTTAAGATCAGTCAGACCCTGAAAATCTAGACGTCCGCTATGTTGGGATCACTATTCTATAGTTTTACCAGTAAATATAAGAATAAACAATATTTAATTATCAAAGAATATTTAGTAGATAAGATTTATATACAAATAATGTTAATCAATCCTATGTAATGGCCAATTGATAATTATATAAATGATGATTGTATTGAGATGTATGATTAAATTACATGCTTTTAGATAAATGTTTTGAGAATGCACAATATAGTCGAAAGCGTTATAAGATAAATAATTTTTCTAGAAATTTGAAGGTTTTATTATCGAAAAACTTCTAGAAGACTATAATATATGAAATATTTCTAAAAGTCTTCAAAATAAAAGTATTTTATAAATTTTTTTTATTTTTAAGTATTATTCTTTTCTATGTTTTTTTTATAATGATTCATGGCTAATATTGTTTTATAAATAATAATAACTATATTGTTTCTTAACCTTCTTCACTGTTTAACATTTGACGTGTTTTTCTTTGCTTTTTCATCCATTTCCTTTCGATATATCGATATATCGATATTTTTCTAGCGATTATCGGTGGATAGCGATATTTGGTTTTGCGATATCGCAAAATATCGAATATCGATATTTTTTTCGATGTTCCATCCCTATATTGCACTATAGACCAGAAATCATCAGAAATCTAATTATAACGAAAAATTATTCTTTATGTAGAATATATTCTACTTCGGGACTACAGTGCTACATATAAATTTAAATTGATATTTTATCACACATTATGATTACATGCATTATATTTCAGTATTTTAAATATTTGCGCTCTTTTTGAATATAAGATATTCTAATTTCATAGTAACAATTATATAAGAAAAATGTTTAACGGACAGCACTTCTCCATAGAGCTCTCATCTCGTGACAACCCAACTCCTGCACCGCTTCTCGGGTGTGACGTCTGTATATAAATATTTATTTCCAAAAAAAAAGGGGCAAAAACGGACACAGTTTCTAAAATGTAAATAATAGTATACAATTAGGGCTTCGAGATAGCACCCGAAAGATGAAATTGACTTGATGTGAAGTTTTTAACAGTTTATTTGAATTTTAATGTAATTGTAGTCTCAATTACTTTTGCATAAAATTTTAATAGGAATTTTATAATAAAGGAAACAGTTAGCGAGTAATAAATATCAAACATGATAACAGTTACTCATTGTTACAATTTGATACCAGGATGAAGGGAATTGGCTTCTTGTGTACCGAGTAATTTTAATTTCGCAGATGTTTTCATCTTCCCACGCTAGGGGTCGGTATGAAAACAGAGACAGATAAGCCTGGACGTGCACTAGACAAAGTAAACATAAACCTAAAGTATTCGGTATACTTTCAATTTCGACTTGTATCCAGTTAGGTTTGATATCTGGCCCATAGTGCACTGTGCGAAGTTCCTATATTTAAGGTTTAAAAAAAAAATTAATCAAATTATTTGACACTTCCTTTAATCTATACCAAAGATTTTTTTTTTTTATGTCAACAGAAATTTTCAGTATGGATATGAATAAATACATTTTAAACTTATTTAACCCTTTGCTGGGCATGGTAACCAATTAGATACCATTACTTTGTGAATTTTTTCCCTCTCCAGAATGATTGTTTTGTTTCCATTTTTTTTCAGTTCTTGAGAATTCATCTGAGAATCTGAGAAGTGAGCAGTTATTATTGTTTGACGTTGTTCCTGATCTAAACAATATTATACGTAAATCCTTCCTCCATTCGGAATTAGTAATTTCTTCATTTAGGGTCCAACCGACTGAAAAATATCAAATATTAAAATAATAATAAAAAAAAAAAAAAAAAAAAAAAAAAAAAAAAAAAAAAAAAAAAAAAAAAAAAAAAAAAACAAGGGATCTATTCTTGTTCAGCAAAGGTTTAGTAATTTATTAAGTTTATTATTATTTTTCTTATATTTTTTAATTTAAAAAAAAATATACCATACAAAATTATGTAACGTCAAATGTCCCCACTCCATTTTTATAGATTACGCCTCCCTCATTTTTTTTTTTTTTTTTTTAAATCTGGTCTATTGTAAATGTCTAGCTTTCTTCTAGACCTAATATTTTTATATGAAAGATGGAACTTTAGCAAAACGACCATAAAGATACTGCTCGGTCTACCTAAATCTTGTTGCAGACTAGCGTTTGATACTAGAGACGTTATTAATGTTTAATGTTCTGTACCCAGAACTTTAGGAGGTAATAACCTTATCCCAAGTAAATAAGGCATGACTGCAGGCACAAATTAAGCAGTTCCTTATTTCAGTTTATAATAGACGATTTGGTATGCTTGGGCATGCCATAGAAATTAAAATATTGAAGTCAAATAATTATTCTTTTTTTTTTGTTAATTATATACTTCTGTCCCATAATATTTTTCTTATATTGTGCAGTTATTAACAAAATTCTGAAAATGTTATTATGTAAATTGTTTAGCAAGATTAACTGATACATATTTTTATATGAGCATGCCTATATTTTTCTAAATTTCTATAACTCATTCGCCTTCTTTATCTTTATCTACTTGGGTATGTAGTTGAAATTTTTTTAACAGTTAATTTCTCATCTTCAATAAAATAGATACAGTTGTCATGAGCTTTTTCGACCTGGCAAATATGCTAGAAAAAATAATAGGTCAATTTAAAAATATAAATAAAACGTTATTAACTTTTTGTAATATCTAAAAAAAAAAAAATAGCTCATGTTATTTTAATAAACTAATGTCATGCCTTGCTTGGTTGAATGACACAAAATAAGTTCCAGATCAATGTAACAAGAGCTAATTTTTAACCATCCTTTCTAAGTGTTATGCCTTAGAGGAAACTGTACACCTAAAAGCATATAATTTTTAAGATATCACTCAGAAAAAAAAAGTAATTACTGTTTCTCAATTGCTATCGAGGATGATATATGTAAATAATATAATTTATTTTATTTATTCTATGAATACGTGGATGGATTATTTTGTTCTTTGTAGCTTAAAGTTTTTCTAATTTTTCGTAATTTGTTACATAAAAAGAAAATCGTAGTTTATTTATATAACGCCGCAACTATCGTAAGTGGGCTCTCAAATACCTCCGAATTTCCTCGCAATTGTTGTCTTCGTCATAGACATCCTGCCCGTGTTACGCTATATTATCCATTAACCATACTTATCCATTATGAATCCCGTATCTAATTGATTACAGAGATGAACTGGCTTTTGCAACTAAAACTAAGCTGAATGTCTCTGGGAAACGTTTAACCGCTGATATTGTTCATCAAGGTACTCGATAATAAGCCATCATAATTTCTCGAACTACTACATCTCTCCTGAGGGCCTTGAATTTCAGCCATTGTGAAAAGATGTCTGCATAAGTTCCTTTGAATCATTTATACTCCATACGGGTGATTGGCCCAGTGATGGAGGCCCCTTGCCCAGAGACAACAGGTTGCCGGCTATACTCCCAACATTGAGTCTTCCCAGGAGAGGTGATCCCGGGGTGTGTACTGTTTGATCTTAGTGTCAGTGTTTGTGACTACTGTACTGTTCTGTTATGTGTAATTGCGCTGTGTACTGAACTCAGGAGACCGAGAGGTCGTTAATCCCCACTAGTGGGACGCATCCACTAGCCCTTGCGGGGCTATTTTTTTTTTTTCCTTAAGAATGATAGTAGAGAAAGAAAGGCAGAGGAAAGGCAGTCTATTTGGCATTCCTGGATCTGAGGGCGGCTTTTGACTCAGTCCAGAGGCAGGAGATATGGGACACACTAAATACAAGAAGAGTGCCAGCAAACTTGGTGAGTGCAATAAAATCAGTTTACCAAGACCCAAAGGGCATTGTAAGACTTAATGGTCAGGCATCGTGGCCTTTCCACTTTTATAAGGGAGTAAAGCAGGGAGACAGCCTAAGTCCACTACTATTTTTCCTCCTTATGGATGAGATATGGAAGGTTGTAAAAGGAGATGCCCTAGAACACTAGTAGGTATTTGGAACCTAACTCCAGTACTGGCTCAAGCGATGATATACGCGAATGATATCGTACTCATAGCTAACTCTGAAGAGGATCTCCAGGCATCCTTGGAGGAATGGAATGAGGAGCTGAAGATTAGGGGTTTGCAAATAAACCCTAACTAAAGTAAAATCATGTATGTCGGAAGAGAAAACGCAGAGCCTAGGATTGTGTGTAATGGTGAACCCCTTGAACTTACGAATACTTATACGTATCTAGGAACCATAATAAGTAAAGATGGTAAAATAGACCAGGAGGTTCTGAATCGAGTGAAGAAGGCTAACGGAGTGTACCATCAGATCTCCAAAACTGTTATAGGCAAGCAAGAAGTAAGTAGAGATGCCAAAATACGAATTTTTAAATCCGTGTTCCTCCCAGTTCTCCTGTATGGACCAGAAAGTAGGACGGCCCTCGACAAGCAACTAAGTGGGATAACATCTGCAGAAATGAGATTCCTCCGTAGAATAGTTGGCAAGACCAGGAAAGACTGCGTCAGAAATGAAAGAGTTCGGGAGGATCTGGGTGTTAGATCAGTGCGCGACACCATGCAAGAGCGGCAACTAAAATTGTATGGACACGTCTGTAGAATGGACGATACCAGAAAAGCCAGGTGGTATTTGGAAGCTAGGCCAGAAGGAAGACGGCCTCGTGGCAGACCCAGAGGCATGTACTCTGATTACATTGAAAAACTGGGGGCAGCTAGAGGACGCACCATCCCGGAGATGAGAAGATTAGCCAGGGACAGGGACCAGTGGGCTACATGGACCGAGACTGCAACTCCACGCTTCACGGCACAAAGGAGGTAGAGGAAGAAGAAGAAGTGAAAAGATGTCCATGTTTTTCACCACATAGCTACTTCCTGGTAAAGGGAAAAAAACACATTGTTTAATCGAGATGACTTAGGCTTTTTACAGCAACATCAGAACGTTATAAAGAATCAAAAAATAAGAAATTAAAAGCGTGCAATTGGGTGCCATTTTGTCTATGACTTTCAGAATGTTATCTATTCTAAGTTATTCAAATGTCCATAGGTGGCATTGAATTGTGGCAATAATTATCATTAATATTAATTTGTATTGCTAACAGTATAGATTTGATTTACTTAATTTCTTGGGGAGCTTGGCATAATAGGAAATAGTTAAATAAAAATTTAATCACAGACACCTTTTTCTTGACGAGAGAAAACGACTGATTTATCTGGAATTAAAACTGCCAGCCGAGGAAATATAAAAATTTCAATAAATCCTTTCAGATTCAAGGAACATAGCAGTCCCTCAACAAATATCAACTAATCTTATATTGAAATGAGAACTTCAAAAAATCCTATTTTATCGCGCTAATTATGCTATTTTGGCTACTGTGCGTCGCCTGAATGAGATATACCCGTTTCAAATTCACTTATAAAAAACCACAAGATATTGAGGTATTTCGTTCATCATAAATAAGAATCCAACCGTTGTAACCAAATAATAAAAGATAATCTATTATATATTTAGATGATAAGTAGTTGACTGCACGAAGTATGTCTACATTATAGATTATCTGTAAATCGCTGGGGAAAAAAGTAACTACGTCGGCTTGTATAATAAAAAAGTCGTTCCGAGTAACGAACAAATAAAATGACAGAACATAAGAAAATAGCATTTAAACTATAAGATACATGAAAAAAAACATTATAGAAAAATATAAGGTACACGAATCAAAACTGGCGATTTTAATTTAAGTAACATTTGTTTTTTCGTTTACTTTTTTTTATGCATCCCTGTTGTATTTCTGGTTTATTTTAGCCCTGAGCATTGCCCAAATAGTTCGGTCGAAACATCGGCTTGTATAAACAAAAATTACTCTAACGGTTTTTTTTTTCTCATAGGCCGATTTCCTGATAACCTATAATCCAGTTATTATATATTTTGAGTGAGATTAAATCAAGTTTTATATATATATAAAATATACAGGGTGTTTGATTGAAGTGTTGAAGATTCGATAGACACCGCCCTTAAAATCCACAATTTTCGGAATTTAGGGGTGAAACTAGGAACCGCAAAACTGTGCAGCCAGAAAGTTCCTTTGAGCTCAAATTCAACCTCCTAACTTTCTCCAGTAATTCTCCAGCGCATATAACTCTGGAATTTTCAATAGAATGCGGAATAAAATATTTAATTTTTTGTGGAAAACTCATAGTAGGCAAAATGACAGGTCTAACTGGACAAAAGTATTTTATTACCATTTTCCATGTTTTTGTGCCAGCTGATTTCGGAAAAAAATATTTACAAAAATTTACAACTTATAGTTGTTATATGTGGTTATGTTTTTGCAAATACTGAATCATTTCATTACATTTTTGTGGGGAGGGAGGGGAGGGGGGGGGGGGGCTCCTATATCCTATATCCTCCTAATGGCCTAAATTAACTTAATTTTCCAACCTTGGCATTTTTAAGGAACCATTGAATTGACACAGTTTTCTAAATTGATTTGGAAATAAAAGTAGAAAATGTTTTTTAAAAAATCAGAAAATATAATGTTGATCTCATTTTATTGAATAGTACAGTGTATAAATGTATTATAATGTAAAAAAAAATATATTAGTTAAAGTATACCTTTGAGATGTTCTGTTTAAATTCAATAAATAATATATCACTTATTTTTCAAAAACAAGTTAATTTTCATTTTATTTTAAATTTTACAAATAACGGTTATATTTCAAGCACTGAATTTTTAGCTATTCAATTCATAAAATCACTTGCTTACAGGTGGGCCGTAACCTCTCTCGCTGCTGCTCATTTTGATTAGTTTTAATGATCCATCACTCTTTACCACAAATTCAAAAGTGGACTCATTGTCTGACCTACACAATTGGCAATCAATGTTAGAAATGTATGAGGTATTAAACATAGGCAGATAAGAAATTGGTTTTATCCACCTAGAATATGAATCAATCCCAAAGTTAAACAGTTTAAATACACCGAATAACACAATTTTTTAGTCATATGCTAATTTCTCAATGATCAACACAGCACATAGGACGAAATATTTTCATTGGTAAACAAGCTATATTGAATCAATGAAAAGTATCACTGCTGATATAACAAAAAGATGAAAAAATTGCTATTATAATAATAATTATAAAACACGCAATGATCACTTAGTTTTGAAAAATGTATATACACACAGTATTAAATACGTATATGCACCAACTAGTCAAATATAATAGTTACATACATAGCATAAATATAGTCAAGCGGAATGTGCAATAGCATTAGGGGCTTGAGGGGTGCCATATAAACAAAATAAAGGATTGTTTGCAAGGTAGGCTCAACTGTCCTTATCTACCAAGCTGGAAATCAGATATGTCCTTGCGATGTATTACCACCAGGTAGTTGCGAATGGAAAATTCCCTCTTTTCTTCACAGTGGACAAAATTACAGATTTAGGTGGACAAAATTAAATTAAGGTCGTTTTAAAGATTTTTGGAGTTTTTGAGATGAATAAAGAAGTTTATAAAGTGCTACCTTAATATTTAATGTGCAATGAGCCCCTTCATACCTGCATTTTTTTCTGTTCACTGGAAAAATTTCATATTTCATATTTCATTAACAATTACCTGAAAAGTAACTTACATGATTTTATTGGACAATGGGTTTCGAGTGGCGGTGGACAAAATACAAATAAATATTTAACCAATGAGATAAATCTCAATAGATATGAGCTTTGGCATGTTTCTGACTCTATTAAGGATCCATTTATCAAAACCACTGTAATATTTCTCTAAAAAAATTTATTAAACATTAATTTTTACAGTAATAGAAAATTTAAATTATTTTTATTATTAAAATAAAAAATTCATAATATACATTACATATTTTCACAATATATATGTTCGTACACCCAATATCTTTAAATCTTGTATATTTTTTTTCATCTTCTTCCGTATCATTTAAATCATTTGATTTGTATTAAATCTTTCAAATCAGAATCAGGAGCTCTTAAAATAGAGTGAGTAAGATCTAAATCTTCCGCATAATTCTGATTAAAAATGTCTTCTCGATGGAAAAATGAATAAAATAAATATTACTGTTGAGACCTGATGTCCAACATACTGGACAGATGATTTTAAAAAAAAATAGGCTCTTTTTTGTCCATTACACCACAAAAAAAAAATTGTCTTTTAAGGGAATGTCTGATGGCTTAATAACAAAATGTATAGGGATTCATAAAATAAAATTAAT
This sequence comes from Rhaphigaster nebulosa, assembly GCA_948150685.1. Lineage (NCBI taxonomy): Eukaryota > Metazoa > Arthropoda > Insecta > Hemiptera > Pentatomidae > Rhaphigaster > Rhaphigaster nebulosa. Next base: position 139,106,443 of record OX411307.1, read on the forward strand.
TTTTGAAATAATTACAGATTTGTATGATCATAATTCTACAATACATCTTGATCTCTTCATGACGAGACTGTCTTTACCGACAAAAACAAATAGAGCCTACCTCACACTGTTATAGTTATAGACTCAATAAATAGACTCAATCACAATTGCGATTAATGGAGCATCTGATCAGATAAAAAAAACTAATTTATGCTATTGAAAAAAATTAAACAATATTTGTCCAGTATAAAGGGGTTAAATAAATCTTCACAAGGAAATACAATTAATGATATATAAGGTAGAGGTTCCAAACATTACCCACTTAAGCCATTTTTATTTATTAGAGAACCATATGCTGATCAATATGCTTTTTGTTTAAAAATAGTTGTAATCTGTAATATAGAATGTTATATAAAAATAAACTGCAAGACAAACATATTATATTAAGATTACTAAAAAAATTAATTAAAAAATAAAATAAACAAACACTAAGAAATTGTTCGTAATATCGTCTAGGGCGATATTAAGAACGCTCAAGTGGGTGATGTTGGACACAATCTAAATCTCATAAAGAATCTTATAATTACCCATGTAAGGCTTTCCTAGCCAATCTGGAGATAAAGAATATATATATATATATATATATATATATATATATATATATATATATATATATATATATATATATGCCTTATAATTATCATTAATTCCTTAAATAAAATGAATTAATGTTATGACATGATGATATTTATTCCGAAATTTATTACCTAAAACACTGTTATAAAACTGTTAGGTTTTAGGGGAGGGGAAAGAAGGAAAGACAAAATGAAGCTTGCCCTCCCTGACTAAAATCCTCGTTCCGGCCTTGGTCCGATGAAACCAATAGGATATTGAATAAATCTTGATTTGATGAGAAACGAGGCTGTTTTTGCGAATAGTGCAGTCTGAAATTTCTTAGCTGTTCGTTACTCTTCTCTTGGGACTCTTCCGTCAGCATCCCTGTGGGCACCAAGTGGTAGTTCATAATTTCTGGGCCTTGTCATAGTAACTTAAGCACAGTTACTGGAATTGGGTACCACGGATAAATATTATAATAAAGTTGTCTCGTTTCTGACACGTCATTCGCCCTAAACCTCTTTGTTAACGTTTCATCGATCCCAGTGATTTTTTTATGAAATTTTGGGATTTGCAGAAAAAGCATCTTTCCGTCATTGGTAGATCCAAAACCTTGTTTCGGTTTATCTAGGTTGAGCCCCAAATAAATCCTGAGCAGATGTTGCATCTCTTTCTTACTTTGTTTACTCCATCTGTATGATTTTGTAGTTTTCTTCATCAGAGACACACTGCGCTTGGTCAGACTTCACAGGTACTCAATCCTTGTAATCCCTCAATACTCTGATCACTTCCTTCCGTATTTTTAGCATTTATTCATTTAAAAAAAAAATCCTTAGAATTTTGATTTTTGTAAATAACAATTGTTATTATCTGATAAATAACCCTTTCGCCTTTACTAAATAACCGAAAACATTCTCACCATTCAATAACTGAACAATAAAAAAAAAACTTTATTAAATGATTATTATTTTTAAAGTTACGTTTTTTCATACAAAAGTAAGAATAAATACTTGACAGCCGAATTGTGGCAAAAAAACTAATTCACTTTTAGAAATTAAATTAAATTTCACTTAAAACCATTCACATGTCATCGCGCCACTCCTTGCTATTTTTATACTTTTTTTTTATAATATATGACATTACAAATTCATAATTTGATTTCTTTTAAAATAGTTTTATATTTTATTGGTCATACATATAATTGTGAGATTGACTTTTGTCCACCTAAATCAGTCATTTTGCCCACTGTTCGGCTCCTGATGGTCAAGCTCACTAATATTCGTTTATTAACTATACTCGGTTGAAAAATTTAGAAAAATGCCAGAACTATGATTATTTTTTAGTTTTATTTATAACAATTTTTATAAACTACCATATATTCAATACCATAAAATTAATAAAAGGAGGGTGTAAACAAGAGACCCTAATCCATCGTGAATGGTTTCAGTAGAACTGAAGTTGGGAGAAGATGGGAGTAGGTTGGAAAACTTATTAATCCTAATCCCTAACTTATTAACGTTTATAAATCATTAATTTCTATTACGCTAACAATTACCGTATTTGAAGCTGGATCCATACATGTATAGTAAAGGATCATGACGAAGATTAAACAAAATAGCTTTTTAGACAAAATTCATTAATTATACTTTTCCTTAGTAATTAGTGACATGGGGTTGCACATGTGACGCTTGAATAATATTATTTTACATTATATTAACAAATTGTTAAAAACATTGTTATAGTGTAATATTTTTGACGTAATACTATATATCTTTATTCATTGCGTTATATTATAATTAATCAAAACATAAAAATATTATGAGCACACCAAATCTATAATTATCATCGAAAGAATGAAATATAATATATGAACATCTTTATTTGTGTCAAAATAAAACTTTAAAAAAAAATTCATTATGAATTTGGAACGCTAATTTTATTACTAGTCAGTTGCGTTTTAAAATTAGGTAAAATTGATCACATTATGAAAGTACATTAGCCGTTCAAAATTAGCATCGTGATCAATTTTGAACGGCTAATGTACTTTCATAATATGATCAATTTTAACTACACTCAGTTGAAAAATTTAGAAAAATGCCAGAACTATGACTATTTTTGAGTTTTATTTATCACAATTTTTATAAACTATCATATATTCAATACCATAAAATTAATAAAAGGAGGGTGTAAAATTGATCACATTATGAAAGTGCATTAGCCGTTCAAAATTAGCATCGTGATCAATTTTTTAGACGAAAGGAAGTAGGAGCAGGTCAACCATTTTGCATAGCAGAACTGTGTTGCGGAATTGTAGCCTCGACCGCTGCAAGGCGTTAAAGATTACAATGTTTCTAATAAATTACATGAAAAAAGTTGAGACTTGAGATTAATAAATTCATCACCGAATCTTTTAGATATTTAGAAAACTGAATTAATAATAATTATATATAAATTACTATTCTGAAAGAGAAATAGGCATTATATGTTCTTACAGAAACCACACAGCTGCCACACTTAAGGGCAAAGGCATTAGGGCTGTAAGAAACCATTCATATCATATATATATATATAAAGTGAAGAGGAAATAAAAGCAATAATAATAAAATTGAAATAATCAAAATGACATAAAAAGAAATTACAATAATTGATTTTTTTTTTTTTTTTTTTTTTTTTACATTACAATGGAAATAAATAGATAGGCTATTAAATAATGACAGAATAACTACCAAGATAAGAAAATTTATGTTGAGTAAGATTTTGGGAACTGAGTGCAGACAGCAGTATTCGCCCACAAGCATTAGTAGTCCTGGACCCCCATTGTTGATGCTTGGCATTTAAGTCTGCACCCAGGAGGAAATGGTACCCTAAGGAACTGAGGAGAGAACTAAATTGGGTATTGGATATGGATTTGTTAGGAGAGCAATATGCTGATGCAATTATGATTGGAAAGGAGAAGTTTTGATTGCTACAGCGGTGGTTTGTAGGAAATCATATACTGGTAGGGGGAGTAAGTGATGGGATATGGAGTGATGGACTAAGACAGCAGTATCGGCATGAGCTCTTCCAACATGGTGGTCCGTTCTATAAGTCTGATATTGAATATATTGAAGATAAGACAGAAACATAAGGTAAACTTATTTTTTTAGAAACGTTTGTGAACGATTTGAAATCAATTTGTAAAATTGTATCATTTGCCTCGAACTGTTATTTTATTATATATATATATATATATATATATATATATATATATATTATTTTTGTTGGTATTATTCGATCAACTGGTGATTGGCCTTCAGTATACTTACAATTAGACGGATTTTGACTTGGATCACCTCTCAGTCTCTTAGGCCGTATTACATAAGTAAAGGGTAGGGGTATTATATAATAATTTGAGATGGTGTCTTCCTTCTCGGTAGGATGTTCTTGATAGCTTTGTGCGTTGTTCTCGGAAATATTTTCTTAACATCGATATCTCGCAGAGATAATGCAACCAATAGGTAAGAGGATAGAAATAGTATTTGTTTTTCTTAATTGAAGGGCAATATATAATTTCCAATACAATCTTCTCATTTATTTAATTATGTTTACGTTCCGGGGAAATATTTCCTCATCTTCAGAATTTTTTTTCTAAAATCAACAAATATTGCATCTATTATCAGAATTCATACTTCATACTTCATACACCAACTAAATCATGTAGTATACATAAACAATATCAATAATTTAACAATATCTCAGCTTTTATTTCTCCCCCATTGTTATTATATAAAAATTTGCAGCGTCTATTGTCTACATTTTGCTAGGAGTCTAAGGTCACATACTATCAATTAGTATGGGTATAAACCTATTTGATCTTTATACCACATATCCTACATTTTTCTCTCTATTTATCCAAATTATTTATTATTTTGATTTTTAATTAATTAATTTCCACTTAAAGCTGTTGAAGAAAAAAAATTAGAAATTAAATATATAACTATTAATATTACTACGATTATTGAACTTTAATTTTGTTAGTAATATACGCATAATGCGTTCCTAGGTATATTGTGTCCGTTTAAAAATTAAAATGGTTGTGTTATTCTTGATAATATGGATAGTTTCAAGTAATTTTCTATTATTAGTCATGCGTGCATAAGCAAGAATTTCAGGATTTTCAAAGTCAAATTTATGTTGCATTTTACTCTATGTATATGAAAAATATTAATGCAAACCGCATGAATTAATATTCTTCACATTATTGCAATTAGATTTCTGTTGTGCTACTCTGGTTTTTAAGTTTTTTTATCCATTTTCTTTTTCTTGTCGGCAATAACTTTTTAATCAATTTACGTTTTTCAGCCACATATTTACTAGTAGTCCTATGAACTGTAGACCACGCGAAAATATCTAAAATCTGCTCCATATTGCAGCTTTTAAATGTTTAGCCAATGTTACTCATTGAGAAGCCAATATTGTTTCCTTCTGCTGGACATCACAATTTGCTCAAATTCACATTCGAATATATATTTTTAAATATTTAATTGTCAATATAGCTAATATCGCACCATTTTGGGGATTTTAATTTAGTTTTGCATCATTTTATTCCAATTATAACGCAAATCTGCTGAATCTGATTTTTCATAAGCCTTTTTTGTTCATTTTTAATTTCAATGACCGAAAATCGCCAGAATTTGACATCATTCGATTTAGATATATCAACAAAAACTTACAAATTAGCACAGAACCCATTATACAATTAATGAACTTTTTCCTTTAAAAAAATAATTTAATCTTCTCATAATTATTGTAATTTTCAGATTTTGTTTTTCCCTCACTATCCGCGTACAAAAACTGGTGCGGTGTGCGCCTCACACAACTTTGACTTACTACCCTATAATAATCGATTTAAAAAAAATAATTTTAAAGATTTCACATAAACACTATTTGAAATATTCTCAGCAGCATGCACTTATTCAAGTCTTCTCTCACAAAATAGTAAAAATATCGCACAACAATTACAGTACGATAATTCTTTGCACTGTATATTTTTGGTTTGTCAAGCTATAAATAAATTTTTAAATTTTCCATCTAGCTTCCATGGAATTTCATTTAGCTTCCATTAAATAATATGAAAGAAGAAATTATTAACTAAAACAGCATAACGTTAACAGAGTTGAACATTGCGAATTATTGAGAATATAATGGAGGCGCAGTGGGAGATCCAGCAGGTAGGCCACATCCGTCTACTTTCCTCAGTCTTGTAGACCTTATAAGACACATATGTGGTCCGATTTAGATTATTATTTTTTTTTAGAGAATTTAATTACCTTTCATATGATCTTATTCATAATTTACTATAAAATGCATACTATTTTGGGTTATGTGAAAATAAAATTTAAAAAATTTTCCCTACATTTTATCGATGATGCGTTATATATATGAAAAGTTAAACGCTTTAAGTGGAAGACTTTAGGCAAGTTTCATCAAAATCGTTAAAGCCATATTCGATAAAATCTTTAAAAAATATAAAATTGATGAAATAAAGTAGCAGTTCCGGTTAGTCGATTTTAGCGAAAAAGTCACTATAACATCCCAGGCATGTAACGTACCTACCCTAAATTTCAGTTTCTTACAACTTTTTGTTATTGGGCTAGGCTGTTCACATACACCGTCTCAGACACACACAGAGATCATTTTGCGCGGCTTGGTTATTTGGAGCCAGAAGACCTTAAAACGTTTAATACCTTTGAAAACACGGTTTCGAAATTTTTCGCGATCACGTCCTGTACATTTTTAAAAGAAAAAAATCTGGTGCAGTGCGCGCATCACACAACTTTCCCTTGCCGTCCTATAATAATTATCTTTTTAATATAATTTTAAAAAGTTCACATAAACAATACTTGAAATAAACTCAGAAGCATTCACTTCTTCACATCTTCTCCCACTTCAGTACAATAAAACAGTTTTTTAAACAATTTTAGTACAACAATTCTGTACACCACCTATATATTTTAACTTCGTCAAGTTGCAAATATATTTTAAAAGTTTCGGTTTAGTTTTCATGGAAATGTTTTCTTTCCATTAAATAATATGAAAGTAGAAATTATTAAGTTAATTTTCGCATTTGTATTCTTAAATTACTTTATTACAGAGTATATGGTTTATAACAGATTGGTGGGAGAAGGTTCGGTCGCATCCGTCTCCTTTCAGATGCGCTCGGTTATCCATTTAGGGTCTTATGCTCCTCATAAAATACGCTGTATCTTTGCTAATACTGGTCCGATTTTGATGATTATTTTATTGTGTTTTAGATAATTTAATTACCTTTCATACAATTCGACACATAATTTACCATAAAATGCATACTTTTTAAGCTATGCACAAATAAAATATTCTTTTCATCATAACTTTTTTCCCTCCATTTTCTCGTTGATATACTACGTACATGAAAAGTTAAAGGGCTGTAAGGAGAAGGCATTAGGCAAGTTTCATCAAAATCGTTAGAGCCGTTTACGAGAAAATTGTAAACAATTGTAATATCCATGATATAATTACCATTTCCGGTTAGTCCGATGCGCTGTTATCATCGGATAATAACATCTTTGCTATTATTGGTCCTATTTTGATGATTCTTTTTTTGTTTTTTAGATGTTTTAATTCCATTTCATACAAGTTTATAGATAATTTAGCATAAATTGCACGCTTATGAAGTAATGCGTAAATAAAATATTCATTTCATCATAACTTTTTCCTTGCATTCCCTCGGTGATGTACCACAAATATGAAAAGTCAAAGGTCTTTATGAAGAACAATTTAGGCAAGTTTCATCAAAATCGTTAGAGCCGTTTTCGAGAAAATTGTAAAAAAGTGTAAAATCGATTATATAAAGTGGCCTTCTTTTGACAAGTTTTTTTTTTTACATAATTTCTTATTTATATTTATTAAAAGTATGTTTTTGAAACGGATAACAGATAATAAATAACGAATAACAAATAATTAATTACTAGAACTTAATTCAATCCGTTCAGAGACTATATTATTATTCGGATAAGGAATAAAAAATTAATCGCCATCCGTCTTCCGACTAAAAATTTATTAAAATAATGCCCAACTCAGCTGAAAAATCATTTCTGGCATTATCATCTAAAAATACAGCACTCAATGCAATGCGAAACGCAGTATCAGTATATACTAAATATAGTATAGTAAGGGCTGAGATATTCAGTAAATTATGTGCTTTTCTTCATAATTTCAAGGTCTATAAAATCATTTTACACGTCGTGTTATATTGAGGGACCGGGTAAGTAGTAAATATGAAATAATTGCGATAAAACGTATTTTAATTTAATTTTATCAATTCTGACAATTTATGACGAGCCTTAATATATACTAAATCTTTGTTTTAACAGTTCATTTATTTATTTGTTCATGCTTCATTCGCTATAAACAATTGAATCTGGCATCTTATTTCATTCGGCTCTGTCATTTGAAAAGAGGTTCCATTAGCTGACTCCAAATGCCTCCAACAAAGCCTTAACATCGTCAATCCACCTCTGACTTAGAGGTCTCCCAGCTGCTCGTCTGTTACAGCGCCTCGCAACGGTTGAGTCTAAATTTTCGCGGCACAGTTCGGCCATGCAAAATGGACGACCTGCTCCTAACGCATACTGATAAAAAAATATATCATTAAAATATATTTTGAATGGTTCATTTATATATATATAATGTGATCAAGGTTTCTTAATGTTTATAGTGAAATGGCAGAAAGTAAAAAAAGACTGGAATAATGTAATAAATGATTAAAGTAAGGCACTGTTAATATTTATAGTATAATAAAGTGGGGGGATATTACAGTTTCTTTGTGTTTGAATGAAACAATTTTAATTATTATAAAAATTAATCTTTTTCAGCTGTATATATTGTATACAAAGTATTTTTAATATGAATTAAATAAAATTTAACTCGAAAATGACTTGTGAAGAATGTACCAGCAGTCCAATACAATTTTTAAAAATGTATCAATATACTTTTATATTTTTTTCTTCTACGGTAAAAATGTATAGTTTCCCGAGGCAAGCCAATCCATTATCTTGGATTTCAACTGACTAATGACTCTCAGGTAATCCTCTAATTGTTGAACAATTTAGAACATTAGAATCTCCTAGTTCACTATAATAACAAAAGTTACCTTTGACAACATTCATCCTGATTGTAACATTATGTGCTTCCTTTTGACACCTGAAACAAATGTTTTAATCTCTGTTATATAATTACTTGTAATAATATTCATTAATTTTTCTTATTATAGATATTTTTAATTTCAGGAAACATATTTACACAGCCCCTATAGAGTCAATGTCATTTATTTAAAATCCTCATTTTTTCAATAAATTATATTGAATCTGAAAGGGTTGTTAAATATATTTCCTGAAATTAATAAAACTATAATTAACTACCTAATTTTTGACAGTAGAGTGTTGTCAAATTTTACACAGATTTTTCTACATATAAATTAATATATATAACAGCCTGAACTATGAGAAGAAGATGAAACATTTAAATTAATTATAATCAAAATTTTAATGTACATCCATATTGATAATTATACCGAACTAAACCAAAACATGAAGATGAAAAATTTAAAAATGTTACAGCGAAATAAAAATGAGACAGTAAAATAAAGAATTCTCCTTATTATACTACCCATAATGCATCTATCCTCAGAGGGGGAAGACCATCTAATGCCTTTGGGAAATCATGAACCTTTGGATAAACAAGCGAAGGTAATACTAAAAATAAATAAATTCTAAAATGGAAGCCAGAAGCGTGAAAAATAATGAATCAAATATAATGCTGAGTTAGGGGTATGGTGTAAAATATAATTAATCCAATTGAAACAATATGTTATCAATCAATATATATTTTCCACTATATAGCTATGAATGATAATTTTTAAACTTAATATTCGAACATGAGTAATTGTTCTTCTTATATGACAGGTTAGGAGCAAATGTATACATTTTATTACTCCCCAGAGGTTCTATACAACTTAGTGGTCATTTTGCATGTCAATAGGATAAGTTAGCGAGTTCACGGTTAAACAAATCTTAAAGGAATAATAACTAAGGGGTAAGGTTTGGTGTTCTTTTTTTTTTCTTTTTTTTAATGATATATAAGTGTATTAAATGAATTGAAAAAAAAAATTATTCTGTGTATAAGCTAACAGTAGGACCCCGGTAGGCAGTTGGGCCCATGGGCCCATGGGCCGGAAACTAGTACCGGTACTACTGCCCTTATCTTAACTCAAATAAACAAAGAAAAGGTTCCATGCAATGTGAAAAACCAAAACTATAATACTTTGCATGCAAAATAAAACAGAAAAGAAATTAGTAAAGTCAAAGGTTCTTTCAAATTAACTGAAGCAATGAATGATCAATAACAACAATATTTTGATAGCAGCTTTTTAAGTTCCTCCCTGGGTTTTCACCTAAGATTATCCATAGGAAAATCAGACTGTTGAAGAAGAGCTCTGACCACTCAATTACTATCATTCTCGCAAATCATGTTGCATTGTGAAGTATTATGATCTGATTTGTACAGGACAAAACTGAAGCTTCATTTTGTCTCAACCCAATCAATTTTCTTCCTAATTGGTGATTATTTTATTTGATAATCTATGCCATTCCTAAAAAAAGGGAAAACAATAACTTCGATAACACCGGCGGACTGAAGGATCAGGTTTTACAAGTCACCAAGAGAGTGAAGCACCTCACAGACTGAAGGTCCGTTTACATGTTCTAGTTTTTCTCTCGAGAGAAAAATTCACTAGTATAATGGCCTTTGAGAGTTTGAGGGTGCGCTCCGAGAGTTGCAATCGGGCATGTCACAGCAGGTGTTAACTTTACATCCCTCCTCTCGGTGACTCGGTGACGTGACTGTGGTATGAGCTCATCCGGAGAACTCACCCTCGAATTAACATTAGCCTTTCACGAACTTGCGAGGTAGAGTATATCTACGTCTCAAGAGTGGAAAGCTCGCTCGTGTAAACACTCCTTTAGTCTGTGAGGTGCTGCACTCTGGTGGTGAATTACAAAAACTTATCTTCCCGCCCATTTTAACAATGATTCAACATAAAATTTTATTCCGTGACCCACTTATATTCATTTTCCACCCAGCTGAACGAAAACTCTACATTTTTTATGCTCCATAATGAAGATGGATACAGATCAAAACAAACCCACCCGGTTTCGAAGATGTGGAAAAGAATATCTTTATCTCTAGGTAGACTTGGCATTATTCAAATTAAACTTTATTTTATAATCCATTACATTTTGACAAGGGGCAATAATAACTTCAACAGAACCGGTGCTCTGAAGTAATAATAGATTTCATCCTTAATCTATGAGGTGCTGCACTCTGGAGATGACTAGCAAAACCTTATCCTCCCGCCCATTTTAACAGTGATTAATCATAAAATTTAATCCCGTGACTCATTCTCATTTTTCCACCCAGCTGAACAAAAAATTTTTCCATTATGCTCTACATTTTGTATGCTCTGTCGTGAAGATAGATACAGATCAGAACAAACCAATCCGGTTTTTAAGACGTGGGAGAGAATTATCTCTGCGTTATCTTAAAATAAAAATATTATTTGATGACGAATATTTTTTATTTGTGATTATTTTAATTGATATTATCGTTATCCATTATTCAGAACATTGATTATTTGTTTCATTTATGATTAAATTTCAATTTTTTATATCTATTTATTTCATTTTGTTAATATTTGCTTCGTACGTATTCAGGTAATTCCAATTAAATTTTTGGAAAATAATAGTCCTCAGATAATACATATTTTAAATTTAATACTTCGCTAAAAATTAAAAAAAAAAGAAAGGTTTTTTTAAAACTATTAATAGAAAATGTTATTCGTTGATCTGTTTTTCCCCCTTGGGATTATATTATCTTTTTTTCCGTTATTTCGTCCACACGTTTCAGGGTACTTCTTCAAAGACCCCTGGAATTCAATAATTAAGGAATAATTGAATGGTCAGCGCTGTTCTTAAAAAGCCTGATTTATCTCCTCATAATCTCAGATATTTTCAATGCACTTTATCTGACTGAAACTATAATGTTTTCCAATTTATTCAAGTATTTTTACAACTTTATTAATGCAAGATCTATCGTGTTAAATATACTATATTTTATGCAAATTCGTACTGCATATATAGTATTGATTTTATAAAAATGTTTATAAATGGATATATTAAAAAAATGTAGTATGTATACATAAATAGAAATATATTTTTTATTACCGAATAGGTTTTTTATTCCTGAATAAGTTTCTTCTTTGGAAAAAAAAAAAATCCTAGCAAATATTTAGGAACCGCTCAGTTAAACATTAGTTTTTAAAATAATGCGTTAACTAACTTGTTTAATATTTTCTTTTTTGTACCTTTATCCAAATCTGAACTTAATGTGCATAAATAAAATAAATGAAAGTTAATATATTATTCCGTATTAGATAAATAGCTTCAAGGCTATCGTGCCATTAAATAAGGGAACTAAAGGCCAAATATAAAAAATTATACCTATTTTTCCTTTTCCAGCGAGATCTGACTAAACTAGCGTGTCGATGCAGAAAGCCCGTGATGATCATGAGGTAGTTGAGTAGAGAAACCATTATTTCTAAACAGTAACAACAATTCTGTTTACATTAGTAAATTTTTTTTTATTTTACCTTTATCAGAATTTTGATACATTTAGAAAAAAAGTATTTGTTATAATATATAACTGTAATCATTTCATAGTTCAAGAAAAACGAAGGAGAGAGGTTCATCTTTTAAGAAAACTAATTATTTAAGCATTGTTTTAAATAATTCGGTAGAATTAGATTTTATCATATTACACAACACAAACTCATTGTATTGCGATTGTTAGTTATAATTAAGATGGCATAATTACAAAGTAAATATATTATATTTGCATATAATGGATAAATCTATTTATGCTATATTTAACAATTTTCAGTAGACCACTGCCTTCAGTACATAATGTTTTTCTCCATGTGAAGAATTCTAAAAGTTTTGACAAGTTCTTCTTTATTCATGAATACTTAAAGTGATTGATCCTTGCATTCTAAGTCATATAGTCCATCCATCTCATGGTCCTCTTCAAGTTCCCTCTGACTCTAACTACACCGATGTTTTCCGCTGAAACTTGCTTTCTTAGGCCTCGTCCACAACGGAGTACTGACCCGCGCACTGCCTCTAGAGCCTTGCAACAAGATAACAATAAACACACAGTTCCCTATTAGTTCGAGAGCTAGCCATATTTTCGACAAAGAATATAGGTGGGCTGGTCTTTTTATATAAATTTTGTTATTGAAGCTTGGTGGGGATGCGGCACGTCTGGCTGCTGGGAGCGGTTGCGTTAACTATTGCGCATCCCAATAGTAATAATAATAGTAATAAATGTTTTATTTTCCAGTCATTTTTGGAGGAATGATTTATTTTTCATAATTTTCTATATCATTTTAGAAATATGAATTTAAAATGCCGGACAGTTATATCGTTGATAAATCCGTGCCATACACTATTTTAGTAATTAAAAAAAAATTCAAACATTTTAGTACAGCTGAAATTTTAATATGATGTAGTTATGTTATCAAAGCATCTACAATTAATTTGCCAGAAAAAAATCAGTTGTTTAATAAATACTGTGAATTCTAAACATGAAACTGGTCTAAGAAAAGCCTGGGAATCCCTGAGGCACCTGGGATTTTCCGGCGGCATGGGTTTTAAGGACCCTAATACAACAGAATTCGTACAAAAGGCTAACGGAACTTTGCATACAATCAGTTAGTTAAGAAATGTCAGTAAGTTGTTACGTGTTTGTTGAGATTTTTGTTTTAATTAGTATTTACCTTGAACTATGATATCAGCAACCAATTATGGTAATTGGTCTTCGAGGAACCAAACAAAATCACATTTGCTGTCGTTCATGACCCAACCGCATACTTGTGGTGATAACGACGTGGGGTTATTTAAGTGTGCATTTCTCTGGCTTCAATGACTTGAAAATAACACAATAATCTTTACAAATGGGATGCGCGTTGTTATAAATCGGTCTAGCTTTTAATTTTAGGTTATTTGATAGCATATCTATATCATGTTGAAATTTCAGCTATACTAAAATGGTTAGAAAATAATTTTATATTAATTATTAAACAGTGTCTGGCTTGGATTTAGCAACGACATAACTGTCTGGCAATTTAAATTTTATATCTAAAAGGATATAGAAAATTATGAAAAATAAATCATTAAATGACTTAAAAATAACGAATTTGTATCTAAACAAACGGTTGCTATAAAACGGTCTGACTGTTAGTAAATAGCTGAATTTCTGTCTGGCAAATTAATTGTTATTTTTTTTTATAGCATAACCATATCATATTTCAGCGATACTAAAATGGTTTGAATTTTTTTATTTACTAAAATAGTGTCTGGCACGGATTTAGCAACGACATAATTGTCTGGTAATTTAAACTTAATATACCTAAAAGGATATAGAAAATTATGAAAAAGAAATCATTCCTCCTAAAATGACTTGAAAATAACACATTTGTACCTGTACAAATGGGATGCGCTGTAGTTAACGCAACCTCACCCAGCAGCCAGACTTGCCGCGTCCCCACCAAGCTTCATTAACAAAACTAATATCAAAAGACCAGCCCACCCTAAAATTCTTGTTTGTTGCCTAGCTCTCATACTATACAGGACTGGCCATGAAGAAGCTTCGCATCGAACCTCGACCCCTGATTTTTAAGTGGATTGGCTCACTTCTGCATTAATGTCCACTTTGGTTTCAGTTTTGTGTGTAGATTACGAATGTCATAATCCGGAAATCAAAATCGGTAACTTTATAATGATTGTAGCCAAAATAAACATTAAAAAAAGCATTTTTTTTTTCAGGAAATATGCATTTTATCGAAAAAAGTTCAAACAAATGCTATTTCCCTTAAAATTACCCAAAAAACGGGTAACAATCTATTTTAAGCAACAACTAACGATAATAGACCTACGGAGGGTCAAACATGTGAAATGTTCGGTATTTCAAGAAAAAAATTGCTTATGTGGGTGTTCTTTTTTCTATAAATATGCATTTTACCAAAAAAAGTTACAAACAAAAGTTGTTTAACTTCCGATCACCTGCTAAAAAGGTTCACTTAAATTTTAAGCTAAAACTAACGATAGCGGTTCAACCGAGCGTCAAACCTGTGAACTTTTCGGTATTTCAAGAAAAATCTGCTGTAAGTGGGATATCGTTTTTCAGGATATACATTGAATAAAAAAAATTTTCAAACAATAGTTGTTCAGCATAAGTTCACCTACAAAAAAGGGCCAGTTACATTCTCAACTAACGACCACCGCTCTAAAAGGCGTAAAAAACTTGTGAAATTTTCGTTTTTTCCAGAATAACTTGCTTACCGTGAACTTTAAACTCTGCTTATGTAACTTATTAAAAAAAGAAAGATCATTTAAATTACATAGTTTTAACGTACATTTAAATCTACTAAAATCTTTCTGATAATTTTTTTAAAGATATTTTAATACTTTATTATGTATTGAAATGTTAAACATTAAAATCTCTCCAAAACTAAATGGAAACCCACAACCAATTTAAAAAGAGTCTAAAATTAACGATAAAATCATTTAACAAATCCCTTCAGTAATGCCTCAAATCCTCATCATAATACAGTATATTATAATGTAGGCTCTTTGAACTCTACTACTGGGAGTTTCCATTGGTTATTCCCACATATCTTCCGCCTGAGTTATTCCCAAATTCTTTTTAAATTTTCTTAATAGGAAATAGTTAATGTTCTGTTTTCCCTAATCATTACAATGTCAAGTTTTAAGTTGACAATATTTATTTTTATATTAAAATAGACCTAGGAAACGGTTCAAAACGAAGGTTTAGATTTTAGAGAAGTTTTCATATTGAATCATGGCAAAATCCAATTTTTGATCCAATCATTAGGTCTACATACGTCGCTCTGTGCTTGAATTAAACCTGAATAAATTTTCTACAATAAATTGTAAATAAATAAATTTTTCAGGTTCAATATTTTTTCCCAATATATAGCTCAAAACTTTTCCATGTAATATTGTGTTGGCAACCCAGTTAGAAATCGTGGGTGTTAAGTTAAGGACTTTTCTCGAACTGTTTTCAAACCAATGATCGAATTTCTAACACATTATTTTCCTTTTTACCTACCTCTGTATATTTGGAAAATCTTTTGAACCGCGAAAATCCATACTCCCGCTCACGAGATATAAGATAAATATGGCCACTAGATCTATTTCAGTAAAAATGAATCAAAAGAAGAAGGATCTCTTATAGTCCAGTTAAATAATAGTTTTTGTGAGAAAAAAAAATTCAGAAGTCCGTTTAATTACAGCTTCCTATTTTTGGGGGGTTCTGAATCCGAATATGGAGTCTACCAAACTTTCCGGGATCGTTTTGAGATATTCGTAAAAACAGCGTGATCCTGGTACTTTTTTAGTTTTTCATTTATAATTTTTAAAGGTATGTGTGATGTAGAAAAAAATCATTCTTATTTTTTCTAAAGTAAAATAAATTGGACGCAACTGCAACTGAGCTTAAACCGCAGCTATGTAGGTTCATTAGTTGAATTGAAGTTCAAAAATTAAAAAAATTATAAAAAATTGTATTTTGCGATGATTCAATTTGAACACTTCCATTGGCTTGAAAACTCTAAAATCTAAACCTTCGTCATGAATCGTTTTCTAGGCCTACTTTAATACAAAAACAAATATTGTCAACTTAAAACGTGACATTATTATTATTGGGGAAAGCAGAGCATTAACTATTTCCTATTGAGAAAACCTGCAAAGGATTTGGGAATAACACATGCGGAAGATATGTATGTGGGAATAACCAATGGAAACTCCCAGCGGTAGAATTCAGAGAGCCTACGTTATAATATATTATATTATGATGAGGATTTAAGGCATTACTTAAGTGATTGGTTAAATGATTTTATTGTTACTTTTAGCCTTTCTTTAAATTGGTTTTGGGCTTCTATTTATTTCAGGAGAGATCTTAATGATTAACATTTCAATACATAATAAAGTATTAAAATGGCTTTAAAAAAATTATCAGAAAGATTTTAGCAGATTTAAATGTACGTTAAAATTATGTAATTTAAATGATCTTTCTTCTTAATAAGTTACATAAGCAGAGTGTAAAGTTCACGATAAGCAAGTTTTTCTGGAAAAAACGAATATTTCACAGGTTTGACGCCTTTTAGAGCGGTGGTCGTTAGTTGAGAATGTAACTGGCCCTTTTTTGTAGGTGAACTTATGCTGAACAACTATTGTTAGAAACCTTTTTTGAATAAATGCATATTTCCTAAAAAAAAAAAATGCTTTTTTTAAAGTTTATTTTGGCTAAAATCATAATAAAGTTACCGTTTTCGATTTCCGGATTATGATATTCGTAATCTACGTAAATAACGAAAAAAATGACACCAATTCGGACTTTACCGCATAAGTGAGCCAATTGTACCCAGTAGCTGATAGACTACTTAGCCTAGCACCAAACCAAGGAATTGCTTTGTCAATTCTTTCATCCTGGACGCTCGCACCTCCCGGCCTCAAAACGTCAGAAATTATTTAATTTTAGTGCTACTATTATTTTATTTTGATGCTCAAGTTATTATTTTGACTCTACATTATTTAATTTTTTGTATACGAGTATTTACTTAAAATTGAGTAATATTTTTATTTGTTGTTCGATTTGTTCATTTAAAGAATCGAATAATTGAATTATAATTATTTGGGCCAATTTTGTGAACGGATAAATGGATTTTCGCTGTTCAAACGATTTTCCAACAATTTATATATTTAAAGGTAGATTACAAGGAAAAACGAATGTGAAAATTTTCCGAATTTTCATTCGCTTTGCCTCTTATGTCTCGTGAACGGATGAATGGGTTTTCGTAGTTCAAACGATTTCCGACTATTTAGAGGTAGATTAAAAGGAAAACCGCGTGTGAAAATTTTCTGACTTTCCATTCGCTTTTCCTTTTATTTCTCACTGACGGATTAGTGGATTTTCGCTGTTCAAACGATTTTCCAACAATTTATATTTATAGGTAGATTAAAAGGACAAACGAATGTGAAAATTTTCCGAATTTTCATTCGCTTTTCCTCTTATGTCTCGTGAACGGAAGAATGGGTTTTCGTAGTTCAAACGATTTCCGACTATTAGAGGTAGATTAAAAGGAAAACCGCGTGTGAAAATTTTCTGACTTTCCATTCGCTTTTCCTTTTTATTTCTCACTAACGGATGAATGAATTTTCGCTGTTCAAACGATATTAGAGGTAGATAGATATATGAGGAAAAGCGGATGAAAAGTTGGATTTTTTTTTAGTGGGGTGAATGGTAAATTAAATTAGTAATTTCTTGAAAAGTAGGCTCTTAGTAGTCTATCTGTAATTCTTAATAAAATTTCTTATAATTTTAAAACTAAATTAAATTAAGATTAAAATTTCTTCTAATCCTCATATAATTGATGGCATTCGCTATACTGACAACGCTAACTATTAAAAATATGAACTCCGATCCTTTTTCTTTTGAGGTTGAGATAATAAAAATTGGATGGCAGTAAATTCAGCCCAGTACCTTGGTCAGAAGATGTTCTGTTCATCACGATGTTTAAAACTCTACTGAAGCGGCAGAGAGATGCGTTTGAAGACGGTGATGGCTAGTACTCCCGGACAGACCAGGGACTAGGGGCGAGTGTGCGTGGGTCGGTGCGAGGAAATTATCTCTAGATCCAGTGCGAAGGGCGGTGCTTCGTTGTGGGCTAGGCCTTTAGGCAGCAAAGCAACCTAAATCATGCTACTTGATTAGCCTATCTTGGTCTTCCCTATATCACACAATGACACAGATATCCAAGCGGATTCTCTGCTAGAGAGGGAGAGGGAGAGGGAGAGAGAGTGAGAGAGAGAGAGTGAGAGAGAGAGAGAGAGAGAGAGAGAGAGAGAGAGAGAGAGAGAGAGAGAATATTCTGTATTTGTTTAAAACATAAGAGAGAAGACCTTTAGAATAGTTTTCAATAAATGGATCTTGTACAAAAGTAACGTAACAATTACAAACTATGGCTGAAAAACAAGAACAAAATTCAAAAGAAAAGACAAAAAAAACATATTTTGCCTGTATTAAAAAATTTAAAAAACAACGATGAAGAAAAAAGAGCAAAGATTGTAAGAGTAAAAAGTGTCACAGCAGAAAATGAGTTTATTGATATTACACATGCATAGTAAGCTGTGTAAGTTATTCGTTCACAATGAATCATCTAATCTTTACTGAATTCTCAATGAAAAGATAAAGCTTTTTCAAATGAGATTCGTTTTTGATGTTGAATACCTTTCGAATACGATTTTCTATCAGGTCGTTAGGGGAGAAAAGTGGGTTTATAAAGGCTGCTCTTGGCGCTGTCAGCATTAGGCATTCAAACCGAAAGTGTTTGCTGTCTTCTTTCATGCGTAAGCTGCAGAGAGTACACGTTTCCTCACAGTTCACAATGTAGCGCGAACCCTGCCAATAAAACTTTATTTTACTCCCATCGCTCAGTCGCAGCTGAGAGATTTTTCTAGAAAGGCATATGTTTGCCCTGATAGTCAGATACAACTAGGTGCATTAATGAGTCATTGAGTTATTAGTGGGTAGAAGACTGAATATGAAAATGATTGCATGCGGATTATATCCTTAGCTTTAATAGTTCTGAGTATTTTGAAATTACTCTCCCTTTATTTTCTTCAAACTTGTTGCGACTTTGCTCTGACCAGAAATCCTCCTCCAAAATGACTTTAAATATTCCATTGATTTGGGAATTGTACTGTGGCAGATTGGTAGGAGATACATCGAGTTCCAGAAGTCTGTTAAAATATTTTCGTAGCGATCTAGAACTGGGCATGAGGATCTTGATCTGGCATGAGCTAGTTTATAGTAAGTTTTAAGATTTTGACTTAATACTAGTCACTTTGACTTAATACTAGTCATCCCTAATAGTAATTAATAATAAATACTTCTACATTGTACCCACACACACATGCAAAAAAAAATTGTTTTGCCTTTGTTATCTTCCATACCATAGCAGCTCATCATTATACTACTATAATTTATAATAGCATAAAAATCCGATCACTGAATGTTAACTAATCTGAGTTGTAACGAATGTTATCATAGGTGGCATTGTGTGACAGAATTTCTGTTTACAAACCAAAATATGTGTAAATATGATATGACGTACTCCGATATCAACGTTCGGTTGAATTGGCACAAGACCTACCCTTCCTTTTCAGGCATTGGACCTGGTTCCTTGGGGAAATCGGTGCAAAGTAGATCGGGCTGACTACACAGCCCCCTTCTCTTTCGGTTACACCACACTTTACGAAATTATTTTCATCACATTGTTTCTTTATATCAATTTGTATATATATTTATAAATCTGTTTATATATATGTAGTTAAAACAAATGGTACGAACTATATATTGATATCTTTAATTAATTATTTTGCGTTTATTAGGAAAAATATTGTCCCTAACGACTTAATCATCATATTTTTATTAAAAAGAGAGGACAAAAATACGTCAGAAACATCTATCATGATTGTCATGTTGTAACCCAAATCATTTTGGACACACGTCAGGCTCGAACGCAGCGTGTCAAATCATGAGCACATTCTGGAAGTAAACGCTCTACCATTTTTCTCTCAGACCAACCGTTTTTCCGTAAAATGCGTTTGAGCCTTCTTAAATTGAAGACCTGTATACAGTAATTTTCTATCATTTCTGAAAACTGATTCCTTCTAGTCAGTTGAATTTGCATTGTACGATATTAGAGAAGACTAAACTGATTATTTTTGGTTTTATCCTCCAAATTTCAACTTCTGAAGCCATTTCACTATAAATCAGCATCTGCAATAAACTATTTATTTATACCTCTTTTATAATTAGTATAACACTTTATTCCTTTTTAAAGTCATTGTGTGTCATTTATGCATGATTATTTTGTCTTTTGATATTTCTATAAACCATTTTTTTTTTTAATTTAAATACTTCTTTGATCTAAGTGAAAACATTTTTATAAGAAATATTATCGTAAATTGACTGTGTTTTTTTTGTTTTTTTATATACATATATAAAGGAAAGACTAATTATAAATTTATAATGAATATTAGAAAAGGTTGAGGAAAAAAAAGGGACCCCTGAGAAATTTTTCCAAAGGGTTTAGGTCTGAAACGGGGTCCCCCCAGCCCAGAATAACTGAGTACTTAAATAAAGAAGTAGCGACCCGGTCTAGAAAGCCAACATTAAGTTTATGAGGAACTACCAATGGATAACCCCTCTCCAACTACTATTGTAGCGCCATGGCAGGTCGGTAACTGCAGACTCAGTAACTTTTAATAGATGTCGAGCCCCGAATTCTTTTCAATTTGATTTATTATGGAGATATTTCAGAAATTGTATAAGAACAAAATGAAAACTACGAACCTAGTAACGTTCGCTCTTCATCTATTCTGCCTGTTAACTCTCATTACCACTTAATTAATTTTTATCTAATTTCCTTTTTAAACAATCATATTAAATCATTTAAGAATAATTAAATCTGGAGAAAAGTTCAGTATAGAAAAATCGTTGTTGAACAAGTTTTTAAAAAAAGTCCAGCTCAAAAATGAAAAGTTGGTTTACGTGTGATGTAGCAACTACTTTTTCGCCAAAATCGACTAACCCGGAAGTACCACACTAAATCATTGATTTTACAAATTTTCAGAATTTTCTCGAAAAAATCTACAACGATTTTAATCAAACTCGTTCTATCAATGTACAATTATATGATCTTTGATATCAGCTAGGTTGTATCCTTATTGAAATAGTTTTACAAGGCTTTAATGCCGAATTTTCAAAATGGCTTCCTCTAAAGTACCTTTAATTTTGTTTGCTACAAATAATTAACCGTCTCTCAGTGTTAGTAGTAATATACAATGGATAAATATGAACTATGAAAATATTTTATAATCAACTAAGGGAGAAAATAGGAGAAATATTTTCCCAGATTCAAAACAAATTTTCAGAAATGAGAGTAGTGAAACAGATGTATAGTATGCCGTTAGAAATATGCCGTTTTTTATTTATTTTTAAATTATATCTTACATATAAAGTCGAAGAAGGTAATATCCAGTGTCGAAAAACGCATAAACTTAAGTGACTGTTGCAGATAATAATTTCTACTTTTATATTGATTAATTGAAATTAATGTTTCCATGGAAACTAAATGGAAACTTTTAAAATTTATATCAAAAAGGGTGGTTAATGAATATTGTGTGATGCGCCCAACAGATTTTATTTAAAGGTTTTAATTAATTTATTTTTTTAAATGATATCGTGAATTGTTATCAAATGTTGTCAAGTTAGGAAAAAATTCTTTTTGTGACATTTGAATTTAAAGACGAGTTTTGGGATAAAACCATAAAAATAGGCATACATTAATACTTATTGATATAAGGTACCCAACTTTACCGGGAAACTTTAGGTTTTTTTATTGTCTGATAAGGATATTTTATAATATATAGTGATAAAAATATTGTGATAATTATGATAAAATACAATTATGATTTTCAGAACTAATGTGTAGTACATTTCATTATTGAACTGCTTCTCTGATTTAATACATTGTTTTTCATTAGCATTGGAGCTAACTCAACCAAAACTAAGCAACAGTTAAAAATGTATTGTACTTTTAGTGCCTAAACTAACTGCTAACTACGCCTCATGTTTCTCTAAAAACAGATTTATGGCGAAGGCATTTTCAATTTCTTACTACACTTTACACTGTACTATAAAATATATAAATATAGTATAAGTGACATAAAAAATATAAATCGTATGACCGATAACTAAAAAACTCCATCTTAATACTTCTAGTAATATTTCTAGTAATTAAAAGGTTCAAGTATTTTTTATTCCCGCACAGATTTTTACATCACAGAAATCGATTATCTACACACTTTTCGATTGTTAGACTCCCCTTCATCTGCTTTTGCGCACCGCAAGAAAAAATCAGAGTTGGGAAAAAGTTAAATAACTTTAAAACAACTTATCGCAGCTAAAAAATACCATTTGAAAGAACAGGTTAAAATCTTCAAGATATGATGTTGTAGACTTAAAAAATTTCAAATTACGGTTTGCGATAGCTGATAATAAATGGTTAAAAAAGTCAAAATATTTCCTATTTTTCCAATACTGGCAGAATCATATACAGTTATTGTAGGATATAACAACTAGCGGGTTTTGAAACGTAGTCATATTTTACCTTTAAAATTAACGAATATACGAAAATACGAATAAAATTTTGTTTTTGGACAAAGAACATGGATCTGTGGCAAAAAAAAAAAAAAAGGCAAAATTTTTCTTTTTTTTATGACTTAAAATATGTATTCAATAATGAAATTATAAATGGAAGTGGTACAATTACTATTTTTATGAAATTAAATAAAATGAAAAATATTGATTGACTATTTATTTATTGAGAAATATTACATTCTGTCTCAGCAGGGACAAGTGATAAAATAAATCATTCATACAATAAAATGAAAAATGGATTTTTTTTTATACATAATTAAGTTTTTATATTGCTAAGTTTTTTATTATTCTACATCATACTGAGCAATATTTGAAGCTCAATAAGAAAAATTAAGCACGGAGAACTAGTAACAATTACGTCTTTAGTTTCAGTATTTAATAACAGTTTAAGCCACAAAAAAACAGAATAAAAAATTTTCCTATGTATTTTTTCCCACAGATCCACGTTATTTGTTTAAAAAAACACAACTTTTTCTCTTTACATTTTCCCCTATTTCTCTCTTAGTTTTAATATATTCGCAATAAGAAAAAAAAGTACCTTTTTTTTTTACAAAAATAGGTACAAAAACTTTTGTAAAAAATGATGAAATCGATTGCTACATCGTTCATTATAAAGGGAAAGGGACTATCTTTTAAACCCCATCCATATGCTACAAGAACTGAATCTAAACGAACCAGCAATAGAACAAGAGCAAATATTTTCGACCTTTTTAATCTTTCATTTTCAGTTATAACAAACTGAAATTTGAAATATTTTAAGTCTATAATCCATTCTCAAAGGTTTCTGCATGATCTTTCGAATGGTTCGAAATTTTTGAGCTGCGATAACTTGTTTTAATATTATCAAACTTTTTGCCTACTCCGATTTTCGTTTGGGGTGTGCAAAAATCATGTGAAGGGAAGTGCGCATTGATCACGTCTCGTGAAATTTACTAGGAATGGTCATTGTTAATTAAATAATTCTTTTAATGTATTATTTTTTAATTAACCTGCATTGAATTATGAAACTTTTATTTTTTTTAATATTTCCAGAAAAGTTTTTTTTTTCTATTTAATTTCTACCTCTACGTAAATTTCACCAAATGTTAGGTTTAGCAATCTCACGAGGTTTCTCTTCTTTTATTACTTCCTCAATTGGTAGATCCCTATCGCATTTCAATTGTTTTTGAGTTGTTTGCAAAAGTTGGAGGATCTACAACAGCCAACTGTGGTTTGTTAACTCAATTTCTAGCACTCAACAAATTCTATTCTTCTTCTTCGTCTCCCTCCCTCGTGCCCCTCAGCGTGGAGGTGCCTCAATCCAAGCCAGCCAGGCATTAGGATCTCGAGTCAGACTCTTCCACAACAAATTACCCTTACTTATTCGTTTCTTTACATCTACAACTTTTTAATATACACTTCCACCTGATATGTTAGCGGAACGATATATTGTTTCAATGCCTGTTCTTACATAACATTTTCTTTTTTATAATGCCATTGTCTTGAAGAAAATTAAATACTTTTTCCTCATTACAAACCAATCTTAAATTTTCCAACTAAATGATTCGCAAATCGTTAAGGGAAACCAATCAAGATCTTCCTCCGTATATAGATTTGGTAAGTTAAAATGAATACTTCTGATGAGTGACTCCATATTTTCTCATGATTTTTTTGCAACTTATTTATATTTTATTTTTCTACATTTTACTGTTTATTTTTTTAATAACAAATATTGCTTAAAAAATTAATTGCTGAAGTTTAACTGCAAGAAGATCGGGTGAATTTAGAACACACATTCAAGTGACATTTTCTCGAAAACTACTATTGATTTCTAAATAATATTTATAATACTTGTTTTGTACACTGGAAAACAAATGGAGGAAGTTCGATTAATGCAAAAAAAATTAGGCCTATTTAAAATTTTCAAAAAGTTTTTTTTTACATTGTTTATTTTAGTCACCCTGTATTAAATAAGCATGGTAATGTCCGTATCTTATTACCTAAGAAAGTGAAAAAAACGGGAAGGCTCTAATTGTAATTGAAACTAATTTTTGTAAAAGTGTCCTTAAGTGTTGAAAAATCATACTTTTTCGTAAGGTTTCTCTTTGAATTCTGATCCTGTGATTATATTATTATTCCGCTTATTTGATATTATATATATATATATATATATATATATATATATATATATATATATATGGTTGGAAAATTATAGTAGTTATGTAACCAAAATAAAAGTTAAATTTTTTAGTTTTATGAAGAGTTTTTTCTTCCAAAATATAAATTTCAACTTGTTAGTAAATATTTTAGTAAATAAGGATTCTTATAACATACACTAGAGTCCGAAAAAAACCGGCGCAGTTTGAATTTCATTTAAAAAATACAGATTAAAGAAATATTGTTGGGTTTTAACCAGTACATAGGTAATTTCCAAAGATTGCCAATAAACCTAATTCAATTAGCCTTCAGTTCTTTAAAGTTGCGCTAAGCTTACGCGTGTGCGACTGTCATGAATTACTTTCATTTTGTTGGTATTTTTACTTTCTCAAAACGGTTTAGATGCCACAGTAGTCGCTCGAATCATCAAATCGAAGACGGGAGAAGCCAGAGATACGCGGCCAGGATCCGCGAACTACCGGAAACGACGGTTTGAAAAGCGGCTCAGAGGTATCGGGGGACAGGCAGATAATCCAGGAGGCCGGGGTCAGGGCGGCCAAGAGCGAACGACCCAAGCCGACCACTGCTTCATTGTGATGCATACTCTCCGAAACCGTCTACAGATCTTAGAAGAGACGTCTCGCCAGCTGTATATTGCTCAGGGTGTGGATGTCAGTGTTCCAGCAGTACGTAGACGAATCGCTTAAATGAATGTGCACTCCAGGGTGCCTTCCACAGGTCCTCTCCTAACAACAGCACACAGACCATCTAGCTTCCGTTTGGCCAAAATCATGCATCCGGACTGCGAGTGATTGGGCTTCTGTTCTTTTCTGTTCGTTTCAGACGAGTCCAGATTTAATCTCTATGTTTCAGATGCTCGAATAAGAGTGTGGTGAAGACGAGGAGAACGCTACGCTCGGTGCAATATGACGGACAGAGTGCTGTTCATACGAGAGCCAGTGAAGGTGTGGGGAGGGATTTCTTTAGAGGTGAAGACAGACCTTTGTATGTCTGACGGAGACCGTCGCTTAATACAGGAACGTACATCACGGACATCCTAGAGGAACGTGTGGTATCTTTTGCGCCCATTACAGGTGATAATTTCCTGCCGATGCATGACAATGCTCGGTCGCACGTCGCTAATGTTGTTAGGGACTACCTGGGTGAGGTCGGTGTCCATGCCATGGAGTGGCCAGCTCGCAGCCCGATCTCCATACGAAAACGACTCGAGAGAGAGAGAGAGAGAGAGTGTGTGTGGGGGGGGGAGGGAGAGAGATTGTGTGTGGGTATCATATTGTCCAGGAGGGCTTAGAAAAGATTTTAAAATGAGTAAAACAAATTTCATTTTATATACATTTTACACTAATGGGTTCCCTTAAATATTACTACAACCTAAACAAATATGAACATATCTTTACAAAACCATAAATATACCGCTATTTAAAGAAAAGATATTTAATGGAGATACTACTTTTTGTGACTTCAACATCCGTTCGGGGATAAAACATACTTTGCGTATCAGTGAGAATATTCGGAGAGCAGCTTGATTTTAATAAATTATATTTTTAAATTCGCCAAATGTATTACTTAAGTGATCTGACATCATATTCAATGCTTATGTTCCGTTTACCTCACAACCCTTCTCAGGAACCGTTCTGTAAATTGAAAGTTCGGTAGGTACTTCGCAGCATCGAATCAATATTCATAACTCGGAATAAAAATCTCTTGTGTCAACTAATCCAAGTAGAGCTTCATCAAACTGAGTCTTTCGTGAAGAGATTTCTCGGTGAGTAAATAGACCTTTAACAGTTAATCCAACGGAGGCATATTTCCTCTTAAATATTTATTACTTTCACCATCTTAGATTCATTATAAAATCAAAGTCCCATTGATTGCTCAATTTGTTGTGTAAGTCATTTTCAGTCGCTCTTATTTCAAACTCGGTTTTAATTGAATAAACATTTGCTTTCAAAGACCGCTGTGTTTTCTACACTTAATTTCGGGATCACTCAGTAATTTTGAAGTTCAGAAATATTTATCCCATCACTATGAATATATATATATATATATATATATATATATATATATATATATATATATATACACATATATATATATATATATATATATATATATATACACATATTTATATATATGGTAGAGGGCCCAAATTAATGGCTTAAGGCTTAAGGCTAATTTAATAAATACAAATTTAATTACGTCACGATCACATTATGTCAACATAAAAAAAGAATTTTCTTAGGTGATATTAAGAACACTGAAGCAGGAGACATTGGGCACAATTTAAGTCTTACAGATGGCGGCCCCTAACTTCGGAATCAGATCGCGAACTCGGAAACTAAAGTATACCTATATGTCTCCTACTATAGTTACTATGTTTTCATAGCAAGTATAATTAAATCGCATATAAAACACGAATATAATTATACCTTATTATACTATTGTTTTTATATTTAGTAATTATTCAACAAACTAATATTTCAAATTTTAACTATTTGGAAAATAGTTTGAGAATTTCTTATCCGTTATAAAAAGTGCTGCCAGAGACAGGAAAAGTGGAATTGTGATGCGAAATTGTAAGCAGAAAATAATGAAAACTGTATATGATCATATTTTGTAGCAACTTATTCGATTGTCTGCACGCAGAGACTGGCAGAGAATGTCGACATCCCACCACCCACAGTTGGAAGATACCGCTAAGACTCAACTTGTAAGTTTTGCCTATTTCTTAAGTTATCAGATAAATCTTATCTGTTTTAACTGTACTCTATCAACTATTAAGTATACAAAAAATATATAATGTATTTTGACTGTAATGATTTACATTGGTACAAATGGCTTTAATGATAAAATTACATTCAGACACATTTCAA
Organism: Rhaphigaster nebulosa; assembly: GCA_948150685.1. Classification (NCBI taxonomy): domain Eukaryota; kingdom Metazoa; phylum Arthropoda; class Insecta; order Hemiptera; family Pentatomidae; genus Rhaphigaster; species Rhaphigaster nebulosa. The sequence goes on from OX411307.1 coordinate 139,134,507, forward strand.
TTAATAACAACCGAATACATTGTATTCAATTATTCACATTCAAATGTGAAATTATATGAATTATATTTATTTCATTGTATGTTTAGACATTTAGTATATCACATAGTATTTAGTATAGTATATAGCCATGCATGAGCGGGTGTACGATTTATATAAAAAATAGGAGAAATTTTGGATTAAGGCTTATCTGTAATACGAGAATGATCTCGTAAGAACCGAAAGATAAGAGATAAAACTAGGAACTGCTTGTTATGAAATAAGCAGTTACTGGTGTCCTAAAAACAAATTGGAGATCATCATTCTCTACAGTGGGTTGTTTTTTTATTTTCTGTTTTTTTAAGAATACCTGCAGAGATCAAAAGCATGAAGAGGCACGCTAAAACATTAGTTTTTTTACCATATAGCATCCATTGCTATCCTACCAGAACTGCTTCATACAGGGTAATGCCCATGGTGTATCTCTATTCCTGATGCAGCCGAGGATGCCAAGATTTTTTCAGTAATGCCGATTCATAACGATATATTAGGACGTCGCATAGTGTAACGTTAGTGGACAAAAATCAAAATATTTTCTAAAGTGTTATCTACTACAAAGAATTTAAAGAAGTTAATTATTAGACCATTGATTATCCCCTTGTTTGCATCTCTTTGTGAGTTAATAAAATTGGTCAAACTTTAAAAATTAATTCCTTTTGAGGTACTCGCTTTATCAGTTCAATTTATTTCTAGTTCAAATTGTATTTATTCTCTGAGGAAAAAAGCATAGCCAATCATGAAATTTACTGGCCAAGGTGTGTATAAAATAGTAAATTTGAACTAAGAAGATGCGATCGTTGGAGAATAGTTCACGCCTCTAAGCTTGGCTCCTTCTGCGTGCGACTTTTATAGTTATATGATTTTCTTCAACTTACGCACAACTGGCGGAGATGTGTTTCTTTCCTGAAAATGGCGATCGAATACTTATAATCTCTGATGAACTATATCCGCTGTTGCATGTGGAGAAGTCTAATGAACTATACCGACGAGAATCATTAAACATTAGACGGCTATATTGCCTGGTTTTCAATAATGAATTGGGCAACATCCAACTCTCAAGATCTGTAGGAACACCGAAGGAAAAAAAGTAGGAGTTGTAAAAGAAAGCTGATCATTCCAAAAGTTTGTTTATTGATGATGATACCATCGTGAGTAATATCTGGTTTTAGTAGGAAAAATGTGAAATTTCGCTTTTATGGGAGGAAATATATAAATATATATATTTATATATATATATATATATATATATATATATATATATATATATATATATATATAAGTAAAATTCTTGATGTCTCTTTAATTCTTCAGAGGTTAACCACTTTAGAGATTAATGTCGCACAAATAATTCAAAAGTTGATTGAACTTTAAATTGTTGATTAATCACACTTTTATATCTTGAAAAAACATAGGAAATTTCACTGGTGTTTTAACAAACTAACCGAACAAGTAAGACCATCCTAACCTTGGAGTTTCAATTGGTACTGATATGCTTTTTAAATAGCTTACCCTATAGCGATTTGTATGAGATTTTAGCATTATAATAATTATTTTCAGTCTCTTCAGGCAGCTGTATCTTGCATCAGCATGTGCATCCATCTTTTCTTAACAGATTTGTACAAATGTTTTAAATGCGTTGTCGTTATTCCAACCCTTTCTTTAGTGTCCTAGCAACATTCCATTCTTATTTAGTTTATATGCCACTATAAAGCATAAACAATTGGAAAGATAAAGCAAGAAAATTGCTGATCGCTATGAACAAACTGGCAATGCACAAAGGCCACCAGAGAGATCTTATCTCGTTTAAACTGCTGACGTATTCAAGCTCGTATTATAACCGAGGCTTGAATAAAAAAACATCACCAAGCATTTTACGGCCGATATCAATAATATTTTCTTGTGACTATGGCCACAATAGACCTCAGAAACCCAGCGGATATAAAAAAAAATAGGGAGAGAGAATACTTGCCTTCCTTGTGTAGTATTCCGAGTCCTATTGGCATTCACAGTTGAGTGAGCTTTCGTGGAATCATCTTATTGTAATCAACCCAACCATATTTGCTCTTGCTTATGTAGTTCTTTGGTCTATTGCTGATTGCCCTCTGCAGGAGTGTAGCGCATTTGTTAAAAAACAAATTAACACCCGTACAGGTTTATGCGTTCTTGAATATATAAATAAAACTTAATATATATATATGTATATATATATATATATATATATATATATATATATATATATATAGATATAGATATATATGTATTAAGTTTTATTTATATATTCAAGAACGCATAAACCTGTATATATATATATATATATATATATATATATATATATATATATATATATATATATATATATATATGTATCATTTATATATATCCCTCTAAAAATTCTATAGTGTTTAGAATATCAGAATGAAATTTTGGGTATCCCAATTGGGTTACCTGAAGTTAGTTTGAGGCATCTTACCGCCGGCTTTATGACCTACCGAAGTATTCTTCCAGCGACTCGAACTCTGGAATTTCCAATAGGATGAAGTAATTTTGTAATTTTTTTCACGCATTCTGATAGGAAATGAAATTTTAAGACGAATTCATATCGGGCACTTTTTTGATCCGATGAGCGCCGAGGGCATTAATCGTGAAAGTAACGAAATAATTCAACAATACAAGTTAGCATTGTAAAGAATTTAATTCATTTTGAAATGTGTCTACTTTCATTTCAGAACGCTGGCTATTAAATAAATAATAAATTAGAGAACAGCAAAAAGTAATATTATTGTTCCTCAGAGCGCATCGGTTCAAAAAAAGTGCCGAATATGAATTGGTCTTAAAATTTCATTACCAACCGAATCCGTAAAATAAATTACCCCATCCCATTGGAAATTCTCGAGTTAGAGTCCCTGGAGGAATACTCCGGAAGGTTTTCAATGTCGGCGATGCGCCTTTAACAAACTTCAGGTCACCCAAATGGGATCCCCAAATTTCATTTAAAAAAAACAAAAAAAACACTGTACCACAACTTATGAAGGGTTTTAGGTTCAGTACTTAGTAAGGACGTACTTTTTCTAGGCCAAATGTTGTGCAAGGATGTGATTTAGCCAAGATCACGCTCAACCACACGTTTTGTTTTCTACAAATTAAGGGTACCCACTTTATAGAGACTGGGTGAGCTCCAGAAGGATCTCCCGTAACCACATATTCGGCATGGCTGATGTAACAGAATACAGAATTCTAGCGGGACTCGAACCTGGGTATGGATGATAGGAGTATAGCGCTTCACTCACAGAGTATCCCCGCTCCCACTATAGAATTTAAAGGGGACACACACAGAGGTTATCTGGGATACCCTGTGTGTGTGTGTGTGTGTGTGTGTGTGTGTGTGTGTGTGTGTGTATGTATATATATATATATATATATATATATATATATATATATATATATATATATATATATATATATATATATATATATATATATATATATGTGTATATAAATATATATATATACATATATATATACCATATATATATATATATATATACATATATATATGGCTTGTGATTTGTTTTTATAACATATCTGTTTCATTTTACTAATATAATTTAAAATATTGCCTCCATGTTTATTATAAAGTTTCCAAGTGCTAATTATCTGTTTCAGTAGAATGAAATCATTTGGGGGAAATGTTTAATTTGAAAAAGAAAAGTACTAATAAAACGCTTAATTTGGTTGGAACAGGGCTTGGTTTGTAGGATAAAATGTGTAATTTAGCCTACGAAAAGTTTCATTTGTTTGGCAAACTGTTTAATTTGTTTGATGAAAAGTTTAATTTGTACGTCAGAAAATTTAGTTTGGGCGTCAAATGATTAAACTTTTTAGAAAATGCTATAGTTGTTCGTGCCTCATAGATTACATTATATATTTTAATTAGGACGTGATATTGAATATGATATCGTGTACATTTTTCACACTCAGCACAGGTACGAAGAAAGACGATTATAAACACAAGAGAAAAAATAGGATTTTTATTTTATACAGCACGAATCATTCCTTATTATTAATTTAAATATAATTCAAAAATGAACAACGAAAAAATCGAAGGGTACAAAATTTATTATTGGTAAGTTTTTGCTTTTTCATTTAGAGCACAAGCATACATTTTCTCTATCCATTTTTTGTTTTTGTTGAAGACATTTGTATCTTATCACTTATTTAGTTTATGGTTATTCTTCTTTGTTATTTTTTTTTTTAATTGTGGGAATTTATATTTTTTATCCTACATGTTTCGTACATGAATACATGTTTGGTAATATTTTGCAGTTGTATCGCGAGAACGCTCATTTATTTGGCATCTGTTTTGACAGTTCGTCCGGATTTTTTTTTTTATATTTGTCACAGCTACATACGAGTATATCATATTTTCTATATATGGGCATCCGGACTATTGATTTTTACATCATTTAGTAATTATATTAAAGTTAAAAAATTATTTCTACCCAAAGTGTATTAGTACTGTACTATAAAATTTAAATATGGTTATTTTCAAAATCAACTGAAATTTAACAGTGCAGCATATCATTGTGGGACTAAAAACATAATTTGCTTGTTTGAATTTTCTTCTATGCACTGGAAAGATATCCAATACTGTATATAATACTGTATACTGTATATATAATACTGTATACTGTGGCACGTCTGCCCCAATAATTATATCTTAGCACTTACTGTGTACAAATATCGTAGAGGAGTCAGTCAAAGATATTATTTACTTTTCTTTTTTAAACATCAAAATTTCCATATTTTAAAAACGATATTCCATATTAAAAATATCTCTAAGAGGAAGGGGAGAGGAATATTCAGTATATAGTGAAGAAAATGGGTGCAGTTTTCCACTTCAGTGAATTTCCCAAGAATTGAATTCATAAACTAGGCATGCTCCCCATTAAGAGAATCCTTCCGTCCTATACATTACATGGATTCGTACTTTCATCGCTTGCCATTCCACTCTTTCATTTCGCCATCCTTTTGCAGATCAGTTGAATTTTTTTTAAATTATCCTCCTGTGTCTCTCTCCCATTTATTCATTTTTAAATATGTTGGTGTCCTCTAATACTTCATAAATCCAATTATTATTAATTTTCACAATTATTCTTAATCCTTTTTAACCAATGTATTTAAATGTATTAAAAAACGAAGAACTTCAATAAGTATCATCATGGTTTTAACAACTTTTTCTTGAAAATGTTTGGTAAATGGTAAAGTTGAAGTTAATAATACTCATAAATATTTATAACCATTTACAATCACTATTGGTTGATTATTAAATTTCCGTTTTTCGTTAGTTCCCCTCCCCCTTCTAAATTTAATAATCTTAGATTTCTTTAAATTTATTTTTAGATTCCATCTTTTGCAATACGTTTCTAAATTATTTATCTTTTCTTGTAACACCACGGGGTTTGTTGTCAAAATTTTTATATCGTCCGCGTAAGCTAACAACTTAATTATTTTGTTATTTATCAATATTCCACCCCCAAAACAATTTTCCAAATCATTAATAAAGCAAGAGAATAGAAATGGGCTTAAAAGGCATTCCTGTTTTAGTCCCCCTCTCTGGTTGAAAGCTATTCTTTAACGCATTTCCAAGCCTTATTGAGGCTTCAGTATCTTCATACTGCGCTCTTAATACATTTATATATAATTAAATAGTTTTTTACGAGACTCCTAACTCATATAGTTTATAAAAAAAAAAAAAAAAAAAAAGAAAGTGCATTCCTGTCCACATTATCAAACGCCGACGTGAAATCTATGAAAAAAGCTTACAACTTCTCTCCTCTTAATATTTTAATTCAAAGTCACTGTATTAATACGGTTAAATATATTAATAAATGAATAGGTTAAATATATTAAATAGTATTAATAAATGAATATTAATTATTCTAATTTATTATTACTTTAAGGGTTATGATTTTGTTAATTAGAATTTCCTGTTTTAATTATTTTTTTAATGTTTTAGATTGTATCAATAGAGGAATTTATAGAAATGTTTATATTTTTGACATTTTTCTAATTTTTCTAAGTGCTTAACCATCTTTTATTTATTTATTTTGTTTGCCACCTTAATTTTGGTATAAATTCAGCGTGACCTGTAAACTGTTTTGTAAACTGTGACCTTACATTCAGTGCCAAATAGGTTACTGCGGACATATGATCCGTAAATATTTATATTGGTTCAACTTTAAAATCTTTTATAATAGGTATAATATTTCCCTGAACGCAACTGTAATCAATCAATAATAATCCCTTTTTACCAATATTAGCGAATTCCCGGTGTTCATCACCTTCTTTCTACCAATATGTTTAATTAAGCCATAAATCGCGAACAATCGTGTATTTTTTTCACTTTCTTATCTAAAGATTAATCTTTACTGTTTCTATGCTTATATTTGATTGCTATGTTTCCGTTTAATAACTGTTTTGGAATTCTTTTTAGACACAAATAAGTGGCCTTTGAAGTCCCCAGTTAAGATATAATATTTGTCAATATTTTCTAATAACAAGTTATAAATTTCTTAGTAATCACATTTCAATCTATTAAGTTCGGTTTCATTAAGATATATCGGAGAAACAATAATATTATTATTTACATTTAATTTTCTTATCTAATATCCGATGTATTTACAAATTGAGCCTTTTTTTTTTTTAAGTATATCCGATTTTATCTCCAATAAAATTCCACCACTGGCATGTCCATATTTTACTCTTTGGATATCAAGTTTCCAAAATAGCTTAACATTTTTAAAGTAGTGTTAATGGTTTATTTCATCTCTATCCTCTTCAACTGTTACAAATAATATAAAAATTTAGAAATTTTAATATACTTTAGAATATTTGGGTTTTGTAATCAGTTAATAATTACACAATTATTAAATTATCAATTTCACTATCTACTTTTTATCCGCTGACACCGTTATTGTTCAATTTATTAACGGTATCTTTTGTTTGATTTGAGTCGGTAGAAATCATAATTTCTCCACTTGACCAGTTTCTTCCTTCTCAGATTCTCTTTGTTTTCTTTTATTCTTGCTACAACCAGCATCTGATTCCTTTTCACCTCCTTTCATCATAATTTAACCGTCCTCTAGTTCATAACACCATCAGATGAATTTATTTATTCCCTTTTTGATAAGGGCATTACTATCTGCTACATTAAATTTAGGAATGCACTGATATAGTCTTGTTCATATTGCTCTTTCTTCTACTACTTTTATCACGAGCTACTGGATTTTGAACAATTAAATCAAACAGTAAAAAACAGATTTGTACTTATAGATCAGAAAGTCCAAAAGAGGGCAATGCAAAACTAGATTTGACCTAACAAGTAGAGCTAATGTTATCATAAATCAGATAAATATTATCATGTAATGTTAGGTATAGTTGATTGTCTGATTTTTAGAGTTATGTTTGGAAGATGGGGACACAACTCCGAAATGCCAACATATTGTAACGGAAGATAATAAAGAAAATATGGAAAATGTTTTTTGCCCTGCTACTTTAAAAAAAAATTGATATTTTAAAAACGATTTTGGGGGTTTAAAAAAAAATATCGAAATGATGAATTAAACCCAAATGTGTAGAGCTGAGAGCGCAGGGCAAAAATACCTGACAAAATTCATTAAAAAAAAATATATATAAAACAGGATTCAAGCAAAAATTACAAAACTGCAAATTTCGGCCCATGACGTTATTGTAATACCTCCTATATCACATCCCAACACACATTTTTTTCTAAACGTTTGGGTTCTTGGCTCAGATCTGATCACTAGTTCATCTCTGAACCACTAATGTTTCCAAAGTTGAGGGAAACGAGGTATTCTTTTAAAAATTACTTTTTTGGTCTCAGAGAACACTAAATCGTCTAAATTATGTGAGATCTCGAGAAAAAGAAATGTGGACCGACTTTCCTAATTATGACCAAACACGTCGTTGAGTTTTCTTCAAATTTGGCACAAATGATCCTTGAAGTCGGATGATCTCCCCGTATCATCCTAGTTATAGACATAGCTGGAGTAAAGAGACGAATTTTCTGTATTTCTTTCAATCTGGATTTGTGTTTTTCAATATTATTTGATTATAGGCCATCATACTTTAATGGTGATAAAGGGGAAAATCCTCTTGTGGTTAGTCTATGCATCCAAAAATGTATTTACCTTGTGAATAAATTATTAAAAAAAAAAATTTCTATTATTCACTTGAACGACTCTTGGTGGAGTCATTAAAAATCTGTTCGGTATTTATTTTATATTCTCTTGTTTTCACCACTGTCGTCACCAGGATAAAGATCAGTTCGGTAGTTGACCTACTTTTCCCAAACTCGCGTTGATAATTTCCCAGTTTTCGCTTAGCATATGGGAGCAGCCTATTGAAGAGGATGATCGATAGAATTCTATAGGCACACAGAGGAAGAGCAATTCCTCTATAATTGCTACAAGTTAGCAGGTCTCAAGCATAAACACGAATCTACAAAATTACCAAAAAAATTTAGCATTACCTGCCCAGAACAAGAAGATGATTCAATCTTAACGGAATATTTTTTTATGGATGTCTGATAATAATGATTTTATTTTTTTTAAAATTTTAATATTACAATCTGCTACTTGTTAACAAAAAATAATGGAGTGAGCTGATTTAGATTCATAACATATACACAAGGTGTATACAACAGTAGATAAAAAAACTGAGGAAGTAAAAATAAACAGAAATAAAAAATACAAACTTTATATTTCTTTTACAAAATTCACCCTAAACCTGAGAAAAACCGTTCAAACCTCATTTCCAATTTATAGGGGCAATACAGGTCATAGGATCTTACAGGAGATATTAGCGGGCACAAACGTCGCAACTGGCCACCACCAGGACTTCGAAAATTATATTTTAGAGAAGGTTTCGAGACCACTGCCTTCTAATCTTCGAAGATGATTACATAAATGAGTGGAGCTATGAAGTAATGGGTAGTGATTGAGCAAAGAAGTAAGGTTAGATGGATAGCTTTTGCTGAAATCATGAGAATTTAGGAGGTATATGGTAAAGGACGAAAGGCATAATAGTAAGTATTGTGTTGTTAATAGACATTCTAGGAAGCATTTAAACAGTTGATTAGTTTGATATTTGGATGGTTCGCTGTTTATATCTGTTGATATAAACCTGTTGACCATATCGGTATTTGGATTTGTATACGAAGGTCATTCAAATAAAAATAAGAACGTGGAGATGGCGGTCCAGCAAGAGAGTAGGGTGATTCAGATCATGGATAAAACAGTAAAGAGGAACTATAAGAGTGGAGAGCGACCATAGAACCTGCTTCATAGCGAGTAGTGGAGCAGTAACAAATATAAGTGAAGCGGGAGTAACTAATTCAGTTGCTCAACGTATAATAATTAGATTTTGGTGCGGCAGGGCGTCATATTTTGCAGAGATTGCTTGCGCAGTTTGGGAAAAACACCCATTTACAGGCGAGAGTGTATTGGCACTAAACTTTCTCTGGAGGACAAGAAATAATGGAAAATGAACCTCGTTAACGCCGGTCAAGGACGAGTAAGACAGAAAACTATATTCAAAAGGTGTTTTGTTGTTTTGCTGAATTTCCTTCACGAACAGAGAACAGTTAATGCCGCCTACTACTGTACTTTCTTGGATCAAGCGAAGGCAGCTTATCAGAACAAAATACGGCTACAATCCATCAGGGACTTCATTTCACTGTGTGACAACGCCCGGCCCCTACTCATACGATACTCGTATAACGCGCCAAAAGCTTTGTGCGCAATTGGCTCAAGGAACGCCTTCCATCTTTTACAGTAAAAAGAGTAAAAAAGCTTTCGGTTCGGTTGGAAAAATTGGTTGTTAAGAAGGGTGAGTATGTAGAAAAATGATATATTATTGGTTTACCATTTACTTACTTTAATATTTTCTTTCCTTTACATTTGAATGACCCTTGTATTGGAGGGTCGTTGAAAGTCGTTGATGTCCTACTTAGTTGACTATATAGTCGGATTAGATCTGATGAGTTCGTATCTTCTTAAATTTGAAGTGTTTCACAAAATCTTACAGTTTGTGACTTTATACAGAGGCGATCACCACATATGTCACAATCGAAGACTAATATATTTAAATTAAAATATGACACTAAAATACTTAAGAAACAGAATGAAATTCAGACTGATAAGAATATTATGCCTACTGTAATAAATATATATATATATATATATATATATATATATATATATATATATATATATATATATACCATGAAAATGGATTAAACAATCGTTTTACCATTTATCCAGAACCATCAATGAAGATGATTTTGTCATCACTATTTGTCATGACTAAAGACGTCGCTAGTATAAGTGATTGATCTGTGCTATCCTGTTTTTTTCGTTTCAACAACTTGTTTCAATACATTTTCTGCTTTCATACTTTGTTATGTGCAATTCGTCTGTGCAAAATTTAAATGTACATCAGGCAGATTAAAATTTTTGTATGTAAAATTTCGACCTCCTAAAATTGATGATTTATAGCCTTGAAATCTTTCACAAAAATGTTTCTTGCATTTTTCCAAAATATTCTGAAACATTATGCGGTTATAGAACTATAAGGTAGATCCAATGAAATGAGTGTAACAGCCTTAGCATAGCGATTTCAACAACCATAAGAACAAGAAAACAATATCCTCAGTCTATCTATTTTTATTGACAACTACCTGAAAGACCGCTTACCATAACGAACTTTCATATCATTGTAACGTATTGAGATTTGCAACAAAATTCAGATATTTCAGGTGACATCTGTCAGTATTGTTTGAGCTAATGTGATATTCTTTATTGATGACTGGTAATTTCTTGTTATTATTGTTATCCATGTTTTCTAAGCATGAGAATGGTCTTATTTTGATATATTTCTATAAAGGATGTTTATATGTTCAAGCATTAGGATCTTTTTTATTCTGTTTAAACTATACTGTCAAAGTTGTCTCATTTATTACTGCGACTGTTTCTTCAACTTCTTTGTAAAATAATGTTGTACAGTAGATGCAAATGGACAGGTAGCCTATAATTCGTATCTGTCAGATGGCAACATTTCCAATATCCTTCAATCTGCTTCCGTTTGGCCCACATATTTGCCGTTAACAAATGATGTAAATTCATCTAGCACTTCAATTTTGTTTATTTTATCAATGAAACCAACTTGCTTAAATCTGTCTTTTGGGAATAAACAACCGAAGTACAATATTTTGCCTTAATTTACAATTTTATTAATTAATGAATATTCTAAAACATGCTATTAAATTAATCACCGATCAACGTTTTACATATTCAGACATCGACAGTGCAGAAAAAGATGAGATTACATAAATGCAAATCAGAGACCGCATATTTCAAACGAAATATTTTTCCTATATTTTTTTTTTTTGCCTTGAAAGCGTCCATCGTCGTATATTTCTTTGAGAAAAAGTGTCAGATTTTTTGTTTCAATATTTACCGCATAACGAAATTATTGTTAGTTTAGCTACTTTTTACTTGGCAAACAAAATGGCTTCCTTCAAAGTTTTATTAGAGAATAACTTTATAAAGACTCTCTTGATAAAAATAAAAATAAATAATTTTTAATTTTATAATATTCTTGTATTATTTAGGAGGCCAAAAGATATCAATTATGCTTTCGTGTAAATAGGTAATCAATTGAAAACATCATTATTTATGTTAAACATATTATTTTGTACTTTAATACATTCAATAAAATATTTTGATTTGATTATTATTTCCTAATTAAATTTATTGTTTTATGAAAAGCTTTTTTTTTTCAAAAATGTGTCATTATTATCCATAAATTCCAAAAGAGTTTGTACTGCTTTCCTTATGAAAAACTTCCACAATCTCATGATTCACGATAATAAAAAAAAAAAAAAAAATTAGCTTTTTTTTTAAACAAAAAAGGAAGTACTGCCTATTGATTAAGAACATTTCCAACTTGATGTTACCTTTGTGAAGTAGAGCAAAGGCAATAAAACCAAATAGGCAAACTTCAAGCGCTTTTTCGTATAGTGTCATTCTTCTTCAAAAACGAACGATATGCAGGTATTAGACCAACTTTATCTCTCATTTTTACCTAATTTATTTATTTCAATATTATAATTTTAAATATACCATATTTTATTTTTCATATATAGTAATATTTTGTGCGCATTGGGTCAAGGATTCCTCATGGAGTATCATTGTCATTAAAAAGTGTGTTGAATAATAAAGGCAAAAGAATAAATGATCTTTAACAAAATGTAAAAAATAATTTTTTCACTTTCATATGTACGGAATATCAAACTTACTATATAGAAAAAAAAATTAACTTTCTATTGTTACATTGGATAACGATAATCATACTTGTCGTGGTGACTTTAACAGTTTGCTAAATTTAAAGTTTCATTCTTCTTATTCCATTGTATGGAGCTGAGGCATAAACCACAACAAAGGCAGACAACTTGGGACCTAGGATCTTCTGGAAGGGAAAGTTCTCAGCAAATTAGAATTCATTGGAAGTGAAGATCATGAAGATTCTCCTGAATGGAAACACAAAAGAATCCAATATGAACCAGAGAAACAGTTTAATAATGTTGCTAATTGTATCATTTTCAATAGGTTTCCTTCTTCTTTGTATTTAAAAGGAAATTATTACCTTAGTCATTTCCTACTAAAAGGACTTATTATAAACCAAATTATGAACTTGTTAAAAATGCAATTGTACTTTAGTTTAATCCTTCGTGGTAAATTAATCAACTAAATTAAAAAAAAAATTGATTTTGTAATTGATTAAAATATCTTTATATATATATATATATATATATATATATATATATATATATATATATATATATATATATATATATATATATATATATAGGGCATGTGAGAGTAAAAGTACGCAGTTGTGTTTTGAAAACATAGTTTCATGAGCCCACAACCAGTTGTGAAGCGGAATTCCATAGTGTACCCGTGAGCTAAAAATGAGAATTCATTTTTTGGATGAATCAAAATATAAAAGTTTTTTTTATCTAAAAAATAAAAATCAACCATGACATTTAAATAAAATTTCAAATTATTCGGTAGCATTTATGTACTTTGGTAAAAATTAATTATTAATTTATGACTTATGGTTTAAAATAAAAGTCAACCGTCATTAAATAATTATTAGTTTTCAGTAAAGAAATAACGATCACTTTTAGAGCTTCTTTTTTTTTTTTGTTAGAAATAACTTTTTTAACAAAAAAAAAAAAAAACACTTTATATTACTTCAAAATACTGCATAATTTGCTTGAAATTAGAGCTAGCGAGTTGAGAGTTTAGAGGAAAAAAACCATGTATAAATTGGTCAATGATATTTTTTTTTACAATTTATTTATATTATATTATATTAAATATATAATATATATATATTTATATTTAATCTAAAAAGTTTTAAGTTTTAAGTTTTAAAAAGTAAATTTAATCTAATTTAATATAAATATAAAATATATTTATATTTATAATATATATAATCATATTATATATGTGTGTACATGAATACATATGCATCATCGACATACAACTAAAACTTTTAAGTTTTAAAGTTTTCTATAAATAATTATAAAAATGGAAAGTAAAAAAAACAACAACGTAATTTCTACTAAACTTGAAGCGATAATATTTTTAATATAAGAATTATATTTACATATAATTAATATCATATATTAGCATTATGCTGTTAATACAGTTTTAGTTGAATGCCAACAACATATATATATATATATATATATATATATATATATATATATATATATATATATATATATATATATCCTCTGTAGACAAACGGGATCGTAGGTATATCCTCTGTAGACAAACGGGATCGTAGGTAATTCCAAACATATTTGATTGCTGAAAAGGCCCTTTCCACCGTCACTTGAGTGGCTGGAACACCACTTACATGAATGAGCTGTGAAGCCACTCTTTAAAAATATTTCTTAATGGCGTCTATGCTTTCTATAGAGATAAGCTTTTTTATTCTTGAGTCCAAATTATTATTATTTCACGGTCCGACAACAGGTCTTGGGCACCCCCAACTGCTTCCTCCAATCGTCGCGGTCTTGTACCGATGCCATCCAGTTCCTCACTCCTAGGATGTTGTAAGCATCTCCCGCCACACCACACATCAGCTTTGGCCTACCTTCCATACAATCCCATGGATTGGCTGTGTAAGCAATGTTTTGGGCATTTCTTCATCCGCCATCCTGGCGATATGCTCTGCATATCTTAATCGCCTCAATATCAGCTTTCCCAAAAGCCCTGTATAACTGCTGGTTCGTGCGTCTCCTCCCAATCTTCTTCAACCTTTACACCTCCAAAAATAAGGTGGAGTACTTTTCTTTCAAAAATAAGGAGCTCTTTTTCGACACTCTTAGATATTATCCAGCACTCCGATCCATAAAGAAGTACGGGGCGCATCAAGATTGCATAAAAGTGGAGCTTGGTCTGCCTTGAAAGCATCCGTCTGCTTAGCTGTTTGCCCAGCCCAAAGTAGCATTTGCTGGCTGCGGCGATCCTCTTTCTTATTTCAATATCGAGATTATTATTCTGGGTGACCAAAGATCCCAGGTAAGTAAGCTCTGACACAATAAATTTGGTCCAAATAAATTGAAAATAAAATTATTGGATTATCCGAAAGAGTTTTTTCCCTTCCGGTTATAAAACTTAGTAATCGGTTACTTATCTCACTATCTGTTGCTTTAATTGTGAGATGAAGTTCCCACCAGATGTTTATAAAATCTCCTAAGAGTACGAGAACTCGTAATTGTTCTTGCTGCAATTTCAAAGTGGCTTTTTTGAAGAAAGAAATTTTTTTTGACAAATTGAATTTTTTTTTTATCACTAGTATTGCAGTTGCTTATTAAGAATAAATCTTATTTTGAATTTCGGAAGCCTGGCATTATCGGAAAGACCATGATCGATATTCGCGAGCTAGAAACAGAATCGTTCCTTCACCGGCAGTTCCTTTGTAATAGATGACAGTAGCTTATCTCCCTTCCCTCTGCGCCTTCAGGGGCTGCCCATTTCACATCCCTATCGCAGCGAATCAACTTCATTACTTATAATGCCTTCGACTTGGTCATCAGATAGTAATAATCATTATTTTATATGCTCGATTTGAAACAGAGGTTTAAAATTTCCATTGATGTTATCTTTTCAAGATAAAGAAATTTTGGGGTATCAAATAATTTTTCAGATTGCTCATCTTTTGACTATTCTATACAGCACATTCTTCTGATTATGATACGATATCTGAAACTATGACCCATCTGATTATTACTTATCGCTGAGATATTTAATTTGAGAAAGTGAACGCCTACGTCTGAAAAGTAATCAGTCATTCTGCTAGCAACTCCTTCCTCCCATTTTTTTATTTATTTTTTATATTCACTCTATAAAAATCTTTGCGAAGAAAATATTGTTAAAGTTTTTAACATCAAAATAAGAAGCTTACCTCTTTTAATAATGTTCAATGAAAAGTTTTACTGGGCTATAATTTTACTGCCCGGTCACTAAACTAAAACTATTAATTCACTAAGTGGATGCATTTTATGTTTAAAGGGATACTAAACTTTTTAAAGAAAATATAAGTCATATCAAAGTAATTTTCCTTGGTTTATTTCGTTTTCCGAGACTATAATACTGAAATTTAATGAATACTTTCGTATAAAACGATTTTGCTCATAAGGAACTATTGTTTACTTTTATATATTGATAATGACTGAGATAACTTGTAAAACTACCCGTATATAATTAGTTCTGTTTCTCTTAAATTAACATTTTCTTTAATTGTTTCTGTTAACTTGGTGGACATTTGGAACTTACTAGAAAATACCTTCATACACCGGGAACATTTTGTACTACTGACTTGAGAGTGCACGGTGTGTCCGGCGCCGGTTTTGATCAAAATTTTTTGGGTGATTCTACGTTGAAAAAAAATTTACCCATATCCTCCCGTTTCATCCAATGGGCCTTAGGAGGTGAGGAAAACAAATAAAACGTGCTGAAAATACTTTATCCTATATCTCGTGTTTGGAGAATGGTATTGACATGATTTTTTCCGCTAAACATTTATTTTTTAGAGTATATTAAAGACAAAATATAAAAATTAAAAAATAATTGATTTTTGATCAAATAAATTTTAAAATGTGTTTAAATTATGAAGTAAACTAGCCTCATAGATTTTTTCACACCAAAAATGATTGCAGATTTGGATTCAGCACATCAATAAACCTTAATGTTGAAAAAATCATCGAAAACAAATAACATTTTTTTTTAAGTCCCGAATGGGCCCAAAATTTTAAAAGCCACCAAATTAGGTTTGGGTTGATTACCACATAAAAACAAAATTGAAGTTTTTTGCGGATAACGTTGGCTCTAAAGCATGTAGGAACATCATTGTTAAAGCAAATTGCGTAGTTTAAAAACCTTTACCGATGCCCCAAATTTGGTTTGAATTATTTAAAGGGTTCCTGATTTACGATAGATTATTTAAATCTTTAAAAAAATCTCGGCAAAATTTGTAGGCCAAAAATTTTGATTTTTAGATTACCTCAAAAATTTGAATATAGGGGTTTTTAAAAGTACTAAAACTAAATCTGATACCAGTTTTGAATAAAACAATTCTGTTAATATGCTTCAGTCCGTAAAGAATACCGTTATCATTACATGCAAAGTCAATACACACCCTTCAGGTCGCTCTAAACTTCAATTATTTCGTTTTTAAAAATTGGATCACTAAAATTTACTATATCTGGATCACGATTAATACACTTTTATAACACTGCTATAAATATACAAATATTATGCTATATATAGACAAAAAAATAAGATAAAGTAATAGAATAGAATTTATTTGTCTTTGGGGAGTTCCCCATACAAATAGAGCCTGGCTTGGCTAAAAAATACAATAAAAAATACAGGCATTAAAAAATATACTAAAAAATACAGGCATTAAATACAAATTTAGTGTGTTACAAAAAAGAATAGAAATTACAATTAAAATAATATTTTTATGCTTATATTTTGATTATAACTAAAATTAAACTGTTTGAAAATACAACTTTTAAATTTAAATAAACATTTCTCGTATTTATGAGATAGGATATTGTATTATTGAGTGAATAGACAATATTGCTTAGGGTGGACTAGCATTTACATATTATTTTTTATCTACATTTTTTTTTAATCATCCCATGATGCATATGAATAGATTAAGGTGCATATTTAGTTAACACTTAGTTATTTGCTACTATAAAAAATAACATATAAAAAAAGAAAAAGAAACGATAATAAAAAGATAAAAAATAAAAAATATAATATCTCATTCAATGATTATAAAAGATCCTAATTTTACTACTATGTAGTAATACATTAGTTTAGCTTTTGCTGGGTCTTTAATAGTTAATATTGTAGGAAATTGACTTTGAATGATGTTGTTGACGTGAGGTATGTAATGCTTTCTATAGTGAGGAATAAATAGGGCATACTGCATTTAATGATACAGAGTTTCATATGTATTCATGTTACAAATCGTATAAATTTCGGTCGGATTGATTTTATAAGTATGGTTTGTGTGAGTAAATTTAATATTATATTTTCCTGATAGGCGGGCTTGAGTTATTATTTTTGTCATGTTAAACGGAATATTGTCAATAGTCTGGCAAGGTGGAGTTTGTTAATACTGTTGTAGAAAGGGTTATATTGACTTACTCTTCTGGATTCCAGATCATTATTAAACAGTCATTTCTTATACGATTCTAGGATTTTAGTAATATTGCTTTGGAAAATAAACGGATTATTTTTAAATAGTGTTTGTGAAATATTTACTTTATCTAAAATATTATATATTTGGGTGAAGCAGTTATATTTTGCCGATGGTCGAATGTGGTGTTTATCTTTGAGAATCTCATAGCAAAATTTGGCAATTCTATTGTCTGGCATTTTAAGTATTTTTTGTATGTAATTTAGGACACGCTTTAATACTTTGATAGTGGAATGTTCCACGCCAAATTTCAATCTCATGAGCCAGAATGGAATATTTCCATTTAAGTTGAATAGCCTTTTGAAGTAATTTAATTGTGATTTTTCGATGGCGTCTAAATATCTAAGGCCCCAGATTTCTATACCGTAAAAAAGTGTAGTTTTGATTTTCTACAGATATCTTATACTGAGCCTATAGCATAGGCTGTTTTCGATTGTGCGTGTTTGCATGCTTGATAGAAAACACCAGAAGAGGATAGAAACATACCTAAGTAGTTATAATGCATAACAGTTTCTATAAGTTCTCCTTGATAATAAAACTTATTTAATTTTTTTTTTTTTTTTTTGCCTTTGTGTCATTGTAAATAATATTAAATACCTAAGGTTGTTTTTTTGTCCACGATAATATTTATAGCAGTGTTATAAAGTGTAATATTTACTATTTCATGATCACACATATTATATTTATATTATGAAATGTACATGAATAAGAACTTTTAAGGCCGTATTTATGTGTCATATAAAAACACTATTCGTACATCAAGTCAGATTTTGCACCCTTTGACACTGCTTTGAAGCTTATATAGGGTCCAAGGCTAGTTTCCATGAACTTAAATTTCGAAAATAAGAGTTATTTGAGAATTTCCTTTTTTTTTTTCGCGTTTCAAATAATATACAAGGTGTCCAAGATCCCAAAATGGTCAAATTTTGAGAATCATTTTTATTCCGTATGAAACCAGAAAAGAGCTAATCACATAATTCTGTCACATAATCATCAAAAATTGTGTTGAAATCATTGAAAATTTAAAAATGTGTAACTTACAAAAAACATCATACAATGATTTATTTTAACTCATCTTAAAAAAAAAATAAAACCTGCAATTCGTTCAATTTTATCGTATCTTCTTAATTGGACTTTACGGGATTAAACTCAGAAGCTGACGTTGAGATGGCAATCATTGAATTTCGTAAAAGGTGGATGAAATTGATATTTGTTTATTTAGGGAAGGAAATTAATAAATATTAGTAAATAAACCTAAAATTTATTTTGTTTGACATTAACAATTTTGGAAGTGTTGATAATTAAAAATGAAACTCTTCGTTTGAATTTTTTTTTAAGTTGATACAGATTAAAATATAAAGGGGAGAAATTTAATAAAATAAAATTGTTTTCATTTAATGATTTGCAAATAAAAGAAAAAAAAATGTGTTATGTGGAATCATGGAAATGTTTGGATTATAAAATAAAATTTTCCTAAAATAATAATAAATTGCGTGTTCGTGTCTATATTCCTTTGTTTTACTTCCTTAAAAGTATACCATAAAGATAATTCATTTAGTGATAACAGAAACCACCCTTATAATAACAAATAAAATATTTATATATAAAAAGAATCTAATTAGCACTTTACCATATAAGGATAAATTGCAAAATGTTCTGGCAAGATTTGTGAAAATTAAACTTTCCTGACCAAAATAGTCCCAAAATTGTTACAGTAAACTGTTATTTCAATTTGTAAATAAATTCATGCTGACATCACCTATAGTAAATTGTAACATTGACAGATTGTAAATTAAAAAAAAATAAAATGAGATCAAAAGACAGAGCGTGAGATCAGACAAAACTGCCTACAAAGCAATCAGTGGATTCAATTCGTAATATAAACAGTTACGGTAAACAAAAACAAAAACAAAAAAACTCGAATAGAGATTTTCAATTGGTACTCATTAGCGATTTTTTTAAAATAACATATAAGTTATCCTTTTTTTCTTTTTTATTCCTGAATAGCTCATTGTTGAAAGTTGGAACTCATTCACATCGGCGCTTTGTTCAATAACAAAGTGACCGTTGGACACAGTCTATACACAATCAAACGCATTCTGATCTCGAGTTGCTCAATTAATGTTACCCCGAATTCCTTCGCTATGCACTCATTTTATGTTTGTACAATTTTTCACTACATAATCACTTTATACGGACGCTAACGTTTTCTATAATACCTCAGAGAGTTTTTAAAAAAATATTCGCAAGATGGTGAGATTGTTTAGATAAACTATAAGATTTCGTTTTTGATCAAGTCAATTTCTAAACTTGATGACTAAAAGTAAACATTTAAAGAGAAATTTACGTTAGGAGTGAAGCCAAGATCCATTCCTAGGATGATTCTCTGTTTAGTGCTTAACTTCACATAAAATAAGCTCTTTTGTCAGATCTGATATTAAACCCTTCCACTTAATTCTTGCTCTTCCTTCTTTTTAAGATCACTAAACATTTTTCTCGACAATATATTAAATACTATTCACGTAACTGAACCACACCGGTTCTTTTTTTCCTGTTAATAGTAATACTAGTGGCTCCATCTCAATATCTTACCTTATTCTTTGGTTTCTCATTAAGTTGAATCTTTTTTTATCTAGAAGTTTACCAGGAATTTCATATCTGTGGCTTGTATTCGGCTCACGAATTTCCTATTGCCTGGCAAACAAGGGGAGGAAGACTTGTTTATATATCACCATCAATGTCTTCATCTCCACTTTCCTTTTGCCAAGTGTCACACTTCGGATTTGGTAAAATATAATCATTGATTTCCTTATGTATTTCGGAATCCTTCTTGCCGTTACACCAACATTGATTCCTAAATACTGATATCTCTCGACCTATTTCAAATTCAAGTCTCTATTAGTCAGAGTACTTTTTAGTCTAGAACCAATTTTAGAAACAGCCAAATATTTGATTTTGCACAAAAACACTATAATTTGTTAAAAATGGTTTGGAGAGATCGAACATGTTTACGATTGTAAAATCATTATGAACATAGAGATTTCTTGTTATGAATATATTTTTAACAATTAAATTCATTTCTGAGGTAAGAATAATTATATATTTTATCAATATGCCTCCTTGCTTATGAAAAATTCTTTCAATTAGCAATTATTTATATTCTCTCTTCATCAAAGCTAGAAGTCTGAAATAAAATTAATTCCTCGAATTCATTTTGTATCGTATCACCAATTATTTACACTCAGCATTTTATAAAATATATCAAAATCTTGAAAAATACGTGATTGCTTACTGATTTGGCTTGGTGGATACTGAGGAAGTTTTGAATGGTCAAAATCGAAATATGCTTTCTATCAAAAGAGGACACCTCCATTTCCGACCAAAACAAATTTTAATGAGTTCTGATAGGTATCCGAAAGTTGTGCTCCATTTCTATAACATGTGTTTTTTCCCCATAGAAAATAAATCAGTTTTTCCTCTAGCTTTGCGAACAAAAGTAACCCAAAAAAAAAAACAGGAAATGGAGATGACCACTTTTGATAGAAAGCTCCTCAATTGTAATATCTTGTATTAATTGTTCAAAATAGCAATAATTGCCAATTTTCTTTGATTGAATAAAAATACAATCTGCCACTCTTTAGGGCAATAAGTATTTGGATTGAAAGTATCAATCAATTCATTCCGAATGAATTTAAAAAAAATGAAAATATGTATTAAGAACAATAAACAATGGGAATATAGTAATGAAAGAATAAATTTAAAAAGAAATAAATACAAAGAAAAAATAATTTGGGAATAACCATTATTAACACTATAAACCGAATTCTCGTAGTCACAGAAGTTATAGG
Organism: Rhaphigaster nebulosa; assembly: GCA_948150685.1. Taxonomy (NCBI): domain Eukaryota; kingdom Metazoa; phylum Arthropoda; class Insecta; order Hemiptera; family Pentatomidae; genus Rhaphigaster; species Rhaphigaster nebulosa. The sequence goes on from OX411307.1 coordinate 139,156,268, forward strand.
TGACAAAGGGTTAACCATCCCTTAAACATAATTATAATACCGACTTCTCCAAAAAGTCAGATTCTGACAGAGAGCTTTGCTTTGTTCTGGTTGCTTTAAATCAAGAAATGAAAATTAAAGGGGTTAGTAAAAATATTTTAAAAAGCGTATAATAAATCAATATTAAAGAAACAATCTTACATTTTTATCTTACTAATTGTAAATGCAATGGCTAAACTACTAAACGACAAATGTACGAAATTTACTAACTCTGATTTTACTTTCTAAACCAAACTTCATCCAAATTTGTCTCAATTTATTCTGTATTAATTACAAGTTAATCTGTCTGAATAGTCGCTACGTTTAACATTCATGCTAAGCGGTGGGACACATATGGTTATAGAAGTATAATTGCCAAATTTTCTTTTATAACTAATTAATGAAAAATAATTAATGAAATGAAGTAAGAAATCTTGAGTTGGTAAGGGCTGCCTTTTAGCAGTATGAATTCTAAACGCTGATGTTTCATAAATCACCCATGAAAGCTCGCTAGGGTGAAATAAGAGTTATGAAGATATCAGTCATAACCTGTTGATTATATTGGATCTTTCAACTTCTGCGGTGCAGCATTACCGGTGTTTACCCACCACTAGGCCTTTTTTTTTTTTTTTTTTTTTTTTTTTTTTTTTTTTTTTTTTTTTTTTTTTTTTTTTTTTTTTTTTTTTTTTTTTTTAATGTTTGCATTGAGTGGATCCTTCAGGAGCTGTTCTTCAAAATACTTTGTGATTTTCATTTCTTCTTGGCAGTATTCTAGTTTTTAAGCGCTTGGTCAAAGTAGCCACTGTAGAACATAATAGTGATTGATTGACTATTTATTTATTGAGAAATATTACATTCTGTCTCAGCAGGGACAATGGTAATAGTGATAAAATAACTCATTCATACAATATTTACAAAAAAAGAAATATTAAAAATAAAAAAATAAACTCAATACAAGAAATAATAAATAAACTTATAAAAAATAAAATAAACGTAAAATCTTAAACAGATAGTATCACAGACACACTATTTACAATCAGCCTGGGACTCCCCGAGCCAGGCTTATCCCCCCACTGGAAAAGCATGACTCCAGGATATCCCAGCGCTACTGACTCAGTCGCGTTACTGGCATTGAAAGCCAATAAAACATAATAGTAGGGATAAGTACAGATCTTTGTTGTGGGGCAAGTGCGTGTGGTGTATATAGTACTTATCTCTAATAGCATGCTTTGTTGGGGTAACTGTGGACTAGCGCATTAAAATAAAAGTCCTTTTTTTAGTACATTTATTCAATTATGTTCCACATCCTATATCCATAACTGTCACGGAAGATTGTAAAATGTGAATCTTAGACAAGTTTTAACTTCTCTCGACGATTACTTCAGTAAAATAATCCTCTGGAAACTACTATTTTGCACTTGTCCCATAACTGCTTGAATAATGAGTCTTCCAGATGCATCGTAATCGCTTACCTCTTAAAGCAGAGGCAAGTGCGTACTAGATACTACTAAATTGAATTATTAATCTCATAAAAATGGACAAGATTGAAGCATGGGCTTGAATGTAACATTTAAAACAGGAACATTTTTATGGCAAAAAGGACCATCAGGCCCAGTTGCCGGACTTTGTCCCCCCATCCTTGCCAGTACCAGTACATTTAAAACAGATTTGTCTCAGGAATATTTTTTTTTAAGAAAGAGGAAAAATCTAACTTCAAAAATAAAGATTTTACAGTAATTTAAAGTAGAAAATCTACCGCGCACCTATCCCATATTATCATAACTATATTGAGGTTTAGCAAGGAACTAAAACATAATTAATTTTTGAGAGCATAAACCAATGTGTAAAGATAATGAAACATTGGGGCTTGTTACGTCCGTATTCAACTACAGCTAAAACTAAGAAGATTTTAACGTTTTTTTTTAAACAAATTATTTAAATTTTCAAAATGCAATTAAATAAAAAAGTTAAAATCAGTCGGAGCAAATATTAGGAAAAAGATAAAAGTGAATATTAGAATATTTTATTGAATATTCTAATATTCAATTCTTTTTCTATTCACTTTTCCCATCGAGTTACCAAATGTTTGATTCCATAACTGCAAGATTCGGATTTTTTTTAAGATAAATAGTCCGAAAACTTTTTTTTGACCCGTAAATCATTTTGAAAATTTTTACACAAATAAAGTTGTCCAAATTCCTAAAAAGGTTAAAAGTTGTTGGACACAAATCTGGAGAATAAGGTGGGTGCAAGAATGTAAAAATAAGGTGGCAAGAACTTCTAGTTCCTATAATTTGTTAGCAGTTTGTTTCGAAACATAAGGTCTGGCATGGTCGTGTATAAGTAAAGCTTTATTACTAGTTTATTACTTTTTCAGTGGAAAAGTTTTTGATGCATTTATTCAATTTCATTGCAGTAAGATGTAGAAGTTTCGACACTTCATTATCATGGCATGTCTTCATTTTCCGTGTATTCGGTTCAATATCACTCTTTACATGGCACTGTACCATGTATTCAGTCAGAAAACAAGATGGATAAACATCTTGAGCATAATTGCTATGTTAAGTATTATTGTTAAATTTAGTTTATTTATATTTTGCATTATGCATTTAAGAGAGACTGACCATACGGATGACATTGGAAGTACTAGATGCAGAGGCAAAGAAGATTGACCTGCATATGAATCACCAAGACTATGGTATTAAGCAAAAACACAAAGGCTCAGTGTAAAAAATAAAATGGGTTCCTAAAGGCTCAGTATAAAATGGGTTCCTACAGTTCTGAGGTGGTTAGAAGTTTTCAGTACCTCGATTCTATAATCAAGAATGATCTTAATACGCAAGAAGAGGTGAGAAGGAGAATCACAGAAAAAAAAAAAATAGGGCCTATTTCTCCACCTCGAAATTATTTAAAAGCACACTTGTAAGTTTTACCACAAATTTCACTCAGTACTGCACACTTATGAAACCAATGGTCATATACGCTGGAGGAGACGTGGATTCTCAATAATAAAGTCTTTGACTAGATATAACTAGACTTGAAAGGATAATTTTGAGACGAATTTTAGGGCCAATGGTTGATAATGATAAATGGTGATGAAGATAGAACAGATAATTCATTCAAATATATAAGGAAACTCAGCATTTTTTAATATAGAATCAAATGGTACTTGAACATGAACATTAAATAGTCGGGGCTACATCAAAAGAATATGTACTTTGTCAGCACTTCACAAATCCCTGAAACTAAACTTTTCGTTGAAAATTTATTTTCATTCTACACCACAATATTTAGTACATATTTGTATACTATTAAAAGCTCCGAAACAGATGCATTAGTCAATTCCCTAGATATTTGAAGCATTCGGTTGTAAAACATGGTAACTAACAAAATGAAAACTTTTAAAATGATAAAATGTTTGTTAGTTACGTTAAAATGTTTCACATTTAACCAGCAAGCACTTACAATAAGCAAATACCAACATTATGCTTTAAGCAAAACAAATTTCCTACGCAATATTTCAATAACCTCTGAAATCAGCCGTAAGGAATTGGATGTTGCCAAAAACTTTAATTCACAAAAAATGTTATATACCATGTATTACGACCGTAAGTATGCCTTTGAAGTGCACATACCTTTTGTTAAATTACTACTTAAAACGATACGTTTTATGGATAACAGCTATTCTATTATTAATGTGCTATTTTTTTATTTACTGCAAATAGTGTAATTAATAGTTATATTGTTAAATCAATTGTTAATAAGTTAGATATTTACTATTGTTTGTTATCTTCGAACACCGGTAAAATGTAAAGCAGACATAAAATGTCAAATTGACGGTGACTATAGGTTAGGGATTATTTCAAAACAAAAATCCATAGCGAAATTCAGCTTTACTGTATCCTTCCTACGGTGTTGGGCGTTTTATTTTTTTCTTCTTTGGGTCAAATTTAACTGAGCTATCTGATCTACAGACATAAATAAATTGAACATGGCACCCTATAATGGTCTGGTTGACTGCAAGAGTTTCATTGATGCTTCCATTTAACAATTGTCATAGCCATATTAAGAAATTCGCTAACGGAGAACCTGTCCAAGTTGCTCACCCGTTTGAAAAAAAAAAGAATATTTTTTCTTGTAAAAATGAGAAAATGCCGATCCTCTCTGAGTATGATAACACTTTGAGAGACCTTCCATATTCATCTAGAAAAACTTTACATCTCTCTATGACGTTATAAAATGAAAAGAAACTACGGTTTGTGAAACCTCTATTATAATCACTATGCTCTGAGAAATTTTATTTACTTTCTATGATAAGGGTTCTGATTAAAACTTTGTCAAATAAAATTAAAAAACAAATAACTCCATTGGGAACATAGTGAATGATTTTTGTTATCTTACTAATGTTAATGTTTATCCATATATTTTCTTTTCATTCATTAAGTAAATGTTAGATGTTATTTAAGATATTAGTATATAGGAAGGTTGGTTTTATTTAGTAATACCACTTATCAATTTGAACAGCTTTGAAGAATTTGTATATAAATATAATTTTCTCGTATATATTTTTTATCTATCTTCACGGTTGTTCTGCTTAGTTGCGACTTTTAATATTTAATATGTTACTGGTTTAAATACGTTTTAGGATGAAGAATCTCCGTTTACATATATAATGTCATGTGCCAGCTCAACTAAAACAGTTCTTAGCTGCTGATGGGACCTTTTTAGTTTTGAATTTAGGTTCGTTAGGGTCAGTTATTTCAACACTTTTACAAAGGAAAGATCCAAGTAAATTTGAGAGAATTGTTTTCGGTATCAACTTTGAAATTATTTTGGTACAAAGTAGCCTTTACATGCCAAATCGAATAATCATTTAATTTCATTTATGAACTTTAAAACGTAAAATTTGGAAAATAAAAGATTCTATGTTAATTATAATAATTTATAATTCTAATTTTTAAAAATTTTAAATAAAAAATCGAATAATAATCGCTGATATCATCGATTATTTTGGTGCCGTATCGATCTCACCCGAAGTAGTTGATGTCACCAGTTCTTCGCGGGCAGCATTGTGTGTTGTGTTCTGCTTGCTTTGAGGTGATTCAACTGTGTATTCTTTAGTCTTTGAACTATCGAGATTTCTGTAGGATATATATGGCATCCTTAATAAATGACGCTAAATATGAAGCTTGGCGGAAAAATCTTCCTAAGCTCTATGATATATTCGTTAGAGATAAATTAGCTTCTCCATCTCTCACAGTGCAGTGGCTTCCTAGTCTTGAAAAAAGAAGAAGAGGACGGGCTCCGAAGAGGATTGGTAAGCTGAGGCTCAAACAAAGGTTAGTTCTTGGCTCTAGTAATGCTAATGAAGATAATAGTCTCATGATTGCAACGGTTATATTTAGCGAAAAAAGATTAAAAACTCATATTGATCGCATGCAATCAAAACCAAATCCAGCAACTTGTTTCATAAAAATTGAAACAAAAATAAAACATTCAGGAGTTGTGAATCGTGCTAGATACATGCCCCAAAACCCAGCAGTTTTAGCAACAAAATCGTCAAATGGCGATGTTTACATTTATGATGTGAGACAAATTTTTTCAGCTTCTAAAGATAATAATATGTGTAAACCTGAACTGATTTTAAAAGGTCTAACTGCTGGGGGCAGTGGTATTTCATGGAATCCAAATCGAAAAGGATATATTGTATCATGTTCAATTAATGAACGCACAATTCGTGTATGGGATACAAATTCCAAATCTACTAAAGATAATGTTCATTGTAGTTTGAATAAATTTGACCGAGGTCATCCATCAGGTGTCAATGATTGTGCTTGGCATAGTCTTCATTCTTCTCTGTTTGGTTCAGTTGGTAATGACAGAAACATTCACATTTGGGACATTAGAGCTGACTTCACAAAGATGCCAGCAATAACTGGAAAAGGACATAAATCCTCTGTTAATTGTCTGTCTTTCAATTATTTTTCAGATCATTTGTTGGCAACAGGCAGTTCTGATCAAACAGTGGCTATATGGGATCTTAGAAAGATGAGATCCCCATGTCACCAACTCCATTGGCATAAAGTTGAGACTTGTCAGGTGCATTGGTCTCCTAACAATGAAAGTATTTTGGCATCAAGTGGGGTTGATGACAGAGTTTTGCTATGGGATATTAGTGAAATTGGTGCTCATCAAACTCCTGATGAGGCTGAGGAAGCACCTCCTGAACTTATATTTATCCATGGTGGTCATTCAGACAATATATTAGATTTCTCATGGAATATAACTGAGCCCTGGCTCTTGAGCTCAGTATCTCAGGATAAAGTTATACAGGTGTGGCAAATGGGGGACCATATATATGACAATAATACTCCTAAAAAATTATCAAGACTGAAACCATCTAAACCTGAGGAGTCATCAAAATGCCTAGCTGTGCCAGGATCCTCAAAATCATCATTTTCAAAAACTTCAACATATTTAGATTCTCAATCTTTAGAATCCTCCACATTTTCAGGAACAATTAAATCAGCAAATTTAATAGAAGCCCTCAAATCACCTGGCACTCCTAGTTCTCCAAGATCTACTTGTTTACCAATTTTCCCACCACCAAAAAATCAACAATCAATAATGGCAACATGTAAATCTAAGGAAGCTTTAGAATACCTAGCAATACCAGGGCCCTCAAAAGCACTAGATTTAACCCCTGAATTTCTTATATCTTCAGAATCAGAATCACCATTAAATCCAACATCTCCATTAATTAATGAGTCTGAAATATTACCAAAATCTTCTTTATCATCACCAATGGCTAAATCATCATTTGAGAATTTCCTACAATCTGTTTCATCCCTTGAATTACCTAAATCTCCAACTTTTATGGAGTTACCAAAATCTTCTATATCATGCTTATCACCAATGTCTAAATCATCACTTGATTCTGCACAATCTGTTGCATCCCCAAAATTACCTAAACTCCCAACTTCAATGGAGTCACCT